>JAWUZG010000136.1:0-1359895 GCA_036785705.1 Acanthornis magna
GATCCCGCGGCTAGCGACAGCCGTGCGGGGCCACTGCGTGCCGGGAGCAGGGCTTTGAAGTTGCGGTGACACGGGCAGGGACGCGGCCGGCGGGGGCTGTGTGCCCACATCGCCGCTGCGCTGTCGCATCCGCTCCCGAATCCACGGCGGAGGCTCTGCATGGGATTAAATGTATGGATGCAGAGGAGAAGTGCAAAGCCAGCAGGCACAGCTCGGCAGGAAAACACGATCCGCGGGCAGTTCCCGCAGCTCTCTCTCTCCTGGAAAAGCACATGGATGGTCGGGGAGATGCTGCGGGCAGCCTGTGCTCCTTCCCGAGCGGAGAGAAGCCTCCTCCGAGCATCCCCCGGCAAAACGCGTGTCCCTTAAGGAGACTCGGGAAGCTGTTCCTGCCCAGCACGTGAGATGCAGCCGCAGCTCGGGGAGGCAAGAGCGGAGCGGGGCGGAGGGGGGGTGGTGACGGTGGGGGAGAGGAGGATGAGAGGATATTTGATTTTCTTCGCCCTGTTTGTGACAAGATGTTCTGCTTTGTCGCTGGAGGTGTCACTGCTGGCGGAGCGCTCTTGCCGAGCTCGGAGCATGCTGCTGAGGGCCAGCCCCAGGAGGTTTCTGGAGCAGCACCTTCTCTTGGTGGAGAGCGCAGAGCAGCAGCGCCCGGCTCGGGAACCTCTCCCCAATCCATTCATGACTGAGGAACCTCCCGCCCCAGCCGAGCCCGAGCTGCCGCCCTCCAACCTCACCAACGCCACGGACTGCGGCGAGGAGATCCTGCTCTATGGGGACACCGAGAAGGTCGTCATCGGGGCCGTGCTCTCCATCATCATCCTCATGACCATCGCCGGCAACGGGCTGGTCATCATCTCCGTGTGCATCGTCAAGAAGCTGCGGCAGCCCTCCAACTACCTGGTGGTGTCCCTGGCCGCCGCCGACCTGTCGGTGGCCTTCGCGTCATGCCCTTTGTCACCATCACGGACCTGGTGGGGGGAGAGTGGCTCTTTGGGAAGGTGTTCTGCAACGTGTTCATCGCCATGGACGTGATGTGCTGCACCGCCTCCATCATGACCTTGTGCATCATCAGCGTGGACAGGTAAGGGAGGCCGAGGTTCCCGTGCCAGGTGGGCGATGATCTCGGGGTGTTCGGGGAGGTTGGGGGGCTCTGGAATGGTGTTCCTGGTTGGATCAGTGCTTCTGCGGGTGTTTTTTCCCAGGTGATGAGGGTTTTCTGTAGGAATTCCGTGCCTCAGACCCTTTGGAGGAGTTGGGCTCGGGGTGCTTTCTCGAGTAACTTCCCCAAGTTACTTCCTTAGTCTTCCCCCTTTAGGCAGCTGCTCCACCTTGTTCCTGAGGAGCAGCACCTGACCTTCTCCGTGGAAGGTGCCTGGACCATGAAACTATTCAAGAAACAAAAAAAACCCCAGGTGCACTTTGAAAATCCAGATTATAGGACTTCTGGAGCAAATCCTGTGGGATTCTCTGCTGTTCCCTGCCCTTGTGCCTGGGCTGAGGATGTCAGCAACACTCCATACCCATCCCGAGAGCCCGAACCCCCTGATTTATCCCAGCCAGCACATTTTTGAGGATCTGCTGGCTTCACCTCCCACACCTGGGGCGGCGAGGGAAAGGCTAAGCCTGCCAGGCAGAGTGGCAATGCCTGGACAAGTCAGCACCTTGGTGGCTCTAATTTTAGCAGCTGCGTCATCGGGGCCATGGCGCTGACGAGCTGGTGGCCGGGGCTGACGTGGGCTGGGGTCGCTTTGGGCTGAGCTGGCACTGCCAGCTCGGGGAAGGGACACATCCCACACCTGAGATGTGCCCTCTCAGCTGTGCCACCTCCCCGGCCACCTCGGCAGGTGTGGCACTGGGTGACAAAGCAGAAAGGACTGAGAAAATCCTGCTGCTGCCTGACATCCCCCCAGGGCACGCCAGCAGCGAGTCCTGCTCTGACACCTCCGTCCCCACCAGCCCCTGTCCCCTGGGAGCTGCCCTGGCTCCACAGCCCTGGGCAGCTCAGAGCTGCTGCTAGAGAGAAAATCCCTGCCAGGCCACAGGCGAGGTCCAGCTCTTCTGCTGAACTTGCTTTATTTTCAGCATTCTCCTGTTGGATAAAAAAAGCAGGTGTGCTGAGAGCTGGCAGGAGCCTGGCTCCGGGAGAGGGAAGGGATGAAATGCAGGAATGGAATGTGTCAATGCTTCTTCCTGATGGGTGAGGAGCAGGCAAGGGGCTACACAGTAACCAGACTGGCTCTGCTTTAAAAATGTCTTTTCCTTTTCCTTTTCCTTTTCCTTTTCCTTTTCCTTTTCCTTTTCCTTTTCCTTTTCCTTTTCCTTTTCCTTTCCCTTTCCCTTCTCCTTCTCCTTCTCCTTCTCCTTTCCTTCTCCTTCTCTTCTCCTTCTCCTTCTCCTTCTCCTTCTCCTTCTCCTTCTCCTTCTCCTTCTCCTTTTCCTCTTCCTCTTCCTTTTCTGTCTCCATCTCCATCTCCATCTCCATCTCCATCTCCATCTCCATCTCCATCTCCATCTCCATCTCCATCTCCATCTCCATCTCCATCTCCATCTCCATCTCCATCTCCTTCTTTTCTTTCTTTTTTCCCTTCTTTCCTTTTTCCTTGCCTTGCCTTCCCTTTCCCCCTTTCCCCCCTCCCTTTTCTCTTTTCCCCCTTTCCCCTTTTCCTTTTCCCCTTTCCACCTTTCCCTTTCCTCTTTTTCCCTTTTCCCTTTCATTTTTCCTTGGCTAAGCATGTCAACAACTCCCCCCACCCCATCCCATCCCAACTTCCATAAAACCCAATACAGTCAATCCCTTTCCTTTCCTTTCCTTTCCCTTTCCTTTCCTTTCCTTTCCTTTCCTTTCCTTTCCTTTCCTTTCCTTTCCTTTCCTTTCCTTTCCTTTCCTTCCTTTCCTTTCCTTTCCTTTCCTTTCCTTTCCTTTCCTTTCCTTTCCTTTCCTTTCCTTTCCTTTCCTTTCCTTTCCTTTCCTTTCCTTTCCTTTCCTTTCCTTTCCTTTCTTTCCTTTCCTTTCCTTTCCTTTCCTTTCCTTTCCTTTCCTTTCCTTTCCTTTCCTTTCCTTCTTTCCTTTCCTTTCCTCCCTCTTTCCTTCCTCTTCCCTCTCCTTTCCCATTATTTCCCAACCAACCAATCCCACCCCACCCCTTGAAGAAGGACTTTTCCAAACACACAAACAGGACAGACCTTTCCCCAAAAATCCTCGCCATTGATTCCACTCACCCTTCCCTGCCCAGCGTCACCCCGCCGTGGTGAGCAGATCCATATCCGAGGACACCGAGGCACATCCTGAGTCTGATGTCACTTTGTCTTTCCTGGGAAGGAGGGAGGGAACACCTGTGTCCCAGAGGCTCCCACAGAGCCCGAATTCTCTGGCAGGGGCTTGTCCCTCGTGGGTGCTGGCACAGGAACTGCACACTTTGCTCCAGAACTTCATCCTCTCCTCGCCAAAGGCCTGAGGGGAAGCCGAGTGGCTGCAGGGCAGTAGCCTGGGATGTGTTTCCAGGTGGGAAAGGAGAAAAGCAGCAAGGGCTGAGCAGAGGAAGGCACTGGACAGTCTCTCCAGCCGTGCCCACCCAGCTCTGGTGGGAGGAAGGACAACCTGCAAGTGCTGGAGGCTGTGGGGGTCAGTGTGTGCTGGAGCTCGAGGAGGGAATGGAAGGATTGGGATGTCCTTTGGTGCACATTAGGGTGGAGGGGCCTGGGGCACTGTCCTGCTGCTGTCCCCTCAAGGGTCCCCAGGGACAGGCTGGGAGTGGTGTGAGTTATCCCAGGGCAGTGTCTGAGCATCACCGCTCCACATCAACCCAGCGTCCCCAGGCAGTGCACGGAGGGCGATTGGGGATCCAGGATCACGCCTGGATCTCTGCTTCCCCACAAATCTCGGATGGGCAGGATTTTTGTTTAACTCTTGACGGAAACATCTCCAAAAGCACAATTCTCAATTTCTGTGCTGATACAGTGAAAACACAAGGAGAGCTGAGCGTGCAGAGTCCCTGAAAAACCTCCTCCAAAAGAGATTAAATTGTTACCTCACTGAGGCATTCACCCAGACCTCCCCAGTGATGGGGACCAGCTCTTCCTCCTGCCCCGCAAGCCCCGGTGCTTCTCGGAAATAGAAATATTTCCTCTGGTTCTGTCCTGAGTCCAACTTGGTCAGCACTGTCAGGCCTGTTCCTGCCAAGGAGGAGGCCTGTTTTTATTGATGGCTGAAGTGTCCTCATATTTTGCTTAGCTTAGATGGAAAAGCTACTTAGTTTGCCCAAGATGATGAGGACTATTAAAATGTAGGCTGCTGTTATTGATTATTAATGCAGAGCGCTTCCTAAAAGCCTCTCGATTGAAGCTGGTAGAACTAATCTTGTCTGAAGCGAGATTTGATTGATTTCCTTTGAAATCCGAAAAGAAAAAAGCTGGGAACATCCATCTTCCTCTTATATTTTCCTTATGTAAAAGCCTGCCAATGTTGCAGATTCTTTAATGTCACAAACCCAAAACAAAACACGAAGAAAAAAATCCCCTCTCTTGGCTGCTTAGTTTGATGAAACTCTCCATAAAAATGCCAAGGAGGTGACAAAAGGAGCTCCCCAAAGCCCACACATCACTCCCGGTGGAGAAAAAACTCTCCATCCATTTCCAGGCAGTGCTGCTGGGGCTCTCCCATCTCCCTGGCAAGTATTTTCCACCCCAAAATCAGATTATATGCTCCAAAATGGGGTCACCCTCAGGAAAGGGATGCCTCCCGAAAGTCAGTGGGATGAAACCTGCACAGCTTTTTGCTGGATTGCCTTTCCCATGTCCTTCACCCAAATGTTTCCCAGGCCAGGCAGATCCCTGCTCTGTGTCTGGGATGGATCCCTGGGAGGTTGTAGCAGCCCCCAGCTGCCTTCTGCATCCTCCTGGCCCTCAGCAGGATGGGGCAGCCGTGGGATCAGCTGGGGAATCAGGGAAGGAGCTTAACCAGGCTGCAGAGGAGGCGTGGAATTGTGGTAAAACTGTGGGCTCAAGGAAACCCCAGTTCTGGCCTCATTTGTCCTCCCGCGTGAGGGGAGATTCCTCTTTTCCCACTTCACCAGCGGCAGGATGGAAGAAGGGGCCACCTCGGAAAGGTTTGGGTTGGTTTTATTGTTTCATCCCCGGCATGAGGATCCAACAATTGGGAGGGAAGCTGGAGAGGGGCTCTTCATCAGGAAATGTGATGGCAGGACAAGGGAAGGGATGGATGGGACATTGGGAAGGAATTCCTCCCTGTGAGGGTGTGAGGCCCTGGCACAGGTGCCCAGAGAAGCTGTGGCTGCCCCTGGATCCCTGGCAGTGTCCAAGGCCAGGCTGGACAGAGCTTGGAGCAACCTGGGACAGTGGGAGTGGAGCTGGATGGGATGTGAAACTGGATGGGATTTAAAATCCCTCCCACCCCAAACCATTCCATGATTCCCACTGGGTGTAGGATAAACGCTCTGAATTGCCTCACCCATGGGGTTGCTGGGGCAGATCTCCCTCCCCACACCCCGGGGATCTGCAGGATCAGGGATGCGGCAGGAATTCCTTGCACTGGGATGAGCTGCTCAGTCAGCTCAGGGCCCTACAAATCCACACCAAGCGCCCCTAAATCGCTGCTCTGGGAATTGCCTTTTGTTACCTGATTACCCCGAACTTGATTAGCAGCAAGACACGCACGCGGAAAGAGCAAAAACAAAAATTCAAAGGGAGAGGGCTCCGCTCAAATTCCGCTGCCTGTCACTGCCGCCTCGCCTCCCGCTCCGCTGTAAACGCTGCCCTATTTTGAGGGCTTCCTGCTCGCATCAAAATTATTACAAAGACCTCAAAACGGCCCCGTTTCCTCCAGCAGCGGCTGCACGAGGCACCCGCGGATGAAATGTGTCAGCTTTGCCTGCTCTCTAAACCTCGTCACCGCGCGTTTGCCTCGGCTGGCGTGTAAATTCCTTGAAGTTGCAGCAAATCCTGGGCAGATCGGCTTCTAAAGAAACCCAGGAATAGCATGAGAGAGGCTATTACACAGCGCAGCACGGATTTATTGGCGAAGTTCTCGGCTCGGGCTGATTTTGGGGTGTTAATTTGGGAATTGCAGCAGCAGAGCAGGGTGTTCTCCCAGCCTGGTCCCATCAAGGACCATCAGGAGGGAATTGATTGCCCAGAGAAGCTGTGGCTGCTCCTGGATCCCTGGAGGTGTCCAAGGCCAGGCTGGACAGGGCTTGGAGCAGCCTGGGACAGTGGGAGGTGTCCCTGCCCATGGCAGAGGATTGGAATTTGATGATCTTTAAGGTCCCTTCCAACCCAAACCATTCCAGAATTCTCTGGGTGATGGTCACAGAGAATTTTTGTTCGGTTTTGTCACCAAGGCCAGCTCAAAAAAATACAGAGGAAACCAAGGAAAGAATAACTCAGTGAATGTATTCAAAATCATTTTATCAGGGAGGCAGGAGAGAAGACTTAAGTCTCTCAATTGATTTAGCAGTCAGGAGGGGAGGAGAAATTAGATTTTTTTTTTATATTTTATTTCCATCTTCTAATCTTGGGGGAGGATCTGGAAAAGGGAAATAATCAGGGAAGAGAAAATCTCCTAACACTTACAGTGAGACTGACTGTCAGAAAAAAAATGATACAGCAGAGGCAAAATTCTCCATAGATATTTTCTTTTTTTGGCTAAAAAGCCTGTTCCGCTTTCAGCAGAAAGTACCCACAGAGCTGCTGCTCTCACTGCCCCTCTGGAGTGACACCTTTTATCCAAGAACAATTAAGAGGTGATGTGTTCCTGCCTAAAAATTCCTGGCAGCAGGAGATGGGAATCCAAAAGGCTGTAAGGTAACAGAAATCCATAGGAGGTTTTTGCTGGATTGATCGGAGCCGAGCAGCAGGCAGATGTTTTCCGGGGGGAACATCGGCTGACAGCAGCCGGCTCCTCACTGATTTATTGCTTTACAATTCTAATTTACCGACAGTGAACAGAATTTCTTAATCACACAAGGCCTCTCCATAAAGACTGAGGATGGGTCACGTTTCCACCCCATGGCACCACCGGGAGCCTCCAGCTCCTTTCAGGAAAAATAAGAGGGAAACTCCGAACCCCAGGCATCGACATTGGTGGATCTGTGGATCACCACAGGTTTTTGGGATGTCTTTCTCACAACTCCACTCATTTTACCCTTGAGGGAGGGCCGGACTCCATCGCTTGGGCTGTGCAAGGGAGCAGATGGCTCCAGCTGCTTGGGTCATTCCTGTTTTCATCTCCAGAGGTCAACAACTTTCAGGGAGTTGTGCAGAGCCACAAGGTCCCCCTGATCCCCTTTTCTCCAGGCTGAGCCCTTTCCCAGCTCCCTCAGCCTCTCCTGGGACTCCAGACCCTTCCCAGCTCCGTTCCCTTCCCTGGACCCTCTTCAGCCCCTCAATGCCTTTCTTGTCATGAAGGGCCCAAAACTGTCCCCAAACAGCACCATGCACTCTCCAGCTCTGCTTGCAGGGCTCATCGGACACATCCTTACCTCTTCCCAAAGGCAGGATTACTCCTTGCTCTCCCCAGGGCCATCTCAGCCTCAGGTTGTGTTTCTTCACCAAAAATAAGAGAAGGGTGTTGTCCTTCCCACTTCCCGTTAAACACAGGCAGGAGTTTCTCCTTTCCTCTGCAGTCACTCCTGTGGCACATCACCCACGCCACTCCTGGGGTGTCCTTGGGGAGGGTGACAGCCTGGAGTGAGTTACGTGCCATGGCTGGGAGCTGTTGCATGTTCTCTGTGCAGAATAGTTCCGGTGGAAAAATCAGCTTCTTGAAGCAGTTTCCATTCCCGAAAATGAAGCTTTTTTTAAACATTTTTATTCCCCAGGAGAGCATGTGGAGTTCAGATTGCGCTCAGCAGTTCGATGACACCTCGTGTCACGGACTCCCCATCGCTGGGAGTGTTCATGGCTGGGTTGGACATTGCTCGGGGGCTTGGGACAACCTGGGACAGTGGAAGGTGTCCCTGCCCATGGCAGGGCGTGGAATAGGATGGTCTTCAAGGCCCCTTCCAACCCAAACCATTCTGTGATTCCATGAACAGGGTGGGTGCAAGGAAGCGGCGGGGAATAATTAAATTGGGGTGTTCAGCCAAGGGAGCACATCCCTGGGGAGATTTTCATTCGGTGAATTAATTTCTTGTCCCTGCCCACAGCAGGGTGTGGAATGGGATAGTCTTTAAGGTCCCTTCCAACCCAAACCATTCTGTGATTCCACGCATGAGGTGGTTGCAAGGAATAATAATTAAATTGGGGTGTTCAGCCAAGGGAGCACATCCCTGGGGAGATTTTCATTTGGTGAATTAATTTCTTGTCCCCTCCGAGGGTCAAAATCCTCTCACGGGAGGGAACACCACAAAGCAGCACCGTTCCTAACCCCGACAACTTCTCCTTCCCGCAGGTACCTGGGCATCACGCGGCCGCTGACCTACCCCGTGCGGCAGAACGGGAAGCTGATGGCCAAGATGGTGTTCATCGTGTGGCTGCTGTCGGCCTCCATCACCCTGCCGCCGCTCTTCGGCTGGGCCCAGAACGTGACGGTGGAGCGCGTGTGCCTCATCAGCCAGGACTTCGGCTACACCGTCTACTCCACGGGCGTGGCCTTCTACATCCCCATGGCCGTCATGCTGGTGATGTACAGCCGCATCTACAAGGCGGCCAAGGTGAGCGCCGAGAAACACCGCTTCATGAACTTCCCCAAGCACTACGAGGAGGAGGGCGTGTACTGCCTGGAGGCCTCCAGCCGTGCCCACCACAGCTCGCGGCGCACCAAGGCCGTGGAGGAGTGCGCCACGCTCTCCAAGCTGCTCCGCCAAGACCGCAAGAACATTTCCATCTTCAAGCGGGAGCAGAAAGCCGCCAGGACCCTCGGCATCATCGTGGGGGCCTTCACGTTTTGCTGGCTGCCCTTCTTCCTGATGTCCACGGCGCGGCCGTTCATCTGCGGCGTCCGCTGCAGCTGCATCCCGCTGCGGCTGGAGAGGACTCTGCTCTGGCTGGGCTACACCAACTCGCTCATCAACCCCCTCATCTACGCCTTCTTCAACCGCGACTTGAGGACTACTTTCTGGAACCTGCTGCGCTGCAGGTACAGGAACATCAACAGGAGGCTCTCGGCCGCCAGCATGCACGAGGCCCTGAAAGCCACGGAGAGGCACGAGTGCATCCTGTAGTGCCTGACCCACCGGCCCCTGCCTCTCCACGCCAGGTTCCCGGGGGCTGCCAGGAGCTGTCCCGCCCCGCCAGACATCGCCGCTGACCGTGACGGCCCTTCCCGGTGGCTCTCCTCACCTCAGGAGCAAGAGGAAGGAACTTTGGGAACAACCCTTCCTTCTCGCTCTGTCCCAGGTGGGAGCAAGACCCCCGGGGAATTCAAGGTCTACCAATGACTGTGGGCAAGTCACACCACCTTTCTGTGCCTCAGTTTACCCATCTGTTATTTAAATTATTAAAAAATAAAAAATAAAAAAAAAAACGGAAAAGAAACCTTCGCAGCCAAATGAAAAAAAAACAACCTAAAAACTTGATGAGACTGTGGCTCTCCACCTTCAAAAAGGGCTCTAAGGTCTGTGGAGAGCACACAAAATCATGTGTAAAGATGACATTGGCTGCACTTTTCCGTGGAATCTGACAGCAGCTCCGCTGTACACCCAAGCCCCCGTGCCATCTCAGCTTATCCAGACCCTTTCCCCCGATGTAATTGCATTTCACACCCCGAGCTCATGTCCAGGTTTGCACGTCAGAGCAGAAATACCAATGACCCCGTTTCCCCCCACACTGTAGCACTGCAGCACTTGAAGGAGACGAATTTGCAGGATGAAACACAAATGAACACGGAGTTTCCTTTATGGTTGGATAGGGAAGTTTGACGCCTCCTCCTCATCAGGGCAATGACCAGAGAGCGAAGTCAGTTGTGTTTATTGGGTTGTACTGTAATTCATTCCCAGACAAGTGACGTGTGTTCATCATTTGTGGCTAATTGACTCTATAAAAGCACGCTTTGGTTGACAACAGAAAAAAGCATATAATTTCTCTGACAGCTTTACAGTGTTTCAGTATGATGTCCAGCAAGCTTGAGAAAAATACACTGAATGATGTTATCTTTTTCTAAAAAAAAAAAAAAAGAAAAAGAAAAAAAGGTCTAGTTTCCTTATTTTGGTGTAGAATCTTTGGTCTCTCTGACTTCAAAGCGTCTCTTCACTTTTATGTGGTGTTGGGACTTGTGTTTCTGCAGTTGCCTTTGCTCGTGGCCAACCTCGTTGCTTCAGCCTTGCAGCCCCACAAACCTCTGCCCGTTTCATCAGAGAATCATAAAATCCCACAATGGTTTCGGTCGGAAGGAACTTTAAAAATGGTGGGCAGGGACAGCTTCCCATCCAGCCTGGCCTTGGACACTTCCAGGCTAGCTGATGTCTGCTCCAGTTCTTGTTGAACACCTCTGGGTTTGGTTTTTTTTTTTTTTTGGCTATTCAGAGGCTAAGGGAAAGTTGTCTGTAGCCTTCTTTTCACTCCAAGTTTTCTTTACCCAGCGCGAGTGATGCAATCCCACCTGTGGCAGGTGTGACACCTTCACCCACACCCAAGCTGAGCGTCACATGGTTTGCCTTAGCAATCAATATTTCCCCCGTGATGAGTTTTTCTGTTCTCATTTTCCCTCTTCTCAACAGCCACTTCTATCCTGTTTCATTTTAGACTCTCTTTTTCTAGAGAAACCCGATGAGATTTCCACTTTAGAGTGGCAGTTCAGAGCAGGGGAAGTGGCTCGAGCCCAGGGGGATTGTCCCGAGGGACGGAGGTTGGACACAGCGATGTGTCCAGATGTTCTCCGAGCTCATGTCCTCGCAGATGGAGTCAGAAGTGCTCAGAGGAGCAGCGGAGGCTGGAGCTGCTGTCTCCAGAGGGAGATGTTTAAAGACCAGACAGAGATTTGAAGGAGAACCTAATCAGGAATGATCCTAAAGGATTTAACTGGAGTCCCACACACCACGTCTGCAGGGCATGGTCTGACTGCCCATCTCAGGACCTGCTCACAAAACCAACCCTTTTTCCTCCCAGAAAACACCCCGGGCCAGCATCTCCTCTGCCACAGCATCTCAGCAGCAGCTGTCACTGCTTCTGTCCTGCCACGGGGACGTGAAGCTCCTGCAGGGTCCGATTTCCTCCCTCGGCTCCTGCAGTTCCTTCCCTGCCCTTCTGACAGAGCTGTCTGCATCGAAGCTGACCAGCTGCTAATTCAGACTGTCTTGGCAGGATGGGAGAGCCCCAAGACAGCCCATCTCACATCCAGCACGCAACAAAATCTGCTTGTGCTGCTGCAGTGTATTTATTGCTGCGCCTAAGGTCCTCGTTTTGCTTATTTTCTGTGTTACGGGTTTTTAAACTGCCCTAAAAAAATCGTAATTTTGTTTAATTCCACTTAACATCCCTATTCTGATGGCATTTCTAGCACTGCTTAAAAGCGTTCTGCAAAAGGGCTGTGAAACAGTGTTTCACTTTTTAAATGAACTGACACAAATATTGGGTTTTTTTCTGGTTTGATGGTTCTTCCAGAATAAAAAGGGTAAGGGAAAGAATAAGATTCTGGATGATCCAAACCCCAAACTTCTTCTAAGCAAGGGATCAAGCAAAATGGTTTCTTTGTCTTAAAAAAAAATCAGTGTTTGCCTGGACTTGGAGTGGAATGTTTTGTTACCTGATACATGCTTCTACTGCTTAAAATGAAAATATTAGGGAAAAAAATTAAAAGAAAAGCTTTCTTCCCAGAAACAATTCCAGAACTTTGCATCCAAAAATATTTAAATGCGGCAGCTCCACTAAAACAAGACATTTTGGTCAAAAAAACAATGAGACAGGTTGCATTTCCCAGGAGTGATTGACTGAAGGTTTGAGACATCAGCCCAAACTCTCACTTTTTAACTCCCCGAGATTAAATTGTGTTGGGTTCAATAAAATAATGTTCATCCAAAGACACCAGGGCCTTTTCCACACACGAGTGAGCACCAACCATTTCGTTAAGCCGGTCGAGATCCTTGTAGATGAGCCGCTAAATCATGCTGAAAATACTCCGTGGGTTTTATTTTTTTAATCAGACAGGAATCAATGCGTTTGGCATCTGCAAAAAAACCCTGGCTTAAAAATAAATCTGAGCCATTTTGAAACCGATTTTAGCGCACGCACACGTGTGCCCAGGCAAGCTACGAAGAGAAATTAGCTCTAAAGGAGTCCATGTTTAGGCAAAAAATCTGAGCTCAGGGAGAAAATCATCAATTCAGGAGGACGAGAGAAACTTTTGTGGACAATGAGAGATTCCCAGCAGGCCAACAGCAACACAGTGGAAAAGAATGAGGAGCCTCGGGCAGAGAAAATTGAACTAATTCAGGCATTAAATGAGTAGGTCTCAAGTCAGCTTTTTATTCTGCTCCCCGTGCAGGGGAAATACAGGAATGCAGGCAGGGAGAGCTGGGGAGAAAAGGCAGTTTTGAGAAACCCCCACAGGGTTTTGTAGGGTTTCCATAATGACTCCGAGCAAAGCCGTTTTACTCCCAAGTAGTAAAACGCTATGTTTCTCCCCAAAAAAACCTGAATCTCCCAACTCTGAGCTCAGCATTTCATGGACTGATAGGCACAGCTGGAGATTGTGGGGACAGCTCAGCAAACCCACCCTGTTCCTCATCTCCATGGCTGACCGTGGAGGATGGCCAAGGAATGTCAGCCACGGCAGGCTGGAAGAAGATCCAGCCTGGAACTCACACCAGCGCTCGATTCTTACGGAGACAGATCAACAAAAATACTGTGGAATCCTCCTTGTCCCACCAATTAAAGGTTCAGCAACCTCCTGAGCCAGAAACGCTCTTGGGATGTTTGATAACCTCCAAGCGGTGCCCTCTGTATAAGTTTTTCCCACTCTGCCATCCCGAGGTAATGAGTTCCGTAATTTAATTACTTTTTAGGTGAAGAAGGACCTCCCTTTGCTCTTTTAAACCTCCTGCTGAGCTCTGTGGGCTCTGGCTGATCCCTGCCTCAGGAAGGATCATCCCTGCTCACCTCTCCACACTGTGACCCAGGCTATGATCCTGCAGCCCTTTGCCGTGTTCTTCCTTTTGAAATAAAAATCTGTTCAATACATAATTCCTTTTCCAACAGTAGGAGATGCTTTGGGAAAAATGTTAGGACAAGGACAGCCTCGATCAAGTGCCTTCCCACCCTTTGGGTTCAGGGCATCCAACCTTATTTAGTTCAGGAATTTCCCTGTTTATCCATGATTTCTGTGCAAGGCTCCCTGTTTTTCCACAGGGAATGCCCAATCTTCCGTCTGGGATTGGATAACCCCACATCAGAGTCTGGGCTCGGTGAAGGACCTGCTGCCCAGGGCTCTGCTGAGCTTGGCAAGCAGAAGGCTGATGGTGGCAACCAGAGCCCTGAGGGGGATTTGGGGGAGACAGATTCACAGAGGTGGGGGAATATCTTCTTTTGGCCATATTCAAACCTCAGCTGCATCTGAAAGCTGCGTTTGCTTTGAGCGTGGCACAGATTCAGAAGCCTCCACACTGCCCTTCCAACTTCAGTATTTTGTGATTTGGATGATTTGTCTAATTTCCCACTGGATTTATCACCCTTTTTTTTTTTTTTTTTTTTTGACGAGATGGTTTACGGATCTCCTACCCGCCACGAGATAAAGCTTCTGCTATTTTGAGTCTCGTGTCAATAAAACTGAAAGGCAGCCACACGTGTCCTTAGGTAAGAAATGGCTTCCTTTGTTTGTTTTATTGCCATTTTAATCCAGACACATTTCACATTCTCCTTACAAGATCTTTAATTGTCTGACTCCGTTCTTTTTCTCCATCTTGTGCTGAGAGACGGAGCTTAAGCAAAACCCCACCACCACCAGCTGAATGGCCAAGTCACTGCTTTAAAAATCATCTTATTAAGGCAAAAAGTGGATATTTCATAGAATCATGGAATGGTTTGGGTTGGAAGGAACCTTAAAGATCACCCAGTTCCATGGGCAGGGACACCTCCCACTGTCCCAGGTTGTTCCGAGCCCTGTCCAGCCTGGCCTTGGACACTTCCAAGGAGTTTTCCCAGCACTGGCACCCAGGGAAGGAAGCAGACTGCTCTGCTCTGGTGTTTCCACTTTTTTTTAAATGACAAAATCTTCCATGTAGAACATACAATTTCAGGGTAAAGATCAAGAAGAATGCAGGCGTTTAAAGATGATATTAGACAAATGCCTTAATCTGTGAAGAGCTGAACCTCCATTGCAAACACGCGTGGAACTTCGTGAGTTTTAACGTCCCTTCCACCCCAAACCCTTCTGGGATTCTCCGAGGCGGAGGTGCATCGTGGTTTGGTGGCCCAGCCAGGTGGGACAGGAGCTCTCTCTGCAGCCTGAACCCCCACCAGGCTCTGCCATCCCACCTGAGGGAGGATGGCACAAATCCAGGTGTGCTCCGCATCCTCCGACTGCTGGAGAGAAACATCACCCAGGTGGGCAGGGAGCAGGAGAGCCCATCCTGGAGATGGTCAGAGCCAGGAGATGTCCACCACACCACGCCTAGACAAGCTCCCAGGATCTCTGTGCTCACCTTGCTGCGTTCCAGCACCAAAGAGCTCAATCCAAACCCTCCAGCCGCATCCCAGACTCTCTCCAGGCATTTTCCTGCTCTCCCCACGCGGCAGACAGACCTTGGACAGCGGCAGCAGCACTCTGCCGCTGCACAGCTTGGCAAATAGCTGCTCCAGCAATTAAAAAAGGCAAAATCTTCACAGCTGCAATGTGTGCTGTGCTGGGGGGTAGCTGGAAACTCCCAGCACTCGCTCAAGGTGGTGAAAATTAACTCTTTTCGGGTGATGAGGAAAGCTGCCTTACTTGGAGCCACTTTTCCAGCTTCTTTTCCACTCTCAGCTTCTCATTTCCCACCCTTTGGACATGGTCAGCGGTCTGGCGACACAGCAATTAGGAGGAGAGGCAGGAAGAGAGTGGCCGAGTGCCAGACGCTCGGTGACAAGGTGTGACAGCACGGCCGCAAGCTCGTAAATCCCGAGCGCGGCTCAGGAGGGCTCTGCTCGGAGCCTGCGATTTGTCTGCTCAGAGCAGACAATCTCAGTGCCAAATGGGCACTGCCAGACTGTGGAATGCCTCGGTCATTTCACTCCCAGGACAAAGCTTTGGGCAGCAGCTGCCACCCTGTGCTGGGGGGACATGTGCAGACAGACTGCAGCCACCTCTCTGGAACTGGTGCCACAAAAAAAAAAGGATATAAAGCTATTCGTGTCCAAAGGAGGAGTGTGAAGGTGGTGAAGGGTCTGGAGGGGCCATGCAAGGAGGGGCTGAGGTCCCTTGGCTTGTCCAGCCTGGAGGAGACTGAGGGGACACTCATCAGGGTCTGCAGCTTTGTCCTGAGGGACAGCTCCGATCTCTGCCCTCTGGGACAGTGACTAGGATTGCTGTGGGGTTTTGTTAATGGGTTCTGGATGTTGCTCTGATTTTCTGATATTCATGGAGATTCGCAGAAGCTCACAGGGAAGTCAGGCAGGCAGCTCACAAGATGGCGAAAAGAGAGACTTTATTTACAAGAACTTCTTTATATATCCATTAATAGTCTGATAATTATTGGTCAATAGTTTTTCCACCCTCTATAACGATTGGTTACAACGCAGAAGTGTCCAGTACCAAAACAATGAGATTAGAAAGCACAAGAATGCAACTTATCTCTATTCTCCATGAGAAAGAAGAGAAAGATTTTAAAACAGTGCAACTACATCTGGATAATAGAAAACACAGGGCAGGAGCTGTTTATCTTCACAGCAGTGTAAGAGAGGTTGTTCAGGAGAAAGCCAGTGGTTTGTCTCTTCATCTGGAATTATCTGGCATCTGCGGTGTAAAACAGGCTGGCAAAGTTGAGAAAAGCAGACTTGGAAAGAGATACCTGAAGAAAATATTCTCAGCCCCTGCCCAAACCTCTTTTCAAATAATGAGGCATTCAAGTGATAAGGCAAGCCAGGGAATGGATGGAGCTGTGCCAGGGGAGGTTTAGGTTGGATATTGGGAAAGATTCTTCCTCCAGAGGGTGCTTGGCACTGCCCAGGGAATGGGCACAGCCCCAGAGCTCCAGGAGAGTTTGGAAAACACTCTCAGGGATGCCCAGGGTGGGATTGTTGGGGTGTCTCTGCAGGCCCAGCATCAATGATCCTGGTGGCTCCTTCCAACTCGGGATATTCTGTGGTTCTGTGGTAAATTAGAAGCAATTAGAGGTGATGAGCATGGCCCTGCAATGCCCCAGGAAAGCTGCACGTGGATCACCTGTGGTTTCCACCAATCTTTAACTTTGCCTTTCCACGCTCCTTGCCATGCCAAGGCTGCGTGCAGATCTCCTTGATGAGAACCTGAACCCTCGGGTTGGGCTGGCATGAGAGAGTGTTGGAAAATAATTACTTTGGAATTTGGAAATTTGGAAATTAACATTCCAGGATCTTCAGACAGAGCTACGGGAGGGTTTTTTCCATCTCTCCTTAAAGGCTGGAAGGAGAAATATTCCTGCTAACGAGCCGTGCTCTTTCCGAGCATCACATTTCCATGGCATTGTCAAGACAAGCCTGGGCTGCGAATGGAAACGGCGGCAGCTCAAAGGAACCGCTCTGCTTGGCTCTCCTTGGGGACATTAATCAGAGTTTAGCGCTGTCACTCCTCAAGAGCCACTTCTCCGTTGTACCTTCGAGAGACATCAAAATGCCGACAGCCCCGAGCGAGAACAAACCCTGCGTGGAAACAGAGGGTTTTTCCCAGAAATCTTGTTCCTGGGAATGCTCAGAGCCCACCCGGGCTCAGCCTGACCTGGGCATGGCCTCCCTGGCACAGCACCCATGGGAAACACCTCACAGCTCTTGGGGTAGGATTTGGGGTTGTCTTGGCTCTCAGACATGATATTCCCCTAGTGTAGGGAGGAGAAGGGTGGAGAGACCCTTTGGGACTTCAGAACCTTGTCAGCACAAAACCAGAGCTGTAGGATCTGTGTGGTGGCAAGAGAAATAAATATGTCATTTAAATCGAGAGAGATTAGCATCGGGCTTGGGGAAAAAAAACAAAACAAAACAAAAAAAACATACCAAAAAGCCCCCCCCCAAAACCAAACAAAAAACCCCAAAAAACCCCCCAAAACCCCACCAAGAAAAACCCCAAAAAACCCAAACAAACAACAACAACAAAAAACCCACCAAAACCAACCAAACAAACAAACTCCCAAAAACCAAAAAAAACCCCAAAAACAAAAAAAACCCCAAACCAAAACCAAACAAAAAACCCACAAACAAACAAACAGACAGACAAACAGACAAAACCCCAACAAACAAACAACAACAACAAAAAAAAAAACCAAGAAAAAAATTTAAAAAGCATTTTTCTGTTGGGCACCCAATACAGTTCTGAAAGCTGGTCCAAACCAGAAAATCTCTGTCACTATCAGATTTTAGCCCCGAGACCCTTCAGCAGTCGTTTCAGACTCCTCCTGCCCCACTAGTTCACAAGGTAAGGTCGTTTTCCAACAGGAAAATGCCCTCAAATACATTTCTGAGAAAGGATCTAGGGTTGCATCTGTGGTTAGAAAAATGATGGCAGCAGTAATAGAGATGTAACAGAGAAAGGAAAATTATCCCTGGGAGAAAACACTGCCCGAACCAAAGATCAAGGGAAGAAAATCCAGCAAAGAGCAATTCTGGATGTTTTTTTGAAATCAGAGTGATGTAGAGCCTTTCCACCTCTGCTTTTTTTTGATATATATACCACATACTTCTTATAAAATTCACTGATATATATTTTTTTAAAGTGTTGGGGAAAGATAAATCAACAAAGATGAGCTACTGGTAACCCTGGAGCTGAGAAAAGAATAAACTAGTACAACCATCAGCAAACCAATACATCAACACCGTCCCATTTCAGGTCTGAATTCTGTTATCCAATCTTCCAAATCCTCAAAAAGAGCTGCGATTGGAGCAGAAACTCCAATAATACTCTGCAATGAGAGAAAAAGTCAGAGCTAGAGGTGAGCAAGTCTTGGGCACGGCCAATGCTGTGCGTGGTTGCCACCCAAACCAGGGAAAATTTTGGGAATAAATATTCCCAAAACAGGGAGAATTTTGGGAATAGATATTCACAAAACAGGGAGAATTTTGGGAATAAATATTCCCAAAACAGGGAGAATTTTGGGAATAGATATTTGCAAAACAGGGACAATTTTGGGAATAAATATTCCTAAAACAGGGATAATTTTGGGAATAAATATTCCCAAAGCAGGGAGACTTTTGGGAGCAAATATTCCCAAAGCAGGGAATATTTAGGGCATGGCAGGCCTGGGGAACTATTCTTCTAGCAGCCTCCCCACCCAGGAATTGGAACTGTACCCAAATTAATTCCTGTGCCGCCACAACTCACACGGACATCAACCCAACCTTTGACCCGCGGCTCTTCCGCTTCCGGATTGTGAGATTTGGGAATGGGGTCATTGTGGGATTTGGGAACGGGGTTCATTGCAGGGTTTGGGAATGGGGTCATTGTGGGATTTGGGAATAGGGTTATTGCAGGAGTGGGAACGGAGTTCATTGTAGGATTTGGGAATGGGATTCACTGCAGGATTTGGGAACGGGGTTCATTGCGGGTTTGGGAATGGGTTCATTGCAAGATTTGGGAACAGGGATCATTGCAGGATTTGGGAACGGGGTTCATTGCGGGATTGGGAATGGGGTTCATTGCAGGATTTGGGAACGGGGTTCATTGCGGGATTGGGAATGGGGTTCATTGTGGGATTTGGGAATGGGCATCATTGCAGGATTTGGGAACGGGGTTCATTGCAGGATTTGGGAACGGGGATCATTGCAAGATTTGGGAACGGGGATCATTGCAAGATTTGGGAACGGGGTTCATTGCAGGATTTGGGAACGGGGATCATTGCAAGATTTGGGAATGGGGTTCATTGCAGTGTTTGGAAATGGGGCTCATTGTGAGATTGGGAACGGGGACCATTGCAGGGTTTGGGAATGGGTTCATTGCAGGATTGGGAATGGAGCTCATTGCAGGATTGGGAATGGGGCTCATTGTGGGATTGGGAACGGGGCTCATTGCGGGATTTGGGAATGGGTTCATTGCAGGATTTGGGAACATGTTCATTGCAGGGTTTGGGAACGGGGCTCATTGCAGGATTTGGGAACGGGGCTCATTCAGGATTTGAGAATGGGGCTCATTGTCAGATTTGGTAACGGTGTTCAGGCAGTCCCACAGGGCTTTATCAGCACAGCAACAGGGATTTGGAGAGTGCAAAGGAGCTAAAAGGCCTGAGCTGGTGCTCTGTGAGGAGGCCACAGTCCCTTTCTTCTCCGGGGTCACATCGCAGCACGACAGAGCCGTCTCTTCCCAAAGCCCATTGCTGGGGAGAGCTTTAGGATCTAAACTCTATAAGGGATGGTGTCTAGACATTAAAGGCCAGATGTTTCCTTGAATTTCTTTCAGGGAACACTTCAAAAGGATCTGGACCTGACTGGCTGGAAAATGAGCTGCTTCTGCCATTCCCAGCCCCCGCCAGCGACGCATTCCCAAATCCTTGTGGTGTTCAGACACACAGCACATCTCCCCTCCCTCATCTCACATCCAAAGTCCACCAAAACGCTTCATCAGAAATCCCAATTCTCCATGGACCACAGGAACAAACAAAATGTTTAATTTCGGACTTCTGCCGATGCTTAGGGTGGCGGCACAATGCTCCAACTGCAGTTGCTGGAGAGGAATAAAGTTGGGAAGTTATTTCCTTGACCAAACGGAGAGGTGCGGTCAGGATGAGATTTTAATTTCACCCTAAACAAGCTGTTCCTTTCCAGGCACTATAAAGAGAGCCCTGGGGGATTTGCTTAGGATGGCTATGCTGGAGGTACCTGAATTCGAGTGGATGAATCCTCTCATGTGTAAAACTCTGCCACAGCTGGAGCTGTAATTGTGTCTGGAAAGCTGAATGCAAACATTGGGCAGGACTGCCAAGGGTTGTGACCCAGAAATCCCTCCGAGGTAAGAGCTGCTGCGGTCTGTGTGAGCAACATCATTAAATTAGACCCTAAAACGGGCTGGAAACCTTTCAGTCCCCAACACAGAAAAGTAGGGGGAAATAATCATCAGAGGGATGCTCCGAAGGCTGAAGCACCTCTGTTACAGAGCCAGGCTGGGAGAGCTGGGGGTGTTCACCTGGAGAAGGGAAGGACACAGGGAGAGCTCAGAGCCCCTGGCAGGGCCTGAAGGGCTCCAGGAGAGCTGCAGAGGGACTGGGGACAAGGGCTGGAGGGACAGGAGGCAGGGAATGGCTTCCCATGGCAGAGGGCAGGGATGGATGGGATATTGGGAACTGGGAATTGGGCAGGCCCTGGCACAGGTGCCCAGAGAAGCTGTGGCTGCCCCTGGATCCCTGGAAATGTCCGAGGCCAGGCTGGATGAGGCTTGGAGCAGCCTGGGATTGTGGGACGTGTCCCTGCCCATGACATGGGATGGAATGAGATCTTTAAGGTCCCTTCCAGCCCAAACCATTCTCTGCTTCTCTGATAAGATGGATCTTTGATTTGAGGGGGAAATTTACATATTTCAATTTTTGCTGGAAGCTCTCCGAGGGTCAGACCTGGGGCTGAGCTGCTGACCGAGGTCTCAGTGTCCATCCTGTCCCAGCTGAGTCTCCTGGGGATGTGCCAGAAGATTCCAGCACTCGGTTTTCCTCTGCTCTGCCCAGCCCCAGAACCTAGGCTGAAGTGGCCCTTTAGAGCAGCCTCGTGGCTTTAACCTGACTGTGACAGGTGCACAAATGCTCAGCTGGATGCGGAAAAGTCCCCAGAGGGCCTGGGGGACCTCAGCCTTCCCTTCAGCTGACCCAAAAGAAAAATCTCCTCAGCTTTTCAGTCTCATGACTGGCGAATTCAGCTTACTCAACCTCGCTAATGTGACAAATTAGGGTCAAAGCTGACCCGGGAGGGTCCAACCAGCCTCCAACGAGGTCATCAGGGGCAATCTTTGGTTTGATTCAGGGATTAAAAATAAAAATACGCGCTCGCAACATCTTGCATGCCACAAGGACTAAGTCAGTGCCACTTCAAAAATATCACAGCTTTCGGAAAGCTGAGAAGACATTATTTGGGATTTAACCAAAAAACATCTCTCTGACTGACACGATGCCACCAGCTGATGGGAAGTTCAGTTCTGTCCCCATCCCCCAATGTCCTATAAAAATAAGAGATGGAAAAAAAGAAAAGAAAAAAAAGGAGAAGAGAGCATAGCGAGAAATCTCTTGGCTGTCAAAACATCCATCAGCAAAATGAAACACAATGTGGACACCTCACACTTAGCACTTTTGTTCTTTACTGCCAGAACCAAGGCAGAAATGTTCCAGTTTAGGGTCTGGACAATAAATCAAACAGCCAACCTCGGAAAACTTCTGAGCACTGAGAAAAGTTACCTTGATACCTACGGAGACGAGACCCACTTACATCCCTCCGGAGCTTTTATTAAGGCTTTTCTTTGCACTCGTGCTATTTTTTCCCTCCTCACAATATCTCACGGCAGGTGGGAAGGGGGAAAAAATAGTCTGCAGCCTGGTAATTAAATAGGTTTGGATTTAACACGCAAATTGCAGCGAGATGAGGCTGTCTCAGGTATTTCTGATGCTCCCATCACTGTCACACCTCGGGGCTCTTCCCTCACCGACGTGCTCGGGCTCTCATTGCCATTATCTTCATTCCAGAGGGGGGAAAAGGAGGGGCAGGGCTTGGGGGCCCCCTGGGCACCCTCATTACACAGTGCCTCTCTGAGCACAACAAGAATCAGCTCCTGCTGTGGTTTTCCCCTTCCAGGAGGTTTTCAGTGCCCTCTCCATCCCAGTGTGGAACCCTTCACCACGAGGTGAGGGCTGGGCGGTTTCCAGTTTGGCACCAAGACCTTTCCAGGAGGTTTTTAGTGCTCTGTCCATCCCAGTGTGGATCCCTTCAGCACGAGGTGAGGGCTGGGCAGTCTCCAGTTTGGCACCAAGACCTTTCCAGGAGGTGGCTCTTTGTTCCCTTCACTCCCTGCTCAGGATATTTATAGGAGCAATCCTACGACAGCTTAGATTTCACTGTCAGGGAGGGATGAGGTGAAAATCTTTTTGTCTCGTCTTGCAAGAAAAACTCTTTGTTTCTCTGCCCTTCAGCTGTTCCAGTTTGGATCCACCGGCTGGACACAGGTGACCAGGAGAGCAAGGACACGAGGAGTGTGCTGTTCCCAGGAGGTCAGAGGGCATTTTTAGGAGGGTATGTGGTGATGGAATGGGGGGCAATGGGTTCCCACTGCCACAGGGCAGGGTTGGATGGGATTTTGGGAAGGAATTCCTCCCTGGGAGGGTGGGGAGGGGCTGGGCTGGAATTCCGAGAGAAGCTGTGGCTGCCCCTGGATCCCTGGCAGTGTCCAGGTGAAATGTGTCCAGCCCTAGTGAAATACCTGCAGCTGGTCAGAAATGGGAAGGAAGTGCACTTGGGAGGAGTTGGAAGAACAACTCTGCTCTCTCCCAAGGCCAGGTTGGACAGGGCTTGGGTCCACCTGGGACAGTGGAAGGTGTCCCTGCCCATGGATGGGGTGGCACTGGATGATTTTTGAGGTCCCTTTAGACCCAAACCATTCCATGAGGCACATTAATGTGGGCCATGGTGTCCATGGCCCTGGAACAAACTGGAAAGGAGCTGGGGGGACTGGTGCACCCACAGGTCCCAGTCCTGCAACAGACACCAAAGCAAATTCCTCGACCTCCTTGGCCCCAGGAATTTGAATTTCAAGCTGAGTCACCTAAATTTAGTGTGTCTACTCCTAGACACCACTGCTGTTGGCACTGCCTCACCAGCTGGGCTCTGCAGGCTCCCAGAACAGGAGAGTGCCCAAGAGGAAAGCTTTCCAAGGCCCACAGCAGATCCAAAAGTACCTCCAAAACACCTCCAGCCCAAGTGAAACACCTGCAGCTGGTCAGAAATGGGAACGGAGCACACTTGGGAGGAGTTGGGAGAACAACTCAGCTCTTTCCCAAGCTCCACTCAGGACCCAGTGCCAGCCTGGCCTTGCTGCACTCCCTGAGCTCCATTTCTCCCATAAACCCTAAACTCTTATATCTCCTGTCCCTGAATTTTGGTGGATAAGGAAGAAAAGATCATATCCAACAGCAACACTTCCACTCAGCTCCCAGTAATTCCCCTCGGGAGATGTTTCTTCTTCTCCACAATCAGGTGTGTGACCAGGGCCAAATGGCAGTCACCATTTGTTAAGGACATGCCATAAATGCAGTCAGCATTCCGGGATTTCAACCCAGAGGGGGGGAAAAAAGGCTTTAAAAGCCAATAAAATAAACACATGTTGCATGAAGTGACAGGCAGAATAATCTAATTGCTGAGTTTTAAAAACAAAAGGAGAATCCGTTATCTGGTGAAAAGCAAGAGATGTCCCAGAACTCTGCTGCTTGCCAGTTTAAATGTCTCTTTGATCAGCTCTCCTGTTTGTTTGCCATGTAGCCCACTCAAGTCACTCCATCTCCAGCTCAAATTGCATCTGTGTTTCCACTTGAGCAGAAACTCGAGTCACCTTGGAAGGAGCACAGCAGAAAATAATCCATATATTAAAAAAAAAAAAAAAATCCACAACCATTGGCAAATCTCTGAGCGGTAACTGAGGAGCTGCTATTTCACTAAAACCAACTTCAAGTCACTGTGCTCTCTCACCAGGCCAAAAAAATGTTCCTTTCTTGGGATTAAAGCAGCTCTCCTAAATGAGGCTGGCTATGATTGACGCTTTAATTGACTGGCACAATTTCATGCTTTAATGACTCTGGGCTCCTCAGTTTAGCCATGAATAAATTTAACTGTTAAGTCCTTGCGTATAAATCCTCCTGCCTGGAAGTCGCTATTCTTCCTTTAAAATGGAAACTCGGATTAAGGAGACTCACCCACACATGGGGAGCTGGAATCTGCACATCCCCTGCTCACCAGTTCCCCCAGTTTCCCCAGTCTGGACCACCACAAGTGGCTGGCAAAGGGCTCCAGTTGGGATTTCTTTAGGAGGAGCCCTCGGGAATTTTGGTAGCTCAGCATCACACCATTATCTGGTCAGCAATTAGTGGCATAATCAACTTTTCCTGAGGCTGATGACCAACAGAAGAGCAGGAGAACATCTCCTTCCTGGGAAGCATCTTCTGTGCCTCTGGTCCTTGCCCTGGTCCCAGGGGTAATTCTGCAAAATCTTCTGTGTGATAACTAAGGGGAAACTTCTGGACTGATTTTTCTCCCCCTGTCCTGTCTTTCCTGTGGGTTTTAACCCCGTGGCTCTGCTGTGGGGTTGCAGTGCCCCCCTTAGTTTAGAGGATCCCATAGGAAAGCAGCTCCCAGGCAGGCTCCGCACTTCAGGCTGTATTTTTAACTTTTCAGTCATTTTGCTTTTTTTTTTTTCCTCTTTTCCCCCCATGTGTCTAAATCTCCTGATTTAGCAAGCACAGCTGGCTCCTGGACTGAACACTTTTTTTCTAGAAGTGTCCTCCTTCTCCTTCTCCCTCAGCACCTTAACTCGGGGATACTCAGACTCATAACAGGTTGTAGAGAGAAAAAGCTGCAGCTGAAAATTCAAGCAAGGTTCAGCATTCAGTGAAAATGATGTGAATCCATCACTCCTCAGCGGCTTCTGCTTCCCCATCCCTGTGCCACCACACACAACAGGATCACTCAGGCACCTTTGAGTGTGGAAAATGCAAATACATCTCTGATTATGTGAGAATCATCCCCATGAGGATCTCCTCACCCAACTCCTTTGCGCCGCCCCTTTTTTCCAGGGAAACGCTGGGATGCCTGGAAATTCCATGAGTCCATGCCCATGGCAAGGAGGATGCCCTGAACGGGCTGATGGAGATTTCTGGGTGTCAGAAATCTGGGTGTCAGAAATCTGGGTGTCAGAAATCTGGGTGTCAGGATTTCTGATTCCTCCCAGAGGAGCTGGAGGAGGTGACCAGGTCAAAACCACGAATGGGACACTTCTGCAGCTCTGAGCTTGCAGGAGATGACCTCAGATGTCCCCAACAGCCACAGCAGGACCCAAAACCCTGCCAGGAACAAAACTCCCTGACTGGCATCTGTGCCTAACTAAAGGATCTTGGTGGATCACATTTCCTCACTCCTCGCGCCAAAAGAGACCCAGCAGAGATGGATAATTCATTATCCCACTCCACCCAGCACTGGAATATTCCAGGCGTGTCCAGATGTGGTCCCTGCTATTCCAAAGGGATGTGGGCAGGCTGGAAAGGGCCCGGAGAGACAATTAAAGGATTGGGAAACTGCCACGAGAGGAAAGGCTGAGAGAACCAGGTTTGGAATCCTGAGACTTGGGGGAAACCTCATCACCGTGCTTAAAGGGTGGCTACAAAGAAGATGAGAATTCTCCTTTCACGAGGAGTCACGTGGAAAGACAAGAGATAATGGGACAAGTCACTCCTGGGGAGATCCTGATTGGACATAAAAACCTCCACGAGGAGAACAATCAGCCACTGGAAAAATCCTCCCAGGGAAGGGGGAAGATTTTAAGATTTTTAAGAATTTAAGATTTTTAAGATTTTTAAGATTTTTAAGATTTTTAAGATTTTTAAGATTTTTAAGAATTTTTAAGATTTTAAGATTCTTAAAAGAATCCCACTTTGGACATGGTGCTGGACATGGTGCTGGACCCCCTTGTCTGGACACTGCTCTTGCCAAGAAAAGTTGGGCCAGATGATCCTTGAAGTCTTTCCCGACCTGGAATTCTGTGATTCCATGAAAATCTGGATATCATGCTCAGCTGGTGTTGATTTACTGCCATAAAACCTCTGCCAGGTTTCTCCCCGGTGGGCATCAAAGCACCGGCGGATGGTGAAAAAACAGATGATCCATTCACATAAAAAATAATTAAATACCATGATTGCTTGCTAATACATGGGATTTTTTTCTGTTTTCCAGAACTCTCCTTCTGTTGTAGGAATAGGTGTGATGAAACCTCAGCTCAAACCTAAGCCTTGGCCATGCCAGTCCTATAGTTAGACCTTGTCCCTTTTCTTAATGGAAAGCAATAATGAATTTATGCCATAAATAGGAAAATTTCTTGGTATTTTGGTAGCAGTGCCTGGTAGCTTCTAATAATTAGCACAGCCTTCCATTGCATGTTGGCCTCTGGTGAATCAGAATATCTCTGGTATTGAAGATTGCTCTCCTTCACCAGATGGAGCAGTTTTTTGGGGTGCCAGGGGCAGGGAGGGAACCCTAATAATTGGATGCAGCCCAGGGAGGATCCATCATCCAGCCAATACAGACACAGCCCAAAAATCTCAGAATGCCAGGGTGGATCAGGCTGGAAGGGACCACAATGGGGTCACCTGGTGCCACCTCCCTGCTCCAGCAGGGCCATCCCAGAGCACAGGGCACAGGGTTGTGTCCAGAGGGTTCATCCCGTTGAGTTCCCGCGTGCTTTACTCGATGGGAGCTCCTCACGTGTGCAAAGGACTTCTGCTGTTTTCAGATAAGGAGATTTGCTCAGAAGGGACCCTGAGACCTCCCCTTCCCTCCTTGGAAATCCCATCCCAGGCAGGGTCTGCCGAGGGGGGAATTAGTAGGGAATATCCCGAGTGACCTGTATGGGACAAACACTGACAAGGCCCAAATCTGCCTCGTTTCTTCACAGAAACACTCCTGGGGCGAGCAGGAAATATTTGAAAGAGGCTTTGGCGGTGTGCCAGGCGGGGTGGGGGAGCCAAGCAACTTCTCCTGAGGTCACTCACAGGGGTCTCTGTTGGTGCCCTGCCCTTCTCCTTGGAGCCACAAGGACATGGAATCACCGCCCATGGCTGGGCAGGGCCAGCTCTGCCTCCTCCTCCACTGTGATGAAGCTCATCCTCCTCAGCCTCCCTGACCCTAAACCCAGGGCAAACCCTCACCTTCTCCCGAGGATTTTCTGGGTCACTCACAGGGGTCTCTGTTGGTGGCCCCTGCCCTTCTTGGAGCCACAAGGACATGGAATCACCGCCCATGGCTGGGCAGGGCCAGCTCTGCCTCCTCCTCCACCGCGATGAAGCTCCTCCTACTCCTCCTCAACCTCCCTGACCCCAAACCCAGGGCAAACCCTCACCTTCTCCCAAGGATTTTCTGGGTCACTCACAGGGGTCTCTGTTGGTGGCCCCTGCCCTTTTCCTTGGAGCCACAAACACAAAGAATCACCACCCATGGAGGGCTCTGCCTCCTCCTCCCCAGCGATGAAGCTCATCGCACTCCTCCTCAACCTCCCTGACCCCGAACCCTCACCTTCTCCCAAAGGAAAAGGCTGCTCCAGCTCCTAAAGAAAATCCCCGCAGCAAACAGAGATCCATCAGCGCAGTTGGGAAAAAAGGATTTGCTCAAAGGGAAAGCGAACGCGGACTGAGCCGCTCGCGGTTGCTCCTGGCGGGAAGGCGATGGGACACAACCGAACTGAGCCTTGGGAGATGCTTCAGCAGTGCTGAGGGATAAACAGCCTTTCAGAAGCCCTTGTTGTGAAGAGAAACTGCCAACAGAAACAGACTCTTTTTGTTGGGAATGGTGGGAGGAAGGTAAAAAATAACAGTGCTGGAAAACTTCACCAGCTCTTTTCTACGCCTCATCTGCTGCTTTATTAGTACTCCTAAATCTGTTCTGCTAAGTATAAACATCACCAAATTTACATAAACTTCATTAAAAGCCTGTGTCCCAACTCTGCTGCTCCTGTAGCACACCCAGGAAATGGAGAACTTCAAACTCCTCTGCAGCAAAACAAGAGAAACAAAACAACATTTTAGGGCCGTTTTTGATTTTTTTTTCCCCTGTTTATTTTTTTCTGCTTTTCCCTCGCTCTGTGCCTTCAAGGCTTGTGGGTGATTTCTCTTCCCTTTGGGGTCCTTTCTTCCCAGACATGGAGCAACGCTTCCCATCTCCCCAGAGCACATTAAAAAAGAGAAGCGGAATCGTAACAAAATACAGAATGTGATGGGTTCTTGTTTTATTTCCCTGCTGGTCCTGCTGCTCATGCCCCCCAGGAGACATTCCAGCAGTGCTGAGACAGGATAGCTCCTCTGAGAGATGCTGTGGGATTCGGGATGTGCTGGTGAGGAAGAAGAGGACCCAGTTCCTGGCTGGCCATCAGTTAATTCCTAAAGAGGGTTTGTGGCTGGCAGTTCTTGCCATTTCCCCTTTTCCTGTCATTCCAAGCCCTCCTAAAGTCTCTCTCCATGTTTCTTGTAGGTCCCGTCAGGAGCTGGAAGGCCACAATGAGGTCACCCCAAAGCCTTTTTTTCTCCAGGCTGAACAACCCCAATTCTCTCAGCCTTTCCTCCCAGCAGAGCTGCTCCATCCCTCTGATCACCTCGGTTCTCCCTCTCACTGCCCCTGCACCAGTGCTGGAGCCAAACCAGGGAGGGAATCTGGAGAAATGCTTCGATAGGATTGAGTTCACCCTCACAATGTGATGCCTCTCCCAAGGAGAGCAGCCGGCAGACAAATTAAAACATGTCCTTCCCTTGACTCCCTCCCCGCGGATGCTCCGGTGGGGAGAAACCCGAGAATGCTTTAATTCCACACCAGATCTGCTGAAAAAAACAGGTGGACAAGCTGCTTTTCCATTCAGCAGCGAGGAGCAGGAGGTGGGGGCAGAGAATTTGGTTACGTGCGAAGCATTTCCCCCTCGCTGCCCTTCCCGGGCGCCTCAAACACCGCCGGGAACAAAGCGTCCCCCTCCAAGATTAGCCCTCATCAGCCATAGCTGCTCCCACCGGAGCTTCCCGAGATATTCCAGCTTGTGCCTGCTCTTCTCCCACCGCTTTGAAATTCTCCTGACAGCTTGAGGGAGAGGGTGGGATGCTCTCCGCCGTATGGCCCCAGCCACGCTCCCTCCCCAGCTGCCTCCCCGTGCCCGGGCACTGCTCCAAGGCCACCTCTCGGGGAGGAAATGCTGAGCCCGACCACCCTGAACCTCCTGAGCAAACCTCGGGGCTGCTCTGGGGCCACAAACCTTCCCAGAGTTTCTCCAGGAACTCCCACGCGTGTGAACGCTCCTGGAATAACTCAGTCCTGCATTGGGGCTGTGTCCGTGAGCTACGGTCACAGCGAGGAGGGTCCTGGTCACCCCTCCAGCTCTCAGGTGATTTAATGAGATGGATTTATTTATTTAACGAGATAGATTTATTTATTTATTTATTTAATGAGATGGATTTATTTATTTAATGAGATGGATTTATTACGGCGGTTTAAGAGGCAATCCCGTCCCTGTGATGGAAATCACTTGTCCTGCAATGTTCAGGCAGCAGTGACCAAGGTGCAGCGCCTGTGAATGGTTTGAGAGGGGGGCAGAGTGCAAATATATGGCTTTTGGGAAAACGAACCCTCAATTAGGGCATTAATTAGGACTTTCTGCTGCCTGGAGAGCTGAAACAGGAGGAAACCCCAATCCAGTGGAGAAATTCCTTAGGGATCCAGCCAGACCCTGCTGAAGGAAGGTACCAAAGAAACCCCAATCAAGAGACAGACAATCATTTACTAAGGGCACCATTTCCTCCTTTCTTTCCTCAGGAGAAAGGAGGAAAAGCTCCTTTCAGAAAAAAAGGCTCTTCGGAAAGCTCTTCGGAAAAAAAGCTCTTCGGAAAAAAAATTATCAGCAGAACACCCTCGCCCCTGCACTGGGGGATGTCTGGGCATGGCCCCCAAAGATTTACAATCCCACAGCCACAAAACCCTCCCGAGATAACGGGGGGGAAACAAAAACCCTGCACAGGAACCGGCATCTGCAGCAAAGAGCCCTCCGGATTCCAAGTATTTCCTTTGAGCGGAGTAAATGATGTTTTATGCCTATAATTAACTGGGAGCCAGTACACACTGCGCTGGTTTTAAGCTGACTCAATGCTGTCTGCAAAGCACAGTGTGATAAAACAATATTCAAATCAACTTCTTAACTGAGCTGGCGAGTGACGGATGCCAAGAGTAAGTGGAGGTTTGCAAAGCCCCGGGCGCAGGGAGGGATTTCAAGGAGTATTTTCTTTAAAAGAGTTGGTTTCCAATCCACAGTCTGTGAGTTCTGGAGGACTCTGGTCTTTGAAGCAGCTGAGTTCCTACAGTCTCGCTGTAATGTTATTTTTCTAGAAAAAAAAGTATCCAAAAGCATTGGAGACAACTGAGGCTGGAAGCCACAGCTGCTGGGAGGGTTAGGTTGGATATTAGGGACAATTTCTTCACGGAAAGGGTGTCCAGCCCTGGCACAGCTGCCCAGGGCAGTGGTGGAGTCCCCATCCCCTGAGGGATCTAAAAGCCACATGGATGTGGCACTTGGGGATATGGGGCAGTGGTGGCCGTGGCAGTGCTAAGGAATGATGTACTCGATTATCTTGGAGGGCTTTTCCAACCTGAATGATTCCATGAAAACCAGAATCCCTGGAAACCCTCAAGTCCAGGATGGGCAGGGCTGTGAACACCCTGACCTGGCCAGAGCTGGCTCTGCTCACTGCACGGGGCTGAACTCAATGACCTCGAAAGGTCCCTCCCAACCCAAATCATTCCAGGGCTTTGGGATCTCTTTCTCAGCCTTGCCAAGGTGGGGACGAAAAGCTGGAAAACCCCTTTTATTCATGGGGGTCTCCATGTTGGCTCCTGCTCGGGAGGAGTAGGAGTCACCTACTGAGGGGTGTCACCCTCTGAGGTGTCCCCGATGGTCCCTGATGGTCCCTGATGGTCCCTGGAGGTCGTGGCTGTGCCTCCAGTGGGGCTGGAGAGTGGCTCAGCTTTCCCCTATGACAAAGCAATTGAACCTGGAGCATCTGCAGCCCCAGTGCCCCAGGATGAGCTGCTGGAAGTTTGACTCGTGAGGAGACCTCCCAAATGCTGGTGGACGGATCAGGAGCCTGAAGGTCACCCTGGGAGTGTTGGTGACTGCCCCAGCCACCTCCTTCTCTCCTGTGGGACATGGCCATGCTTCCAGTGGGGCTCCTAATGGCTATTAATCCCTACTAATCCCCATTCTTGGAAAACAGTGTGGTTCTGGAGGTGTTGGACTTTCCTAATGTCTGTCCTTTAATGGGATGCCTTTCCTTTAATAGGCTCTGCTTATTGCTGCATTTCAATTTGTCGAGTCCCACAGAACCGCGAACCCTCACCAGGTTTTCTTTCTGCGTGATAAAAACCAAATTATTATAAAAGAAGACTGAAATTGAAATGAGCCTTTTCCATCTGAATGAAGTGGATGCATTTTTCGTTGGTCTGACAGAACACATTTTTGTCCATGGGTGAGTTTGGGAAGTTGATCCCCCCTGGAGCAAAATCCTCCTCTCAGTTCCTGATGTGGTGGTGGGAATCACCCCCATGCACAGCCAACTTTGTTTTCCCAGGAGAGGTGGGGTCTGTTTGTTTCACCAGTGCTAGTAAATATTCTAGAATTAGTGAAAATTTCGCGTTTTAGATTGATATAATAATAAACGCAATTTACGTCCTCAGAAATTGCAGCTGTGTCCGGAGAGTTTTCAGTGCAAGGAAAGGAGATTCTGGAGCTGTGCTGAGGCAGGACAGAGGAGAAGAGGATTTTTGGGGATGGTGCTGTGCTTGTGACCTGTTCCAGACTTTGGGGGGGCACAGGTGGAGGTACCCAGCACACCTGGGTGGGCAAACAGCCCCAGCTCTCTCAGGATGCGCTCAATCCATATTTTCATCTGCCAGGGATGGAATCTCTTCTCCCCGTGGAACAGGGCTGTGTCCAGACCTCCTGGAACCATCTGAGGAGGCTCTCAGGAGGCTCTGGAACAGATGGGACACCTTCAGCCCCACCCCTACGGAACTGTAGTTGCACTGTTTTAAAATCTTTCTCTTCTTTCTCATGGAGAATAGAGATAAGTTGCATTCTTGTGCTTTCTAATCTCTTTGTTTTGGTACTGGATGCTCTAGCGTTGTAACCAATCGTTACAGGGGGTGGAAAAACTGTCGACCAATAATTATTAGATTATTAATGAATATATAAAGAAATTTTTGTAAATAAAGTTTCTCTTTTCACCATCTTGGTGCTGCCTGCCTGACTTCCCTGCGAGCTTCCGCGAATCTCCACGAATATCAGAAAATCAGAGCCAACAAGGAACCACTGCGTCGCTGCTGTCCCCATCAATGCCTCACCTGGCACTCTTTTTTTCCTTCTTTAATGAAGCTGGACAGAGTAAAGGATTCCCTGACCCTCTGGCTGGGATCAGACACATCTCCAGGAGAGCACAGGGGACATTCCCCTGTCTCCTGCCCTGCTGACCCCATTTGGAGTGGCAAAGGAAGCCTGGGCACAGAAACTATTGATCCTAATCCCTTTTTCCTGTGCTGGGAATACTCTGAAGCTCCTGCTGACCCTTCACTGTCCCGTGAAGGTTCTGGTTTCCCATAGTCCAGATGGGTGTCAGCAGTGGCAGAAGCTGTCTGGATGAGAAGCAGAAAAAGAGATACAGCTGGAGGGCAGCTATTACATCCAAAAAAAGATGAAGAAAAAGAAAATAAAAGAGCGGAAAAAAAAACCCTAATAAAACCCTAGCAAACTTCCTGGGGGAATGGAGAGAAGGGAAATAGACTTTCAAAGAGCAGATGTGACTTGCAAAGCAAGCACTTGAAGGATCCACTTGCTCTTAGCAAGGATTGGCAGCCAGTTTTGATATTGCTGTCCTCCTGCTGGTTGTGATTCTGGACAAGAGGCCAGCAGGATGGAGCATGGAGGACATCCCGGGGTCCCCTTCAGCTCTGCTCAAGCCACCTCCATCAGCATCCTGAATTTATTGCTGGATTTGCACTGGATGAACATTTTGTTCCTGTTTTTTGGCTCTGATGCAGTCCCGGGAGTCAAAATGTCTTCCCGAAGTGCCCAAGTGAGGAGCTGGAAAGAACTGGTCCCACCTCCTTCGCCTGATTTCCCAGGACACACACGATGGGTCTGCAGCATCCCAGGCTCTGGACCCTCTGCACTGCCCTTCCCTGAGCTCTGAAATCATTTGGGATAAAACAATAATAAAACACAGCCTCCCTGCTCTCCAGGGTATCACCAAGCATCCCTTTCTTGACTTCGGAGCTGTCCGGGCGCTTGGAGATAATGGAGGAGCAGTAATGGATCACTTTTGTGTCGCCAATCAGTATTTATTTCCCTTCTTCCCTAAACTGTGAGTTCTTGAAAGTGTTGTCATGGCTACTGAGGAGTGAACCCGACTCACTTCGGCAGCCTTTGTTCCCTCCAAGTGAGCTGATCTGAAATTTGTCAAGGCTCTCTCGTCGCCGGCTGCAAAAATACCGTATCTGTTTCTCGAGAGGAGCTTCCTTTGCAAGCCGAGCGTAAAGGGCACAGCCAGAGCCCGAGCCTGCTGTAATGCAGGGGTTTTAGTGCCCCTGGGTGCCCTCAGCAAATAACTCCTTAATTGTTCCCTTCCTGCCAGCAATCTCCCTGCCACACATCCAAAGGTCAATCCGCCGCGAGGTCCTCTGCCGGGCTGCGTTACGATATTTTCTGATCAATGGTTGAAACCGGCGTCTCTTTTATTTTAATGGAACCTCCTCCGCTGGAGAATGAATTCCAGCAGGGTCCTCAGGAGCGCTGGGATATATATCGTGGTTCTGGCTCGAATGAATGCATGACATAATTCCGCTAAAATCGATGAAATTGTGCTCGGGGAAGCTTCTCCACTGCTGATATTAAAGCTGCGTGGATGTGGTTTTATTGCTCCTCATTGCTTACCCTGAATCTCTTTTAATACGATCCCAGTCCCAGATCCATCGGAGGGAATTCCCAAGGGCTTTGAGAGACCCACGTGGAGATCAGGGGACAGAAGTGGCGTGGGGAGAGTTCCCCTGTGTGAGTATTGGAGCTCCTGATAATAATGTGGCACCAGTGCAAGTGGGAAACAAGCAGATGCTCTCCTGAGGAGTGTAGAGTCAAAACAGATGATGCAGATCCATGGCAGATACTGGCTTCTGTAGCTATCAGCACCAACAAAAATAATCTGGTTTATTAGGAAAGCTGCTCAGACAACAGATTTGTCACCATCCAATGAACAGTCCCTTACCAGTCCTTAAAAGAAAAAAAAAAAAGAAAATATATTGAATTCAAACATGCAGAAAAAAAGAGATGTGCAAATACAGGCCTGGGGAGGAACAAGGTGAGATTGGGGTCAGAGCAGCTGGCGAGGCTGAATCACTCTCTGTCGCTCTCCAAGAAAGTTCCTCCTGCAAAAAGGCTTTGGGAAATGTTCTAACCCGAAATGGGGGTGAGAGCTCTGCAGGAGATTAAACCCCCTCGGCAAAGTCTCTTGGATGCAATGGGGACAACACAAGTTAAATCTCATTCTATTAAAGGATAAATAGAAGGAAGGAGAATGTGCCTTTACTCCTTTGTTTTCTTGTAGTGCTTCAGCTGCCTGGGCTTCTGTATTATCACCTCCTTTACTGAATTGTGCCCAAAAATCCATTCTCCTTTGAATTTCCTTTATTGTGCCCAAAGATCCGTTCTCCTCTGAGTTTCCTTTATGGTGCCCAAGGATCCATTGTCCTTTGAATTTCCTTTCCTTTACTGTGCCCAAAGATCCATTCTCCTTTGAACTTCCTTAACTTTGTTGTGCCCAAGGATCCATTCTCCTTTGAATTTCCTTTCCTTTTTTGTGCCCAAGGATCCATTCTCCTTTGAATTTCCTTTATTGTGCCCAAGGATCAATTCTCCTCTGAATTTCCTTTATGGTGCCCAAGGATCCATTCTCCTCTGAATTTCCTTTATGGTGCCCAAGGATCCATTCTCCTTTGAATTTCCTTTCCTTTTTTGTGCCCAAGGATCCATTCTCCTTTGAACTTCCTTTACTTTATTGCGCCCAAGGATCCATTCTCCTTTGAATTTCCTTTATTGTGCCCAAGGATCCATTCTCCTCTGAATTTCCTTTATTGTGCCCAAGGATCCATTCTCCTCTGAATTTCCTTTCCTTTTTTGTGCCCAAGGATCCATTCTCCTTTGAACTTCCTTTACTTTATTGCGCCCAAGGATCCATTCTCCTTTGAATTTCCTTTATTGTGCCCAAGGATCCATTCTCCTCTGAATTTCCTTTATTGTGCCCAAGGATCCATTCTCCTCTGAATTTCCTTTATTGTGCCCAAGGATCCATTCTCCTCTGAATTTCCTTTCCTTTTTTGTGCCCAAGGATCCATTCTCCTTTGAACTTCCTTTACTTTATTGCGCCCAAGGATCCATTCTCCTTTGAATTTCCTTTATTGTGCCCAAGGATCCATTCTCCTCTGAATTTCCTTTATGGTGCCCAAGGATCCATTCTCCTTTGAATTTCCTTTCCTTTATGGTGCCCAAGGATCCATTGTCCTTTGAACTCCCCAGCTTTCGGATGTATGTTAATCTGAGTGCCTCTCATCCAGCTATTGACTGAGGCGTTTCTGCAGATGAAAACATTTCCTTCATATCTCTCCTTCCCACAGTTGCTGTTCGTTCTGCTGCTGCTATTTCCCTTCACTCGACATCTTTCCATTGGAGGATTTCTGATCCTTCCAGACCTCCCCAGCCACACGTGGGGCTCATAAAATGCTGTGCTCAAAGAGCGCCCAGACTCACTGAAGGACTGGAGCCTTTTTCCAGTGCATTAATCCTGTCAGGACCTGAGTTTGGTGATCTATTCCAGCCAAGCAAGCATCACTCAGAGTTAACTGCAGAAGGATTGGACATGGCAGTTCTGGAACACCCTGAACGGCCTTGGGGATTGGTGCTGCACCACCTGAAACACGAGGGGAAAGGTTTGCTTGACTGTTCAGTCGAAAGACAGTTTAGAAATACTCTCAAATATGCCAAATACTGCAGCAGGTGCAGCAGAGAAGCTGCACATCCTCCTGGCTTCTCCCTGACTCATTTTCCCAGCTGGAGTGACCTATTGCTCATCGTGGCCCTGGCACTTCCCCTCTCCTGCCCTTCTGCCCAGGGACTGAACTGGAGCTCAAACAAGAGGAACAAAATGCTCTCCCACCCCAGCAGGGTCAGATTTCAAAAATGATGCCCCATCTTTCTGAAGGAAAAATGGATTCTGTGATGCTTGGTGTAATCTCATGCCTCTCTCTCAGATGATTCATGAGGTGGAGGAATGGTGAGGTCTCCACTCCGCTTCCAAACTTTGCTCCTCTTCCCTGCCTCAGGTTTGGAGGAATCCACAGTCTGTTACCCCAGCAGCTCCAGGAGCTTCCAAGGCTCCAGAGAGGAATTCTCCTGAGAGGAATTTGAGGTTCAGGCAGGGGACCTCTGTCCCACTGTCCATCAGCACAACCTCTTCACAGCCCTTGGGACGCTGCAAATCCTGCAGCCTGCGATGCTTCCCTTTTTTTGTCCTAAAATGCACTGAAAATGTGACCTTTGGTGAGGACTGGAATGGCTGGGAAGAGACTTCTGCTGTCAGAATGTTCCCACTTGCTCCCCTTCTCTCGTTAAACAGAGGCAATTTGGAGCCGCAATATTTATAAATGATTTAGCCCTGCGCTGTGCCGAGCCACTGAAATAATCATTGCTCTCCCCCACGCCAGGACTTCACACCAGTGGGGATTTGGACACGGGGCTTGCAGGTCTTTTGGACCCCCCCTTGTAGGTTTTATCCTCCCCCCACTCCTTCCATCTGCAGGGAAATGCAATAATTCACCTGTCCCTGTTTCTGGATGTATTTTCAGGCACTGAAGAGCTTGACCACTCACTGTTAATCAATAGAGTTGGAGTGTAGCCATCGGTCTATTACTGTTTCAAGCTTCTTCAAAGCAGAAAATGTCTGGAAAAATGAAAGGCAGAGATGAAATACACACATTTCTCTGGTAATATTTCAGAGGCAAGGGCACAGCGGTAGCTTTCTTTTTTAAGCCTGTACCCTATATATAAAATATATTTGAGGGATTTGGAGAATGAAGAAAAATTAAAATAATTAAGGAGCTGACAGAACTGATTTAGAGTCAGGGGAAAGAGGCAAAGAGTGAAACGTGTGCAGTGTGGTGGAGCAGGGCTGGCAGGGAGGGAAGGGACCTGAGGGAAGGGCTCTGCTCCAGGGATGTGCTGGGCCAACGCATTTCCACCTTCACCCAGGGATGCTCTGAACTGGAAACCCAGAGCAGCCTCCTGAGGGTGCCAAGGAGTGCTGTGACCCAGAGCTTTTTGAATTTAAAGTCCATCCAGGGCTCAAGTGGCAGTTCTGGTCCCTCGGTGACATTCTCAGGTGCCACACTGAGACCCTCTCCGTGCAGGTGAGGTCTCCTGGAGCAGCCAAAGCAGAGGATGTGAAATTCCCAACAGAGAAAGGAGGAGCATTTCCCTTCAGCATCTCGACCAGGCTGGCCAAACCTGCGCCACTCCCTTTCCTGAGGTGACATCCAGCTGTCACCTGCAGGGACAGGGACGAGAGAGAGGAGCTGAGAGAGCCTGGCCCAGGCTGTGCAGAGCCTCTCCCCAGCCCTGGGTTATTTTGGGCAGGCAGCAGCTCTGTGAGCACGTCCGCGCTCGAGGCGGCAGATGGAGGATGCATAATTTAAAATAGGAGTGACCAGAGGAAGGTTTTCCATCTGCTTTCCGAGCTCAGCGGTTGGACAAATCCTCTCGCAGCCGATGGGACAAATCCAGACCTTCACAGGTCCTCCTCTCGTGAAGGACAGCCCTCTCCTGTCCATCCCAAGCATCTCCTGGGAATGAGAATCCTAAATTGTCATGTTGGCCCTGTCCCCATTTGGATTAGGAGCCCAGAAAAAAAGAACCAACAACATTTGATGTTTTCCAGGGAGCAAATTTATCTGCATCCTCATTCTGGTGGTCAAGAGCCCTTCACAGAAAGCAGTTTAATTTCAGTCCTTTCTCTCCTGCAGAAGATAATTCAGGTATCTGGAGGTGAGCAGGAACTTCGTGGCACATGAACTATTTGGAGGAGATTTGGCACAGGAGAGGGTTGGACACCCCCCATGGAAATGCCTGGATTTTCCCATGGAAAATCATAAAATCACTGAATAGTTTGGGTTGGAAGGGACCTTGAAAATCATCCCCTGCCATGGGCAGAGGGACACCTTCCACTAGACTTGAGATTATTTTGTAATGAGAAATATTTTATGTGGAAGAAATTTCAACCCGCAACGTTGGAGGTCCTGAAGTGCTGCTTTGAGCAGCTTAGAATCAACACTTCCAGACATCCCATTCACTGCAGGCATCCCATTCATCCATCACCTCTTTGAATGTCTCCAGACCCACTTTTACTCCATCTAATAATCATCTGGACACCAAAGATGCCGTTCCTGCAGTGATGAGCTTCACAAGTCTATCTTCTGGCGGAGTTTTTGCCTCACCTCCCTCAGAGAGATCAGCCCACATTCTCCTTCATTTCCAATGCCTGCCTCCATCCCAAGGAAGTGCTTTTCCTCTAACGTGATTAGGTACTCACTGGCAAGCTGCCTAGAAAGCAAAAAATTGGGGTGGAAAAGTAGATTTTCCAGTGGTGAGAGCAAACCGCACGCTGGTCTCACTTCAAAATGTTTGCACAGCTGAAATATCTGTGGCATGAGAGATCCAGAGAAAGAGATTCCTCCTCTTCCTCCTCCTCCTCCTCCTCTTCTTCCTCCTCCTCCTCCTCCTGCTGCTGCAAGGACACATTTTTCATTAAGGAGCTCGATGAAGGTCATTGCTCACTCCAGATCCTTTGGCCATTTGAAAGCTGCCGTGGGCTATGATCCTTCTCATGCCTTTTGCAGCCTCTCAGCCATCTGGACAGCTCAGAAGAGGCATCTGTTCGCTCTGGTTCCTTGCTGGGATGGAGATGCTCCTCCCCGAGCTGGGAGCCAGCGGAGTTTATCCTGTGGTTTTGGTCCCACAGCATGGAGTCGCTCAGAAGTGGTTTGGTCACGAACAGGATGTGTCTGTCTGTCCCAACTGGAACATCTCAGGGGCAGAGATCTCAGTAAATCGATGATCTCACAGGTGTTCTCCAACCAAAATGGTTCCATGGAGGACTGGGGAGAGAAACACCGTCCTGAGGGCAGCGTCACCAAAACCGTGGGGGAAAATAACCCTCCAACAACATTTTTAATGTTAGAGAGTCAAGGCATTACTTTATTATCTGGCCAGGAGGTTGTTCTGGCCAGGATATGCCACAGAAATCATCTCATCCACACACAGCCCGGGGGTGCAGGGAGAATCATTCCGTGACACACAACTTTACAGAATTTTCCCCAAACTTTATACAGTCAAAACCCATAGAGATGCATTGTTTGAAAATTCATTGGTCCGGAGTTGAGCAACCCCCAGAGTTCAGTTTCCCATTGGATCTGAATCTCCTCACCTCCAATGTTAATTAGATTTCCTTTCTTATTTCTCTTTTCCAGACCAGGGGTGAGGTTTGGAGCTGATGTTCTGTTCATGGCCCTTTATCTTTTGGGCAACTCCCGGTCTGTTGATGTGTTGAGATCATCAGACCTCACCTGGTAGAACAATGCCCTGGAAAGAAACTTAAAATTCCTTTTCCTGGGGTAAAGACAAACAAAGCCTTTGACTAAAGTTATACAAAATTTTGAAACTTGTAAAACCAATTTTTTGGTATATTTTCCAATGGCAGCACCCCTGTCACAGGTCTAAAATGGACAGGATTGGACAGGGTTTGGAGCAACCTGGTCCAGTGGAAGGTGTCCCTTCCCGTGGCAGGGGTTGGAATGAGATGACCTTTAAGGTCCCATCCCATCCGAACCATTCCATGATTCTAAGATGATCCCGAGGGCTTCAATGAACTGCATGAGGCTGGAAATGAAACGGGGCAGGAGGAGGAAAGGCACCAACGTGGTGACACCAAGGTGACCCCGTGAAAACCTCGTAAAAACCTGTGCTCACCAAGAGAGCTGCAAGAAAGATCTACAGCACCTCCTCAGAAGTAGGGACCACTCTTAGACCTCCCTCTGTGGGTTTTTCCAAACCTCTTTCTGATCCCTGCTCCCAGAGAGGGCCTGAAATACTCACAGAGAGAGCCTTAAATACTCACAGCAAGTTCCAAGCATTTTCCCAGCCTTTAGTGCCTCCTGACTGCCAAACTCAGCTCTCAATCCTTAGTGGGTAGCGAGGGCCTCCAGTGAGTCCAACACAATGCTTTAACTGCTGATCTTTTCCTTTCCTCCTAGTCCTGCCCCTTTTTAAATAAGCCACCCCAGTTTTGCCATTCCTCATGCTTTGTGCTGTCTTAATGTTCTTCTTATTCCCACTTGGATGCACCGTCCAACTTCCCAAGGTCCTTTTTGATGGAAAGGACCTGAACCTGGACACCAAACCACATCCAAAACCAGCAGAGCCTGTGTCTGTCCTCCAGTCCTTCACTTTCACCCCACGGGAGTGGAAATCAAGCAGTCCAATTCTCCACCATCCAGCCTGGGGATTGGGAAAGAGGACTCTGTCACAGTCCTGCTGGAAACTTCAGAGAGGATCAGCGGAGCAGAGGATGACCCTACAGAAGGGCTGGTCCTACCAGCAACCTCATCCAGGAACTGATGAAATGCCCAAAAAACCCATTTTCCCTTGATCTTCTCTTTGTTTTTGGCTGTTGAATGCCTCCACAACCTTCTCCCGTGGATGAGTTGCTGACAGGGTTTATTTCTGTCACCCAGGAATTGATGAAATGCCCAACAACCCCATTTTTCCCTTGGTCTTCTCTTTGTTTTTGGCCGTTGAATGCCTCCACAACCTTCTCCCGTGGATGAGTTGCTGACAGGATTTATTTCCACTTTTCTTCTTTTCCCGGACCACGGAGCAAGTAGGTGCAGCTTCATGTATAAAATAACACCTCATCTTCTTTCAACTCGCTGAAAAAACTCCATCCGCCTCAGCAACCCCTTCCTGCCTCCAGGCCATGACGCCGGGAAGCAGAAATGTGGAAAAAACGACAAGAAAAGGGAATTTTACCATAATAAATGTCAGTGCACTCAAGGAGCACATGTTTGCTTTCACTGGGCTCAATTCCAGCGCGTGTTCTCCTAATTACCCAGAGCTGGGACCTCTCCCGGGGTGTGTGTGAGTGCCGGGGGCTGCATGAGATGGAGCTAAGTTGGGTGATTTTTCCTGGCTACAGCTGCTTGAAAGTGTGTTTCCTGAAGCGGTTTCCCTTCGGGAACGGGTTGTGTTCATCACTTTCAGGGGAGATGTTTGTCGTGAGGAGGGAAATCGAAAGGGATGGCTTTCCCTGGAAATGTCTGTCCCTGTAAAGCGAAATAAGGGACAACCCCTGCTTGGAAGTTACTTGTTTCCGGGGCTTATCACACTCATGTGACACCAGAGTTATCAGATTCGGGTCTATCTGTTGGTGGCAGTTGGACGCTATCAGAATAAAACAGCTCAAAGGCATTGCCAAGCTGGCCTCTCACCAGGATGTTCCTGCCGTGGAGAAATTTTTACTTTTCACCTTTCAGCAGCAAAACCTCGCTCTGAACTTCCCAGGAAAAGTTGCAATCTCCACCCTGTGCCGCTGCTGATCCTCAAAAGAAGGGTGAGAGGTGTTCAGTGATCCCCAAAAATGATGTGCAGCCTTCTCTGCACCCCCAGACACTGTGAGCCCTCCACAGGCACAACATCACCTGGCTCTGCCCATGGATTTCCTGCCCTGCAGTGCCTTGCAGGGGAGAGTTTGTCCTAGAGAAGGACATTTTTCCATTCCCTGGGAATATTTACAGTGGACAGAACGAGCTGGATGCAACAGGGGCATGGGGAGAACTGGCAATAATGGTGAGACTTCCCCTGTGCTTCCTTCATTGACGCCTTGTGCCCTGGGGGATCGCTGGGAGCCTGGGGCCACAGAGGTAAAGCAAACCAGAGCTCGGGGAGCTCATTTAACAAATTGAATCTTTTCCCTCTCCTCGGGAGCGTTTCCTCCTTTGGCAGCCTCAGGCAGGATCTGAGCCGTCCTACTCTGTGACTTTAGCATCCCTATATCCTATATATATATAAAAATATCTATCTATCTATCTATCTATCTATCTATCTATCTATCTATCTATCTATCTATCTATCTATCTATCTGTCTATCTATCTATCTGTCTATCTATCTATTTATCTATCTATCTATCAATATATTGGACAGGTGTGTGAATTTCTGGAAATTTACAGACTTTTTTAAAAAAATGTTTCCCACTACCGTTGGAAAATGTGCTGGAGTGCTGATTTTCTCTATCAGGACAGAGATTTAGCAGCTGCTGTGTACGGAATAGACAAAAACTTCCAAAATAAACAATGAACATCGAGTTAGTTATGACAGAATCACAGAATGGTTTGGATTGGAAAGGACCTTAAAAATCATCACATTCCAACCCCACTGCCACTCCCACCTCCCACCAGATCAGGTTTCTCCAAGCCCTGTCCAACCTGGTCTAGCTGTCCTTGTCTTCTTCCAAGGCTTCATCCACGAACTCACAAACTACAAACAAAATTGCCATGTCCAAATTCCTCTTCTTGCCAGCCTGAGTCACAGAACCATGGAATCACTGAGGTTGGAAAAGGCTCCAAGATCATCGAGTCCAAAGCGTGACCGATCCCCAGCAGAGCACTGAGTGCCACATCCATGGACACCTCCAGGGATGGGGACTCCAGTGCTGCCCTGGCCACCCCCTGCCAGTGTTTAACAACCCTTTCCATGAGGAAACTCCTCCTGATGTCCATCCTGAACCTCCCCTGGCACAGCCTGAGGCATTCCCAGCACAATGAGGATGAGGCTGAGGTTTGGAATGGGCTCCTTTCCCTGCAGGAGCTGATGGGATCAGCTCCCCATCCCATCATGGTGACTGCAGCTCCCTCTCACACCGTGCACCTCTCACCTCCCAAATTCTGCTTTTCCCTCGCACCCAAACCCCTTCAGTAAATCCTGCTTTCCCCTCAATCCCTTTTCCAGCCCGGAACACTCTCAAACAGCTGTGCCAAATGCTTTCCCAGGGCTGGGATGGCTGCAGATCCCAGAGTTTTGGGGCCTTTAGTCTGATGGTCACATCTGCCTTTCAGGGCACACGAAAAGCACAGCACTGAATCCTGTGCACAGCTGGATGGGGCAGGACTTGCCAAACTCCACGTTAGAGGCCCAGGAGTTGAGGAGTTTGAAGACAGAAGCTGATTTTGCTCACTTTTGGGCAGAAAACAGTGTTTCCACCTGTGGGTATGTTTTTGACCATCTCAAAAATTTGGGTACAGGGTAACTCACCCTGTCTTCATCTTAAAAAGCCAACAGCCCTCAATTCTGGAAGAAATTTAGTCCTTGGAGGTTTTCTAAGCTTTTTCCCCCCTTTTTTGGCACATTCCCTCTTGGACAGGCTCCCCAGGGAATGGTCACAGCCCCGAGGCTGCCAGAGCTCCAGGAATTTTTGGATAACTCTCTCAGGGATGCACAGGGTGGGGTTCTTGGGGTGTCTGTGCAGGGCTGGGAGTTGGACTGGATGATCCTCGTGGGTCCCTTCCATCTCAGGATATTCCACGATTCCATGAGGCTAAATAGGTCAACATCCTGAAAAGGCAGCTTAAAAAAAAAAAACCCAAACCCTTCTGATTTTCTTCCTGGATTCCGTGCCTCCAGAGGAACGGCTTCATCGTGACGTGGTCAATTAAAAAAGCCCTTCAGCAACACCAGGGCAGTCCCAATCACCTACAGTTCCCCCACAGCAGCTCTGCTGGACTTCTTGGTGTCCTCAGGGAATGTTCACCACTTGTTCGAGTCAAGATTTCCATATTTGCCTTGCCCATGACTTGCCAAATGCTGGACTGAAGGACACCTCGAATAGGACTTTTGTACCCACGAGATTCCACTCAAAATGGACATTTTGAGAGCTGGCCTGGCCCCAGGATGTGGCATAACATCAAATTATGGTTGAGCTCGTGGTAAGAAAGGCCTTCTCGGAGCCAAAGCCATTTATGTGGAATAATGAACCCAAAGCAAAGCCAGCTGTGGCTGTGGGATCACAAAACTCCACCTGTGTGTGCTCAAACCACCCCAAAACCGCTCAGACATCGACCATTTTGTGTTTCCTCTTTCAGAAAGAAACCAAGACCTGAAGTTTGGGTGAAATCTCTGTCTATTCGTCAATCGCGGAACTTTCAAATGGGGTGGGACCACCAAGTTCCACACAAAATATCACAGAACCCTCGAGTTCTGGGTCTTGGCAGGCACTGGGGGAGGAGAGAACACATTTAATCCCCCGGCTCGTGTCCCTCTAACAGGATTAACCACTGATAAAATTTGGTTCTGGCTGTTTGGAGCTCGTTCCAAGCAGCAATTGCTGCAGGGAGGGAAGGAACACATGGGGAAGTGGCATCTTGTGGAACGTGCGGAGATTTTAAATTCCTCTTTATCCTCCGAGTGGCAAAGGCTGAATTGATTTGGTGTGGGGTTTGTTTTTTTGTTGTTTGTAAAGGGGAAAGGGCGTGTGGTTCTCCTGTGACAGCGGGGGGCTGAGGAGAGGGAGGCAGGGTCAAATCCCTGAGGAGAATTCATCTCCTTTGGCAAAAAAATTCCAAGTTTTCTCTGAATCCAGGCAGGACCACGGGAGATAATTCAGACCACTATGAATTCTCCTCAGAAGCCCTTTCTGCAAAGCTGCTTTCATTTCCAAGCTACTTTGGAGATAGGAAGGTACCAGGAGGATATTTTCAGCCTAACATGAAAGCAGCAATTTTTTTTCAAGCGGAGAAGAACTATTTGGGATTTTTTAAATTTTTTATTTTTTAAAATTTTTCTGTGCACTGCCCAAGAAATGTGTCGTCAGCTCGTCCCGGTGCCAAACCTTCCTTATTTACATGTATTCCCAGGAGGGGATTGACTAAGCTTCCCATTACTCCACAGCATCTTGGCTCCTGCACAAAACCACTACAGGGCTTGGAGGGCTAAAAATATATAAAGTTATACTGAAGGGGGGGTAGAGAAGTTGCTGTCGACTGAAGGTGACTTTGTTTTCTACCCTGATCTTACTAAATAAAAAAATTAATATTAATTTTGTGATTTTTACTGGATCCCAGGAAGGATTCTTCCTAAATCTGGGAAGTTATGATTTGATCCAGCACCGCTGCAAATAAATGACCTGCGCTTCTAAAATGCATTGATTTTTTTCCTCACTTGACCCTTTTTCTGCCTGGAAATCATCCCACCAGGTCCTGAACTCTGCTACCTCCTGGCAGAAAAATCTTCCATCTGAGTTGTAATAAACACAATTATTTTTGGCTTCATTGTATTTCTAAGAGAGCCACAAAGGACATAAATTCAGTTATAAAACCCCAGGATATCCAAGAGACGCGGAATAGAAAAGCGCCGCATGTGGCAAATACGGCCTGACAGCTGCAAAATAAATAATTCCTGACTATCAAGGAATCGGAGCAGAAATCAGCCATAATCTCTGGGTTGTAAAGGAAAGGATTTCAGGGGCTCTGGGAGGGAGTTTATCACCACATTGCACATTTTCTGTCTTTACTGTCAGATGAAGCCAAGCCCTGTCCGTTCCCCATTCCCAGGGTGTCCCAGGCTGGGATAACTTTGCTGCACTGTCCCCGAGGTGGCGGTGACAGCTGTTCTGTCCCTAATCCATCTGACAGCACGAGTGTCTTTAATTAACAAGGAGGGGACGGGAGGAATTACAGCTCGAGGAGTGAGCCATTAACGACTGAGAGCGTTTAGACGAGGCGTTTTCCCTGCAGGGTGGCGTTATTATTAATTATAATGATCCTGAGCGCTGATATTCCTCAGGATCCACGGCGAGGTATTAAATAATAAATGAGCATTTCCAATCCACCTGAAAGGCTTGGAATGACAGTGGTCCCTTTAGGGTCTGGCGTGAAGTATCCTAGTGGATATTCCCAAATTTTGCCAGTCCCTCTGGCTGCTGGGGAGGAGATGTGCAGCTCCCAGTGATCCCACGGCTGACAAAATACATGGATATCGTGCTTAATGATTAACCAGCATGGCAAGGATGGGAAATCCCTAATTTCAGGGATATACAGAGATTTTTTAAATTTTTTTTCAGGGTTTTCTAGATGGATGGCCAGCACAGGTGAGGAGTCAGAGGGATGAGCTGGGGAGTAAGGGATCATCCTTTGCTCATCCTCCCTGCCTCAGCACTTCTCAACCCTCCTTGTCCTGCAGTCCCACACTGATGGAACGGGAGCTAAAAGCTGTGTGGGTTGAAGATTTTGAGTGCTGGGTTTGTGGGTTCCACCAGCAGAGGTTGAAAGGTAGCCTGATTCCAGCTTGTGGATTGTGTTTGTTCCACTGGATCTGCGTTAATTCTTCCCTGAATCACTTGGCTGCAGGAAAATCTGCTTTTATTTATTTATTTATTTATTTACTTATCTACTACTGGGGCCTTCCGGTGCTTGAAGGGGGCCTAGAAGAAAGATGAGGACAAACCTTACAGCAGCGCCTGTTGCAACAGCATCTGCAGGGGTGGTGGGGTTTTAAACTAAAAGAGTCGATTTAGATCAAAAATGAGAAAAAAGGTTTTTATTCTGAGGTTGATAAACACTGGCACAGGTTGCCCAGAGAAGCTGTGGCTGCCCCATCCCTGCAAACATTTAAGGTCGGTTCGGATGGGGCTCTGATGCAGCTGAAGATGTCCCTGCCTGTGGCAGGGGGACTGGGCTAGATGACCTTTAAAGGTCACCTGTCAGCCAGGTACCCATTTTCAGAGACTTTCCAACATTCACTGAAGCATTTTGCAAACCTTCCCTGACTTGAATTTCTCAGCGCCGCTCCTTACGGAGCCTCAGTTTGGGCTCCTGCTTTGCCCCATCACCCGCCGTGATCTGAACTGACATCCACACGGCGCTTCTGAGCTCATTTTAAACCGCAGTCTCTCAAACCTCTTCTTTTCTTCCCAAAATAAAGTCTGAAATGCCTTCACCTCCATGACTCTCTGTGATGCTGTCACCTGCCTCATTGCACATTACACCAGGAACCTTTTTCTCAGCTGCAAACACCACTGTCAGTGATTTTGGATCATCAGCTGGGCCATGGGCAGAAATGCGATGGTCAGAGAGAGCCCACAAAGCTCCTGTGTTAATTCAGCACCAGATCTGCATGGATTTTGGCCAGGAAAGCCAAGGAGCAAAGCCATGATCCATCCCTTTCCATGATCCATCTCTTCCATGATTCATCTCTTCTTGATTCATTCCTTTCCACGGTCCATCCCTTGCATGATCCATCCCTTCCCATGACCCATCCCTTTCCATGTTCCATCTCTCCTTGATCCATTCCTTTCTATGATCCATCCCTTTCCACGATCCCTCTTTCTATGATCCATCCCTTTCTACAATCTATCCCTTCCCACAATCCATCCCTTTCCATGATCCATCCCTTCCCATGATCCATCTTTCCATTATCCATTCCTTTCCACGATCCATCCCTTTCCACAATCCATCCCTTCCATGATCCATCCCTTTCTACAATCTATCCCTTTCCATGATCCATCCCTTTCCATGGTCCATCCCTTTCCATGATCCATCTCTCCATGATCCATTCCTTTCCACGATCTATTCCTTTCCACGATCCATCCCTTTCCACAATCCCTTTCTATGATCCATCCCTTCCATGATCCATCCCTTTCCGCGATCCATCCCTTTCCATGATCCATCCCTTTCCATGATCCATCTCTCCATGATCCATTCCTTTCCACGATCTATTCCTTTCCACGATCCATCCCTTTCCACAATCCCTTTCTATGATCCATTCCTTCCATGATCCATCCCTTTCCGCGATCCATCCCTTTCCATGATCCATCCCTTTCCATGATCCATCTCTCCATGATCCATTCCTTTCCACGATCCATCCCTTTCCACAATCCATCCCTTCCATGATCCATCTCTCCATGATCCATTCCTTTCCACGATCTATTCTTTTCCACAATCCATCCCTTTCCACAATCCATCCCTTCCACAATCCATCCCTTCCATGATCCATCCCTTCCCATGACCCATCCCTTTCCATGTTCCATCCTTTCCATTATCCATCCTTTCCACAATCCATCCCTTTCCACGATCCCTTTCTATGATCAATCCCTTTCCATGATCCATCTCTCCATGATCCATTCCTTTCCACTATCCATCCCTTTACACAATCCATCCCTTTCCACGTTGGGGTTGGAGAATGACCCATGGATTTTGGGCAGGCAGCCCCACACGAGATTCCCGCGCCGAGCGAAACGCTCAGCTTCCCTTCCTGACATCCCTCCTCCGCTCCCCCACACACCCACTCACGCTCGCTTTATTTAAGCCCCCAGAGAACCAACCAGGAGAGAGAAAAAAAATTATCTCCGAGGCAAAAAAAAAAAGCCAAGTGGTTGCGGCCGGAGAGCTTTTGCAGAGCCCGGTGAGGGGTGAGGATGTGGTTGGGACCACACTGGGGGATGCAAACGGCCTCTGCAGCACTTATCTCACGGAGGCAGAGCTGTCTCCACTCTCCCACACACCAGCCCAGTGGGGTCTGAAACAGAAAATGGCCTCAGACTTAAAAGGGAATTATTTATTTACCCTGCTGCGAGATGTTTTTAATTAAGGTTGCAGCCAGAACTCCGCCTGGTGTTCGTACCCAGCGTTAAGATGCCTCGTTATGGATTCAAAAGCCTATGAAATTTGGATGGGCTGCTCAGCAAAGCGATGCTGTTTATTGTAATTAAATTGGGTAGGATTAAATTTCTGGAGGGATGTCCTCGCTCGAAAGGACTCGGTGACCCACTGACTCTCCAATTGACCCCTGCATTGCCTACGGAGAGCAGGAAAGCCTTGGAGCTCTTAAACCCCTGGAACCTTGGGAATCGTCAGCATCACCAAAATGACAATAGCTGAGTGCTCCTGATTACAGGGAAGGGTGCAAGGCTGTCTGCAGGTTCAACGTGCACAGAGAAAAGGGGGAAAAGCCAAATTATTCCGCACCTTTGGAGCCAGCCTGAGCCATTTGGTGTGTTTGCCTCACGGTTTGAACCTCCATAATTGGTGCTATCGAACATCACAGGAGGAGTGTGCAATAATATCCTCAGTTCAAAAAATCTCAGAGGACCTATTCCTGGCTGGAATATGGAGGGAGGAATATAATCCCAGCCCACTCCGAAGCACTTCTCATCAGGAGAGGTTTTCTTTCTCTTGCAAGCCTCTGTTTCCATTTTGATGTGATTTTAAAATAAAAAAACATATAATCTAAACTGTTACAGCAATTTTTCATGTGTTTGAAAACCACAATGAGCAAATATTTTAGGAACAGTTGCTCTAAGGGGGGAAAAAAAAAAGAAGCTGTGGAAAAAGAAAAAGCAAAAGCAAGGATTTTCTTCAGGGGAAAAAACGCCTCTTCACCCAAAGCCCATGTTTGGCCTCTTTCTTGAGAAAGGGGGAAAGAAGACACCATTCAGTAAAAGCTGAACATTCCAAAGGGTGTGAAATGAGCTAGCGTGAGTATTAGCCTTGTTCTGACACTTTCAGAGTCTCAGCTCACCTAATAGCTCGGTTTCTTTGCAGCTCGGAGACAGAGGAAACAATTTGTACGAATGATTGCTCGGAGAAAGGCCACAGCAGTTTGTACATGCTAATCAGGTTGTACCTGCCAATCATGCCTTATTTTCAGTAGTATCTGTGGTTTGCGAATGCTCAGAGTCAGAGCAGGGGATCTATTCATAGGCACAAGCCAAAATAGATATTTTTTCTCTGGTCAGAGGCATCACAAAAGCATCCTCCTTAAAATTATGCAACCGCTTGCTATTAGCGGTGATTCACGGATGCCAGCCGGAATAAATATATAAATAGATAAAGCTGATCCCTGGGACATTCCTGAGTCATCTGAAAGCCAACCTTTGCTTTTGGGGGACAGGATGACCCAGCTTTTCCCTCTGCCAGTTGTACTACTGTGAAAATTAGATGTGTGTGTGTGTGTGTCTGCGCCTGGCACGAGCTGTAAAATAGCGTTTGTGACATTGCAAGGAGATCCAGAATTGATACCACGGCAAGAATTTATACCAAGGCAAGAATTAATACCAAGGCAAGAATTAATATCAAGGCAGAACAGCTCAAATCTTCCAACTCATCCCTTCTTTCCAGGCTAATTTTGTATTTCAGTTGAGTCACGTTAAAGGGCCCCCATTTTTTATGGGGCCGTGCCAGCAGCTCCTGCTGAGGCTCAAAACCTTGGGAAGTGCTCAGCGCTCTGGAAACCTGGTCAGAAAGGGAAAATTATTGCATCCTGGTGGCAGAGGTGTAATTCAGTGCTCGGCTGAAGGGATGGTCGTGGTGGCAGTGGGACATGAGGGTTGGGATCTGCTGAGCCCTGGGATCTGCTGGCTTGGCACTCCCAAAGCTGTTAACCTCCTGCATTTCCTCATTCCCTCCCTTTTTGAAAGAGGAGAGTTCTGCCGAGGGTTGGGAGAGGAGGCTCAGGGAGGGATCAGCAGGATCTGATCCACACCTCAGGCTTCAGCAGCTTCTGGTGGGAAACGGGTGTCAATAGGTAACTCAAGTTAACTATTGAGAGACAGAATATGGGAATTCTAAACCTAGAAAAAACAGGATTCCCTTTATCTTGTCAGGATAAGAGGGACAAGAATCTGTCTGAGGCCAGCACAGAAACCCTGAATCACCCACCAAGGACTGCCCATGCTCCAGAGAGAAAGGGGAAAAGTGCACTGTGATGAAGACTACAGATCTTCATCACGAGCAGACCCCAAAGACCACCAGGACACACAGTGGCACACAGCTAATGATATTAATGATTTCTGAGAAATGATTTTTTGATAGGATATTCCACTCCTCTCCCAGGGAATGTGATGAATATTCATGAATGTCACCCATAATATTGTGAGCTGGCAGTGCCGGGTGTGTGTGTTTGGAGGAGTGAATCCCCCACACCCTGCGCCGAATAAAGCAAATCCCCACTGCTCTGACTGTGTCTCTGAAGTGTCTCTGGGCCTGCTTGGGGCAAATCACTGGAGAGCAGCAAGAGCCAGGGCTGAGCTCTGTGAACGCCCCAGGCTGATCTGATCCTTCCTGCTGCTGAGCTGAGAAGCTCTGGTGACCCCAGGGCTCAGCCATGGACCAGAATGAGGGAAAAGGGGACCTGAGGATGGCCCAGCTGCTTCCTTGACTCCGAGAGATGTGCATTGCACATGGCAGCGTGAGCGAACAGCAGCAGGGATGTGCTGGAAACTCTGTCCCTGGGAATGTGGATGTGGCACTTGGGGACAGCTGGGCCAATGGCTGGACCAGAATGTGGCAAAAGGGGACCTGAGGGTCACCCAGCTGCCTCCTTGACTCAGAGAGATGGGAAGTGATGGGCAACAGCATGAGGGAAGAGCAGCAGGGATGTGCTGGAAACTCTGTCCCTGGAAATGTGGATGTGGCACTTGGGGACAGCTGGGCCAGGGGCTGGACTCTGTGGTCTCAGGTCTTTTCCACCCTGAAAGGCTCTCTGGTTGCACGGAACTGTTCCACAGGACTGGTTTGGGAAGGCTGCCAGCCAAGTCTTTCCCCGGAGCAGTTCCACCGGGGCAGAAATGCCAAGGAAAACATGGGCAGCGTGGCCAAAAGCCTGGGGAGACCCCTCCCTCCGTCCTGGGGCTGCTTATCTGTGCCATCATCCATCACTGGGGCTCGGAGAGACAGAAAAGTGAATTTATTCACCCTCACAAATCCCTGATTTTCCCGTGAGCTGAAGGAGCAAGGAGCCAGGTATTTTTGGAGCTGCTTGAGCAAGGTATCAGCTGCTCGTGTGTGTCTGAGGGCAGCTATTTATGACATTTTTAAGCCCAAAACTTTAAGGTTTTGCTGCTTTACAGAGCGTGGCTTCGAGTTGTGAGCTTTGGGATGGAAATCTCAGCTGATGCAGCAGCAACAACAGCAAGAGTTGAGCTCATGCTCCATTGTCACCATGGGAGCCAGGGACAATCAGCACTTCCCTGAGCCTGGCCTTTTCCATCCAGACTGCAAACAAAAGTCCTGGAAGCTTCCTGGGAAGCTTGGCCATGGCTGGAGCCCCTCTTGGCCAAGCACTTGGTCTTTTCCGGAATGGGATAAATCAGCTCTTAGATCTTTCAGAAATCTGCACACGAGCAAAATAAAAATGAAAAAATTTCCGCGGTTGTGGAGGAGCTGACGCAAAGTCAGATTTTCTATCAGTGCCCCAAGCCTCCGTTTTCCCCTCGTTTTTCTCCCTGCTCTCCCCTCGGGTCCTGCTGAAGCTGCCTCTCCTCCTGGGCTCTGGTTTCCATCACGGAGCTCCCTCAGCTCCTTCACCTCCCAGCTCAGCCCCACCACCCTCCAGCTGCTCTTCTCTGCTCCTTGGTCCTTGTTCCTTCAGATTTCCTGACCCCAAAGGCACCTTCCTTCCTCTGAGAGAGGATTTCCACACCCCATCCACCCCAGCCTTATTTCTGCCCCACTCTTGCTTTTCTCTGCAGGGGCGACGCTTGAAGTTCCTCACCCAACTTAAACCAGAGCCCAAGAAATGTCCCTGGAAATCAAGGACATGCGAGATTTGCATTAAAACCACCGAGTGAAAGGCTGTAAACTCTGAGTTTGTGGGAAGACAGGTGAAGTTTAGGCTGGAAATTATGTTTGTGATGGTGTCTGAGAGAGGTGGATAGAACTCTTCATCGGGGCTGTGGGGCTGGCTAAAGGATTATTGTACCAACTCCACATTCACATTTCACCCAGGATCCCAAATTTTTAAATTATCTGCAAGGAGGGAAGAGGGAGTGGGATGAAATTTGCTATCCAGCTTCATTCTTCACAGGAAAAACCAATGGAAATCCAGGTCGCTGAGACCCAGACACAAAGCCTGGACACAAAGCACTCCCTGTTGAGCAGACAGAGTTTTACCAAGCCAGAGTTTCACCTTGCCCCTCTCTGCGCTTCTGAAGCCACAGGATATTTTCCAGAGACCTTTTCTGCCCCCATTCCACCAGCAATCACCAGGTCCCAGACTGGACTGGTGCTTCCCACCCCATCAGACCTCTCAAGGCACCGGAGATGGGAAAGGAGAGCAGGCAGAGCTCACTTCTCAGACAGCCCACGCCGCGGGGAGGGAGACAAAAATAAGGGAGGGCACCTTTCTTTGCTTGTCTAGAAAGTGGCAGGAAGGCTTTTTGCCTCCCAAACGATAGTCAGATGAGTCAGGATGACCCAGCTCTCCTCCCCAGGCCTGTCTTTACCTGTCAGCTGGATTCTGCTTGTTCCTGTGCAAAGTTGGCCTTGGAGGGGTTGAATATTCAAACAAAAATACAACAGAGGCAACAGCAAACAACACAGCAAGCCATGTCTCGGACAAGTAATGCTACAGGGAGAAAGATGAAAGTAGGGGAGGGAACCTCTTTTTGCTTGTCTAGAAAGATTTATTTATAGCTCTGCCGTGGCTGTACGAGGGCAGGGCCCTGTCCCCAGCCAGCCGAAGAGGTTAAAAACAGATTTTCTGGTTAAATTTTTAACCTGTTTCTTCAAGTTTGGGACTAACCAGCTTTCCAAACATGCAAAGAATCTTCTCAACATCGAGCGCTCAAGGCTTGCTCAGTGTCCTCACCCGCAGTGCTCAGGCACATCCCTGGGCACTGAACACCACCCTGCAATCCAGAGGGGAGAGGGATCTTTGTGACAGCTTCCCACCCATGGAAGAGTCTCTGGAGAGTCCTGTGGAGCTGCTTTTGGGCTCTGCTGCTTGGGTCTGGCAGTGCCAGCTGCACCCAGGACAGGAGTGGGCACTGCCAGGGGCTGCTGGCACCACGGGGACACAAACTGCGAGGAAAAAAGCAGAGTCGCTCTCCAAAAGGGCGACTCTCTCTCTCTCCTTTGACCTGAGGGTCCTTCACCACAAAAACCTGCATTTATCCAGTCACAGACTCAGAGAACGGTTTGGGATGGAGGGGACCTTAAAGATGATCCAGTGCCACCCCTGCCACGGGCAGGGACACCTTCCACTGTCCCAGGCTGCTCCAAGCCCTGTCCAGCCTGGCCTGGGACACTCCAGGGATCCAGGGGCAGCCACAGCTTCTCTGGGAAATCCATTCCAGGGCCTCCCCACCCTCACAGGGAACAGATCCTTCCTAAAATCTAATCCAAACTTGCCCTTCTTCAGCTTAAATTCCCCCAATTTAGCCCTTTTTAGTCTCCTTTCAAAAGATGCAACCCTTTCTGCCACGGGGCCGTGTTTCCCCAGCCAGGAACCCAATTTCAGTCACAGTTCCTGTCCCTGTGTGCTGTTCTCCCACGAGTGATTTTCTCCAGTCCTCAAGGGGCCCACCCAGGGATGCTGTGATATGTAACATTTATTGGGATGGAAAAAAACCCTTTTGAGCAATTATGTCTAGGCACAGATTTATGGATTCACGTCTCCCACGCCCTGCCAATCACACCGTGCTATCTCCAGTTCCTGCAGAGCCTTGCACTCCCTAATCACAAAAATAAGCACCAAAGTTAACTCCAATAATGAGCAGTCACGGAGAGTGGGTTCAGCTCCCTAAACACAGCCCTGGCAAAGGCTCTGAGCTCTCCCAGCTGACCTCCAGCACTGTCTCCATCACAGGGAGAGTTTCCCACAAACCCTCTGAGATGGCCCAGGGACCCCAAGTTTTCTCAAATGGCTTTGTAGCACCTGAACTCAGAGAAACAAATACCACCTGGGCTGTGTTTTTTGGTTTTTTGTTTTGTTTTGTGGTTTTTGCCACTTTTCTCAGGCATGGACTTGTTGGAATGACTGCAGAGGAGGCCACGGAGCTGCTCCAGGGCTGGAGAAGCTCTGCTCTGGGGCCAGGCTGGGAGAGCTGGGGGTGTTCCCCTGGAAAAGAAAAGGCTCTGGGGGGACCTTAGAGCCCCTTCCAGTGCCTGAAGGGCTCCAGGAGAGCTGCAGAGGGACTGGGGACAAGGGCTGGAGGGACAGGAGGCAGGGAATGGCTTCCCACTGCCAGAGGGCAGGGTTAGATGGGATATTGAGAAGAAATTGTTCCCTGGGAGGGTGGGCAGGCCCTGGCACAGGTGCCCAGAGAAGCTGTGGCTGCCCCTGGATCCCTGGCAGTGTCCAAGGCCAGGCTGGACAGGGCTTGGAGCAGCCTGGGACAGTGGCAGGTGTCCCTGCCCGTGTTAGGGGTGGCACTGGATGAGCTTTAAAGATCCTTTCCAACCCAAACCATTCTGTGATTCTCTGCCTTCCCTTGATGGCTTTTCCGGGGAAATATTTACCTCTTCCCCTGCTTGGTGCAAAGGAACTGAGGAACTAAAATTCACGGCACACATCAAAAGTCCAACGATTTGTCCTTTCGGTGACTTTTTCCCTTCTCAGACCACAGAAGGATCTCAGGGTCAGGAGCTCACAAAGATGCATTTTCCAGCCAGGAATTTCTTGTTGGTGAGGTGAGTCCTACGAATTCCCAGACGTGCCCAGAGGAACCTGAGGTGAGACCCACAGATGTCACTCAGTGCCATTTTCAGGCTTCACCACTACAGTTTTATTCCTGGCCTTTCTCACACCTTGCAGTGGATTTGGGACAAAGTTTGGATCGAATTCTCAATTATCGCTGCTTCCCCCAAGGATTTGGAGAGCCCTGATCTCCTAACACTCTGTGCTGAAGGAGTTCACTCAGGGACTCCCATCACACAGATCCCAAACCCACAGGGGACAGCAGCAAACTTTGAAATGTGCCTGTTTTGTGTGGTTTTAAATAGTAAATCCAGCCAGGAAGGCAGGCAGGAGGGGAAATAAGACCAAAGAGCAAAGCCGAGCCCTCAGCAGCGTTTGTTTGGGTGTGATGGATGCTGTGTTTGTACAGAGCAATGATCCATGGCTCTATAGAACAAATTCATTACAAGCAATGCATGATTTTAACTCGAAACCTCCATTCCGCTGGGTCTTCTTCATTCATCAAAATTCTGGACAAAACCCATATTTTAGGCTTCCCCTCCTGGCTTGGCCATTCTTATCACACCAGCTCTGTGAAAACAAATTTCTGGGTTGGACATCAACGCAGCCCAGTCCTTTGGACAATATTTCATGAGGAACGGTTAATCATCTTAACTACTCCTGCCTTCCTGAATAAAAGATTGCAGTGCTTCTGCTTTCATCTCCGCACGACTGGAGAGGGAGAATCCATCGTGTGAATACAACAGACGCTCCCGGTGAGAATCCCCTCAGTCCTTTTTACATTTCAAAAGGCAAAATTGTGCAAAAATGCATCTTAAAAGCTCCGGAGCACTGGGGGTTTTGATTTCTTTTCCCTTCCCGGCACCTCGGTGGATTTCATCTAATAAACTGTCATCTTCAGCTGGGGTTTGGGCATAATGGGTTTTGCTGCTTGGGTCTGTTTTTGTTTTTTTTCTAGCAGCCCAAATCTTTGGTGTGGCTGGGATTCATCTCCTGGGCTTTTCTTAGGTGGGGTCGGAGGCACGGGGTTTTCATCCATCACAGATGGAGAGCTGAGATGCAGAAATTCTGGCCCAGATCTCGTGAGGCACTCTGCCCACCCAAGCCCTGTCTCTGTCACCTGGGCTTGGGGACCCTCGTTTGTGGTGGCTCCGAGGACTGTGCCTGTGGGAACCGCAGGCATGGAGTGAGAGCTGCTTTACCGTGAGCGCAGTCTGTTATTCCAAATTCTCACCGTGGCTTTCTGGTTCAAAACAAGCAGGGATTCATAAACAGAGATAGCCAACTTCACGCAGGTGGTGTTTTTTCCAAGATGTTGTTCTGGCTGTAGGTAGCCAATGACATTGTGGGGTGGTGAATTGAGAGCCAATGGATGTGTGACATGGAAGTTAGAAAATAGTATGAAAAGGCTCTGGAAAATAAAGAGTTAGCTCTTTTTCTCTGACCAAGAAGCTGTTGTGGTGAACTTTTTACTTGTTGCGACCGTCTCGACTGCGACATGTGCCCACACCTCTGTGGTTTTAGATTTCCTGAGATTCGCAGAAGCTGGCAGAGGAAGCAGGCAGATGGACCCAAGATGGCGAAAGGAGAGACTTTATATACAATAACTTCTTTATATATCCATTAATAATCTGGCAACTATTGGTCAGCAGGGAATCCACCTCCTAAAACCATTGGTCACAGCTATACAACACCTGGTACCAAACATAGAGATTAAGAAAGTACAAAAAATGCAGCTTATCTCTATTCTCCCTGAGAAAGAAGAGAAAGATTTCTAAAACAGTGCAACTACACACCTCCACCATTTTAACCCCATGATCACATTCAACGCCACTTTACGAGCATTTTTATCTTTGCATTTGTATCCTACCAGCTTCTATATTTCAGCTCCAGCCTGGCCAAGTGCAGCCCCCTCCCAGTCCATATTTCTGGCTCTGGGGGAATGCTGGACCCCTCTTCCTTACTCTCCACCACACCTGAATGCCTTTCTCTTCTTTAATCTCCCTTTCTCACCCCAGCCTTCAGCCCAATCCTCAAGCTTTGCTCCATCCCAGACCGCTCTCGGGAGCAGCTCTTGGAGAACAATAAAAGCTGGAAGCTGAAGCTGCAGGAAGGAGGAGATTTCTGCAGCCACAGGAGGCAGAGCTCAGCAGAGGTCCCACGGGAAACCCATGGTGGCAGGAGAGACAGCCGTGGCTCATCCGTGCACCATCAAACTCCTCCGAGCCGCCAGCGCTCCGGGGGGACCTGCACGCTCCCAGAAAATCGAGTCAGAGGGTCACAGGAAGCTCTGAGCGGCTCTAAAAGCCCCAGGCTCTGCTTAGTGAGCTGAATTTTTAATATCCAGAGCCAGTCCTGGGGCTGCCCGTGCCCACGTTCAGCGCAGGGGTGGTGCAGAGCAAATGTCTTTCCAGCAAGGTTTTCTTCACATGTCCCTGAGCCAAGGAGGTGAATGAGCTCTTCTGGTGCCCATCTCCTCTCTCTGTTAAAAATAAAGCTTTTATGAGTGCAGTCAGGCACCTACAAGGGCTTCCATGAAGAAATCAGGGAGGCTGTGGATTTATTTATTATTTATCCACGTGTTGTGTCGGCTTTGTCGTGGGCCTGGGGAACACCAGGAATAAACTGGGCTGGTTCCACCCATGGCTGACACCTCCCAAGGTCCAACTCTGCCCTTATCCTCAGCACAGAATCATGGAATCATGGAATTATTTAGGTTGGAAAAGGCCTCCAAGACCATCGAGTCCAACCTGTGACCGATCCCCACCTTGTCACCAGCCCAGAGCACTGCGGGACATGTCCAGTTATTCCTTGGACACTTCCAGGAATGGGAACTTCAACACCTCCCTGGGCAGTTCCAATGCCTGACAACTCTTTCCATGAAAAAATTCTTCCTGATGTCCAGAATTTTTCCTGATGTCCAAATATGTTGCATCTTCTGGTCTAAATGTGTTTATCAGAGCTGTGCCTATAACCACACTTGGGGAAAAAAGAAAAAATTTATCATTTGTGACACTGAGAAACAAGTTCTTAAGAAGTACCTGGGATCTAAAGATGATATATTATATTATATTGTGTTATGTTATGTTATATTATATTATACTATACTATACTATACTATACTATACTATACTATACTATACTATACTATACTATACTATATTATATTGTATTGTATTGTATTGTATTGTTATATTATTATTATATTATATTATTATCATATCATATTTTATTTTATTTTAATTAATTAATTAATTTTTTAATTATTTTTTATTTCATTTTGTTTTCTGTTTTCCCAGAGGGTACCTCGAGAATCTTTTTAAAACAAAGCAAGCCGGAAAAAAAATTTAAACACAACTTTTAAATGAGAAGATTGAAGCGTTTTCATGCAAGACTGCTAAAATGTTTCAGTTGTCAAAATGTTTCAGCTTGAGCATCTTTCCAGCTGAATTGATGGGTGAATTAACAGGAATTCAGGGAATGTTTCTGACAGCCAGATGAGCACTTTTGGTTGCATCTCCCACTGCCCCTGCTCCAGGGGGAACGGGGCAGGTTCCGCTCCACCACAAACCCGAGCTGCTGCTCTGACAAATGCTCCGTGGCTGAGAGGAGACAGCACTTGGCTCCCAGAATTCCAGCTCGGGAATTCTGTCCTTTGGTGCATTTATTTGTGAGAGCTGAGGCAGGCAAGGCTCAGCGTGAGGAACCATCCCGAGGAGCTGGGGCTGTGTGTGATGGATGGAAAGGATGGAAAAGACCTGGGGATGTTGATAACAACCACAGCCTGAGCTCTGGCTGCTCATCCCAAGGTGCTGAGCTCCAGAGATGCTGAATTCCCTCCCCAGAGCATTGGGGGTGTTCACCTGGGGAAGGGAAGGACACAGGGAGAGCTCAGAGCCCCTGGCAGGGCCTGAAGGGCTCCAGGAGAGCTGCAGAGGGACTGGGGACAAGGGCTGGAGGGACAGGACACAGGGAATGGATTCCCACTGCCAGAGGGCAGGGTTGGGTGGGATTTTGGGAAGGAATTGTTCCCTGTGAGGGTGGGCAGGCCCTGGCACAGGTGCCCAGAGCAGCAGCCCCTGGATCCCTGAAGTGTCCCAGGCCAGGCTGGACAGGGCTTGGAGCAACCTGGGACAGTGGAAGGTGTCCCTGCCCATGGCAGGGGTGGCACTGGATGATCTTTAAGGTCCCTTCCAACCCCAACCATTCTGAGATTCTGTGATTCTCTGTCTTCCCTTAATGGCTTTTCCAGGGAAATATTTACCCCTCCCCCTGCTTGGTGCAAAGGAACTCAAGAATTAAAACAAAACTTCTAGAAACCAAAAGCTACAAACCCTTCTGTTTATCCTCCATTATAATCTCCTATATTAGACACAGGAGATTATCCTTTTTATCTTATCCTTTTATCCTTTTTATCCATTATCCTTTTTATTTCATCTATTGTCCTTTTTTTTTCACCTATATTCCCTTTTTTTCCCCTTTCCCCTCCATTAGTGCTGATTACCTGATCCGACAGAGGCACAAAGCTCTCCTCAGGCAAACATTCTCAGTCTGGAGATCTGCTGGTTCCATTTCAAACCCCAGCATCGACCCTAAAACCTGCTTGATTTCTTTCCCAGTTGGTTTAACAGAAGATTCCACCTCCACCTACAAACTTTGACCGGCAGAGAGAGAGAGATCTAAAAATGGGAAAAAATCAGGGATTCTCCACGCTGCTGTCAAAGTCGAGCAATTCAAGATGAAAGCACTGAAATTCCCATCCTCCTCCACCCCCGGATCTCACCATAAAGCTTTAAAGGGACATTTCAGGCCTGGAAGTGCCTCTGTGTGACCAGCCAGCAGCTGAGGACCCAGGGGACAGTGCCAGCATCTCCTGGTGGCTCTATCTGCACCATCATCCCCAGCTGATCATCTGGCTGATGGAGCCCAGAGCTGGACTCCCGCATGCCCAGGCCAAAACATCATTTTCCTGTTGAAAAAGGACTTGATTACATTAAAACACCCTTTGAGGATGGAGACTCCCCAGGCAGGAGGGAGCCAGAATTCCCGGGCTGCTCTCTAATCGCTGTGCAGTGCTAAATCGAGGTTTTCCAGCCTCTTGGAGAAATTTGTAGGCGAGGCACCGGAAAGGCTCCGGAGGCTGCCGTTGAATTTTGATGCCGTTCATCCATTATGGATGAAGAGGTTTATGTAAGAGTCTTTCCCTGGCGTTCATCTGAGGCCAGGCTGTCCCGGGCTGCAGATGGCAAGAGGGAGCAGGGACAGGAGGAGGGACAAGGGACACGGAGCTGGGATCGCTGCTTTTCTCTGACAACTGGGACCGCTCAGCTTCCCAGGAACAAAAAAAGAGCCTCCGGCACTTAATAAAACCTTGTCCTCCCTGCCAGGTACATCCTTCTGTGTGAAATATGCATAAAGCCTCTGTTTGGACACAGATCACGCTGTTTTTTTTGGATGCAAGAACACCTCTCTCTGTCAGCTTCGCACCTGGTGGATAGAAGGACTTTCCATGGAAGTATTTCCCTCCCATCCTCTTGGATAATGCTCTGACCACATTTCCCCCGTGGCTGGTGAGCCAGCCAAGCCTCGCTTGCTCTGCTCTCTTCAAACAGGAGGATTAATTAAGCCAGAGAGTTTGCTAACGCACTGTTAGATCTGTCCACAGACAAGGCAGGGAAATGAACCACAGTTAATTAGCAAAGGTATTATTAATAAAACAACCGGATCAGAACCTGCCTGGATGGGTAATCTCTGCCTGTCCCTCAGCTCAGCCCTAGAAAGCTTTTCAGAGTGGCTTTGGACATCTCTTTTATTTTCTCCTTTTGACTCTGCCATCCAGCACGAAGGATTTCCACATATTTGTTCATCCTCCTGCAGGGACATCAAACAGCCAAGGGAATGTTGGTCGTGTCCTGCCTGTGTCTGCAGAGCCCACAGGGCCTGGCTGCTGGAGGGGCTGGCGTGATTCCATATCTCCAAGCTTTTGGATAGGGCGTGGGGAGTGGTCAAAACCCCAGAAGGGTCTTCTGGCTCTGCACAGCCCCTGAAAGGAGGGGACAGCCGAGGGGGTCAGGGTCTGCTCCCAGGAACAGGGACAGGATGGGAGGAAATGGCCTCAAGCTGTGCCAGGAGAGGATTAGATTGGATATCAAGGGAAATTTCTTCATGGGAAGGGCTGTCCAGCCCTGGCACAGCTGCCCCTGGGGGGATTTTAAAGCCCTGTGGATGTGGCACTTGGGGACACGAGTCGGTGGAGGCCTTGGCAGTGCTGTGGGAATGACTTTGGAGCTCTTTCCCAAACCAAGCGATTCTCTGATTCCGCAGTGGGGTGAGATGAGCCACAGGGGGAGAGGCCACCACTTTTTAGCATCTCTGCCCACAGACAAAGCCCTTCACTGTTGCTCTGATTTTCTGATATTCATGGAGATTCGCGGAAGCTCGCAGGGAAGTCAGGCAGGCAGCACCAAGATGGCGAAAAGAGAAACTTTATTTACAAGAACTTCTTTATATATTCATTAATAGTCTGATAATTATTGGTTGATAGTTTTTCCACCCCCTATAACGATTGGCTACAACGCTGAAGTGTCCAGTACCAAAATAAAGAGATTAGAAAGCACAAGAATGCAACTTATCTCTATTCTCCATGAGAAAGAAGAGAAAGATTTTAAAACAGCGCAACTACACTACACAGTTAAAGTGCCTCAAAGTCAGCAGGACATCTTATCATCCTCAAAAAAGCCACGAATTGGTACAAACACACGTGACAGGGGTGTCACTGTAAGATATCCCTTGAGGAGCCCCATCACAGCTGGACCAAACCATACAGACTTTACGCTCTCCCTGCACAGCAATTCCCATCTCCAGCCTCCTCTCCTGCACCCACACAGGAACAAGTGTGGTTGCACTGTTTTGAAATTCTTTCTGCTCTTTCTCAGGGAGAACATAGATAAGTTGCATTCTTTCACTTTCTTAATCTCTGTGTTTGGTATCAGGTGTTATTTGGCTGTGACCAATGGTTTTAGGAGGTGGATTTCTTTTCTGACCAATAGTTGCTAGAATATTAATGGTATAAAAACCCTTCTGGTAAATAAACTGTCCCTTTCGCCATCTTGACGTCGTCTGCCTGCCTTCTTCTCTCAGCCAGCTCCTGCAGCCTCGGGGAAACTAAGCCACAAACAAGCCCTTTCCAGCCCCTCCAAAGCCCATTTCCCTGGGAAGTGCCACCATTGCAGCTGGAGCTGCCCCTCAGTGAGCAGAGGACGCTGTGCCCACCCTGTGCCCTGTGTCTGCTCCCTCGTGTCACCGCTGTGACCCTGAGCTCTGCTGCAGATCAAAACATCTTCACTGAGTGTTGGGGAGGATGAAATAGGAAAGCCTTATAAATATGATTACCTGGCAAAAGATGCTGAGAATATGGAAACTATGAGCGAGATTGAAATGAAGACAAAGCTTTGAGATACCAAACCCCAGTTACTGAGTAACTGGAAAACAATGGTATGGCCACTGAAGGTAATCCCTTTTTTGATTAAACAATTCCCCTCTTTGATTAAATAATTCCCCTTTTTTATTAAACAATCCCCTCTGCTTGCAGGCAGGTCCAAGGGTCAGAGCAGACCCTACCAACTCAGCAGAGGGTCCAAAAAGCAGTTTTTAGAGTTTAAAATATAACGTCGTATGGTAATGCGATGACTCTCATAGGCTGTATGTAAATGTTGTAGGATTTGTAGCTTGTTCTAGATTGGTTAGTGAAAATTAGAATATTCAGCACAGAAGATGATTTATTGTATTGTAAACGGCAACCACGGTATTATTTGATCTTCTTCTCTTCTCTTCTCTTCTCTTCTCTTCTCTTCTCTTCTCTTCTCTCTCTCTCTCACCTCTCTGCCCTGCTCTGAGCTGTGTCTGGCAGCTCCTGGCAGGTCCCCTACACTCACACCTTTCACAATAAACTTCGTGCTCTAAGACCAAACTTCAGAGATCTCTTGTCTCCGTCCCGACTGTCCGAAACAAAACCGGGGACAAATGCCACAACTGTGCTCATCATCTTTGCCTTCCCTTCTCCCCTCAGAGCTCTCCCTGCTTCCAGAAGTTCTCCATGGGTAGAAATGTGTCAATTTGCATCGCCTTCCACCCATTTTGAGGCTCCCAGCACATCCACCAGAGTGGGTACTCCCGAAATACGTGGGACTCACTGCAGCAAGAGGGAAGCAGAGACATGGCACAGCAGCTCCTGTGCTTTCTAGGATTTTCTCATCTTCCTCACAAATTTCGCCTTGAATTTCATCACATTTCGCCAATCCTGTGGCCTTGAAGTGTCACCAGATTGCAAATAAAAGAACTGAGGATAAAACCTCGGCCTAGGGAGAAAGTGGCTGCTCATTTTCCCTCCTCGTTTGCTCCTCCCATGAGTTGTTTTGTCTTCGCTCTGAGATTTCCTGTACTTTCCTGTATACAGGAATTTCCTGTACAAACCTATAGGTTTGTCTATGCCTCCTTCAAACTCCAGGACAGCCTGTTTATATCCACTGGGATATCCAGAAATTCAGCTGGAGGTTTACCCTCCCTCAGCTAAGCTGAGTTTGTGTCTCAACCTCCCCTGACACCACTGGATAGGTAAACCTGACTTTAACACGGGGAGAGCCTTTTGCTGTCTGAAAACTATCCTGAAAGCACAATGTGGTGTTCATCCCAAGGGAATCCCAAGGGAATCCCAAGGGAATCCCAAGGGAAGCTGGGGTAGCCAGAATCCACGGAGCAAACTGCCAAAGGGAAGGGGCTGACCCCCTGAATCCAGGCTGCAGGCACGGGAAAAAGGCAGCAGGGATCTCTGAATTCCCTGCTCTTGGATTTTGCTCTTATCTGAGCATCTGCTCTTCCTTCCTCCCACAGTGACCAGCCTGAGATGGGAGGTGAGTTTCCTCAGAACCCATTCCAGGAAAATCGAACTCCTATCAGATAAGAAGGAGAAGGTGGGGAGCTTTGGGATGAGCTGCAGGACAGGAAATGGGTGGAGGTAGGGCCAGGTTAGAAACAGGATCACAAAACCATGAAATGGTTTGGGCTTTGGCTTAAAGTCCATCCAGTGCCACCCCAGCCATGGCAGGGACACCTTCACCATCCCAGGCTGCTCCAAGCCCATCCAGCCTGGCCTGGGACACTTCCAGGGATCCAGGGACAGCCACAGCTTCTCGGGGCCTCCCCACCCTCCCAGGGAACAATTCTTTCCCAATATCCCATCTGACCCTGCCCTCTGTCACTTAAAACTCAGGATGACCTCAAGACAGGACAGGTCCACAGCAAACATTAGAGATAAAGTGAGTGTGTGATCAGAGGTTGTTTTCTTCTACCTGGGGCTCTTTCCAGCACTCAGCACCTTCTGTCTGGCAAGATCCACGAGTTCAGGGAGCAGGGAAGGGAGAAACACCACGCAGAGAGACACATTCCCATCTGCTTGTCTCCAGCAACAGGCAGAAACTGTTGGAAGAAAGCAATATTTTCAGCTGAGATGAGAGGTTGCTGTGTAGGACCTCACACCGAGGATCTCCTCTGGGATCAAGCTCACCCAGATCTTCTGGGATCAACTCACCCAGATCTTCTGGGATCAACTCACTCAGCTCCTCTGCTCTGACCCCACAAACCCCAAGGGGAAAGCACCAGAATCCCAACGGAGAGGACAGAAGTTCATGGCTCCAGCACTGCAGCCGCTAAAGGACTCAAGATCTCCCAGCTGGAGGAGGAAATCAGCCCAGGGATGGCAAAAAGATGCAATTCCCTGCAAGTCCTGTTCCTAGGTGTTTACAAAGCTGCTGTGTTCTGGTGTCTGGCAAGTTCAGAGGAACCTTTTCACCTCCAAGTGTGGAGCCTGCAATTAATAAACCTCCTTTTATTCCATGAATGTGGAGCCATTCATGGAATAAAAGCCACTGTGTCCAGCAACGGTGTGTGCATTTAAAAACAAAATTAAAAAAAAAAATTTAAATAGACTTTTAAAATTAAAATTCAATAAAAATTCAAATTTTAAAAATTAAAATAGACAAGAAGGTTTCAAGTATGAAAAAGCAGGGACACAAATGACCATGATCCAGGTGTAATTAAGCCACTGATGAGTATCTTTAGGGCTGAAGAATGATCAGGCCCCCAGCACAACATGGAGCATTGTTAGAAGGAAGCAGCTGGCAAGAGAGACAGGTATTTTTTTTTCTCCTGTCACGAAGCCAGCAAGTCTCCTCTTCCACAGCAATTATTTGCCTCAGATGCCTAAAAATACAATGCTCTGGGATTTGGAAAACTTCTCTTTTTTAAAACAAAATGAACGCTTTGAACTCTTTTGTCGTGAAGCGAGTCAGCAGATGCGTGGATTTCGTCTCAGCTCCATCCCAAAGCTTACCCAAAGCCCTGTCTCAGTCTCAAGTCTGCTGTGGATTGTTTTAGGCAATCCCATCACTCTGGAGGTGTCAAATCCCAGTCCCCGTTAACCTTGGCTCTGCCGCCAGCGCATTCTGGGCACAGGTGAGGAGGGAAGGGAGGCGGCGGAGCCCCCGCGGTAATTAACGCCACATCTCGAGGCGCTCCCAGACAATCTCCACTCGTCACCCAAAATAGCCCCGTGGCAGCAGCTGCAGAGCTCCTTTTAGCTCCAGGCGTGCCTGCAGCCCACAGAGATGAGGGATGCGGGCTGGGTGCTCTGCTGGCTGCTGGCAGCAGGGCTAAGGAGCACTAACCCCTCCTTTATCACCATTTCTGCTTTTTTTCCGTGTTCCTAAGTCTGTGTCACTCCCCTCCTGCTCAGCCCTCTCCCCCGCGTCGATCTTTGCCACCTGTTGAGCAGATTCAATGGAACGGGGTGGAAATGTCCAGCGGAGGGATGGTCTGAAGGAGGTAGGAGCCCTTCGGGCATCACTGCTCACAGGGGATGGTCAGCACGAGCCACACTCCAGCCTGTGAAGAGCATTCATGGTTCTCACGTTCCTCAGGGGAAGATTGATATTTTCCTCCTCAAAAGCCTCTCCAGCAATCGCAGAGCCACAGAAGCACAGAGTCACACAATCGTAGCATCATAAAATCATAGAATCATAGAATTGTACTGTCACAGAATCATAGAATCGTAGAATCACAGAATCATAGAATCATAGAATTGTGGAATCACAGAATCATAGAATCATAGAATTGTAGAATCATAGAATCATAGAATTGAAGAGTCGTAGAATCATAGAATCACAGAATCGTAGAATCATAGAATCATAAAATCATAGAATTGTACAGTCATAGAATCGTAGAATTGTAGAATTACAGAATCATAGAATCACAGAATCATAGAATCATAGAATTGTACAGTCACAGAATCACAGAATTGTAGAATCATAGAATAATAGAATTGTAGAGTCATAGAAACATAGAATCATAGAATCATAGAATTGTACAGTCATAGAATCGTGGAACTGTAGAATCATAGAATCATAGAAACATAGAATCACAGAATCACAGAATCGTAAAATCATAGAATCATAGAATAATAGAATCACAGAATGGTTTGGGTTGGAAGAGAACTTAAAGCTCATCTCATTCCACCCCCTGCCATGGGCAGGGACACCTTCCACCATCCCAGGTTGCTCCAAGCCCTGTCCAGCCTGGCCTGGAATGTTCCCAGAGATGGGAACTTCTCTGGGTGACTTTCACCAATGTTTTATTACCCTCATTGTAAAAAATTTCAGCCTAATCTCTCACCTAAATCTCTCCTCTTTTTAGTTTAACACTACCAGCCCTCGTCCTGCTGCAACAGACCCAACGAAAAGCCTGCCCCCATCTTTCCTAGGAGCCACCTTTAAGTGTTGAAAGGCCACAAAAAGCTCTCCCCGGAGCCACCCTTCCTCTGCATCCATGGCTACCACGTGTCCCCAGCCTGTGTCACTGAGGAGGGAGGGTTTTTTGGGGTTTTTTTTAGTGTTGTTTGGAGATCCCAAAGCTTCGGCTGCGTGAGTCATTCCCAGCACCAAACCCACCCGTGCCATTTCATAAGCTCTTCCCTGGGAGTTTGTTCGGCTGCTCCCGATCCGCCGCTCCCAGGCATGTGCTCTGCAATCTGTGGGAGGAAATACTTGCTCAGATCCTCCCGGGTTTGCCCTGAACTCCTCAAAAAACCGGGAAAGGGATGAAACAGAGCGTTTCCTGCCAGCGGAGGGGATCTGACCTGGCACTAAACCCATCGCCTGCAGAACAGTCACTGGAGAGGAAAGAAAGGACAGAGAGGAAATGCACAAGTCCTTTTCCATTCCGTACGCCCGGGCTCCCAGCGAGGAAATCCAGTGCCAATGAATTATACAAATGCTTATGCAATTAGAAGGAGCTACAGTCAGTCCTCCTGCAGCCAAAAATAGCTGTGTGCACCAGCAAAGGGCCTGCCTGCCTTCACATCTCGTTAGGAGGAGAAAACACTCCGGGCTGCTGAGTGGGAGAAGCTTCAGACAGAACAAAATATCCCAGGCTGGGAAGGCTGGAGGGCAAAGAGACACAGGGGTGGAACACACAGCTGGCCCCACATGTTCTCCTTCCCAGTGGGTGCCTTGGAATGGTGGAATTATTGGTAGGAATACCAATAATTGACCAAAATCATTGGAATGGTTTTGGTAGGAAGTGACCTTAAGAACCATCCAGTCCAACCCAGGTTGCTCCAAGCCCTATCCAGCTTGGCCTTGGACACTTCCAGGGATCCAGGGGCAGCCACAGCTTCTCTGGACCCTCTGCCAGGGCCTCATCATCCATAAATTCAGGTCACTGGATGATCTTTAAGGTTTCTTCCAACCCAAACCATTCTGGGATTCTGGGATTCTATGAGAGATGGCCCTGAAATTCTCCCCTAAGCATCTACACTGCCAAGCGGGAAAGGGCTGGAAAATGGACCTCTCCCAGCAATCAGACCTGGGGGAAGTGTCCAGACTGATGGGAAAGGTTGCCATGGGGCAGGACTGAGCACAGCTCTAACCCCTGCTGGTCTTTGGGCAGGAAGATGAGGAGGTTTAGCCTCAATTCACAGGATTCTTCAAACTGGGATTTGGATACACCCGTCCTGTGCGCTGGCCAGGGCATGGAGAGGAGCCTGGAGGAGAAGCAGAAGTGCCATCTGGGCTTGGCAGAGACGCTCCCGAGATCCCTGTTCTTGGCAAATCCCAGCACTGCCGAGGCCTTCCAGGATAAAGTGGCAACGGACCAAAGATGCCAACTCAGCTGCACTTGGCCCAAGGTGCAGAGAGGGGTGGAAGGGGGCCAGGAATGCTCTGGGAGTCCATGGGAGTCACCGGAGATGTGAAATCCTTCCTGGCAGCAGCGCTGCTGCCAGGGGGAGGCAGAGGCTGCGAGTCCCAGAAATGCCACCGTGGCAGGAGATGATGAGAGGGGAAGATGTTGAGGTGGTACACACTGTTCTTGAATAATTCTGTGGAAAAAAGGTGGAAAGACAAGTGATCAGCAAGCTGGTCTTCTTCTGGTGGTCCATCCCAGGGTGGGAATATCCCATGGACACACCTGTGTCCACAGAGGTTGAAAATCATTGATTAAAATCTGCCAACAGCAAGGCTTGGAGATGGCAACTGCTCCTGGATGTGCAACCAGAGCTGGAAAACACACCTGAGCCACACCTGACAGCCTCCCAGATTCCTGAGGGCACCTCAGGTGACTTCTGGCACAACCATCAGCCCACCACAGTGAGACCCCACGCTGGTGACGGTGGTGGTGACACCAAAAGAAATCACTCCATCCCCAGAGCCTGAGCCAAAGAGGGACCAACGAGATCCCTGGGATTTATGGCACAGTCCAAGGGCGGTCACTTGGTGGAACATTTCACATCTCCGCTTGTCTGGGAACAGAGCAGAGGCTCCAAACGCTGTGTCTGGAGCGTGTTTACTATTTGGGAGCGGGAGGTGCTGCACGCAGCAGGATCTCTCCAGCCTGCCAGGGAATTGATGTCAAAGTTTTGCTCATGGAAAAAAACATATTGTGGTAGATAATGTTCTTGCTGACAAGCCAGATGTCAAAACATGGCAGGATAATGTTACTGAAAGCCTCAGCTGCTCTAAAAGGGAAGCGAAGAGATGATTGTTCCTTCGTTAGACATCAAAATTTGATGGCATATCACTATGACTGAAAGGCTCATGCGTGCTTAAAATAAAACAGGGCTGAAAGTAGCCTGGGATATCAGCTGGGGACTTTCCTGGGAGAGGCTGACCACGTTTGGTCTCTCTTGTGTGCACACTCAGAGCCAGGAGAGGGGCGGTGTCGCAGTTGAGATGGTCATGACAAGTAAAAAGTTCACCACAACAGCTTCTTGGTCGGAGAAAAAGAACTAACGCTTTATTTTCCAAAGCTTTTTTATACTATTTTCTAACTTTCATGTCACACATCCATTGGCTCTCAATTCACCACCCCACGGAATAATTGGCTACCTACAGCCAGAACGACATCTTGTAAAAACACCACCTGCATTGTTGGGATCCCAGCGAGGAATGGACTACAGCACACCAATATGATGCTCTGATAGCCAATTTTATTATTATAAAAGCTTATTTTTTATAACATAACTAGTTCCGTATACGTGATCGTACTATAATTACACATACCTATGATTGGCTGCGCTGCTTTGTTCACACGGATAATTTCTCTAATGATTGGATAATTATTATTCATAAACTATTCGCAAGCTATTTGTAAGCAACACTACTGCTTGTTACAATATCCCAAAATTTTGTTCCTTGCTTCCACATTCTTGTTACTTGCTTCCACATTCTCTCATCACTTCAGCAGATTTTTCTTATTGCTTCAGCGGTTTGCAACTGTCCCTTCATTGTTCTTTTACACCTTCTACAGTTCCTTCATTGTTCTTTCATACTCTTCACAGTTCTTCCATTGTTCTTTCATACTCTTCACAGTGTTCTCTATTATTCTTTCATACCTTTTACATGTCGCTGAGAGCTCGCGGATAAATTGAAACAGGCGGAGAGCTGACAGAAGTAGCAAGAGAGAGTTTATTAAAAATTCGTTTCTTACATAGATGTTAGGAGTCTACCGGTGATTGATCATAGCCATCCACCCCCCCGGGGCGATTGGCTGAACTCTTACAGCACCCAGTTCCAAAACAAAGATTAGAAAGAGCAAGAAGAATTCAGCTTATCTTTGTTCCCCATACGATTCATGAGAAAGGAGAAATCTCAGAATAGTGCATCCACATTTACAGTTCCTCCACTGCCCAGGCCCCAACACTGCATGAAGTCGGGTATCTCAGTTTATGAATTCCTGCTTGTTTTGAACCAGAAAGCAACTGTGAGAATTTGGAACTACAGACTGCTCTCACGCTGAAGTAGCTCTCACTGCATGCCTACAGTCCCCACAGGGCAGGGCTGTCATGAGCTTTGCACACCTCTGGCAAGACCTGATCCACCACAGGTGAGTCCAGACAACAGAATCAGAGAATTATTTAGGCTGGGAAATCCTTCTTAGATTATCCAGTCCAACCATTGTCCCAGCAGTGCCAAGGTCACCACTAAACCATGTCCACAAGTGCCACATCTACACACCCAATAAATCCCTCCACCTCCATCCTGGGCAGCTGTGCCAGGGCTGGACAACCTTTCCAGTGAAGAAATTCCTCCTAATATCCAACCTAAACCTCCCCTGTGCAAGCAAAGGTCTGTCTAAACCCACGCTGGACAGTAGCCCACAGTGATGGCTCCAGGGCCATGTAAGAGCTGTGAAGTCTGGGACAGTGACTTCCCCAGGACACACTGCTGTGGTCACTCACTGGAGTGACTCTCAGCCCATTTCTTGTCCTGTCCCCTGGCTCCTGAATGTCCCCAGGGAAGGCTGATGAGTAGCTTTGCTCACAGCAGGTCCCAGGTTGCCTCTAGAAGATGAATTGGACTTAGACAGCATTTCCTTTTTTCTTTCCAATATCTGATCTAAATCTCCCCACTGTCAATGTGAAGCCATTCCCCCTGTCCTGTCACTGCAAGTCCTTGCTAAAAGTCCCTCTCCAGCTCTCTTGGAGTCCTTTGGGTCCTGGAAGGACCAACAGCAGCTCAGCCAAAGGCATCACTGATTTGGTGACACCTCTGTGACCCTGGTCCTGCAGACAGAACTGCTGTGCCACCAGAGAGCTGTGAATCATCAGCTGGATCATATCTTGCTGTCCTGCCAAGGTTGTAAGGGAATCCTGAAAAACATAACAATGAGAAGGTTTGGGCTGGTTGTTGGCTTTTTTTCCCCCCTGAACAAGTGTGGTATTATTTAATTTTACATGCATAGAATCATGGAATGGTTTGGGTTGGAAGGGACATTAAAGACCATCCAGTGCCACCCCTGCCATGGCAGGGACACCTTCCACTGTCCCAGGTTGCTCCAAGCCCTGTCCAGCCTGGCCTTGGACACTTCCAGGGACACTTAACAATGACCTCATAGGGGAAGGTCTCCCACGTCCTTTGGTTGACCAACCTGTTTGCAAACCAAAGCACAGAGGGTGCTGCACGCTGGTGGGAAGGTCCTGGGAATGGAGGGAATTTTCTGCCTGGTGGAGAGGGAGAGCTCATTGCCCAGTGCACACTCAAAGGCCTGGAAAGCCCAAATCTGCTGCACAAGGTCTGTTTCCCTCTCGTGCCACGCTGCTCCCGCCCTGGTGTCTGAACAAACTCGATGGATCGTGCCAGAAGGATAACGCGGCACAGATGGACATAACCACTGCTGAATCTTGCCCAAAAACAACAGGCAGAAATACCTCCCGTGATTCACAGGCAGAGACCTGCAAATCCTGCCCACAGAGGGGCTCAGGTGAGATCAACACCAAGCACCAGGGGACAGATGCCCAATTCCCAATTCCCCATCGTTTCCTGCCCAGACCAATGTGCCAAACACCAGCCTGAGCTCTGCCGTGACAAACACAACTCCGGGGCACCATCCAGAGCAATCATCCTCCTCTTTACGAGCCACAGGACAAGCAGCAACTGTTGAGGCTGCCTTTGAACTTTGCTGGCATCATTTATCTACATTCAATGCTCCGAGCCCCATCTGTCTCGCAGAGATTTTCTCTCGACATCAGCTCTTCGTGGAATTTCTTTATCAGCTTCGCTGTGCCTTTCAGCACAAAGGCAACCTGCCACGGCTCTTCCAGGCGGCTTTGTAGCAAAATAAAATGGAAATGATCCTGTTCTTAATGCTTTACCTACTCCAGGAGTGATTTATGGGTGTTGCTGGATGCACGCAGAGATAAATCTCAGTCGGTTATGCCTGGTTCATGTCCTGAACACCTTTGAAGTAAAGAAGGTGAAAAAGAATTCAAACATAAAACTAGGACAGAGATCAGCTCAGAAAAAGAGGGGGTTCTTGGGGTAACCCATCCTCTGCAGGATGCCAAGAACTGTGAGGTGCCATCTCCCCATTTTACAGATGAGCAAACAGAGGGAGACGGGAAATGATGTTCCCCCTCGCTTATGAAAGGGCTAATGGACTTAAACAAACAAACAAACAAATAAATAAAAGTGCCAGATAATAATGCTTGCCATCACTTTTCCCCAGAACTGGAAATCCCTTCACTCTGTAAAACAAAAAGCGACAGGACTGTGCACTGAGTACAAGTTTCAGCTCAAGCTCCCACACCTTCCGAATCCCAAGCGATTTCCTTTCACTAAAAAGAAAAAAAAAATACCAGATCACACATTTATAGCGCATCAGTTCTGACTTTCTCCAGCACTGGCTGCCCTGTGCACCCCAGACACCCTCCCATGAGGACAAGCAGCTCTTTTGGCCCTACAGCTCCAGCTGGTGCTTCCAGGACTTCCATCACTGCTGTAGCCACACACACCCTGGCCATTCCAGGGTTCGGGGTTGTCCCGTGACAAACACAAGTCTGGAAGGCCAGAGCCACACCAGATCTGAGCCTGCTGACCCCACCTGCCCAGAAAATACAGAGCAGAGCAGGCATGCTGTGAGTGCAGAACAAAACCCAGAAAATATGGAGCAGAGCAGCCATGATGTGTGTGCACAACAAAACCCAGAAAATACAGAGTAGAGCAGCCACGCTGTGCGTGCAGAACAAAACCCCAAAAATACGGAGCAGAGCAGCAACACTATCTATGAGTGCAGAACAAAACCCAGAAAATATGGAGCAGAGCAGCCACACTGTGAGTGCAGGACAAAACCCAGAAAATACGGAGCAGAACAGCGATGCCGTGCGTGCAGAACAAAGCCCCGCTGGTGATGGAGGGAGGATGGGATGTGGGGCTGGAGCCTCCTCCTCCTCCTCCTTGGTCTGTTCCTCCCTGGCATCACCGTGCTCACCCCAGGACCTGCAGGAGCCATCAGCAGCGCCATGTCGCTGTTAATGGTGAAACAGAATTCGTTAAAACGTGAAAAAGTGGGTCCTAACACAACCGAGAGTGCCTTCAAATCCCTCCTGCTCGCCTGGGAGCAGCACTGACACGAACCTCACATCCTCAATTTCATGGTAAGGAGCATTTTGGTGCTGATCAGAAAACAAAGCCCCAGGGAGTGGGGCTGGTGCACAAAGAAGCATTCAGTGGGTTTGTTCCTCCAACGATCTCCTGTTTTTGAACACCTCACAGAGACGCAGCCCCCACAGCCTTCTCCCAACGTGTTTTACGTGGAAGCCCTAAAACAGCAGGCAGAGCCTCTTCTCCATTTTCTAGTGATTGGGAGCAGTTTATTCATCAGCTGTCGCTTTTCACCACTTCCTTTTAGGGCGTTTGAGACACCTTTGCAGGAAAATAAATCTGGGAATGCTCTTAACCACCCACATGCTTTGTTAGAGGTTTTACCCCGAGCTGGGAAGGTGACACCCTGTCACATCCTCGCAGTGTCTGGGGACCAAGGGATTGCTGCAAGGCCACCCAGGCTCGCTCTGGAGGGAGCAGGAGGCTGTGAGGATGGTTTAATTACAGATTCTGCCACACCACTGCCCTGGGCAGCTGTGCCACGGCTGGACAATTATTTCTGTAAAGAATTTTTCCCTAATATCCAACTTAAACCTCCCCTGGCACAGCTTGAGGCTGTTCCTTCTCATCCCGAATGCAACTTACTCTCCCATGGTCTCCACCCTGGATTCAATCAGGAACCCAAAACCTTCCTGCTGCAAGAAGGGCCCCTCTCCATCTCCAGGAGATGCCACCAGGCTCGATGGCAGCCCCCACACCCAGCTCCCCTCCTCCATCTCTCAGCACTCCCTCAGTATCTTTCTCCTCTGCTCCCTCCTCTGGAACCCTTCCAAAATTTTGGGTATCCCACCCACGTGGGTCAGGCAACATCAACTGAAGCTTCCTGAGACCTTCTGGCCATGTGTTGTCCCCACTCAGCACAACCCTCCTGGATAAACCCCAGCCTGGGATGGGGTGGGTGGAGGTCCAGGAGGGGCAGGGAGTGAGAAACACTGATTCCCACCCCACCCAGCCCTGATTTTCAGAGAGTCCTCTCCATCACACCGCGCTCCTCACCCACGCAGCTCAGAAGAGAAGAGAAAATCAGTCCCATCACACCAAAACTCCATTCCTCTGCTTTCAGCCCCGAAAAATGAAAAGCTCCCTGGCCTCTGAGTGGAAGGAAGTTTTCCCACACAATAGCTCAGATCCCATTAAAGCATTGACAAGCAACCACTTTGTGCTTCACTTAAAATTTAGCCAGGAGGGAAAATATTACTTTGGATGGCAAGAAGAGATTGCTTTTAATTGAAACTCTTTCTGCGCTGAACTGCTGTTGACACTCGGTTTTCAATTAACAGTTCCACGGGTTTTAGTTCAGTTCAAGTCAAGGCTGTAAAGCGAGAAAAAAAGAAGTAAAAATCAAATCAAATCAGAGCTTCTGGCTGATCTTGGAGAAGTTCAAAGGGATTTAAATGCAAGTCTGTGTGGGGTTTTTCCTTCATATCCTTGACTCAGTGATGTCCTTGCCATTTCCAAGGTCACCTTCACAAGCCATTGAAGGATTGAGGTTGGGAGGGACCTCAGGTGTGTAGTCCAACCCTTTGGGTCAGCTTGAAGGTCAGAGTTGGTTGCCCAGAGCCTTTCCAGGTGGGATTAAATCTTTCCAGAGATGGCTGCACAGCTCTGGGGGAGGTTTGGGACATCCAGGTTTGGTGCAGCTGAGATGTGGCCACACATCCATATGGCACAACAGCCTGGGACAGGGTGGGAAAAACCTATTCTGACCATGGAGAAAGGTGTAAATGAGGTAAAATCCCTGCAGACACAGATTTAATGGAATTGCACTAAATATACGGGCAAGGTGAAAATATTCCTTATTTTTATATCTAGAGATGTGTTTTAGTGGTGGCCTTGGCAGTGCTGGACTCATGCTTGGACTCGATGATCTTAGAGGGTTTTTGCAACCTAAATGATTCTGTTCTGTACATAAAGTCAAGAATTTACTGTTGGTACAACTGGAACCACAAGTCCGCGTTCACCAAAATTATAAAAGTAATTTTAAAAAGGAAACAAATTAAAAATTGAAAATCAAAGCTGTGTTCTGGCAGTTTTCCTCCAGCATTTTTATGCTTGAAAAAATCTCTCTTCACCCACCAGCACGGCCGGGGAGGTCATTTCAAGTGGAATTGCTCCAGCCAAGAGCAGGAGGGTGCTGGAAGATGTTTGCTCCCGGCAAAGCCTCTCCATGGGAAAACCATTTGGAGAGGAGCAGCCCCAGCAAAGCCCAGCCCTCAAACCCAGCTCCTGCCAGAGCTGCACTCAGCAAGTCTTCCCAAAACCATCAATCTTCCCATTCCAGCCTGATTCGAGCGCTGGAGCTTTCGTTGTCCTCAGTCCCCAGAGGTCAACAGAAGGCACGTCCCGACTGTTGGGCAATTTATTTGAGTCGATGTAATATCATTGCAATGAGCTGTGAAGACAAAACACGATGCTCCATGCTTGAGCCTATCCAGAGGCTGCGTTTGTCCCTTTTCCCTTCATCGCTGGTGATAAAAGTGGAACTCTCCCAGGCCCTCCAAGCTATTTGCTCTCATCTATTTCCCATGAAACTGGAGATAAGTGCAGCTGCACCTCTTAAATTCTGCGCGGGTTGTTCGCTATCATTTCGGTGAGGCTTCTTTGGGAGGGGTGAGAAAGGGAAAAGTTGATTTTACTTGTGGATTTTTGCTTCCCTTTAGTGAAAAAGGACGATTTCAAAATTGTGCCAGAGAGGTTTATGTACCACAGGCTGTTACGTGGTCTTAAAATTGGCCTTGCTCTCGATCACGATAAATTGCCTGCCCTAGGGCACGTCTGGGTGGAATTCAGCCCTCTGGATTGTGTGGCCAGCCCTGCCAGAAACTCACCCCATGGCCCTGAGAAGGTCACCCAGGCTTAGATTTGGGTGGGAAAACTCACCATGGAGGCACAGAATGACAGAATCACTAAGGTTGGTAAAGTTCTCTAAGATCACCAAGGCACCCCAGCACCACCACCACCACGTTCACCACTAACCCACGTCCCCAAATGCCACATCCACATTTTTTGGGACATTTCCAGGATGGTGACTCCACCTCTGCTGTGGGCAACCTGTTCCAGTGCTTGACCACCCTTTCCCTGTCTTGCTTTGCAGCAATTTGATGTGAATAATTTCACACACCTCCATCTGTTCCATGTGTCAATAGTGCAGAATAATCGAGGTGCAAGGGAGGTTTTGGAGGTCTCCAGTTCAGCCTCTGGATCAAAGATGAGTCCTCTTCCAACACCAGTTTATTGCCCTTGGTTATGTCCAACAGAACATAAGCACCACCACCACCACATTCACCACTAATCCACGTCCCCAAATGCCACATCCACATGTTTTTGGGACACTTCTGCAATGGTGACTCCACCTCTGCTGTGGGCAGCCTGTGCCAGTGCCTGACCACCCTTTCCCTGTCTTGCTTTGCAGCAATTTGATGTGAATAATTTCGCATGCCTCCACCTGTTCCACATGTCAATAATGCAGAATAACTGAGGTGCAAGGGAGGTTTTGGAGGTCTCCAGTTCAACCTCTGGATCAAAGATGAGTCCTCTTCCAACACCTGTTTATTGCCCTTGGTTATGTCCAGCAGAATTTTGAGTATCTCCAAGGATGGAGAATCCACAGCCTCTCTGATCCCCCTTTTCCTATGTTTCACCACTCTCAGAGTGGAAACTTTTCTCTTGCATCTCACTGGATTTGTGCCCTCCTGTCTTTCCCTGAGCCCTCCCAAGAGTCCATCTCCTCTGGAACCCTCCTTTAGGGGTTGTAGGCACAATTTGGCTCCACTTCAGACCTTCTCCTTTTCTCTACCAGTTTGTCACCTCTCCTGCAGCCACAGAGGGGACACTGGGACACAGCTGCACTTCCCATGGGCCACTCCACCACTTAGATGACCTCACAGATCCCACAGGATTGGGTTCGGGCTGGTTTAAATGAGCTACAGGAACATGGGGCATCTCCCTTGGGCTCTTCTGGCCTGATTTATTTTGGAACTGTCCAAACCAGCTCTGCAGCAAACAGTGACGTTATGAAAAGCTAGTACTTCACACTGAGAACAGGCAGGTTTAGGTTGGATATTGGGAAGAAATTCTTCCCTGTGAGGGTGGGGAGGCCCTGGCACAGCTGCCCAGAGAAGCTGTGGCTGCCCCTGGATCCCTGAAAGTGTCCAAGGCCAGGCTGGGCAGGGTTTGGAGCAACCTGGGATAGTGGAAGGTGTCCCTGCCCATGGCTGGGGGTGGAATTGGATGATTTTTAAAGTCCTGTCCAACCCAAACCATTCCATGATTCTGTGACTCCATGCTCTGGGAAATGGTGGCTTTCCAAGTAATGAAGTTCAGTCCACCTGATTTATTCTCTGGATCAGGATGTGCAGCAAGAAGGAAAAAAAAACAACCAAAAAGGGAGGAGAAAAAGGGGGAAGCAAGGGAGATGTGAATCCAGCAAGGAAAGCTGATGTAGGGTGGCAAAATGTGTCTGCTCAGCTCTTCACTGAATTTTTTCCATTTGAATTTGAATGGAGAAGGATGCAATTCACTGTGATATCAGAGTTCTGGTGTCCAGCGTGGGCGGGAGAAGATGTGCATGATAAGAGAACTCCAAAGATAACAGCAAATTTTGGAAAGAATCTTAAAAAATGCCATTGGAAGTGGAGGTGGCCATGCAAGCCCTGCAGAGAGGCTGTGGGGATGGGTGAGTATCCAAGGTGAGCCACGGCCAGAAGTTCCTCCTGTCAGCCTTCCAGAGCTTTCCATCCACACCTCCTTGGCAGGACCAGATCACTGCCGCTCTCCAAGAGTCTGCCTGCACTTATCCCCATCCCCGACTTAGCTTCTATTTTTAAAATAAAATATAACAAATGTAAAAAAAGTTTTGTTTTGCTGATTTTGTTTTTTAACGCGGCCTAACAAAACTCCAGATAATGACAAACAAGTGAGCAAGACTCTGGCACAAGCAAACGAGATTTAATCTGTCAGCCCGTGGGCGGCTGGAGCAGGATAGCGCTGGCTGTATTTTCTTAAGGTGGCTCTTTCCATCCCTGGAGCTGCTTAAAATAAAGCAGATGGGAATACAGAATTATCCTCGATGCTGAAATGTGGTGCTGCATGCAGGAAATGTTGCTTTTTGTGGAGTCTCTGCTCTGACACACTGCATCCACACCAGCCACTGACTGGAAAGCAATCACCCAGACACTTCAGTGGCAGTGCTGGAGCCACGGAATCAGCTCCCCCAGGATGTCTGAGCCTGATTTAGGGGTTCAGAGGGTTGAAATGTATGAGGAAGGGTCACGTGGATTCGATGAAAAGAACAAGCCTTGGATAATTCACTGGAAGTCAGAACCCTTAAAATCCCTCGCTCGGCGTGGGTTGCACAGAGCTGTTGGGTGTGAGCTCCTGGTCCATGCTGGGATGGGGCCAGGAGTTCATTTAAGGGACCTGGACATAAATCATGGAGCTGTTTATGTCACCCCACGAGCCAGGAGGTGGCCAATGGCTGCTCTCCTCCAGGTCCTGTTGCATTTTTTTGCTTCCCTCTGATCCAGACTGCATTGGGGAGATAAAGATTCTGCTTGGCTCACACCACAGTTGCATTGAAGCACTGGGTCACACCAGGGTGGGCAGATAGAACCACAAAATCCCAAAATCCCAGAATTGCTAAGGTTGGAAAAGCTCTCTAAGATCAGCAAACCCAACCATGCCCTCAGCAGTGCCAAGGCCACCAAGCCCTCCCCAAGTGTCCCATTCACAGTTTTTTTGAACACTTTCAAGGGATGGGGACTCCACCACTGCCCTGGGCAGCAGTGCCAGGGTTTGACAACTTCTCCATGAAGAAATTTTCCCAATATCCAATCTGAACCTCCCCTGGCCCAGCCTGAGGCCGTTCCCTCTCCTCCTGTCGCTGTTCCCTGGAGCACAGCCTGACCCCCCCGGCTGTCCCCTCCTGTCAGGAGCTGTGCAGAGCCACAAGGTCCCCCTGAGCCTCCTTTTCTCCAGGCTGAGCCCTTTCCCAGCTCCCTCAGCTCCTCCTGGTGCTCCAGACCCTTCCCCAGCTCTGTTCCCTTCCCTGGACATGCCCCAGCCCCTCAATGTCTTTCTCCTTGGGAGTGGCTCAAAACTAAACCCGGGATGTTTGTCCTGGCTCTGCAGGCAAAGGAAAAGTTAGGAAAGGTCTAAGTGACTCAGGAGTGCCATGGAAGAAATGGATAAACACAACTCCATCACGGACAGGACCCTGAAAGGACAACGCTCTCAGGCACAGGGTGGGATGGTTGGGGTGGAGCAGGGCAGGAGCTGCACTGGATGATCCTTGTGGGTCCATTCCATCTCGGTGGATTCCATGGGTCTATAATTCTTTAAAAATGTGGGGCTCCCTACAGATGAAAATAGGATCCCATGGGCATTCTCATGCCTGAAGGTGATTAAGCACCTTTTCAGCACCTACACATCCTGTCCTTGTGTTCCAGAAGGCCATGGCAGGAGAAGTCCCTGACCCTGACCCTTTCACCACTCCGTGTGGGCTCGGTGTGAGTTTGCCCAGCTCCTGTTTTGGGGGGGGGGTCACTGCCAGAGCGATGGAGGCCATGAACCACCAGCCTCGAGACCATTCCAGTGGCTCCAAAGGACAATGACCGCGGGATGGCAGCGAAATCTGTCACTGGGGAGATCTCCAAGGCCACTTTTCCCAGTCTGTCTGGGCTGGGTACCTCTGCTGACACAGCAGGGCTGGGGCTGGCAGTGCAGAGCCCAACTCGAGGTGCAAAGGGACAGGGATGAGAGAAGGCAAAATGGTCCTTTTTCTCAGGGTAGATTTGCTTTTCTGTTGAAAATCCCTAAAAAGCCCCCAAAAACAAACCAAAGAAGAAAAAACAATAAAACTGCAAACCACAGCATTCTTTTTGAATGAATCCTCCGGGGTCGGATGCTTTCTGTGGATGGGGAAGAAGGTGGATGGCAGGGGTGAAAAATAAAAAAAATCTGAAAAAAATCAGGCTTTTTTTTTTTTTTTCCCCCACACACAAATCCATATAAATATCTCAGGGTAGGATTTAGCTGCAGCTTTCCAAGGCTGTCCCTCTCCAAGCTGCAACCTCTGCGGATGCTGGGAGAGCAGAAGGCACTCGGGGCAGGCAGAACAGGCTGTTCTGCTCAGGGATGAGGAGATCTCTGGCTAATGAATTGGCCCTGTTTCTGGAATGACTGCCAGGATGAAATGGGGTCTCTCCTCCACTTACTCATGTGAATTGGCTGCTTCCAACCTCTCCGCCTGTGTCATTTCTGGGATGGAAAAAAGTGAAATGGGAAGGAAAGGAATGAGGTCACATTTATGTCCTGGTAGGAATTTTGGTTGAACCCCATTAAAACCAAGGTAAATCAGGGCTTTTTATCTGGGCTTTCTAAAGTAACACCTACCTGGCATCTTTTTCCTTGCTTCTCTCCTTTTTGGAGCAGATAAAAATTACAGGAGGGAGGAGAAGAAAACTAAAGGTGTGAGGTTTGGGGGTTTGGTTTTTTTTTTAAACTATGATGTTTTGGGATTTTTTTATTTTTTTTAAATGAAGTAAACATGTCCTGATTGACTTTCCCCACCCTCTTTTTTAACATCCATCACAGAATCACAGAATCATGGAATGGTTTGGCTTGGATGGGACCTTAAAGACCATCTTGTTCCAGCTCATGCTATGGGCAGGGACACCTTCCACTATCCCAGGCTGCTCCAAGCTCCAGCCTGGCCTTGGACACTTCCAGGAATCCAGGGGCAGCCACAGTTTCTCTGGGAAACCTTTGCCAGGGCCTCACCACCCTCACAGGGAAGAGTTTCTGCTCAATATCCAATCTAAACCTACTCTCTTTCCATTTGAAGCCTCTCCCCCTTGTCCTGTCCCTCCATCCCTTGTCCGAAGTTCCTCTCCATCTCTCTTGGGCCCCTTCAGGCACTGGCAGGCTGCAATGAGGTCACCCCAAAGCCTTCTCTTCTCCAGGCTGCACAATCCCAGTTCTCCCAGCCTTTCCCCATGGACTGATGCTCCATCCCTCCTTTCCCTCCAGCTCAGCACAGGAGCAAAGCAACCTCCTCCTCCTTTTTCCACTCGTAGCAATTATCCAGCCCCTCAGACCTGGCAGCACTCACAGAGGGGACACCTCCCCACCCATCCCACTTCCAGAAAAGGATGGGGTCAATGCAATCATCATTAACAGCAGATTTAATTGGGAATCTGCCCCACGAGAGAGGATGGATTCACTCTATCCCTTCGAGGTCAGTGTGCACACAAATCGAATTCCTGTGCCTTCAGTGTAAAGAGATCTCTTAGGACTGTAGGGTTAGGATTGAAGAGTCTAATAAGGGGAGAGAATTAAGCCTGCAATCACTTGGACTGATTTAAATTAGGAGGGTTTTTTTCCTCTCGCTTTGATTAAAATAAGCCGATTTTCCCCTCCACCTGTGTTTCTTATGCGGGCAGAATTTCCATTAACTTCAGTCAAAGCTTTTTTTAACTTCTTGAAGCTAAAACTTCATGGCATCCCTTCATCCTGGTTGCCAGGATTTTCCTTAGCACATTACCACTCTTGTGATATTAATTATAATATCTCCCTGCTTTATGTACCAGTCACCTCTGTTATTAAATGGACCTCCTGTGTGCCTTTCTTCTCTGTTATTAAAGAACACTGACCTTCGTGATGTGTTACAGAATATGATGAATATTCATTACGGAATGGGGATGATCTTGGGCTTTCATTGTCTGCAGGAAGATTTAGGTCAGGCATAAAGGAAACCCTTGCAGTGACAGGGACAGTGATGAACTGGAAGGTTTGGAGGTGGGACAGGGCACATGGCCCAGCAGGGGTGGCATTCAAGCACACAGCCAAATATTTGGGATGCAGCAGGTGGAGATGGTGCTGATCTGGGGTGAACAGGATCCTGGGCAGCCCTTGTCCTTTTGCACATTCTCTATGGAAACAGGAGTGTTGGAACTTTTCCAGTAAGTTCTCCCAGTATCCATCCATTCAAAGGGACAGCACAATGTTTAATATCATAATTATGTTTAATATCGTAATTTCCAAGCTCTGGACTAATTGTACAATGCTTAAATCAAAGAGAAGACAAAGCAACCTGGGCAGTCATCTCTGGCCATCAATTCATCCTCCAGCCCTGCGTTAATGGCACTAAAGACAATAGCTGTCCCCATCACCATCGCCCTGATGGATTCATCTATATCCAGGAAATCCTCCAGCAGCCACACTGAGCTCATAACCCCACTTTACACCAGCTTAGAGTTGGGATAATGCCCAGCAATGGGATGGGAAGGGCCTGAGGAGCATGGAGAAAGCTATGGGAGCCCTGGGGGCTGTGGCTGGATCCATTTTCCTGGGTCACATAGGGATTCACAAAGTATCCACACCCTCCTGCTGACTTACAGGAAGCATTCCTTTAAATTCCTTGGGGCAATCCCGAGCACAAACACAGGCTGAGTGGAGAATGGATTTAGATTGATTAGAGTTATTTAATTCTTGACTGTGAAGTGGGTGAGGCCCTGGCACAGGTGCCCAGAGAAGCTGTGGCTGCCCCTGGATCCCTGGCAGTGTCCAAGGCCAGGCTGGACAGGGCTTGGAGCAGCCTGGGACAGTGGAAAGTGTCCCTGCCCATGGCAGGGGATGGAACAAGATAATCTCTAAGGTCCCTTCCAACCCAAACCAGTCTGTGATTCTATGATTTGGTTGCCAGCAGCAGATGAAATCCAGTGAATCTCTTTTATGGGTTTTTTACCTCTCTCCTGGGGATCCAGTTGAGCTACTTTAGGATCTGCAACCCAGAGCAAAGATGATTTCTGAGCATCTTGACCTCTGCTGAAGAAAGATCCCTGCAGAAAGAGATCCCTAAAAAAGAAAAAAAAAAAAAAAAAGATTTTTCTCTGAAACCTTCAGTAGAGCTTTTAAAATGACTCCTGGAAACCTGCTGTGCTGGTCATCGAAGAAAGCAAGAAGTGGATTACATGTGCCTTGAGCCTAATCCAGCCTGACAGTCCTCAAATTCTGTGTTCCCTCGGTTATCCACAGGGCAGGGACAGCACAGACAGCTCTGTTCCCACACTGCCCAACCAACACTAGGTAGGAGCACCTCCATTTCTTGGGAAGACAAGGCAATTCAGTCCAGACATTTAACACAGGCAATAAATTCAGCACCACCAAGGACTGGTGCCTCCTGATCCTGCTGGACCCCCGCGAAGCGCTTTGATTTTACAGATTTCTTTAATTTATTTTTAAATAAAGATACTCTCGCCTGCTCTCCCCCGACTTCCCCCAGCAACGTGATCCGTTTGGATTAGCTCCAGGAAGATGAAAGCAGCCTCGCTGCTCCCAGAGTTATCTGTGTACTCCACGCAGTCCGAGGAGAAAAGCGAATATTCCTGGTCGCTGATGCAGCTCTTGGCCTGCTGTCAGCGTGGAGCTGCTGAACGGAGCAGTGTTATTGCAAAGACAGATAAGGAGACTCTGCAGGCTGCATCCAAACTCATCTCTGCTTGGACATGCAATTCCTTCTGTTCTGTTTTATGGGCATGTGCAGAATTGCATCAAAATTCAGGCTGGGCGGTGCCTTGTCCCACTGAGTGTGGGACACTTCCAAGGGGAGCAATCCCTCCATCCTCTCTGGGTTGTGGTCTAGCATTTCACATCTCACAGAGAAAAGTCATTCCTTGCCTCTCACTATGGAATTGCCCTCGCTGCAGCTGACCCCTGCTGCTTCTCATCCTTTTGTCACACCCCTCTGAGGGGAGTCAGGCTCTCCCTTCTCTATAATCTTAATTACGAGGCTGAAAAGAGAAAATAGATCTCACAAGGCAAGACCACAACTGGCCAAGTTGTTCCTATGCAAGACAGATGGAGAGATACTTTAAGTGAAGTCTGGCAGGGAACAAGAGGACCTGGGCTTGTCCAGCCTCATTGAAAAAGTCTGGAAGAGACATCTCTTGCTAATAAAAAAGAATCCGGGAGCCATTCCCCGGCCCATTCCAGCATAGGCTCATGGGCACAGAGGGAAGGCACAGGTAAAGGGATGCTGAGAACAGTGGGGAAAAGCCTTTAAAGGAGGAGAGCCTTTGCCCCAAAGACAACAGGCACCCCGCAATTCAGTAAAAAAAAAAAAATGCTTCTTTCTGAGCTGCATCCAGAAAGAGAAATGGAGCCCACGACTCAAGCTGCTCATGCCAAAACCAGGATGTGAAACGGTGAGAAACGTTCCCATTAAGCAGAGCTTGCAATCCAACTAAGCACACTGGATTTATGGGAGTTGGCTGGAAAGGTGGATTTTTGTAGCTAAAAGCCTCCCCTCAGGCAGCAAAGCCATTACAGCTGCAAGTCTCCATGGTCCCCTGGGGACAACCTGAGGGAGTCACCAGTGCTCCCCTTTTCTTTACCTGCAGCAAAGAAACCAAATTCCATTTTGGCATCTCCGGTTTTCTTTTCCCAGCGTGCTGGTGGATTTTTGGAGACAGGAGAACAATTCTTTGTTAATTTGGGCTGGAAACGCTGATCATCCAGGTCTTGGTCACTGCTCATATGTTGTCAGCTGAGTCACAGACTGTGAGAGACATTTATTACAAACGCAGCTGACGCCCCGAGAATGAGATAGGCATTGTAATTAAATGGGGTTTGATGGAAACACGGGAAGGGACAGGTGAAATTAAAGCCGGCCTGCAGTGACCGACTTCTTAACTAATGACTTGTAAATTGGTTACAATTTACATTTTGAAAAGATACAGGAACCTCATTAAGGCACTAGACAAACAGCGCGATGGGCAGGAACAGAGAGAGCTCTGCAGGGGGAGCAGCTCCGAATGACAAAGACACCCAGAACAGCAGCAACCTCTGAACATTTCCACCACTGCTATGTCTGTGATGGTTGCCCTCCCCAGGGCTGACTTTGGGAAGAAAACCAATTTTTTGCTATTTGATTTTCAGCTACAAAATGCCAGGCATAGAGGAGTAGCCTGCTCAGTGCTGGACTGTGCTCAGATAATGCAGCTGGAGAAAAGTCTTGAAAAAGATCTCCAAGATCAAGTCCAACTTTTGACCCATCACCACCTTGTCAACCAGCCCAGAGCACTGAGTGACACCTCCAGGGATGGGGACTCCAGCAGGTCTTTTCTAGGAATGTGTGCATTCCCAAGAAACACGGGTTAAAAGTCATCTGGAATAGTTTGTAGCCAAAACAGACGAAGAAAAGAATGGAGATGAATCGCTGGAAAGACATCCACAGGTGCAGTCACAGCCACACAAGGTGTGGTCAGGGACATGCAAATCCACCACCTGTGAGGCTCCACTGTTCACTAAAGAGCCTTTGAAAGGTTTTGGTTTTGTGGCCACAGGAAGGAAAGCATCTGAATTTCAGTTGTAGGGATTTCACTTCACTATTTTTTTCTTTAATCCTCTGTTAGCACAACAGACTTGATCTCCAAATATTTTTGAAGACCTGCTCAAAGAAATCCTTAGCCTGGCTGTATTTCTTTCAGATTCATATCTTTACTGGCATTATTTGTTTCAAATCTTCCCGCAGCTTTTAAGGCAAAAGAGGCCTTTCTCTCATCAAGTCTCACTCCCTGCATCACTCAGACATCCTGGGCCAGAAGCTGCTGTGGCTGAATTAGACCAGACACTCAAACGCTCAGAGCAGAAATGAGCTGACATTAAAAACACAGAGGAAATCACCTCCCAATCATTTCAAGCCTTCAAATTTTCATTAATTTTAATGTTGTTTAATGTCCATTAATTTTGTAATGTTGTTTTCAAGAACAAAGACTCTATTTTGATTCTGACCATTATTTGTATTTAAAGTTCTCTCTTTAAGGTAGATTTGAAAGCTCTCTATTTTGATTCTGACCATTATTTGTATTTAAAGTTCTCTCTTTAAGGTAGATTTGAAAGCTCTCTATTTTGATTCTGACCATTATTTGTATTTAAAGTCCTCTCTTTAAGGTAGATTTGAAAGCTCTCTATTTTGATTCTGACCGTTATTTGTATTTAAAGTTCTCTCTTTAAGGTAGATTTGAAAGCTCTCTATTTTGATTCCGACCATTATTTGTATTTAAAGTTCTCTCTTTAAGGTAGATTTGAAAGCTACCTCAAACAACAAGAAACCACCTTATTTCTCTTAAAACAAGAGCAGTGAGAAGGAAGCAGCAGGGCCTCAACAGACCAAGCCAGGTCTCAGAAGCTTCTTCAGAGGCTTTGGGGAGGTGCTGAGCTCCAGATGGTGCAGAGGACCCTCAGTGGAGCTCACCCCACATTTAGGGTCACCAGCTCACTGCCCTGCAATTATAAAATACATCCTCATCTCTCTGGCACCCTGACCCAGACACTTCCCAGAGTGTGATCCTGCAATCCAGAGTGCTTCCTGGAGGTGCTGTGTCCCACTGGCACGAAGGGGTGGATGCAGAACTGCTCCTCTTCATCAGCACATTTCGAGGGGATCGGGAAGAATCCCGGGGTCCATTTCCAAGTGGCAGGGAGCTGGCAGGCAGCACTGGCACCATTTCTCCCTGTAAATACATTCTTCTACACGAAGGTCGCATCCCTGCTGGAAATTAAGGCGTGCCCAGGCACTGGGAAGTACATCCAGGGGAGAAAATTGTTAGAAAGTCCCTCTGCACAAACGGAGGTGCCAAGCTGCGTTTTCCTAGAGAATTCCCGGTTCAAGGCACAGAGCAGTCCAAGAACAGCTCCCGGCAGGCAGCTTGCATCCAGCCACCCTCTCCTGGAAGGCGAGGCGAGCTGACAAGTGTGGAAGAGGGCGTTCTGTGCCAGTTGGCCCCGGGGCCCGGGATACACCGAGTTCCTGGATGCACTTTAGTTTATTAGCGCAGAACTGCCTCTCCTCAGAGCCTCATTAATGCCATCGATACCTGAGCCACCGAGCACTCACTGGATCAAAGCCTCGGGGCTGCTCTGCCAGCTGGGCGAGCTCTCCCGGCTGCTGCGAAGAAGTGAGGAGCACTCACTGGATGTGCCTCCGTCCCCGCAGGGATTTAAATTTAAAGGGATTTTAAGTGTAGAGGTGGAACCTCGGCGTGGTTTAATGGTGGCTTTGGCAGCGGGGGGAATGGTTGGACGTGATGATCTTAGAGGGCTGTTCTAACCTTAATGATTCTGTGGTTCTGTATAGTTCCTATACACAGTGAGGCATTTGAGGAGGGAAGTGTTATTTGACCTTTCGTTAAAATAAAAGAATAAATGGAAAAAAGACCGATTTACCCCCAAGACTGCCTGTACTGGGATCAGGTGCTGCCCCCACACTGGGTGGGGAAATTCCATAGGTCTGGAAATACTGGATTGTTGTGATTAAGGACTTACAACTACGGGGACAAGGGGAGCATTTTTAAACTAAAAGACAGTAGATTTATATTGGATATTGGGAAGAAATTCTTCCCTGTGAGGGTGGGAGGCCCTGGCACAGGTTGCCCAGAGAAGCTCCTGGATCCCTGGAAGTGTCCAAGGCCAGGCTGGACAGGGCTTGGAGCAGCCTGGGACAGTGGAAGGTGTCCCTGCCCATGGCAGGGGATGGAACAAGGTGGGCTTTAAGGTCCCTTCCTACCAAAAGCATTCCCTGATTCCATGATATTCTTGCAGTATTTGCATGACTGAGTGGAACAAGTCACGCTCCAGCAGCAGTCACCAAACTCAATCACCACCCACAGCTCATCACAGCCTTCACACATTCTCCCAGTGTCCTGGTAGAAAGCCAGCCTCAAAATCCTCTGGAATTTATGTGGTTATTATAGAAACCAGAGGGATTTTTCCAGACCTAAATTAGGAAAAATACAAAAAGGCTTCTGTGAAACACAACCCAAAGGATGTCAAATATTTCAGAAGACTCTGGTGTCGTCTCAAACTGACCTGAGCATCCCATGCTCAGTCCTTCCTCGGGATTTTAAGCTCAGTTTCTACACGGGATATTGGTGACACCTACAGGAAAAACTCCTCTGCTCCCTCTGCAGCCCAGAGAGGAGCAAGTGAGGAGTAATTAACATCATTTCCTTATTAAAGGCTGTAGGGACCACACAGGGAAATAAAACACTCATCACTGGCACAAGTGTGTGCTGCCTGCAGGGCTGGGTGACAAACAGGGTCTGGGAACCTCCAGCTCCTCCTCCACATGAGCTTTAGCCAAAGCTCAGCATGAGGCGGTGCTGGGGGTGCATGAGAAGCTCCACATGGCCCAGGCAGATCCCTCCATGCCCTGGGCTGATCCCCCAGCCTGGGCAGCAGGGGAGGGGGGGATTCTGCCCCTCTGCCCTGCTCAGGTCAGACCCCACCTGCAGAGCTGCCCCAGCCCTGGGGAACAACGTAAGGACAGCGTGGAGCTGCTGGAGCAGGTCCAGAGGAGGCCATGGAGATGCTCCAAGGCTGGAGCTCCTCTGCCTGGAGCCAGGCTGGGAGAGCTGGGGCCGTTCCCCTGGAGAAGGGAAGGACACAGGGAGAGCTCAGAGCCCCTGGCAGGGCCTGAAGGGCTCCAGGAGAGCTGGAGTGTGTCTTGGATTAGAGACAAATATCCTAGGTGGAAAGCACTCTGAGCGGGTGCCTCCCCCCACAACAAGGTTTCTGGCACCCCTTCCCCCACAACAACAGAATATCTCAGCCTGAAGTGGAAAAAACTGTTTAATTAACAGACCACACAGTGGAAGGGGAAAGGGAAAAAAGGGTCATTAAACCTGAACAAACAGCTGATGAACTTTAGTGTCCTTTTCCTCAGGCGTAGCTTCCCCTTTCTGGGGTCCCCGGAGGGGGCCGGGTGGTGTTCCTCCGGTGGCTCCCTGGACGATTCTCGTCCGCTGTCCTCCGGGGCTCCTCAGGTTCTCAGATGAGAAAGCAAGTCGAAGAAAAGGATCCAAAAACGATGAGAGGGAAAAAAAATCCCGGGGGAAAAGAAAGAAAAAAAGGAAAACCCAAGCAGCAGCCACACCAGTAGCACCAGCAACCAGCAGCAGCAACTGACTGAGGGAAAAAAAACAAAAAAACCAGTGTCCCTTCCTCCTTCTCACTCCCCCGTAGGAGAGCCGGGGAAAAAGTTTCAAAACATCCCGCGCGGGCAGAGCTTTCTCCCAGGTGCGTGACACCGTTAAAGTTACAGGACCATATTTCTGCTCAAGTATACAAACGATAGGGAATACAAAATATCATTATGCCACCCCAGGACAGAGAGGGACTGGGGACAAAGGATGGCAGGACAGGACAAGGGAAAATGGCTTCCCGCTGCCAGAGGACAGGGATAGATGGGATATTGGGAAGGAATTGCTGGCTGTGAGGGTGGGCAGGCCCTGGCACAGGTGCCCAGAGAAGCTGTGGCTGCCCCTGGATCCCTGGCAGTGTCCAAGGCCATGCTGGACAGGGCTTGGAGCAACCTGGGATAGTGGAAAGTGTCCCTGCCCATGGCAGGAGGTGGAACAAGATGGGCATTAAGGTTCTTTCTAACCCAAACCATTCTACTATTCTATGAATGATTTCCAAAATAAGATTTGAAAGACTTCTACTAAAGTAAAACTTTGCAATAAAGCGTTCAGCCTCTAGTTCAGCTCCTTTTTGAGAACTTCCCACCGTGCTGCTGGTTCTACATTGCCAGAATGCAGCAAATCCCTCAGCAGAAGCTGTTTTTCATGTGTTGACAGATCTGAACTCATCTTGAGCTTGTGACAGGGACACAGGCAGCTGTGGAGTCCACAGCAATGACTAATTAACTAAAACAGTGCTTTTGATCACCTTTAGATGTCCCACAACCTCTAATTTGCATTTTCAATTTATTAAAACACTTCCCCCACCAAGAATGCTTTAAAAAGCCACACTGAAGGCATTTCTGAAGCAAGAAAGGGCTTGATCAGCCTGAACTTCACAAGTACAGAGTGAAAATGTGTAAAGCCCAAAACACTTCCCTCCTCATTCACAGGACTGGGGCAGAGCCTGACAAACAGTTTCAGCTCTAACTCTGGGTGACCATCCAAAGGGGGAAAATTTGTTCTCCACCCCAGCTGCAAGCTTCTCCCTGTTTTGGGGCTGAGATTTGTTCTGATGTAGAAACCAAATCCAGGGAAAAAAAAGGAATTAGTTGCCTTCTCTGTCCTGTTGCATGCAGCACTGCTGCCAGAACAAGGGAAGAGACAGAGGGCAAATCCTCATTTGGCTGGACACTCTGCACACATCAATGCCAACCCGATTTTTAAACAAATCACACAGAGTCAATCCCGATGGAAAAGACCTCCAAGGCCATCAAGTCCAACCTGTGACTGATCCCTGCTCTGATTGTCACCAGCCCAGAGCACTGAGTGCCACATTCAGGCCGTCCCTGGGCACCACGAGGAACGGGGACTGCAAACCTCCCTGGGCAGTTCCAATGCCTAATAACCCTTTCTGTAAAGAAATTTTCCCCAGAGCCAACCTAAATCTTCCCTGGCACAGCCTGAGGCCGTTCCCTCTCCTCCTGTCCCTATTCCCTGGGAGCAGAGCCCGACCCCCCCGGCTGTCCCCTCCTCTCAGGAGCTGTACAGAGCCACAAGGTTCCCCCGATCCCCTTTTTCTCCAGGCTGACACCCTCCCCCCCAGCTGGGAGCTTCAGCCCTCTTTGAGCAGCTTTGTTTGCTCCATTTGCACCAAGTTAAGGCAGATGACTGCATCAGACAGCTGGTTTTGGGCCAGCTCAATGTCAGCCTGTCTAATTTTGCCAGAGGCACGTTTAGTTCAGGCCAGGTCAGGACATCACTCCTGACACGCTGCTGAGCGAGGCAGCTCCAGCTTCATCGCGTTCCCACAATCCAGAGACCTAAAGGCAGAAGACAAAGATTTCTCAAAGCTGTAACTTCTGTTTCACCATTCCCAGGGGCACCCCGACAGCTGTCAGGGCCTGCCTGGGGCGGACCCGGTGCGAGGTCACGGCTGAGGATCTCCCCAGCCTGGGACCACCCGCCGTGTGTGGAGGACGGACGCGTCACCAGCCGCCCGCAGCAGCCGTGCCGGGGCGGCCAGGCCCGCAGGCGCCACGCTCACGGCCGGTTTTGCCTCATAGTTTTTAATTTCTAACTCCTGCTTTAATTTTGCCTTCAATTCCTTTTTCCGCGCCCTCCCTCAGCGCCCGCCTCAGGGATGCGCCAGGACCTCTCCCACGGGCTGCCCGCGCCGCGCCTGCCCGAGCGCAGCGCGCCCGCCGCGCCGCGCCGCCACAGGCACCCCGCGGGGCAGCCCGCGTGCGGGGGGCCTTGCGGCATGGGGAAGGGGACGGGGCGTACCAAGGGTGATGTGGGCGGGGCCGGTGCTGCAGGATGGACGCGGTTCTGCTCGCCGCCGCCGCCGTGCTGCTTGCCGTCCTTCTCTTCTTCGCCACCCGCCTCCGCGGGCAAGCCAGGGCAGGTGGGTCGCGGCACTGAGCCGGCCGGCCGGGCCTCCCCCGCCCCCCCGCGGCCCGTTCCGGTGGGCGCGGCCCTGCTCTCAACCGGGTCCGCACGCGCGGGGGGCGCGTTTCTCGGGAGCCGCCAGGGGGCGCCGCGCCTTCGGCGCCCCCTGAGGGGGACCCGCCATGTTGGGGGGGGCGGGGATTATGGGGGATCCCGAGGGGCTTTGGGGTGTCCCGGGGAGGCTTCCGGGCGTCTCCCGGGGGTGTCACCCTGCCCTCCGTCCGGGCTGCCCCGCTGGCCACGGGCTGGGGGCTCCGAGGCCTGGTGCCACCGCTGCTAATGGGGCCTGGGGATTCCCGGCCTGAGGCGGCCCCAGGGTGAAGGGCACCGGGTTGGAAGTCTCTGAGCTCTCTGTCAGGGCTCTGTCAGGTGTTCTCTCTTGGGCTCTGGGACTGGGACGGTGTCCCTGAGGTTCCTGCAGACGGGGAGGGAAAAGGACAACCGATCCCAGAGGGTCGGGATTAGGGGCACAGGGTGGAATTGGAGGCCTGTCACGAGTGGTGTTTCCCGGGGTTCTGTGCTGGGCCCAGTGTTTGTAACTTGTCCAGCAGTGACTGGGACGGAGGGCTTGATGCCCCCTCAGCAAGTTCGCTTATGTTACAAGAAATGGCCAATGTCTCAGAGGGTTGTGCAGCCCTGCAGAGGGACCTCGAGAGGCCGGAGAGAGGAGCAGAGAAAAACCTTCCGAAATTCGACACAGAGAAGTTCAGGGCCTTGCACCTGGGGAGGAACAACCCTGAGCACTGGCAAAGACTGGGGTCTGGCTTCATGGGAAGGACTTGGGTGTCCAGGTGGACAACGATCTGTCCCTTGCACCAAGAAGGCTGAGGGGATCCTGGAATGCATCAGGAAGAGCATTCCCAGCAGGTCAGGGAGGTGATCCTGCCCCTTCTGCCCAGCCCTGTGAGGCACATTGGGGTGCTGTGTGCAGCTTTGGGCTCCTCAGCACAGGAGGGATGCGGAGCTCCTGGAGCGGGGCCAGCAGAGGCTGTGAGGATGATGAAGAGCCTGGAGCATTTCCTGACGAGGAAAGGCTGAGGGAGCTGGGGCTGTTCAACCTGGAGAAGAGACAGCTGAGAGGAGACTTCATCCATGTCCATCAGTATCTGCAGGGAGGGCTCAGAGCAGGGCCTGGGCTCTGTTCTGTGGGGCCCAGCAATGGCACCAGAGGAATGGGCAGGAACTGATGCTCAGGAAGTTCCCCCTGCACATGAGGCAGAATTTCTTTGCTTTTGGAATAGATTGCCCAGAGAGGCTGTGGAGTCTCCCTCACTGGAGATATTCCAGAGCCATCTGGACTCAGTCCTGTGCCATGTCCCACTCTGCTCCTTTTCACCTCACCCAGTGCTGGCCACGATAGCTGAGGTGTTGTGGGAAGCAGGTGGATGATGCAGCACTTCCAGCCCTGTGTCACTGCTGACCAATGTTAGATCAGAGAACCATCTGGGTTGGAAAAAACCTTTAAAATCACTGAGTCCAACCATAATCAGCACCACCAGTTCCACTGTGGTGGAAGTGACCTTGTGTGGGTGGGAATTGAATGTTGTGGGAAGGAATCAGATGTGGCTGTGAACTCACTGACCTTGCTGTGTTCTCACATTGGAAGAAGGGAGGCTGTTTGGCTGCCAGGTGTCAAATTAAGATGTTTAGCCAGGACAAATTCTGCACTCATCGTCAGTACCTCCACAGATTTTGGGAGTATGGGGCATTTTGGGGTTAGAATTTCTATTATTTTTCTTTTGGGGGGTAGCTTTGATAATTTTTAATTAAGAGGAAAAAAACCCACACCTTTGTTATAAACAGTCATTCAGTGCAAGACTGTGCTGGTAAGGAATCTGTGTTAATAACAAATTTCGCTGATAACAATTAGATTTTCCAACACATTTGTCACACACCTCTGCTTATACAGACCTAGTCTAAATCTTTGTCTTGGAAAGATACGGAAACTCATGTAATTTCATTGAATTCCTAATGACTTAGGGATGAGCTTTTGGTAAAAGTGCAGGATGCATGTCCTGGAGAAATTCATCATTTCCTGAGCTTGACTCCTGTCATGATTTAGATAAATCAGGGGCTTGGGAGGATTTCTTTTCTCTTTAAGCATTCAAAATTCTAAATTGAAGCCCAAGCATTTGTTTTAAATAGTGTGAATTATTAAAAATAAAGCTTAAATACTGATTTTGAGCAAGTTGGTTAAAGTTCATTTACATTTGGGGCAATTTAATCATGATGAAGCCTTTTTCAGTGGTAACCTTTTGACACTTCCAAACTGGCCTTGCTTTTTTTTACTGTGGTTTTAAGATATTTTTTACTTCAGAATACTGATTTCTGTCATATAAAGCCCATTACAGAATTTCAGTTTGTGAGGATGACTTTGTACACAACAGCAATTATTTTTCAAAACCACTGGAGCTGTGGCATATTTAATAGGTAAAAAATTTAGTCCCAAGCAGGAATTTGCTTTCCTATTCCATTTTCTTTCCATTTTGTGAACAGTGGAAGCTGCCACAGTTCTGGCAATAAAACTGCATTGCCACCTGGAAAGGACTTGAAACCAGGGACATTTGACCTAAAGAAGTGGTGGGACCTCTCACCTTTCCCTGTGAATGTGCAGAGTTGGCAGCAGCTTCTTTTTATGTTCCCTCTTGGAAATTGCCTCTTTAGACTGTTCAGGATTTGCCTGCTCTAGGGAGCTAAGGATCAGGAGGGGTAAATCTGTAGCTCTGTGTATTCTTTGGAAGGTCCTTTGGGGCAGCACAGTGTTTCCAGCAGGATCATGCCTGGACTTGTTCTGCTGAGGATAGAAAAAAAAACAACGTAGCATTTCTGGATTTTACACATCTCTTTTTGATAAGCTGCACTAGGCCAAAGCACCTCCCCAGGAAGCTCCCACCTGTTACATTTTGAATCCCTTGCTGAATTTCACAGGTTTTGCATCAAGGCAGAAGGTGCTGGCTGCTGCCAGCGTGGTGGGAAGTGCCACCAGCGTGGTGGGAAGTGCCACCACGTGTGAGGGTGCAGCAGGTGGAGCTCTGTCCCTGAGGCTGCTCTGAGCTGTTCCCAAAGCTGCCAGCCCAGGTGTCACCTGCTCATCTGACACAACTGAGAGGAAGGTGCTGTGATAGGCAAGGGGTTGCTTCTCAAGAAAAGCAGCTTTGCTGTAAGCGAAAGTTTGCAGAATTTTGTGAAGGGGCAGTGTTCTGCCTGGAGGGTGTGAAATTAGGTCCTGCAAAGTCTGGGCTCTGAAGGATTCCATGGTGTTCTTTGCAGTGATACTGATGCCTTCAAGTATTTCTAGTTTTTACTCTTTGTGTATCTGTAACTTGCTGTAGTTCTGTGCTTCTCACAAAGTGCTAAAATCCTCTGTTCCAGCACCTTTGGCCAAACAAGGCTCTCTGAATAAGATTCAAGGACATATTCATTGCCTTAGGGCCCAAAAATATGTAAACTACTGTGAGATGGGGGAGCAGGGCTGGGGTGGTGAACATCATCACCTGAGGGTGGATTGGAGAATGAAGGGCCAATGTGCTGATGGACAGAACTTATCAAAGGTGAAGGGCTCATGACCCCTTGTCCATTTTGGGTGTAGTCCCTGAGGGACTTTGCTTGCCTGAATGGACCTTCAAGGCTTTTGCAGGCTTTGAATAAATTGTCTGCTTTTACACTCCTAATTTGTCTTGGCCTCTCTTTCAGGTAGCCTGTCCTTTAGGCAGCAACACAACAGTGGTGCTTCACAGTTCAGGAAGGATTTCTGTTTCAGAGCACAGTTCTGTTCTCTCTCCCTTCGGGAAGGAGACACAAGCAGCATCTCCCAGTGGCTGCTGTGCCCTTGCTGACAAGTCAGCTGAAATAATCACTGCACTGATGCTTCTTGAACACCGAGGCAGAAGTGCTGTGCCCAGCACAGAGCTGTTCCCTGGGCTTTGAGGGTTGAGTCAGACCCTGGACAGCACAGCTTAAAAGACAAACTGAGCCCCGTGTCCATTTCCCTGACAGCTGTTGAATGTTTTGTTTGTATTACCTGTTAATTTGAAGGGTTTATCTAATTAATTTAGTCTGGCCTGCCATTCTGCAAAGCTTGTGGATTAGTTGTCTCACCTATTTAATGCTGGCCATTAATTTTCACTCAGATGGCTCTGGATCAAGGCTAATTAGTGCTTGTGTGACTAATCTCTGCATGATCTGACTAGCCTGGGGTGCCACTTGTGAGACCTCTGCAGCTACAGGAAAATGAAGAGATGTGTTCAGATAAGTGCAGCAGCCAAACCCCGCCCTGTGCTGCAGGAGGAGGTGAAAAAAATCCCCAGCAGGGACAGACCCCAGAGCAAATCATTCTTGAACTCAAATCTGACGGTCAGTCCCGTCCCAAGAAAAAGCAAAATTGATTTTCAGTGTGTTCTCTGTGTTCTGTGAAGCCACCCCTCTGTGTGCCCTCAGTGTGTGACACAGCTCAGGGGGAGAGAGAGCACAGCTGAACTTTCAGCATCCTGCAGTAAATGCTGTGTGTGGAGTCACGTAGGCAAATCACTGACCCCTGAAGGACCAGGTCCAGGTGTGTTACAGCAGAGCAAATGAAGATTTTCTCCTCCTCCTGTGAAGAACAGGAAGAAATGCAATGAGTAACGTTCATATTTTCCAAATGACTGCCCAGCTGAGTGCCTGGCAAACAGAAGCTGCAGGATGCTCGAATCAAAAAGGTTGGAAAAGTCCTCCAAGATCATAGAGTCCAGCTGTTCCCCCAGCACTGCCACGGCCACCACTACCCCATGTCCCCAAGTGCCACATCCACAGGGCTTTTAAATCCCTTCAGGGGTGGAGGCTCCACCACTGCCCTGGGCAGCAGTGCCAGGGCTGGACAGCCCTTTGGTGAAGAATTTTTCCTAAATATCCAACTTAAACCTCCCCTGGCCCAGCCTGAGGCCGTTCCCTCTCCTCCTGTCCCTGTTCCCTGCGAGCACAGCCTGATCCCCCGGCTGTCCCCTCCTGCCAGGAGCTGTGCAGAGCCACAAGGTCCCCCTGAGCCTCCTTTTCTCCAGGCTGAGCCCTTCCCCAGCTCCCTCAGCTGCTCCTGGAGCTCCAGAACCTTCCCCAGCTCCGTTCCCTTCCCTGGATGCTGCTGCCCCTCCATGTCCTTCTGGGAGTGAGGGGCCCAGAGCTGCCCCCAGGGCTGGAGGTGCCCCAGGACAGGGGATGGGCACAGCTCTGCTCCTGCTGCCACACCAGTGCTGTCACAAACCAGGTGCTACTGGCTCCTGTTCAGCCAGCTGTGTGCTGCTGGAAAAGAAACCAGGCAGTAGAAATATTTTAGGGACTGGAAGGAAGAAAAAAGCTTCATTAAAACATTTATTTTCCTACCAAATGACAATCCATAGTGACTGGGTGTCTTCTGCTGTTAGTGTGAATGTTTTGGAGATGTGACAAATATTGTCCAACAAGTGTTTGACTGTGGTATGGGTCAGGTTTTGTGGGGTTTACTTCATCCTGAGCCCTGTCCACTCTGGGCACTTTGAGGAATTACTGAGTCTCCTTGTAGGGATTTAAATGGAGAAAAGAGGAGAGCTTACTTCATATGTTTTTCTCTGTGAGGGTTGAGCTCCTCGGTTTGAAATAAATACATGGCTTATAAATAGATTCCTCTTTCATAAAATGCAAAGCAGTCTCTGTTTCACAGGACAACAGGAACCAAAAGCAGAATGAATGAGTGCTGGAACTGCACAGCTGATCTGCTGGGTAGGACCATCTTTGGAATTACTGAGAGACACTGAAGCTTGCAGGTGAAAGGATGCTGAGGTTTGAATTGCATCTTATCTCAACAACTTAGTAAGAGAAATACTGCATTTGTATAAAAAGCTTTTTGCAGAGTGTTTTTGGCATTTATCAGTGTCCAAGAAGTGATCTACTCCTCTGCCTCTGCTGGAAAATGTTTCCTCTAGCATTCAAAATAAGCATTATCATGCTGTGCATAAGGCTGAAGCCAAATGCTGGCATGTCTGGAGCCTGCACTCGCTGATTTCTCCCAGCCCTGTTTTGTCTGCAGAGGTGGTTGGGGACAGAAGGGTGACAGCAGTGTGACAGTGCAGTGACTCAGTTCCAAATGTCACAGTGTGTTGAGGCTGGAGTTTGTGGGGGGCCTGCTGACATCCCTGTGACACCTCTGCTGCAGCAGCCTGAGCTGCTGAGGGCTCTGCTGGCCAACGCCTGCCCCAGATGGCTCTGCTTTGCAGCCCTGCTGAGCTCGGGGCTGCAGCTGTGTCCTTATCAGTCCCAAAGTCAGCGCTTTGAAGCCTCAGATAACTGAGGTGAGCTGCAGGCACACCTTTGGTCATTGCATAGATTGAGTCATAATGAATCTCATTTTCTGATGTAGATATGCTAAGTGTAGCTTTTTTAGGAAGGCATTGTTTGGATCAGAGGATGCTGGAGACTTGACACAGTGTGCAAAGCATTTTGTGCTCCTGCTGGGACACAGCATAATCCAGCAAAGCACAAAATGAATGTGTTCTGAGCTGAAGTAAGTGAGTAGTTCTGCCGTTTTCGTGAGACCATTTGAATATTTGAATTAAGTTAATACTTGCAGGATTGAGCAAGTAATGCCATACACAGATATCAGTTAGGCTTATCAACAGAATATGTAAAGCAGCTATGATATTTTACCATTATCTGATTTTTTTTTTTTTTTTTTTTGCATGACTGCTGTAGTTGATAGCAACAGAAGGCCTTGAAAGAAATATGTCTGAGAGTTTTCTGTGGAAAACTTCTGAAGTGAACCCACTGGTGAATTCCTCCCAGCTCATTTGCCAGATCTTCATTAGTAACTGCCCATATGCAGAGAGGATGGCAGTGAGAGCTGCAGTGCCCCTTGGTGTCCTGTGTGTGCCTACCTGTGTTTTGGGGAGTTTAAATCAGCAGGGTAGAATGAAGTTATCCCGTTACTGTGTTTATTTCAGCTGGAATTTGTGATCCTTATTTGCTTTTCAAGTTTTGTTTCAGGTATAATGATTTACATATTCCTCTCTGAAACATTAATGTTCCGAGGTTTCAATCAGACAAATCTACGTTACACAAGTCCAAAATAAAAATTCTAAAAATCAGAATACTTTAGAAAAGAAAAATGCGCTTTTGGGTCCTTGCTGTTTGGTAACACAGAAAAGGAAGCAGAAAGGAAAGCCAGATGAAATTATTCAATTTAACAGCAATATTTTATTTCCTTTCTGCAGCTGATGAGGAGCACCAGCAGAATGTGGCAGCAGCGGCAGCAGCAGCAGCAGGGGCCAGGCCCCGGCCCCACGTGGAGGAACGAGGAGAGGGAATGCCCAGGCGCCGCAGGAACATGGGGAGCAGGCTGATGGCCCAGAGGAGAGCCCAGCAGGCAGAGGAGTGGCTGGAAGGTAACCTTGGCTTCAGCTCAGCTCACAGACACTGAAACAAACCTTCAGAGCAGATGTTGAGATTGGGGAAGGGGTGCAGCTGCCTCCTGGAGGAAGTTGTTGAGTTTTGCTGATGGATTATTTACAGTTTGACCATAATCTCTCCCTACTTCATCCCTTTTCTCTAAATACCCCTTCCATTTAACCTCTGCCTCTTCCTGAGGTGAATCCTGGCTGTTAGTGGTGCCAGACTCTTCGCATCTCTCCTAAAAACTGCCTTTCATATTTCCTGGTTAGCTATGCAGGGAATTCAATTAAATTTGGGAAAACAGAATCTGCACCTTGCAGTGAATAACAAGCTGTAGTAAAATACTGATTTCCTGCAAATTGGTGAGAAGCGTTAATTCCCCAGTGTAATCTCTGCAAAATGTGGAGTTTTCTTTCTGAGGAGCCATCCAGGTGGTGGTCAGGATCAAGTGGATTACCTGGAAATAACCAGGTTATTGACAATTTTTTGTGTAAATCCTGTGCTGGATTTACAGTTCACAGCTACGTTTCGTGGTGTGGTTGTAGACAAAAATACGGTGATAAATAACATCATTCTACACCTTGTAAGTATAACTCCCTTTTCTGGTGAAGCTTCACACATTATTATTTTTATTGCTAGAGAGATGATATCACTGTGATTCACCCCCCTGGATTCTTTCTACTTTCAGATCGTGGGTGAAGTGTTCAGGCTTTCTGCTCAAGTGGGCTTTGCTGCACTTGAGTTTGCAGTGGAGATCAGAGCATTTCTGTGGTGGTGTGCAGGAGGTGAAAGCCATGAGCACACAGCTCTGTGATGCCTTGATTAGGGACTGTTTGCACTTTGTTCAGCTTTTCTTGCCCTGCCCTTTGTAGAAAGCCTCACGTTGGCAGGTGAACGTGCTTTTCCAGCTAATTATGTTCAGCACTTTCACAGATGGAGAATGGACAGGTGTGAACTTTTCAACTTTGGTTATTTCTTCTCATGTGATAACATCCTGGAAAGAAAATGGCATCTAAAAATATTTGGTTTTCAACTCCAGACATCAAAAGTTTGAATGCTGAAGGCCGACAGTAAAGCTGTCAAAGCAAACGGCTCATCTTATCTTACTTTGTCACTTTAGCAATAGAAGAATCTGTGTCATTGGGCTTTATAAATAATTCTTTTGCAGCTTTCTGTACATCAGATGCAAGTACTGCTGCTTTTGCATGAAGTTCCCTTTGAAATGACATGCCTTCTTTTATTTGTTTTCTCTAATTTCTTATCCAAATTAAAACAGCTTCTTGCTCTTTGCTTCTGTTTTGTGCTGCTTCTGGGGGTGGTTTTATTCATATTTTTGGGATGGTTTTTCCAAGTGGCTGAGCTCAGGTGCCCAACAGGAACCCCTAAGCCTTTGGAGACTGAGCACAGAGTGGAGCTGTGGAGTGGAGCATCTGTCCCTGGTCCCCCAGCACTGAGGTGTGCAGTGACCAGTGGCCATTATTAATTGGGATTAGCCACCCTCTGTGCTGCAAATCCTTTAGCCTGAGCTACCTGTGTTACTGTGGGGTTGGGGTTTTCCCTTTCAAAAGGATGTGTTACATGTTTTAAAGCCCTCTCTGGATATGTGACATGCCTGGAATTACTCTTGCATTTATCCCCTTTTTGCATTTTCTCTGTGTCATTGCAGTACAGAGCAGTTTTGCCTAATTGCTGCCTGCATTTGAACCAGCTGGAATAGCAAGTTCTCTCCACAGCAGAGTTCTGTGCTAGACAATTCATTGATTCCATGGAAAGAGAGCCCAGAGCGTGGGGTGATGTGCAGTCCAGGCAGTGCAGCACAGGGCTGAAGAGCAAAGTTATTTGGCAATTTAGACAGAAACACCAAATCCAAGCCGGTCTGGTTTCTTCACTCCTACCTTGTAAACACTCTGAAAACTTCTGAACATCTGCAACTAAAGTAGATTTTTTTTTTAATTGAATTTGTTGCAGTGTTTTACTGCTAAGTTTCTGTTCCGTGTGTGGAATTTCCACTCTGGGCCTGTGTTGAACTTTGGGCAAAGCTGCCTAATCCTGCTCTGTGTCACTCTGACTTCTGCCAAGAAGTGATTTCTTCACCAGCCCATCGCTGCAAGATGCCAAGCACTGACCTCAGGAAGGGTGTGAGGATGCCCTGACCATCCCTGTGTCCCTGTAACACTCACAAAGTGGAATCAGGTCGGAAGTGCTGTTACCACCAAAGTTCTGCCTGTTGGGAGCCAGTTCTGCTGACTCTAGGAAATGTCCCCAAAGCAGCGCTCGCAGCCTTTGGAGTTGTGGTTAGCACGAAGGTTTTCTGTTTTCCATCTAACAATCAGATTTCAATTCCAGAATGAGAAAGAAGCTTCAAGGGTAAAGTTGTGGCCCACGGTTTCTGCTGCTGTGTTTGTGCCAGGGCTCAAATCTCTCACAGAGTAATGGGGGAGGAAAAACAGCCCCAAACCCTGGGCACTAGGATCAGAATCTTGAAAATCTTTAATTGTCCTTTCTATTGCTTAAATCTTACTTACAAGTCTGGAGAAGGAATTATTTAACACAGACAGGGATAGTAAATGATTATTTTCAATATTCACATGACTCCATTGCCAGTGGAGCTAAACCAAGTCATAACTCTTCCTTCAGCTTGCTGGGGTGGGGTAAGACCTCTAAGTTACTTACAGATTGTCCCGGACAGAAGACAAACAGTGCAGCATTCAACACCTCAACTTTCCTCCTGGAAGGAAAGCCCCCACAGGTGTTGGGTTCCTGATTCCCGAGTTCCATGGGGGCTGTGCCACTGCCCACGCTGCCTCAGGTCACTGAGCAGTGTTTTTCAGTGGTTACTGACTGCTCCACGGAGGTCACCTGTTAGGAGAACATCAGCACCTGCAAATACCCTCTGATGACCAAAGATTGCCGGGGGATGGTTCTCCTTGGTGACAAAGTAATTTTCAAAATGACTGAGACCCTTGAGCTGTGTTCCACTGGCGTGACTTTCAGGCTGGCTTTAGAAAAATGGTTTTGATTGCCTTAAATTGCTCAATTTAATTCCAGCCACAACACTCCTGCCTTTGCTGCAGCCCTCTGCAATCTGGGAGTGTTGTTAAAAGCCTGTGTGCTCTGCACATTGGAGCAGAGTGCCTGCTCCTTCCCCTGTGGAAAAGGAGTCTGGGAGGAGAGTTGTGTATTCATGTGGTTGGGTTGAGATCCCAGCTAGCAGACTTAATTAACTCTGTGTGTCTTAATTTAAATTGAACCCAGACAGAGGTGGCTTTGTGGGCTGGCTGCAGCCAAGATGGAAATGCTGCAAGGCAGAAAGGGGTGAGGATTTCAGGTATTAATCATTTAGGGAGGAGAGGCCAAGCTAAGCAGTGGGAAGGGAGATAAATTGGAGTTGGACTGAGGGTTGTTTGGGGCATGGGGCAGTGTAAATAAATACCATGACCCATTTCCAATTCCAGATCCCTTTTATTTACTGACCAAGGAGGCTGTGCTTGGCTCTTGGCTGTGCCTGGTTGATGCTCTGGGTGCATCCACGTGGACTCTGCTCACCTCTGGATGGACATAAGAGTGTTTTGTTGAGAGCTTTTACTTGGTTGCTGATCATGTGCAGAAAAAACACACATCTCTACATCTGGCAGCAGCATAAAACCCCAAAAGGTTAAATATCCCAACATCTGCATGGCTTTTCTCTGAGCTTTTAGCATTGTACAGGTGAGCACAGGTGTTGGAATCTCCAGTACAGTGAACATTTGGTTAAAGTATTTTACTTGCACAGAATCAGTAATGATAAATCCAACAGCTTTTGGCAGTCTGAGTGCTCAAGCTTGTAAAATAAAGCATGATAAAGAAGAGTTAATGAGTCCAGCATAAATGAAATCATAAGTCCCTTTCTTCTTTTGAATGGCAAGACTTGGAGATCAGAATCTCACATTTTTCTTTGTAAGTGTTAATCACTATTGAGATAGAAAGTACAAAACAACAAACAGTTGTAAAGTTTTTAAAATTATTATAATTGGACATTTTTAAAATGCCCTTTATTGTTTTTTGTAGCATTTAAGCTCAGCAATGAAACCTTGCAGCTAAAAAAATCTTGCATGAGTGTTTTCTGCTACTTTTCGGGGGAAACTAATATAAAAATAATTTTTCATCCCCATTGAGTGATGGATACCGTGCATAAGTTCAAGAAGAACGTGTTTGTGCAGAAATCTCTTAAAATAAGAAGCACTTTTTTTGAGTGCTGAAAGATCTGGAAAATGTGTAAATTTAGAACCAGTGATGTGGTCCCACGCTGTTCTGGTGAAATGGAGCTGCGTTAATTGTCGTAGTAGTTGAAATAATTTTAATGCTTAATCAGTAGGAAAACCTTTCTAGTACAGTTCAACTTTGACTAATATCCCAACCGGTGAATCAAAAGTCAATTTTGACTTGCTGCTACTCATCCAGTGAGTTTGGTGTTATCAGAGTGCCCCCAGTGAGTGTCTGATCCAGTTCAGGCACAGACAGGCTGTGCAAGGGGGAGGTGTGTGGTTTCTCACTTCTGCCAAATGGCTTTAGCTGAGAATAAACTTCACATTCTGCCCTAAAGGTCTGATGTGCTTTGTGTCTGCTGCACTTTTCTGCCCTGAGTGTTGCCTGCTCTTGTGGCTTCAGATTAATAAACTGATATCTTGCTCTGTTTCTAAAGTGGGTAACAACCAAATTAAATTTAAAAGATATAAAAATCAGGACTAGTTATTAGACTATTACTAGCCCCGCCCCAGGGCTGTGTTACTCAGGAATGCCCACACCTTTCCAGGGGCTGGTGTCACACATCTGTTGGATATTAATTACAGGTTGTTAATAACATCTTGTGTTTTCAGGATGAACTCTTTGTTTTGCCTGGCATCTTTCCCCCCCTCTCCTTTCTCTTACTCCTTTTGTTAGGTGCTGCATAAATAGTAAATAAGGCAGCTGACTGTGCCCAGAGGACTTTTTGTGAGTAGCCACATGTGCTGCTCTCATTCTTTTTCACGGATGGGAATCCATTTGCCTCCCCCAGAACTTAAAAGGAAGCAAGACAAGGACAGCTAGACCAGGTTGGACCGGGCTTGGAGAAACCTCATCTGGTGGGAGGTGGGAGCAGCAGTGGGGTTGGAATGAGATGATCTTTAAGGTCCTTTCCAACCCAAACCATTCTGTGATTCTGTCATAACTAACTCGATGTTCATTGTTTATTTTGGAAGTTTTTGTCTATTCTGTACACAGTAGCTGCTAAATTTCTGTCCTGATAGAGAGCATCAGCACTCCAGCACATTTTCCAACGGTACTGGGAAGCATTTTTTAAAAAAAAGTCTGTAAATTTCCAGAAATTCACACACCTGTGTGGCTGATAACTATTCCCTGTTGTGCTGCCTCTCAATATGTACAAAATATTAAAGAAAAGCAAAGATTCCCTGAAGCCACCTCTCAGCTGGCCAGGTGAGCAATCCTATTTGTGTCAAGCAGAATATGTCACACTGCTTCTTGGAGATGGGAGCTGGTGGGAGTGCTGTGCAAGCTCCAGAAATCATGGAATGGTTTGGGTTGGAAGGAATCATAAAGATCATCCAGTGCCACCCCTGCCATGGGCAGGGACACCTCCCACTGTCCCAGGCTGCTCCAAGCCCTGTCCAGCCTGGCCTTGGACACTGCCAGGGATCCAGGGGCAGCCACAGCTTCTCTGGGCACCTGTGCCAGGGCCTCACACCCTCCCAGGGAACAATTCCTTCCCAAAATCCCACTTGAAGCTGCTCTCTGGCAGTTCTAATGCTGTCACTGTCCTGGGCTTTCCCAGCTGAGCGCAAACACAAGGCTGCCCAAGCACAGCACTGGGGGATGATGAACAGCCTTCACACACCATTAACTGAGCATCCTGCACCACATCCCAAGCTCAGGGACAGATGGAGTGCAAGTTCCTATGGACTGACCCCCCATGGAGTCTCCCAGTGCTGTCCCAGCCACAAGTGTGTGAAAAGTGATGGTTAAAAGCTGCTGAAACAATCACTGCTTTATTAAAATGAAATAATTGCTGGCTGTGTGCAGCACCCTCTCTGCTTTTGGTGGAGCTGTGCTGCTGTAACAACAAATTGATTCAGCAAATACTTTGGCCATGTGTTTCTGTTGCTGTCAGCATGTTCAGGTTTATTTAGTAGCTATTAATTGCACCCAGGTTTAGTGCCCTGGTGACCTTTCAAGCTCTGCTGAATCATTTGCTGTGTCTGCATCACCATCTCTGGTTTTGTTGGATGTAACTCCACACACTGGAGAAAGCTTGGAGGCAGTGGTGCTTAAGGGATCACGTTAGAGGCTTCAAACAGGAGTAGGGCAAATGCTCCTGAATGACAAAGGCAGCTTTGATCCAGGACTGGAAAAAAAGGCTTTAAAAGCAAACCTTCCTTAGGTTTCTGCCTTGCCTCTGGCTCAGGTAATTTTACTATAGATGAAATCTGAGAAGCCCTCAGGTGGAACAGTGTCATAGATGGTGTTTTATACTTGTGGTGTTTGCCAGAAATAATTTTCTAAACAATAATGGCAGAACTGAGCTGTTAATTTTGGAGTAATAACTGCCAGTGCTGGGTGTGCTCACCTATTGTGTTTGGAACTCCCTTTGATGCAGTATTTAAAATATAAATTAAGTTATTTTAAGCATCACTAAAATTGTAGAAGTGACTGTGTCAGGTCTGAGTATTCCTCCTTGCTCTGTGTGGTGCAGGAAGGGAGAACCCTTTTGATCATCTCAGTAATCAGACTCCAGCAATTCTCTAAAGCCCAACTCAGCAACCAGGCTCATATTAATTCCATCTCCTGAAAACAGCTCAGTTGTTTGAGAGCCACCTACACAGCTCTCCGGTACACTTATTTCTCATGATGTCTTGGTGGTTTAACCATAGTCCCGTTCTGTGTCCTGGAATTAGTAAAACAAGAGTGTTTCCAACCTAATTCTGCAGATAAAAGTGTCATTCATCCATATGCTCCTTTCACAGCAGCTTTTTGGGTTCCCAAAAAAGGGGACCAGGTGCTCTGGAGAGAACTCCCTCCAGAGAACATCCTGGCACCAGCCCTGCCCAAACTATTCCCCTTTGGATCTGAAGTCAGCATCGAGCAGAGCAGCATTGGGGATGCTCAAAGTACCAATTACTTCACCCAAAAAGGGATCCATGTGTGAGGATCTTTCATTTGGATCCTTCCACGACTGTCAATATATTGCAGGTGTTTCCTGAGAGTTTCTCTTGGGGTGTTGAGGTCGCTCCGCAGTGTTTGGTGGATCAAGGACTGATTTAGACCAGCAAACAAAGTGGCCAAATGTTGCTGAGCTTTGGGCAGGGAGGAAGTGTGTGCCTTTCAAAGCTCATCTTCCTCAGCCCCTGAGTGAGCAGAAATCCTCATTTGCACAGCCTTTGAGCATAACTCTTTCATATTTCACAGTTGCAGAAATCACCTCTGTAAACAACCAATTGTCATACAACAGGCAAATATTTACATGTCATTTTCTTGCAGGCAGACCCGACATTTGCATTTCAAGGATTTTTTTCCCCTCATCCCTGAAAGGTTATTTCTGTCAGACTAGAACCACTGGATGAGTGGGGTGCCTCTGAATCCCACTTTCTCAATGGATGTCTGTTGTGCAAAGCCTGAGAGTAACTGGGAAAAAAAAATCTCTGCAGGCCAGTGTTGAGCAGATCCATCATGCCAACCATTAGCACAATTTCTGTATCAGAGAAAATACTCTTTTAATAGTGGAAAGCAAGAAATATTTATGAGAAGCCTTCCTTCAAAGGATCAAGGAAATTTTTGCTTCTGCCTTCGCTTGAGTGTGTGTTTGCCTTGTTACTTCTGCTCTGTGGCTTTGGCAGTCTTGTGTGATTTTTTTTTCCTTTTTCCATCTAAAAGATCTTGTCTGAAATGTGTGTGTGTCTCCTTTTCATCCGCTGCTGCTTTCCTAGGCGGCACTGAAGCTTCTCCAAGGGACTTTTTAGCGATGATTTCAAATTTGTCATTTATGCAATGTTGCAGAGGAAGAGGATGCTGAGGAGGTGCCAGAATTTCAGGTGTCTGGGAAAATTGGAGCAAAGAAGCAGAGGAAATTAGAAGAGAAACAAGCCAGGAAAGCACAGAGAGAGGTGAGTATTTCCTGCCACGTATCGAGCAGAGCCTGAATAGCTCAGCAGAGAACTTGGGATGAGACAGAAAGTCAAAGGCAGTGTCATCACTAAATGGTTGTTTTATTTTAAAAATTTATTTTTAAATAATTTATTTTAAATTCAGCTTTTGCTGGCCCAAGAGGGCTGTGGAAAACAATGCCTCATTTTCTTTCCATTCAGTCTGGTGGGGAGGAGAGGAGTTAAACTCTTGAATGCTCTTTATTGGATGTTTCCACTGCCTTCCAGCTTAATGTCAGCACTGTCTCCCCTTGAAAATACACTCCAACCCACGTGGTGTTGTTGCAGACTCTCTGTTGTTCTGTATGAACATTTTTAAAGCTTGTGAAATCCCAGGTTGGGAATTCTAGTGTCACCTGAGGTTTAAATCCAGTGTAGTAGATGGAGCAGTTGGTAATAAACTAAATTATTGGTTATATATAAACTTCGATTCCAAACCTTTTCTCACTCACTCGATGCTTTCATCATTTTGCTGTTACTTTCCGTACACATTGTATTTAATTCTCCTTTTTATTTTCCTGTGGAAAGTCTGAGCAAAGTTGAATGAAGTTGGATAAGCATCAGTTGGTGGAAGGAGGAATCTTTTGTTTCATTTTAAAGCACACAGATTTTTATTTTGCCATGTAGACAGATACATTCCTTGGATGGGGCTTTTCCTCTGAAACATTCCAAACCAAATCCTCCACTGCAATATTTTCTCCTTGTCCTCTTAATATATTTTCAAATTTAAATATCCCGAAGAGCCTGAGAAAAGAACCTTTAAAAATACGCTAAACACCCTTTTTATTCTCCCCTCATTTTACAACAGTCTTATTTGCTTAAAAAGAAAAACAAAATTATTTCAAGAGACCATCGCAGCTTTTTCTGTAAGAGAATTTGCTCAGGTTAGTGACAGAGATTACATTATCAGAGTTCACATTCCAATTCCTTTTTTTCCCCTCCTTAGGGTCCATTCAAACTAAACTTCAGGTGAGGAGAAATGGAATGCCATGACCCAACATGGCTTAATATCACTGTTGCAATAAGCTCATGAGCACATTCAAAACTTAAACTGTCACTGAGATACAGATAAGACAAATGAGGAGGGTAATTTCTAAATTTACCACAACGTTGAATGTGCTGAAGGGGAGGGGAAGTGAAATGAGAATGGCTTTTTATTATTTTTCTTTTTGATGTTTCTTTCTGAACAGGCATCTAAAAGGTGCTAAGAAACCCCCTCGTGGTACCACAATAGGAAATTTTAAAAATGTATCTTAAAAAAAGAGTAAGGCTTGGCTTCATCATGTTTATTTTAGGCTGAAGAAGCAGAGAGAGAAGAACGGAGAAAGCTCGAGTCAAAAAGAGAGGAGGAAAGGCGGAAAGAAGAGGAGAGAATTCGTCTGGAGGAAGAACGACAGGTGGGAATAATTGTATTTATGTGTGGAAATACTGAACCAGGCTTGACTTTGGGATTGCTTCTGGGGAAATTCTGTGCCCAGGGTCCACAGGGTCTGTCCTGCTCCAGCCACATCCAGGATTTGCACCTCAGGACTCTGACCAAAGTCAAAGACTTTAGACACTCTGAGTGTCTCCAAAGGGTGGAGATCTCCAAAGCTGCCCTGTTCCCTTTGAGCTGCCAGCTGTAAGCAGCAGGGCAGAAAGTGAAAGGCAGCAGCAACTGATTTTGCAAGGGTTGTGTGAAATGGCATGATTTTATTCTAATTACCTGGATTTGCATGTGCTTCCCAATTAAAGATTCCTAAGCTATGCATATGAAGGTGTGAGTGAGCAGGAGTGACCCAGAAAAACAGGTACTGCTCCATGGAAATGCTTTTTATTGAATATTTTCATGAGTGAGGGAGCAAAACTGAGTTCAGAGCTGCTCTTCTGCCACGGTCCTGGGGTGAAAAATTGCAGCCCCCAACTCTCACCGTAAAATTTTTCAGTTTTTTTTTAAATTTGTGTCTCTGCTTTGTTGGAAGCAGATTTATTTCAATTTGCAATGTGTGGTGGCTTTGCTTCTGGAGGCAAAGGACAGAGGTGTTCTGGGGTGAAAAATTGCAGCCCCCAACTCTCACTGTAAAATTTTTTTGGGATTTCTTGGAAATTTGTGTCTCTGCTTTGTAGGAAGCAGATTTATTTTAATTTGTTCCAAGTGCAGGTTGTGTAAGTGTGGAGTGTGTTGCTGATAATATTTTAAGAAGGAAAAGACAATTTTTCCTTTCCTCTGTTGAGGGCATGAAGGCAGAATGAAGCAATTTTTAAAAAATAATCCACACATTACATGTGAAGATTGAATCTGTGCGATCTTTATGTGAATGTCCAATAATCTCTGGGGTTATCCCCTCAAATCCTTTCTCTTCTGAACTCTCATTTCCTTTTCATCAGTAGAAGTCTTGAATTTCAGAAATTGAAGTGAAGGGGGAGAATGTCAGTACCACATCATCAGGATGTGTAGAACAGTCTGAGACTTTGTAAAGCAGCTTGAACAAATTTCCAGAGCACCAATAATCCCACAGCTTCCCTTCCAAGAGAGATGTACAGACTTATTTTTGAAATATTTTCCTGAAGTTCTGAGAATTTCACGTTGTTGAAACCCTGAATAATGAGTTGAAATGACTCCATTGCTTTGGGGGAATTAGGACACACTGGATGGACATCAAGTGACACTGGAACTTCCAGTTCCTTGCAGAGTGGCAGCCAGAGATCTCTTCACACAGAAACATTTATTTACCTTTTTAGAAGCTTTGTTCGTGTTCAGTTGAGGGCTGTGTAATTTATTTTTGGTTGAATGAGGAAACTCCTGTTTGTTTCTGTTTTAATTTGCAATGTTCCTGGTAAAGACTGCACTACAGCACTTCTATTTCACAGGCTCAGTGAAAAAGGAGAAGACAAACTGAGGCTCTGGTTTTATTTATTTATTTATTTGTTCATTCATTTATAGATTTTGTGCACAACAAATTCACAGAGTGGATTTAGAACTTGGAAAATTGCTCAAATGCCTCAATCCTTGATGTTCACTTTAGCCAGTGCCTTCCATGGCTACTTAAATTCTGGAATTTTAAGCTATTTTGGTTTGGTTTAATTGTTTGTTTTCCCCAGTATTTACCAGGACAGCAAGCCCATCCACCAAGCTACATCAGGAACATTATTCTGCCTCTCAGAGGAAAGTGCCTTCAACACTTTAATTTTTTGCTTGTGTCTAAGTTGATAATCCAATAACTGCTGAACATTTTGAGTGTGGCTCAAAGAAAACTTGTGTGACGATATTTAATATCCATGCTCAGGTGTTTTCTAGTAATTTTAAATCTGTCTTCGTGGAGTCTTTAACAGGAAACAGAACCATTGTCCATGTTTAGGTTCCAGTAAATTCAGCAGCAGCATGGGGAGTGTGATAACAGCAAACCCTCAGAGACTGAGTGCTGACAGAGGGATGGGAAGGGAAACAAATGGAGTGAATATTTGATTTGATTCCTGTGCCTGTAAGCAGAGCCCATCCTGAGGCTCAAACATCTTATCTTTCCCATCCTGTTCCACACTGATGGTGTGATGGAAAAGGCACAGCCTCGGTGAGCAAGGAAAGGATCATGGGAGTTATGGAATACGTAGGATAAAATGTCATTTCTTTTGCTCTAGGGAAGGAATTCTTCATTGCCACAGGTGATGTCACCTTGTGGACTGCACATACCATTCCCCCATCTAAGTTAGGAGGTGGAAAGGCAGAATTCTGCAAGGTAGCTCAAGTAGTGATGGATAGTCAGGAGATAAAAACCAGGGGGGAGCTGCTTGGTTGGCTTTTTTAGAGGCATTTTGGTTACTGACACTGCTGAAGTTTATATAATACCACAAGGCACAAAAAATTCAGAGTTTATCACTGAAGTTTCTCTGAGAAATGTTACAGTTGTCAGATACCTCATTTCCCCCTTGCTTTTGCAGTACTTCAGAGTCTTTCTGCAGCTACAATGACAGTGGCAAGTTCCCAGACAAGCACAGCCAGCTTTGGTTGCTAAATTCCACTCAAACCTTTTTTTTTCAGTCTCTCTCCCAAGAAGTGCTACTAAAATTGTGCTGACAGGTGGGAACTCTACCTTCAGGGAGTTATGGGGGCTAAAATCTTGCTTAGTCTTGAGAAAAATACCTTCTGCTTCTATTTCAATACATTTGTGTGCGCTTACAAATAAAATGTGGTTGCCCCTTGTCTTGAGTGTTGCAAACCAGATCATATATTTTTAAATTCAAGTTTCCTTTCCAGTGTTCTGCTGACCTGATTGGCTGCAGGCCTGAGGAAGCTCCTTTATAATTGGCATTTGCTTCAGCTCTGCTTTGCCCTGGGGATTTCCCTTTCACTCTTGGAGTTTTTTGGTGGTGAGCTGGTTTACCAACTGACACCTTATCAATGAGAGTGAACTTCCTCTGATGTTGCAAAACAGAGCCTTCAGACAAAACCTTGCAGATTTGCTCACATAAAAGCTCTTTTTCCTTTGCCCTGTGCACAGAGATTTTGGTCAATTTGCATTTAAGGGCCTAAATAAAAATGGTCTGGGTCTCCAGAGCTCTAGGAATGGAAGGTCAGCCATGATCACAAGGATCCCCTTGGAGGTTTGACCGTAAAGTTTTGACTATTTGATCATGTAAGAAGAGGCACCAAATTTTAGTTGTTTTATTATGTGAACGTCAAGATTTGTGTGTTTCTCAGCAGAGCTCTTCATTATCTGTTTGGCATTTATATCCATTTTTCTTACATAAACAATGAATTTCGGGAGGCTGATGGAGAACCACTCCATCATTTCAGTTTAAGCATCAGTTTTCGAGTGTGTGTACTTCCCTCAAAATTAATTTCTCCTCAGGGAGTACAAGTTGAAAAGCTTGCAAAAAACCTCATTCTGCTCTGATTTTGAGAGGATAAGGACACTTATTCTGTCTAAGCAGGGAGGGGGGCAGGAATTCCACAGATCCATCTGCTCTGTGCCAGATTATTCACTGCCAAGTTCCTTTTGGCTTCCTGCACGAGGAGAGTTTCTTTGGTCCCTGAGCCTCAGAGCTTTGGGATTAGGATCCAGGATGCTTTTCCTCATCCTACAAGTTAGGGAAACAGCCACAAACAAAGGAATAAGAGGGAGTGTCCAATGTTGCTCACTAGCAGGGAGATTTTTTCCACCCAAGCAGCATCCCAGAATTCCTGAGCAATCCGTGATCCCAAAAATCAGGGTGTGCCTCCAGCTGTAAACCTAAGAGAGTTTTTGGGTTTCACGTGGTAAAAGGTTGGGCTCTTGTGTGGTTGGCACAAGGAATGTGTTTGGAAATAATCCCTGGGATTAAGGTGAGAGGCAAATGGAGGGTGATGATCCAAAAGGAATTTCCCAGCAAATCCAGGTCCTTGGGGGACAGGTGGGACTGGGTGAGAAAAAGAACAGGAGGAAAGGTTTGAGTGACTGATTTATTTATTTGTTCAATAAAAATGTGGTCAAAGTGGGATTGTTTATTCTTCACATGCAGTGGAATAAACTAATCAAAAAGAAATCTTTACACTGTCCAAGCCCCCAGTTTGGGTAACATTTAGATGGGTGAGGAGAGAGGCAAACCTGCGTCAAAAAAACCAAGAAATAAAAGCAGGCAGCTGGAGATGAGCATCTGCAGTTACCAAATTTCCATCTGCTGGGATTTCCCCAGCGCCCCACCCATGGCTGGGGGGGTGGCCCAGCCTCTCTGAGCTCGGTGCCAGCTCAGGAGGAACCTGAGCCAGAGATTTTAGGGTTTGAAATGTGTGTTTGAGCCCAGTGCCCTCTGTGTGACAAAGGCTCAGCCTGGGCTCAGCTTTGGGAGTGTTTCCCTGAGTGTTTCCATGCTTGGGTTATTTGTGTGGACACCCCAGGTTTTGTGAGAATGCTGAGTTTCACCCTGCAGCTCCCCTGAGCATCAGGGAGAAGAGGGTTAGAGAGATGGGAGAAGAAAAAAACTGGGAATAAATAAATATTCCCAAGCTTCCTGACCGTGCCAGGGTTCCCCTGCTCAGCCTCCACCTTGCTTCTCCCCAGGAATTTGTGCAAAGTCATCTCTCCTCGTGCTCTGAACCGAGCTACACTTTGGCTAAATCCTTCTTTTTCTACAGATTGAATCATAGGTGAATTTAGGTTGTAAAGCATGTGAGGCTCTGCATGAATTTTTAATTATTAGATGAAAAAGCATCTGGAAGTACTTAATGTTACGGAGGAAGCTCCAACCACCAGGAAGCTTTGAGAGCTGACACACTTTAGCTGCTAAAGCAGTGGCTCAGACCACCTGGAAATGCTCTGCTGATCAAAATTTAGCATCTGGAAAACAAATTCCTGCTGGCAAAAGAGGGCCTGGTAGCTGAGGGCTTTGCCCATCTCACAGCAGAGCTGCTCTTCTGTGTGTGCTGGGGATGGAAGTGCTCACAGGAACCTGCTGGGATGCTTCCAAAAAAATGGAAGGTGCTGTTTTTCAGGTAGGGGAGGACCACAGGAAAGGGATTTGGTCATTTGTTAAAGCTTCCAGAAGCAGGAAAATGTATTTTAGTTATTGTTGCTCTCAGTTACAAATGGGACATTGCCTTCTGATCTTTTTTTTTTTTTTTTTTGCAGAACCATTTAGAAATTATTTACCAAAGCAATTTTGAGGCTTTGTGATTATTTTTTTTTCCTCGTTTCGAATCCTGCTGAATTACAACCTCTCTAACAGACCAGGGGAAGAGCATTATTCTTGTCTTTCCAGGATCAAGATTAAATTTAATGCACTTACAAGAAAAGAACAATTGCTGTTGCTTCCCAATGAAATATGGTTATGTTGTTCTTGGCATCTGAAGTGCATAGAAGGAAAAAAAATCTGCTGTTGGATTAATTGTTGTGGTGATGAATGGCCCAAAAATGATCTTGTTTTGTCTCAAGAACTTCCTCAGATCTGTAGATTTTTCATGAGATAGCAGCTCAAAGAATGGATTTGGCTTTGCAGATGCAGTAAGATCCTCTCAGTCCTGTTTTTCTCATTCTTGGATGTTGGCAGGATTCTTTCTCCTGACTTTCTGGGAATTTCATGAAATAAAACTGGGACTAAATATTCTTTCTCATAGTTTTTTTTTACCAAAGGGCAACTCTCCCATCCCCATCTCTGCTGGTTTTGGCTTTTTGTGGCATCTTTTTTAATATTCTATTTTTCTGTATCCTGAATGACCCGTTCCAGTCTCTCCCTGTTTTAATGGAACAAATATTTACATTCCAGCTATTTGAGGAAGCAATTACCATATTAATGTCAAAGGTGTAGCGTGGCAAGCATTTAGAAATCAATATCATTGTTCTTTAAAAGATCAGTTCCTCTGCTTATGGTGAAGGAATGCCCCGGGATTGGCACTGAGATTTGAAGAACTCTGTTTGTTTTTATCAGCCTCTGGAATGTGATAGAGCCAGAAGTCAGTCCTTTTGGGATCTCTTTGTACAGGTGCTGCACAAACATAAATTTCTCTGTGGAAGAAACTGTGCTGCAAGGAAACATTTTTGTTCTGTGTGAGCCATGGAATCTTTTAGATTGGAAAAAGCCTCTGAGATCATCAAATCCATCCTTCAAAGTTAGCTGTGAGAAGGGTTTTGGAGAAGAGCAAAACAAATTTTAAATGAAAATAATGTAAAGTTGCAAATTTATGAGTTCCTAATAAAAACCTGTTCTTATTTGAAACATTTTTTAAGTAATTTGTCACATTCCCAAACCTTTAATCACCATTTTGCTATGTGAAGGTGTGAATTCTACAAAGCCATGCATCACCACATCACTGATGTTGGGCTTGGAGTTTTCTGGGTCAGCTTTATTGTGGGCTTTAATACTTATTTTGGGGTAGGCGATGACGTTTTTTAATTGCAGATAACAGCAGGCCCTGAAGCTTTTGGTTAACAATCAACATGTAAAAAACCCTTTTATTAATACAATCATGCCTTTCTCCTGTGCCTAAAATACTTTATACAGTCCTTTGCATTCTGTGTAGGCACAGTTTGCTGGAAGAAAGCTTCCATAAAAAAGAGATTTTTCTTGAAAACTTGATTTTCCTTGAAACTTTCACAGGTTGGCTTTTTCTCTCCAGTGTAACTCCACTGTTCCTTGTGAGCACTCCCAACGTTCTGCAGTGGCAGAGCAGAACTAGGGCCAATTACCAAAAATGTGGTGCAGGGAGGGGCAGGGACTTCCTGCCAGAAGAACCAGCTTCATGCAAATGAAGCAGGCAGGTTGCTATTTAAGAGTGCTTTTCTGCCCTCTGTCACATCTGGGAAGAGCCAGCCTCGGTGTGAGATGCTCACTGCCTTGTGAAACTGCTCGTGCCAGCAAGGGACAGCTTGGAGTAATTTTTAAAATGTTTTATGTGCTGGCTGCAGATAAAGAAGGTCCTGCTTCACTTAAAACCTGTTTTGGGAAAGAGCAAACTGACCTCTTGTCATCCTCTCTGTCCAGGAAGAGGAAAAAAGGAAGGCAAAGGAAGAAGAGGAGAAGAGGGAGTATGAAGAGTACCTGAAGCTGAAGGAGAGTTTTGTAGTTGAAGAGGAGGGGGTTGAAGAATCAATGACAGAGGAACAGGTACGTGAGGAGGGTTCTGCAGTTCCCCTGCTCTTGGTTAGGCTTGCTGCATTCTGGCTCGTGTAAAATGAACTTAAAAATGGGAGTCAGCCAAAGGTTTTTGCTTGTGGAGGCTCAGTTGTGTCTGTGGCACAGGTTAACCTGGAGTATTTCCTGGGGAATGCTGCAGTTCCTCATACCACACTCCTACGGGTTATTTTGGAGTTCTGAGGGAAATGTCTCTTGCTGGAAATGAGTTCTGTCCTCCCTGTGTCTAAGAACTGAAATAAAACTCATTCTGGAATTCGGATAATCTCCCACTGTCAGCAGCTCTGCCTTACCCACAGAGACTGAGCCAGTAAAGCTGAATTTGGAGTTTAAAAGTGCCCACAGACCTCGGGGACAATTGCTTGGGTTTGGTTTTATTTTCTACACCAAGAGAGCTGCTGTGAAATGAAATTTAAAACCAAGCTCTTGTCTCAAAAGGCTTCTGATAAGGGAATTCTCAGGACAAACCCACACTGCTGCTCCCGTGGCTGCCTGCAGAGCTGCTGGGGGTGGTGGTTGAAATGTGATACTCGATCTAATATCACAGCAAACCTGAAAAAGTTTTGCTGTTGTGGGAGGCAGAGCTCTTGTTTTGTCTGCTAAAAACCTGTTAGACACAATTTATTTGCTGTCACATCCTGGAATTGCTCTTGGCTTGTAGCTGCCAATTTGAGCTGCCCAGTGCATTTCTTGGGAAAGATTTATTTCAGGGCCGTGTGTGCATTTGCTCCTCTGCTGAAGAGACTCTGGGGAATTAAATGGATTTGCTTTAGTGTGACTGAGAGTGGCTTTGAGCTGAGCAGATTGTGCCTAATGTCAAGCAGCATTGACTCATTACAAGTTCTCACTGTGGAACCCTTCCCATCACGAAAAATTCCTCCATCACACCAGAATTAACACCAAGAGAAGTTGTATCTGGTGATGGGGAATTCCCTAAGATGCAGTGAGCAGCAAAATGCACACTTTCATTGACAGTTCCTTCAAAAATCTGTACCTATCCTGTTAGGAGATGAGATTATCCCTAAATATTAACGTGTTCCACTTTAAAGCTGGAATGTGTTGATTGTCCATGTTCTTCCATCTGCCTGTCAAGGAAAAATTAATCTTTCTGTCTGTCAGAACAGAAGAGGGTGTTCCTCACCTAAAAGAGCTTGGCAGGCAGGAGATGATGCCTGGATCTCAACCTGAGATAACTTTGGTAGGGGTGGAGAGTTAGAACTTGAATTGCAGGCGATTTAGAAGTCAGGTTCAGAAATAATAACAGGTCCAGAGTTACTGGGAGACAGCAGAAATGAGAGAGAAATGAGCAGCCAGCCTGGCCTCGTGGTGGCTGAAGTGAAGCATTTCAGTATCCTGTTCAAAAAGCTGACTCTACCTTGTGGTGTTGGGGCTGCTGTGCCAAAATTGGGCTGAAAATCAAGCTCCAGAGGTCATCAGTTAATTAAGGCTGATTGATTGCAGGGCTGCAGAGTCACCTGAGCTCCTCTTCACTCCGATGCACGTGGTTTGCGTTACCTGTGGAGTGGAGCTGCTCAGTTAATGCTCTGGTTCAGGTGCAGGGCTTCGAAATGCTTGAGTCTCCACGGCTGTTGTGCAGCTGTGCTGCTCTTGGCCATCTGCAGAATTCTGTACTGGGCCCCTCTGGTGTTACCTCTGCACCAAATGTCCTTGGGGGGTGACTGAACGATGCCCAAACTCACCCAGATGTGGTTATTTTGGGGTGTATATGATGGGAAGAATGAAAAAAAATATTATATCCTTTATGGTACCAAAACCACATTCTGTCTCAGAAAATACCTGTCAGAAATCCTTCATTAACGCTAAATCTAGATTATTTTTCTTCCCACTTCAATATCTCGGTGTGTGTAGTTAAAACTTAGGAATTATGCAATCTAAATTCTTTTATAATATCTGTACTCGGCAAGTTTTTGATGCATTTAATGCTCATGAATTTAAAATAACAATTGTTTTCCTTGCTGTGTCCAGTCTCGCAGCTTCCTTACGGAATTCCTGGAGTACGTTAAGGTAAGGTTCCATTGGTTTTTCTCCTTAAATGGTGTAAAATAAAATACTTTTTGTCAAAGAGGGACATCTTTACTTCCTCTTTCATTTACTTAAATATTCAACAAGTAACAAAAGTGGTACCTTCAATAAGTGTTATTTACTGAACCAGCACGAGCACATCCATTGTTAAAATAGTTTAATTCCAGTTGGGTCTTGGCTTTTGGGGCAGGATGTGGCTCTTACCCTGTTTTTATAAAGATCTTTTATAAAGATCACCCTCAGAGTTTATGGACAGCAGTATTTGCTGGAGATTGGGATTTGGGACATTCGGGTTTTTATATTTGTGAACATCAGCCACTGATTTAAGAACAATCTCTCCATGTGAGCTCGGCAGGAGGGAGAGCTGCTGTACCAGGAGGGTGTTTTTGGGCCTCCAGCACTGGCATTGGAAAGCCCAATCCCAATTTTTCTTGTGATTCCTTCCATTTTTTCTATCCCTGCAGTTTGCAATGTTGTCTCAATGTTCGGCAGAGCTATTTAGGAAGAAGCTCACCTGTTTCAAACAGGGTGTGTTAGTCTCCCTTTCATCCCATTGTGTGCTTGGGGATTTCAAACCTGGGGTGTGTTCGTGAGGATTTGTGCTTTTGATCTGTGAGGACAAATGCTCTCCCCTATTGCTATATCAAAGGTCAGATGCCTTTTTCTCCTCTCACTTTAACAGTGCCATGCAAATCTTTTTTTCCTAATGAATCCCTTTCTTCCTTTACTGGAAACTGAACTCTCAGGATGTGTGACATGTGTTAAAGGCTTCTCTAGTAAGCAAATCATTTGGATACTTAGTGAGCTCCTAATCATTTTGTATTCCAAAATCTCCCACTTGGGGTTGGTTTTGCATGTCCATTATCCCAGCAAAACCCTGAACTTACAGCAGATTTATCTCCTGGACTTAGAAACAGATCTGCCTCATGGATAACTCTCTCTAGGGAGTCCTTTGGAGTGATTGTCACGAAGTTCTGGATGAGAGCTCAGTGCAGAGCCCCTCTTTGCCTCTCTGTAGGTAAAACAGGAGATTCCAGTATCCCTTGGGATCTTCCACAAACCCTGGGAAGTTTCCAAGGGATGACACAGCCAGGCCAGGCTCTGCCCATTGCCCTGGGGGTTTTGGTGGATGGACCAGATTAGTCACAAACTCAGCGTTTGAGCACTGAGTTTTATATCAGTCACTTCATCTTGACGTCAGAGAAATTAAACTTGGGCTGAAACCCCAAGTCTGAATATTCCACACCTGATTTCCTCTGCAGAGCTGAGCTGCAGAACTGGGGCATCGCTTTCTTTCACAAGTTTTAAGTGTTCTTCTTTAATCTTGAAAGTGTGCTTAATGTATAGATTATGTATTGCCCTCATCTTCTGTTGTGTTCACAGAAACCATTGACAGGAAGCAGTGCTGAGCTGCTCGTAGCTGTCTGCAAAATGTATAAATTAAGAGTAATTGGCATTTTTTTAAAAATAAAATTGAATTTAGCTCTTCTGTTGAATAATTTCCTATACTGGAGATAGCTCACCCCATGCTTCATTCTTAAGGGTGTTGGGAGTAAAATGCAGCCTCTTGCTCTGTTTCATCCCTTACATCATCACACCTAAAATGAAATTAATTCAGGAAAACGTGGATGTGTTTATGTGCTGAAGGGAAGTTAAGCCTGTCTCTAGAACATGATGCATGTGGAGAAGTGTTTTATTCCCTTAGGACCTCACATTGCCATTGTATTTCAGAGTGGGTGGGGGGTACATCCTAATCCCACCCACCCCCTCAGGATCTTACTCACAGCAGGATCTGTCTTGGAAAGCTTCCACTAAACTTGGTCATTGAGGGTGAATATCTTTGAGTGAAGGTTTAAGTCCTGTTTTTCTTGTTCATGTGGCTTTGCACCAACACCCCCCCAGTCCCTTTAAAAGAAGATGTGACGAATGTTGGCAGTTCCCAGCTCTGAGAACTGAATTCCATGGACTGGTTCCAGTTCCATGTGTTCAGTCCATGGTATTCAGTTCTCTAGCTTGGCTGCATCGAACTTCACAACTGCTAAATCTGTGTGTGGCTTTCTTTTTTTTTTTTTTGTCTGATTTTGTTAATGAAAGAGATTAACCTATTTCAGCCTCTCTTTATTTCTTCAGTGTCCTTCCAGGTTACTCTCAAGAGCAGAAACAAAGGACTTTGTTGTCTAACGTATTTAATTTGTTCATGGAGATGCAGCTCGTGGCTGTACATACATGGATTTTAGGAATGTAGTCCTGAATATTAACTGAGCTTTCCAACAGTTTTGTCTTTTCCAAGCTCCTTACAAACGCTGCATCCTTTTGCAACTAAACAGATGAGTTCCTAAAACTTTGGCAGAGAAGAAAACAGGATCCAAGTAGCTCCAGACAAGCACCCCAGGTGTTTTCTCTGGAGCTACAGAGAAGCACAAAACCAGATGTGAGCAGTGATGGCTGTGCCCTGACTGAGAAGAGCTGCAGGAAGAATCTGTCAAAAGCAAAATGACGATTTGCAGTTCCTACACTGACAATTTTAATAAGGTGTTGGCTTGCTTAGGAAGATTATTATGGCATTAATACACATGACATCAGTAAAACAGACTAAAGCACTTAATGCTGCCAGTCTTGCCTGGGTTTTATATAAGTGCTGATACACACCGGTGATGATTTTAAAAAGTGCTTTGAAACATCCCTCAAAGAAAAAAGGGATCTTGATAAAACACCCTGGGAATTAAAGGCAGCAGCTGAGAAACCCAGGTGGCAGGAGAACAGAGCCGTGGCTGCTCCTTGTGCTCATCCTGTTGTAAGGAAAAGTCCAGGATAAATGCTGGCAAATGTGTCTGAGCCTTGCCCTAAGTGGGTCAGAGCTCTCAGTCTTTCCACAGAGCTCACTGCTTTAGGTAACTTGAGAGTTTTTCGTCAGGGGAAAGTGCTTACTAGGAAAAGTTAGTTACAGGGACAGGTTCTGCTTTGTCTGGTAAACGCTTTTTTTATTTGAATGGAAAAAGAATCCCAACCTTGTCATTCATCAGCTGTGTTTAACTCTTGTTTGTTTCCATAGAAAACAAAGGTCATCCAGCTGGAGGACTTGGCTTCACATTTGGGTTTAAGGACACAGGTAAGCACTGACTTTTGGGGTGGAAATACTAATTTTTGCTGGGCCCCTGCCTTCTTCTTAAACCAGAACTCCATTTAAATGTGCAATGGGTTATTTAAAGGGATTTATCTGGTCAAATGAAAATTATAATTTCCTTCTGCAATCATATAACGACAAGAAAAAGAGAGAGGTAGAACTGTAGAAACCAATACTTAAGGTGCAGTAGAACTGCATGCTTGGAGTAAGCGTAGAGTAAACCCAGCCATAAATTCAACAAGTTATTGCTTAGTTTGGGTAGGAGAGGTTTGCTCCTAAGAGGAGCAGGAAAAGATATAAAAAACTGTGGAATGTATTGAGCAAGGACCTTGGAGACCTTGGACCTCTGTGTGCTTCATGGAGCTTCATGGCACTGCGCAGCCTTTCCATGGGAAGATTCCTATAACCCCCTGCCCCTTCAAACAGCCATGTAATGGCCATAAAAGTCTATTTTAAGGGATAGGGAATGGAATTTGAACACCCCAAAATGCAAAAAAATTCATCCCTCTAAGACCAAAGGGCTTACTGCATCTCTCTATGTGGGAGTACTGATTTCCTTAACCCTGAGGGATTTAAATGTAAACCTCTGTAGTTTATGTGAACATGTGAAATGTTTTTTGCTTGCCTTTTGATCACTCTGTTATTCCTTTTTCTCGTCTGCACAGGATGCAATTAACAGAATCCAGGACCTGATGGCAGATGGCACCCTGACAGGTGACAGCCAAAGCACAAAGGGGATCTTGCTGTAGCTGGTGAAGAGGTGGTGGTGCAGAAAATGCCTTCCCTGTGGCAGAGAGAGACTTGCAGTGTCATTCCTGTTTGAAGGATCTCGTAGGACTTGATAGCTAGATATTTATATTTTATTGATGTACCCATCTGCTGAAGGCCTTTTGGGGTTGCTGAGCTGCCAGCTGCAAGCAGGGCCTTCTGAAATGGGAATTGGAGAGGATTGTTGGGGTGATTTGGGGTGGTTTCCAAGCCTGGTGGCCAAAGGCAGGACGGGGGCAAACATCCCAGAGCACTGCAGGATGCTGCAGTCAGTGAAGGGCTCGTTCCCAGCCACGTCCCCACCCAATCCAAGCTGGAATGGCAGCAGGGCCTGAGCATGAACAAGGCTGGTTTATTGCTGGGCAGCCTTGTTCTTTCTGAGGCAGAAGTAGGGAAGGTTCCAGCACAAATATTTATTGACCTGATCTGTGCTCATGGCTGGGGAACAGCTCTCTCAGAAAGCACTCGTGGATACTGTTTCCAATGCCCTAAAAGTGCTTGGGATCTTGGGATGTCCAGGGATAAGGATGTGTTCTGTGGCCCCAAAGCCTGGGAGGCTCTGCCTTGGAGTAATAGATAAGAACAGGGAGATCTGTTCTCAGTCTGCTTGGAGCAGCTGAAATGTGGAAATGGAGCTTCATTCCCTCTCAGAGGGGAAGCTGGAAAGGCTGAGCTGAGAACATGAGCCCCAAAAAAGGAGGGCTAAAAGGATTGGGGAAGGGATAAGAGAGGAATCCATACAAAGGAGCAGCTGAGGGCACTTGGTTTGCTCAGCCTGGGCAGACTGAGGGGAGACTCATCAAGGTCTGCAGCTTCCTCCGAGGGACAGCTCCAATCTCTGCTCTCTGTGACAGTGACAGGACCCAGGGAGTGGCTGGAGCTGTCCCATGGCAGGTTTAGGTTGGATATCAGGAAAAGGTTCTTCCCCCAGAGAGTGGTGAGGCACTGTAAGGCTCCCCAGGGAATGGGCACAGCCCCAGAGCTCCAGGGGTGTTTGGGCAATGCCCTCGGGCCCAGGGTGGGATTGTTGGGGTGTCTGGGCAGGGCTGGAGTAGGATCAGTGATCCTGTGGGTCCCTCCAGCTCAGGACGCTGTGATTCCATGCAAACATACCCGCACAGCTGCTGTGGGGCTGGCAGCCAGCTGTGCCCAGCACACAGAACATGTTCCTCTGAACAGAGTGAGTGTGCCCAGGCCCTGGGCTCTGTCACAGCCCTGCTCCAGCCCCCGGCAGGGGCGAGGAGATAAAAGCCTGCCTGGCCTAGATAGGAAGTGCTGCCTCAGCAGCTGGAACGTCCCTTCCCAAAGCAGTGAGTGCTGTCTGTCGGGAAGTGAGGGGAGCCGAAGTGCTGACTGCAGGCTCCTCTCTGTGCCCTGCAGGTGTGATTGATGACAGGGGAAAGTTCATCTACATCACCGCGGAGGAGATGGCGGCCGTGGCCCAGTACATCAAACAGCGAGGCCGAGTGTCCATCGCAGAGCTGGCCCAGGCCAGCAACTCCCTCATCAACCTCCAGCCCGACAGCAGAGCTGTGGCTCCAACCGTGGCCTGAGAAAAGCACAGCAGCAGTTCAACCTCTTAATGAATAAACCACGTCATTAAAAGCAGACAAGAACCTCCCCAGTCCGTTCGTGGCGCCTGAAGGTAGGATGCTCTTTGGAAGCATCAGCTGCAACCTCAGAAGTTTTGCTTTTCCTTCTGTTAGAACTGGTGTTAAACAGGACAGTTGATTGTACAAGGGAGTGCCCAGGAACTCAAACACTGATGCACCTGTAGCCCAGGCAGATCAGTAATTTATCCCTTGGCAGTCACTCTCATGTTGCTGAGATAATAAAAATCCAAAGTTTTTATTGTTTGCAGATTCTGATGTCTGCATCAAATAGATTTGGGGTTGATTGCATTCAGGATTCTCCAGGCTTGCTCTGCACTATGGAGCTGTTCAGCTTTGTGATGGACACAGCATAGGCGTGTAGCTTTTGGCTGCTGTATCTGCATTGGAAGGAGAGAGTAAAAACAAAATACTCCTAAGTGTGTCTTTGTTCTTGCTGAAATACATCCTGATACTCTGGAAAGAATGGTCGCTCTGTTGTTAAAACTCCCGGGGGCTATTTCAGGAAACCTTTGCTCTATCAATATGTTTTCCTTGGTTTATGTAATATAAAAAGTTTGCTTGCAGACAAGCTGCATAATTTCCCTGTAGCCAAGAGCCAGAAACCCCTCCAGGGAAGGGCAAACTCGGCTCATTTCTTGTGCAGGCCATCTGATACCAACCAGATCCTGGTGATTCATCCTTTGAAGTCAGAGCCAGCTCAGAGTGTCTGAAGGCCTCAGACATCCCCACCCCGTGGCCTCTGTGTTCTGCAGGTTTGGGGCTTTTTAAATCAAAACTTCAGGTACTCTGACTCATGCAATTAATGTTCCGAGTTAATGATTATTAATGTATTAATTGTATGGGTCAGTGTATTTCCTGCACAAGAATATTTATTTTTTTAATAATTGATTCATTCTCCTTTCTGAAATCAGCAGAGTCTGTGTGCATAAACAGCAATAGGGGAGGACAAGAGGTTTTGTTTCTGCCAAACTTTGAGATAACTTGAGTAGACTAAAAGCCACATTATCAGTGGGATGAGACAGCAATAAAACAATGGAAGGAAACATTTCCTTTCAATCTCTGCACTGCTGTGATGTGAGAGTGCAGGAGAGCAGAGTTCCACCAGCACCATGTGTTGGTGTGAAAGATCAGCACAACCACAGCCAGCAAAGGAGTTATTTAACATTTGAGGCTTGTAAAGTCTCTTACTTATGGATTTCATATTAAATATTAAAAAAATATTTGGTTTTGTCATGTCTTACATTACTCTTGTAATAAAATCAACAACATTGAAAGAACTGCAGAGGTTTGTGTTGGAGATGGTCTGGGACACATTTGGGGTAGGACATGACTGTAGCTCTGCCAGCAGCTGCTCTGCTCTCCTAATCCTCTTCCACCATTTCCATCCCTGTTCTTTTCACCCAGCTGCATCATATAAGCATTCAGGAAAACTCATTTTTCTCTCATTTTCGGGTGCTTTGGGGTCTTTGCTGCATGTGAATTGTGAGGCTGGGGACTTACCTGAGCCAGAGAAAAATAATTTAGGTAACAAAAAGCATGAGTGGGGTTCTGACTCTGCAGAAATCTCCTGTGGAACAAACTCTGCTCTGCCTTGGAGGAATTGTTCCATTGAAGAAATTGTTCCACTGAAGGGATTGTTGCACTTTTCTGAGTTTCCTGAGTGGCTGTGGGAGGTGAGGACAGGAGGGTGTTGGTGCTCTGACCCACAGGTCCTGTTCCACCCTGTGCCGTGGGGAGCAGCCACCATTATTCAAGCTCATTTTTCTTTTCAGGAGCTGTTGATATTTTCTAGGAATCCACTTCCAAAGTGCAAGGAGGCAGTTTTAAGTCTGGAACACGATTGCTGCAGGCCATTTGTTTGGGTGGTTTATAAATGAGGCAATTCAAACCTACACTGCTGCTTCAGTCTGGGACTGTGGGAGTGGAGGGGCAAGAAATTCAGGGCTGTGCCCCCAAAATTACTTCATCACACTCATTTCATATATCCCAGAGAGACACCCAGTGGGAAGAGAGTTGTTCCCTCCCTGCTGGCACTGGAATAGGGAACACCCCTGGGTGTCCTGGCTGAGGTGGGAGTTGTCCCCAATGTCCTGGGTGAGGGTGGTGGCTGAGGGTGCTGATGGAGAGGTGGAACAATCTGTGGGTGCTCCTCCTTCGCCAGTGTTCAGTGTTGAACTGTCCTTATCTCCCTGCAGCATTCTGGGGCCTGAAGGGGCTCCAGGAGAGCTGGAGAGGGACTGGGGACAGGGATGGAGTGGCAGGACAAGGGTAGCTGACAGAGGGGGGGTTAGGTGGGATTTGGGGGAGGAATTCTTCCCTGGGAGGGTGGGCAGACCCTGGATCCCTGGAAGTGTCCAAGGCCAGGCTGGATGGACTTGGAGCAGCCTGGGATAGTGGAAGGTGTCAGGGGTGAGATGAGATGGGATTTAAGGTCCCTTCGCACACAAACAATTCCATCACTCTGTGGTCTCAACCCATGAGTTTCTCACTTTTACCCTCAGATTCCCTCCCTCATCACATCCCTGGGATGAGCCTGGGGCTCTGTGGGCTCAGCTGCCACCTGGGCCTGAGCCCTGACAGTGGCACAGTCAGCACCAAACGTGGGGTGATAAAATACTGGTGAAATGGTAAATCCATTCAAATACTGCGCAGTGGATTTTGGGCTCTTCACTTTGGGGTGATCCACATGCAAATCACTGATCAAAATTAGCTGTGGGCAAGGGCAGCTCCTCCCCCTGCCCCTCTTTGCTAGAGGCAGGATGGTGCTGATATTTTGCTTCCTGCTGCTTTGTCCAATCTACTTTTATCAATTTTTAAAAGGTGGATCATCCCCCTATTACCTGACTTTCAAAAAATTACATTCCCTATTTTCTGTTAAACTTTGCCCATGCATTATGCAGCATTTTTCCCCGTGTTTTCCCTCTGAAGTAGCACAGGACTCCCAGGTACTCCAGCTGTACATGGAAGGAATAATAATAATAATTATGAGCTCATTTGAGTGAGCTTGTCCTAATTTTGCCATTGCACCCGAAGGCAAAGGCCAAAAAAAAAAAAGATTGAAAAGCTCTCCAGAACACACAAGGTGAGATCTCATCAAGGAAAACTCCACCTTCTTTTCCAGTGGAAGAATAGAGTCTATGTGAGGTGTTTACAGGTTAAAAAATAAACTTAAAAGCAACAAATGTCACAACTTTTCATTCTATTTCTTTGTCATAGGAATTTTTCTACCCATCACCCTCAGGGTCTCTGAGTCTTCTCTGTAACTATGGATACTAGGAACAGATTTGGGGTTTTTTTCTTGTTGTTTGGGGTTCTGTTCTAATTCATGTTCATCATTTTAGGGAAATGTTAAATATCACAAGATGGCAGTGAATCACAAAGCTGCGATATTCCCCTCTGCCACAGGAACAGCCACCTTCTGCATGCACAGATTTCTTTCTTTTTAACCCCAAAAGCAAATCCAGATCATTAATACCAATCTGTGGCTGCAGGGATCCCTGCAAAAAAAGCTGATACCCAGGGAAGTCTTGTGCCTGCAGCACTGCAGGGATGGGACTTCAATTCTTTTCATCTTCTCTGCTATAAAAGAAAAAGTAAAACAAAGGAGGGGGAAAAGATCTCCTTCTTGCCCTAAAGACAAAAGAACGTTTTCAGATCACTCTGGAAACATCTGGAGTCATCAAATTGACATTTTCTGTCCCTGGGGACAAGGTGGAACAAAGAGTGGCATCGGCTGCTGCTTGGGCCTGGCTTTGGAAGGTCCTCAGCTGGCCTGGGACAAAGCCCCACCCACACCTGGGGTGCCCCAGCCCTTCCCACCCACCTGGTCCAGGTTTGGCTTTCCTTCCTCACCCATCCTGGGGTTCCAGGCTGGGCTGGACGGGCCCTGGAGCAGCCTGGGACAGTGGAAGGTGTCCCTGAATGAGATGGGCTCCAAGGTCCCTCCCAACCTAAACCAAAAGGATTCTGCAAGATATATCTCCTACTGGGATGAACTGGTTTGGTGGTGAGTTAAAGGAGCAGCTCCAGTTTTAATCATTGTCCAATAATCAGTTAATTTCTTTGTAGAGTCCAAGAGCTGCACTTCCCTCTCTGAGGTGAAGCAGCTGAGCTGGTTGTCCCTAAATCCCACAGGTCCAGCACTGGAGAGGCACAGCTCCCTTTGGTGTCTCTTTCAGGCCTTTTAGGAATTTGTTTATGACCTAAAAGCAGGGCTGGAATGGTTGCAGAGGGGATCTCAGTGTGTGCTCAGGTGTGAGCTTCAGGAGGGATGGGCACCTCCTCAAACACCTCCTGGCCAGGTGGAGACAGCAGACAGAAATTCCTGGTTTGTCACAGAGGAGAATTGCTGCCAGGATCAAACTAAGAGCAGGGGACAGAGCAGAGCAATGGCCCCGTTTGAGCTGGCAGGGCACTCTGGATCAGGAGCGTGGGTGCCACAGCCAGGGAGCAGGACATGGTTCTGCTGGGGCCTTTGGGCCATCTCCCACCCCAGGAGAGCTGGGGGACACTTGTGTGGCTTTGTTTCTCCCCATCCTGCTGGGAAAATGCTCTTCTGGGGTGCTGCGTGTGAAATCTCCCACTTGGCACGAGCTCTTTGGGGAGGGCAGGGCTGAGGTGTCCGAGGGGACCCAGCAGGATCATGGGGCAAGGATCTCCGAGCGAGGACAAGGCTGGGGTGGAACAACCCCTGCTGGAGGTGCTGCTGGAGCTGGCAGCACCAATAATCCAAATTTCTCTCATCTGCTCTGATGCCTGAAACAGAGGCCAAAACAAATTAGGAGTATCAAATGTGGACAAATTTATTCAAGGCCTTCGAGGTCCATTCAGGCAAGCAAAAGTCCCCTCAGGGACTACACCCAAAATGGACTCTGGGTCACGAGCCCTTCACCTTTGATAAGTTCTGTCCATTAGCACATTGGCCCTTAATTCTCCAATCCACCCTCAGGTGATGATGTTCACCACCCCAGCCCTGCTCCCCCAGCTCACAGTTGTTTACATATTTTTGGGCCCTAAGGCAACGAATATGTCCTTGAATCTTATTCAGAGAGCCTTGTTTGGCCAAAGGTGCTGGGACAGAGGATTTTAGCACTTTGTGAGAAGCACAGAACTACAGCAAGTTACAGACACATGAAGAGAAAAAATCAGAAATACTTGAAGGCATCATCTCCAGTACAAAACCCCAGGCTGGGACGAGGACATCCCACAGGAGCATGGCAGCTCCTGAGGGCACCTTTCCCTGGTTGGTGGCAGCCAAGCCCCGGGTCAGGTTATCCCATTTAGAATCATTTCATGCCTCAGAATTTCTGGCCACCAGCACAGGCAATCCCACGCTCCAGCCACTGTCACCTTGTCCCTGTAATGATCAGTCACCAGCGTGACCACCAGTCATCAGGAGGTGGCAGAGGTGACCCAGTGCCATCAGGAGGTGACACAGGAGGTGACCCGGTGCCATCAGGAGGTGACACAGGAGGTGATGCGGTGCCATCAGGAGGTGACACAGGAGGTGACGCGGTGCCATCAGGAGGTGACACAGGAGGTGACTCGGTGCCATCAGGAGGTGGCAGAGGTGACCCGGTGCCATCAGGAGGTGACACAGGAGGTGACTCGGTGCCATCAGGAGGTGGCAGAGGTGACACGGTGCCATCAGGAGGTGACACAGGAGGTGACCAGGTGCCATCAGGAGGTGGCAGCGCTGGCCGTGCCCCAGGCCTTCCTGTCCAGCAGCACAGTAGCTGTCGGGCAGCCTGGTGGCCCTGTGGGGACAGCGACACTGAGTGGCCTGGGGACAGCTGGGGACACAGGAGGTGACACAGAAGGGGACACAGGAGGTGACACAGGAGGGGACACAGGAGGGGACACAGGAGGGGACACAGGAGGTGGCAGAGGTGTCCAGGCTGTGCCTCCCATCTCCTGCCCCACGCACGGTGTGTCCCTGGCACGTGTCTCGTGTCACCTCCATGACCAGGAGTGTGGCACCCCTGCTCTCCTGCTGACAGGAAAAGATGGGAACGGATGGAAAAGTGCAGCGGAACTGCAGCTCTTGGTCGTAACCCTGAGAAACGAGGCTGAGCTGCAGCTCCGACACGTCCCACGCTCACTGTGGTGCCTCCACGCAGGCGGAGGAACCTCGCACCCATCCCCTGCCATCTGCGCCCTGTGCTGCCGCTTCCCCTGCGCCGGGGGTGGCATTAACTCCTTCCGAGTGTTCTCTTCCCACCCCCGAGCCGCTCTCCACGCTGGAGCTGACCTCAGCAGCCCTTCAGGGTCCTCCCAGCGAGGCCAGTCCAGTCCAGCAGAAGATGTGCCCAAAGATTCCCAAAATACAGCATGGGTGGTTCTGGGCATGGTCCTGGTTTGTCCCAGCGCTGGGGTGGCAGCAGGACCAGGGCAGTGCCCATCCCCTGTGCTGGGGAACCTCCAGGCCTGGGGACAGCTCTGGGCCCCTCGTGACAAGAAGGACATCGGGGAAGGGTCTGGAGCCCCAGGAGGAACTGAGGGAGCTGGGAAAGGGCTCAGCCTGGAGAAAAGGAGGCTCAGGGGAACCTTGTGGCTCTGCACAGCTCCTGACAGGAGGGGACAGCCGGGGGGGGTCAGGCTGTGTTCCCAGGGAACAGGGACAGGAGGAGAGGGAACAGCCTCAAGGTGTTCTATGAGAGGTTTAGATTGGATATTGGGAAAATTTCTTCCCCAAAAGGTCTGTCCAGCCCTGGCACTGCTGCCCAGGGCATTGTGGAGTCCCCACCCCTGGAGGGATCCAAAAACCCTGTGGATGTGGCACTTGGGGACATGGGTCAGTGGTGCCCTTGGCAGTTCTGGGTTAATAATTAGACTGGATAATCTTAGAGGGCTTTTCCAACTTTAATGGCTTTGCAATTTGGGATCATGGCCGTGGTAATTATTAATATTTTCCTGGCAGAGCCCGCGGATCCAGGGCGATTTCCCGCAGGTGAGTTCTGCTGTGCCCAGACCCCGCGGTTCCCATGTCCCTGCCCAGCTCTGGGCTGAGCCCTGCCCGGAGCATCTCCGACGTGGCCGTGCTGTCCCCGACCCCCCTCGCCACCGCGGCTCCTCCAGGAGATGGCAGCAGCACATCTCGCATCCCTCCGCCCTCATCTCCATGGCAACGGGAGCCAAGCATCCCCCGAGCCTGGAGGGCTTGGACCACAATGTTCGGGAAAAGCATCGCATCCCGGCACAGAGAGCATCTCCCGGGCTCGGGAAGGGCTGGGGACAGCGCCTGCTGCTCTGCTGCTCGCCCAGCATTGTCACACTGAGGTGACAACACAGGTGTTGGGGTTGAAGAGACCAAAGCCGCCGAGTTTTACTTCTTTTAGCAGGACGGAAAAGCCGCTGGGGAATGGCACAGCTCCTGGATGTAGTGAAAAGAGCAGGATTGACAGCAAAACCTTCAGCATCATCACAGCGCAGCGGTCACCAGCCGGGAGCGGCCGGAGCGGGGAATTGTTTGCGAGTTTAGGTTTGCTGCTCCTAAGCAGCGCCTCCAAAGTGCTTGGGAAGCAACTCGGCTGTTCCCTGTTTCCCACCCAAAATAAGCTCCTTAGCACACGAGGAGTGATCCATCGTGGCGGGAGCAGCGCTGGGAGCTCATTAGCGTTTGTTAATGTGGCTGCTAACAGAGCTCCTGCAGCACGGAGAGCACCGCGGCTCGGCCCGGGCGTCTGCACCGGGAAATTTTGGCAATTAGTCCCCTGAGGAGGCAATTAGACCCTGAGGTGTCGCTGGGGACGTGTCCCTCCATCCGTGGCTAATGCCACTCGCACCGGAGTGGGTCCTGGGCAGGTCATGAGCTGAGCTCTGGGATGCAGATCAGACCTGGGCTGGAAAGCTCCGGGGAAGGGTTTTTCCATAGAATCGTAGAATTCGGGTGGGAAGGGACCTTAAAGATCATCGAAGTACAACCCCTGCCATGGGCAGGGACACCTTCCACTGTCCAAACCTGGCCTTGGACACTGCCAGGGATCCAGGGACAGCCACAGCCTCTCTGGGCACCTGTGCCAGGGCCTGCCCACCCTCACAGGGAGGAATTCCTTCCCAATATCCCATCCAGCCCTGCCCTCTGGCAGTGAGAAGCCATTCCCACTTCCAGCACGAACATTCCTTGGAGTCAGGGCACAGCTCAAAGTGCTGTTCAAGGAGGGCAAGGGCACTGTTTGGAAGAGGAGCTGTACCAAATTTTCAAGGCTGCTCTGTTGTCTCAATCCTTTACATTTGTCTGCTCAATCTGATGCTTTCATCCCTGGCAGTGTCCAAGGCCAGGCTGGACGGGGCTTGGAGCAGCCTGGGATAGTGGGAGGTGTCCCTGCCCATGGATGGAACAAGATGAGCTTTAAGGTCCCTTCCAACCCAAACCATTCTGTAATTCAAATGTTATTCCCCTCAGCACTGGGGGAATACCCCAGCACCCCTGATTTTCTCCATGTTGACCCCCAAGCCAAGCCCTGGAGCTGCTTCATCGCTGTCCCCCAGCAGAGAGCAGGGACAGCACTGATCCTGTCCCAGGGCTGCTCTCCCCTGCTGGATCTTTCCCTGTGGCACTCAGCCCCAGCGAGAGGTGCTGACCGTGCTGGTGTCACCCTGCCGGGACCTGACACAGCACAGCCTGGCACTGCCCTGGGCCTGTTCCAGCCCTGCTGACCAACTGCTGTGCTTCCGAGGCCCAGGGATGGACTGACACAGCAGATACAGCCCCATGGAAAAACACACATCATCATCATCATCATCATCATCATCATCATCATCATCATCAGGCCTTTGGGAGCCTCAGGAATCTGCCAGATGGCTCCTGCTCTTGTGCAGTTCCAGGTTTGTTCCCTAGAAGGATCACACCTGGTTTTCTTTGGAAGTTTCGCTAGATAGATCCTGAGTTGTTTCATTTTATAAATCGAACAGATCTGACGGGCTGCAGCTTTCCCCAGCTGAGGTGCACTGTCCCAGGCCACGTCCCCAAGGGATGGAGAGCCACGAGTGCAGGAGGGTGGCACAGAGGCAGGACAGGGACCTCAGCTGTGGTGCCAAACTCCACAGGACGCAGCCAAGGAGAGTGGGAAAGGCACAGATCAGCTCTCCTGGACTATTTGGTCGCTCTCCAGAGATGCCGCATGTCTTTGTCTTCTTTTTCCCCTTGCTAATTTTCCCTGCTGTCATTATTTGCCTGACTGGCAGAAAGGATTCACACTGAGTTAGCAGAAGTTTATTCACATGCACACTCATCCCAGAGAGCTGCCACTCACCAGCATGCCGAGATATTTTGGGCAAATTGAAATGGAACAGAATAAAGCCAGAATGCAGAGCAAACTGCTTGTGCAGACAGCAGAAAGCACCGGTGATGTCTGCAAAGGACCTTGGTATTCTCTGCTAGAAGGTTGATTATGCCAGGAAAATAGTCCAGCCTGCTGTCCAAAGCAGCCTGAGATTTATTTCTAATCTCTGAGGAGCTTCACAAGCACCTGGGTCAGCCCAGCTGTGTGTCCTGGTCCCAAAACCCACCCAGGGAGTGACCCCAGCCTTCGGACCTGAGGGAGCCTTGGCTGCTGAGAGTGACCTGACACATTCCCTCAACCCCTGGGGGCTCCTCTGTGTGGGGAAGAGCAGAAAAGGGGAAATTCCAGCACCAAAATGCCCCTAAAATTCTCGTGGAGCTCTGTGGCGAGGATGTGGGGTCACTCTGTAGGGCCGAGGGATCCTTCCCTCGCTGACCACAGGGATGGGGCTTCACCACCAACCTCCCCTTCTCCAACCTTCCTCTCCCTCCCACCCCCCTGTGCCTACTCCAGACAATAATCCTGCACAGAAACGGAGCAGAAGGATCTTCTCCAGAGGGTTTGACTCGTGCCAGGAGTCCTGTCGTTCTCCCAACCACCAGAGCTCAACGGGGAATAGCAAATCGTGAGTCTGGTGGAGCCTGTTCTGAGCCAAGGCCAGAAAAAGGGAGAAAAAGGAGTTTTTCTTCCTCTGCAAGACTTAAATCAGGCTGTCAGGAGCCACATCCCTCCGCTCCACCTCTGGATATTGAAGTTGGCATGTTCTTAAGATGTCCAGACACCTTCTGTGAGGAAAAACCCCACACTGAGCGGCGCGGCTGTGGCTGGGCTCCCATGGCTTTTTCCCTGCCAACAGCTTTAAATAAAAACGTATTTTTTTTAACATAAAAAGGGCAGGGAGCCATCAGGATGGGAATGACCTCTGCTGCCACAGAATCCAAGAGGTCCCTTGGGTAGAGGGGGATTCTTCCACACCTCTGGAATCAACACGGGATGGTGGCAGGGCAGGTCCGAGGGGCAGAGGAAAGCTTCGGATGCACTCAAAACAAAGGCTGGAATGTCCCTGCTTCACTCTTCCTCCCTCTCCACCTTCCTGGGAGAGTGTCTGGGTTTCCCAGCAGCTGGAAAAACATTTTGGCCGAGGCTCAGGCAGCCAATAAGATCCCGCGATGGCTGAGGAGCTGGAGGCAGCACGGGATGGAGAGGGAAGGACACCGAAGGCCCAGCAGGTCCCAGGGGGCGGTGGGGTGTCCCCAGAGCGAGGGACACCAGCAGCACGTCCCACTGAGCCCCTCCCAGCCCCGGGGCTGCTGTCACACCTTGGCCTGGGCTCTGCAGAGGCTGAGCTCACAGGCTGAGCTGAGCCAAGCCCAGCTCGCAGGGTGAGGCCATTCCCAGCTCCGCCGGACATTTGCCAGAGGAGATTTCCAGCCCCAGAGCAAAATGCAAATCCCTGGCAGCACAGCCTCACCGTCCCCTGGTCCCTTCCTCAGGAGCATCCCCACCTGCATCCCTCCATGGTGACACCTGGGCTGGTTGTCATGGAAACCGGTGTCCTGCCTGATGCTCTGCGCCCTCCAGCAGTGGCTGTTCGTGGTCGGAGGTGCTCGGGGCGGTGGTTCCCCCACACCTGGCAGGGAATGTGCTCCCAGCTGCTGGAATGAATGGCAGGGAGGGCAGGCTGGGGTCACGGTGCACCCCAGGGGTGTTCCCCCAGCTGCAGGCGGCGATTCCCATCCCTCCCCAGTCCAGGGTTGTTCACATCTGCACGTCCTGGGTGCTGGTGGGGGTGTGAGGGAGCAGAGCCAGCGGCAGCCCCGGCCAAATAGTGCAAGGGAGCCTCTCATTTGGAAAAAGACCTAAAAAACACCTAAAAAACCTAAAAAGCACCTAAAAAGACTAAAAAGCACCAGGATCCACCCCCTCTACCCATCCCCAATATCAGAATATTTAGGGGTGCTTTTAATAAAGCTGCAGAGGGTGCTGAATCTAATTTCAGGGTGAGTTTGGTGCTGTTGGACAAAACCCCACAGGATCGTGGAATCATAAAACCGTGGAGTGGTTTGGGTTGGGAGGGACCTTAAACTCACCCAGTGCCACTCCTGCCCTGGGCAGGGACACTTCCACTGTCCCAGGTTGCTCCAAGCCCTGTCCAGCCTGGCCTTGGACACTGCCAGGGATCCAGGGGCAGCCACAGCTTCTCTGGGCACCTGTGCCAGGGTCTCACACCCTCACAGGGGAGAATTCCTTCCAAATTTCCCATCTATCCCTGCCCTCTGGCAGTTTGAAGCCATCCCATTATTCCCACACTTCTTTTATGACAAAATCTTGGGGTTTCATTCTGAATTGTTTTTTCATGAGCATAGCTGGGAAGATGAGGCCAAGGCTTTTTTGGAAAACAGGGATTTCCCATAACTCAGCACCTCAGGTTTATCCATCATCCCTGAGCAGGACCCCAGGGAAGGGCTGTGCTCAGGGCACCCAGCAATGCCATGGGGACCAGCACCTGCCTTCCTGAGGGAAATGGGCTAAAAATAGGCAAAACCAAAGCTGCGTCTGCCTTCAGCCACCTGAACACCTCAAAAACGTCACTCTGGTTTGTGGTGAGGGATCAGGGACCAGCAACACTCAGGGCAAAAAAAAGGAGCTCCTTGAGCCCTTTCTGGCTGCAGCGGGATGGGGTGGGATAATGGGATGGGATGGGATGGGATGGGATGGGATGGGATAATGGGATGGGATGGGATAGGATCCATGGGATGGGATGGGATGGGACGGGATAATGGGATGGGATGGGATAATGGGATGGGATGGGATGGGATGGGATGGGATAATGGGATGGGATGGGATCCATGGGATGGGATCCATGGGATGGGATGGGATGGGATGGGATGGGATGGGATGGGATGGGATAATGGGATGGGATAATGGGATGGGATGGGATCCATGGGATGGGATGGGATGGGATGGGATCCATGGGATGGGATGGGATGGGGTAATGGGATGGGATGGGATGGGATGGGATGGGATGGGATGGGATGGGATCCATGGGATGGGATGGGATGGGGTAATGGGATGGGATGGGATGGGATGGGATGGGATGGGATGGGATGGGATAATGGGATGGGATGGGATGGGATAATGGGATGGGATGGGATGGGATGGGATGGGATAATGGGATGGGATGGGATGGGGTAATGGGATGGGATGGGATGGGATAATGGGATGGGATGGGATGGGATGGGATGGGATGGGATAATGGGATGGGATGGGATCCATGGGATGGGATAATGGGATGGGATGGGATCCATGGGATGGGATAATGGGATGGGATGGGATAATGGGATGGGATGGGATAGGATGGGATAATGGGATGGGATGGGATCCATGGGATGGGATGGGATGGGATGGGATAATGGGATGGGATCCATGGGATGGGATAATGGGATGGGATGGGATGGGATGGGATAGGATGGGATGGGATGGGATAATGGGATGGGATGGGATGGGATCCATGGGATGGGATAATGGGATGGGATGGCTCCTCTGAAGTCCTTTTTGGGCACTCTGTATTCCACCCAAAGCAGGATGGGATAGTTCCAAACAGGGCTCAATTCCCACTCCGGGTCCTTCCTCCCTCCAGGAAACAAAAGGCAGGAGGAATTTGCCTCATTCCCGCTTGGCACTGAGTTCAAAAACCTGAGTGGGAGCATCCAAGAGTTGGGAGAAGGTGAAAATGGGATCTGGTAACACAGCAGCAAAAGGGGATGAGGGATGGGACCGGATTTCAGGGGACACAGATTTCAGGGGACACAGATTCACAGGACACAGATTTCACCTGACATGGATTTCAGGGGACACAGATTTCACAGGACACAGATTTCCCAGGACACAGATTTCCCAGGACACGGATTTCAGGGGACACGGATTTCAGGGGACACAGATTTCCCAGGGTACTCCAAAGCAGCTGCTGGCTTGGAAATGAGACAAATCTGGATGTCCAAGGATAGAGATCCACCCTTTTCAAAGGAGCTGGAGCTGATGCTTCACTGAAAGTGCACAACAGTGGGTGTTTTGACAGTATCATCCCATTTTTTCTAGGAGTGGATGGGAAAGAGTGGCTCAGTCAGGAGTTTTATGGCTTTGGATGATGACAGTATTTCCAGACTTTCAAAAGGGAAAAGCTGAGGGTGGACACAACTCATGCTCTCCACGGGGAGAGAACAGCACCAGGGTGAGCAAAGGGGGAATTTGGGGAGCAGGATGCAACTGCAGAAGTGGAAATCTTTCTCCATGGCCTTGTCCAAAAGAGGCAATTTTGGCTCTGCTTTCATGACAAACTCTGTGTGGAAAGCAAACATCTCCTCCCAAGGATTTATTTATTTTTTTTCTTTGGAGCAAACTCCATCGGTTTCCATCCAAGCTGTTTTTGCAAATTTTGCAGCGCACACTTTGTGTGACTCTGCCCAGCTCCAAGCAGGGAAACTGAGGCACAGAGATGTGACAATGCTTACAGTGACACAGGGAGGGACCTGCCCAGGACAACCTGACCTGGTGGGCTGGACCTCCAGGGGGATTTCAGGTGACCTCTTCCATCTACAACATTGCCTTTGATTTTAGAACTGTGGAATCAGAGTGGTTTGGGTGGGAAGGGACATCAAAGACCATCTCATTCCACACCTTGCACTGTCCCAGGTTGCTCCAAGCCCTGTCCAGCCTGGCCTTGGACACTGCCAGGGATCCAGGGGCAGCCACAGCTTCTCTGGGCACCTGTGCCAGGGCCTGCCCACCCTCACAGGGAAGGATTCCTTCCCAAAATCCCATCCATCCCTGCCCCCTGGCAGTGGGAAGCCATTCCCTGTGTCCTGTCTCTCCATCCCTTGTCCATAGTCCCTCTGCAGCTCTCCTGGGGCCCCTTTAGGTACTGGAGGTGCTGAAGGTTTCCCTGGAGCCTGCTCTTCTCCAGGATGGACAATCCCAATTCTCTCTGCCTGTCTCCAGAGCAGAGGGCTCTGTTTCCTCTCCTCACACCTTACAGGCTCCGTGCTGAGCAGATCTCTGCTCTCCACCTCCTGGAAAAGGCGATGAGTGCCTCATTCCCTGATGCCAGACCTCCTGAACTTGTGGGGTCACGCAATTCCCTTTTAGGATGGAAGATTTATGGGCCAGAGGGCAAGAAAAAACCCCATAAATCTCAGCTCGTTTATCACCTCTCAGTATAATTAACCCCTCTCTGAATGAGACACAACACTCACAGCCCGGGGGGCACTCTGCACAGAGCCAGAGGTGTTTTCCAGCCCTGACCCACCCAGATCCCCCTGCTCTGCCCATCCTCCTGTTCCCGGGTGTCCCTGCGGTGGGGGTGACCCCGAGAACTCGGGGAGCTCATTTGGCCGAGCCGTGATGCAAATTGGGGTTGCACAAACTTCCCAGCTGGAGGAATGAATTTGTGAAATCGAAAAGAGGAGAATAGAGGAGAAAGGCAGGAAGCACAGAGGGCAGGCTCGGGGAGTCTGTGTGAGACAGGCTGGACACACGTTCTGCTGCTGCAGGGAGCTCTGCTGACCCCACGGCAGTGCCTGTGGGGCTGCTCTGCTGCTTCTCTCCAGGCTCCAGCTGGGCAGGAGCCTTCCTGCAGTGTCCCCAGCCACGGAGGGGTTGGGGAGAGATGATCTTTGAGGTCCCTTCCAGCCCAAACCGCTCTGGGGTTCCATGCCCTGGGGTTCCTCGCGGGCTGAGGAGGGACAGTGCTGCCCCAAGCCTTCAGCTGACCCCTGGGATGACCTTGGCCATCCTCTCCTGGGGTTGTTTCCCTGTCCCTCCTCCAGATGACACTTTCGGCTGGGAGGAGCAGGTGAGGGTCACCCATGTGGGCAGCTCTCCTGGACACTGGAGTGGGGGAAATCCCGGGGGAGCTTTACCCAAAAACAGGGCTCAGATCTCAATTCAGCAGATGTCCTGTGTCCTGTAGGAGTCACACATCAGACAGACCATCCTCCCTAGGGACCATCCTGCACAGTGTCCAAGCTCTGAGAGCAGGGAAGAGAGGGACAGAAATCCAGCCAGTGTGGAGTGATTATCCACAGCCTCCAGAAACTCCAAATTCTGACAATTCCTAAGGAAGAATCAGCACGAGCATAGAACCATGGGATGGTTTTGGTTGGACAGGACCTTAAAGATCATCAAATTCCAGCCCCTGCCATGGGCAGGGACACCTTCCATTGTCCCAGGCTGCTCCAAACCTCATCCAGCCTGGGCTTGGACACTGCCAGGGATCCAGGGGCAGCCGCAGCTTCTCTGGACACCTGTGCCAGGGCCTCTCCACCCTCACAGGGAAGGATTCTTCCCAATTTCCCATCTAACCCTGCCCTCTGCCAGTTCAAAGCCTTTCCTTCTTGTCCTTTCACTACTTGCCTGTGTAAAAAGTCACTCTCTCTTTTTCACAAGCCCGAAGTGCAATCTTTGGAAGAGCCTTTGGGATTATCAGGTGCTGAAGTTTTGGGATCCATGCAAACATTTTACATCCCCAACATCCTGCAGCAGTAATTCCTCGTTTAGCTGTGCAGCTGATGGGGAGCAGGTCCCTGTTCTGCCTGGCCTGCCCTACACGAGTAACACCTGAAGCTTCTTTTGACTTCAGCTCCGAGGGGACACTGAGGAGTTGTCCCATGTCCCATCTCTCCAGCCCCCCATGACTTTGCAATTCATTTCAAACCCTCCTCTGTCGCCCCTCCAACAGGAGCTATCCCATATCTCCGAACCTTTTTTCACTCCTCTACAAACCTTCCCCCGAAATTCCTGATGAGGCGCGATCGGGATGAACCAAAGCCCATCCGAGCGTTCCCGGGGGGGCTGGAAGACCCCAGGGAGCACGTGGCAGGCGCTCGGGCAGCCTCTGATCCCTTACATAACCACCGCCGCTGTTTGTTTTTCTTTCCTGACTTATTTTGTGTGCGCTTCTCCCGCGCTCGCTGCTCCCAAAGCCGCTTAGAATGGCGCTAAACCCCGGCTTAGCCAAACTGCGCTGCTCCTGGTGACTCACCGAGCACTTTCCTCGCGAAAAAAACCCTCCCCGCTCCTTCCAGCATCCCAAAAGGATGAGACTGGCTCTGCCATCCCCTTCTCCGTGTGCTCACCCACCACCTCTGTCACTTTTTTCCCTCTTGCTGAGACCAGATTCAACATTTTTGGGGTTTCTCCCCCGCGTGGTAACTCCGATGTGGGGCTTGCTGCCCATGAGATGGTCAGGTGGACTCCCCAAAGGGTTGGCTGAGGTCTTGGTCATCCTCAGAAACACCAAATCCCCCCAAAAAATAAATCCTGAACTTGCAGAGGCACGTGGCAGCTCAGGCCGAGTGTGGGAATGTGTGTGCAGGAGGCACTGACGTCCTTTGCAAGGTCCTGGCTGTTTTTCTGACATAGTCTCCTCTTGCCAGGGAATTTTTCTTAAATTTAATTTCATAAATTTCAAAAATTTCATAAATACAACCTGTCCTGCTCTTGCTTTGTGCGACATTATCCACTCCAAGCTCTGTTGTGTTATTTATGCGCAAACACAGTCAGCAGATGCATAGGCACACATTTTCTGTGAAATCCCACCTGCTGAACGCCCCCTTGCTGAGGCAGATCAGGAGTTCTGGGGCCTCACTGAAACCTCTTCTGGCTGTGTAGAAGCCCTGGTCTATGCAGGTCTTTTTTATCAATGCTTGTGCCTTTTTTTTTGGAAAGCAAATGTGTTTTCACGTGCCCTGGAACAAAAGCAGCACCTGGGCTTTGGGTCTTCTGCAGAAGAGCCCCACCTGTTTGCTGCTGGGAGGATCACAAAATATCCTGAGTTGGATCCCACGAGGATCATCAATCCAGCTCCTGGCCCTGTGCAGGACAACCCCAAAAATCCCACCCTGTGCCTGAGAGCGTTGCCCAAATATCTCTTGCACACAGGAGCACTGGCACTGGGCTGAGGCAGGACATTTTTAAAGCCTCCTGAAATGCTGCAGCTTCTCCAGCCCGGTTTCGGACCCTTCTCCCCCCAGAGCAGTCTCAGAGTGGAGGCTCCAAGGGCTCGGCTTTCCTCTTTGTGACGCCAAACATCAAGGAAGGGATAATCAAATTATATCCACACGATTGCATGGACGAGTGCACCAAGCACCCCAGAGAGATTTGTCCCTTGTCCCTTTGTGAGGGCCACTGGATCTCTCAGAGAGGCCAAACACCCCCCAGATATCGAACAGGGACATGGGAGGATTGATTGGCCACCTCGGATTGCCTTTTTCCAGCACTCCTGGATCTGCCCACCACGGCAGGTGGGAGCTCCTTCTGTCACCAAAACTGTAGGAAAAACAAAAACTCTCCAACATTTTTAATGTTAGAGAGTCAAGGCATTACTTTATTATCTGGCCAGGATGTTGTTCTGGCCAGGGTGTGCCACAGAAATCATCTCATCCACACACAGCCTGGGTGTGCAGAGGGAATCACTCCATGATGCACAATTTTACAGGATTTTCCCCCAAATTTTATACAGTCAAACCCACAGAGATGCATTGTTTCAAAGTTCATTGGTCCAGAGTTGAGCAACCCCCAGCGTTCAGTTTCCCATTGGATCCGAATCCCCTCGCCTCTGATGTAAATTAGATATTAATTTTTCAATTTTCTTATCAGTCCTTTTGGGGCAAGATGTCTTCAGCTCTGTCAGAGGTGCTCTGGGGTGGATGTTTGGAGATGGCCACCGATGTTCCATTGATGTTCCGTGGATGGTTTTTATCTCTCTGGGTATCTTTTGGGCTGCTCCCGGTCTGTTGGTGTATTGAGTTCATCAGACCTCACCTGGCAGAACAATGTCCTGAAAAGAAACTTAAAATTCCTTTTCCCGGGGTACAGACAAACAAAGCCTTTGACTAAAGTTACACCAAATTTTTAAACCGGTATATTTTAAACCGGTATATTTCAAACCGGTGTATTTTCCAACACTTCCCTTGGTGCCGCTGAGTTTTTGGGGGTGCCGCACCCCACCCTGAGCCCTCTGCCTTGCCCCTGGGGGTACCGCAGCCCCCCCGGGAGGGGATCCCCGCTCGGAGCCCCGCTCCAGGCACCGCCGGGGCAAGCATCCCTCCCCGGCTGGAGGAGCGCATCCGCCGCGGGGCTTGCGCAAGCCTGGCATGAATCAGCAGCACATCTGGGCTCCTGCTGAGGCTGCACAGTCACATTTTCCCCTCCATCCCAGCCCCAGGAGCTCTTAAGCCCCGGGAAGGCAGAGCGCCAGCCCGGCCCGGCTGGCTGCGGAGCGGGAGGGGAGGGAGAGGAAGCTGTGCTGGCTTTGCCTCGCAGGGGAAATATTAAACGCTGCCGTCAAAGAACTGGGTCATGTCCCTGTGTCTTCCTGAGCAGGGGTGAGAAATCAGCGCTGTGTTCGCAGGCTGGTTGGAGGCTCCCTGTGCCCTCTCCCTGCTCCCGGCTCCGGGTTTTGGAGCAGGGGATGAGCCTGAGCTCGGCCCCGGGGAAGGGTCGGGGTTCTGTAGGGGATTTGTGGGGCCGAGTCGAGCCCAGGGCAGCACAGACAGCCCGGGGCAAGGTCGGGGTGAGCTGAAGGAGCTGGGAGGATGGGGGTGGAGAAGGGGAGGATGGGGAGGAGGAAGGAGAATTTGGGGTGAGAGGAGAGGCTGGGAATGGAGAAAGAAAGGCTGGGGATGGAAAAGAGGAGGATGGGGAGGAAGAAGGAGAATTTGGGGTGAGAAGAGAGGCTGGGAATGGAGAAAGAAAGGCTGGGGATGGAAAAGGGGAGGATGGGGGTGGAGAAAGGGAGGATGGGGAGGAGGAAGGAGAATTTGGAGTGAGAAGAGAGGCTGGGAATGGAGAAATGGAGGATGGGGATGGGGAAAGAAAGGCTGGGGATGGAGAAGGGGAGGCTGAGGATGGATAAGGGGAGGATGGGGAGGAAGGCAAATTTGGGGTGAGAAGAGAGGCTGGGAATGGAGAAAGAAAGGCTGGGGATGGAAAAGGGGAGGATGGGGATGGAAAAGGGGCGGATGGGGATGGAGAAGGAGAGGATGGGGAGGAGGAAGGAGAATTTGGGGTGAGAAGAGAGGCTGGGAATGGGGAAAGAAAGGCTAGGGATGGAGGATGGGAGGATGGGGATGGAGAAGGGGAGGATGGGGGTGGAGAAGGAGAGTTTGGGGTAAGAGGAGAGGTTGGGAGTGGAGAAAGAAAGGCTGGGGATGGAAAAGGAGAGGCTGAGGGTGGAGAGGGAGAGGATGGGGATGGAGAAGGAGAGTTTGGGGTGAGAAGAGAGGCTGGGAATGGAGAAAGAAAGGCTGGAGATGGAGAAGGAGAGGCTGAGGGTGAAGAAGGGGAGGATGGGGAGGAAGAAGGAGCATTTGGGGTGAGAGGAGAGGCTGGGAGTGGATAAGGAGAGGCTGGGAATGGAGAAAGAAAGGCTGAGGGTGGAGAAGGGCAGGATGGAGATGGAGAAGGAGAGGCTGGCAATGGAGAAAGGGGAGGATGGGGATGGAAAAGGGGAGGATGGAGGTGGAGAAGGAGAGTTTGGGGTGAGAGAAGAGGCTGGGAATGGAGAAAGAGAGGATGGGGGTGGAGAAGGAGAGGATGGGGACGGAAGAGGCAAGGTTGGGGATGGAAAAGGGAAGAACGGGGATGGAAAAGGGAAGAATGGGGACGGAAAAGGGAAGAATGGGGACGGAAAAGGGAAGAATGGGGACGGAAAAGGGAAGAATGGGGATGGAGAAGGGAAGAATGGGGATGGAGAAGGAGAGGCTGTGGGTTGGGAATGGTAGTCTGGGGATGGAGAAGGGGAGTCTGGGGATGAAGAAGGGATAGCCTCGCTTGCATTTGAACCCCGAGGAGCTGAAGCCAGCCTGCACAGGCACCTTCCACCTCAGCCATGGGGTGGATTTCCCCCAGCCCATCACCCCGATCCCCAAGGCAGTGAGTCCCTGTCCCAGAAACCCTCCTGCCCTCCAGCACAGCCCCACCTAAGGGACAATTCTCCCCCGGCAAGCGCCTGGAGCCTTTCCCCGGCCCATTTACCACTTCCCCCGACCCGGCCCCAAGCCGGGGGGTGTCCGTGGGTCCCGGGGGGCTGCCGGAGCGGCTCCCGGGGCGCTGCGGCTGCCGTGTCCCCGCTGCGCACGGCCGAGTGTCGCCGCGCATCACCGTCACCCGGCAGCGGCGAGGGATCGGCCACAAGCAGACAGGACCGCAGGCGGCAGAGGCGATGTGGGAAGAGCATCCCTTCCCCCATCAGCCCGCTCCTTCCCCCAGAGCTCTCCCCGGCCCGAAATTCAGGCTTTTCCCAGGATGCGGGGAGAAAAGGAGGCAGGGTGGGGTGGAAGGTGTTTTAAAGCTGGAGCAAAGCCTGGGGGTGCTGCCTGGGAGCTGTTCCCCTCCTGGGGTGGGTCATTTCCTCGCCTGCCCCCTCGTTTCCCCTCGGAAAGAATCGGGAGGTCAGGTGCAAAATCACGAGATCTTGCCCAGAAGGAAAGGAGTGCGTGGATCCCACACCGCCACCAGTCTTTTCCACAGCAAAAAATGACTTTTCCGAGGAAAAACGGGAAGCTGGGGAGATGCTTCTGCAAATGGAGAGCTGGTTCCTCCAGGCTGTGCATCCCAGAGGTGAACATCTGCTCCTTCCCTCTGCTGAGAGGCAGCAGTGAGCCCAAATTTTGCTCTTGGGTTTTTCCCGGCAGGATTTGGCCTCTGGGAATTATTGCCCATGGAAGGAAGGAGAATTTCTCCATCTAACTCAGGTCATGGGCTGCCCTGATTTTTCCATGCCATTTCCAGATTATTACCTTTGAAGCGTTACGCTCAAAATGCAGAAGGCAAAAAGAGAGCAAAACCTTGTGCACAGGGCAGGGACTTTGAGGTCGGTCTCATTAACCAACAAACCACGACATTTTTGTCAGCATTTGTCGCAACCGGACCAACAGGTAGCCCCCAAATGATCCAATTACTGCTAATTCCCATTAATAATGCAATTAGGGTGGTTACACACAGCCTTCTGACCATCTCCTGTGCTCTCCCCTCCTCAGAGTCACCGTGGAAAGTCACCAGCGCTGCAGATTTTTTGCTGGAGGGGCTGAGGGTGGCAGCGTGGCCTGGCTGGTGCTGCTCTCATACCTCACCAAACAGCCTGCTGCTGGCACTGCTGGGTCACAGAACCACCCCTGATTTTATTCAGACCCTTGCTGGCTGGTAGAACATTTTTAGGGTGGAACCACGCGGTTGCAAAAGGCTTGGTGAAAGCTGACACAGCCAACAATGCTCATCTGACCATTGGGCAATGTGCTGTTACAGCTAAAATCGACGAAAAATGGCTTTTAAAAAGCTCCAGGACAAGTCTGCCGAGGCCTCCCAGGACCTTAGATCTTGTTTTGCTAAGCTGTACAAGGATCATGGCCTAAAGGCAGTGGCCACACCTTATTTTTGTGCTACCGGGGCATAAAGGCAGTGGTGTGGAGTGATATCCCTGAGTCCTCCCTCAAATCTTCCCTGAAAAGGGGAGATTTAGATGGGATATTGGGAAGGAATCGTTCCCTGCGAGGGTGTGAGGCCCTGGCACAGGTGCCCAGAGAAGCTGTGGCTGCCCCTGGATCCCTGGAGGTGTCCAAGGCCAGGCTGGACAGGGCTTGGAGCAGCCTGGGACAGTGGAAGGTGTCCCTGCCATGGCAGGGGTGGAATGGGATGGTCTTTAAGGTCATTCCAACCCAAACCATTCCCTGATTCCATTCCTGCACCTGCAGCACCGTCGGGCCCATCTCACCCTCTGTGCTCTCCATCCATCCCTTGGAGGCCCCCGGACCTCCCTCTCGGTCCCAGAAGGACACAGACAGCCAAAAATTCATATTCACTGTGTTCATACAGAATTTCCCTAAAATCCCAAACCTTAATGGACATTTAGCATCCTTCGAATTTTAAACAACAAAGCTCCGTTTTTCTTCCTTTTTCGTCTTCCTTTGAATATTATTCCTCTAATTCCCATCACCAAACCTTTTGCACAGTGGGGTAAGTGCCCATTTTCCAGCTGACATCCCTGCCTAAAAGAGCCTCAGGCTCCTGGTCCAGAGGACGGCCAGAGCAGGGAGGGCTGGGGAGGAAGAGCAGGAAGGTTTGCCCCTGAGCTGGCTCGGAGGATGATAAAACACTGCTGCAGTGTGAGGTAATGGCAAGGAGAGATTTTTTTTGAGCTTGTCAGTAGGAAGCATATGGCTGCCGCTGAGCTCCCAGGCTTATTTAGGATTTAGTGACTATTTGATCTATTTTAATCCAGATGTTCAGCTCATCACATAATGAGATCCCACCAGAGGAAGCGTGATGCCTCCCAGACAGCCCAGTCCCCAAATTGTGCTGGGGAGAAGGAGCAGCTCCACCGAGGCTGAGTGTCCACGAGGAGCTCACGGTTCCCGCTGGGGTGACATCCACACGCCGGCGTTGGGAATCCAAACAGCTTCCCATGTCCTTCTAGCATCCAACCCAAGCAGGTCCTAAAATCTGGAATTTTTATCTTTGAGCGTTTGGAAATTTCAAAGGGTTTTGCCAAAGATGGGATGTGCTCCCTCCAGGCTCCTTGTCCCTGGGCCGTGGGCCTTCCCTCCTGACAGGAGCACCATTTCTGCTCCTTATTTTGGTGCAGGGACTGGCTGCTGCACCCTTCACCTGCCTCCTGCATCCCTCCACCCGAATTTTGGTCTTTGTGCTCATGGAATGTGTCAGCTCCCACTGCAGCCTGTGGGGATGGAGAGGAACCCAGGCTGGAGTCAGTTCCTGATAATATTGCCTCCCTGAGTGCTTTCCAGGAGAAATTAGGGTTGGTTTGGAATGCTAAATTTCCCTGATTTTGAAGCTGACCCCACTGTGGGCTCCCCAGGAGGCGGAAAAAAAACCACATCCCATCCTACCAGGGTGACTCCCAAACCCCCCTGTCACCTCTGCAAGATTTACACTGAGATTTAAAATTTACCAAGATTAAAAAAGGCTTTTCCCAGGTGCAACACAGAGCCTGGCCAGGTGTGAGGCTGAGGCAGGGACCTGGAGCAGAGGGAACTGATCCAAGGTGGGTCAGGATCTGGGTGGTCTGGGACAGGAGCTGTGTATATTTTTGTTTGGCACTGACCCACGGGAGGATGGAGGTGATGAATGTGTCCTGCCTGCTGCTTCCTGCCCTGCTGCCTGCTCTCCTTCATCTCCAGCTCTCCTTGGGAGGACAAACTGTGCAGGAACATCCTTTGGGAGTGCCAGCACTCGGCATCCAGCCCTCCAGGGGCTGCAGGAAGGAGCACCTGGCACCTCTCCATGTGGGACACTGCGCCTTTCACGGGGACAGCTGAGCAGGGCAGCACGCAGGGGAGGAGGGGACTCCAGAGGAGAATCCAAAAAAGGCTGGGAGCACATCAGCTGTGCAATTCCTGTCCCTGGGAGTGTCCCAGGCCGGGTTGGACAGGGCTTGGAGCAATTTGGGATAATGGAAGGTGTCCCTGCCGTGCCCATTCCCTGGGGAGCCTGTTCAGTGCCCACCACCCTCTGGTTCAGTGCCCAGCTTTTCCTGAGACCCAGCCCTGCAAATAACCAGCCCAAAGGATTTCAGGGCATCCTTTGGGTTGGTTATTTGGAGTTGGTTATTTGGATATCACAGGGGTGCCCGCCCGTGCTCACTCTTTCCCCCACAATTTTCCTACCCACAGCTCCCCCCGCTCCTCACCTCACGGCAACTGAGCTCTCCGTGAATCCTTCCGAGCAGAGGGCACTTAAAAGGTAAAAAAAAAGCCCTGCATATCTTGACATTTAATTAAAGAGATGTGAGTGGTTCATGGGGGATGCAGAGTGCACAGCACTGGGCCAGGAGATGCCCTTGACGGAGCCTGGATGTGCTGGGCTTGGGAGCAGGGGGAGGAGGACGGGAAACCCATTTCAATTAAGATGCTGAGGCATGAAAGCCCTTTTGGCCTCATTCCTCTTTGCACTAATGACCCTGGATTCCCCTCCTCCATCCCAGGTGGCTGCTGGGAGGTTATGTCTCAGCACATCCTCGTGAGAGAGGCAGGAGGAGAGGGATGGTCCCTGTCCGTGGCTGGGGGGTGGAACTGGGTGGTCTTTAAGGCCCTTTCCAACCCAAACAAATCCATGATTCTGTGATTGATGCCCTGATGGAGGACCAGCTCTGTCCTGGTGCCTGTGGAGCCGAGAGAGTGAATGCAGGAATGACCATCCAGCATTCTGGGTTTGCACCAGGGCTTGTGTTTTCAGGCACAACACTGCAAATGAGGGTTTTTTTTTTCTTTTTTGTCACCTCCTGCAGGTAAACTCTGAGTAGGACAAGCACCTCTACTCTCATTGAGAAGCAAAGATTGTGGCAAACTGTGCTTTTAATGTATTTCCAAGGTTTTCTAGCTGGGCTCCAGAGGGCCTGGTGGGTGAGGCTGGCAGGTCCTTCAGCATCCTTGCCCCAACTCCTGAGCCGTGAGGAGAAAGGAGGAGCAGCTCCAGAGCCATGGAAACACCGCCCTGGGCCTGCCCCATCCCTGTGCCAGCAGCATTCCTGCTCCTGCACCAGCTGGGGTGGGCTTTGCAGGCTCCAGGTGTGTGCCTGGGGCAAGAAATGAACATTTTATCCTGAGCTGTGTCAAAATTACATTGCCCAGGGGAGGGGGATGTGCTCAGGTGGGCTCCTGCTCCCACGGCCCCCAGTCCTGCTGGGCATGGGTTAATTCCTGATGGGGTTAATTCCTTCCTCACATCCCATCTCGCTTCCCAAGCCAGGCTGGTTGGGGTTTGGGGCAGCCTGGGATCGTGGAAGGTTCCATGGGGGTGGAACCAGATGTCCTTTAAGGTCCCTTCCAGCCCAAACCTGTCCCTGGCTCTGTGCTGATTCCTCACTGCTCCAATGCGGAACACGAATCCTGGGACTCCCAAAGCTCCAGCACATTGTCCCTGTGACCCATCCCCAGGATGTGTCCCCATCCCCAGGAATTCCTGGCACCCCTCAAGCTCCAGGCACATTGTCCCCATGTCCCCATGCCCAGGAATTGCTGGCACCCCTCAGGCTCCAATCACATTGTCCCCGTGTCCCCATCCCCAGGATGTGTCCCCATCCCCGGGAATTGCTGGCACCCCTCAAGTTCCAAGCACACTGTCCCCATGTCCCCATTCCCAGGAATTCCTGGCACCCCTCAAGCTCCAGGCACATTGTCCCTGTGTCCCCATCCCCAGGAATTCCTGGCACCCCCAAAGCTCAAGCACATTGTCCCCGTGTCCCCATCCCCAGGAATTGTTGGCACCCCTCAAGTTCCAATCACATTGTCCCTGTGTCCCCATCCTCAGGAATTGTTGGCACCCCTCAAGTTCCAATCACATTGTTCCCGTGTCCCCATCCCCAGGATATGTCCCCATCCCCAGGAATTGCTGGCACCCCTCAGGCTCCAATCACATTGTCCCCGTGTCCCCATCCCCAGGATGTGTCCCCATCCCCAGGAATTGTTGGCACCCCTCAAGTTCCAATCACATTGTTCCCGTGTCCCCATCCCCAGGATATGTCCCCATCCCCAGGAATTGCTGGCACCCCTAAAGCTCCAGGCACGTTGTCCCCATGTCCCCATGCCCAGGAATTGCTGGCACCCCCAGGTACCCCCAGCACTGTTTCCTCCCTCCGGGCAGGGGAGAGATTCTCCTGCGGTGTCCTCCCGGCGTTAATGAGCCGGGAAGTGCCCTTGGCTGCAGGAGGAATATCCACCTTAATTACTGCGGACAGAGCCGTCCCGGAGCGGGGCATGTTTAACGCAGGCAGGGATGGAGAGGGAAGGAGATGGATTATCCCGTGCTGGCTCACATCGCTGCTGGCTCTGGCCGTGTCTGCAGGGATGAGAGGTGTGAAGGGGATGGATTCAGTGCCCAGATCGCCATAAATGCCAGGGACCGTCGGTGTTCCAGACCGATGGAACACATTCCCTGCTCAGGTGATGCCGGTGATTTTTGTATTTTCTTTTTATACCCCTTTTTATATATTTTTATACCCTTTCCCTTCCCTGTTACCCTCTAAACACACTCCTTGTACCCTGCACAAACACTCCTTGTACTTTAGCCCTACATGTTTACAACCCTTGTAGTCTGATATTTAGCTTCGTTTGGGGTCCTGCAAAGCGAGGAAGACCAAACATTCATATTCTCTCAGAACTAGAGGCTCCAACCTATTCTCTCTTGGAACATGTTTTTGCAAACTAGGCTGTAGTCTCAACTGGGGGGGGTTCATTAGAATAGGGGGAAATTATTCATTTATTAAGTTTCTTATTGGGGATTTTGAGTAGATATGCTAATTTTGTGAAGTCCATAAAAATCCGGTACGCGTTGTACAGGGGTCCCGACTCGTCGTTCGCTCCATGGCATGTTTTCCACCTTTGATGGGTCTGGGCACCTTGGATCCTATTAAACCGAGGTAAATTCCCTTTTCCCTGTACTGCTGTGTCTGCTTCATATTTTTACCAGCCTGTTTAAGGCAACACAGGAGGTGGGATCTGCACAGCCCCATCCTCCCCAGAGCGCCTTCCCTTCGGCACAGCCTTTCCCCACCGCCGCCCAGAAGATGCTCGGGGCTCATGTGGATCTCCAGGCACTTGGGTAATCCCTCAAAGGACCCGAATTCTCAGGAATTCCTGGCGTTCCCACCAGTGCTGGGTGCTCCTGGAAGGACAGAGGACGAGCTGCCATGGCTTTGTCCCCGGTTCGGTCCCAGGGTCACACGAGGTGACACTGGAGGTGGGATCCTGCTGGATCAGGCCCTCCCTCCCCGAGCTCCAGCAGGCTTCAGCAGAGATTCTGCCAGGCTTTTAATAGTGGACTCCTTCCCCCAGCCGCCCCCAAGCATGGCACGTGCAGATCATCAGCTAAAAGCCTGGTGTGGGCAGGCAGCCCACGGTTGTTTCTCTAAATAAACCTTCCCCTCGCTGGCTGACTCTCCATCTCCCTGCAACGGGATGGATTTATTCCCTGCGTTCGGATCAGGGCCTTTGGAGCTCTCTCAGCCCTGGAAGGGATCTGCATCTCCTCGCTCCCTCTGGAGCTCTCCTGCTCCGGCGGAGTCGTGTCCTGCCAGGGAAATGCAGGACACAGTGTGCCCCGTGAAATGCTGGCAGCAGAGAGAACTCACGGATCAGGCAAAAATGTTCCCGTGGCCTCTGATAAAGCGGGAAATGCCCCCAGGCTGCTCCCAAAGGCTCTTTTGAAGCAGCTGGACACCCCTAGCCCCCCAAAAACTGGAGGCACTGGGGGTGTGAGTAGCCAGAGGATGCTGGGGGGACCCCCTGGCCCCCGAGCACAGGGACTCGGTGCCAGCAGCACGGAGGCAATTTGCTGCCTGACCCCAGCTCCAGAATGAGGTCTGTCATGCTTGACTTGACCTGTTGGCCGAATCATCATTACGTGGGGAATGCTTTTTTTCAGCGGTGTAAAAACAAAGGCGAGGGGGAGGGAGGAGAGGGACGGTGCCTGGCGGTGTCCTCTCCTCTCCCCACGTGTCCCTCACCGTGGCCAGGCCACACGGAGCACGTGGGACCCGGTGGGGCACCAGGAGGAGCTTTAAGGAGGGGGCTGCTGCTGTCCCTCGTGCCCTGGCCCTGGATTTGGGGGGGTCCTGCAGGGACCAGGCTTTGCCTCTCCACCCCAGAACCATCTGGGGCTGCTTTCTTAAGGAAACACAATCTGATCCCCCCACTTTTGTCCCCTGCCATGCATTTTTTATGGCTCTCTCTGCCCAAATCCTGCAGTTCCGTGGATTCAGAGGACAGGCTGAGCACGAGGAATGACTCGCTCCAGGGGAGAGTCACCTTTGCTTTCATGTCTCGTCCGTCTGCCCACGTGCTGGTGGGAGCTGGCACGGGACCAGCCCAGGCTGGACAGCAGCAGTGCCCCATTCCAGGGGTGCTCCTCCAGGAAGGGCTGGAATTAGCACTGGGATAACCCAGCCCTGCTAGGAAAACACCTGCAAAAACATTTAGTGAGCCCCACTCCTCTGCCTAAACCCAAACCTGTCCCCAGCCTTTCCCAGGGGACAGGGACAGAAATACCAACAGCAGCTCCCCCAGGAGCCCTTTGCTGAGGATTCCTGGCACAGCTGGGGATGTCAGGAGTTATTTATGGGCTGTGTCTTTTTTAGCCTGCTGTGATCAATAGGTGTGACCCATCACACAATCCAATACCGTATCAGCAGCCAGAGCAGGAGAGAAAAGATTTTCCTCTCTGTGGTCATAATGCCACGCTCACAGCTGTCCTTCAAGGAAGGGGAGAAACAGCTGAAGCTGAAAAAGAAAAGCTGGGATTCTCCTCCTTTTATTCCCATGGGGTTTCCAACAAGCCACCTCTAGGTGCTCCAGTAGACTTCCAGACCCCATCCTCATCACCTGGAAAAAATAATCCGATGGGAAAACAAAAATTGAAACAGCAAGCCGGCGCTGAAGTGGGAGAAGTTGGAATCCATCCGTGCTGCTGAAGCTCTGGGTCACCCTGCCGTGGCTCTGGCATCCCTGACCTCCAGCTCTTCACCTCCACCAGCCACGTTCCTTGGGCCAAGCTCTTCCATCCCAGGGTCTCATTGCCGCTGTTTTTACTGAGATTCCAGTGGTTCCTCCCCACGGCTGCTGCCCTTCCCTCAGGGCATCCCGGGGTGTTGCTGGGCTGATCACGAGCAGTTGTTTCAGGGAACCTCCCGGTGGTGTTCTGGACCAAGGGCGCAGCATTCCCTGCTCCAAATCCTGGAGAATTTATCACCCAAACACATGAGGATGACAAATGTGGGGTGCAAGGGGCACAGGGAAATTGCATTTAGCAGGACATGATAAAGGACATCAGCTCTGTCCTGGTGCCTGTGGGGCCCAGGAGTGAACGCAGGAATGACCATCCAGAATTCTGGATTTGCACCAGGGCTTGTGTTTTCAGGCAAAACACTGCAAACGAGGGTTTTTTTCTTTTTTGTCACCTCCTGCAGGTAAACTCTGAGTAGGACAAGCACCTCTACTCTCATTGAGAAGCATCAGAGAGCCCCTCTTGCCCCTTCTGATGGGGACCCCGAGGTCCTCAGATCAGAAGCCCAAACCACTCTCCAGCAGATAGAAAATGCTCACCACGGCTGAAATCCTTCTCCCTGCTTGGTTATGTGATTGAAACCCACCGGAGGGATTTGCATTCCAAAGCTCCATCACACCTCTGATTTTTTTCTTCAAAATCAGTAAAACGAGGAGCAAAGTCCCAACCTCGTCGCTGTCCCCCCTCTCCATGGTATCATCCTTGCAAGGACAGAATCCCTCCCTCTTTCCTGCGGTGGGGATGCACAGGCTCCTGTTCCCATCCCAGATGGTCATACCCAGGAGCAATGGCTCCGGATGGACATGTCACAATAAAACCTCCTTTCTATTTATACAGTGCTTGTGACCTTCAGCTGTTGCTACACCGCTCTGGACGCAGCACAAACAGATTTTTCAAACATCCTGGAGTTTGTTTCTGAGAGGTGCAGAGGTTCCTTGTGTTTTCCAAGGGGTCACGAAGTGCAACGACTCCGAACCCTTCCAGAAAATGGCTAATAGCCTGATTTTTTCTGTCTGTATCATCATTTCTGGGGTTAAACTTGGTATTTAAAAACACAGATGGGCTCAGTTTAAAGGCTGGGAGAGGATCCAATTGTAAGTTGTCCAGCTGGTAAAACACCCTCACTGCTGAAAAACGGGTGAACTTGGGAATTCAGGCAGCTCCATCTCCCCATCGTTGCCTCTCCCTGTGCCTTTCCCAGCTCCTCTGGCACACCATGACCCCCAAAAAGGTGTTCACAGCACAAATGGGGTCAGCCCATCAGCCACTCGCCCCTTCCCCTCCTGTTGCACAAACCCTTTGCATCTCTGGCCTCGAGTCAGCTTTCTCAGGCCATTAAAATGTGTCATTTTCCTGAGCTTGCTCCGGTTCCCCCTCATTCCCTTGAAGCCACAGGAACGGGAGGGGGACGCAGGACGGACCTTTGGGGGGGTGTGGAGCTCTCGTTCCAGTGCACCCCTCAGCTGCCTTCATTCATAAAGCGCATTCCACACGATTATATATTAATTAATCCCATTAATGGGGGCGAGGCATCTTCTCTGGGCTCCCAGCCCAGCTCCTGTCCTTGGGCAGGAGAATGTGTCAGCCTGAGCTTGGGCTAGGTGGTGTCCCAAAATCAGGAGGGACTTTGGGTGGGTTTTACACCCAAGGGGGGATTGCAGGGTGTCCTCAGCGCCTCTTTAATGGCATTTTCCTCAGGAAGATGCAGGGTGGGCATGGGGCAGGAGAACAAGACCTTCCAGGTCAGTAATTGAAGCTCAGGGGGAAGTCTCAAAGTCCAGATACTTGGAAAAAGCACTGCTGGGAGAGGAATTAATATAAAATGAATATAAAGCAAGCTGTGGGTGTTTTGAGGAGGTGAAAACACAGACAGGAGAGGCGCTGGGGTGTTCATTGCATGTTCAACAAGGAGCACTTGGAGTCAGGAAAGAAATCCCGGGTTTAAAGAGAGTGAGGGAGAATATCTGAAGATGAAACGAGCCTTGGGGGCTGACAAGGAGGGATTGGCTCTCCCTGCTTCAGCAGAGCCTCAGGGTGGTGTTTCCACAAAAAAATAAAATGTTTTCCTCCAGAGCCGCCTTGGCTCCCCTTGGCTGGCTCCATGCTGGAGCAGTCAGTGCCCGGCAGGATGGACAGCGTGGGCAGTGGGCATTGAGCAAACCATGCCCTGGAGATGGGGCAGAGGGCAGGGCTGCTCCCCTTCGGGCTGCCCGAGCCCGGGGCTCTCACTCAGGGACCCCTTTTTGCTTTCTGCAGAGAGAAAGCGCTGAAGAGAGAGGTCTGGATCGCGCCAAAGTCCTGCTGACTTTCAAAAGAACTCAGTTATTGATTTCTGGGACTGCGCTTCTCCCTGGAGGACTGGAAAAAGCCCAAGGCGGTTGCCTAGGATGCCTGTAAACTGTGACTCTGAGAACAGCCTTGTTTAACGAGGACCTTTCCTAATGGAATTTGAGGCCAAGGTCATTCCCCCAGGCTGCTCTCCAGCAAGCAGCCTGTGAGGGGCTGGAGGATCTGCCAGCCAAGGCTGCTCTCCCTGGAAGCAGATCCCAAAAAAAGGTAGAAATCAGGATGATGATGCTTTCTCCCCAAAGCCTTCCTGTGGCTAAGAGCCAGAGATTTCCACCTTGCCGAAGCGGCAGACCTGGAGAGCCCGGGGTGAGCCCTGTGCCGAGAGAAGCTGGAAGATGTTCAATTGCCACTCAGAGGTGCGGGGGACAGGTGCTGACATCACCCTAGAAATCAGTTCTGTGTGCAGGGGGTTCTGCAGGAAACCTGGCTGTGGCCATCTGGCACAGGGAGCCAAAAATCCATTTCGCTCCTCGAATAGATGGAAGCACTTGACACAGACTCATTAAGGTTGGAAGAGACCTCCAAGAAGAAGAACCTCCATTAAGGTTGGAAGAAACCTCGAGAAGAAGAACCTCCATTAAGGTTAGAAGAAACCTCAGGTCCAGCCATTGACTGAATACCACCACTCCCACTAAAACACATCATTTTTGGAACTCTTCCAGCGACTCCACCGCTTCTTATGGAGCCTGTTCCAGTGATGAACTACTCTTTGGGTGCGGAGATTTTTCCAAATATCCAACAAAGACCTCAACCCATACACAGGAAACAGGCAGTGCTGTCTCCAGCAAGGATCTCCACCACAGGCGATGGCAGCAGAGATCCCATTCCATGTCCATGGAATATGCCTCAGATATTCTGGGACACCTACAGAGCTCTTAGACACAGGCTTGGAGAACTGAACCAAGCTCGGATCAAGGAGCTGGGAGAGCTGCTCACCTGGCAGGGGTGTGGACACCGAGGTGTGGCCAGCGATGCCTCCTCGAGGAGTGGAGAGTGTGGAGCCATCCGTGTGCCCAGGAATGTCCAGCACTGCAGCCTGAGAAATCATGGAATCACAGAATAGTCACAGTTGGAAGGGTCCTTAAAGAACATCCAGCTCCAACCTGGGGCTTTCCACCTCCCACTGTCCCAGGTTGCTCCAAGCCCTGTCCAGCCTGGCCTTGGACACTTCTGGGGATCCAGGGGCAGCCACAGCTTCTCTGGGCACCTGTGCCAGGGCCTCACACCCTCACAGGGAACAATTTCTTCCTAATAAAACAGCCCTCAGTGCCCAGGTCTTTGCCATTTTAACAACAATCAGCCTCCCACCGAGTCCAGCGTGATCCCAAGGATGGCCCCGCAGCCTCCACGGCTGCACAACGCGCTCACAAATAAAAGGTCCCTGCTCTTTCCCCACCGAACGTGAACCCACAGGAGTGTAAAAGCTTCCAAACGCGAGCTGTGCCTGCGGCTTGGCATGATGGATGGCAGGGCTCAGCTGGGAGCTGTTTAATTTGGGTGAAAGACACTGTGTGGGAAGCAGCCCTGCCTGAGCTCCAAGGTGTGTAGGAGCCAGCTCGGTTTCATCTCAGCTGATTCTAGCAGCAGAGCGTTGCTTTGGAGGAAAACGAAATGCCGGGAGCTGTGGAGGGGGATGGAGGTCAGGACAAATCTCTCCATTCACTTTTGCAGGGATGAGAGCTTTCAATGGGAATTTCTCCATGAAAGGACTGTGACAGATCTGGGGTGGTGCTGAAAGAGGAGAAAATCGGGAGCACGGCTGCCTTGGCCAGCTCTCCAGCCTTGGATCCATGGATTCTCACCTGGAGGAAGCTCTGAGGCTTCTTCCCAGCAAAGCCAGCAGTGACCCTTCAGCATAAAATCACAGACTGGTTTGGGTTGGAAAGGTCATTTAAAGGTCATTTAGTCCACCCCAGCCATGGCAGGGACAACTTCCACTGTTCCAGGCTGCTCCAAGCCCTGTCCAGCCTGGCCTTGGACACTCCAGGGATCCAGGGGCAGCCACAGCTTCTCTGGGCATCTGTGCCAGGGCCTGCCCACCCTCACAGGGAACAATTCCATTCCAATATCCCATCCAGCCCTGCCCTCTGGCAGTGGGAAGCCATTCCCTGTGTCCTGTCCCTCCCTCCCTTGTCCAAAGTCCCTCCCCAGCATCGGTCCTTCAAATTCCTTTGGGCTTTTAAAGGGAATATTTGATACAGAATCCCATACTTCACACAATACCCCAAAGATCTCAGTTTCTGCTCCTTCTCCAAATCCAACCAAAGGCTGAAACCCTCAATCTCCCCAAGAACTGCTCACGTTCCCCCATTACTTGGAGAGACCTTGCTCTTGAGCATGTTCAGCCTGCCATGATGAGACAGCCCTTGGCACGGGTGTTTCTGAGCACCCCCAAACCATCTGCTCTCCTTCCAACCCTCTTCTGGGTCCCTGTGAGGAGGAGGAGGCTCCAGCTGAGAGAAAGGGACAGGCCGCCCACTTGTGCTGAGTAACCATTGCCAAATTGGATGCCAGCACACACACACACACACACACACAAAAATATTTCCCCCGAGGTTGCTATGAACAATGGTCCCTTGATGATTTGCTATCTCAAACACATATGCCTCTGGCAGCTCTCCACGGGGAACAGGCAGTCCGAGCACTGACCCTCCTGCTCCCCACAGCCAGCACTGCCCACCGAGGGGGCGTTCCATGGGCGAGGGACGGGATGTGATCCCTGCCCTGGGAGTCTGCGAGGTGAAGGCTGGCACGTGGGCAAGGGCAGAACTGTGGGGAGAAAACGCCTCTGCCTCATCGCCACTGGGCCTTCGCTGCCCGCCTGGAAAGCCTGGCCATGTCCCTGGACACAACCCCAACCACACTTGGTCAGCATCTTCCCGGATTTCCTTCATGGTGCCTGCAAACCCACGGGAAGAAGTCAGGGAATGTCCAGCCAAGGTGTGACAGTCCTTCTTTCCGAGGATGTGACAGAGCAGTGACACCCTGAGTGACACCCTGAGTGACACCCTGAGCGGCACCAGAGTCACATCCTGATGAAGTCCCACCTGAAAGGTGAACGCCAGCGATGGAGGAAGCACTGGGAGGTGTTTGAACCTCGGAAATGTGGTGAGGTGAGCAAAGCCCTGCTCGCACAAGGTGAGAACATGCTCATGGTTCAGGTGGCAGAGAAACCAGTGCCAGACACTTCCCAGAGCAAGGGAAAGGGAAGGGAAAAGGACTGAGGTTCTCCATGGTGAGGTGAGCAAAGTCCTGTTCGCAGAAGGTGAGAACGTGCTGATGGTTCAGGTGGATGAGAACCAGTGCCGGGCACTTTCCAGAGCAAGGGAAAGAAAAAGGGAAAAGGACTGAGGTTCTCGTGGTGAGGTGAGCAAAGTCCTGCTCGCAGAAGGTGAGAACATGCTCATGGTTCAGGTGATAGAAAAACCAGTGCCAGACACTTCCCAGAGCAAGGGAAAGGGAAGCGAAAAGGACTGAGGTTCTCCGTGTCCGGTTCTCCGATCCAATCATTATTTGTGATATCCAGAGATCTTTGCCCAGCCCTCGACTCTCTTCCCTGCAGGTTCTGCATGCCTGGAGAGAGCCTTCCAGAGACCCCATCCGTGCACAGCAATCTCAGCTTTTGCACCGTCTACAAATAGTTGGTGCGTGCTGAAAAGAGCAGATCCGAAGCCACAGTTGGCAAATTGCACCAACAAGCATATTCCCAGCGAGGCATTGTTCCAGTTTGTATATGTCTGAAAAGAACTGTTCAGGCATATGTTAAAGTTGGCACCTTCTCCCGGGGACTCGCTGCAAGCTGACGGCTGGAGCATGATAACCACAGCAAGGCACACAAAACACTCGGCAAATGAGGGAAAACAAAGTCCACTCGGGATGTTAGCAGGGCTGGGATGAGGACAAGGAGCGGGGGCAGAGCGCTGTTCTCTGGAGAGAGAGCTCAGCCCAGCCTGCCACGGGGAATGGTGGCACCTGCAAGCACTTGGAGAGGGATTGGTGGAGAAGGCGAGAGGGAAAATCCTGCAGCCCCAGTGCTGGTCCCGGGATAATCCTTATCAAAACTCAGCTATTGGAATGGGAGAGTGAATGGGAGGTGTCCTGCCTGCTCTGGGCTTCAAGGGTAGCTCCTGAGGTGGGGACGGGCTCAGTGGGGACACACAGCACATGGAGGGCTCTCAGCCACCACAGATGTCCAGACCTGCTAAAAACCTCTCCTTTGGAGAGGCTGGAGAATGTGAGGGGGAAATATTGTCCTGGTTTTGTTCTTCCTCGGGTGTCCACGGACACAGGATGCTGGGCTGGCCTGGTGGAGCTGCAACATCATCAGAGCATCCTCTTCTTGGCAGGGCTGGTTTAACTTTTGGACTCAGTGATCCTAGAGGTCTTTTCCCACTTAAATCATTCTGTGATTCTGATTCTCAGCTACAGGACTGGACCTAAATGATTCTGTCATTCTGATTCTCAGCTACAGAACTGGATCTAAATGATTCTGTGATTCTGAGTCTCAGCTGCAGAACTGGACCTAAATGATTCTGTGATTCTGAGTCTCAGCTACATGACTGGATCTAAATGATTCTGTGATTCTGAGTCTCAGCTGCAGAACTGGACCTAAATGATTCTGTGATTCTGACTCTCAGCTGCAGAACTGGTCCTGCCCCAGCCTAGACATGACCCATGGTTGGGTAGGGGGATGCATTCAGACTCCTTCTTCCCCTCAGGGTGTCCAGGAGCCCTCCAGTGCCCCTTGGAGAGGGCAACTCACCTCCCATCAGGTGCAGCTCCATGCTGGTGCTCAGCCCTGGAGGTGTGGCCAGGTGACAACTGGAGCAGGGCTCATAGGAAGCTGGAGCTCCATGAGCTTTCTGTAGGACACCTCCTATCCTTGCCTGGCCCCTAAAGAGGCTGCCCTGCCAGCCTCAGAGGGGACCGGGCTGCCCAGGAAGGACAGGACAGGCCCCCCCCCGCTGCCCAAGCAGGACCTGAATGGTTCCATGGCTTGGGAAGCAGCAGAATCCCACCCACAGCAGAGGTGGCTTTGCCCGGTCGGTCTAATCCTGCTCCTCAAAGGGGACAGGCTGTAAGTAAATCAGGGAGCCTCAGCTGCCCTTTCCATCCCAGCAGGATCACACACAGCCCCTGGAGCGCTGTCAGCAGCAACCTCTGCAGGGAGGAACTCGCAGCCTGCAGTTCTGGGGGAGCAGCCCAGTGCCTGTCCAGCACTATTAGCAGGAATAATTAATTACCCACCCTGCCATTTCACTGGAAAGCTGCAGAATTAAGTGGCACCAAGTCCTGCCTCTTCCCTCCCTCCTGGGGCTTCCCAGATGAGCAGGAGGGGTGTAACCTCCACATGTCCATGGGAGGGCCAAGGGGAGAAGCAGAGCCTGATAGTGTGTGTAGGACCTAAATTTCCTGCAGCAAACCCAGCAGCAACTTCTCCATGGACAGCATCAGGAGCTTTTCCTTTTCCTTTTCCTTTTCCATTTCCATTTTCCTTTTCCATTTTCCTTTTCCTTTTCCTTTTCCTTTTCCTTTTCCTTTTCCTTTTCCTTTTCCTTTTCCTTTTCCTTCTATTTCTGCTTTTCCTTTTCCTTTTTTTCTTTTCCTTTTCCTTCTCCCTTTTCCATTTTCCTTTTCCTTTTTCTTCTCTTTCTCCTTTTCCATTTTCCTTTTCCTTCTCCTTCTCCTTCTCCTTCTCCTTCTCCTTCTCCTTCTCCTTCTCCTTTTCCTTCTCCTTTTCCTTTTCCATTCTCCTTCTCCTTTTCCTTTTCCTTTTCCTTTTCCTTTTCCTTTTCCTTTTCCTTTTTCTTTTCCTTTTCCTTTTTCTTTTCCTTTTCCATTCTCCTTCTCCTTCTCCTTCTCCTTCCTCTCCTTCTCCTTCTCCTTCTCCTTCTCCTTCTCCTTCTGGCACCTCTCATTTCTCCTTGGAGAAGTCAGCTCCGTGCAATGTCCCAGCCAGGAGCAGCCCTGCCTTCAGCTGGAGTCTTTGGCCATTTGGATGTCCCTTTTCCTGCTCACTCATGGAAGAGGGAGTTCGGGGGGCATGCCCCTCCTCTGCAGGCTCAGGGTTTTGGATTCTCCGTGGGATGGGAGAAGTTGTTGCATCTCCCACATTGACTTTACATGCCCATCCCACCCCCACTGGAGACCCTCAGGGGTTCGGGCTCTGCTCCCTGAAATGGGGGGAAATGGGGACTAAAATGGGATTTTCAGGGTGGATACAGGCAGACAGATTTGGCTGCCACCCCCCCAGCCTTGTCTGTCACCCAGGGGCTGCCCGTGCCCCTCAAACCCCACGGTGCCCCCCAGAAACTCCCTGCCCACTGCATGGGCAATGCCGGGGCTCAGCTTTATTTGGGGGCTCCTTTTTGGGGGGGCACGAGGGCGATGACACAACGAGGCTGCGGGGGACAGAGCCAGGGCACCGCCAGACCCCAAACACCCCCCACCGTCCCGGGGCCCTGTGGGGGAAGGGCACAAGGTGAGGGGGGGGTCCCTGCAGCATCCCCAGCCAGGTCCGCGGGGACAGAGCCCTGTCCTGAGGGGGTGGCGAGGCAAGAGTTAAAGGGAAGGCGAGCAGATCCTCCTCCATCCTCCCGGTCCTCGCTGTTAGGCTGCTGCTGTGACAGGGGGTGGGGTCGGGGCTGGCCGCCGTTTGCCGCAAGAAGGGGGGGGAAACGTGGCTGCGAATGTGTGTGTGTGTGTGTGTGTTGGTGACACAGGACAAAATGAGATGAGACCCCTCGGACGGCAGCGGCCGCCCGGCTGCGGTCCCTGAGCCCGGCCCGATCCCTGCGCATCGCCGCGATCGCTGCCGGGGACCGGCGCAGCCCCGCCAAGAGTAAGGCTCGGGCTGGGAAGCCACTGGGAGGAACTGGGAAGCGGTGCTGGGAGAGGGGGGAGGTAGGATGGGGTGGGGGGTGCCAAGGAGGGGGGGTCTCTTGGGGGTGGAGAGATGTGGGGTGCACAGAGAGCGAGGTGGGGGACCTGATGCTGGAGCTTCGCTCGCCTGAACCACCCACCCAGATGTAATTTGGGGGGGGGAGGGGAGGATTTTGGGGAGGGGGTGGGGTGGAGGATGGGCTGCCAGCGCCGATTTCGGGTGTGATGGAGGGGAGGGAGCCGTGTTTGTGCCTAAAGTCGCAGCTGCCTGGATTTGGCCCCGCGGGGCCATTGGGATGTGACAGCACCCAAAAATAGAGTGCGAGGCGGGGAGGAGCGGCGGGGGAGCGGACCCGTGTGCCAGTGCCAGGGCCAGGTTATTCCCCCTCGTCACCCTTTCCTCATCTCCTTCCATTTATTTCTTTATTTCTTTGGCAGTGATGTCAGGGAGGGGAGCGGTGCTGGGGCTGGGGGTTGGATTCACGGCAAGGAGGTTGCTGGCGGCCGAGTGATTAACGTGCAGTTGCTGGGAATTATGTCATCTGCCTCGGTGCTGGGTGGCCCTCGCCCAGCAGCGGCGGTGGGGAGGGAGGGAGGACGTGGGGGGACGTCATGGCATGGGGGTCCCCGCCCGGGGCTTCACCCCGGGAGGCGCCGACGCCTCCCCGGCTTGGCGAGGACTCGGGCACCCAGCGTTCCTCCCCAGCCGACACGGGGATCCCCGCTTGGGACACGGCCCGAGCAGGCGCCGGTGCCCCCCGGCTTTGCGAGGATCGAGTGCTCCCCGCACCCATCGCGGCCCCCAAGCCTTGGGTGCGCACCCCCCGCGGTTCCCGGGGGTCCCGGGGGTCCCGGGCGCACGGGCTCCATGCCCAGCCCGGGAGGAGCGGGCTGTCGCCGCTGCCGATGGCTCACGCCGCTCGCTGGCCCGGCAGGGCTTGGAGCAGGCGATGGAGGGAGGGTGAAGGTGGGCATCCCCTCTGCCAGCACCCGGGAGGCAGCGGGGCTGGAGCTGCTGCACTGCAGCACAGAGCCCCATCCGGGGCCGTGGGTGTGCCCCGGGGGAGCAGGGACCCCTCTGCCTCCCCGTCCGCTCCTGGGAGCCAAGGCGAGCGCCTGGGGACCTGTGGCTGCCAGCGGCCCCCCAGGCCAGACGATCGCTCTGCTCCAGAGGAGGGTGTTGGGCTGCTGGGTGCTCCTCACCCTCCTGGGCATCCCTCTGAGCGTCCCCCGAGCCCCCCATGAGCTCCATCCCCCTGAGCATCCCCCTAAGCGTTCCCTGAGCCCCCCCTGAGCATCCCAATCCTCCTCCCCTCGCGGGGAGCTGGCGAGGGAGGACAAGGCCTGCCAGCGAGCCAGGCACGGACCCTGCTGCACATCAACAACCTCTTCCCTCCGTTCCACACCCCACGAATCCCCGTGCGGCTCCGTGAATCCCCGCGCGGCTCCGTGCGCCACGGCAGAGGGTCGGACGGGGAGAGGAGCAGGAGGATGCCAGCAGGGAGGCTGCAGGGAGATATGGAGGTAGGAAGGGCGGGCACAGCCGTAGCGGGTCATTTTGTGGCATTTTCTGCCCCACAGCACAATCCACGGCAGTGGGGGATGCCAAGAGCTCCCCTAATTCCCGCGGGGAGCCGGCGGGTGCAGCCCCAGCCGGGGGATGCCGCTCGCCCCGCGGGATAACCTTTGGCAACTCCCTCGGCTCTCCGCGCTCTGCTTCCAACACCCTCCGGCGCATCCTTCATCCTCCAAGCCGCGCCGGCGGCGGATTGTGGCAGCTCCGAGCCCTCCGGGGAGGTGCTGGCATGAGCAGGATGCCCAGGCAGCCCCAGTTTGGGGCAGGCAGGGGTCGGAGGGTGCCCCATCTCGCACCGTGCCCTCCCCGGGCAGGCTCCGTGCGCCGGGGGTTTGTTTATGTGTGGCCTTGGTTGGAGCGGCGATCTGCCGTGGCTAAATATAGCAGCGATGCTGTCATCCGAGTTCAGCCTGGCTGGGGAATTTATTTTCTGCAAAGGCTGGGAGGCGAACGGGCTGCAAACAGGCGTGGAAATGCCGGAGCGGTGTGATTCCCTGTCTGCGCTGTCCGGGCTCACGCAAGGCAAGTGGACACGTTATCCCGAGTGTCGGCCTTGTGATGGAACCGGGGAAGAGGAAGAATGTGTGGAGGGGCTGAAATTGCCCCTGTGGGCTCCCTGGGGCGGCGGTGGGTGTTTAAAAAGCGGCGCGGTGCCTGTGTGGTTTCGTGTCTCCATCCAGGGAAGAGATTCCCTCCTCCCCAAATTCTTCCTGGCTGGGTCACTGGGCTGGTGTCCCGAGGGACCAACTCCCAGCCCCCCCAGATCCAAAAAGAGGAGGGAGAGAAGCTTCTGAAGGTCTGACATCTGGTTGTAGATGTCTAGGAGAGAGCAGCAGGAATTGGGAGAGCCCCCATTCCGTGAGGGCTGCGGCACCAGCCCTGGGCATCCCTGACCAGGGCACCTCTAACAGCCTTCCCCAGGGAAAACGGGAAGAGAGGAAGGAAAACAAGTCCCCTGACTTGCAAAAAAACAGGCAGATGGGGAGGGTGTTTTCCACATGCACTGTGAAAACCACGTTGCATCAGCAGTCGGAGGCACTCGCTGCGTGATAACTCCATGTGGATGGAGCAGGAATGTGGATAGACTGGCTGCAAAAAAGTTTCTGAAGGGAGTTCTATGGTTAAGAGTTAAGAGGGTGTTCCTGGAGCTGCTGAAGGGCTTAAAATCTGCTTTCTCCCGAAGAGGAACTGTGCCATGCCCGGGGCTGTCAGAGAAATCCAGCAGCCAAAGGGTGAAACAAGGAGATTTCTTGTTTCCCTTCACAGAGGATCTTTCCCATTAGTCATTCCTGTCACAGGAGCTGGCAAACACGGTTATTATTTGAGGGATCTGAAAGTGAAATGGAGGCACGAGGCCAGGAGTGCAGACATCCCTGCCCTGGGGACTGGGAACAGGCAGGGACCCCCCAAACCCTCGGGCTCCCCCAGACCTCTGCTCCGAGGGTAAAGCTTTGTCCTCCGTGCTGCGCCCCTGGACACATCCTCTGGTTGTGGTTTCCACAGCCTGGGAGCCCTTCCTGCAGAGCCTGGCCTGGTGAGTGGCACCGCTGGTCCCTCCCATCCCAAACCATCCCAGGGTCCCACGATTCCTGCAGGACACAGTGACACCAGGAGCCACGGGTAGGCTGTGATGCTCCATGCTGGAGCTAGTGGTGGTGGACCAAGCACTTTGAGATCCTGCAATAACCCTGGTGCTTCCCCAAAGCACCCAAAACTCAGCTCTCCCATCACCCCATGGACACCAGGAGCCACGGGTAGGCTGTGATGCTCCATGCTGGAGCTGGTGGTGGTGGACCAAGCACTTTGAGATCCTACAATAATCCTTCAGTGGTTCCCCAAAGCACCCAAAATTCAGCTCTCCCATCACCCCATGGCTCCAGGCACCACCACGGGGGGCAAGAAGATTCAGGGAGCTCCTAAAACAGCAAGGAAAGCAGATTTAGCTGTTGAGGCAGCTATCAGGACATCAGGATGGCTCATGCCTCATGATCCAGATTTGGCTGGAGCCAAGAGCTCTCTGGGCAGAGGGAGCTGAAAGTCCCCTCGAGCCGATGGAGGAGCTGCAGGAGTTCCTGCTCCGTCTCATGGAGCTGCTGCAAGGCTGGGAACCAGGCTCCCAGGGATTTTAGCAGTTTCCAGCACACAAAATTGGGGAATTTTGCCATGAAGATGTGTTGGCTTTGTCTGGCTGCTGAGTCAGAAGGATGAGTTTTGTCCGAGCCCAGTACGAGCCTCCCTTTCCTTCAGGGCCAAACCCTGATCATGGGCCAGCAAGATGCTCCAGAGGCAGCAGGATGCTCCAGGTTCAGACAGGTGTGATCCCAGAATCCCAGAGTTATTCTGGTTGGGAAACACCTCTGGGATCATTGAGCACCAACCTTTGACCAAACCCCACCACCCCAAATAACCAGAGCACTGAGTGCCATGTCCAGTCATTCCCTGGGCAATTCCATAGATTGTGACTCCATCACCTCCCTGGAAAGCCTTTTCCAATGCTTAACAACCCTTTCCAGGAAGAAATTCTTCCTGATGTCCAACCTAAACCTCTCTTAGAGCACCTTGAGGCCATTCCCTCTCCTCCTGTCCCTCTTCCCTGGGAGCACAGCCTGACCCCCCCAGCTGTCCCCTCCTATCAGGAGCTGTGCAGAGCCACAAGGTCCCCCTGATCTCCTTTTCTCCAGGCTGAGCCCTTTCCCAGCTCCCTCAGCTCCTCCTGGGGCTCCAGAACCTTCCCCAGCTCCATTCCCATCTCTGGACTCTCCCCAGCCCCTCAATATTTTTATGTGAGGGTCCCAGAGCTGTCCCCAGTACTGGAGGTGCCCCAGCACGGGGGACTGTCCCTGCCCTGTCCTGCTGCCACACAGTGCTGACACAATCCAGGTGGCACTGGCCTCTTGCCCACCTGGGCACCCCTGGGCTCGTGTCCAGCTGAGGCTGACCAGCACCCCCAGGTCCTTTTCCACCACAGAGCCCATTCCCTTCGCAGGGAGCCCGGGAAAAAGGCAATCGGATCATTAACACATGCTGCTCTTCACACAACCAACCTCACAAATATTTATCAGCTGGAGAAACACACGGGCTCGGAAGTTGCCAAGTAACATAACAAGAGGCGCTTTTAAATAAATATCTGTGCGTCTGCGGGTGACGAATTAACCAAATCCCTTGGTATGTGGCCCAAAGATATGTTTTCCTCTGGAAGCCCAGCACCAGTAATAAAAATAACGATCCAAGCCAGGAATGAAAACCTGGGATAAGCAGTGACTGGCTGTCTGTCCAGCCCTGGAGGAAATTCATTCCCTGCTGGGAAGGTCTGGGGAGCGATGCCCAACAGAGCCGTGCCTGCCAGGGACAGATCGGGAGCAGGATGGGATGGGATGGGGGTGTTTGTTTTGTGGGGGAGGTGAGAACGAGCCCAGTGCACCAGGCTGGGTCTCATCTGCACCCACGTGCTCTGCCGAACACCCACGGGACCGATCTTGTCTGCAGGCTCAGGATTTCAAGGTGCCTTGTTTAGACCTTGTATCTCTCTCTGCTTCTCCGTGTTCCCTCCAGCCCCGAGGAGGGTCCCTTGGACCTCTTCCTCTCCTGACCAGGTGGATATGTCCATAAATCCAGCAGGAATATTGCTTACCCCAGCCTGCCCAGGCAGCCAGGGTTTTCCTGTCCCTGAATCCTATTAAATCCTTGCCACGAGGTCAGTTTTGGGGTTGTTAGGAGGGTAAGTGTTGCCAGAGGAGACAAAGAGGGTTTGCAGATGAATGGAGACCTCTCGTGCAGTTTCTTCTTCCGTGGGGAAACTCTGCCTTGTGGGGTTGGGATTTCACAGAATCACAGAATGGTTTGGGTTGGGAGGGACCTTAAAGCCAATCCAGTGCCACCCCTGCCATGGCCAGGGACATCTTCACTGTCCCAGGGTGCTCCAAGCCTTGTCCAGCCTGGCCTTGGACACTGCCAGGGATCCACAGCTTCTCTGGGCACCTGTGCCAGGGCCTCCCCACCCTCACGGGGAAGAATTTTTTCCTAATATCCCATCTGAGTCCCTCTCCAGCTCTCTTGGAGCCCCTTTAGGTGCTCAAAGGCCTCCCTGGAGCTTTCTCTTCTCCAGCTTTCCCAGCCTGTGGCAATCTCATTCTGTGGAGATGTTCCCATACCGATCCACCATCTCCTCCCCATCGCCTGAGAGTTTTGCAAGGAGGTTGTCATTTTGGGGCCATTTGGGAGCCATTTTGGGGCCATCCAGGGCTTCTTGCCCAAACCAAAACATGAAGCCGGTTGGCAAAGTCAACTGGCAGAGTGGTTTTGGGGGGACAGACACTGCCCAGCCCCGGTGGGTCCGGGCTGAGGGGGTGAGAGGACACAGCCTGGCCGAGGTGACAGTGGTGGCTGTCCCCCAGAGGGGCTGTGGACGCCCCATCCCCGGAAACGCCGGAATATGGGAGCTCCTCCCCGAGCTCCCAGCCACGGCAGTGCCCCAGGCACGCGCTGGAGATGATGCACAGGGGGAGGTCGGAGCTTTTATTAGCCCAGCTGCTGGAGCTGGAAAAAACAGCCCATCTTTCGGGCCCAGGAGCTCATCTCCTTGTCCCCGCTTTCTAATTATATCAGCTGATCTAGCACAGGCTCCTTCCGCTCCCCACGGACCTCTGCCTTCATTACATCCCCAGCTCTGCCCTTGGCAAGCACTTGGAGGAGCAGCCAAGCCATCCTGGCGGAGATGTTGGGATGGAGGAGTGGCTCTCACCCCAGATCTTCCCCTGCAGTGCAGGCTCCTGCCTCCAGCTCTGCCGGGGACGGCGAGGGGACGAGGGGTGGGGACAGGGACACGTTGGGGTTTGTTTTGGCCAGACGGTGCATGTCACCTTCAAAGCACGGGGTGGGGACACAGGAAACAGTCCCCGTTATGGCGATAGGCTGGGGTGGTCCTCAGGGTGGCTCAGAGAGGATGAGAAGATCCCCAAAATCATCAGGGATGCTGGGATGACATGGGCGGAGCTGCATCCCCCCTGCACCCCATGGCTCTCCTGCCCAGGGGAGGAGTGCCACCAGGTCCCTGGTGGTCCCTGCCCAGGGGAAGGGGTCCTTGGTGGTCCCTGCCCAGGGGAAGGGGTCCCTGGTGGTCCCTGCCCAGGGATAGGGGTCCCTGGTGGTCCCTGCCCAGGGGAAGGGGTCCCTGGTCGTCCCTGCCCAGGGGAAGGGGTCCCTGGTGGTCCCTGCCCAGGGGTGGGGGGCTCTGGACAGATCAGGATCTCTTCTTGGCTCAAATCTCTCCCTCCTCCAATAAACACATTTCTCAGAAGGTCTCTGCTAGGAAAATCCCCATCCCCACCCGGTTCAGCTCAGCAAGGACACAAACATCCATCTCCAGGAGCAGCCTGAGCACAGCCCATAAAGCTCCTGCCAGGCTCGGGGAGACCCTGATGTTCTCCACAGCTCCCAGCTCCTCCAGTAATGTAAATAATAAATCACTGCTGCCGAGCTGGTGCCCAGCCAGCCACTGCACAGCAGGACTTTGCTCCGCTCCTTCCTCCCATCTGCTGCGCTCTTCCTCCCTCCCGGTGCTTTTCCATACCCCAGGGGCTGATTTTTGGGGATCGGGGTGTCCCCAACACGCAGGAGCGGTTTCAGTGCTGTTGAGTCCCAAGTGGAAAGTTTTTAATCCGTTTTGTCCCCTGCTAGTGGCACTCGGTGCCGTCCTTGGCACGTTCCCTCACCTCGGTTTCCCTCTGCCAGGCTGCACTGCAGCCTCCCGAGGGATTTTAGGGAACGGGAACTGCTCTGGGGACTAGGATGAGGCAATTCAAACCCTGATCCTGTGGCTGAAGTGGTGAATGTGCCACCTGCGCGTGTTCGGGGTGGGTAATCCCTGTTTGTTTTCCAGCAGAGCCCAGACAAACTCATCGCCTGCAGCTCAGGAAGGTTTTGAGACACCACCGGGAGCAGCCAAACCAACCCAGGGCCTGTTGACATTCCTCAGTGCCAGCCAAGAGCTTTGCCTTCCCCTCCACGCTCTCAGGGGCCCAAATTAGCTTTTAATAATAATATTTCATGCCAAAAAAAAAAAAATAAAAAAAAAAATCCCCGGGCAAACAATCCGGGCGCCGGGACAGCAAACACTCCCCGAGGGGCACCAGGTGTGGTGCGTTCCTGATAGCTGGAAAAGAAAGGAGGGATTATTTCGCTCTCCAGCAATGTGCAGGGCGAGCAGGAGCGGCCAGCCTGGCTCCACCGTGGGTACGTGGCTTTGGGAAGAGCTCCCCCAGCCAAGCCCCGAGCTCCAGAGCTGATTAATGGTGGCGTTTCTTTGTTCCGCACGTTTCCTCCTGGCGGAGGTGCGCGATTTCAGGCGATAAAAGGGATCTGTTTGTTTTAAAAACAAGTCCTGCGAGTCGCCCGAGCCATCCCACCCCGTGCCATGAGTGCTTGGCACAGCCATCCCAGCGTTTGTGTGGGTCCATCACCGCTCAGAGGTTATTCCTCACACCTGGAAAACTTCATTTTTCCCTCTTCAATGACGTTTCCCATCAATCTGTCGATGTCCTTCCCTTTCCCCTTAGCAGAGAAGTTGAGCTCGGGTGGGACAATGGTGTTAGAGCCTCAACCCCGGCTCTGACCGGGACAGAAATCAGGGAAAACCCTTTCCTTCAGCTCTCCACCCTCGGCTTTGGAGCGCAGAGCAATTTTGCACCCCTCCAGGGTTTAAAAGGCAGCAGAGATTTGGGCTGCCGGATAATATTTCCGTGAGCCAGCTGCTGTGATAAAACCAGGGCATCTGTCAGCTCCTGAGCCGGGCAGCCCAAGCCCGGCCCGAATTGAGATTGGCCAGTGTCCCTGTGCCCGGGGGAGGTGACAATGGCACCCCCAGGCTCGGGGACACCCCAGCGGGAGCCGCGGCTCCTTTCCGTGCCCATCGCGGGGAGAAGAATCCTGAATTTCCTTCGAATTTCCTTGGGACGCTTATCCTCTGAGGATCGCGATCCCGGGGGCGAGCGACAGCAGCACCCTTTAAATCCAGGGCGGAGAGCTTAGGGCAGGATTAGCAGATGTCTCGGCAGGCTTTACACCACGCTCGGCTCCCGGGGTGCCACCCTCCGGCCCCGTCCGGCTCCAGGCTTCGCTTGCCGAGGAGGAATGGAGCAATTCCCCTCGGGACATCGCTGCATCCCGGGCAAACCCGGGCTGGCGACTCCGTTCCGAAAGTGGCGATCGGTTTTCGCTGCAGAGCTCGTTCCCATGGGGGTCCTGTGGCCGGGAGGAGAGAGCTCTTCCCGGGCTGCTTCACCCTGGAATTTCCCGGGAGGGAGAGCCTCCCTGCTTCCCACCTTTGGGGATCCCTACAGGGGAGCCCCGAGGATTCCCCAGGGAAGAGCTGACCTCTCCCTCCCATCCCAGCCTGGCTGGGGGAATCTCCCCTCTCCATCATCCCTTTTGTGTTCACGAACAATTCCCTGGATCGCTTTCCACCCTCGGCGCTTTTCCTCCCTGATTTGTCTCAGCGATGGGTTTTTTTTTTTCCCCCCACCTTAATTTCCCTGCCACTCCCCACATCCCTTTTACCTGTCCCCAAACGCCACCCCCGAGGGCTTTTTGACCACCAGGGCTCCCGGGATGGCTTTCCTCCAGCACACGCAGGCTTGCATAATAGCTGTTGACACCGCAACTTCATTTGAATCGATCTTGTTTGCTAATTAGCTGATTGCAGTAATTGGCATGAATTACCCCGGGGGATTCTGCCTCCCTGGGGGTGGGCAGTGGCCGGCGTGTCCCAAAAAAGAGGTGGGAATGGCAGGAGTGAGGAGGTTCCTGCTCCAGGGACACCTCTTGAAGGTGTCCTGGTGACCTGTGGAGGTGCAGAGGAGCTTCCAGAGGGGAAGCACAGCCTGGGGCAGGGATTTTTAACTCCTGGAGTGCCTCAGAGCCACCAAAATTTCCAGAGAAGCTATGATAGGGCCCGAAACGGGTTAAAGATCGTGTTTATGGGATGAGGGGATGTGACTCTTCGCTCTGCCTCAAAAGGCAACTGGAGATGACTCAAACGCTGGGTTAAAGATAAACCAAGTGAAGCAGCTTTTCTCAGAGGTCATAATTCCCTTCCGAAAATTCCCTGCCAAAAATTCGCGGAGGATGAAACAGCATTAGAGCGAGCGAGGAGGGAGCAGGCAGTGTCAGGGAGAGTGTCCTCCGATGGCACAAACCTTCTGGGGGATCCAAAGGAGGCATCTCTGAAAAGCTCTGAGGAAATGGGGCAGGAGCAGTTAAATTCTCCCCTTCCCAGTCCCTTTTCTCTAAGCTCCAGCTGCAGAGGGAGGACCATCCCTGTCCCATTCCCTTGGGATCCAGTCAAGATCCAACAAACCTTAAATTCATCATAAACATTGATTTAAAAAAAGAGGGACAGCAAGGGCAGGTAGTGAGTGACAGGACAAAGGGGATGGCTTTAAACTGACAGAGGGCAGATTTACCTTAAATATTAGTAAGAAATCCTTCCCTGTGAGGGTGGGCAGGCCTGGCACAGGTGCCCAGAGAAGCTGTGGCTGTCCCTGGATCCCTGGAATGTCCAAGGCCAGGCTGGATGGACTTGGAGCAGCCTGGGACAGTGGGAGGTGTCCCTGCCATGGCAGGGGTGGCACTGGATGAGCTCTGAGGTCCCTCCCAACCCAAACCAGCCCACGGTTCTGCGATAACTCAGTTTTTAACCAGAATAACCACCACACCCCAAAGCGAAGCACCTCACAGGGGCACATTTCCATCTGTGCTGCTGCCGGGGTCACCTGATGGAACCTGCCCCCGGTGAGGCTGAAGGAATCTGTGAAGTGCTGTTTTGTATGAGCCATCTATTTATATTGACAGCTTCCCACGCTCCATCCCTCTAATCCCGCATCACTTTCTGCCAAGCTAAGCTGCATCATTCCAGCTCTTCTTTCCCCTCTTTTTCCTGTTTCTTTTCTTTTTTTTTTTTTTTTTCAATATTGCCCTGTAATTATCATCTTTCCAGTCTTCCGGGATCAGAGAGAAATCCCAGGACTTCTTAGAGAGGATGAGGAGCAGCCCATACCTCTCCTCGTCCTGCTTCCACGGGACTCTTGGGAGCAAATTAATCTGAACCCGCTGTTTAAAAATGTTTATCCTCAGGCCATGCCATTTAGTGTCTTCCTGGGTTACTAATGGACTAGAAAGCTCTTCGTTGTCCCTGTGCAATCTGAGAACATCAGCCTGCTTTTTCCAAAGCCAGACAGAAATTATTGAGCTTTTTTTTTTCCCCTCCATTGTTATCAGCAATTTTCTGATCTCCAGCTTGAGGACAGGCAATGCTGCTGAAGTTATTTCGCTGCTCTTAATTTTGTAAAATCAAATTAAAAGTCGCTTCCTCCCTGTCACCCATGAACCTCCAGGAGAGTGTTGGTGTGGCCAATTGCAACCTGAATTGTGGAGTAAATTCCACAACTTCATTGAGCCAGAACGCCAACAAGTTTTTGTCCTGGTACCCAGCGTCAGTTTTTAGGTATTTTGGAACAGACAGTGGAATAGAAAAAGTGGAATCGTGGAATAGAAAAAATGGAATCGTGGAAGAGAAAAAGTGGAATAGTGGAATAGAAAAAGTGGAATCGTGGAAAAGATAGTGGAATAGTGGAAAAGATCGTGGAATAGTGGAAAAGAGGGAGCCCAAATGAAAAGTGAGCGTCCAAGACCCTTTGGTGGGTCAGGAGGCCACATCATTAACCAGAGCTTTCATTATTTTAAAGCATTGCAAACACACAAGAAGCAGCTGGGTCCGTCCGTGGGGTCCACGGGGACTTTGTGGTGACTTTTCTCAGCTGCAGCAGAGGGGTGGAGGTCCCTGGGCAGCTCCTGAGGACTCTGGGTCCAGCCTGGCCGGGACTGAGCTGTCCAGGGGATGGATATCCCATTTCCCATGCTGGAAATGTTCCCATTTTTCTCCGTGCTGGCGGAGCTGTCATTGAGCAGCTCTGGAGGGACAAGTGACAGCAGTGGGGGTGGCTGCATGGTCTGATCCAAGGGAGGAGCTGGCAGAGGACTCGGCAGAGAGGAACCACAGCAGGAGAAGGAGCTGCTTTTCCTCCCCGAAGGTCTGCAAGGTTGGACACAATGAAATTCCCTCCTCCCTGCCTGGCCCGGAGCAGCCACAACCCCGGAGGAATTCAATGCAACCTATTCAAAACACGCCAGGGTCAAAGCTTTATGAGGCAACAAAGAAAATAAACCCCGAGACAAAAAGCTATTCTGCAGGAGGGCAGGGGAAGGAAGCGGCTCCCAAAATATCAATGGCAAGCTTTCCTCTGAGCCTAGCTGGGCCATGGGGGGTCTCTGCAGCGGTGGGAGCGAGCGGGGGAGATGTGAGCACATCCTCCTGCACCTTCCTCCCGGTGGGAGAGAGCCTCAGCGATCACAGTGCGGAGCTTTGGGGATGTTGGGGCAGGACCCTGAGGGTCTGGGCAGCTCCTGGTGGGAGCTCCTGCAGGGAAAAGGGGCTTGGACCCCCTCCTCTGCCCCATTTCCTGTGGTCACCACCTCCCCGGTGGCTCTGTGGCTCCTGGGGTCACCTCGGGGCCTTCAGAGGCAGCGGACAGACTCCTGCTCCCCACACCTCCAAAATAATTTGGGTTTGCCCTCTGCATTTCTGCTCTTTATCCGGAGCACTGAATGAGTTTTTTTTTGAGAGTTTTGAACCGTTCCATGTGGGGTTGAAGCTGCGGCACTGAGGAAGGGATGGAGAGGACTCAGGAGGGAGTGGAATTCAAACCAGAGATGATTGAAACCCAGCAGGGTGGGGACGGACACACACACTGTCCCACTCTCTGCTGGGCAGGGCAGGAGGCACCTGCAGCTAGAGAAACCCCCCTGGTAGGGCTGAACCCCAAAAAGCACCCCAGGAAATCCCAGGAGATGCAGAAGAGGATGCTCAGCTGAGCAGCCCTCCCAGCTGGGACGCTGACACATCCCAGTGCCACCTCCTCGAGGGCAGGGCTGTCCCCACGAGGGTGACCGAGGGTCACTCTGGACACAGAGTCCCTGTTTGGAGCAGAGCAGGGAAAGGACATTTCCCCACAGCCCCTGAGTGAGTCAGGAATTTGTGGTCTGCGACGGTGAGTCAATGTGAGCGGGAAAATTTGGGCTATTTTTTAGGGCCACTGACGTTTGGGGGGGGTTAACCCCTCTCCCTCCTCCCGTGGAGGTATCTCGGCAGTGCCGTGCTTGGAAAGGGAAAAAAGAGGGGAAAAAAGAGGGGAAAAAGAGGGGAAAAAAAGAGGGGGAAAAGAGGGGAAAAAGAGGGAAAAAAGAGGGGGAAAAGAGGGGAAAAAGAAGGGAAAAAGAGGGAAAAAAGAGGGGGAAAAGAGAGGGAAAAGAGGGAAAAAAGAGGGGAAAAAGAGGGGAAAAGAGGGGGAAAAGAGGGAAAAAAGAAGGGGATAAGAGGGAAAAGAAGAGGGGAAAAAGAGGGGAAAAAGAGGGGAAAAAAGAGGGGAAAAAGGGGGAAAAGAGGGGAAAAAGAGGGGAAAAAGGGGGAAAAGAGGGAAAAAAGAGGGGAAAAAGAGGGGAAAAAGAGGGGAAAAAAGAGGGGGAATAGAGGGGGAAAAAAGAGGGAAAAAAGAGGGGGAAAAGAGGGGGCAAAAGAGGGATAAAGGGGGAAAAAAGAGGGAAAAAAGAGCCTGCCCAAGGCAAAGAGGGGGCTGGACTCACAGGGTGGGGTGCCTGGGATGAGGAGGTGAGGGGAGCAGGACCACAGTGACTGGACAGGGCTAACAGAGCCACAGAGCGAAAAGCCACACAGATAGAATCGCAGAATTGTTTTGGTTGGAAAAGCTCTCCCAGATCATGGAGTGCATTCCCCCAGCAGAGCCAAGGCCACCCCTGACCCCTGTCCTAAGGGTCACATCCACAGGGCTGTTAAATCCCTCCAGAGATGGAACTCAACCCTGCCCTGGGCAGCTGTGCCAATGCTTGGCTGCTCTTTTGGGAGGAATTTTCCCAATTTCCCAATCTAAACCTCCCCTGGCCCAGCCTGGGGCCGTTCCCTCTCCTCCTGTCCCTGTTCCCTGGAGCACAGCCTGACCCCCCGGCTGTCCCCCTCCTGTCAGGAGCTGTGCAGAGCCACAAGGTCCCCCTGATCCCCTTTTCTCCAGGCTGAGCCCTTTCCCAGCTCCCTCAGCTGCTCCTGGAGCTCCAGAACCTTCCCCAGCTCCATTCCCTTCCCTGGACCTGCTCCAGCTCCTCCAGATGTTTTTCCCAAGCTCTGCCAGTTTCTCCAAGCTCTGTCTGCACCAGGGTGATCCCCCTGCTAGAAATGCACATGGACCAACATTTAAAGCTCCTCACAAAGTCACGGAGAGATTTTCCAGCATTTCCTTTCCTCCTGGGAGTAAAGGACCACACCGTTGCTCCTGTCCTTCGCAGGGAATTCAGGTCCTTAGCATCTCCTCATGGGATAAGCAGCCTTTTCCCAGGGGTGCTCCTCCTTCCCACTGCTTGCCCAAAACATCAGCCACCACCTCCCCTTCCCCATCTCCCCTTCCCCATCTCCCCTTCCCCATCTCCCCTTCCCCACCATCTCCCCTTCCCCCATGTCCCCTTCCCCATCTCCCCTTGCCCCCATCTCCCCTTCCCCATCTCCCCTTCCCCACCTCCCCTTCCCCACCTTTCCTTCCCCACCATCTCCCCTTCCCCACCATCTCCTCTTCCCCATCTCCCCCTCCCCCATCTCCCCTTCCCCATCTCCCCTTCCCCACCATCTCCCCTTCCCCATCTCCCCTTCACCATCTCCCCTTCCCCATCTCCCCTTCCCCATCTCCCCTTCCCCACCGTCTCCCCTTCCCCACCGTCTCCCCCTTCCCCATCTCCCCTTCACCATCTCCCCTTCCCCATCTCCCCTTCCCACCCGTCTCCCCTTCCCCATCTCCCCTTCACCATCTTCCCTTCCCCACCCATCTCCCCTTCCCCATCTCCCCTTCCCCATCTCCCCTTCCCCATCTCCCCTTCCCCACCTCCCTTCCCCATCTCCCCTTCCCCATCTCCCCTTCCCCATCTCCCCTTCCCCACCTCCTTTCCCATTCCTCCCTTCCCCACCTCCCCTTCCCCATTTCCCCTTTCCCCCCATCTCCCCTTCCCCATCTCCCCTTCCCCATCACCCCTTCCCCATCTCCCCTTCCCCACCGTTTCCCCTTCCCCACCACCCCACCTTCCTGCTGGAGGTTAATTTCTTGTCCTATCACGCAGATTTAGCTACTCCATCCTCCCTGATTTCATTTAGTTTAGCAAAATATTAAGATGATTTTTGGTTTGGTTTTTTTTTTTTTTTTTGGTGGGGAGGCTTGGGTTTTTAAAATTTTTTTATTTGTTTTTTGTGGAATCATGAGCACAGGCGCCTCTGGATTGCAACAATCTGAATTCTCACAGATTTTTCTGCACAGTCTGTTGCATTCCTGGGACACAACAGGGGCCTGATGTTTTAGGATGAGCAGCAGGGAAAATCAATATGAACTTTTGGGCTCGATGATCTTGGAGGTCTTTTCCAGCCTTTATGATTCTATCAACAAAGGGCAGGGATAGGTGGAAAAGGGTCGGTTTGACTGCCTGCTTTATATTCTCTCATCACACTCCCAAATCTGCCCTCTGTGCAATTTGCAGCCAATCCTGATGGATTTCTGCTCCATGAACTCGCCAAGTTTCCCCTCAAACACTGAACATCCCACGGCAGGGAGCTCTCCAGGCCACCAACCACTGCCTGAGGAAAGGATTTTTTCCTTTTCTCCCTAATTTCTGCCTTCACCTGCTTCCTGATGGTTTTTTTCTTTCTCTAAGTGTCCCCCCTTTCCACACCAAAAAGGAGCCAGCCCCACATCCGTGTGCCATTTGGCCCTGGCTGAAACACTGCCCCAAAGCCACCAACACTCCTGGGAATGTCTGAACGATTTGTCAGCACAGATTCACTTTAAAAAAAAAAAGATCTAGCGAGGAAAAATGCCGGGAACAGCGGCGGTGTCTGCACAGGCAGATCCCACGGCAGTGCCTGTCAGCAGCACAGGTGAGACGAGCGGCGTGGGATTGCTCCCAGCTCAGACAAATTAATAAGGAGGCTGTGCCGGGGTGAGTTCTGTCCCAAATAGATGAAGTGCAAGCTTGTAACATGTGCCAGGATCCTCCGGAGCTTGTTTCACAAGCGTTTCCCATTTCACATGCACGCCTGAGGAATTCTGCTTCCCCCAGCTCGAGGTAGGGAGGAAAATAGAGAGGGGAGAGAGCAGGTGGAGCTGCAGCTTCAGCCTTCTCCTCCAGCACATCCCTGCTCAAAACACCAGGAATTTTTGCCTGGATTTAGGCCATGGATTTTGGGCTGGTTCAGGATGGATGGATGGTCCAAAGTAGGAATTGCTGTTTTCCTTTGAAAACATCAAAAATGGGAAGAGCCTCTAAGGTCATCAAATCCAAGCATTAAGCCAGCATCCCCAAAACTCTGCAAACCATCCAGGAGCTTGTTTTCCCTCCTGCAAATCACTGACAGAGCGGCTCTCCCTCTCTCCCTGCTCCCACACCTCTCCTTCCCACACAGAGCCATGTGCTGTGGGGCTGGGGTACATTCACACCTTCTCCCCCCGACACTGATGCTGGAAAGGGAGAATTTCCAGAGAAGAGAGGCTTTTTAAGGGTTCCCTGGGAGCACTGGGACAGAAGCATCGCCCTGGGAGCACTGGAAAGGGAGAATTTCCAAAGAAGAGAGGCTTTTTAAGGGTTCCCCAGGAGCACTGGGATGGAAGCAGTGCCCTGGGAGCCCCTGAAAAGCAGAAATGAGCAGGGTCCGGGCAGGAGGACAATGCCAGCAGCTCTGTGGCCCCAAAGGTGCAGACACACCACACAGCCCCAGCAGTCCATGAGGTGCTCTGCAAAGCTCAGGTGAGCCCTAAAAGTCACAAAGCCTTTTAGAAGGGGCTAAAAGAGAGCTGGAGAGGGACTTGGGACACGGGCTGGAGGGACAGGACACAGGGAATGGCTTCACATTGACAGAGGGCAGGGACAGATGGGATATTGGGAAGAAATCCTTCCCTGTGAGGGTGATGAGGGTGACCAGAGAAGCTGTGGCTGCCCCTGGATCCCTGGCAGTGTCCAAGGCCAGGCTGGACAGGGCTCGGAGCAGCCTGGGACAATGGAAGGTGTCCCAGCCGATGGCAGGGGTGGCCCTGGATGAGTCTCAAGGTTCCTTCCAACCCAAACCTTCTGCGACTCAGTGATTTTGGTGAGCAATGATGATCTTGCGCTGATTGGGGCAATGGAGAAAGGTTTTAAATCAGCCACAAGGCGTTGCAGGAAAAGCACAAGAGGACACCGGGACTGGAGACAGCTCAGCAAAGACATCAGGGTTTGGGGTTTTTTATGTTTGCTGTCTGGCTCTCTGGGTTTTCCTCCTCTGGAAAGACCATATCTGATCCCTGACAGACCCAGCAGCTTCTGAGCGTGGTTGTGAACAGGAAGGGTTCACAAAAGAGCTGTCCTGGGCAGGTCTCCCCTCGTGCTCCCGGGCTGGTTATTCCTTCCTCCCAGGGCAGCTCACAGGTTTCATTAGCTCTGGCCCTAAGGACAGCTCTGCTGAGCTTTGAGTCCCCCTCTGTCCCCATCCCCCAGTTCTCTGCATCTCCTGAGTGGAAATAACCCAAAACCGAGGAGCAGGGAGGAGTTGTCACCACCCCTCTCTACGAGGGACGGAGAGGATGTTTTTCCACTCGGGGATGGTTTATCCAAGCTGCGCACACACGCTCTCACACTCTCACACACAACACGACCGTTTTCTCACCGAGTCCTTGGGATTTTGGCACTCCCTCCCACTCCCCTGGTCGTGCACAGCTCCACTTTCCAGCTGAAGCTGTTGCTGGAGGAGTTTCTTCGGAGGAGATGTGGGTAAATCTCCTCAGTGTTTGGTTTGCAGAGCTGCTGGCGCTTCCCAGGGCTCCCAGGCTGGTTATGAGCAAATGGAAAACAGAAGGAAACCAAATCCCTGCCTCACTCACGCTCCATCCCTGCCCCTGCCGTGCCCCTGGCGCTGCCAGCTCGGAGAGAGGAGCCTTGTCCCATCTCCAGCCCCACGTGAAAAGCTCTCCATCAAACCGAGGGCTTTGCAACCTCTGCTTCCATTTCAAAGCCTCTTTTTTTCCTTTTGCCGAGGATCTGGAGGGACGGGAGAAGTGTTCAAAGCCCGGAGTTGGTTCTGAAGTCCAAAGCTGGGCGAGCAAAAGGGGTTTGTTTTATATGATGGAGCAGAGAGCCCAGGAACCTGCGAGGGCAACACCTCCCTGCAAATCAGGTCATTTATTTAGCGAGGGAAAAAAGCCTTCCCGAGGTTCAGAGCATTAGGGCAGAAATCAAAGAGTATTTGAAGGAGGAGGGAAAGCCAAGCCCTGGCTTTGCCATTCCTGCCCTCCTGCTGGATCCCCACAGCACCGAGGGAGAAATATTTCACTCTTTACACACCGCTTTGAGCCCTCAGAGCCGCCCTTTCCAGGGGGACTGGGGTCAGCTGCCACACTAAACTCCAAATATTTTCCTAGTTGGCAAATGAAAAAAAACCAAAAAACTCCGTGTGTCTGTGCCTGGCTCTATAGCCAACGTACACGGAATGATAAAGCCCCTGGCACACATCTCGCAAGAGCTAATTATAGAATTTGGAAGCCAACGTGATAATATTTTCTTTAGATGTGTGGTGCAGATGTAATTACTTCTCCGGAGATGCCAGCCGCAGATGACGCAGGATGCCCTTATGTAATCACCTTTATTATGCAGCTATGGAAATTTTCCCTCCCTGGCCCATCCCCTCAGCTCCTTCGTTCTGTTCCTCACCCCAAACTCTCCGTGGCTCGCTCAGAAGGTGATGAGGTCCGAGGCCAGCTGGAAGCATGAGGGCAGCTCCAGAGAGAGCCCATCCCTGGGTTCCCCCATCCCTGGGTTTCCCCATCCATCATCCCTCAGGAAAGGAGCAGGAGTTGACAGCAGGGCTGAGAAAAGGCTCTTCTTCACCTGCTGGGCTCCAGAGAGAGCCCATCCCTGGGTTCCCCCATCCCTGGATTCCCCATCCATCATCCCTCAGGGAAGGAGCAGGAGTTGACAGCAGGGCTGAGAAAAGGCTTTTCTTCACCTGCTGGGCTGGAAGAGGATCACACTGGAGGTTTCCTCCATCCCTGGGTTCTCCCATCCCTGGGTTCCCCCATCCATCATCCCCCAGAGAAGGAGCAGGAATTGATGGCAGGGCTGGGAAAAGGCTCTTCTTCACCTGCTGGGCTGGAAGGTGATCACACTGGAGCCAGGGTTCCTCCATCCCTGGGTTCTCCCATCCATCATCCCTCAGGAAAGGAGTAGGAGTTGACAGCAGGGCTGGGAAAAGGCTCTTCTTCACCTGCTGGGCTGGAAGGGGATCACACTGGAGGTTTCCTCCATCCCTGGGCTTTCCCATCCATCATCCCCCAGGGAAGGAGCAGGAGTTGATGGCTGGGCTAGGAAAAGGCTCTTCTTCACCTGCTGGGCTCCAGAGAGAGCCCATCCCTGGGTTCCCCCATCCCTGGGTTCCTCCATCCCTGGGTTTCCCCATCCATCATCCCTCAGGGAAGGAGCAGGAGTTGATGGCAGGGCTGAGAAAAGGCTCCTCTTCACCTGCTGGGCTGGAAGGTGATCACACTGGAGGTTTCTTCCATCCCTGGCATCTCTGTGGCTTGGAGCAGCAGCCAACAGCTCCATCCTCCTGCTGAGGAGGAGCACCTGCGGGGAGCCCCCTCCCCAAAACGGGCTGGGGATGCCGAGGAGGCACGGGGACTGCAGAGGGAAGCTGGCTGGTCCCCGCAGGGCGAAGGTTTGGTGGGCCACAAACGCTTGGGTTGCTGCAAAGGTTGCTCCAGAATGCAGGAGGTGATCCACAGGTGATCCACAAAGTCATTCCTGACAGGGCGAAATCACAGCAGGATCACAGGCAAAAATCCTTCTGAACCACAGTGATTTTTGCCTGTGGATCCTTTGTGAGGTTTTCCATTTTGCCTGTGGATCCTTTCTGAGGTTTTCCATTTTGCCTGTGGATCCTGGCTGAGGTTTTCCATTTTGCCTATGGATCCTGGATGAGGTTTTCCATTTTGCCTGTGCATCCTTTCTGAGATTTTCCATTTTGCCTGTGGATCCTGGCTGAGATTTTCCATTTTGCCTGTGGATCCTGGCTGAGATTTTCCATGTTGTTGCTCCAAAGTCTCTCTGTCCCACTGCCCGCAGGCCATCGAGCTCAGAGCCGTGGGTATCTCCAGGACAGAGGCTTCCCCCATGACCAGCGCTGCTCAGAGGGGACACAGTCCCCTGGCATGACCAGTAAAACCCTGCTTTGACCACAAATATTTGGGGAAAAGGGTTGATGAGCAGCCTGGAGGCATCACCCTGCACCAGCAGCTCCGTATTTTGGCTGTGCACCTCTCTGCTCCCACCCTCATCCTGGGGAAGAAGCCAAACCTGGATCCTGGATCCTTCCTCGCTGTTTTTTAGGATTCATGTGATGGATGGGGTCACTCCTAGTTCTGGGCCATCCTGCCACTGCCAAAATTGCAAATCTGGGTTGTGAAGGCTTTTTCTTCGTATTTTCCCCACGCGGCATCCGAGCCAGGGCACAGATTGAGGAGGATGAGGCTGGAGATGAACGAGGCTGAATCTTTCAGTGGCTGGGAAGCAGAGTTTAGGGAGCTGGGGAAAGGGGGGGTTGGCCACACAACCTGAAGAAAAGGAAGCCAGGGAGATGGTGGCTGGAGCAGGACTGGAGGCAAAGCCATTGGCTCAGCCACTGGGGAAACTGGTTTCCAGTCACGGGTCAGTGCCAGCGACTGCAGAGGAATTTGTCCTCGGGGCAGGCAATGCCCACATTCCTGCCAGGACAAAGAGCTGTGGGGAAGGCAGCACTGCAGGATGTGTTTGTAGCACTCAGGTCATTTATTAACTGCAAACTCCAAATTCCCGGGAGTCCAGGGCCATCAGCTGGTCACGGATTCAGGTGGCATTTCAGCCCATGCCCATTTCCAGTCAGCCACATCCCTCCCTGTGGCCCACGGGCTGTGTCAGATGGCTCCTTGTGCATTGGGAGCCACCAGAGAGGTTCTTCAAACCTCCTGCTTGGTGCTCCACTGCCCCTCCAGAAGCTCCTCCTCCCCAGGACTCGAGGATTCTCTTGCTCTTGTTGAAGCCACCAATTCTTCCCCAGAGCAGAGCTGGCCTCGATGGAGATGGAGCTGGATGGGACAACATCAGCACACAAAATTTAGTCCTGAGCCTGATATTTCTCCTTAAAAAACCCTCCCACCCTGAGCTCAGGGGGCTGTGCCGAATCCCTGATTCCCATAGGGACAGAAACAACAATTCCAAAGGTGCTTGAACACCCGGTGATGTCTGTGGAAATCTGGCCCTCCTGGATGCAAGTTGGTTTGCTCCAATTTATTTTTACTTTTTATTTTGGCCTGGTGCTTTGGGAATGTGAATGGGAGGTTTGTTTCCTTTGTTCTGGATAATCACCCACGGATGCTTAAGGAATGGTTTTAAACTAAAAGATGAGAGGTTTAGATTCGATTTTAGGAAGGAATTGTTCCCTGGGAGGGTGTGAAGCCCTGGCACAGGTGCCCAGAGAAGCTGTGGCTGCTCCTGGATCCCTGGAGGTGTCCAAGGCCAGGCTGGACAGAGCTTGGAGCCACTTGGGACAGTGGGAGGTGGAACTTTAGAACTGGCTGATCTTTAAGGTCCCTTCCAACCCAAACCATCCCATGATTCCATGATTCTGTGGTCTAGACTTATTTGGGAAGCTGATCGTTCCCATCCTCCCCCCAGGCAGCTCAGACCTGCCCCACATCCCCCGGGCAAGGCACCCAGCACAGCCCTGGGGCTTCCAGCACCCACAGATGGAGCTGCAGGGCCTCTCCTGATTTATGGCACAGCCTGGGCTGCGGCTCACAGTGTCACCAGAACTGTGGGAAAAACAAAAACTCTCCAACAACATTTTTAATGTTAGAGAGTCAAGGCATTACTTTATTATCTGGCCAGGATGTTGCTCTGGCCAGGGTGTGCCACAGAAATCATCTCATCCACACACAGCCCAGGTGTGCAGAGAGAATCATTCCATGATGCACTGATTTTACAGGATTTTCCCCCAAATTTTATACAGTCAAAACCCATAGAGGTGCATTGTTTCAAAGTTCATTGGTCCAGAGTTGAGCAACCCTCAGTGTTCAGTTTCCCATTGGATCCGAATCCCCTCGGCTCCGATGTTAATTAGATCTTCATTTTTCAATTTTCTTATCAATCCTTTGCGGGTGAGATGTCTCCAGCTCTGTCAGAGGTGCTCTGGGGTGGATGTTTGGAGATGGCCACCGATGTTCTGTTGATGGTTTTTATCTCTCTGGGTATCTTTGGGCTGCTCCACTCTGTTGATATGTTGAGTTCATCAGACCTCACCTGGCAGAACAATGTCCTGAAAAGAAACCTAAAATTCCTTTTCCCGGGGTAAACACAAACAAAGCCTTTGACTAAAGTTATACAAAATTTTTAAACCGGTACATTTTCCAACAACAGCACTGAGAGGCTTTGTCTGCCCTGTGTGTGTACAGGAGGAGACAGCTTATACCAGCAGGGATGTTTTCTCCAGAATAGGAATCCATCCCTCTGGATGACACAAACCAGAGTCTTTTGGCTTGCTGGTGCTGGCTCAAGCTGAGCAGGCAGATGTCACAGGCTGGAGACAGAAAGTGTCCCCCGCTGCAGCAGCTGGCACTGACCCAGCTTTTGGGGTCAGCCCCAGGACCCCCTGTCACCCCCTGTGGCGGCGTGGGGAAGGTCCTCTCCCATCCCCAGCTCTCTGTGGGTGTGAAGAGGTCTCTCACAGGCTCAAATTATTGCACTGAAGGAGCAGGAAGAGCCTCTCTCAGCATTTTAACTTCCAGACCAGTGGGATGTCCCCAAGTGAACCCCCATGCGCAGAGAAGGTTTGCTATATCACACATCAATTTCTCCCTGCACAGACACACTCTGGGTGTCACCCTGATGTTTATTGCAGGAGCTCAGCCCCAGAGCCTGCTCAGGCTGTGCAGGCTGGTGGGGATTTGATCAGCTTTCCCTGCAGAAAGGCTGAATTTCCTGGCATGGCGCAGTCGTGCTCCTGTACCAGCCCCACCCTGCACGTTTGGCTGTGGTCTCTGCGATCCCCGCGGGGCACTCACCACAAATCAGGCAAAGCAGCATCTCCCCACAGTCACAGGGAAACCCTGGGATGTTCCACAGGCTGTCACAGAAAACAGGGTGTTTCCTCTGAAAACCAGCCTGGAAATCTCTGCTTTAACAACAGACAGCGGGGAAGGGCTTCCAGCAAAGCCTGGCGAGGAGATACTGCAGGAATTGTGCTTTCAGCGCCCAGCCTGGTGGATGTCACGCACTTAGAGGCACAGTCAGCTGAGGTCTGAGCTGGGGTTAGGTTGTCGTGCTGGTTGGGAAGCTCTGGAGGCCTCCAGCAGAAATTCAGAGCTGTCATCATCACCAGGCCAGGCTGGCTTTGACATTGCCCAGCCAAGGCACTGAGACATCGTGGGATGGAGATGTCACTTCACCCATGACCTCAAAGTATGTTCCATAGCCACCTGACCCTGATTTAGGGCTTTTTTCTGCTCCTCAAAGCTTTGAAAATGATCTTCGCTCTAACTCAAGGAGCCTGGGCGAGGAGAGGAGGGAGGCTCCTGCTCACATTGGGATGTCTTGTAGGGAAAAGCAGCTCCCCAGAGCTTTCAAGGAAGAAATCCCAGTGCAGGGAGGAGCTGTCTGTGCTCCCATTGCCATCGCCACCTCTGCCTTGCCGCGTGCCTGAGCACATCAGTGCTTTTCTCCCTGGGGAGAGTCCCGGGCCGGTGATGCTCCTCCAGACCTCACTGCAGCTGATGTTTTCCTCGTGCTCGGATCGGTGAAAAACACTGAAACCAGCCCTGAAAACACTGAACCAGCCCTGCAGGTGTGGCCCGAGGAGCTCAGAGAGCTTTGGGATCTTGAAATGAAATGGCTCCAAGAGAATGGAAATCATCCTGCCAGGGGGGCTGCCGGTCCTAAAAGGAAGAGGGAAAAGAAAAAAGAGGACATGTGGACAGAGTTTGGATTTTTGAGTAGATTTTCCTTTCCTCCAGAGGAGGAAGGCTTTGGGTGGATGTTCAAAGCCTCACCCCCGAGACAGAGCGAGGCCATCGTGGCTGGGTAGGGAAGGTTTTTTAGGTGGTAACCCCAACCCCATAGCCCCAGGCTGGAGGTCACCTCAGGTGGCTGAGTCTGGGTACCACAGTCTGACCACAGCCACCCAAAAAGGGCAGTGCAGAGATGGAAAAACCCCACAAAGGGCTGAGACAGAAAAACCCCACAAAGGGCCGAGACAGAAAAAACCCACAAAGGGCTGAGATAGAAAAAACCCACAAAGGGCTGAGATAGAAAAAACCCACAAAGGGCTGAGAGAGAAAAACCCCACAAAGGGCTGAGACAGAAAAAACCCACAAAGGGCTGAGACAGAAAAAGCCCACAAAGGGCTGAGATAGAAAAAACCCACAAAGGGCTGAGACAGAAAAAACCCACAAAGGGCTGAGATAGAAAAAACCCACAAAGGGCTGAGACAGAAAAAACCCACAAAGGGCTGAGATAGAAAAAACCCACAAAGGGCTGAGACAGAAAAACCCCACAAAGGGCTGAGACAGAAAAAACCCACAAAGGGCTGAGACCAAGATTTGGTGGCTCTGTCCCATGGGGACAGGGAAACACGGTGAGCTGTCTGCAGCTTGGCTGGCACAAAGGGAAGCTGGGTGACAATGGGGGGGTCTCTGTTGGCTCTCAGAGGTGCTGGGGGGTCTCTGCTGGAGGTGACTTGGGTGGGCAGAGAGAGGTTCACGTCTCAGCCACCCGAGCCCTGGGTTAGAAACGTGACTTCAGGGTTCAAAAGTTTACGCCTCGCCCGAGAGCGCCAGGAGCGCGGGTTATCCTGGAGTTTCCAGCCTTCTCCTAAGTCTCTCCTATCATGATTTATTCATCTGTGGGAAGCGCTACGACATAACTCAGCTCCCAAAGGGAGCGCGAGCGCAGCCTGCACCAGCTGCGGTGTCAGGAAATCGTCTGTCTCCTGTGAGATCTGCCGAGCCCTGCCGGGGAGCCACGGGCTCTGTGCTCCGGCTGCTTCCCCAAATCCCTCTGCTGGGAAGAGTCCGCATCCCAGAGACGCTCCTGAGCCAGCTCTGCTCATTGCCAGGGCGGTCCCAGGGATGGAAAGGCCTCTCTTTCTCCATGGCCCCTTCCAAGGTGCACGCGCATCCCAAAACCAGCCTGGAATTCTGTGCTTCTGGAGCTAAAGGGCAAAATTAAGAGCCTGAATCTCCACAGGAATGCATTTTGGTACAATTCACACCTTCCCCGTGCACCCCAGCGGTGTGTTTTGCCCCGGTTTAAATGCACGTTAACCCACATTTGATTATTTTGGCATTATTGCTGTTTTACTGCTCTCGCTGTTATTTGCGCACCGTTTGCGAGGCCCCGACCGGCGACTCCTTTGATCCCCAGACATCCTGCCAACAGAAAATTCACTTGAGCAAATAAGTCTAAATTAGTGGTAGCTTTGTGTGGCTTTATTTCCCTCCCTCCACGACGGCAAATAATCCAGAGTAAGTGCTGAGGCTGGACGGCCCCCGATGGGAAGGCTGATTGCTCTCCCGCTGGATCACTGGCAGCCGGGAAAGTGGGAAAAGGAGCTCTGGACCATCCTGCATCACCAGGACTCTGGTCAGAATGATGGACCCCAAATCCCTCTTTGAGGAAAACCAAGCCGTCAGACCCCAAAATTCCCGTTTTGAAAAAAAATCCCCAAAGCCCAGCTTGTCAGATCCCAAAATCCCCGTTTGAGTGAACTGAATCTCCAATTCAATCTGCGCAAAATCAAGTTTTGGGAGCTTGAAACCCCCTATTTGAGAAAAGAATAATTTGAGAAAAGAATAATTTGAGAAAAGAATAATTTGAGAAAATAATAACAATAATAATAATAATAATAATAATAATAATAATAATAATAATAATAATAGTAAAAGAACCCAGCAGTAAGAGCCTGAAATTCCAATTAAGCAAAACAAGCTGTCGGACCCTCAAAACTTTCTCTGTGCAAAAACAAGCTGCCAGACCCTAAAATTCTCATTTGAAGAAAAACAAGCGGTCCAACCCCAAATTCCCTTTTTTGAGCAAAAACAAACCCCTGAACCCCCAATCCCTATTTGAACAAAACCAAGCTTTCAGATCCCCAAAACCCTATCTGTGCAAAACCAAGCCATCAGACCCCCAAAATCCCCACTTGAAAATTTTAAAAAGCCAGCTCCAAATCCTTATTTCAGGAAAACCCAGCGTCTGACTGCAAAGTTCCCATTCAAGCCGAAACAAACCATCAGCCCCAAATCCCCGTTTGAGGAAGAGGGAGCCATCCCTTCCCAAAAGCCCTGCCGGAGGTGGGCACAAAGAGTTAAGCTCCTGCGGGCGCCGTGGCCAATCCCACCGAGCGAAGGGCAGCCCTTGGCCCCAGCCCAGCAGCAGGTTGCTCTCCGCAGGTATTATTTTGGACTTTTTCCCGGGATACCGAGCAGGGAAACAATGGATTCCGCGGTCGGCGGAGGATGGGGAGCTGCGGGACGCACCCCTGGGCTGCCCAGGTAAATCCCGGTGGGTGCTGGCTTTTTGCGGGGTCTTTCCTTTCCTCTCTTCCTCCTCTCTGGGTGTCTTTGTTTGGGGCCGGACAGGGGAACGAAGGGTTTGGGGTGGATTAACGCAGGGCTGAGCTGGCGGCACCCTTTGCAGGTGATTTTTTGGGGGAACACCGCGCTGCGCTCGCCCCGGGGGTGGGAGCAGAGATGGGGTGCGCGGAGCTGGGGAAAGCTGCGATTTCCTCCCTATAAACCCCCCTGGATCCAGCTGGAAACCCCCAGCACCCGCACCTCGCACCCCGATGGGTTTTGGGGCACCGCTCCGCTCCAGCAGCGCTCGTTCCGGCGGAGGGGACAAGGCACAGTCGGGACAAGCCACCGCGGGGGCTCGGAGCGCCGTGTCCGGGGAGGAGCGAGCGCTTCCCGGGCTGGCCCCGAGCCCGAGAGATTCCTCGGGGAGAGTTAATGATAAATCGCGGCCGGGCTGCTGGCGTGGGTGGCGGGTGGGAGCTGGTGGCGGTCCCCTGTGGTCCTTCCTGCGGGGACAGAGGTTTGGGCGAAGTTTGGGGACGGCAGAGCCAGGCAGGGCTGGTGGGGACAGTCCTTGGCATCGCTCTGGGGTGATGGCTCATCCCAAATGGCAGGAGCAGGCCTTTCCCCCACTGCACCCCGCCCAGGGCAGGGGTGTGAATCGTGCAGGGTGACAAACAGGGGGTCCGCCTGGCTTTTGGGGTCAAGGAGTGGGGCTGCAGCTGGGAATCACATGGGGATCGCTGAGATTTGGGGTGTGGGGATGTGCGAGGATGCTCAGGCAGATTTTGGGGAGCCAGGCAAGGGACGAAGCTCCGTGCTGGGGCACTGTCAGGGGTGACCAGAAGCTTCCCCTTGTATTGGGGACACCACGGGCTCAGCTGGCAGCACCTTGTCTCCAGCCTCCTCCTAAAGGGTTTTCAGTGGATGAGTACAGGGCTGAGCCAGTGGGACGCTTTCCAGGTGATTTTTGGGGATGGGATGTACCCGCCAGGCTGCGTTCAGGGGGTCAGAGCAGTGATGGAGATGAATTGTTCAGGGTGGGGACAGCTCACCCTGGATCCCGCTGGCAGCATCTTAAAAAGGGGAAACTGAGGCAAGCAGGGCTGGGGTGGCCCCAAACAGCCCAACCCGTGGCACGGAGCACCCCAGACCCTCAGGCCCGCAGCCAGCACGGAGGTTTCTCCATCAAACTGCCCTTCCCCTGCACTGAGGGATCTCAGGGAGTTCTCCCCGTGCCACCAAGGCTGGTGTTTTCCTGGGCAGAGGTTGCCATCAGGACCTCACTGGGGACGATGACACAGCTGGCCCTGAGCACCTTCTGGGGGCAGTCACAAGGGTCACAGATTAGACCATGGATGAACCCTTCCTGATGGACACATGGGATTTGGGATGGTGGTTTGGGCTGGGCTTGAAAGCATCCTGTCCTGCTGCCACTCTGCCGCTTGGGACGGCGGGGACACACATGGCATGTCACGGGAAATCCTTCCCATCTGCAGCCTGGATCCAAACCCAGGGCTCTGATAGCAGGTGGGGAAAAGGGGGAAAAACCCCTGAGGATGAGGACTCGGGCCAGGGGAATGCTGGTGGATAACGCCAGTCTGGCTGGCAAAAATCTCCATGGCAGGATAATTCCTGGTGGAAATGACCCCGGGAGCTCTCCAGGTCATCTCGCTACTGGTGGACACTGCCTGGTCCATTCAGGGCTAGAAAACCTCCAAGGATGGAGACCAAAAAGCTTCCCTGGGACTGGACAAATGTACCTTGTCCCACCTCCACGTCACCTGCTGAGGTTTCTCTGGGACTTTGCGCACCTCGCTGCAGCCTCCAGAATAATTCTGATTTCTTTCCTTACTGGAACAGCTCAAGACTGGCACAACCTGCCAAGTGCTTGGTTTTTAATTGCACTCTGTCTGCTTTTTTTCGATCCAGAAAATCATGTGGATTAAAACTGGGAACACCCGGAGGTGAGGAGCTGGGGTGGAGGTGGGCTTGGGACAGGTGGAGCAGCTTGCTCTGGATGAGCAATAGCCATGCCCAGATTGATTTATGGATAATTTTACTGTCGGTAAGGGAAGCCGTGAGGGGTGTCCATTCCTGGAACACCCTCAGGGAGTGGAGAGGGAAGGAGGACAAGCAGGAGGGCACAGAGCCAAGGCCATGTGCTCCACAGGGCAGATCGTGGCTGTGCTTTGCTGTGGTTCCCCCTCCTGCCACGTCCTGGGGGATGGGGACAGCGTGGCAGTGGACTGTGTCCTTAAACACAGCGACCAAGTGAGGGAGGAAAACTGATAGCAGAGTGGGAGGACTGGCTGGGGAAGGTGGAGCAGGCTGCACTGTTCGGGCTTTGTCGGGGAGAACAATGGGGCCTTTATTGGGGAAGGGAGGTGGCGGGGCTGGCAGGGACAGTTTGGTACACAGAGAGTCCCTTGGCCAGCTGGGGGACGGGCACTGGGGTGTGGGATGGGACAGTTTGGTACCCAGTGTCCCCTGTGGGGGCAGGGAGCTGGGATATGGGGTGGGACAGGTTGGTACGCACTGTGTCCCTTGCTGGCTGGGGGAATGGGGGAATGGGGAAATGGAAATGGGAAATGGGAAATGGAAATGGGGATGGAAATGGAAATGGGAAATGGAAATGGAAATGGAAATGGGAAATGGGAAATGGGAAATGGAAATGGAAATGGGAATGGGAAATGGGAAATGGGAAATCAGAAATGGAAATGGAAATGGAAATGGAAATGGGAATGGGAAATGGGAATGGAAATTGAAATGGAAATGGAAAAGGAAATGGGAAATCAGAAATGGAAATGGAAATGGAAATGGAAATGGAAATGGGAATGGGAAATGGGAATGGAAATGGAAATGGAAATGGAAATGGAAATGGAAAAGGAAATGGGAAATCAGAAATGGAAATGGAAATGGAAATGGAAATGGGAAATGGAAAATCAGAAATGGAAATGGGAAATGGGACAGGTTTGTATCCAATGCATCCCTTGGCCAGCTGGGGGGACAGGGACATGGGCTGGGACAGTCTGGTACCCATCATGTCCTTTGGTCAGAAAGTGAAACAAGGAACAGGGATACGGGACATGGGACATGGGCTGGGTCAGGCTGATACCCAGAATGTCCTTTGGTCAGAAAGTGAAATGAGGGACAGGGATATGGGATATGGGACATGGGACATGGGATGGGACAGGCTGATACCCAGAATGTTGCTTGACTACAGCTGGAGGAAACTGGGACACAGGAGATGGGACAAGGGATGGGCCAGCTTGGTACCAAACATCCTCTGGAGGTGGGACTCGTCCCCAGGTACCTCTGTGAGCCCCACAAATGCTGGCATGACTCTCTTTGGTGTGGGTTTCCATTTATAGCCAATCCCAAATCCATTGTCGTCAGGAATTGCAATGGGTGGTTTATGAAAGTACTGGTTCTGAGGGCTCCGAGGAGCATCCCGTGCTGGGGACATCCTGAATCAAATGCCACCTCAAATCCCACGCACTCCAGACCAGAGGAGCTCTGGGGATGGAGGAATCCATCATCCTGCGGGCTGTCCCCTGGCAGCTCAACAAGAGCTCCCCCAAAGAGCCGCCTGGGCCTTTTCATCTCATCTCTTTTGTTTCAGGCTTATTATGTAAATAGCTGATGCGGCCCCCATAATGAGAAAGTAGTTTCCCAGAATACAAAAGGCTGTAATTATCTCATTAGCAGGCAGAAAGGAAAAGGAAATGTTTCTGAGCCGGCTCGCTTTTATTTCCCACAGCAGCCTGAGGAAGCGCAGCCCCCAAAACCGGGACCTGCCTGCCCCAAATCCTGCCACCCCCTCGTTTTCAGGAGAGAAAAGCAAAGTGTGATCCTCCTGTGTCAGAAATAGGTTGGTACTGGGAGGGCTGACGGCTTTGAACTGGGCCCAGTTATCCAGAGGATGCTGCAGGTCCCTGTGCAGGTCCCTCAGAGCTCCCAGGGCTGGGACAGGTGCAGTTGGAAGGTGGGGGGGTCACGGAGGGACAGGATGGTCCCCACATTCCCAAAGTGGATGTTCCTAGGCAGGACTACCACCCTGGCTAGTCCAAGTTCAACCTCCCTGCTCCAGCAGGGTTCCCTAGAGCACTTTACTCACCATTGTGTCCAAAAGTAAATTCAATAATAAATTCTTTGCAGGGAAGGATGGAAAATGTGCACATACACAGCAACCCCGTGGCCCAAAAGGTGTCTGAGGGTGGCTGCAAAATTTGCCACGACTTGACCCTCCAACCTGCCTCCCTGAGTTTGCTTTTTAGCTCTGAATGGGGGGAAAAAGATCTGCAGTGCAGGGTTAAATGGGAAAAGAGAGGCTTGTGTCCTAGGGAAGGAGCAGGAGTTGTTCTTCTGACTTCATTTGGCTTTTGGTTGTGGAAAAAGCTTGTGGTTGAAAGGCTCGAGATTTGCATGTTTTTGCAGACAGGTTCAAGTGCGTTCGTGCTGTATTTCAGCGGTGGAGGAAAACCTGGCAGCCACGGAGCCAGGATGGGGGGAAAGGAGCTGGAGGAGGTGCAGGAAAGAGCCACAAGAATTACTTGAGGGCTGGAAAAAATGCCTGTGAGAGACGAGAAAAGCTCATTCTGTTCCCCTCTTCAGACTGAGCAACTTGAGAAGGGTGCAGGGGAACAGGAGGTGCTGGAGCCAGGCGGGAGGGGAGCTGTGGTGTCCCTGCCTCGTGAAGCAATCCAAGGTTTCGTCCTAAGGAGGTGACACGTGATGGCATGTGACACGCAGGAGGCAGAGCAGGAGTGGCCTTTTTGGAGGATGCGATGTGCAAGGAGAGGTGAGGGAGAGGAAGAGGGATGTGACTGAAAGCTGCACCTGAAACTAAGAGGACAAGAGGAAACAGCCTCTAAACAGGAGAAGTTTAGGCTGGATATTAGGGAAAAATTCTTCATGGAAAGGGTGTCCAGCCCTGGCACAGCTGCCCAGGGCAAGGGTGGAGTCCCCACCCCTGGAGGGATTTAAAAGCCATGTGGATGTGGCACTTGGGGACATGGGGTAGTGGCGACCTTGGCAGTGCTGGGGGAACAGTTGGGCTCCATGGTCTTTGAGGGCTTTTCCAACCTAAATAATTTTGTGATTCTGTGATTCTCTGAGTGCAAGTGTTGGGTTTCAGTGGTGGTTTTTCCCCTGGGCTTGTTAAAGCCTCGCTGGACACAGGTGATTTTTTTCCCTACAGGGTTAACCCATTTCTGTCCTTCCCTTCCCTCTCCATGGCTCTTCCTGGAAGCAGCTGAAATTATCCGAGCCGTTCTTCCTCCCCCCGTTCCCAACCTGTTCCACCACCCCAGGACGTGCTGGCTTTTTCTCCTCCAGCCAAACCACCCCCTTGGCACCGCTGCCAACACACCGGCAGAGCCAATCCCAAACACGGCGCAGGTGTAGGTCCCTCCCCTATAAAAACAACAGAGCAGAGCACGGGTTTATTGTGTCGGCAATCGCTCTCTCGTTAAAGCCCACGCAAACAAACCTGACTAATGAAGGTCAGGGGCACACCTGTAACCACACTTGGCAAGGGGGGGAATTTTTGACCTTCAGATGCCTTTGGTGGCCGTGCTGCCAGCGCCACATGGCAGGGATGGCACTCGTGCCAAGGCCCTGCCCTGCTCTGGGGCTCTTCGTGGAGCTCTCGGTGCCCAACACCGATGATTGATTGATTCCCTTCTCCCGTGGCACGCTGCCGAGGTATGTCTGTCTCCCGAAGGCCTTTGTTGGGAGAGTGTTAACAATTAACCTCCTCAGGCAGAAACGGAGCCAGGCCTCCATAATTTAGTCTTAGTTAACCATTCAGCTGCTTATCTCAGAGCAATTTTTCTTCTTTTTAACTGGAAGGCGTTCACTGAATCGCTTGGGTAGAACAAGTGTGAAGACACAGTTGTTATTTTACTAATTACTGTATTTACAATAACATCTAGGAGTGTCCTGGAGCTGCAGGCACGATGGGAAAACCTTGGTAAAAGGTGGACATGTAGAGTTTGCCCACCCCAGCTGGGGAAAAGGACATTTCCCCTCAGATTTTCTGCATCAGGCATCAAAGTATTGTTGTCTCCAAGGCAGGAAAGGCCAAGAGGCCAAGTTGGAGGTGGTGCAACACGGAATTTGTGGATTCCCAGTGTCCCTGGTCAGAGAAGGTCACCTGCACAGATGAAATAAGGCACTTTATGTGTGGATTCCCAGTGTCCCTGGTCAGAGAAGGTCAACAGATGAAATAAGGCACTTTTCCTTGGCAAGGTGCTGGCACGGAGATGCCGACCAGGAAGGGAGCCGTGGGTCGACCCAGGCAGACAAAGAAAACCTTTCTAGCTTTTATTAACCCAGGACTGCTGGGAAGTTGGAATTCAGCTCCGTGATTGTTCTGGAGGGATCCTCTTGTCCTTTGTGTCTGCAGGAAGTCCCTTCGCTCGGGTTCCCACTGTAACCTCGGGGACACTGTTGCCCCTCTGAGGTGGCTTGGGGGTCTCTCCTGAGCCCAGCCACGCTCGAGGGTGACTCCTCTTTCCTTCTAAAGGACGGACATGGGAACGAAATGCTGGGAAAAGCAAACCACGCCGCTTCCCTCAGCCTCCGTGTGCTCAGGGACTGCCAGGCTCAGCAGCCTTGGGAGTCACTCACTCCTAGTTCATGTTCCCGTGGCAGGGAGGCAGTTATGGGATCGTAGAATAGTTTGGATTGGAAGAGACCTTAGAGATCATCTTCTTCCACCCCTGCCACGGGCAGGGACATCTTCCACCATCCCAGGTGGCTCCAAGCTCTATCCAGCCTGGCCTTGGACACTTCCAGCCACAATTTCCCTGGGCACCCTGCGCCAGGGCCTGCCCACCCTCAGTAAAGAATTTCTTCTCAATATCATTCTTCTCAATATCCCATCTAACCCTGCCCTGTCAGTTTGAAGCCATTCCCTCTCGTCCTGTCACCACAGAGATCATGAGATTTTAGGAGAAGAAATGTCCCAGGGAAGTTTTTAATCACACATTCCCCCAAATCTGGGAGGAGAAAAAACAAACCCTCCTGTTCTGTGGTGGGGCGTGGCAATGTTATTCCTGTGCTCAGAATTTGATTTCACAGTTCAGCTGAGGAACAACCAATGTAAAACCTGAGCAGGAACTGGAGCTGGCCAGAAGATACAAACCCAAGAGCTGTTGTTCTCAAAAAAATGGCCCTTTTTGGCAACAAAGCTGTACTGTCAGGGATCTGTTGGCACTTCTGGAATCTCCTTAACAACATATTTGTAACACTTGTCTGTATGCTCTGTTTATCAGATCCCGGGTTTGCAGTAAACATAAGCTAAGAACAAGGGTTTTTTTCAGAATATTTTCTTGGATGATTCCCAGTTAAAAGAAAACGCTTGTTGTTGTGTTGGCCTTCTTTTTTTTTTTTTTTTTCCCTTTTGGAAGGATCAAACTTTCCAGTGACCTCATCCTGCCCTCAGACAGTCAATGTAAATGTGCAAATGTCACCGTGAAATTTACCCAGTGAGGGAAAGGTAACCTGAATTTCTCCTCTGCTGGCTGGGGAGCACTGAAAGGAGACGATGCTGCTTCCTTGTCTGGAGCTGAGACCTTCCAGCACATCCCTCCTGTGGTGCCTGGTGTCCCATAAAAAGAAACCACAGCCTATAAAGATTCCCAGAGTCACTGAAAAGCAGGTTATTCCCAAATTAGCAGGACAAAAAGTCTTCCCTTGACTCATAAAATCCAAAGGCATTTGGTTGAGTGTGGCTTCAGGTGGGTGTTCTCCATCCTTCCTCAGTGCTCTGTAGCCCAGCCGAGTCTCCAGCACGGCCCTGGATTAATCTCTGGGCATTGTGCACTCATGAAGGGTCAGTGATGATGTTCTTTGGATTAACCCTTGGGCGCTGTGCACTCATGAGTGGTCAGTGATGATGTTCTTTGGATTAACCCCTGGGCGTTGTGTACTCCTGAAGAGTCAGTGATGATCTTTGGGAAGTGTCTTTAGGGTGTGGCAGGGCCATGAACCTTTGAGTGCTGCTCAGAGCACGTGTCCCACTGTCACCTGCTGGATAAGTGACCAGGCCCTGCCACTCCTCGCTGCTGGCAGAGGTTTCGTCACTTCTGAGCAATAAACACTCGTGTTTTGACGGCTGTGGGTCCCTGCACGTGCTCACGTGAGCCTCCTTTACTGCCTGGTCTTTAGACTTTCACCAGGGAATGACATCAGATCATCTGCTGGGACAGAGGTTCAAACTGCAGGACATCCTCAGCAGGGAGTACAGAGCGTTCACTGAACGTTCAGTGCTTCATAAAATCCCACAACGGGTTGGGTTGGGTTAAATCCCATCTCGTGCCACCCCCTGCCCTGGGCAGGGACACTTTCCACTGGCACAGCAGTTGCCACATCTGCCCACTCAGGCTGTACTTTGGATGCTGGAAAAGGGGGAGGAGAAGCCTCCAGAAATGCAGTTTAATAAAGGAAAAGTTGAGCAGCACAGACCCTGCTTTAACCTTTTTAATTTTTTTCCTGTTCCATTATTAGTGCAAATAGCAAGGCCCTGTGAGACACCACAGGGGAGCTGAGCTCCAGACCTCCGCCTGCTCTCCAGGGAAATAAATTCAGCTCTCCTGCTTTACTCAGGGAGGGCTGAATGAACATCCCTGCCCCAAGGAGTGGGAAAACCCCACTGAAATGGGGATTTTGTCCATCTCCCTTTCCTGCTCATCCTGCCTGAGTTCCTCCATCCCTGAATTCTCTGCAAAAGGGCATCACTATTTTTATTCCACTCATGAGGAAAGCTGCACCTCCCACTGCCCTTAAGTCCTGCTTTGGTCCCCACTCTGCCAGGATGGTTTATCCTGGAAAACCTGGAACTGAGGGTGCCTGAGACAAAAGAAAAGCGTCTGTTCTGGCCCACGGGGATTGAGTCAATGAATTCTGTAAGGCTGGGTGGCCACTGGTCAGCTGAGTGTCCACAGCTGTCCACGAGCCCCTGACCCTGCTCCTCCAGGACTGGCTCAGCCATGTCCAGTCTGAGGGTGTCAGGGACATTGAACAGAATGGCAGATCTGAGGCAGGACTCCAGGGACACCCAAACCTTTCTGCAGCAGCACTGGGAGGTCACACAGACTCCCCAGGGGCCTGGACACTTGTACACCAGTGCCTGAATGGAGCTGTGTCTTTCCCCAGATGCAGAAATTCACTTCAGGCACCCAAAATTTGCAATGCACTTTTTCCCTTCCCTCAAATTTGATTCTTGGCTGGTACGGCTTCAAATTCTCCACTACTCAATGAGGCAACAAAAAAAGGGTTGTCACGGGTCTTTTATTTCCTTAAATAAGATTTTACATCTCTGGGTGAAAGCTGATAAAGAGCATCTAGATATGTGAGAATTGGTCCCAAGGATAATTGGTCACAGGACAACCCTGGTCAAAGACAACTTTTAAAATTATTATTTGCACATTATCCATATCCCATGGCCTAGTTTTGGCCAGTCCAAGACATAGCCTAAGTAAGAATCAAATGGAGGAGAGGAATAAAGATTTAAAAGAAAATATAGGATGACACCTGGACAAAAGCATCTTTTTAAAAGCTCGAGTTCAGGTGAGCAACAATCCCAAGGAAGAGATGGGAAGTGCATTGATTAACCCCTAAGGCTGCACTGGAGGGAGCACTTGTATGAGCCAGGACCAGGGATGGAGACCTTCCATCCCCACAGGAACCCAAACTTGTCCAAACTTGGGAAAAGTGACAGAAATAATTTAAGCTTGGGAACAGCAAATGGTCGCATCTCATGGATGCTGTAGAGCTGTGCCTGCTAAAATCCATGCATCCCACTCCCCTGGGAACACCAGCCCTTGGATTGAGAAGATTAGCAGCTCTTTTTGAATGCGCTGGGCGGGATTTGGGGAATTCCCATCCTCCAAGGGATCTGGGGTTCGCAGAGAGGAGGAGAACCCCTTCCCTGGGATATTATTCCAATCTGCAGAGGGCACAGCCCACTAAAAGTCATCTCTTTAACAAGCCTTTCCCCTCCTTGTCCCAGTGCCACTGAGCTGCGCCTCCACCTCACCCCTACGCTGCCATGGCCACGCTAGAGACGCTGCCCGTCCTCAGTGACCCCACCTACCCCAGCCCGGAGAACTTCCACGGCTTCGCCCCGCGGCATTCCCAGACCATCCCCAGGAGCACCATGGGGAGCGTGGGCAGCGGCGTGGCCAACGACCAGGAGTTCGCCATGAAGAGCGTGGGCACGCGGACGCAGAGCAGCGGCCGGCAGAGCGAGGGGCCCCGCAACGGCTACTCCGCGAGGGACATCTCCAACCGCTACTCCGGCGAGGAGAAGACCTACAAGTCGGAGAAAGTCTCCAACTCCCTCTACATCAACGGCGACCTGCGCAAGAGCGAGAAGGTGAAGATGGACATCTGCGGCAACGTGACCACCAACAACGAGAAGAACCTTCCGCCGCCGCCCCAGTACCGAGAGCCCAGTAACCCACCAAAGATTTTGCCAATCTCCGGCAAACTAGACCAGGTGAGGACCTCCTGGAGAAGGTGCGTGGCCGTGGCACATCTCTGGAAGCACGGACCACGAGGCCTTGGGCAATGGTGAAATCCCGATGGTCTAATTCTTACTTTGTGTGTTTTTATGTAGAGATGATGTAATGCTTATGACTTTCAGGGGGGTTGTTAGTCCTTGAGGAGCCCAAGAGCATGACCACAGGTCTCCCACAGTGAAGTTTCCAGCTCATTTAAGCCTGTATTTAAATCACTGGCTATTCCAACCCCCCCCCAAGATGCTGGGCCTGCCTCCCTGAAGGATGGGGAAGGAGCTGGACATGGCTCCTGTTTCAGTAGGTCCAGCATGTGAGTCCCACTCTCATGTTCTGTGCCTTTTATAGGCAGTTTCCAACCACCCGCTGCCACCCAAAACTGCTGCTTGAAAGCAGCCACGAGCATCTGTTCGGAATCCCAGTGCCCCCTGTGAGGCTTGGAAACTACTCCTGCAAATGTCATCTCCCAGCCCAGCCCAGTCCTTGCGGCTCACGTCACCTTCAGGGAGCAAAATCTGCCAAGCCTGGAGGAGCAGAGCCCCAGAGCCATCAGTGTTTTATGCAGCCTGCTGCTCTGCTCCAGTGGCTTCCATAATTTGTGTCCAGTATTGTTTCTGCAGCATTTGGTGGCCTTTTCTCCAGGGCTGTTAAATCCAATAGCCCCTGCAGTCCATCTCAGTCTCACACTTGGTCTCCAACCTCCAAGGTGTTCACTGGGGGCTGTTCTGTTTCTCCTGAAAGGCATTTTCAAAACACTGTTGCTTCCTCTGGTTTAATTTTCACCTAAAGTCCAACCTGCAGTAGGGGAGACTCAATCCCATTTTGAGGAAAATTTTGTTTCTAAGGGTGCATTGATAGGGTGAGGAACATGCAAGGTTTTAAAATCCTTTCTAAATCCCTTACAGCTGTGACCCATTGTCCCCCAGCATCGCTTATACCCACACAAAACACGAATTTTAAATAAAGAGCAGCTCCAGCATGTTCATTGCCTGGTGTCACTGCTGGGGTCACAGCTCCCACCTGCTCCTGTCCAAGGATAAGCAGGAGATGAGGTCCCCATGGGCACAGGTCACTGCTGGCAGCAGGGAGACATGATGCTCCTGGGGAAAAAGGGCTTCTAATCCAAGGGTTCAATTCAGCTTTCAGCAAAAGGGCAATGCAACCTCAGTGCTAGAAATACAATTAGCCCAAATTAGAGTTATTTTGGTCACGACTGGTAAGCAAGGGGCAGCCCTCCTTGGAAACAGCACTAAGAGAACCCAAGGAGTATTCCGGGCAAAAATCATGCAGATTTGGGGTGAGTCAAGATGATTTTCCTTCAGCTGGGGCAAGGGAAGACAAAGTGCTGCCCTGTGAGTGACCACAGGTCCCTCATGTGCAGCCCCCAAGGATTATTCCAGGCAAAAATCATGCAGATTTGGGGTGAGTCAAGATGATTTCCCTTCAGCTGGGGCAAGGGAAGACAAAGTGCTGCCCTGTGAGTGACCACAGGTCCCTCATGTGCAGCCCCAAATGGCCCAGGGTGTAACAGGGTGGGATGAGGAGCCAGCCCAAGCTGCACCAGCCCCACCCTATGCCGATGTGTCACTTTTTGTGTGTTTTTACCGAGCCTCCTGCTGTGTTTGATGCGTGGTCCTTTTTCCTTTTTGCAGAGCAATGAGCCCTTAGTTAGACCCTCAGCCTTTAAGCCAGTAGTTCCTAAAAACTTCCATTCCATGCAGAACCTCTGCCCGCCGCAGAGCAACGGGATGGCAGAGAACAGAAAGAGCTTGAACCACGCCAACAGCAATAGCCCGTCCGCACCCAAGGGTGGGCTCGACAAGAGCAGCCTTAACAGGACTACAAACCAAGGCGGGGGGCTCTCGGATTCGGGCCGTAACTCGCTGACGAGCCTGCCCACCTACGGGACGGGCTACAGCCAGCACGTGGGCCCCATGAGCGCCTCCACGAGCCACATCAACCGCATCGGGACCACCTACGTGGAGAAGAACATCGTGGGATACAACGGGATATCTACCTCAGACAGCGGGCGGTCCTCGAGCAAGAGCACCTCGTCCTTCAACAGACTGAACCATCTCAACGAAACGATGCCTTTCCACTCGCCCTCGACCGACGACATCATCCAAGACCTGGAGGACAGGCTGTGGGAGAAGGAGCAGGAGGTGCTCCAGATGCGGAGGAACTTGGACAAGAGCGAGGCGGCCATCTTCCAGGTGTTCGAGGAGAAGCAGAAGATCTGGGAGAGGGAGATGGAGGACCTGAGGCAGAACTACGCCAACAAGTTGCAGCAGGTCTCCAAAAAGGCGCAGAGGGCTCAGCAGGCTCTGCAGCTCCAGATTTTCAAGCTCCAGCAGGAGAAAAAAAAACTCCAGGATGACATGGGACAACTCCTCCAGCAACGAGAGGAACTGGAGAAGAAATTTGTGGCTTTCAAAAAGGAGCAGGCTGAGTTTCTCCCGAAGATTGAGGAGACCAAGTGGGAGGTAAGAGAGTTTTATAACAGATCTTGAGTGAGGTTTTCATCGCGGGGTCTGGTGACCCAAAGTATCTCCCACGTGCCCTAAGTGGAGCCCACAGATAACAGCCATGGGTTGGTGGCCTCCAGGCGACAGGTGACACTTGTCACCTCACTTCTCTGAGTTCCAGGCCTGTCGATTTCAATCAAGCTAAAATAAGCACTTTTTTGTGCGCAACCTTCTGTGCTGGTTAATAATTTGACTCCACAGTCTGGTCACTCCGAGTCGTGACATTCAAATCCAGTTTCAGGGAACACAGGTCCTTCCACACAGGTACTTGTGCCTGCCAAAAATGGGCTTAAGTCTATTTTAATTAAATTCTTCTGCCATTTGCATTTGGGCAAACCTTGAAACTGCTTTTCAGATATTTGATTTTTTTAAATTGAAGATATAAAAGCAACTGAGCTAAGAATGATATCAATATCCAAGTCTACCTCATGCTTGCCATTGTAACACACAGTTTTCAGTTGTTAATAAGTTTATCTCTCTTGAAAAGGCTGAAAGGCAAATTCTTCTTTCTAGTTCTCTCGTTGAGTCCTACATAATTTTTTCCTACTGTTTCTATTTTTAGAACATTTATCAAAGTCTGTTTGTATAGCCAGTGCTAACATACCTTTTTTTTCAGCTTGATCATGTGAAGAATTTTAATCCTTCCATGCACGGGCTAGAAACTTTAAATTTATTAAGAGTGCAGAGGCAAAACGTAGCTCTAGAATCAAGAAGACCTTATTCTGCTAATCCTGATGGAAAGTCAATGAAGCTGGGATTAATTAGGCTCTGGAATGTGCCATTTGCAGATGTTCAGCAGAGCTTATTAGAGACTTGTTGTAAAACCTCTGCAAGATACATCCCAGAACGTGCAGACTGCTTTGTCCCTCCTTTGACCAGCAGTTCTGCCCAGGCCTTTCAAGGGACCTTAAAGCCCATCCAGATCCACCCCCCTGCCGTGGGCAGGGACACCTTCCAGTAGACCAGGCTGCTCCAAGTCCCATCCAAGGCGGCTTTGAGCACTCCCAGGGTTCTTTAGGAGTCTTTGGGAAGGAAGGCATCACAGGAGGAGTAAGAAAATTCTACTGTCTCTGCCTCCCATCCAATGCTTGCAGTGCTCGGGGAGAAGCTGGGTGGTCTCTGGGTCTGAGATGTTTCTGTCTCACACTTGGTCAAGGTCTGGATGCCATGGAGGTCGGTGGGAAAACTCCTGCTGAGAGCAGAAGGTTTGGGGTCGAGCACTGCTGGTTTGTGGTTGGGTAAGATGAATGCAGGGGGGAAACATTGCTGGTGGGGACCACAGCACCTGACACGACACAACTCCAGCTGGGAATGGCATCAGGTCCCTGAGAGCCAGGACAAAACAGAGGAGGGGACAGCCTCTAGGTCTGTGGCACGGTCCTGGTGAAGGCTGGGTTGTTTCATGGGCAGCGCAGGGGACAAGCAGCTCCTTGCTGCCATCCGCCAGCCTCACGGGTGCTCTCCCCACAGGTGTGCCAGAAGGCAGGCGAGATCTCCCTGCTCAAGCAGCAGCTGAAGGACTCCCAAGCCGACGTCTCCCAGAAGCTCAATGAGATTGTGGGGCTGCGGTCACAGCTCAAGGAAGGTAAGAACTTCCTGCGGGAGAAAGAGGAGCAGATCCTCACCCTGAAGGACTCCTACAGCTCCAAGAGCGTCAACCTGGAGATCTGCGAGAGCGAGCTGCAGCGGAAGATGAGCGAGGTCCAGGTGCTGAGGGAAAAACTGAACCACTGTGAGCTGGAGGTCTCCGGCCTGAAGCGGACACTTGCCAGCATGGGACCCGCAGGGCCTTTTGGCGGGGACCTCGGGGAGAAGCTGCGGGACCCGCTGGCCTGCGAGAGCGACGAGGCCAAGATGCAGCGGCAGAGCGAGGACAGCGTGAACACCCTGCGGAAGGAGGTGGAGCGGCTCCAGACAGAGCTGAAGCTGGAGCGGCAGCAGCGGGAGCAGCAGGTGATGGACTTCGAGGAGGAGCGGCGCACGTGGCAGGAGGAGAAGGAGAAAGTCATCAAGTACCAGAAGCAGCTGCAGCTGAACTACGTGGAGATGTACCAGAAGAACCAGCTCCTGGAGCACAAGGTCAACGAGATGAACACCAAGGCCACCAGCCCCCCGCACACCGAGGAGAAGAAGACATGGACTCCCTCCAGACTCGAGCGAATAGAGTCCACCGAGATCTGAGCAGGGACCGAGGAGACACAACGGAATTTTTTATTGCTGTGCATGTACTACCTACTCAAGCCAGTGATCTTCCGAAGGATACCGCGCTCCCGTCGGAGCGGTGCGAGCGTGCTCCCACCAGGCTCCATCACCCTTACTCTCCACTTCTGTGCTCTGTAGGTAAAATAACTGTGGACGTGCGTTGGTTTTCTATCGATAATGCGACATCTTGTCTGGGTTTTTTTCCTAGTACAGCTGGTGAGGGTCAATCGGCTCTTTCATAATCTGCCCGGACTGTTAATTCGCTAGAGGCTGCCACCCCCTCTCCTACAATTCACCCTTCTTTGGTTGGTTGTTTTTGAGGGTTGTATTCAGTTTCTTTGGTTTTCCAAGCATTTACGTGCAGCAAAACAGTTCAAAGTGGCAGGTTTGTTGCTTTTTTGGGTTGTTTATTTCTTTCCAGGACGTTTTTAGCCACATTGGCTAACGGAGCAAAGCTCTCGGGATCATGAGCAAACTCAAATGTTCTGCATCAAGTATCCTGTCTAGACGGTGGTCTTAGTGAAGTCAGTGTGAGCTTGGCCACTGATTTCAGTGAAACCAGACATATCTCTACCAGATGACTCCCTCTTTGCCCTGGTTGCAAGAGGTTAGGACATCCTTGAGGAGCAGGATGAGCCTGTCCTGGTAACAGAAGCCAACAAGGAATGATGTCCCAGCAGGAGCCTCTCTGGAGGCTCAGCAGAGCTTAATATATGCTGCGTTTTCATTTCCTTGTGGTTTCCTCCTGCGGTTCCACTCCTCCCCCAGGTTGTGACCAACCCCGGGAGCAGAAATACCCTCCCACCTCTGCCTTCGTCCCCTTACTCTTACTCTATACCCAAGCTGTCTACAGCAAGAAAAAAGCTTGGGAATCCAAGCTCGTTTCCCTTCCTAAGAGCCCTCTTACTTCCCAAAGTCAATGGAATCGAGGTTTGGGGAAGCCTCCAAACCCGTGGGATCTTTATGCAAACTGAAGCTTTAGCAATCTGCCCCAAATGTGGGCAATTGTGCCACCCTGTCCCCAAACGAGTGACACCTTGGTGCACTCTCTTGGTTCAAGGTCTGCTTAAAAACGGCACTCGAGCCTCACTCAGGAGTCCCGGGGGGGCACAGCAGCACCACGGCTGGATTGCAATGGTCAGCCTTCAGTAGAGCCATTCCAAACTGCCCCCACAGCCACCCCACGGGGCATCCCAATCTCCAGGGATGGAGATAACACAGGCCTAGCTCGAGAAAATACTCAGCTACTAACTCTGAGCACGGAGAAGTCATAAGAGGGGGAAAATGCTTAAGATCACGCAAGTGCTTATGCCCTGGCAGAATAATAAACCAAATCCTACGTGCACAGTCACCGAGGCAGCAAAACCCGGCATTCCGCTTGAAAATGTGGGCAAAGTGAGCTCAGTTCTCCCTGTCATGGACACTTTTTTACCACAATTCACAATAAAGAGAAGAAAAATGTTGCAAAGTGGAGTTTGCACTGGCCAAAGGAGTGGGGATTTTGGCTCTTTGCCCTGGGGAGCAGCTAGAAGGGAAAAGTTAGAATTAGCAATGGGACATCTTGGAATGTCCATGAGGTGACTCCAGGGAGAGTTTGGCCAGATCACATTTCATGTGCATACCAAGGAAGAGCCTCGAGGCATTGAGGAGCTGAAGACCTTCCAAACAAAAGCCCTGAACCTGCTCATTTTCCATGTTCCACCTCCCCAGAGCTCCCCCATTCACGATCAGGCCTGACCATCAATTTGGGAACAATCATTGTGGTGAGCTCCAGACTGAGCAGAGTGCAGACTGCAGTTAGTCCCACCAGCCCAGGTCATCAGGCCCGGAGCTGGTGGTGGCTGCCAGAGACCCCTGGAGCTGCAGAAAGCAGATGTGCAACAAGAGCAGGGCATTTCAAGACCCCAGCTGATGGTTCCCATCTTCTCCCACCACTTCTGCTCATGTCTTTGGAGCTGGAGGAAGACATAACTCATGGATAAAAAACAGGGCAGCTCAGGCTAAGCCTTTCTCCCATGACCAGCCATAAAAGGGGGATTAGGTCAAGCCTGACTCCTGATGGGTGTGGGGAAGAGTCCCCACTGCAAATCCTGGAGATGCTCCAGCACTCTTGGACATCAGCCCGTGCACCCCACCGAGGAAGGAGAGCGGGTGCCTGCTGGTGTCACCCAGCAGCAGATTTTGCCATGCCCAGGGAGACATCCACCTGCACCTGCCCAGGCAAATGCTAGAGCTTCCTCCATTTCATACTGCAGGCCTTCAAGACAGAGTAAAAAACCCACGGTGTCAGGGCTGGAGATCTGGTGTCTTGCACCATCTCGGCTTTCGTTTCACATCAGACAAACCCACGTGGTCCTCCTTCCCAAAGCTTGTGTGTGGTGTCAGATTTTTCACCTTGGAGAAGGAAAGGCCCACTCTCTTCACCTTCGTCTTCACTGCATCACTTTGATCAAAAGTTTCAATCCAGAACTGAGAGACCTCGACTGTGGACATTCCCTGGATGACAGAGCCTTGCAGACACCCATTCAGACACTGTGCTGCTGCTGCTGGTTTTCCCTCTCTTGGGATTCTCCCAGGATCCCCCAAGCACTCGGCTGTCCTGCAGAAACCACCCCACCTGTGCTACAATGACAGAAAACACAGATGGTTTTGGGAGCCAAACTGCCACAAAGGATTCCTGTGCTTCAGGATTCCTCCCCACAACTGGACGTGCTCCCCATCAAGTCCTCTCCCCTGTGCCAGCCCTTTGCTCAGCAGAGACAGAGCAAAATGATGGTGGGACACCTGGATTCCTCTTGCTGTGCCCAGCTGGGAGCTCACCGGGCTCCTTCCAGGTCTTAATCCTTCCACACGATGGCTGGATGAAAACTCCCATCAAAAGCTTCATTTAGGCTCTGGGGTTTTGGATTAGGACAGCCAAGGGGTGCCAGGCTGGCTTTTGGGTGACATATGCTGGGCATGGCCAAGGGGGCTGGCAGCGTGTCTCTTGGAGGCTCAGGCAGGGCTGATGAATTGTTTCTGTCCCCTGGAACTCCACTCAGAGTCTGGGCTTGACCATACTCCAGCTGTGTCCTCCACCCTGGAGCTAAAGGAATTCAGTGTGACATCCTGGCTCACATGTCATTCTCCAAGTCCTGCCCCCAAAATCCTCCCTAACTTGCCGCTGGCCACCACCACAAGCTGTGGCCATGAGAGTCTCCGCTCCTGGTGTCCACAGACACTAGAGATGCTCTGGGATACCCGACACATGGGACTGGGAAATACAACCCAAGATTTTTGGGAGAGCCAGGCCAGTGGTGGGAAGTTCTGGAGCAGCTCTGCTGTCACACCACCCCCATGTACAGAGCTCAGTCACGCTCCAGGCACATCCACACGGCAGAGGACACTGATCAGCTCCAGCGGCTTCCCCCCATGAGGATGTGGGCTAAGCAGGCTATCCTGGTGCCAGGGAAGGTCTTACCACTCGCTGTGAGCAGGGTTTGGCTCCACCACCATTCCAAGGCTGGCTGCTGCCGCTGCCCCAGCCACCCAGCTGGGTTAATTCCAGCACTCCCCTCTCACCTCCAGGGTGAGCATCACAACCAGGGCACGTTGTGCCTCACACAGTCCCACTTCGCTCCTGCCACTGTCTGGTGGCAGCCGGCGGCCCCGATCCTGCTGTCACTGGTGGTGGTCACTCACCTCCGGGTTCCCACACTCCAGAGAGGAATGGAATTGTTGCTCTTACGCTGTTGTACAGAGAGAAGTGTACTTGGATGTAAATAAGAGCCCAGCTCTGTATGTTGATTATTAAATGGAGACAAGAAGGCTCTGTGGCTTCTGTGTTGGCGAGCGGGGCCGAGCGCTGAGCGCTGCACAGAGGGTGCTCACCACCCCAGCCTGTGCCTGCCTGCAGTGGGAATCAGGGCTTCAGCCCCTCCCAGCAAAGCAATCCTCATGGGATTAGCTCAGCCTGGTGTCACTCTGTCCTGCTTTGATGCTTGCTGTCACCCCCAGCCAGGTTCACAATTGCCCCCTGGTTAAGGCCAAAATCCCCTCTGCCCGTCTGGTGTCACAGACTCCATGCAGTGGCTCCCAGGGGTGTCCCCCGTGAGCCCTGCCCATGGAAAGGACCATCCTGCTCCCCTCCTGCCCCTTGCAGTGGCACTTTATCGCTCGCTCAAGGCAGCGAGCTCACGAGCAACATGACCAAAGATCTCCGGAGAGCGTTGGGCTGCATGCTTGGAGCTGTGTCCCAGCGTTCCTGGGGAGAGAGGAGGCTGGTGTGGGCTGGAAAAGGGGAATGAGAACTGGCAGGGGACATTGATTTCCCCCTGTCCCACCCGGGAAAGTCTGCAGGTCTATAAGGGCATTTCCTGTGTGAGATAGGACAGCATAGAAAGGAGCTCCTGGGTGAGGTGATTGTCCCCAGTTGGTTACACCACTATCCTCCACAGCCATACCAATCAGCTCCACACATTTCCTGGGGAGAATGTGGAGCAGGGGCTGTTCCTAGGAGTTGGGATGGATGCCATTCCCTTTTTCCTTTAGGAGAAGAGAGGGTGCACGCCAAGCCATGCATCCTCTTGTCTTCAGGCAACTTCACACCTCTTGTCTTCAGAGCAATAGGTCTCCTCTAGCTCAGCAGTAGACATCACTACAGGGTCCAGTCAATTGTTCTGGCTCAGTGGGAATTGTCCAGGAAAATGTGGATCCTGAGAGCTGGTGGTCCTGCTGGCTGCCCCCTTGGTGTCCTCTGCCCAGCTCACCCCAGGGCACCCTCAGCACTCTCCTCACAAAGGAACCAAATTCCAAGGTGAAGGCAGCGTGTTCTTCGCTTCTTCTGCTCCTTTGGGGTCCTGAAGGCATCTCCACCCACCTTTGCTCCGTGAAGGCTCCTGGGCCTGGCAGGAGGCCAGCGGGAGATCTGTGCTCCTGCAGGAGGGTGTTCAGGTGGGTCAGGGCCTTGGGCAGATGCCTCTCACTGTGCCTCTGCTCCCCAGCAGTGCTCAGCCTTCTCCAGGCTCTCCTGCCTATTTTTAGGTAATTCCCATCCTGTTGGAGCAGTCAGTGCCTCTCTCAGTGCTCTCCCAGGTACATCTGGACAAGATGGAGCTACAGCCCCCATGGAGAGTGGGTTATCCCAACTCTGCTCTCAGAGGAGCTCTCCAGAACACTGATCCTCTCCTCTCTGACATTCCCATGGCAGCTCTATCAGCCCTGCTTTACCTCCAAGGACAATCTGGCTTCCTACTGAAGGACATTCCCATGGCCTGCGATCCCGAGGAATCATTGCACAGGGATTCACACCATCACCACCCAGCTCTGGGGCTCCCTGGTCCTTCCACCCTCTGCAAAATCAGGGCTCTGAGGGGCCTATGAGGTCCATAGGGGCACGCAGGACCCCCCAGTGTATCGAGGGGTTGGGATTACATCCAGCTGTTTGCAGATGTTGGCTTCCCAATAGGATGTTCCATGCTGGCAGTGCAACTGCCGTCAGGACCAAGCTCCTGCACTTTCAGGATAATCCTCCTCCCTGGTTCTCCCAATGATGGGGATCGTGTCAAGTCTGGAGCCTGGGACCAGGCTGTGTTTTCACAGCTCTCTCGCAGATCTGTTTTCTCCAGCAGGAAGTCCCTGCTTTCTGTCCCAAAGCAATAGGTTTTTCCAGGGAGATTTAAAAGGGACTCTTCCCAACTCTGACACCTGCAGGCAAGCCAACATTCCTGTGAATACCTTCATAGCTGCAGCCCTGGGCTCAACTCCTTTGGAAAGGGATGCGAGGTCCGCTCTGGCTCCAAATAACCACAGCAGTCTGAGCTCGGTGGCCCTGTTTATTCAGAGAGCCCAAAGCTTCCCACACCCTTCAGGCCACCAGCCTGGATGCCCAGGAGGTGTGACCCTCCTGGTGCCATCCCATGGCTGTCACTGGGTCCCTGCAGTAGATCTCCTCCATGTGGGAGCTCACGGGGTCACGTTTGGTGACAACCAGTGGGACTACCATTCCTGAGGCTCGGAGGAGAAGGCCCCTTTCCCCCTTTCCCGTGACTGAAAGGAGCAGAACACATGCGGGCAGAGCTCCAGCACCGGTGCAGGAGCGTCCCAGCGCCACCCAATGCTGCACACCTGGCCTATGTGTCTATGCAGTCCCTTCCCAGGCAGCCGTGTGCCCGCAGAGCCCAGCCCGGGGCTCCTCCGAGGTGTCTTCGTTTGCACTCTCCGGGACCTGGTAATCGCTGTGAGCCCAGAGGAGCCCCCCTGGCCTTTGCCTCGCTCCGGGCACCACGCTGGGGAGGGTTTTCCTCGCCCCAAACCGATGCACGCCGCTGAGTCGTCCGTTCTGCAGCAGATCCATAGCTGTGCCCCCCAAATCCCAGCTCCCCGCGGGGAGGAGGGCGGGTTGGGCGAGGCTGCTGTCCGACCTCACCAGCAATAACAGGAGCTCTCCGCCGGCGCTGGGCCGTGCCCTTCTGCAGGACCTCCTGCGTGAGACCCCTCGTCCCATTCCGGACCTCCCCGAGTGTAAATTCAATCCCAGCCTTGTGCTTTCTTCCCTCTCGTTCCCTGACGCCTCGGTGTCTCTCTTTCTCTCTCTCTCTGTCTCTCTCCTCTGACTGTGAATTCAAACCAGAAGTGTTCTGAACTCGACTCCGTTACTGTTCTGTTTCTGCGTCGACTGTTGCTGGTTCTCCGAACTGCGTTTAAACGAGACTTTGCAAAAAAAAAAAAAAAAAAAAAAAAACCTAAAAAAAAAAAAAACTTAAAAAAAAAAATTCAAAAAAATTATATATATATATAAATATATATATATACTTTAAAAAAATAATAAAAATATTTTAAAAAGAACTCCATAAAGTTGGGTGTCTCTCCTGTCCACTTGGTCACTTCCAAACACCGTTGTCTTGACTCTGCCTCTGGTTAAGTGTGTTTAAAGACATGAGGTTGGGGGAAAAAAAAAAAAAGGAAAAAAGAGGTAACACGCAGCATTCTGGGATTTTTGTACAGCAAAGGTGTATCCGTTTTGGAAGTCCTTGTTAAAACTCTACCACACTTCCCAATTCCCTGCTGGTCTGTTGTATGTTCCCGTTGGGTTATCCACATGTGAAGAGCTACTGCCTTTGCCATTTTCTACGGTGAATATATAAATATATCTGTACAGAGGTATGTATATATATAAATAGACATGCAGATCTATATGTATACGTATCTCCAACTCTCCTCTCTCGACCTGACTGTGAAGGATTTTTATTGGGCAAAATAAAATGGAGAAAGGCCCCGTTTTAAAAACAGGACTGTGTGGCTTGTTTGGTTGTGTTGCAGGTGGGAGAAGGGGTGAGAACCAAGGGGGTTTTGGGGATGGATCCACAGCTGGGCTGGGGAACTGGGGGGAAAGCTTCACCCTGGATGTACCAGCGCCCTCCAATGCAGCTGCAGTGGTGGGAAGGCAATTCCCTGTCCCTCCCATGCCAAGCCCTCACTCAGAACAGCCGTATCTCCTGCTGGAACATCTCTGGGGGCTCCCTGATTTTGCCAGCACGAGCCCTTCACATGGCTGAAGGGGTGGAAAACATTCAAAATGCATCCAATTTGTGTTGGATTGCAGATTCTGGGGTGGGGAGGAGGATGCTCCAGGGAGGATTTGAACACAGTCCCCCAGGCCAAGCTCCATTCCACCTTCCCTCACAACCAGGGAGGTAATACCGTGTCCAAAACCTCCTGCAGGTTTTTACTCAAACTAATCCCACCCAACTGCTTGATCAGCATCACTAAAAGCAACAGATAAACGTTATTTTTCTTTAAAATCCCAACAATTCCAGCACTTTTCCCAACCATAGCTTTATTGGCGAGGTCTCCTGCCCTCTGGTGACAAAGCTGGTGCCTCCCAGGGCAAAGCGAGTCAGGGATTCCATGAGTTCCCTCTGGTTTAAAGCCGAAGGTGCCATCAGCCAACGTGGCTCTCCTCCACATCCCCGCGGCCTCCTGAAAATGGGATTTCCTCACTCGCCAGGGGATAAAAGGAAGAGGTGGACAGGAATTACACCTGGCAGAAATCTTAGGAGGCCATATTTAATTACTGTTTGCCAGTGCTAAAAGCCTGCAGTGGACAGGAGAGGGATTTTCTAGGAACAGTGGAGCCGTGATTATTGGAAATACTCAAAATCTGTGCAGACACAGCCACGGCCAATGGGCTCTGCGTGGCTCTGCTGGAGCAGGGGCTCAGGGCAGACCTCCACAGGTCCATTGTCACCTGAATCCCTCCCCGTTCTCTTGGGACAGCTGCAGTGACAGGCGCCAGCTCAGACACGAGCCTCCCACACACCCCACTCACGACCCCGACCCACACCAGCGCGGGGGCTGGTGCCTCTCTGGGGACACGAAAAGGACACGAAAAGGACATCCCTGGGTGTGCAGGTACCCAGAGGGGTTCTGCAGCCAAAAGTTCACAGACTCACTGAGCCACGGAATGGTTTGGGTTGGAAAGCACCACAGAGACCATCGAGTCCCACCCCTGCCATAGGCAGGGACACCTCCCACTGTCCCAGGCTGCTCCAAGCCCTGTCCAGCCTGGCCTTGGACACTTCCAAGGATCCAGAGGCAGCCACAGCTTCTCTGGGCACCCTGACCAGGATGGTGGTGAGGCACTGGCACAGGTGCCCACAGCTCCGCGTGACGGGCGGCGGCCGCAGCTCCCCCTCGGAGCACCGGGGAGGCGGGGCCGTACCCGGCAGGTCGGGCGGCTCGGCTGCTGCAGGAAAGCCACGACGCCTCAGGAGCACCCCCGGGACCCCTCGGCCCCCCGCGGCCGCCATGGCGGCACCCACGTGACTCCGCGGCACCCACGTGACTCCGCGGCGTCACGTGACCCCGCGTCACGTGGGCGCGCGGGAGGGGCTCGCGCGGCGCTCCGCTGGCACCACCCGCCGGTCACGCGCGCGGGCGCGCGCGCTCTGGCAGCCGGAAGTGGCGTCACCGCCGCGCGACCGGAAGCGGCGGGAGGAGGCGAAGGGGGTAGGAGGAGGCGGCGGTGGCGGCGCCGGAGCGGCCCCGGTGAGTCCCGGCCCCTTCCCGTGCCCGTTCTCATTCCTGTTCTCCTTCCTCTTCTCTTATTCCCATCCTCTGCCTCCTGCCCGCGCCGCCCCTTCAGCCGGCGGGGCCCCCCCGTCCTGCCCAGGGCTGCACTGCCCCATAGATGTGTATGCGTATATGTATATATATATATATGTGCGTGTGTGTATGTATATATTGATATATTATGTGTCTGTAGGTGCAGCCATAGGGGTGAGGCGGGACTGGGGCTTCCAGCCCTGTCCCCGGTGCTGCCCTGGAGCCCCGGTGGAAGGGAATTGCACCGGGAGAAAGGAAATGCTCCAAGGGCTGCAGCCCTTCTGCTTTGGAGCCAGGCTGGGAGAGCTGGGAGTGTTCCCTGGAGAAGGGAAGGCTCCGGGGAGACCTTAGAGCCCCTTCCAGTACCTAAAGGGGCTCCAAGAGTGGTGGAGAGGGATCTGGGACAAGGGATGGAGTGACAGGGCGAGGGGGAATGGCTTCACATTGACAGAGGGCGGAGTTAGATGGGATACTGGGGAGAAATTGTTCCCGGTGAGGATGTTGAGGCCCCTGGCACAGGTGCCCAGAGAAGCTGTGGCTGCCCCTGGATCCCTGGAAATGTCCAAGGCCAGGTTGTTTGGGGCTTGGAGCAACCTGGGACAGTGGGAGGTGTCCCTGCCCATGGCAGGGGGTGGAATGAGATCAGCTTTAATGTCCCTTCCAACCCAAACCATTCTATGATCTTAAAAAAGAATGAAAAAGCACGAACAAACAAAAAAGTGTCAATTTTGCACCCTGACATCATAACCTGTTGGTGAGAGAAAATTGCTTTTCTGTTGCTCTCCCCTCCAGCTCAGGCGCAGGAGTTCACTTTAGGCTGTTGGCCATAATGAGCTGTTTTGTCCTCAACATTTCATACCCTGTTCATTCCTCACACATCCCGAGGGGTTTCCAAAAGCCCCTCTGAGTGTTCCAGCGGGAGCAAAAGCCCTGACAGCATTTTGGGATGCACCAATCTCCGCTTCCACAGGACTGATCCCTTGGGGTGGGTAGCATCCCTCTGGGAATGTTCTTTTCCAGGTGTTTTGCGATGCTGAGCTGTGACACTTAAACAGAGATGTTTCCATGCCTGAGCAGCTCCTCAAACTGCATTCCCAGCCTGCAGGGCCCAGCTCCCAAACTCCCAGGCTCATTGGAGCTGCTGGAAGTGAAAATTCTGGAGAGACTTGCCCAGAGGTGGGAAGGAGTTTGGCTGTGTTGGGCTGTGAAGTGGGAGGAGGAAGGAAGGAAAGAAGGCCGATTGCTCAAGGTGAAGAGAGGCAAATCAAGGGAAGGTGTGGGTGGAGTTGGAAGAGAAATGGGGTGGAAACTGGAAAGATGGCAAAGATTTGGGCCGGGGGTGGGTGAAATTGTGGAAAAATCACTTGGAGCAGCCTGTTGCCTTCAAGGGTGCTTGAAACTGTCTAGTCCCATCCCAACCTCACTCCCCTGTGCATGGTCTTCTCTTTTTTGCTGGATTTGGAGCAAAGGAGGAGAGGAACAATCTCTTTCCTGCCTGGATTCCCAAATGTGTCACAGCTCCACAGTCAATCCGGGGAGGATATTCTTAGCAGCACGCGGCGTTCGCCTTCGGAGCCTTCACCAGGGCTTTGATTCCCTGACTTTGAAGTGGGGCTGTTGTTGCTGGGAGGGGTTCTGGGAACAGCAGTGCTGGGTTTCCTAGGGAGTATCACCTTCCACAGCAGAGAGAAGTTGGTTTATATAAATAACCTGTCTTTTGTTAGTAGAAAAATAGATGAAGACGCTCAAAGCCGAGTCAGACAAGGAAATCTCCGGGAAAGCCTCGCCTGGATAAACCTCCTCTTGTTCAAGATGATTACTGGAGCTTGACCCAGCCCTCGAAGGGTCCTTCAGGACAAGCTCTGTGAGGTGCTAGAGGAGATGTTGGAGCTTTGAAATCCAGCTCTTGGCTCAGGTTTTCCTGTCTGGTTTCTGAGGGGGCTTTTCCTTTCCCTGCTCCCCAGGCAGGCAGGAAGAGGCAGAGTCTCTCTGCCTGGCAAAATTTTACTTCTCATGCTGGGAGAGATTCGTGGCCTTGAACTAGCCTGGGGCCTGTGGGCAGAGCCTGATCTGCCCCGGGGCTGCCTCAGGGTGTTTGGAGGTGCAGATAAGGTGCCCAGTAAGTTGTTGACCAGTTCACAATATTTACTGATCATCTTAGAAACACAATTTTTGTGCCTCTCTCTTGAACCCTCCTCCTTGCGTGGCTATCTCCACAAATCTACATTTCAGTTTGCCTTCCTTTTTTTTCCCCTCAGAACCTCCCATTCTCTAGCCCAGTTGTTTTTTTCAGCTCTCTGCTGGGGTGGTTTCTGCTCCAGCAGCTTTTCCTCCCTCTCTGAGTGGTGTTTGCTGCCTCCAGACTCTGTCCATGGAGCAGAGGATGTGGGATGTCCTCATCTGCTTCTCATGTTTCCCAGAGAAGCTGTGGCTGCCCCTGGATCCCTGGCAGTGTCCAAGACCAGGCTGGACAGGGCTTGGAGCAACCTGGGACAGTGGAAAGTGTCCCTGCCCATGGCAGGGGGTGGAATGAGATGGTCTTTAAAGTCCCTTCCAACCCAAAGCTTTCCTCGATTCAGGGCACACCCCCGAGGCTCCTACAGGGAGCCATCCCCACATCTGGCACCATAATGGAGCAGAGACTTTGGCTCTTCCCCTCCTCCCTCCCTTCCCCTCTCACCGTTGAGAGATCAGCTGATGCTTCGCCATTGCAGTGCAGGAATAAATCACCTCATGGATTGTGGGAGATGTGGGGATCCTTATACTCCAAAAAAATCCAGTTTACGCTCAGCCAGAGCTGCATGTGAGCCCCCATCCTGCTGTCCTGCTCACACCCCCCAAACCCACACTTCACCCCTCCTCCTCTGCCCCGAAGTGCCCATTTTGCTGCTGCAGAACTGATTTTGCCTGCGCTGATCCCACATCTTGCTCCATCCCTAATCAGGAAGCCGTGAGTACAAGCAGAGCTCCGAGGGGTGTCCGTGAGGATTTATTTCCTTGTGTGGGGAGCACAAAGTTTGTTGCAGTGGCAGTGTCTGTCAGGCCTTGGCTTTCCTGATTGCCCAGCTCCCTGTGGTACTGAGGCATTTTAAGGAAGTGGATAACACCTGTGTGATGGATCTTTGGGTGGGATAAGGATGTGCTACACGGCATTGTTATTGTTATGAATAAATCTTAAAAATTTATTTTTTTAATCAGCGTCTGAATCGTGGTGAACAGGGCTGGTTTGGCAGCTACTGCAAGCTGGCAGCACACAGCTGGACTCCTACGGATTTCTCATCCTCACCCTCCGAGCTGTAGCTGCTTTAGGCAGGAGTCAGGAAGGCACCAGCCATTTTTAAGCCTCCTGTACCCTAAAACTCTGGGAAGAACTCCCAAATGAGAAGCTTAAAGCTCTGTTCCCCCTGGTTCTCAACCTGGGATGTAGCATCACGTAATGATTTGTGTTACTTCTCCCCTGCTCTTCCCCCACTTCACTCTGGGCCATGTTTCTTCTTTCCTCTAACCTCCATCTGCAGGTTCTGGGCCAGTTTTCACTCTCTGCACTGGTTTTGTGGAGACTTTGCTCCACATCCTTTCTCCGGGTGCGAAGGGCAGTGTGACACCCTGGATATTTGGACAACTTCTCAGGTGGTGGTCAGTGATTCAGACCACGATGACCAAAGCAGCAGAATGCTCTGTTTGAACACATAAAGTCTCTTGAAGCTGCAGCTCTACTGCAAAAACACATTTTCGTTGTTCAGAATGAAAGAAAAGCAGCTTGGGTCTTTTAAAAATGAAAAAGCGGTGATTTCTTCTCTAAACTCTCCTAGTCTGTGCCAGGTTTCTTGTGTCTGCTGAGTAGCAGGTCATGCCTGACTGCCTTCTGCTCCAACCTCAGGTCACCTGAGTCCTTGTCCTGAGCTGCCTTTGCATGAGGTGACGTTCCATAGTGGCTTTGCAGGGATCCAGCTGCCCTGGCCAGGGGAAGCAGTGGCACCGCCTCCCTTTGGGTAGCGTAAAGGATTGATTAAAACGTGCTGCCTGTGAGGTGGAGGCCACTCACTCTCCGTCTGCCCTTTTTTCAGTACCTGGAAGCAGTTCTGAGCCCCAATAAGTTGAGATCCATGGCTACGGTGCTAATGTGCCGAAGATTCCCAAGGCTGAGCAGGGTGACAGCGTTTTCGACCACAGCCAAGCGCAAGGCCGAGTGGGGAAGCAGCAGAAGCAAGAAGGAAAAGCGAGATAAGCCAGGAGCAGCCAACAGTAGGACCGAATCCGGGGCTACGATCCAGCTGCTGAAGCCACGGGACTACAGAGTGTTGTATAATCCAGCTGCCTATGCCAAAGGCAGGGCTGGCTCCCAGCAGCACGGGGATAGGGACAGCAGCCAGGCCCTCGGTGACACGGTCACCAGCCCTGGCACCGCTCAGGCTCCACAGACGTTCCCTACTGCCCTTTCCCAAGCTTTGCCACCGCTGCGGAACGCCAAGCCCAAGTCCAACACGCTCCTCAAGCAGACCATCTTGGCCACGCTGCACAAGGAGGAAGCAGAGAAGGAAAAATGGGAGGTGCACGACTCCAAGGAGGACCCCCGCATGTTCCAGAAGGGGAGGCCTGAGTACAGATCTCTGAGCTGTGACAGTGCTGAGCCAGCACTGACCCTCCCTGCTGAGGAAGGGGACTCGATTTTACAGAATGTGGCCGTGTGTGAGGGTAGCCCGGGAATTCTCACGGATTATTTCTGCAAGCTGAGCCGTTTGCCAGTGGAGCGACGCGTGGTGCTGGTGTCTGATCCCAGGTTCAGTGCCCTGTGTCACCATGCTGTCATGGCCATCAGGCAGTTCAGCACCCCAGATCTCATCCAGATGTTAAAGGCTTGTGTCCCTTTGGCCATCCCAGCCTCCCACCCCCTGCTCAACGCGTGCGAGGCCGAGTTCTGCCGGCGGGCGTGGGACATGGAGCTGGAGCAGCTGCTGCTGGTGGCAGATTGCTGGCGCTGCCTGGAGCGTGCTGTGCCTTCTTACCTGGGCATTCTGTTCAGCTATGCCAACCTGCACTGGAAAGACCTCACCTTGCCCCAGTTTGTGCAGCTCCTTTACATCGTCGGGGAAGGCCGCAGGTCACCCGCGGACTTGGCACAGAAGGTGGAGAGCACAATACTGAGGCACTTGGACGCCTTCACCTTGGAGGAGCTGGGTGCCATCTGCTTGGGGCTCTTCAAGTCCGTCAGTGGGATATCTGAGCATGTCATGAGGAGGGTTGCAGACAGGGTGGCCCTGCAGATGGAGGACATGAGCACCTACGCCCTGGTGAACGTGCTCAAGATGCTCCGCTACACTCGCATAGACCACGTGCCCCTCATGAGGGAGCTCGGGAGGGTGATTCCCGCTCGGATCCCTACGACAAACATCCAGGGCATCATGCACATCACTCTGGCCTATTCATCCCTGCACTTCTTTGATGAGGATGTTTTGGCTGCTGTAGCCTCCTCGTTGCCTTCCAAGGTGTCCTACTGCCGGAGCAAGGATGCTGCCAAATTCCTGTGGTCGTTTGGGTGCCTGGACTATGAACCTCCCAACGAGGAGGAGTTTTACTCCAGCCTGATAAAGCAGTTGCATACAAAACTCCATGAATTTAGGAAATTTCCAGAGCATCTCCTTACTGCTCTGCTTGGCCTGGCATTTGTCAAACGCTTCCCAGAGGAGCTGATAGATTTTGCTTTGAGGGAGGAATTTGTCCAGAAAACCAGAGGCAGCAAATATGACCTCTACAAGGACCTGTTCACCCTTGGTAAGAGCGTTGAAATCGAGTGCCCGACCTACCAAGGCAGCCGCCTCCCACCTCAGCTTTTTCAGGAGTTCACTGAGATGGCTTTGAGCTTTGCAGAGCAGGAAATCTATGTCAGGCCTGAAATTGTGGAAGCTACGTGCCTCCTTGAGAGCATGTTGGGAGGCCCTGAGTATGTGAAGAACCACATGATCCTACCCCACACCAGGACCGGCGACCTGGAGGTGCGTTTGGCCATGGATGGACATCCCATCCCTTTCAACTTCAAGCATCCTGTGGCAGCCAAGGAGCTGAAAGACGTGGGAGTTAGTCTGACCGATGATTTAATGGCTCAGCTCATAAAAGGGAGAGCTCACAGCCAGTCTCCCGTGGAAGTGGAAAATAAAACCAGAATTCCCGGACAGGAGAGAGGGGACACAGCAGCAACACCGTGCTTGGGTGGAGCCCTTCCTGCAGGTGCCAAATCACAGGCTGAGCCTAAAGCAGGGCCCTGGCAGCCTCGGGAAGTGAGGCTGGCACTGCAGGTGTCCAACAGGAACCATTTCTGCTATGGCTCCAAGCGCCTGCTGGGGCTGCACTGCCTGAAGCGGCGGCAGCTGCGCCTGCTGGGCTACGTGGTGGTGGAGATTCCCTTCTGGGAGTGGTTCCCTCTGCTCAAGCGCACACGCTCCGAGAAGCTCAGCTACCTCCACTACAAAGTGTTCTGCCCAGCACTGCTCACCGGGGCTGGCTAGTGGGGACGAGGCCTTGCCCAGACCTCCCCAGTGCACCTCTGTGGCTGGGTACTGGTTAGAGTGGTCTCTGGGTGTTGCCTCAGATTTTGGCAGGTGCTCCGTGTGGCCATTTCTGCTCTGGTGACATCTGTACTTACCGTGCTCTCCTTTTGTACCCAGATCCTCTAATGCTTCCACAACAAATAAAACCCACTAACGATGCGTTTTTCTCTGTGGTTGCTTCTTTCTCTGCCCTAAATGAGAGTGGTTGGATTTGGTGCCTCTGTGAGAGCAGAAACAGAGGGTATTTAGTCACGAGGCTGAGCTGAGGGGCAGGGGCACACACAGTTATTTCCTCTTGTTTCCGTTCCCATGGAGCTGGGGATGGGGGCACAGCCTGGGTTTCTCCTTTAGGATCTGGGTGTGAGCAGGATAGGATGTGGATACCGAGTGGGACTGAGGGTTGGGGTGCTCTGACCTCGGGACATCCATTTCATGCTCCAAGGACTTTAATGTGGTGTCCACCATACACATTCCTTATGGCAGCAGCTCCATAGGCCCATAAAGGACACCAGGAAGGCACGTGGTGATGAGCTCCAGACTGCCTGGTTTGAATTCCTAAACAACAGAGGAATTTTTTTTTCAGGTCTGTGTTTCACTGCCTCAGTCCAAAGATCTTTGTTCACTTTAGGGAAGGCACACACTGAAGAGAGAGGAAAAAACCACAGCCATGGGTAAAAGCAACTCAGTGACTCAACTTTTGCCATGAGATTTGTAGCAGAGTCTTTCAGCAGAAGGGAGTGCAGTGACTTGGAAATGCAGAATAATCCATTTTCTTACTGCGGTATAGAAACTGGAGGAATTAAACTGAGTTGTTCAAGTCTCTCAGGGTCACAATCAGGTAGGAGAAAATCCTATAAAATAGCCATACAGAGCTCCTCATGTTGCAGGAGAAGTTTTCAGCCAAAAAAGAAGTGTGAGGAGAGAAAGACAGGGGGAGAATATCGAGTTTTCCCAAAGAAAGTTGAGCTGATTTGCCATTTTTCACAACACCAGTGCTGAGGGCCAAGTGAATTTACCAAGTGGTAAAATGAACCCAAAAGAGCAGTTTTGAGGCACGGCCTGTAGCTGAACTGTCAGTCTCCTACAAGATGTGTGTGCCAAAAGTCAGAGCCGTTTCAGAGCCTCTTTGAGCAGTTCCCCACTGGCAGCTCAGTTCTGGAAACCTCTCAGACTCAGACAGCCAGGAGAGTAGTACTGGAGCAGAGTTATGTGCTTGTCCTGCTCCTTGAGGAGCAGGAATTAATCCTGATGGCTGCCAGACCAAATTTTGGGGTAGAAGTGCTGCTCCTCTTCTAAGGTTCACACCTGCTTCATTCAAGGCTTTGTAACCAAGCTCTGCTCCGTGCAGGTGTGAATTCTGTGTCGTGTTGGGTTTTATCTGTGGTACTTGTGCTTTGAATTCCACCTTTCTCCTTCCAGATGCAGCACGGGGAGCTCATTAACTCTGCCTTTCCAACGTGCCCCCGGAAGGCCAATTTCATTTGGGCTGAACCAACAGATCAGTGGCAAATCATTAAAAGAGCAGCTTGTTCTTCAAGGAGGCAGCGAGTCCCTGATTTGCAAGGTTGCCCAGGGCAGTGACATTTTAAAGCTGGGGTTAACACGAGGTTAAAGCTCTCACCTCGCAGATAATTTCATTCTTAAAAGAGATCTGAGAGAGCCAATTCCAGTGCTATTTTTTTTCAATGGGAAAGAAGGTGTGTTCACTTGAGTTTCTTTAATGAAGGCTGGCAGAAGAATCAGCTGTTGGTGTTGAGATCGCAGAAATCTCCCTCAGAGCTATTCCGTGCCCTCTGCTCCCTTGGAGTTATTTAACACCAATTATTAATTTTTGTGGTTAATCTTGATTCACTGTGACAGCCTCGTGTGCTGTGCTGGTGCTTTACTACACCTACAAAGCTCCTGCATCTTTGATAAACCTTCACATCTAATTGCTGGTCTCTCCATAGGTGGTTTTAGTTAAAATAGCCATTTTCTCTTTGATTTTTCTCCACAGGTTCACTAATAAATATTAATATGATTTTTTGTTTCTCTCAGTCACATCTCTCCACCACATTCATTTGGGTTTATATTGGCTTCACCTCATGGACTCAGATCTGAGCTGCATTTTAGGAATTCCCAAGCCTGTAACTTACCCAGGCTCCAAAACATGAGATCCTTTCACTGCTCGTGGATATTCACGTCCTTTATTTTTAATTTTTTTTCCAAGCTGACTCTGATGCTCAGCAAGTGACCTCTCTCCAGCTGCCAAGATGGTAATAAACGTCTGTCTCCCACAGTTCAAGCCAAGAATTCACTGCAACAAGGTAAAGTAGTGATGTGGAGGGCTTGAGGAATGGGAGGGATGGAGGGATTAGGTGGAATTGTCCTGGGAAGGGATTGTTCACTGTTCCTCTGGGATAATCAGCATCACTGCTCTGACGTGGCACACACTAAATATTGGAGGGAAAAGCCCTAATTTTGCAGGATCTCATAACCAGACAGCATTATGTGCTTCCAGGTATATGTTCTCTGACTTGAGATCCCTTTTTCCCTGCAGTATTCCAGCTTTCCACTGTCTGTTTTCACTCAGCACATCAGAATCTCTTAAGAAACTCAGTTTTCATTCAAAACTATTTTTTAATTGTAAGTTTCCACGCCAGCTCACCCCAAATCCAAGACAGCCTTGGATTTGTAAATACTGTGCTGCAAAAGTACAGCAGCACATGGAATTTTTTGTGGAGAGACTCAGCCACGCCATGGAGGTTTGGTGTGATTGTCATGATCAAGACAGGTGGAATAAATAGATTTTCCTTGTTTTTATTTGTCCATTCAGCAAGTGTTACAGATTTTGTATGCCCTGCGGCTCCCAGGGGAGGGAATGGGTCGAGCCGGTGTGCCCAGGAGTGGGCAGAGGGTTGGATTGGATGCTCTGGGAGACACAGCCTGGTTAGATGGATCTCCTCAGGGATGGGTGGGGTGGGTCCCAGAGGCTGACTGACATCCAGAGGTTCCTCTGGGATCCTGTAACTGTAATTCCAAGTGCCTTTCCACACTGCAGGATAGGTTGGCACAAAGAAAAACAGCAGATTCCCATCTGAGAAGGGATACAAAGAGGAGACCCCCATCTCCCCCCCACTCATCCTCTGCTCCCAGCCACCCTCTCCCCCTTGATTTATTTCACTGACACAGCCAAAATCACAAACTGTTGGTTTAGGTTTCCTGGGATTCGCAGAAGCTGGCAGAGGAAGCAGGCAGGAGAACCCAAGATAGCAAAAAGAGAGACTTTATTTACAGAAACTTCTTTATATATCCATTAATAATCTAGCAACTATTGGTCAGCAGGGAATCCACCTCCTGAAACCATTGCTCACAGCTATACAACACCTGGTACCAAACACAGAGATTAAGAAAGTACAGAAATGCAGCTTATCTCTATTCTGCCTGAGAAAGAAGAGAAAGATTTCTAAAACAGTGCAACTACAACAAACTATCCCTGATTTTCCACTCTTGCAGGAGGTAAATCAGCTCTGCACGTGGTGACAGAGGGTGCAGGGAAAGGGGATGGAAGCACATGGCTGGAGGAGGGTGGGAGTGGGACTGCTCTGCCTCGGAGCAGGGATCTCCTGCCTGGTCTGAGCTGCTCCTAAACCTCAGCCTTGGCTCTGGTTGATGTCACCCTGAGAATCTGTGGAAGTGCTTGTGAAAGCAAATTCCTTTTATTTCCTGGCTCCAAACTAACCCCAGTTTTGTCCTGGCACTCAGATCTCTGCCGATGGCTACGAGGTGGAGAACCTGATCTCCGAGGACCTCGCCAGGAGGAACCGCGGCTTCCGCAGCGAGTACTTCATCAAACCCCCGGTCCACGTCACCATCTCCTTCCCCTTCAACATCGAGATCTGCAGGATCAACATCGACATCTCCTCCGGGGGGTACCAGACCTTCTCTGGGCTGGAAGTTTACACCTCTACCTCATGCAACAAAACCTCTTGGCAGAGCCCTGAGGGGCAGTGCTCAGGGCTGGCTGGGCAGCCCGTGTCGGACAAGGACACCTTCACCCTGGTGGGCAAAGCTGTCTTAAAAAATCAAAGCAAAGTGACTTTCGGCCACAGAGGCTTCAAGCCGAGGCCTCCCTTCCATCAGATGGAAAATGTCTTCTCCTACCCCGGCTCGGTGTCTCAAGACCTGTGGAACAAAGGGCCAGCCTCTCTCAGCAACGTGTCCCACCTGAAAATCTGCATCACCCACGTGGCCGGGGGGGGCCTGCCCAGCATCAAGAGGTTGGAGGTGTGGGGACAACCTGCCAAGTCCTGCCCGCAGGAGGTGATCGAGGGTGTCTTCCAGGTGGCCTCCCAGTTCCTGGCCCAGGACTTGGGCAGCCTCAAACCAGAGCTCTGGACGCCCATGGAGAGCGACTGCGTCCCCTTCAGTGCCAACGAGCAGCAGACCCTCCACAAGCTGGTGGATGTTGTCCAAGACATCCCCGAAGAATTCCTGGACCCCATCACTCTGGAGATCATGACTTTACCCATGCTCCTGCCCTCTGGGAAGGTGATTGACCAGACCACCCTGGAGAAATGCAACCGCAGCGAGGCTTCTTGGGGCAGGGTTCCCAGCGATCCCTTCACGGGGGTGGCCTTCAGCCATCACTCGCAGCCCCTACCTCACCCCACCCTCAAGGCCAGGATAGATCACTTCCTGCTGCAGCACAGCATCCCTGGCACCAACCTGCTGGGGAGGGCTCACGCTTCGGAAAGCCTGGTGCCCTCCTCCATCACCATGTCTTCTCTGAAAAGGAAGATGGACTGCATGGATCAGGGCTCCCTGCAGCCTCCCTATTTTTCTGCTACAAACTTACTTGTCACGGCTACCTCAGAGAACAGTGCTAAAAAAATGAAAACTGACAGTGACTCCCACTTGATCCAGATGGACTGTTCCACAGGTATCGTGGCTCCCCAAGTCACCTCTGTTCCTTGAGTGTTGTGACAGCCCCGGGCTGGGCTTTCAAATCAGGACAAAAGCAGCACAAATTCCCATCCCAGCTCTAGAAAGCTTCCAGCATTTGGCTGTTGATGGGTGTGGTGGAGCTGGCTCATTTAATTCACCACTCGTGTTCCCTGTTCAGTGTTTCACAGCCCTTGTTTGCTCAGATCACCCTGTTCCCCTTTTAGTCTGCATTTCCTTTCTCCTCTTTCCATGTGGAGACGATGTTTTTCTCACCATCCTGGTGTGAAGTTTCTTTTTCCAGGGTGATTTATTGTGTCCTGCAAAAACAAGAAGTGTGTGGTGGTGCAGAGGTGATGGCACGGGGCATCCTGGCTGTGTGGATCTTGCCATGAGGAGGGAGGTGGGAAGGAAAGCAGGAATGGGGCACTCCTGGAACAAATCACAGCAAGGGAATTGCAGGGAGGAGGGACAGCCCAGCCTGGGAGAAAGCTGCACAGGGAGGGTTTGCAGGTGGTTAAAGCAGAAAACTTGGTGGAGACCAAATTAGATGTGACTTGTGGCTCGAGGGGAAGGGAATGGGCGCTGGTTTCCCTTTATTAATGCTTTTCTCAGTGACCTGGTAGCAGCACTGCTGGGAATGCAAAATGTGCTCCAGGTCTGGAGAAAAGGAGGCTCAGGGGTGACCTTGTGGCTCTGCACAGCTCCTGACAGGAGGGGACAGCCGGGGGGGTCAGGCTGTGCTCCCAGGGAACAGCGACAGGAGGAAACCCAGGGAATATTTAGGTTGGTGTGGTGGTTTTGCTTGGCCCAGTTTTTGCCAGTGAGTAGGGTGGGGTACAAAGATGGCTCGTGCGTGTCCTGTGTGAAGGTTCTGGAAGTTTTCCACCATGTCCAGCAGAGCCAATCTCTGATGGCTCTGAAGATGATGGACATGCTGCTGGCCAAACCTGGGCCAATTAAAGATGTTAGCTACACCTCTGCGAAAACATATTTACAAAGAAATCAAAACAATGTGAGCACGCACTTCTTTTTAGCCAGAGAAGGAGGAGGAGGTAAAAATATGTGAGGGAAAACAACGTGGAGGCACCAAGGTCAGTGGAGAAGGTGGGGATATCCACAGTTGGATATTGGGAAAAATACCTTCATGGAAAGGGTGTCCAGCCCTGGGCAGGGGTGGAGTCTCCATTCCTGGAGGGATTTAGAACCCCTGTGGATGTGGGGACAGAGCTATAAATACAGGTCTGTGGGTAGCTTGTGCTTGGCTCTCTAGGCAGGTAAGCCCAGGTCTTCTCTGACCTGGTGGTGTGTGACATGCCAAAAGGTGACCCAGAGCTGCTGGGACCTCTCAGTGCTTTCTCCCAAACTGCCCAAAAATGTTTTGAGAACAGAGCTCAGGTGGCTGTTCGATTTTAAACAAATTCCTTGGTTGGAAATAATCGATATCGGATGGAAGAGCAGGGAGAAGCCAGACTGCACACTTCTGCTCTGATCCCTCAGTCTAGAGCTCATTCCCTGTTTTAGGAAGAATTTTTGATCGTGGAGGTGTGTAACAGCTCCCAGCAGGATGTGCCCCAGCCCCACAGGAGCAGGAGCTGCCCTGGGGGTCCTGGAGCTCCCGGGGAAGCCGTGTCCATACATAAATAAAAGCAGAGTTCTCAGCCCACGGAGCTCGTGCCTCACCGGATCATCAGCCTTGATTGGTGGAGCAAATGTGCAGCACCAATTCCGAGCTCTTCCTTTGGGAGATGGATTTAACAGAATTAGTGATGCAGACAACATTCTCTTAATGCTTCGTCTTAATTAACGCCGTCAGTGCTGCACAGGGCAGCACTGCAGGGAGGTCCAGCCCTGGCCCTGTGGCTCAGAACTGGGACAGAGAGGGAAAAACAAGTCTCACAGATTTTATTAATGGTTGAAATGTTCTCCGTGAGTTGCATGGAGCAAGGCTGGGAGCGCTGGGCTGGGATCATTGGGAGCCGGCTGGGGGAGTGCCTGGGATTTTAGGGAAAAACAATTTCCTGGGTTATTTGGAGTTTTGCCCTTTTTCAGCCCTGCAGACTTCTATAAATCCCTGAAAGGAGGGTGCAGCCAGGTGGGGTCAGGCTCTGTTCCCAGGGAACAAGAGGAAATGACATGAGGTTGTGCCAGGAGAGGTTTAGGTTGGATATTAGGGAAAATTTTGTCATGAAAAGGGTTCTTCATCCCTGGCACAGGCTGCCCATCCCTGAAGGGATTTAAAAGCCGTGTGGATGTGGCACTTGGGGACATGGTTTAGTGGTGGCCTTAGCAGTGCTGGGTTAAGGGTAGGACTGGATGACTTTGGAGGGCTTTTCCAACCCAAATGACTCTGATCCTATATGAGTTGGCACTGGGATACCATGTGAATGTCTGGTTGGAATCCATAGGGCATTCCGCCTTTAGGACCCAAAGGAGACGAGGCACTTCCATCCCCATCCCAGTCCCTCAGTGGGAAAAAGACAACTTTCAGGAAAATAAGTGGCAGGGCACCTAAAATCCTCCAAGGTTCAGAGCCAAGGCAGCGTTTCCATCACACACTCCCAGCATCCACTTCTTGATCTTTTTCTTGTCTTTGTAGATCTGATGTTTGTGTTTCCCTTTGCAGATCCAGTCTCTGTGTTTCCCTTTGCAGATCTGGTGATTCCCTTTGCAGATCTGGTGTTTCCCTTTGCAGATCTGGTGTTTCCCTTTGCAGTTCTGGTGATCCCCTTTGCAGATCTGGTGTTTCCCTTTGCAGATCCAGTCTCTGTTTCCCTTTGCAGATCTGGTGTTTCCCTTTCCAGATCTGGTGTTTCCCTTTGCAGATCTGGTGTTTCCCTTTGCAGATCTGGTGTTTCCCTTTGCAGATCCAGTCTGTGTTTCCCTTTGCAGATCCAGTCTGTGTTTCCCTTTGCAGATCTGGTGTTTCCCTTTGCAGATCCAGTCTGTGTTTCCTTCTGCAGATCTGGTGTTTCCCTTTGCAGATCCACTCTCTGTGTTTCCCTTTGCAGATCTGGTGTTTCCCTTTGCAGACCCGGTCTGTGTTTCCCTTTGCAGATCCACTCTCTGTGTTTCCCTTTGCAGTTCTGGTGTTTCCCTTTGCAGATCCACTCTCTGTGTTTCCCTTTGCAGATCTGGTGTTTCCCTTTGCAGACCCGGTCTGTGTTTCCCTTTGCAGATCCAGTCTGTGTTTCCCTTTGCAGATCCAGTCTCTGTTTCCCTTTGCAGATCCAGTCTCTGTTTCCCTTTGCAGATCCAGTCTGTGTTTCCCTTTGCAGATCTGGTGTTTCCCTTTACAGATCTGGTGTTTCCCTTTGCAGATCCACTCTCTGTGTTTCCCTTTGCAGATCCAGTCTCTGTTTCCCTTTGCAGATCTGGTGTCCCACGAGCAGAAGCTGTCGGAGAGCTTGGACACTGCCCTGACCTCGGCTCTCAGCTCCATGCCCTCGTTCACGGCCAAGCTGATGAAGAGCCAGCAGCAGGCTCCAGGAGAGGGGGGCTGCAGCAGTTCCTGGAGCGTGGGCACAGTCCTTGGTGAGCAACAGGTGCCTCTGGATCACCTTTGGGAGCTGCAGGAGAGCTGGGGCTGGCTTAACAGGGAGCATTGGGCAGCCTCTTCAGACCCCAAAGTATTATATATTCCACATAAAAACATTGCAGTGTGGCCCAGCAAGCTTTACTTCACAATCCTGGCCTCTGTCTCAGCAGTTTTGGTGGTTTATTCTCCCACTGAGGCAGCCTAGGCCTTGCTGACCCCCAGAAGGTGTGGGATGCTGTCCATGCCCACGGTCAGAGCACGAGTCCCCTGATTTTCCCGTGTTCTTGGCTGTCACTTGTCGGTGCTGCCCCAGGATGATCTGGGATGTGTTGTGCTCGGGCACAGTGCTCAGCCTGCCCCAGGTTAGTTCAGGCTGTTCCGAGAGCTATGCAGTTTGGGCTGAGTGGGTCAGTGTTGCCCCTGAGCTGTGTGGAGCGAGCTGGGAGCTGCCACGTGGGTGGGGAATGAGTCTGATGTGGAGCTGCTGCTGGAGAGGTGCAAATACTGCAGCCTTCCAGTGCTTGAAAAAAGAGGGAAAGTCACTTTTTACACAGGCAGATAATGACAGGACAAGGGGGAATGTTTGTAAGCTAAAAGAGTAGGTTGAGATGGGATACTGGGGAGAAATTTTTCCCTGTGAGGGTGTGAGGCCCTGGCACAGGTGCTCAGAGAAGCTCCTGGATCCCTGGCAGTGTCCAAGGCCAGGCTGGACAGGGCTTGGAGCAACCTGGGACAGTGGAAGGTGTCCCTGCCATGGCAGGGGTGGGATGGGATGGGATGGACTTTATGATCCCTTCCAACCCAAACCATTCCCTGATTCTTAGAAATACCACACAGCTCCTGACCCTGAGCAGGTCACAGCACAGCATCCCAGGCCAGGCAGCCATGTGTGTGCCCAGAATCCCAGCAGGTCTGAGTGTCCATAATCCAGGCTGCTGAGCTCTCCCTGTTTTCCTCCCCCCTGCTGCCCAGCCATACTCATCCAGCTGTGTATGCATTCCCAAAATTATTTCTTTGGGGTGCAGGGAACCATTGAGCCTTCAGGTGTCCCTCCACAAGCAAATATCCAACGCTGGCTTCTCTTCCCTGGGGTGAGAAGGCTGAGAAGGGGCTTCAGAGGGACCAGGTGACCCTGGGAAAGGGCTCTGTCTGTCTGTCTGTGTCTGTTTCTGCCTCTCTCCCCCTCCCCAAGCAGCTTTTGCTGTTTCACAGTGACATTCAGCTATTAAGCTTTTTCCTGCCCCCTCAAAAATTGCTGCTGTTTGAGAGCTGACTGAGTAGCCCTTGATGGGTCGTGTGTGACAGGAATGCAAAGTGATACCTAAAGGTTTCTCTTGGGAATCACCGCTTTTAATCCTGTCGGAAAAGCGGGAGGGAGGATGATTTAGTCTCAGTAAAAGTGAAAAGCCCTTTCTTACAGTCATCTGTCCTCAATTAAAAGCCTGATGGTGCAAGTGCTGATGTGATCCATCCCTTTCTGAGCACAGCCTGCCCTGGGAGCTGAACCATTCCCTTTCCTTATGGTAACGACAGGAAAGTGCCACAGTCCTGAGTCACAGCTGTGCCCGAAGTCTGCGGAACTGGGACCCTTGGCACGATTGGGCACAGAAGGGATGGCCCAGCCTGGACTTCCCACACTCTCTGCCTAATCCATTTCTCCTGTCCCCTTTTTTTTACTGTTAAGCTGTGCCAGGAGAGGTTTAGGCTGGACGTGATGGGGGATTTCTTCACAGAAGGGGTGATTAGACATCGGAAGGGGCAGGGAGGTGGTGGAGTCACCAGGAAAGACTGGACCTGGTGGCGTTGGGTCCCAGGCTGGACTCAATGATCTTTTCCAACCTGTTTGATTCTGTGCTTCCACACTTGCAGAGCACGGCAGGAGCAGCCAGACCCAGGGATGCGCTTCCTGTGGCAAATCCTTCTCGTGCTACTTCAAAGCCGAGCCCGTGTACCAACTCCCCTGCGGGCACCTCGTGTGCAGGCCCTGCCTGGCCGAGCGCCAGAAGGCTCCGGCATCGCCCATCCACTGCGGGAGCTGCAAGAGGGCGGCGGCCACGCACGACGTCAGGAGGGTTCACTTCTGAGGATGAGGAGCTGCTGCTGTTCCCGGTGTCCGCACAGATCCGCCCGAGGATCCCCGAATCCGCCGGGGGAGAGTGGAGAGCAGAGAGGACTCGGTCTTGTGCTTCAGAGTAGCGGGGGGTGGGGGGATAGAGCCGGAGCCTGAGGATAACAAAAGCCATAGCTTCTTTATCAAGGAATATGTATTTATCCAGGACTGGTCTCCACCACCGCCCCGGGGCTCAGAGGTTTAGCACAGGTGCCTTTCGGAGCAGCTCAGCTTCCCTGCGAGTTCACACCACGTTCGACCAGCAGCCACCCGGTTGTGGAGCAGGTAAAGTCCTCGTGAGTGACAACACACAAAGCCCCCTCTGACTTCCTCCCCTTCCCCACCTCACCCTCCCCTCCCCGCCGGGAACGTGTCCCTCGTCCTGGAATCGACAGCGAGAGGCCGTGGTTGAGGTGTGAGGAGCTGGCAGTGATCTCACCCTGCTCATCCAGACTCTTGTAGAAAAGCCATCCCATCCCACCCTCTCGGTTTATGTCGTGTGACCGGCCCAGCTCCTGGCTGGCTGATAGACATTTAAGCCTTAATAAAATGTTTAAAGTCAGGTTTTCTCTCTGTGGCTTCTAATTGGTCTCATCCTGGGGCTTTAATGATGTCGTGGAGTGAATGTCTTGCCAGAGGAGGAATAAATGGGCTGGAAAAAGCCAAACCCACCGCGGAGGAGCTGCAGACCTGGGGTTCAGAGGGGTTGTGGCAGCAGCCTCGGGGATCACAGGGCTGAGACAGACACCTGCACCCGTGGGGGTCTGGGCTTCAGGGAGCTGCTCAGGAAAAAGCCAGACAAAAACGACTTGGATATGTTCTCTCCTGGATATGCCAGGGTTAGGTGACATCAAAGGGTTTGTCACCTCTACAACCTCCTGCCGGTGCCACTTAATTGCTGTTCTGGGCCATAACGAGCCTCCAGCTGACTCAGCTCACCGTGGTCACACCTTTATTTGCTCTCAAAAGGCACCTGAGCGACACTGTCGTGTTCCTGGCACGGGAAGGAGCTGCTCATCCTCTGGAACACAGCTTTGTCCTGGCCCCACGCTGATCCTGCTCCTCGTCTGCGTCAGCAGGAGTTCGCAGCCCCTCTCCAGTCGGAGCAAAAATAGAAAATCACGCGTCTTAAAATAATAAACCCTTAGAAAATAGGCACAAAATTCCTAAAAACCCCATGATTCGGAGGCAGTAAATGCACTTCATTGCAGTGGTGGTGCTGTGTTTGCAGTGAGCCATCCTGGGGTGATTCAGCTCTCACACCTCCTCCGGGGAAGGGAGGAGGATGGATCTGGATCCCCATTGCCTTCTCCAGCCCTAGCAGAGCTTGGATGCTCCAACACAACCCAAAGCCACCGGTTCTGACACGTTTCTCCAGTGGCCAAAAGTTCCTTGTGGTGTCCTGGGAGTGGGCAGTGATCCGGGTGGGAGCTGTATGCCAAATTATCTCCAGACTCCCTTAGTCCTGCAGGGAGGGGCAGGAGCCAGCACGGAGCAGGGCTTGGGAGGGATGGGGCGGTGTAGGGACATCAGCCCTGCACAGAGGAGGGCTTGGGAGGGATGGGGTGGTGTAGGGACATCAGCTCTGCACAGGGGAGGGCTCATCTCCACCTCATGGCAGCTTTCTCAGAGCCTTCACCCCCCAGTTTCTCCTCCTGCTCAACCCTCTGGGGCCCTTGGGCAGCACATTTCACCTGCTGTGGGTCCAGGGATGAGCTTCCCTCTGCACCCACGCCATGGAGCTCAGGAAGTGATTTGCCCCAAGCAGGCCCAGAGACACTTCAGAGACAAAGAGCAGTGGGGATTTGCTTTTTTCGGTGCCAGGGTGTGGGGATTCACTCTCCCAAACACAACAGACCCTGGCACTTCCAACTCACAATATTATGGGTGACATTCATGAATATTCATCACATTCCCTGGGATAGGAGTGGTTATACAAATCATTTCTCGGAAATCATTAATATCATTAGCTGTGTGCCACTGTGTGCCCTGGTGGTCTTTGGGGTCTGCTCGTGATGAAGATCTGTAGTCTTCATCACAGTGCACTTTTCCCCTTTCTCTCTGGAGCATGGGCAGTCCTTGGTTGGGTGATTCAGTGGTTTCTGTGCTGGCCTCAAACAGATTCTTGTCCCTCTTATCCTGACAAGATGAAGGGAATCCTGTTTTTCTAGGTTTAGAATTCCCATATTCTGTCTCTCAGTAGTTAACTTGAGTTACCTATTGACCAACCCTTTCTTGGAAGGACCACAGGCTCCAGCCACGTGTGAGTCCCCCGATCCCAGGGCATGAAACCCTGAGGTGCTGGGCTGGGTGGGTGACACGGAGCCAGGAATTCCCATGGGTTCCTCTGCCTGGACCCACAGCAATCCCCCTTCAGCTCCCATAGGGATGCCACCAGCAAATTTATCCCCAGCACCCAGCCTGGCTTCTCCCTGGGCGGTGGGGAATGGCCTTTGATCGTGGTCGGAGCAATTTCCTCTAATGTTGTCCTTCAAGCATTTTCTTGGACAAATCCATCCCTTGTTGGTCAGTGACCTCCCGATGTGACATCCACATCGCAGCAGGATGGATTTGGCCACGGAAATGATCAAAGCAGCGCCCCAGCCAATCCTGACGTTGGCTGTGCTGCTTTTAAAGAGGCATCAAAGCTGTTTTCCAGCTGTCAGGGAAGCAGAGGAGCGTCTTTATCCGAGATGGGAGAGGAGGAGGTGCCTGCTGGGGCAGGAGGTGCGGGATCCCCCTCCCCACAGCCCCCAGCCATTAACCCCCTGTCAGCCGCGGGGTCACGGTGACAGTGACAAGCCTGTGACAGATCCATTTGAGGAGCATTAGTGCTCCCAGGCAGGAGCAGGGAGCTCTCCCTCTCCAGCCTGACCCTCTCCGTGGCCCCAGCACATCAGGGATGTGTTCCAGAAGTGTCTCCTTCCCTGCTGCATCACCTTCTAGCCACGGGCAAGGCAGGAAAACGCACAAATCAGTGAAATCCATCCCATTTTCCAACATGCCCTAATTTAAATGTCATCACTCTTATTTATCCTGGTTAAACTTTGGCACGGGGAGCTCTCCGTGCTGCAGCCAAGCAGAGTCACCTCCATCCTCTCTCCTGCCTCCAAAAGAGCTCTCGCAAACCTCACTGGGGCTCCGCAGCTAACGAAGCTCCCGCTGTTAATGAAGGAAGGGGGAGGTTTAGGTTGGATATTAGGGAAGGTTTCTTCGCAGAAAGGTGATCAGGCCCTGGCACAGCTGCCCAGAGCAGCGGTGGAGTCCCCATCCCTGGGGAGATTTAAAATCCAGGTGGATGTGGCACTTGGGGACATGGGTTATTGGTGACCTTGGCAGTGCTGGAGGACTCGATGGTCGTGGAGAGCTTTCCCAGCCTAAATCATAATTCCATGATCTCTGTGGCTGAGCCCCTCTGGCAGCCCCACCCTTTGCTGGTGCCTGTAAGAGCTGGGGCCAAATTTTGGCTGAGCAGGGGGGCAGATTTGAGGGTGCTGCCCCATTCCCAGCCCGGGTCAGGCCTCTGGGGCTTCCCTCATTCCCGAGGGCAGCCGGGATAGGGATGGGAACCACGGCCAGCCCCGATGGATGCTCGGCACCGACCCCACCCCATGTGTGTCATTAGGAAATCAGCACTAACGAAGGCGCATCCTCTGGGGCCACGGGAAGAGCCTGGGGAAGAGCAGGGACGCGGCAGAGCAAATCCAGTGCTGGAGGCACAGAGAAGGAACCCTGGGGCTGGTGCTGGAGGATTTGGGGTGAGACTTTGAGTAATGCCAAGGCCTCGGTTGGGGCAGGATGTGGGATGGGGGCACAGCAGCACCCCGGGTCCCAGGGAGCATCACTGGGTGTTCCCAGCTGGCCCTGCCCACCCCAGTGAAACCTGGGATCACTTATCCCACGACTCACCCCAGGTGATCCCAATATTTCCCTCCCCAAAACCCCCTTGCTGTGTTTTCTACCCGTTTTTCCCTCCCCATTCCCACCTCATCCTCCCCTTGATTCCTCTAAGTGATTCCGCGTTGCGGCTGCGGAGCCTCTGCAACTCAGAAAAACATTTTATTAACCTTCCTTGACTTTAAAGAGCATAATTACATTTTAATCTCATATTCCTGCGTTATCATTCCAGACACAGAGTCATTTGAATGCAGATCGTTCCCGGCTAATGTAATTTTACGATACAGTAATGAAGAGACGGAGCAGGAGCGCGTAACACCCAATTTAGAGCTGACATTTGGGGTTCTTTTAAAGAAAAGTTTTCCCAGCCGAGGGCTTTTGCGTCCTCCTCGGCCCTGCAACGTAAGTGGGTTTGGGCTCCCGCTGTGAAGGGATGGGTTTGGATGGGGAAACGAGGCTGGTGCTAATGATGTTGGTCATTAAATCCCCCACGGCTGCCCCACGTGGGTGATTCAGCGTCACGGGGCAAATTTGGGAACTCGCCGCTCCCTCCGTCGTGGGGACAGCTGAGTCAGGGGCTGTGACCACCTTCACGCCCCTTGAGGGCAGGAAATTGCCCCAGCAAAAGCCCCAAACCCCAGGCCTGTCACCCCCAGGTCGATCTGTGCTCCAAAATCTCACGGCAGTGGTTGGGAGCAGGCTGGGACCCCCCAGCACTGATACAGAAAATGTTGTCCCTGCGTGCCTCAGTTTCCCTCGGGGGGCAATGCGATGCCCTGGGGTTCAGCCCCTCCAGCATCGCTCCCTGCTTCCTGTGGAGCTTCTCGAAGTGCTTTTTCCAGGGAGGCTTGCAGTGGGATCACAGTTTCCTTTGGGATGCTCGAGCAGAGCAGCCCCTTCCCCACCCAGGGTACCACCATCCATCCCCCTTGCTCCAGCCAGGGCTGGGGTGTTGATCCAGCAGAAAAGAAATGTTAATGAGGGAGAGGAAATGAGGGAAACTAATGAGGGGCGGGGAAAAAACATGTTCAGCTGCCCCAAGGTATGTCCAGGCTGATTTTTATGGTTCTCTGCCTCAATTCCCCACCTTATGTGAAGATGAGTGAAGGATAAAACCACTCCAGAAACTGTCGGCACCCCCACATTGTCCATCCCATTCCCAGCCCCCCAAACAAACCACTCCTGATCACTGTGAGCCAGTCCCAGCATTTCTGGGGGGAAGAAGAGGGCAGATGCTCATAGGCACCTGATTCCCCTCTGCATATTAATTTCACATTGTTGAGGTTGCCCTCGGTGTGGTTGGAAAAGGGATCTGGGACCAAATCCCAGTGCTGTTTTGGGGTGGTTTTGGGGTGGTTTTGTGCACCCAGGGTTCTCTCCCAGCCCCAATCCCAATATTCCCCTCCAGCATCTCCTCCCGGAGCAGCATCAATCAAACCAGCAACCCCCAAAGCAGAATCCTTCCCCAAACCAGCTTCCCCAAACCAGCAACCCCCAAAGCAGAATCCTTCCCCAAACCAGCATCCCCAAACCAGCAACCCCCAAAGCAGAATCCTTCCCCAAACCAGCATCCCCAAACCAGCAACCCCCAAAGCAGAATCCTTCCCCAAACCAGCAACCCCCAAAGCAGAATCCTTCCCCAAACCAGCATCCCCAAACCAGCAACCCCCAAAGCAGAATCCTTCCCCAAACCAGCATCCCCAAACCAGCAACCCCCAAAGCAGAATCCTTCCCCAAACCAGCTTCCCCAAACCAGCATCCCTTCCGACCAGGATCCCTTCCCGAACCGGCATCCTCCAAATAAACAACCCTCCTGAAAGCAGCACCCTCCAAACTCTCATCCCTCCCCAAACCAGCATTTGTCCCAGACGAGCATCCCTCTGAAGCCAGCACCTGTCCCAAAATCTGCATCACTCCAAACAAGCATCACTCCCAAACCAGCACCCCTCCCAAAATCCACGTCCTTCCCAAAACCACATCTCCTGAATGAACATCTGACCCCAAACCCGCATTCCTCCCCAAACCTTCTGAAGGAGCATCCCTAGCTAAACCCACGCCCAGCCCCTCCAGTGCCCCTTCCCAAGGCCATCCCAGGGCTGGCCCGTGCCCCTCGGAGGAGCCAAGGGTGGCATTCACCAGCCCTGAGTGCTGCTGCACTGAATCATCTCAATTACACATTTGCTTGGATGCGATTTGGGGAAAGGAAAAAAAAAAAAAAAAGACAGGGAAAAAAAAGGAAAAACAACAAAAAAAAAAAAACCAACCCAACCCATCCCTCTTCTTCCTCCTCCTCCTCCCCTGGGAAGGGGTGATGGCAGCATAAATAGCAGCGCTCTCAGCACGGGGCCAGACGCAGCTGGAGCAGCTTCCCCTGGCACGGCCGCGGGCACCTCGCACCATGGCAGAGCCTTCGCTGCCCCTCTCCTTCCTCTGCCTCCTCGCCCTGTCCTCCGCCTGCTACATCCAGAACTGCCCCCGGGGCGGCAAGCGAGCGCTGCCCGACACAGCTCTGCGACAGGTACGGACGGGACGGGCACCTGGGGACACGGGACGGAGCTTCGGAGGGACAGAGTGGCTCCGTGGGGTGCAGGGGCTCCCCTCACCTGCGGGCACCGGCGGCCGTGCCACGCTCCCGGAGCAGTGGGATTTTTTGGGATGGGTTTTTGGGATGGCTGAGGGACATGCCCAGGGGCACACGATGGAGGAGGAATGACACTCCGAAAGTGCTGCTGGCACTTGGGATGGCTGAGGGACGTGCCCAGGGACACACGATGGGGCAGTGGCGGAGGAATGACACTCCGAAAGTGCTGCTGGCACTTGGGATGGCTGAGGGACATGCCCAGGGACACACGATGTCAGAGGAATGGCACTCCCAAGGGCTGCTGGCACTTGGGATGGCTGAGGGACATGCCCAGGGACACACGATGTCAGAGGAATGGCACTCCCAAGGGCTGTTGGCACTTGGGATGGCTGAGGGACATGCCCAGGGACACACGATGGGGCAGTGGAGGAGGAATGACACTCCCAAGGGCTGCTGGCACTTGGGATGGCTGAGGGACATGCCCAGGGACACACGATGGGGCAGTGGCGGAGGAATGACACTCCCAAGGGCTGCTGGCACTTGGGATGGCTGAGGGACGTGCCCAGGGACACACGATGGCAGAGGAATGACACTCCCCAGTGCTGTTGGCACCTCGAGGAGGGGCTCAGGTTTGGCCACAGCAGAGAGCCCTGGGGGGCTGGGGGGACCAGGACAGGCCAGCGCATGGAGAGAGGACAGCGAGGACATGGGGGGCAGTGGGGGCACAAGGTCACGCTGCTGGCGGCCACCAGCGCTGGTGACAACGTGACACCTCCGAGGGCTGGCAGAGAGGACGGCGGGGAGCTGCTTTGGGTGCCAGGAGGGTTTTTTGGGGCGCGGGCACCCAGGCAGCTCCTCCCCGCAGTGCATGCCCTGCGGCCCCGGGAACAGAGGGAACTGCTTCGGGCCCAGCATCTGCTGCGGGCCGGAGCTGGGCTGCTACCTGGGCACGGCGGAGTCGCGGCGCTGCGCCGAGGAGGATTACCTGCCCTCGCCGTGCCGGGCCGGCGGACAGCCCTGCGGAGCCGGGGGCCGCTGCGCCGCTCCGGGCATCTGCTGCAGCGCCGGTAACCCTGGGGAACGGGATTGGGGTGGGTGGCGATCGTGGCGGGATGGTAAAGGGCAGAGCTCCTCAGGTTGGTGAGCTCTGCTCGTGGTGGTGGTGTGGGTGAGTCTTGGGGAGGGGAAACTGAGGCATGGAGCGGCAGAGGTGTTGGCTCCAGTCGGAGATGGTTTGGGGATAGTTGGGTTCAGTGGGGAAGAAATTGTTCCCTGGGAGGGTGGGGAGGCCCTGGTGCCCAGAGTGTCCTGGATCCCTGGAAGTGTCCAAGGCCAGGCTGGACAGGGTTTGGAGCAGCCTGGGATGGTGGAAAGTGTCCCTGCCCATGGCAGGGGTGGCACTGGATGGTCTTTAAGGGTCCCTTCCAACCCAAACCATTCTGTTTCTAAAGAATTGGGCTCAGAACTCCTTCCTGACCCACCATGAGTTTTCCCAGCCAGGCACACTCAGCTTCCCTAATGTGCCGGAAAATCCGTGCCATCCCCAATCCCTGGCTAACAAAACTGGAGCTCGAGCTGTGCCACCACCCCCTGTGCCACCACCCCCTTCCCCAGCTGAAAACAACCCCCTGGTGTCCCAAATAACCTTTTCCATCGGCACGTTTCGCTTCCTGCGGCAGAGACGTGCGCCATGGACACGAGCTGCCTAGACGAGGGCAGCGACAGCGCTCAGGAGGCGGCGGAGGAGAAGAACCTGACGGTGCTGGACGGCTCGGCCGGAGATCTGCTCCTCAAGCTCATGCACTTGGCAAACCGACAGCAGCAGCAGCAGCAGCAGCAGGGCAAGCACCCCCTCCTCTGAGCCGGGGCGTGGGGTACCCCCCTGACCCTCACCGACACCCCCACCCTGGCACTGTACATAGGAGACCCAATAAAAGTCCTCGTGCACTGTGGTGGCCTCGTCCTGGGCGCTGGGGATGGGCCATGGGGGCTCCAGGGGGTCAGGATTGGGGTGCTGGAGGGGCTTCATGGCCCTGTCCCCAAATCCTTGCGGAGTGTGGGTGGTTTGGCTCTCGTCCGCAGTGGTTTGGGTGGGATTTGGCCCCGTCCTTGTGGCTCCCAGGGAAAGGAGCCCGGGTGGAGCTGGAATTTGGGATCTGGCTGTCGAGTCCCACCCAGGAGCCCGGGCAGCACCCCCAGCCCCAGGAGGCTGGGGACAGATGGGATGTGCCACTGTCGCCTTACCTTGAGGCCAAGCCCCTCTTTGGGGCAGATTCGGGACCTCGCTGCCTTCAGCAATCAGCACAGCATCTACTAAAAATGATAAAAAGTAAGGAAAAGCACCCCAAATCCCCCAAAACAGTGAGGTTTGGGCTCTCAGCTCCATACACCCCCCCCCAGGGCTGGTCTCACCTTTCCCCAACCCCTCCGGACACCGATGGCAGGATCAGTCCCCGTTATCCCACGGTCATTCCCCAAAATTTGGGGTGCCGTTATCCCAGCCCTCTCCCAGCTCTCTTACCCTGTGGGGTCCTTGCTCCGAGGTCTCTCCAGGCTGGGACTGGCCACAGCACAGGGGACAGCCTGTCCTTTATACTGTCCCTGAGGGAGGTGACACCTCCAGGGAGGTGGAGCTCCCTGACACCGGTGGGATCCATCCTGCAGCTCCCCGCACCCTGCAGGGGATGCAGGATTGATCCAGCACCTGCTTCCCACAGGCAGCATCTTACCCCAGCCCTGGGCCATCCCAAATCACCCCAAAATCTTTGGGAAAGGGGTGACACCAGCATAGATGAGGGACTCTGAGGTGGGGTGAAGGAATTGGGCTCTCAGCCCAGCCCTAGCACTCAGATTTTTGCGAGATGCAGGATGTGAACCCCAATATTCCTGCAGCACCGGGGATGGGGGGCTGAGCTGGGACAAAGCTCCATCTGATGCACGCCTCAAAATCGGGATGTCCAGTCCTCAAAAAGCACCGGGGGCTGACCATTGGGTTATTTTCCCCACTTGTCTTCCTAAATCACCTCCTGTGGGGTCTGGGCACCCCCGGAACAGCTGTAGGAGCTCTGGGATGACGGTTCCCCCCTCCACGCTGTGCTGCAGCCGGTGGGACAGCACACAGCAGGTGCTGAGCCCCATTTCCACCCCATTAACATGGATCCCAGTGCCTGCCTTGTCCCCAGGGACTGCGACTGTCCCCGCGACAGGGACCCGGCTGCCCTCACACCGGCCGCGCTAAGTGGCGGATTTTGAAGCAAGCCAGAGGGACAGGAAAAGGTCACGGCTGTCCGGCTCTGGGCTGCCTAATTCCCAATTAAGCCAGTGCAGGGTAATGATCTCCATGGACGTCAAGTTCTGTCCTCAGCAGGGAAATGTATTCAAGCTGGGAAGCTCTAATTGGGATAAGGAAGGCGAGGGGCTGGGGTGAGCAGGACCCTGGGTGGCTGCGTCAGCCTTCGGCCTCATCCTGCTCAGGGAGGAGGGGGCTTTGTCTGCTGGTGACGAGGCTCAGGGCACCACATTCGATCCCTGTGTGCGGCTCCGAGAAGCAGTGGGGAAATTTGGGGTTTCAGGCCTTGGCCCGGGAGGGTTGGGGCTCTCAGGTGGCTGTGGAGCTGTTGGATGAGCATGGGTGGGATGGGCTGGGTGTCACCATCGTCCCAGAGCGCGGTGAGCCCAGGGCTGAGCGTCCCCAAAGGCCAGGCACAGGTGTGTGGACAGGGCCCGCGAGGCATTCCCCATCCCAGATCCCACGAGGCATTCCCCATCCCAGATCCCACGAGGCATTCCCCATCCCAGATCCCACGGATGACCCCACAGGATATGGGGTTGCTTCCTCACCCCCAAAGGGATTTGAAGCCAAGGGAAGCACGTGCCCCTCTCGCCCTGCTCCTGGGTGGGCACATCCCACCTGGAGCCTTCCTCCACCCCAGAGGGGTTCCCAATGGGACACACCACAGCTCGGCAGCCCTAAGTGGCTGCCAGAGAAGGGCCCCAAGCCCCACACTCCATCCACACCCTCCACACATTCATCTGGATCTATCCACACCCTCCACACGCTCATCTGGATCTATCCACACCCTCCACATGCTCCCACCGCCGCCGGACTCATCACGGAGGAGAAAACCGACACCTTGTCCTTGACCTCACGTCCTCGACCTCCGGCTATTAGCCGAGCCCTCCGCTGCGGGAAGCAATGCCTTGTGGTTTTTAAGGAACACGGGTGACGCCGGTGCCAGAATCCCTAAGCAGGAGCCAGGACTATAAATACGGGGCCAGCGGTTGGGATGAGCAGCCAAAAATCCCCATCCTGCCGCCATGTCCTGCAAGGCTCTGGCCCTCTGCCTCCTGGGGCTCCTGGCTCTCTCCTCCGCTTGCTACATCCAGAACTGCCCCATCGGGGGCAAGCGCGCCGTGCTGGACATGGACATCAGGAAGGTACGTCCTGGAGGGCTCGGAGCACTCCCAACCCCATCCTTCCCTTCTCCCAACCTTTTCCCCCCTCTCCCCGAGCAGTGCCTGCCCTGCGGTCCCCGGAACAAGGGCCACTGCTTCGGGCCCAACATCTGCTGTGGGGAGGAGCTGGGCTGCTACATGGGCACCTCGGAAACGCTGCGCTGCCAGGAGGAAAACCTCCTGCCCACCCCCTGCGAGTCGGGGCGCAAACCCTGCGGCTCCGGCGGCAGCTGCGCCGCTCCTGGCATCTGCTGCAGCACCGGTGAGAGCAGCACGGGATCCCGGGATTTGTGTCATGGGGTCCAGAGATTCCTGTCATGGGGTCCAGAGATTCCTGTCATGGGGTCCCAGGATTCCTGTCATGGGGTCCCGAGATTCCTGTCATGGGGTCCCAAGATTCCTGTCAAGGGGTCCAGAGATTCCTGTCATGGGGTCCCAGGATTCCTGTCATGGGGTCCAGAGATTCCTGTCATGGGGTCCCGAGATTCCTGTCATGGGGTCCAGAGATTCCTGTCAAGGGGTCCAGAGATTCCTGTCATGGGATCCCAGGATTCCTGTCATGGGGTCCCGAGATTCCTGTCATGAGGTCCAGAGATTCCTGTCATGGGATCCCGAGATTCCTGTCATGGGGTCCCAGGATTCTTGTCATGGGGTCCCGAAATTCCTGCCATGGAGTCCTCGAATGCCCAGGAAGGAATTCAGGGTTTTGTAGAGCAGCGGGAGAGGGGATGATGCCCAAAGGATCGTCTGTGTCCCATCCATATGTCCACCCACTGCCCCCACGCTCCATGACCTATCCAGACTCGAGGGAAGGGATGAGGCAGCAGGAGGTTTTGGGTGGGGGAAAGCAGACAGCAACCGAATTTTGGGGGCTGAGCAAGTGCAGGCCCCACATCTCCTCCTGCTCATTAGTCTTCCTCAACTCCCACCCTCCTCCCTAAACTACCAGAGATCCCTCTATAAATCCCGGGAAACCTCAGAGAATGGTGTGAATATGAGCTCACTAAACCCAGTGCTGGGGGGCTTTGGGGTCTGTTTAGGGGATCTCCGGGGGCTGTTTTGGGGGTCCCTGGGGGCTGTTTTGGGGGATCTCCAGGGGCTGGTTCAGAGGGTCCTGGGAGGCTGGTTCAGGTATCCCTGTGGGCTGTTTTGGGAGGTCCCCAGGGGCTGTTTTGGGAGGTCCCTGTGGGTTGTTTTGGGGGATCTCCAGAGGCTGGTTCAAGTAACTGTGGGCTGTTTTGGGGGGTTCCCTGTGGGCTGTTTCAGGGGGTCCCCAGGGGCTGTTTTGGGGGGTCTCCGGGGGCTGTTTTGGGGGTCCCCAGGGTCTGTTTCAGGGATCTCTGTGGGCTGTTTCAGGGGGTCCCCAGGGGCTGTTTCAGGGATCTCTGGGGCCTGTTTTGGGAGGTCCCTGGGGTCTGGTTGGTGCTGTCTGGTTTCACACCACGCTCGCCCCTCTCTCCCCTCAGAGGGCTGTGGCACTGACCCATCCTGTGACCAGGAGATGCTGTTTGTGTAGCCCACCTGGGAGAGAATCCGCAGGATCCTGCATCCATCACGGTCCCAGCCCTGCCTCAGGCTGAGGGCTGTGACTCAGACTGAAGTGATGAGCTTAATTAGAAATAAAACTTGTACAGAAAAACAACTCAGACAGAAGTCCGTGGGTTTTGTGCACTCGCCTGGTTTAGGTGCTGGCTTGGGAGGACAGAAAAAGACACTTTTAGGAAAAAGTGTACAAAAAAAGCGAGGATTTCAGGTCAGTTATCTGAGGAGAGGAGGGAGAGGGACCTGCAGACCATGGCTGAACCACAGCAAACTCCAGGCTCAATGCTGGGCAGCCCAAAACCAGAGATTTTAGGACAAAGTCGAGTCTGTGCAACCCCAGTAACCCAGAATGCCCAAAGTCATTACAATTTTATCTACACCTTCAGCTCCAGGTGACGAATAAAATAAGGCTGGAGGGAGGAATAAGGAGACACCAGAAATCCTGGATCATTCAGACACATTTTCTTATTCAAACACACCAAGGGATGTGCAAAGGAGGGTTCCAAGTGTGAAATCAGGAGGAACAATAAATTCCTTCCCCCAACAGAAAAAAGGGGAAGGTCAGTGTTTCCTACAATCCATTCAGCCCTCGTTTGCCTGTGGAAGCAATCCAGAGAAGCTGACAGCAGGGAGCTCAGAGCCAGGCTCTGCCTCTGGACCGCTCCTGCCTCTCCCCACACGCTGTGTGAGAAGGCAGGAGGGATCCAAACACGTGGGAGGTGGGATCACAGGCACAGCAACAGGCACGGGGCTGAGCCAGGCTGCTGGAGCCTCCTAGCTTCCCCCTCACCCCACTTCCCGCAGGCGTTAACCCTTTGGAAGCAGCACAGCCAGACCTGCGGCCTCTCTCCAGCATTCTGTGGTCAATGTATACATTCAGAGGAAGAATCTGTGCTATCTGGGGGGGCTCTGGACACAATCCAGGCTGGGAGCCCCATCCCAGGGCTGCTATGACAACACCGTGCGCTTCACGATCCGCCCGTCCTTGTCGATGGCGAAGTTGTAGTTCTGCGGGTTGTCCAGGCACTCCTCGATCCGTGCTTCCAGATTCTCAGGGGTGATGAAGTTCTTGGCTTCCTCCTGAACCAAAGGACAAGGATTATCCCCCTCAGGATTATCCCACCCTGTTCCCGGAGCTCTGGCTCAACCTCTCTCCCATCCACGCGCTGTCAACACCCCTGGAAGGTGCCGACGCTTGTGTTCCCAGCTGCCGACTGAGAAATCTCTGGAAAACAAGCCCACGGCTTCCACATGGCTCCCTCGCAGGGAATGCTGCCAGCCTGGCTCCCAGGAGGCACCAGCTGCTCTTACCTGCAGCTGGAGAACCTCCTTCTCCTTCTCCTCCAGGAAAGCCTCCATTTTCTGGGCCTGTTTCTCCGTGATCTCTAACTGCTTCCTCTTCTGCTCCTCCTCTTCTTTCCTGAGTCTCTCCTCTCTGCCAGACAGAAAGGAAAATCTGATGGATGAGGTGACCCATCCATCCTCAGGAGAGCAGGAGGCTGCCCAGAGCACCTTGACTTGGCCCTCAGCAGCAAAAGGCACAGGAACCACGATCGCTGCACAGGCAGATTTATTTAAAGGGGTCACGATTTCCCAGAATCACAGAATCAATTAGGATGGAAAAGACTTTGTCCTCCTGTCCTGTCCCTGGCTGACTGGGAGCAGAGCCTGACCCCCTCCAGGCTGCACCCTCCCGTCAGGGACGTGCAGAGAGTGAAAAGGTCTCCCCTCAGCCTCCTTTTCTCCAGGCTGAGCTCCCCCAGCTCCCTCAGTCTTTCCTCACAGGACTTGTGTTCCAGACCCTTCGCCGGCCTTGTTGTCCTTCCCTGGACATGCTCCAGCCCCTCAATGTCCTTCCTAAATTGGGGAACCCAGAACTGGACACAGCACTCGAGGTGTGGCCTCAGCAGTGCTGAGTACAGGGGGAGAATCACTGCCCTGCTCCTGCTGGCCACACCATTCCTGATCCAGGCCAGGTGCCATTGGCCTTCTTGGCCACCTGGGCACAGCTGGCTCATGTCCAGCTGCTGTCCATCAGTGCCCCCAGGTCCCTTTCTGCCTGGCCACTGTCCAGCCACTCTGTCCCCAGCCTGTGGCACTGCAGGGGTTGTTGTGGCCGAAGTGCAGGGCCTGGCACTCGGTCTTGTTGAACCTCATCTCCTTGGATTTAACCCCTGGATCCAGCCTGTCCAGGGCCCTCTGCAGAGCCCTCCTACCCTCCTGCAGATCCACACTCACACCCAGCCTGGAGTCATCGATGAAGACATTCAGCAGGACTGGGCCCAGCACTGATCCCTGGGGGACACCACCAGCGATTGGATGTGGCACCATTCCCCACCATTCTCTGGGCCTGCCCATAAGCCAGTTCCTAGGATGCCTGATGATATTTTGTCTTTTCTTTTTATATCCTTTTTATTCATTTTTATACCCTTTCCCTTCCCTGGTACCCTCTACACACACTCCTTGTACCCTGCACAAACACTCCTTGTACTTCAGCCCCACATATTTATAACTCTTGCACTCTGATATTTAGCTTAGTTTGGGGTCTTGCAAAGAGAAAACAACAAACATTTTTACTATTTCAGAACTAGAGGCTCCAACCTTGGACAAAGCCTTCTCTCTGGAGCATGTTTTTGTAAACTAGGCTGTAGTCTCTTTGGGGGGAGGTAATTAGAACAGGGGGACAATTACTTCACTTATTAAGTTTCTTATTGGGGGATTTTAGGTAGATATGCCAATTTGCGAGGTTCATAAAATTCTGTTTGTGTTGTACAGGGAGTGCCTCTCAGCTTGTTCCACCTTTGACAAGCACACCTAGGATCCTATTAAAAACCAAAGTAATATTCCCTTTTCCCTTCACTGCTGTGTCTGCTTCTTATTTTCACCAGCCGAAAAGGCAACGTTTAAGCCAGCCAAGAGCAACCCTGCCTCTGTAAGAGTTAAGCCGGGCTCTAAACGAGTTAATTCTGCCTGAGCAGACGTCACAGGCACAAAGGGAAGCGTGTCCCTGGCTCTGCAGAGCCGTGCTGACCTGCGTGCGCGCTGCCGGGCGTTCTCCTCGTCGTTCCAGGCCATCAGGCGCCGGTGCTCCTCCAGCTCCTCGGCGGAGATCTGGGCAGCCAGGCGCTCCTCTCGCTTCTGCTGCTGCACCTCGGCCCTGAACTGGGCCCTGCCACAGCAGGGGCGGGCACTGAGCTCCTGCCCGCGGCTGGCAGCACAATGGGCTCTCCCAAAACCGCCCCATAGTAGAGCCAGCTCCACCACCCCGTCCCACAGTGGTCCAGTCCCACCAGCCTGTCCTACCCCACAGCATCGCAGGATCTACCTGCCCCTGTTACAAAGCGGCCCAGACCCCTGAACCCTCCCTGCCCTACAACCAGCCCCCTGCCCCACAGCCGCCCCAAATGGCCACAAGCCCGACACTCCCCTGCCCCACAGCCACCCCAAATGGCCACAAGCCCGACACTCCCCTGCCCCACAGCCCCGTACCGAGTCTCCCACCCCGTAGCCAATCCCACACCCAGCACAGCCAGCCACCAACCCTCCCCTGCCCTACAGCCGCCCTCCGGCCCCATACCCAGTGCCCTGCCCCACAGCAAGTCCCACACCCAGTCACAACCAGCCCCCAACCCTCCTCTACCCCACAGCAGCCCTCCAGCCCCATATCCCACAACCAGCCCCATACCCAGAGCCCCAACCCTTCCCTGCCCCACAGCAGCCCCACACCCAGAGCCACAGCCAACCCCCAGCCTTCCCCTTAGCAGCCCCCATCCCCTCCCCGGCCCGTGCCGGTACCGGAGGGCGCCGAGCACCAGCCGGTGCTGCCGGTACCGCTCCAGCACCACCAGCAGCTCCTCGGGGTCCACGGGCGGCGGCATCTTCACCCGCCCCACCTTGGACTTGGCAGGGGGGTCGTGCCGCGTCTTACGGCCCCGCGCCGGCACCGCCCGCGGGGACCAGCCGGGACAGAGCCCCGGGAAAGGGCCGGGCCCCAGCGTGGCCGCCAGGGCCGGCAGCGGGACGGGCCCCGGGCGGCAGCACCTCAGCACCGGCAGCATGGCGGGGCCCGCGGCGCGGCACTGACGTCACGGCGCGGGAGTGACGTCACTAGACGGGCCCGCGCGCGGAGTCACGGGAAGGGGAGAGGGAGCGGGGGCTGATGGGAAATGGAGTCGGGGAGAGGGAGTGGGACGGGGACAGCGAGGCGGGCACGGACACCCCCGCGGGACACGGACATCCCCGCGGGACACGGACACCCCCGCGGGACACGGACATCCCTGGGGCAGGGACACTCTACACGGGACAGGGACAGCCATGGGACACGGGCATCCATGGGGTAGAGACACCCCCGCGGGACACGGACATCCCTGGGGCAGGGACAACCTACACACGACAGGGACAGCCATGGGACACGGGCATCCATGGGGCAGGGACACTCCTGCACGGGACAGGGACAGCCACGGGACACGGGCATCCATGGGGCAGGGACAACCTACACAGGACAGGGACAGCCATGAGACACGGACATCCATGGGGCAGGGACACTCTACACGGGACAGGGACAGCCATGGGACACGGACATCCATGGGGCAGGGACAACCTACACGGGACAGGGACAGCCACGGGACACGGACATCCATGGGGCAGGGACACTCTACACGGGACAGGGACAGCCATGGGACACGGACATCCATGGGGCAGGGACAACCTACACGGGACAGGGACAGCCACGGGACACGGGCATCCATGGGGCAGGGACACCCCCTTGGGACACGGATACCCCCGCGGGACATGGACATCCATGGGGCAGGGACACTCTAACGGGACATAGAGTACCGTGTGACACGGACATCTACGGGGCAGGGACAGCCCCACGGGACACGGACACGCATGGGGTAGGGACACTCCCTTGGCACACGGATACCCCCACGGGCCATGGGGCACAGAACCTCCGCCGGACACGGACACGGGACCCTATGGACAGGGAATCCCCCCAGGGAACAGCCGCCCACGAGACATGGCACCCCAAAAGACACAACCTCCCCCACGGGACACGAATCCCACGCACGGGACCACAGTCCCAAGAGCACGACGCCTCCCACGGGACAGGGCACCTCCCGTGGGACACGGTATCCCCCCGGGAGACACAACCCCCTCTCATCAGACACCCCCGCCGTGGGACAGACCCCCTCGGGACACGAATCCCACGCACGGGACACAGCCCCACGGGGTGGATTTTCCCCGCACGGGACCGCATCCTTTGGGGACAGCATTATCCTCACGGGACACGGCATCCCCTCGGGACACATCCCCCCCAGGACACTGCCCCCCATCCCATGCCACCCCCCGCGGCCCCCCAGCACCATCACTGCGCACAGGTCGCCCCCAGCCCCTTTATTCGCCGCGGTGGGTCCGGGCAGGGGCGCAGCGCGGGTCGCTGCGGGAGAGGGGCGGGGGGGATCGGTCAGTCCCGGGGGTCCCCCCGGAGCCCCCCAGCCCCGTTCCCGCTCACCCGCAGCGGCTCGTCCCGCCGGGGGGGACACGGGAGGGGATGGCAGCGCCCCACCGGGGACGGGACCTGCGGGAGGGGGGAAAACACCCAGGATGGGGGGGATCGCCCCGCGGGTGGGGGAAATTCCAGGGGGGATGAACTGCGGGGGATTCGAGGGGGAGGAGAACTCGGTGGGGAAGATAACCGCGGGAAAAGGGATAATCTGGCGGGGGATAATTCAGGGAGGGGGAATAACCTGGGGGGATTATAGCCCGTGGAGGTGATAAATCCGGAGTGGGGTTTAATCTGGGCGGGGATAATAAATCCAAGAACTCAGCGGGGAGATAATCACGGGAGTGGGACATAATTGCGAGGGGGTGTAATCCAGGGAGGATAATTTGGGGCAGTGTACTCGGGGAGGGGGGATAACCCAGAAGGATCATAACCCCAGGAGCAGGGGGCATTTACCCCGGGGGGCACAAACCTGGGGGCAGAGTGCTAACCCCAGGGCAGGGGCACCCAGCCGGGGTGGGCATCACCCTCGGGAGGGAGGATCACCCTGGGACGGAAGGCAATGACCTAGAGGGGGATGAGCCGCGGGGGACAGCCTACCTGGGGCTTTGTGGGGGTCCCGAGGTCCCGCTTGCCCCCCGGGTACCAGCCGTGGGACCAGTGCTGCCCGGGGACGCGGGGCAGGGCACAGCTCAGCAGCAGCAGCGCCAGCAGCAGCAGCGACCCGCGGGGTGCCATGGCCGGGGGGCTGCGGGGACACGGGGGGCCCTGTCCCACCGCCATCCGCCCTGCGGGCACCCTCGGGGGCTGCGGGAGGGATGAGCACCCGTGGGTGCTGCCTGGGATGGTTCGGAGTTGAGGGGAGGGGGATGGAAGTGGAGGAGGGTCGAGCACCCGTGGGTGGTGCTGGGGTGGGTTGGGGATGGAGATGCTGGGGGAGGTGACCCCGCTTCTCTTTGGGGTGGGTTTGGGATGGAGATGCTGGGGGAGGTGACCCCGCTTCTCTTTGGGGTGGGTTTGGGATGGAGATGCTGGGGGAGGTGACCCCGCTTCTCTTTGGGGTGGGTTTGGGATGGAGATGCTGGGGGAGGTGACCCCGCTTCTCTTTGGGGTGGGTTTGGGATGGAGATGCTGGGGGAGGTGACCCCGCTTCTCTTTGGGGTGGGTTTGGGATGGAGATGCTGGGGGAGGTGACCCCGCTTCTCTTTGGGGTGGGTTTGGGATGGAGATCCAGAGGGAACGAGCACCCCTGGGTGTCCTTTGGAGAAGCCAGAGGGGCTCAGGATGGATGGACACTCTCCCCACCCCCGCGGGTGCCACTGGGGTCCAGTTTGGGGCAAGCAGGACCCCCCCCACCCCCAGCCCACCCCTGCCGTGGCCGGGGCAGCCTCACCTGGCCGGGCAGGTGCCGATGGTGGCCGTGGCCGGAGTGGTGGCTGGAGTGGTGGCCGGAGTGGTGGCCGGAGTGGTGGCCGGCCGGGCAGGCACTGCTATTTGAAGGGCTCGGTGGCAGTGACGTCGGCCTGGCCACTGCTCCCACGGGGGACCGTGACCTCACTGATGGCATTGGCCTCCCTGTGCCAGCCTTCGATGTTTCTCTCCCCCCAAATCCCCTTGGCACGGCAGGACAGAGCCCTGACCCCCTTTTTTGGGGGATTCTGCCCTGCTGCCCCCGGGATGAGCTCATTTCCAGACGCAGCTCCTGGCAGCTGGAAAGGGATGGATCCAGAGGGTCCCTTTGCAGCCCCAAAGGTTCTCCTGTTGAAAGGAGGGGAGCAAACCCCCCGTGCCTCAGTTTCCCTTCCCCATTTCCCCAGTTTCAAATTTGCCACCCCCAAATTGGGGCGGGATGCTGGCAATGGCCGTGGAGCCCAAAGCTCCCAGCTCTGGGGAAGAGGATTTAGGATCTGGCCCTGGATTATCTCCAGCAGCTGCTCGTGCCTCTGATATTTGCAGTTGGAGGCAGGATGGAGCCAGGGCAGATGCTGTGGTGAAAGGTCAGGGCAGCTTCCCAGACCCCAAAATTTCTCCTCGGTGATCTTGGGAATGAAGGAAAAAAGGGGGAAAACCTCATTAACAGCACCCATGGGGCAGTGGGATGGAGGGACTTGTTGGGGTGGGACATGTTCCAGGGTGGAGCATCCATGGGGGACAAATGAAGCCCTCCTGTCCCCATTTCTTTGGGATCACCACATTTATTTCTTTGGGATCACCACATTTATTTCTGGGTGTGACTGACAGCCTTGGCCCACAGCCCCCAAAATTTAGGAGTCGTAATTTATTAGCAAAGGGGTGATGGTGGGGCTCATGAGGAGTACCAGGTGATGGAGTGGGGATGATGGCAGCAGCAAAGCAATTTTTTAGAGTGTGTTTTGGGGTGTTCCCTTGACTGTGTGCCTCCACCAACCTCACCTGTGAATGGAAAAAGGTGGAAAACTTGGACACTCTGACCCATGGGCTGTTTTTACCTGCAATTTCCTAGATTTCGACCCCATATCCCAAATCCTAGGACATCTCTGGGCAGGGATGTGAATATTCCTGGGCACTGCCACCCACCCCGTGCTCCCCATCACCCTTTGGAGTGCCCAGTGAAATCCTTGGGGTGAAGCCTCTGCTCCAAAGCAGTTTCCCAGTGCCTGCAGTGGGGATGGAGCTCCCCCAGTGAACCCAGGCACGGTGCCCCTGACCACAGGAGGAACAAGGAAGGTGTTTCCTCAGGCACCCCTTTATCAGAAAAAAAATATTAAAACCAACCCTATTAACCTGTTTTGGTGTTTTGTTTTTTTTTTTTCCTAATATAGAAGTGCTGCATTCCTGGTCCTCGGGATATTTCTTGATCTTTTGGATTCTTCTGGAAAGAGAGCAGACTTGGAGCAGGTATTTGGGAGGAATTCTTCCCTGTGAGGGTGGTGAGGCCCTGGCACAGGTGCCCAGAGAAACTCCATCCCTGGCAGTGTCCAAGGCCAGGTTGGACAGGGCTTGGAGCACCCTGGGATAGTGGGAGATGTCCCTGCCCATGGTATGGGGTGGGATTGGATGTTCTGTGAGATCCCTTCCAACCCAAAGCATTCCCTGACTCTGGGATCTTTCAGGAAAAATAATCTGACATCTCCTCCAGCAGCAAAATGGAGCTTGCCTGGTCCAAAGAGAACCAGCAGGGATGGCAGGGCCACTGTGACCACCCCTGGCTCAGGGCCACAGGGCCAACCCCAATCCCTGCTGGAAAATCCAGCCCCAAACACACAGACCTTTCCTTCAGGGAGCAAAAATCCTTTTGTTTTTCTGGGGTTTGCTTTTTTTGGGTTGAAATCCCAACATTTGGGCGATGCTGTGGCAATTATAGTTTCCAAACCAGCAGCACGTGGTGGCCTGACCCTGAGGGAGGAAATGTTTTAGCTTTTGATACAAAAATGAGGGTATTTATATATAAACACACACACAGAATAAGCTTTTTGTTTTTTTCTCCTTATTTTTTTTAAGAGCTGACCAGCAGAAAAATGTGAAACCATTTCCCTGCAGGTTTGGAAAAGCTTGTGCTGGTGGGGGTGGGATTTGGGTTTTGTTTTCAGATGAGATCCAGGATATCTTTCTCTTCCTTTTTTTTTTTTTTTTAAAAAGGCTTTACTCCCTCAAGAAAGAAAAAAAAAAAAAAAAAAAGATTTACAAACAAAATAACAGCCTGTGTCAACTCTCCAGAAGAGAGATGGTATGACAATATTAATCCAAACATCACGCTATTTAATTCCCCAATAAAACATTGGAAAAAAAGGAGCCAACAGTATCTGCACTAACACTTTGCTACATATAAAATCTCCAGCTAATATGAAGCTTATGGTACCAACCTCTAAAACAGTTAAGATATATACACATAGTTTTTGTTTTTTTGTTTGGGGGGGTATATTAACAAACAGAATATTACAAAATATTAAAGAAGGCAACTCTTCTGTCATTTGTTTCGGGGGGTGGGGGTGTGTGGATTTTTGTTCCTGTTTTTCTTCACTTGAAGTTGGCGTAGTCTGAGAAGGCGTCGATATATTCCTGCACCACCTTGTAGCAGAATTCGTACTGTTCCTGTGGGGTTTGGGGAGAGAATGGGGTTAGACCAGAAAAATTCAGCCCTGACACATCACTCCATGCTTGGTCAGGTGTCCAGAGCAGTTCCCACCTCCACGTGACCCCCAAACTCTGCTTTCCCCTTCCCTCTCGGAGGTCTGTTTGGATCCCCAAAGAATTTTAAAGCCCTGAACATCCCTGGAAATCCCTCTCGGAAGGCCTCCTCCATCCCTGTGTGCTCCAACCCTGCCTGTGTGCCCCATCCTATTCCCAGCCGCTCCAGGATGCTTTTCCAGGCTCCTGCAGCCTGTGAATATGTGGGCTGTGGCTGAGGATGTCTCCAAGGAGGCTCCTGCAGTTTCTGTCAGTGATCAGAAGGCTCTTGATGCCTTCAGCACCTCTTCCAGATGCCTTAACGAGAGGAAGGGGAGATATTTCCTGGCCCACCTTCAGAGAATCATGGAATTTTATAATGGTTTGGGCTGGAAGGAAGCTTAAGGATGATCTCATTCCAACCCCATGCTACGAGCAGGGACACATTCCCCCATCCCAGGCTGCTCCAAACCCCACCCAGCCTGGCCTTGGACACTGCCAGGATTGGTGAATCCACAGCTTCCCTCCCTCCCTCTTTCATGGAGAGCAAAAACCATGAACCAAGGAGGTTTTTGCTCAACACCGAGCCCCCAGCCCGTCCTTGCCGAGCTTCTGGCGTGGCAGGAGGCACCTACCAGTGTCTGCACCATGTGTGGCCTCTGTAGTCTTAAACTCTTGACTGTCTGAAAGACATCGAGGATGGCCTCTGCCTTCACCCTCTCCAGGACAGTGCTCAGTGCACAGAAGGTGCCCGTTCTTCCTGCTCCAGCACTGGGGGAGAGAAACCAGGGGTGAGGGAAAACTGTCCTGCCCCAGCCTCTCCCGGTTCATCCAGGACGTTCTTTGGGATTCTGATCATCTCCCACGCTCCTGGAGGAGCAGATCCCCTGGGAGGGGGGGCCAAGCTGCTCCAGCCAGGCTTTACCTGCAGTGCACGGTGATGGGGTGGTTGCCAGACTGCTGCTGCTGCTTCTGCACCGCCGCGATGATGTTGATCATCCCCTTGCCGTCCCCGGGGATCCCAACCTCTGGCCAGCCGTGGAAGTGGAACTGCCGGATCTGTCGGCTCTTGTTTTCCTGTTGGGAGCACAGCTCGAGGTCGGGAGGCGGTGGGAGATCCCAAGGAACCCACCAGCTCGGGATTTGGGGTAATGATCCGTGGAGGAAAGCTGCTCGTGGAGGGATGGAGCAGGGGAAGAGCAGGAAATTGGGAGCAGGAGGTGCTGGGAATATGGACAAGGTGGGAAAGGTGAGGGCAGCAGGGGAAGAGCAGGAAATTGGGAGCAGGAGGTGCTGGGACATGGACAAGGTGGAGAAGGGTGAGGGCAGCAGGGGAAGAGCAGGAAATGGGGAGCAGGAGGTGCTGGGACATGGACAAGGTGGGAAGGGTGAGGGCAGCAGGGGAAGAGCAGGAAATGGGGAGCAGGAGGTGGGGGGACATGGACAAGGTGGAGAAGGTGAGGGCAGCAGGGAAAAGGGGATGGATGAGGAACAAGCAGCAGGACAGGAACGCTCAGGGGTGGGAGGCAGGGACACAGGGACACAATCCCTTTGGGATGAAGGGGAGCTGAGGAACACCACCAAGGGCTCATGGCAGTGAAACCCAGGAGCACACAGAGCTCCCCAGGCTCTTACCCTGGTGTTGGTCACCAGCAGGTCCCTCACTGTGTAGCTCTCACACTCCTCCTCTTTCTTCAGCTCCACCGTGATGTCTCCGTAGGACACGGAGCCGTCGGACGGCCAGTACTGGGCACATTTCTCCTGAGGAAGCACCGCAGGGTGAGGACCCACATTTTCACCATGGGTTTGGAGAGAAGAGCCCAGCACCAGGTGGGACCCCACAGGCTTCACAGACTCCCAGAATCACAGCCTGGTTTGGGTTGGAAGGGACCTTACGGATCACCCCGTTTCACCCCCAGCCATTTGTTTATGGATTTCCCTGGTGTTTGATGCGGCTGATCCCGGGGGCTCACCTGGCCTCTCTCCTCCAGCTCTGTCAGCATCACTATGGAGCAGGATTTCCACTCCCAGATCATCCTCCAGAAGTCCTCTATCGTGTGCTGCAGCGGCCCTTGGCTGGCGATGTAGGAGTCCTTCTGGCGATAACCCTGGGTTTGGGAACAGGGTCAGTGCAGCAGTGGGAGGAATCTCTCGGACATGGTTGGCAAACCAAGCTCAGTTCAATTTTGGGAGGATCATAGCTCCTACACATGCCTGGCTTTATCCATTTGGGTTTCCAGCACACCTAAGCAATACTGCAAGCTCTGAGTGCTGGGGCAGAACTTTGTCATAGCTCCAAGTACTCCGGGTATGATTTTTATTTAGCATTTTTAAAAGAAGCAAGCAAAACTAAACGGAACAAAATGATTTTTGAGGTCTCTTCCGACCCAAACCATTCTATGCATCAGTGAAAACCAGCAGTAAGGCTGGATGACTCTGGCTCTTCCACAGCCACAGAATTTCTGTTTCCAAACCCCTCCAATGCTGTCTCCCCTGTGCCCTCCCTGCAGACTCTGACTGCAGATGCTTCGTCATTTGGAGTTTGTCATTTAAGCAAAGTTCAGCAGAGGCAGGAAATTGAATCCTCAGCCCAAATTGCTTACGTGCCATGGAAGCTTTCTGATGTGGATACACAACAAGGCAGCTGCTCCCGGCTGCTCACGCAGCCACAGCAGGGACCCAGCAAAGGAGATTTCAGGGAGCAATTAATTTGGGATGTTAGAATTGGGAATAAACTGATTTTAGTGGGCAAACCCAGTGATTGCCTTTTGGGGAAGAAAAAACCTCTGTGTCATTAGGAGATGAAAGCAGAATTTGGGCTGGAAAAGAGCAGGGTCTGTCACTTGGCCAGCACTGGCATCACTGCATGAAGATAAATACTCATCCAAAATGTCTCCCTGGAGTCAAGAGGATTGCTCAGGAGAGAAGGATGTGCAATCACCTCCTCCTCGGAGTGAGGACAGCACTTAACCTCCCTGCCTTGCCTTCTGCCATCACCCAGACAGGTGTAATGGGATTGACCTGGCTTCTCTCCAGGGTTTTGGGATGGTGTGCTGCTCCCTGAGCTCATCTGGTGGATGTTTTCTGACCAAATGGCCAGTGCTGTGTTATTTCCATGGATATGTGCATCCCTTCTCCACCAGCAGAGCCCAGAGGGGCAGAAGTGAGCCCAGGGTTTGGAGGCTCTGAGCTCTCACCTCCCATAAGGAGCTGGATACACTCAGGGGTTTCTTGAAGAAAGAAACCAGCACCACCCGGTGAAACAAAGCAAAGTCAAGCGGAGGGAGTGGTACAAAACCCATAAAAGGAGTGTTTGGGACAAATCCTTCCCAAAGGAAGCAGCGTGAGGTGGTTTCCATTGGGAAAAGAGGGAGAGAAGGTTGGAGAAGACTCACATCAATGAAGGAAGCATTTACATAGTCTGTGTTCTCTTCCCCTCTCTTCACTGGAATGATTACTCGGTTGAACTCATCTGGAACAGAACAAAATGATCTGAGATTTGGGGAACCTCTGGATAACCATGCATGGCTCTTAGCTGGGAAGTCACAAGGGCATGTTGCTGCCTCAGGTTCAGGCTGGTGTCCACCAGGACCCCCAGGTCCTTTCCTGCCAAGCTGCTTTTCCACCCAGCCGGGTGACCCCAGCACAAACTGTCCCTCCCCAGGGGCAGGACTCTGCTTTTCTCCTTGTTGAGCATCATGAGGTGCCTGCTGTGCCATTTCTCCAGCCTGATTCCTGTCCCCACACCCACCGGACACACACAGAGCCAAACAAGCCTTACATGGAATTATCTGAAGCACCCTGTTCTTCTTCATGTTGGCTGGCAAATTGCCCGTTCTCATCTTGTCATTCTGGATTTTGATTGAAGTGAGCTTCTGCAGGGCAGGGAGAAGAGCAGAGGGAGGTTTCAGTGCCACCCAGTGCCAGGCAAACCCATGGTGATCCCAGCAGAGCCACCAGGACAAGAGCCACGCTCACCTTGAACTCCTCTTCCAGCCCATTGCTGCTGGTCCCTGGCACTTTGTTGTAGATCTTCTGGAGGTGGATCTCTAACGAGGTCACCTCCAGCTCTGTGTCACCGTAGAGATAATGCTCCAGCAGTGCTTGGTATATGAACACATACTGCATCTGCCAGGGTCACAGGGAGAGCTGTCAGCGCAAAGCCACCAACCGCTGAGACCCCAGGAAAGTGAGTGACAACCTCCTGCCACTAAATGGGGGCTGGGACATCGCTTGCCACACCAAGCAAAGCTCATGTGGCACAAAATGTTCTCAAAGCCTGGAGAAAAGGAGGCTTGGGGGGACCTTGTGGCTCTGCACAGCTCCTGACAGGAGGGGACAGCCGGGGGGGTCGGGCTGTGCTCGCAGGGAACAGGGACAGGAGGAGAGGGAACGGCCTCAAGGTGTTCTAGGAGAGGTTTAGATTGGGATATTGGCTAAATTTCTTCATGGAAAGAGTTGTCCAGCCCTGGCACAGCTGCCCAGGGTAGTGATGGAGTCCCCATCTCTGGAGGGATTTAAAAGCCCTGTGGATGTGGCACTTGGGGACAAGGTTTAGTGGTGGCCTTGGCAGTGCTGGGGGAACAACTGGACTTGATCTTAAGGATCTTTTCCAACCTAAATGATTTAATGCTTCCACCAAGGGGATTAAAAAGAGCAGGACCCTGCGAAAGGCTCACTTGAGGCAGCATCACCCCAAATGAGGGCTGACACTCGACCCTCCCGCAGGCTTTGAGTGGGCGAAGGAAATCCGAGCCCAGAGGACAGGGCAGCAGCACTTACATCTGTCTGTACCATCTGGCAGCGCTGAGCCCGGATCCGGCTCACGAAGCCGTAAACATCCACCTTCCTCTCGGCGTGCATCATGTCCAGCATGGCATCGATGACGATGAAAGTGCCCGTGCGTCCCACCCCGGCGCTGCAACAGAAGGGTTCGGTGGGATTTTGGGAAGGAATCATTCCCTGTGAGGGTGGGGAGGCTCTGAGAAGCTGTGGCTATCCCTGGAAGTGTCCCAGGCCAGGCTGGATGGGGCTTGGAGCAACCTGAGATAGTGGGAGGTGTCCCTGCCCATGGCAGGGGTGGCACTGGATGGGCTTCAAGGAGAAATATGAGAGCAGCAGACATTAGGGAAGGACAAAGCTCTTGGATCAGCTGCCTCCCAGGAAGGCAGGAAAAATGAACTTGGGATGTTGCAAATGGGATCATCTCTGCCTTTAACCGTGGGGCTTGTCCTTTTTGCAATGTGGAAGCCCTCGTGGCTCCCCCAGGGCTGCTGCCGAGCCTGAACCCATCCACGTGAGGCCAATCTCCTTCCTTTAATTCACGCATTGTTTGGAATGTCCCCATGAGGAACATCCCCGTTTACCACGGGAAAGTTAAATAAAGATATTAAAAAAGTCCTGACTGAAAAAAAAACCCAACAAACTCCTTTTAAAAATAAGAAATGCTTCCCAGGTGAGCCAGGATGGGCAGAGGTTGGCTGTGAGCAGGACTCACCTGCAGTGCACCACTATGGCTCCTGCGTATTGGGGATTGCAGGTCTTCACCTTCTTCAGGAATTTCAGCATCCCGATGGGGGTGAAGGGCACCCCGAAGTCAGGCCAGCTGGTGAAGTGGAACTGGGTCACCAGGCGCTGAGGCTTCTTGTTCGTGACATCGCCCACCTGGAGGGGAAACACGGACTCGGGGTCACGAGAAACGCTCAGCCTTCCCTTCTTTCCCCAAAATCGAGGGCAGAGAGGCAGCTGGATGGCTTAAGCAGCAACATCCACAGCTGAAAGGGCACAGATTTGGGCTCTGCGACAAATCAGTCTCTAAACCCATGACATTTTAATGCACCACGTCCCACAGCCGAGGGGTGTGAGATGCCAGCCTGTTCTGCCTGCGGATCCGACCTGGCAGCAGCTGCCACGTTTCATCCCCAAAAAGCTCCAGCAGAAGCTGCTGCTCCATCCTTTCCCACTCCTCTGCCCACATCATCCTCGGATTAAAGGCAGGGGAGGAAAACACACGCGTCCAGGCCATTGGAGTGAAGGATGAGGCTCGGGAGGATCACACTGAGATTCTCAGACCAGAGAGGTTTGCAGGCACCAGCTCTGAGAGCAGCAGGAGAACAGAATGACTGAAACCCACAGAATCTCCTTGGGGGACAAGGAAATGTGGTGACAGATGGGAAAGCAATCAAACCCAATGCATGTGGCGCTGGGTTTTGTCTCAGATGGGATAAATCTGATTATTTTCAGGCATTAAGTGTCTGTGGGTGAGAGCAGGAACCAACACTGGTAACGGCAAGTGCTGGAGTACTGCAGGGTGGAATTTCAGCCCTGGTGGAATTCCTGAGGAATTTCATCCCTCAGTTTCCCTGCTCCCAGTACAGCCACACTGGTACCACTGGGAACAGGCTCTTGGGAGGAACAAATTCGGGTTAAAAATGGGTGCTGTGGGTCATTTCATCCCAGTTCTGCTCTCATGGCACCTTGGAGGAGTTGAGGAGCACCTTTGGGATGCCCAGAGTGGAGAGGGGAGGGATGGGATGGAATGGGGATGGGATGGGACCCATGGGATGGGATCTGCGGGATGGGATGGGATGGGATGGGACCCATGGGATGGGATGGGATGGGATGGGATAATGGGATGGGATGGGATGGGATAATGGGATGGGATGGGATAATGGGATGGGATGGGATGAAATGGGATGGGATGGGATGGGATCCATGGGATGGGATGGGATAATGGGATGGGATGGGATGGGATGGGATGGGATGGGATGGGATGGGATGGGATGAAATGGGATGGGATGGGATGGGATGGGATCCATGGGATGGGATGGGATAATGGGATGGGATGGAATGGGATGGGATGGGATGGGATGGGATGGGATGGGATGGGATGGGATGGGATGATTGGGATGGGATGGGAAGGGATGGGATGGGATGATGGGATGGGATGGGATAATGGGATGGGATCCATGGGATGGGATCCATGGGATGGGATGGGATGGAATGGGATGGGATGGGATAATGGGATGGGGATGGGATGGGATGGGAAGGGATGGGATCCATGGGATGGGATGGGATAATGGGATAATGGGATAATGGGATAATGGGATGGGGATGGGATAGAAATGGGATGGGATGGGATAATGGGATGGGATAACGGGATGGGGATGGGAGAGGTGGTCTCTGGCACCTGTTGGATGCAGAACTTGCGCACGGTGTAATCCACCAGGACGGTCACGTCCTCCACGGACACTCGGATGTTCCCGTATGTCCAGCAGCCCTGATCCGGCCAGTACTGAGCACATTTACACTGTGGGGGGAGAAAACAGGTGCAGGTGAGCGCTGGACACCCTCACAAGCCTGGGAATGGCTCCAGGACACGCCCGGGAATGGCTCCAGGACACGCCCATAGGCACAGGATGTGCCAGATTTGGCTCAATTTGGGTCAAATCCCAGCCTGTGAACCCTTCGGGCACCTACCTCCTTCCTCTCCTTCAGGTTGGTCACCATGACAATTGTCGCTGTGTTTTGCTCCCAAATCATCCTCCAAAAATCATTCACTGTTTCTTCCTTTGGTCCTGGGGGGAAGGTAAAACGAAATATCCTCTTTGGGGTCAGCCTCTCACCATTTGGGGCCAAACCCCAGCCTGTGAGGTCACACGTCGTGGGTGATCCAACACATTTTTTGCCAATAGGTCACAGGAGGTGTTTGGGCACTGCTTTGGGTGTTTCCTTATTTAAGGAATAATCCTATCACAAAACAGCTGGAATTTTTGGATGTGTTTTATGGTCAGGAATTCCATATTTAGCCCTAGAAGGGGAAACCAGACAGACTCGCCCAAGGTCACACAGGGCTGTCCCACTGGGATGCCATTGCAGTGTGGCACAAGGACAGTTCCCTGCTCCTGCCAGGCACGGAGCTAACTCAGCCCACACTCCCTTGCCAAGCCTGAGGCTAAGTTTGAGCCAAGAGAACAGCAGAGCCAAAGCTGAACCTGAGCCTGGAAGTGCTGACAGACCTGACCCAGCCTCCTTCTCCAGCCAGAGCCAGGGAAACGGGCCAGGGGTGCCCTGACCCACTGGCAAGGCAAGAGAGGAAACACAAAACACTCCCATGGGCAGGTAACGTCCTGTTGCTGACAGGATCCCCACCCTGTGAGTGGGAATTTTGGTTTTAGGGATGTGTATGGACTTCTGAAGATCACAGGAACATTTCTCACTGCCCCATCCCTGCAAGTGTTCCAGGCCAGGTTGGATGGAGCTTGGAACACCCTGGGACAGTGGAAGGTGTCCCTGCCCATGGCAGGAGGGTGGAATGAGATGAGCTTTGAGGTCCCTTCCAGCCCAAACCATCCCATGATTCTATGATTTGGGGAATTTAATTCAGCAGCTCCCTGGCCGTACTTCCAGAGGTCACACCACCCTCCAGCAATGGGTATTGCACAGTAGGACTTCTCTCCCTCCACCAACATGTCCAGCACTGATCTCTGACTGGGAAAATCTTTTTGGGAACGATCTGTGGAGCAGCCAGACCTCCTTTTGAGCAGGGGAGCTCTGCAAGATGCTGTGGTTAGAGGGACCCAGCCCAGCTGCCACCCAACAGAGCAATGGGAATAATCAGGAATTTACCTTGTGCAGCAATGAACTTGTTTTTCTCTTGGTACCCCTGTAAGTAAAGGAGAAAAGGGAAGAGAAATGAACTTTTCTCTAGCACAAGAGTCATGAAATGCATTTACTTTAGGAACAGAGCCAGCACCTGCTCTGCAGCTCATTCTCCCCATGCAGAGAAGGGGCTGCAGCCTCTGAGGGGAGACTCAGCACCAGAGATGGGCTGAAATAATGGAAAATCCCTGTGCAAAGGGCTGTTTTCCCACAGGAACACTTCCCACACACACACAATGCAGGAATGACCTCTCCCTTGCTGGCACAAGGCACTCATGAAGTGGTACCCACAGCCCTTCCACTGGGATCAGACCCTGCATCCAGAGCATCCCAGGAAAATCAGCACCAACCCTTGGGAAACGGGGCCGTAGAACTCATGGGGATTGACTTTGTGTGTTTTATTTACTGGGGAGGAGAGGAAAAGGCTCTTCTGGGTCTTGCTTTGCTTCCTGTGCCCCCAGCTCTCACATGACCCTTCCAGCTGATCTGAGACACACGGTGACAACCACAAAGGACTCATCGCTTCCCAGGAGCAGAGCAGGGCAGTGCTGCTTCCATTTTAAATGGATTCCTTGATTTCTTCTTCATCCCCTTCCCACATCCAGCCCTGCAAGCTGGGAAGCACTGATGACCACCTGGCCACACTCTTCAGGTGTTTAAATCCGTGTGGATGTGGCACTTGGGGACACGGTTTAGTGGTGGCCTGGCAGTGCTGGGGGAATAGTTGGACTTGATGAAACCATAAAAAGAGGGCTTTTCCAACCGAAATGACTCTATGATTGATCAGCTGTTGGTCAGAAATCCCCAGCTCCTGCAGGAGTGGCTCCCCAGCCCTTTCCAAACCAGCTTTGCTCCCGGTGGCGATTTCCCTTTCAAATCACGGAACTCACATTAATGAAGGAGGCGTTGATGTAGTCGGAGTCAGGGACCCCTTCCACAGGAGTCAGGTGAACCCTGGAATGATCATCTGCGGGGGAAATTAAAACTCTGCATTAAGGACAATCCAATGCAGGTGCTGGGGCAGAGCCCGTGCTCCTGACTCCCCTGCAAAAACACCTTTATGCCTCCAAATTCTTCTTGCTTAAGCCCAGAGAGGTGCTAGACCTCACCCAAGGTAGTTTTTCCTCTGCAGAGTGCACACTTGAGGACACCCCAAGCCAGCAATGCCACCTGGCATTGTTGTCCCTTCTGGCATTTCCCATTTGTGTCACTCCCCACAGCCTCCTGGCTGCTGAGGGCTCCAGGGAACTTCTCCTCACAGCCATCTCAAGCTAAAGCAGACACTGCCACCCACCTGCGAGGTGAAATGCCCTCAAAAATGCCCTTGCCCATCCCAAAACCAGGAATAGGAGTGCTGGAAGGAGCCCCTGAGTGTTTCCCCCATCCACCGAGGTCTGATACGTACAGGGCAAAATGTTCACATATCTGTTCTTCTCCTTGTTCTCCTCCTTGGAAGCAGCTTCACACGTGGCCTGTATGGGACACGCTGGGAGAGCCTGAAATGGCAGAAAAAAGGAGTTTTCCACAATGTTCTCATGGCACGGGAGGAGTAATGTGCTGGCAAAAGCCACATTGGAGCATCCTGCCCCTCCGGACATGTCCCCACACCCCTCACCCCCACCCCACCGAGCTCAGAGTGACCATTTAAATAGGGGGGCAGGACCGGAGAGAGCCAATCCCTTTGGAAAGGACATGTCTGGACTCTCCTGGGCCACGGACACGAGGTGGCAGCAAAGGCTCCAGCTCCGAACCCACCCGGCAGCACCAACGAGCTCACTCCTCATTCCTCCCACCGAGCCTCCTGCCCAGATTTCCTCATTAACAGCGCTGCTAATTGTCACCTGATCAAGCCCCCATCACCCGAGCCCACCCAGGGATGGCAGAAGCAGCACCACGGGACCTTTTTTTGGGGTTAGCTGGGGTCATAGGGGACACTGTCCTTGGGTTTCCCACTCGAGCACAGGAGGTGCTTCCCCAGCGCCGCTATTCCACATCCTCTCTGAACAGCAGAGAGGGAATGTTCTGGAGGTATTCACCATCCCTTCCTCCAGCTGGCAGGATGGCAGGAAGTGTCCAGGGCGATCAGGTATTTATAACCCTAAAAATCCTCCTCCCTGGGCATTTGTTGCACCTATTTGGTTTCATCGCAGTGTGGGGAGGATGGGGATCAAGTTGTGCGGACAAAGTCAAGTGGCTTTTTTTTATTTTCTCATCGTTCTCATGGGGCCAATATCATGTCTTGGACCTGGGCTGGGAGCACAGGTTTGATGAGGAGTGGCTGGGAGAGATGGGGGGTCAGTCTGGAGAAAAGGAGGCTCAGGGGGACCTTGTGGCTCTGCACAGCTCCTGACAGGAGGGGACAGCCGGGGGGGTCAGGCTGTGCTCCCAGGGACAGGGGCAGGAGGAGAGGGAACAGCCTCAGGCTGGGCCAGGGGAGGTTTAGATTGGATATTGGGGAAAATTTCTTCATGGAAAGGGTCGTCCAGCCCTGGCACAGCTGCCTAGGGCAGTGCTGGGAGTCCCCATCCCTGGAGGGATTTAAAAGCCCTGTGGATGTGGCACTTGGGGACATGGGTTAGTGTTGGCCTTGGCAGTGCTGGGGAATGGCTGGACTGGGTGATCTCAGAGGGCTTTTCCAACCCTAACAAATCTATCCTGCTCTATCCTATTCTATTCTATTCTATTCTATTCTATTCTATTCTATTCTATTCTATTCTATTCTATTCTATTCTATTCTATTCTATTCTATTCTATCCTATCCTATCCTATCCTATCCTATCCTATTCTATTCCTATTCTATGCTAATCTATTTTTGAATTAACAAGGCAAAACAGATTTATTGTCACAACAAGTTGCAAAGCTCAGCAATATCAAGAAGAGGTTCTGGCCTTTCCTGAAGAAATGCTCAGGGCTTGGGGACAAGCACAATACCTGAATTCCTCAGGGCTGAAGGCCAACCTTTGTCCCACCCATTGCCATCCCTGTGTTTCAGGGTTAACAGCTCACTGAAATACCATCATTCCTGTTTCTCTGTCAGAGCTCATTTTGGGGGATTTTCGGATTTAAGCCACGAGGACTGCGAGAAGGGAGGCAGAGCTTGGGGGGGAAACCAACAGAGAAGCTCTGGAAGACCCCAAGCCATCCAGGCCCATTCCTGAACCCAGGAAAACCTAACCCATAAGTGTTTGTTGCTAGAAACAAACCACAGTTTGCTGCTCTGTTTTCTGCAGACAGAATCGGTCCTGCCACCCCTCATCCCTTTGAGAAAGCCCCAAAACCACATCCCAAAGCCGAATCGGAGGGCAGCAGCAGAGGCACTCACGTTGAACTCCTCCCGAAAGAGCTTGTTGTCGTCGGCCATGCGGCGGTTGATCTCCTCCTCCAGCTTGTCCACGGGCAGCGGGGGGTACTTGCGGTTGGTGCTGGGGGAGCGGGCGAGCAGCGGCATGCTCTGCGGCTCTGCAAGGACACCGGGCTGTCACGGGGGCCACCAGCTGTCCCCTGTGCCCAGCTCTGCCACCCACGCCCAGGGGACCCCGCACATCGCTGCTTTTAGGGCCGCGTCCTCGCAGAATGGTTTGGGGGGAAGGGAGGTGAAAGGTCGGCTTGTTCCAACACCTTCTGCCAGAGCAGGGTGCTCCGAGTGGCACCTGGCTGGTGGCAGCACTGTGTGACAGCAGGACCAGGGCAGGGATTGTCCCCCGTGCTGGGGCACCTCCAGCTCTGGGACCCTCACAAAGAAATATTGAGAGGCTGGAGAGTGGCCAGAGATGGGAATGGATCTGGGTATGGTCTGGAGCCCCAGGAGGAGCTGAGGGAGCTGGGAAAGGGCTCAGCCTGGAGAAAAGGAGGCTCAGGGGGACCTTGTGGCTCTGCACAGCTCCTGACAGGAGGGGACAGCCGGGGGGGGTCAGGCTGTGCTCCCAGGAACAGGGACAGGAGGAGAGGGAATGGCCTCAAGGTGTTCTATGAGAGGTTTAGATTGGATATTGGGAAAATTTCTACATGGAAAAGGTTGTCCAGCCCTGGCACAGCTGCCCAGGGCAGGGATGGAGTCCCCACCCCTGGAGGGATTTCAAAGCCCTGTGGATGTGGCACTTGGGGACACGGTCAGTGGTGGCCTTGGCAGTGCTAGGGGAACAGTTGGACTGGATGACCTTAAAGGGCTTTTCCAATCCAAAAAAATTCAGTGATCCTGTGATGATTAACTCCCTGGGATCCACACTCTTGCAGAGGCAGAGCACTGAGGATCAAGTCATCAGTCCTGGGGTTGGAGATCACCTCACTTTGAATTCCAGCTTCTCCCTCACACACATGGAAAGTGTGGCACCAGCACTGTGACAATTCCCAGCAGGGCACAGCGAAGGCACTGCTGCTGCTTGTGCTGCTCAGCAAAGCCAGGAAAGGCCATGTGAGGGTTACACCAACACCGCCGAGGGTTTATGAAGTTCACACCTTCGTTTACAGTGATGTAAGTTGGGCAGAGAAGGCCTTAGCAGCCAAGAGAAAATAAAAAAGGTGCTGAATTTCAGTTAGTGCTTCTCAGAAGGTGTTTGGTTTATGTGGAAGGAGGGCTGAAAAAGCATCTGAACTGAGTTTAAGAGTTCTTCAGATTTAATCTCTTCAGATTTAATTCGGTGCCTACATATGGATGGAGGTGCCCAACTTCGGATCCCCAATGTCAGCTCTAGCTCAAAGCCCAGGGGCAGAAAAAATGTAGGACATTAAAAAAGGCTTTAAAATTGCATTCGTGCATCTTTAAGAGGTACAAAAATGTTTTTATAGTAAAAGAAAAAGTGTATTCCCTGCTTTCTCCTGGAAATGTTAGTTTGGTGTCTACAGTTAGCGTGAAGATCTGAGTTTTAATCAGAGATCACCCTGATCTGAAAGAGCAGAAGGATGTTTAATTACTCCCCAAAGATGTGCTTTTTCAAAAAGGGCTCTTACTTGAGTCAAAGAAATACTATGAAAACTCAAGAGGAATGTGAGGAGTTTGATTTTGGAAGCGATCACCCATTTTAATATCAACCACTTGAGGGCAAACATTTAGTCACTGGGAACGAAAGCTGGGAAATAAACCTTCATTCTACAAAACTCTGCCAAAACCACGGAAAAGAACAAGCAGAACGAGAAACAACGAAAAATACAAACCAGAAAATATTTTCCTACAAAAACATGAGGAGGGGGACTCACCTGTATCGTCCGTCCGGCCATTGGACAGCCGGAAGGAGTTGGAGTGGCTCCCTGCCTGCTTGTATTTCTTGAACCTGCCAAGGAGAATTGGGGTGGAAAGGTCAGTGAATATCCCCCAGGAAGCCCAGGTGCCCTCCCAGCTGAGAGATGCCAGCGTGTTTCACGTTTTCTCAAGGCTTTATGGATTAGCTGGTGGGTCCCAGAGGCTGCAGGCTCTGCGGGCAGAGCTTCCCTGAGCACATCTGGAACAGCTGCAGGAGCCCAGAGGCAGCTGGAAAGCTGCAGCTGAAAACCTCCTGAGAACCAGGAGGGGAAGCTTTCAGGGTGCTCCTGACAGAGGACACCCCCAGGAGCTCCTGCTCCCTGGGCTGATCTGTCCTGCAGCAAAGACATTCCCCATGTGCTGTTAACTTGGAGCAGCTGCTGCTCGTGCTGCCTTTGCCTGAAATTCCGAGTTTTGCTGAATCACTGGGCAGTGAACAGAAACCCTTTTTTTTTTTTCAGGGCTGGGAGCCAGGTGGGAAGGACTCAAACTGTGCTGCTGCCGAGCTCCTGAGGCAAAACTCTCCTCAGGTTCACTGCTGTGAGGGCAGGCCTGGAGCCAGGAGACAGAGGGAAGTTTTCCACTGCTAAGGAAATTGGTTTTTTCTTTTTCTTTTTTTTCCCCCCCCCAGACTTACTTAATCACCAAATGGGTGAGTAAATTTAAATGTTTACTGCAGGTGAATAAAGACCCTCTTAGTTATGATTTCAGGAGCTGAGAATGCTTCATTTTGGCTTTTCAAAAATGGACCTAAGAATGCTATAAAGCTTTATTATGCTGTAATTCCAATTACAGCACCACCTAACACTCCTCACAAACTCCTGCCAATTCACAGTGGAAGATGCACAGGCAAAATGCACAGGTTTGGTACCCAAAGCAGAGTTTGGGTGTTGGATTCTGCTTGATATCAAGATGGGAATCAAGGAATAACACAGGGAAAGGACTCTGTGGCTGTGCTCAGCCTCCCTGGATCACTCAGTCCATCATCTGCAGCCTCACAAGGAAACCTCACCTGCTTTTACCCACACTGACAGGGCTCCAGTGTGGGTAAAATGTGACATTTTGAGAGGCAGAACAGGAATTCCCCGAACGAGGAGCGGCTTTGCAGAGAAAGGAATAAGCACCATTCACCAGAGAACCCCAAACATCATTTTCATTCATTGTCCTTCCAGGTTTCTTTTCAAAGCACCAGCTGTGTCAGCCTTTAGCTTGGGAGACAGCACAAAAGGCTCATTCCTGTTCATTCAGGAATTGTTTTTGACAAAAAAGGGAACCCAGCATTAAAGGAGCTCTTACCTCAACATGTACAGAACAATAATAATAAATACTATGACTAGGAGGGAAGACAGGGCCACCATCACAGCTATAATTGGAGTCTCATCTGCAAGAGGAAAAGAAAGGTGTGGTTATGGACATTGGAAAATATCCAGAGCCATCATTTAACAGGGCAGAGTTCTACAGTTTCTGCTTGAAAAACAATTCTGATGGTGATATTAGTAATAAAAACATAATAAATAATAAATAGTATCAAGTGATGTTGCATTTTTTCAGTCTGAGAGTGAAGAGAGAAAAGGACCTGAACGAGCACCAGCACTCCCAGGTCAGATTAAACCCTGAAACCACCACTCAGAGCACCTCAGTCTCCTCCAGGAGCTGGTCACTGTGAAATTGTGACCTTACAGATGAAAACAGTGATGGAAAAACTGGGACTGGGATATTCTGGGGATTTCCTCTGCACAACTGAATGTGCTCGTGGTGGCCCAAAAGCCACCAGCAGAAATTTTCTGTCAGCTGGGGACCCACAAAGTCTGCCTGAGATTAAAGGATCCACAGAAGTTCCTAAGAGATCCACGAGTTTGGTATAACTTCTAATACAATAAGGATTTTCATATTAAAAAGGGTGAAAGCTGTGGCCTTTTTAAGATCCCACAGACACTACATTTGTAGCACCACCACAATTCTGTTCCCAGTTCCTTGTGAAACAGGACGAGAGGGCAAAGCTTCCTGCTGCACCTGTGATCTGAACACCTCCAGGGTGAGGTTTGGTGTGGACAAGGCTGCCCAGAGGAGCTGTGGCTGTCCAGAGGAGCTGTGGCTGTCCCATTCCTGGACTGTTCAAGGTTGGATAGGACTTGGAGCACCCTGGGATAGTGGAAGGTGTCCCTGCCCATGGCAGGGGGTGGCACTGTGTGAGTTTTAGGAACCCTTCCAACCCAACCATTCCGTGATTCTGTCATTACAGAATATTTTGGGTTGGAAGGGACTTCCAATGACCATCTAGACCCAGCCCCTGCTCTTCCCTCCCCGGCAATACTGAGTTTGGAGAGCAGGAGATGTCAGACACCGCCAGGCCACCGAGTGTGGCCTCATTTGGCTCCCTTGCAGAAGCTCCTCGAGGCCAGGCCCCACACAATTCCCTTGCAACACCCTCTAGATTAGCCATGTCTGAAACATTCCCATCCCCCAGGACCCACAGCAGATTTTTTCCCTCTAAAGAAGCCATTTCCATCTTGTGCCGGAGGTCAGTGAAACAGTGGTTGGTGCTGGCAAATGACCCAGATGGGTTGGAAGCCAAGCAGCTCCAACCAGGGAGGAGAATGGCCCTGAAGGGCATTTTTTTCAGATAAATGTGGATGCCAGCCATGCCAGCTGGGGTGATTTCCATTTTTCATCAGCTCCCTCAGTCTGCAGGGGCCACCACACTGTGCCCAAGAGGCTGCAGGGTGTGACCCCCTCTTTCCCCCTCCTGTGCATCCATTTCCCTGCAGATTCCTGCTCCGTGTGTCTCAGCAATTTCAGCCAGCAGATCTCCTCAGGTGGGATTTTTGTCCATTTCTGAGCTACCAAGGGGCACTCTGATTGAATTTCTGCATTTGTCCCTCTGTGGTGTGAGGTCTGAGAATGTTACTTCTATTCAAACAAATGATTTTTGCGTAATGATTTGAAGGCAATGACCCAGTGTGGTGAATAAAAAATTCAATTATCCTGGTTTTGCACGTCTTTGTCCTTCCCATCCACTGCCCTAATGTGGCAGCACCTCCCACAGCCCTGCAGCAAAAAACCCAAGGAATTTATCGGGAATTCTGCCTCCTGCACACTCGATAGGTGCCTGAGCCTTGGCATTCCCCACCTTGAGGCTTTCCAAAAGCAAGAACAAGTCGGTCCTGGCTCAACCACAGCCAGCCCTGGCCTTTCACTGAGACCTCTGAGTGCAGCCACCATCTCCATCCTGGCTGCAGGAGTGGAAGGAGAGCTGCCTTGCCAAAACCTGGGCTCTTAAGTCACCGTTGGACCATTTTTTCCTGCCTTGGCTGGAGTTAAAACTCAGCCTAACCAGCGCTGGAGCTGCGGGGCAGCGATGGCTGGTGATTTGTGAGAGGTGGGATTTGAGGGCAGGGGGGGCTCTGGCAGCAGGACACAGATTTGAGGGCAGGGGTGGCTCTGGCAGTGGGACACAGATTGGAGGGCAGGGGATCTCTGGCAGTGGGGTGCAGATTTGAGGGCTCTGGCAGCAGGGTGCAGATTTGTGTGCAGGGGTGGCTCTGGCAGCAGGACCCAGATTTAAGGGCAGGGGTGGCTCTGGCAGCAGGGTGCAGATTTGTGGGCTCTGGCAGTAGGACGCAGATTTGAGGGCTCTGGCAGCAGGGTGAAGGAAATCTGGAGGGTTTGGGGTTTTTTTGCAGCCGTTCTTCCGACACATCTGGTGGGATGAGGAGTCGGAGCTTTCCCACCGCTAATGGCCCACCCAGCTTGGGCCAGGCAGGAAAGGAGCAGGAGGTGCCCAGCTGCTGCCTCCCTGCCCTGCCAGCCCTGCCGAGCTGTGCCAAGCCCTCCCCGCAGCTCCTGCCCTGCTCCAGCCTCGGCCTGTCCCAGGAAAAGGGACAAGGACTCAACCTTCTGCTGCCACAGTGCTGGAGCAGCACCGCAGCCCAGAGCCTGGACAGCATCAGGATGATCAAATCTTGTCCTGGTCCCTCTGAGGAGCCTGCAAAGCTCCTCTGGTGCTTGGGATCATGGCCCAGCTGGAGGCAGAGGTGCTCTGTAGGGTCTGTAGCTGTTCCCTACACATCACACGGAGAGGGACAGGGCTGAGCAGCCCACCCCTGCTCACAGCTGGCAACATCTGCCCCCAAAAGCAGTCACAGAATGGTTTGGGGTGGAAGGGACCTCAAAGATCGGCTAGTTCCAACCCCCTGCCCGGGTGAGACTATTTACAAAAGCATGGCAAATATTGGTAATATTAATATTTATATTAATATTGCTGATATTAATATGGGACTTATTAATATATATTTTTACAAGAGCATGGGGTGATGGGACAAGAAGGGATGGCTTCACATTGAAAGAGAGTGAGTTTAGATTAGATATTGGGAAGGAATTCTTCCCCGTGAGGGTGTGAGGCCCTGGCACAGGTGCCCAGAGAAGCTGTGGCTGCCCCTGGATCCCTGGCAGTGTCCAAGGCCAGGTTGGACAGGGCTTGGAGCAGCCTGGGACAGTGGAAGGTGTCCCTGCCATGGCAGGGGGTGGGATGAGATTGTTTTAAGGTCCCTTCCAACCCAAAATGAGTCCCTTTAGAATCACTGCGATGACAATGCATCCCCATATGACCCAAGCCAAGTTTTCTCAACAGCATCACTTAATGTAAACAGCCCCACTGACTTTTCTGTCACAGTTTTGCCTCCAGTGCTACTTCTCAGTACTGGGGAGCCAGGAATTGTGACCAAACCTCCTAGAATAAACCTCCAAGTGACAGGACTTGGAAAATATTAATTATTTTATTAATATTAACATTAATCATAAACATCACAGAATGGTTTGGGTTGGAAGGGACATTAAAGTTCATCCAGTGCCACCCCTGCCATGGGCAGGGACACCTTCCACTGTCCCAGGTTGCTCCAAGCTCTGTCCAGCCTGGCCTTGGACACTGCCAGGGATCCAGGGGCAGCCACAGCTTCTCTGGGCACCTGTGCCAGGGCCTGCCCACCCTCACAGTCAAGACTTTATTCCCAATACCTAATCTAAACCTACTCCCAGTCTGAAGCCATTCCCCCTTGTCCCATCACCCCATGCTCTTGTAAAAATATATATTAATAAGTCCCATATTAATACCAGCAATATTAATACAAATATTGTTAGGAAGTCAGATGTATTCTCATTTTTTGTTTCTTTGCCCTCTGGAACAGGGATGAACGATGGCAGAGAGAGCACAAAATCAGACCTAAGCCAGGCCAGCTCCGAGGGAATTACACTGAGCATTTCTGCAGAGGCTTAGCCACAATTTTAAATGAGTTTCCTCGGACCTGCATCCCTTTATTCCCTCTGCTGAGTGTGTGCTGACAGGAGGAGCTGCAGAGCACCATCAGAGGGCTGGGTGAGCCTGGCACAGCGAGCAGCACACCCCAAAGCTGCAACACCCATCAGATCCAGGATGGAAACACACAGAGCTCACTCCTCCAGGTGGGAGCCAGCCCGGCTCTGCCCGCTCCTGGGCTGCTAAAGCCATGAGTAATTGCAAATATTCTCGTAGAGGTGCCAGTTCTCAGAGCTGAGAGGTGGAAAAATGTCCCTAAAGTGCTGTTCTCGTACAAGAAATGGATTTGTGTTACTGCTTGCCAACGGAATGAAGGAGAATGATAATTATTCCCATCATCTGCAGGATGGGTTTGGATGAAATCGCGTAAGTCACAGTCAATAAAGACAATTCGGGAGCAAAAAAAAAACCAAAAAGAAATTTCCTGAATGGCTTCTTAGGCTTTGGTCATCCAGCTCTAGGGATGTGCTGACATTCTCAGAGCAGGAACAATTTGTCTCTAATAGGACATGTGCAAATTGGAATGGGATTGTTCAGTTCTAAAAAGAAAAGCCCCACAGAAATTAAGATATCAGCATGTCACCAGCTCTTCTAAAGAGCTTGAGAGGCTTCGTAAAAGCACATTTGGAAGTCCTAAGGAGAGCTCTCTAATAGCAGAACACTTCTGGAAATGTTTTTAGTGACTAAAGAGCAATGAAATATAAAATTCTTACCTCTTCTGTCAGAGTTACCTGCAGAAAAAGAAAACAAAAGTCTCTTAGCAACAAAAGAGCAAGACATTTTAATAAGTCAGGAAGGATCAAAGACCAAGACAGGAACAAATTTAGTAACTCTCATCATCTGCCTGTAAATCTTTCCTTTAAAACACCAGCTATGAAGCCAGGATGTTAAAAACGAATTTCTGAGTAAGGAAAAAGGAACAAATACCAAGTTTTTATCAGCAGAACTGGGAGCTGAAGCCAAGCTTTAACATCAATAAACACAACTCACTGCTCGGGCTGTTTAAACCCATAACCAGCAAGTCACTGGTGTAATTCATTAGCACTTAAACATCAAGAGATAACCCTGGTGCATAATTTGAAGAGAGTGGCTGAGCCAAGAGTTCAATTACGAGCAGCTGGGCTCAGGGATGGGGGCGAGGAGCATCCAAGGATAGTCTCTACCTGCTGGGATGGATTCTCATCCAGAGGACAGCGGAACAAAGCCGTGCCAGGAGAGCAGAGCCCGGCTCTGTGGGGCTATGCTGCCGGCATGGGCACCCCGTGGTGTGATCTGGGTGTGAACAGCACAGGGCTGAGGACAATCCTGGTGGGTTTGGAGAAGGATGAATCGCCTGTACAAAGTGTCACCTTCTGCCCCAGTCCCCTTCTTGAGCACCGCTTAATTCTTTCATGGCTAAAACCCATTAAGATTAATGGTAAGGGCAGCCCTGAAATTAATTTTGGTCCTTGACAGATTGTTTGAAATAAAGGAAGAATCAGGTTTGTTCTCAGGACTGACATGGAGTGAGAAGCCACTTCTGGCCTGGATGGTGCAATGGGCAATGTGCCATGGCACACACCAGGGGAGCTCACCAAAAATGGTAACCCAAGTCACAAAAAAGGCAGCAGAGATACAAAAACCATTAATTCAGCCCCTCCACGAGCACAAATCACATTACAAAATCCAGATATTGGCAGCACTTAAGGCTTTTGCCTCAATCTCTCCCATTTGAAGGCTACCTTTATTCCAAACTTGCCCCACACCTATGTCAGACTCCTTCACTCTGCACAAAACTGGGTCTCAAAAAATAAAATGAGCAAACCATGGCTGAAGAGCTACGGCTCAGCAAAGATTTCTGGTCACCTCAGCCTCTTTTTGCCTGATTTTTCACTCTTAACCTGCTCTGAGCAGACAAACTACATTTTATGGGGTCACTTTCCTGATGTGCCAAGAGGGGAATGAGATCAGGATGGCAGCAGAGACAACTCTCTCCCATCTGGACCTTCCAGAGATTAAAGGCACCCAAGTAATGGGGAAAATTGATAATGTAAGGAGAGAATCACAGAATAGTCTGGGTTGGAAGTAAAGACCATCTTCTGTATCTATGGACATCTTTCATTAGATGACCTTGGCCCAAACCTTTGGTAGGACAAATCTCTTCTGATCTGGGCCTTTAAAAGAATTTTACAGTTTCGTATCACCACGGAATTGGCCCCAAAGTGGTTTTTTCCTCCATTTTGCTCCGCAAAACAAAAGAAGAGCAAAGAAACAAACCCAGAGGCAGGGCGGCTTGGAGAAGAAGAGGTGGGGGAGATGCCTACCATTGTGGGAAGCAGAAGAGGTCTCTTGTGTTGTCACCGCCACGCTGAAGTTCCTCTCCGTCGTCTCCGCCTCCGTGCTGGGGACAGTGGCGCGTGGCACCGACGGCGTCGCGCTGGGGAGCAGGGACGGGGCTGGAGGCACAGGCACGGTTGTCCCTGGGGTGGAGGAGGTGTTGAGGCTGCCGGTGGTGGCGTTGGGGGCGATCCTGGCGGCTGTGGTTGGAGGAGGCTTTGGCGCCGTGGTAGAAACAGTCCCCGGAGTGCTCATGTTGAGCCTGTTGGCGCTCGGCGTGGTGCCATCCTCAGCACCTGCTGTGGGAGCTTTGCTGGCGCTCCTGGGGGAGGTGGACGCTGTTGTGGGTGGCTCTGAGAAGAGAAAAGCACGGGGGAACCTCTGTGAGGTTCTTTTCTGTGACACTCAGGGGTTTAGATGTTGAAGATTCACGTGACTGCAACTATAGGGATAAAACAACCAACAAATCGCGAGTGCAGGACAGGGAATGCTGTGCACAGGTGATGCAAATGCCATAAAAATGTAACCTGAACAGGTGCTACATATAAGGGGTACAGATATTAGAGTCCTGGAGGTGAGGATCAATATAAGCCAGGGGTTAAACCTGTGGGTCCCATTTATGGGCACCTGAAGCTCATCACCCTCTTTCCAACACCTCACGTTAACAGCTACATGAAGGGAAGAAGAATGAAGACACTGAGCACATTCACACTCCTTTGATCCTAAAGATGGGATAAAGGAGAGATGAGTAGCACACTTTACCTGTTGTAACGTTGTTAGCACCTACACTTATCAGGCCACTTCCGAGCAAAAGGAGAAAGAACCACAAATCCATGTTGACCTGGGGAGAAAAGCACAGAACACCTATTTAAACCCTCAGGCAACGTCATCCCAAAATAATCCGAGATGGGGATGCTGCTGTGCATCTTGCAGAGCTGGGAGAGAGGAGTGGATGTGGGGCTGGAGTCCCTGCAGGCATCTGGATGGGAAGGATTTATGGCTGTGTTCGCGTGACCCCAAATGGGAGAGCACACGGGAAGATCTCAGGCTGGTGGAGCAGCAAAGGTGTCCGTGGATGAAGCAGGGAATGGGTGAACCGTGGAAAAGCGTGAGAGGAACAAGCTCAGCACTAAGGACAAGTATGTGGTCTTAAAGGAAATGAATAAATTGTTCATATAGTGGTCTGCAAATGACTGTACTCTGAGCAAACTCAAATGCAATTGAGGTGAAGACCACGGCAAAGAGCTTTGATCCCAAATTCCCCAGAACTGGAGGCAGGAATGAAGGAGGGGTCAGCTCCCCCTGGCACACGGAATGTTCCTGGGCAGTGGCAGAGCACTCAGCTCCATTAAACCCCACCGGATTCCCTGTGTGCGTGGACAGAAGGAACACCCACAAATACTCCAAGAAGATCAGCGAGCTCAGGCTGCACACCCGTACTGTACGTGCTTCCAGGAAACGTCCAGCAGAATTACAGGACGATGACATCAGTAAAATCATTTCCCCCAGCCCTTTTAAATACAAGATTTTTATGGTAATTTCTCTGCTCTGGAGACCTCAGAAAGCTCCTGAGAAATGGGTATGGTTATCTCCTCCCAAACACCTACGGATCCAGAGACGTGAGACGTCATCGTGCTGGCCAGGACAGAGCCCAGAGCTGCCAAGGCCAGACCAGCACGTGGCCACGGGGCCTCCCACGGATGGGCCAACACCTCTCCTCTGCTCTGAGCCCAGAGAGGGCTTGGACACGGCTCTGCTCTGTGCCATGGGACTCTCATCCTTCAGGCTTTTGCCTGTGTCCAGTTGCATCTCCGGGATCTCCCCGGAGAGAGCTGCGAGATCTCGCTGCCAAGTCAACCTGAGGCGCTGCCAAGAACGAGTTTTATTCCCTCCCCCTCTAATACATCTTGCGTTGTTTGCGCTTCTTCTATTTATTTAAATCTGCTCCATCCAGACCCGTCCCAAACTCCGGGCAGAAGGACAACGCTGAAGTCATCCACGCGCTGGAAACGGTATCAGCAACACAAGATCCTCCCACCCCACCCGGGGCTATCCTCCCACCAGCACCACCTACTTACATGTTTTTCCTCCCCCTCCGAAAGAAAACCTGGCAAAAATCGACCTTACTCAGTGACCAAAAGGTCAGACAAACCCTGAACCAGAAGGAAACCAAGCTCCGGAGATAAGAGCTTTCCGTAGGCTCCGTCCACGGTCAGCCCTGCTGCTGCAAGCAGGGCAGGGCTTTCTCCAAGGGTCCCACTGGTGCGAGCAGTCGGCATTCCAGAGGGTTTCATCACCAGTTAAAATATCTGTCTGCGTGAATTTGAACTGATTCAGCCCTCCTGTCACTGGTGAGAGCAGGACTGGTCCTGCAATACCTCCCCCAGGCTGTGCTCCAGGCTGGGATGTCGGGAAAAACCCACAAGCAGCAGTTTGATGGTTTGATGACACGTTCCACGCTCGGTGATTAACACACCTCACTCAGCCTGGTCTGAGATGAGCCTGGGCTATGCTGGTTAGGCTTTGGAGGGAAAATCCAATATTTATAAGGAATAAATTTTTCCCTGTGAGGACACAGGTGCCCAGAGAAGCTGTGGCTGTCCCTGGATCCCTGGAAGTGTCCAAGGCCACGTTGGATGGACTTGGAGCACCCTGGGATAGTGGAAGGTGTCCCTGCCCATGGGACTGGATGGTTTTTAAGTCCCTTCCCACCCAAACCATTCCCTAATTCTGTGATCTTTGTAATTCACTGTGGGACACAGATTGTCCGAGCATCCCACTGTGGAATCTCACAGAAATAAGGTGCTCATCCTGATGGAACATGTGTGCAAAAGCAGGAGGAAGTTAAACCCACACTGAAACCCCAGAGCATGGAAATGATGGCACTGAGATGCTCTGAAAACCTCACGAGGGCTGATGAAAGCACCAAGGTCTTGTCATCACAACCACTTCCCTCGCTGGGAACCCAGCATGGCCACAGCAAGGACACAGTGGCAAGGGAAAGGGAAAGATTTGGCTGTTCTGCAAGCACTGCTAGGAAAGAAGTGACCATTTGCTGAGTTTCGATGAATATTTGCACAGAAACACCACTCACGTGGGTGGATGTGGCTCCTCTCAGTTCCCCCAACTCATTTCTCAAAACAACAGTTCCCTTTCATTCGGGATCCCTATTCATTTGGGATCCTGTTCACTTGGGATTCCAGTCATTTTGAATCCTGTTCATTTCAGATTCCATTCACTTGGGATCCCCAATCATTTGGGATTCCCATTCCTTTGTGGCTCTGTTCACTCTTGATCCCGCTCATTTGGAGCTCCATTCATTTGGCATTCCCATTCATTTAGTATCCCATTAATTTAGGGTCCCTATCCACTTAGGACCCTCGTTCATTTGGGATCCCATTCATTTGGGATCCTGCTCATCCCATTTCTGTCCCATTCTGGGCAAGCTGTGCCAGACCCTCATCACACTTCCCCTCGGCATCAAAGCAGAACACAGAGGGTGAGAGGAAAGAAGGAAAAGCTGCAAATCTTTTCTCTGCTCTCCATTATAGGGAAATAACCCACAAAGGATAAAAGAGTTTGGGCTTATTTCCATGACTGTGATTGCTACATGGATAAGAGCTACAGGAGATTCCTGGCCTGGCTGCAAAGCCCCTTTGGGACGGTGGGATGATCACAGAATCATTTAGGATGAAAAAGACCCTTAAGCTCACAAGTCCAGCCATCGATGAGGGTCCCTCCTTCGCAGAGCGGCAGCGCAGCTCTGGGATTACAGGCAGGGAGCTCTAAACCCCCCTTGACTCCACATTTAATCAGTTCATTGATCCACGAGTGGATTGCAGCAGGAGGAAAGGCTTGGCAAGGGGAGATAATGCTGGATTTCCCCGAGCCTTGCCCCGCTTTTGCGAGGAAAGCTGGGTGCGGGCAGTCCGTGCAGACCCCGAGGTTTTACGGCTTTATTACTGTGACTGTCAGAAGGAACAGGACGCTGGGAGCATCCCAGCTCACTGTGCACATCATTACCCAAAACTCCAGCTCCCGGGAGCTGCTCCTGTGAGCGGCAATCAGCTGCCAGAGCTGCTTTATCACCTCCAAACCGGATCCGGAGCAGGAACCCTGCGCCAGGGGAGGGCTGTGCCAGCCCAGCTCCCAATTCCCAGCTCTTAAACACTCCCTGTTCCCAAAAGCAGCACAAAAAAACGCCACCGGTTCGCCGTTCCCTTCTCCTTAACATAAAAGGCCTGGAGAGTCCTACCCCAAAGCCGGAGAAACCCGAGTCTCCCTTCCCCCTCGGCTCCCTCCCTGCTGGTTTCGGAAACGGAGAGGAAATACTTGTAATGTTATCAACATAAACACAGCTCTTGGCTGGCTGCAACATCCTGCGAGCTCTGCAGAAAAACACCCTGACGTCAGGGCGCCGGGAGAAAGGAGCCGGCTCCGGCACCGCTGCTCCGGAGGCTTGGGATGCTCGGCACCGTGGCTTCGTTTGAGACCTTCTTTTTCACAGATCAAGCTTGGAAACCTCAGTAATTGCCCATAAATATTATAGATATATATGTATTTTTTTTATAGATATGTAGAGGTATAGATAGGTAGTGGATGTGCACTGCATTCTTCCGTGAACTGCTCGGGATCTTATAGGAAAGGATGGATTTTTGTTTGAAATAAAATCCTGGCAGCAGGATTTATGTTTTAAAAGAAGCAGATCTTGTCACGACGATTGATGCCGGAGCGGGGGGGGGGGGAAATAAAGGAAATAATCCCTTTATAAAGTAATAAATGCATGCGCTGGTGGCTCCAGTGGGGTCAGGCTGCAGGATCACCCCAGAATGCACAGAATTAGCATTTATTGCTGCAGAAACTGCCCACGTCCAACCCGGATACCGCCGTCCACAATCAAAGGCAGGATTTACCCCCACCTCTGACATATTCCTAATTCCTGGAAAATGAGGCAATCTTTTTCTGTGCGCCGTGAGGAGACACAACCTGAATTCTAACCAGCTTTCCCGGGACCCCAGAAATCCCTGCTGTCATCAGGAGGATGCTGAAAGGCAGTGGCTCAACTGCCTCATGCTGGCTCCAACTGCAGTGAAAAATAAAAATAATGTTCAGTTTTCTTTTTTTTTTTTTTTGTTGGCATGGGGAGAGGGTGCAGAACTGGGAGCAAGGTTGGCTCTTTGAAGCAGCTCACAGTAGGGCGAGAACAAGCAGGAGCATAAAGAAAGGGGAAAAAGGTCATTTTTTTATTCTTTTTGGTGGCAGCAAGCCATCAGCATGGCTCAGCCACCCTGGAAAACAAACCTGCCATTCCCTCTCCCCCTCCCTGCTCCTTTTAAATCCTGTCTGTGGATTTCCAGCCTCTCACTGGAGCTGTGATCCACAGTAGAGGAGTTTGTCCGAGAGTGGAGCGACTTCATCATAACCCCAAACCTCTCACGCTGGATGAGAAGCAAAGGATGCAAAAACACACATGGAATAGCCGAGGGCTGCAGCGAGTTGGCCATCCGAGGGAGAGAAGAATTGAATTTCGGGAGGAAAAAGGGTTTTGTTGCACTAAAACGCAGTGACTAATTCCTCGCATGTGTCTCCGAAGCTGAAGTGAGGCCTTTGATGTGTCACTGAACATTATTCCCCCACCCTCTGCTTTTCCACTCTTCACCAGAAAAGATGAATCACAGCAGCCATTCACCCTTTCTGAAAATCCGTTTAGTTTTCTTCTTTTTTTTTTTTTTTTTTTGTTTCTTCTTTTAAATAAACAGGCGGCTTCCACACGAGCGCCAGTCCCTGTACGGAACGGTGCAGGAGGAGGAGGATGAGCCTGTGGGAAGGGCCTGGAGCTTGGATTTCTCCACCTGCTCAGCCTTCCACAAACCACTGTTTTCCTGCACATCAGGATTTGCTCATGGTTTGGAAAGGATCAACCCTAAAGACCATTCAGTGCCACCCCCTGCAATGGCAGGGACACCTCCCACTGTCCCAGGCTGCTCCAAGCCCTGTCCAACCTGGCCTGGGACACTTCCAGGGATCCAGGGGCAGCCACAGCTTCTCTGGGCACCTGTGCCAGGACTTTAACAACCTCACATTAATGAATTTCTCCTCAGTATCCTACCTAGTTCTGCTTTCTGGCAGTGTGAAGCCATTTCACTCAGTCCCATCACTCCAGGCCCTTGTCCCCAGTCCCTCTCCAGCTCTCCTGGTGCCCTTTAGGCACTGGAAGGTCTCCCTGGAGCCTTCCCTTCTCCAGGGAACACCCCCATCTCTCTGGCTCCAGAGCAGAGGGGCTCCAGCCCTCAGAGCATTTTCATGTCCTTCAGTCCAACAGGTGAACACACACTCGTCTTTCAAAAAAACATCATGAGATGTGCAAGGAGAAAACCCAACTCTATTCCCACCTGGATTTTTGGGCACCCAGAAATAGCTGGCACTGTTAGGATGATGTTAAAAACTGCTGGTCTGAACCAGGATCAGCCTTTTCTGCGGATATGAACTGGAGTGAGATGTTAACCCACCCCATGGTGATCCTCTCGCAAAGCCCACCTGGCAGCAGCAGCGTGTGCGAAGCCATCGTGGGAGCATGGGGAGGATCAGGTGTTCACCAGGCAGAATTTGGAAGGAGATTCCCAAAGCAGGTCCCGGGAGGGGATCCTGCCCCTCTGCTCAGCACTGGGTCCAGCTGTGCCTCCCCAGGACGAGAGGGACATGGGCAGGGTGGGGAGAGCCCAGGGAAGGGACCAGAGCATCTCTGCTCTAGGAAAGGACAAGAGGGACATGGACAGGGTGGGGAGAGCACAGGGAAGGCACTGGAGCATCTCTGCTCTAGGAAAGGACAAGAGGGACATGGACAGGGTGGGGAGAGCACAGGGAAGGGACCAGAGCATCTCTGCTCTAGGAAAGGCTGGGAGAGCTGGGACTGCTCAGCCTGGGCAGGAGAAGGCTCCGGGGGTCTCAGCCCTGTCCATTGAACCTGCAGGGAGGGCACAGAGAGGACAGAGCCAGGGACAGCACAAGGGCCCACGGGCACACACTGACCACAGGAGGGTCCCTCTGAACATCAGGGAGCACATTTCGACTGAGAGGGTGACCCAAGTGCTGAAACAGGCTGCCCAGGGAGGTTGTGGAGTCTTTTTCTTTGGAAATATTCAAAATTTTTCTGGACACCGTCCTGTGCAACCGGATCTGGCAGCTCTGCTGGTGCGGGAGGTTGGATCAGATGACTTCCAGAGGTTCCTTCCAAAATCAATCACTGTGATTCTGTAACTGCCTGTGCTGAGAACTTTTCAAAAAGCAAACCTGCTGGATGGAAGCTCAGGGTGGACTAAGAAAGCACACAGCACTGAGTAGGTGATCCCTACACTGTGCAGGACATGGGAAGGGACTCACAAGGATCACCAAGTCCAACTCCTGGTCCTGCACAGGACAACCCCAAAAGTCACACCATGTGCCTGAGAACATTGTCCAAACACTTCTGGAACTGAAAAATAAACCAATGAAGTTTAAAAAAAAAAAAAAAAATCCAGAACAACATAAATGAATGTGGACGCTTAAGTAATCAGGACATGAAATAGTTCAGGCTCCTGAACCATTCAGGGATGCAGAAATATTGACAGTGGGAATCAGTCATTGAACCACAGAATGGTTCTGGTTGGAAGGGACCTCAAGATCATCCAGTTCCAATCCCCACAATTAGTCTGTAATTGGCATGTCAGACCTTACTTTTCTGTATTATCTTGCTTTTAGGAAAGAAATCTGTCCCTGCATGTTTAAGAACAGGGACTAACAAAGTAAAAAAAAAATACTAAAAAAGAGCCTACAGACTTGATGGTCTCACGCTAAAAATACAGAAGTAAAAGGCAGGGGATGAGGCTCCATCCCTGGAGCAGATCTGTGGCACATCTAAGACCAAGGCTCCTGAGGATGTCCTGTCCTTGTCCATGGAGCTGCATGGACACCCTGGGCACAGCCACCGCCTGGAAGCCACCCGAGGTGCCTTGGAGGGGAAGAACTACAAATACAAATGATTTCCCTAATAATAATTTTCCTAATAACTCTCCTAATTAGGACAGGTTTAATTCGCCCTCAGCCACTCTTTTCTCCCGGCGCCGCGGATGTCTGATCGCGGGAATATGTGCCAGTTGCTACTGCAGAACAAACCGGGATGGCTTGGGGAAGAAATTGTGGAAGAGACAGAGGGGATGAAGAGCTTCCTGGGCCTGAAGCTGTGGAGAATGAGCAGCTGGAGAAGGTTTCCTAAAGGACACAGCATCGAGGCGGGACAGGTGAGAGCCGAGAGAAAGGGAAGTTTTGGGAAGGAGAGCGCTGAGCCGAGCCTGAGGGAGCTGTCAGGGAGGGAGGAGGGAGGTGAAGGTCCAACCCCAAGGCTTGGCCAGGAGGAAGGTGCTGAGGATGGAGGGATGGGGGGGAGCAGGAGCTGTGCTGCAAAAGGGAGAGGGAGGTGAGACCTCCCCTGATTAACGCAGATCTGCTGAAGAAACGCCCTCAGAGCTTGTAAAAACCCCTGGCTAGCACAGGACCACTCTCCTGTCGTGCTTTCCCCGCGGGATCAGCGCTGCAGCCGCGACACGGCACCGGGAAGAGGAGAACAGCACGGGGGAAGCTGGTGCAACTCATTATTCAAAATCATTAATAATTAATCAAAACAAAAACAGTCAAGGCATATAGGAACATATTTCCCTAAATATTCCTTTCCAGGGTGTCCCCTCCTAAGTCGCAGGCTTGTACAAAGGAAACACGAGCACAGTTCACATTCCAGCTATGAAAAGGACCGGTTGCTTTTGATGGAGGAGTCGGGATGAAGGATGGCCATTATTCAGCATGACAACATCCCTACCTAGCGAGATGCCTTTCGGAGAGAGAGAACGGTGCGTGGGGAGGAGAAACAAGGCTCAAAATAAAAGAAACCCCCACCAAAAAAAATAAAAGCCCAGCGTTTGGGCTCAGCCCTCTCCGCAGGACCGGGATGAAGTCCCAGCTCCACGCCAAGCTCGAGCCGAGAGCGTTCAGGCAGAGAGGGCTCGGAGCATCCTACTTAAAACAAAGGTGTCGGAGGGGATCACTCGCATGACAGCCTTAAAATCTCATTACAGAGGCTCAGCTCCAATTAAAACGCATGCGTTCGGTCATGCAGCTTAATCTCCGTGGTTGTGCTTACCCTGAAATCCACCCGGGACACCTGTAGGTGCGGGGAGCAGCCAGCCCGTCCCACGGAGCAGCCCCCGGGCTAAGAAAGTGCCGCGGAGCCGTGAAATCACTGCTTTACCTGCGGTAATTCTGCACCGCTGCTCGGTTCAGCCCTGTTGCCACAGTAACACTTGTGGTGTAGCCGAGATCACTGATTATGAAACTAGGAAAAAAAATCAGAGGCTGCTAATTAGGATATACTCCAGTTCTCCAAAAGCTCCATATTAATGACATTACGATTGCGAGCGCAGGGAAAACAGACGCCAGGAAGAATCACCTCGGTCAGCACCCGCGGCCAACAGATGCTTTTTGGGTTTTTTTTTTTATAGGCAGGTCTTAAAAATTCAGCCTGCAAATTCCCTGTAAAATCGACTTGTTTTCCTCCTCTTTGAACAAACGTGCAAGACTCGGTGGAACAGTCTTTACTCTTTACATATATTTGCATGTATTAGACTGGGGGAAAAAAAAAGGGTTGAGGATGAGGTACAAATGGTGACAGCCGGAGCGGGGCCAGGGATGCATCCCCTGCATCTCTCATTAACCGTGTTTCTCTGCTCCCCAGATAAACCAAAATCATGATTTCACCGGTGGCTGCGAGGGTTTACAAACAAGGTTTGCAAATGAGGGGAACTGGATTTGAAGCGTTTTCCTCTCTGACTTACGTGAGTGCCAAAAGCATTGTGAGGCACGTCTTCTGCTGAAGGCTTCAAGCGGAAAAGTCTGACTGGAGCAGTTGTGCTGCCAGACACAACTGTTTTTCAGCACAATCCACAAATAAGACATGTGAGAGCGTTTCCAGGTGAAAGGAAAATTGCCTGACAGGTATTTCTGGAGCTGCAAGGCCGGAGAGATGCTGCTTTAAAAAGTCAGCTCATCAAAATGCCATGATTTTTCCATTCTCTTGGATGACCAATCGAATGGTGCTGAACATGTGGAGCCAAGGAAAACTGAGTTCAGGGATTTTATAGAGTTTATAAGAGCTTCCTATCTTGGAAGAGTCCAAGATGGTCTTGAAGGTCCTGTCCAACTTGGCCTTGGACACTTCCAGGGATCCAGGGGCAGCCACAGCTTCTCTGGGCAACCTGTGCCGGTGTTTTACCACTCCCATGGTAAAATACTTGTTCCTTATATCCAGCACTTGCAGAAGAACTGGGGACCCACCTTGTTTTCCCCGCTTTGAGGCACGAAAATAAGTGAGATTAATTTCTTTCTCCAGCAGCATCACCTAAAGCCTTGAAAGCACAGTCCCCCCACTCACAACTGCACAAAGCAACTTCTTCTCCCACTCACCAGCAATGCTGGGGATGTGTTAGATGGAGTGTTAATTACCGATAAATGTGATTTATTAGCTGGAAACAATACAAGACACCCACCAACCACCACACAGGAGCAACTGGCCGAGCACGAGGGCAGCCGGGGCTGGGCGGACTGGGATTGGCACATTGCAGATAATGAATTAATACAACCAGTGGGATTCAGCTGCCATTGATGGTTTAGTTGCAGGCATTATTTCCAACCTTTTAATAGGCTTATTTAGAGGAATTAGTCCTTTAATGCCGTGTGCTCGTGTATCCAGAGCAGTATAAGCCGGCTGGATGCGACCACAGAGAGAACATCTGCTTTTGTGAGCATTTAGGGAAATTATTGCCAATTACAGGGACAGCAGGTGAGGGCAGCTGGGGAGGGAGGATCTGCCAGGGGGGAAGAGGAGTCTTGCAAGAAGCTGATGTGAGCAGGAAGTTCTCTGGGAACACAAATATCTTGGCAAAAAGGAGCTGTTGCCCAAAGTGTCACCAAAATATCCTCAGCAAGGAAAGGATTTCCAGGGCCAGTGGAGTTTTGGGGTGATCCCCGTTATCATTCACACTGTCAGCATTCTGAGCAGGTCAGCCTCCCAAATATTTCTTCCCCTCAGCTCATGCTCCGGAGAAATGACCACACCCTGCTTGCCTCCACTGGCTCTATTCCCACTTTTATCTTCCTTTCTTTTTTCCATCTATTTTCTATCAGTTTTTCTAATCTGCCTTTTCTTCACCTGTTTTTTTTTCCTGTCTTCCATGCCCAAAGGGGATGCCCTTGTTTAACAGACCCACACCAAGCTGGGCACCTTCTATCATTGCTACTGCTAGAAACAAATTATATAAAAATATATTTATTGATGTGACCAGAAGGTCAAGGGAGGGGATTTTGCTTCCAGAGCTGCCTCCAGCTCTGGGGCCCAACATCAGGAGGATGTGGAGCTGCTGGAGCAAGTCCAGAGGAGGCCATGGGGATGCTCCAAGGGCTGGAGCCCCTCTGCTCTGGAGCCAGGCTGGGAGAGCTGGGGGTGTTCACTGGAGAAGGGAAGGCTCCAGGGATCAGAGCCCCTTCCAGTGCCTAAAGGCTCTGGGAGAGCTGGAGAGGGACTGGGGACAAGGCATGGAGGGACAGGAGCCAGGGAATGGCTTCTCACTGCCAGGGGGCAGGGATGGATGGGATTTTGTGAAGAAATTCTTCCCTGTGAGGGTGGGCAGGCCCTGGCACAGGTGCCCAGAGAAGCTGTGGCTGCCCCTGGATCCCTGGCAGTGTCCCAGGCCAGGCTGGACAGGGTTTGGAGCAGCCTGGGACAGTGGAAGATGTCCCTGCCCATGGCAGGGGTTGGAACTGGATGATCTTTAAGGTTCCTTCCAACCCAAACCATTCTGTGATTCTATGATCCTGTGATTTCTATAGCTATAAACCTATTATAAATCTAATATAATATACCTATTACAAATTACATATGTATTTTGCTATAAACCTAACATAAACCCATTATCACTGCAGTAAACATATTTCCTGCTGACACAGGATTGTAAGAACCAGTCCTGAACACCACGGTGGGTACAAGCCCCTGCGGATACCAACACAAAACCCAACGTTCAGTAGTTCTGAAAAATATATAATTAAAATGCAGCTTCTTATCTTTGAAGTGATTAACCAACATCCTGGGACGACTGACTTTTAGCCCTCCCATGTTATTCACAATTCATCCTCTATTTTCATCTCCCCAACAAAAGGCTGAACTCAACTGTATTATTGTCAGCCAGGGCTTTTATCTCCAGCCTTCGAAGCGGTCAAGGCATGGGACAGAACAATGGCTCTCACAGGAGCACAAATACAATCTGAACAAAAATACGCTGTTGCTAAGGTCCAAACCAGCCTTTTTTTTGGGTAGCTGGGAATCCCAGAGCACCCTATACAAAAAAAAAAAAAAAAAAAGGGAGATTTAGGACTTTGAGAGGGGAAAGCAACCTGACACTCAGTGCTGTGGTGTTTTCTTCACAGGATGATATTTAAATTAAGAGTGTCACATAAAACCAAAGCCCACGGTTGGGAGGAAAGCTGAAGATGGAGGAGCAAGCCCAGAGGTCCATGGAGATGGTGACCCACAGAGCCACAGCGCAGATGTTGGGAAGGTCCAGCTGGGACCTCCTCTCCAGGAAAACCCTGGCCCGAACCACAACGATTTCTTTTGTGAAATCCACCCCAAAAGCAACCTCGGAGCAGCTCTGTGTGGTTTCCACATCCTCAGCCAAGGGAGCAGCACCTGCTTCTGCTTTTGGGGCTCAGTAGAGAAATGCTCCTCCCCACCAGCAGCTGGGCAAGGGACTGGCTCTGGCCGTGGTGTCCTCCCCACTGAACACAACATTCCAGCAGCAGTGAGGCTTTGGGGTCAGGAGTGACCCCCAGGTCAGGAAAAGCACGACTGACAGCCCTGGCAAGGCGCTGCAGGGTGGGATTTTGGGTGAGGTGGTCAAGAGAGGCCACCAAGCTCCATGGCCAGCCCAGCTTCCTCCCCTCTAGATGGAGCTCCAGGAGAAGCCTGAGGTCCCTCCCCAAAGTGAAGGTGGAGGCATTCCATCATCTCCATGGACAGAATCATGGAATTATGGGATGGCTGGGGTTGGAAGGAATGTTAAAGTCCATCCAGCGCCACCCCTGCCATGGCAGGGACACCTTCCATGGTCCCAGGGTGCTCCAAGCCCTGTCCAGCCTGGCCTTGGACATTTCCAGGGATCCTCCCCACCCTCCCAGGGAACATTTCCTTCCCAATATCCCATTTAACCCTGCCCTCTGGCAGTTTGAATCCATTCCCCCTTGTCCTGTCACCTGCAGCTCGGTGCTCGAAAAGAACAAATTTCTGAGGCAATTTCACAAAAACCAGCAAATTTAATTATTCCCTCCTGCCAGGTACCAGTAAAACACCCAACACACAGCAAATTAAAAAATGGGTTTTTTGAGCCCTCCAAAATAATTCTCCTGTCCTTTGGTGAGGCAATTCCGTGCTGAAAACCTGTGCTCAAAAGCCTGGAAGGGCTGCTGTGCTCAGGGGCACCACAGCGGCAGCAGCTGCCGGAAGGAACAGCTTCTCTGAAGTGTTTGGAGACTGTATTTGCACTGGGACCATAAATATTTTTGGACACACGTAGGCAGCGGTGAAGAGGTAGATCCTGGCCATTTCACGTGCAAAACAAAACACAAAGAGGGAATTTCAAGTTTCCTTGATGACAGCAGAGCTTGGACGCATATGAAAGAGACAACAGAGTCAAGGTAATGCTGGAATTCAGTTTTTATGACCCATTTTGCTTTTTTTCCAATAAACAACATCTCCCTGAGCAGCCATTAAACATCACCATTTGTCACTTAGATTTTAGAGATATGAAAACAAACATTAAGAGACTACGGCAGAGCTCAAATCCCCCCGCATTAGGCACCTAAGCCAAACGAAATTATGCTGAATTAAATTCATCTCAATCCCATCCAGAAGGACAGAACCCTCCACTCAGGTTAAATCATTTCAATAGCACTGAAGATGACAGCACCCGAGACATCGCCATCCTTGAAAGTCTTTGCTGTTCCTTTCAAAAGGCTTTGAAAAGCAGCGTTCCCACAAAAGCGCCCATTTCCATCACGCCCTGGATGGGAGCATAATACACAGAAGGCTCCTCAGTGCTGCTGTTAAATAGGAGACCCCCCAAACCAGGCATTAAATGGTACAGGAGCTGCCACACAACAGAGAGAGCTTTCTGTGCCTGCTCAGACACAGCACAAAGTCTCTTGCTCCAGACCAGGACGGGGTTTGGTGGTTGACAAACTCAGCTCATTTTTAGTCTCGTGGCATGGTTTGGGTGGGAAAGGACCTTAAAGACCATTCGGTTTCACCTCCCTGATATGGACAGGGACACCTTCCACTAGAATGGGTTGCTCCAACCTGGCTTTGGACACATCCAGGGGCAGCCACAGCTCCTCTGGGCACCTGTGTCAGGGTCTGAGCACCCTCACAGGGAACAATTCCTTCCCAAAATCCCATCCAGCCCTGTCCTCTGGCACTGGGAAGCCATTCCCTGTGTCCTGGCAGTTCAAGCCCATGTCCCCAGTCCCTCTGCAGCTCTCCTGGAGCACTTTAGGCACTGGAAGAGGATCTAAGGTCCCCCTGGAGCTTTCCCTTCTCCAGGTGAACACACCCAGCTCTCCCAGCCTGGCTCCAGAGCAGAGCTTCTCCAGCCCTTGGAGCAGCTCCATGGCCTCCTCTGGACCTGCTCCAGCAGCTCCATGTCTTTCCTGTACTGCTGATCCCAGACCTGGACACAGCACTGGAGGTGGAGCACCTTGAGAGCAGAGCAGAGAACAGAATCCCCCGCCCTGACCTGCTGGTCACCCTTCTTTGGACACAGCCCAGGGTACGATTGTCTTTCTGGCCTGTGAGCTCACACTGCTGGCTCATTTTTCATCCACCAGCATCCCCAAATCCTTCTGGGCAGGGCTGCTCTCACCCCATTCGCCCCTCAGTCTGTTCAGTATCCCTCAGTCCAATCCTTCAGTGACACACATCCATGTCCGAGCTGCGCCGTCCCAAATCAGAACCATTCCCGGGGAATTATCTATGGGATTGGTTCATCCCAAATGGGTAACGTGACACCCCATTTGGGATGAAATAATGGGGTGTCACATCAATTTGGGGGGACACGAGCGCTCAGTTGAAGACCCCCTGCAATCCTTCCATAACCAAATGGAGAGATGTTTCAAACAGGAGGGAAAAAAAGGAAAATATGTCATTCTGGGAGGTGAACAAGGCTTGATATAAAAATCCGACAGAGGGGAAAGGGGCAACATTTAATACACAGATAAAGCAAAAGGGATGCTACAAGCAGTCAGTTCATTACAGGGTTATTTTTGGACACAGCAGTGCTGTGTGTGGTTAATGGTTGGACTCGATGATCTGAGAGGTCTTTTCCAACCTAAATGAGCCTGTGATTCTATTTCTACCTTAATAACACCTTCACGTCAGGGCACTGTTCTCAAAGGAACCATCTCCACGTAATTTCAGAGATCTGGATGTGATTTCCAGAAGAGCCATAACTTAAATACGAACCAACAGCCTCTACTCCTCTCCCCCACAGCTTTCCAGGCATCCCACAAGTTCTGGGTGTGATTTGCCTGGTTTTAAAACCCCATTTCTCCAGATGTTATGGGATGTCTTCATATCCTGTTACATCCCTGATGCTCCAATGCACAAACTTGTGTAATTACACATTTGGATGCTGGCTGCTCCCCATCTCCCACTCTGGAAGCTACAGGAAAGGCAGACTTGGAGGCTTTGGAAAACACGGTGGCGTTTTCATTCTCAATTAATGAATTATCCCATCAGCAGTGCAAGGAAGGGCTTAGCTCTGAAGTGCCCTCGGTTGCTTTGCTGAAGGAAAGCCCCACACCTCCACCACCACTTTGCAGAGGATGGCAATGAAGACAAAGGACTCCTGAGTGGAATTCTGAGCCCCTCCCAGCTCCAAAGCAGTGAGGATGATGGGCTCAGCTCGGCCTCTGAAGCAGATTTTGCACCATTGGAAAAGGCAGGAGAGCACAGGGAAAGGCAGGGCAGCTCCTGCCCTCTCCAGGTGGCCTTTCCTGGCAGCAGATGGCAATTTCAGGTGTGGGATACTCTTAACCCACCTAGAGGAACCAGTTTTTAATGGTAGATGCTGAGACAGTTATTAAGAGTCAAGGAAGGAACATCAGCAGTGGGGTGACTTTTAATCCTTGCTGGTGTGGACTGGAATTAGAATTAATGAGTTTGAAATGAATGGCCGCGCATCCCAACTCACACCCCAACACATCTACATCTCTATGAGACTGATGTAGAGACAGAATGAACCCAACACCACCTACCCCCACCTATTTGGGCAGGAGATAAGAGCCCCAAAAACCACCTTGCAACAGCCACCCCAGCGTTGCTGCCATGGACTGGTTCTTATCCCCACTGCTGATTCTCCTCCTGCTCCAGAGGACACTTTGAGGGACAGGAGAAGCTGTAACACCTCTGAAAACTGCTGTAGCACAAAGGGAAAGAGCTGGAGGGAAGGAAAGGAGAATTTCAGGTGATTTGGTTGAGGGATGGAGCTGTTGCTGAGCAGCTTTAACTCCTCTCATCCCAGATTAGCTCCTCGGAACTCAGCAGGAACTTTCCAGCTGTTTCACTTGCTGGAAAGATGCCACGTTTGTGTGTCAGACTAAACATCTGTGCTTTTAAGCCCAGGATTTTCAGATCAGATCTGTGTGTTTGGAGGGGGAAAATAACAACACAAACTGTCTGTTAGGGGAGTTCTGTTGAACAGAGCCACCATTATTTCTTCCTCCCCATCCCCCACATCACCCCTCCTCTTCTCCCTCCACAGGCAAAGCGGTTCAACAGATTTCAGGAAAATGCAGAGAAAAACAATATTGTACATTTTCTGTGGTCTGTGTTTTCCTGTCAAGTCAGAGAGGAGTCACCAGAAACACAGGCTGCAGTTGGCATCTTTCCACCTGGCCTCGCTGCAGGGGAGCACCCGATTTGGGATCTGGGGCTGGAGGAGCAGCTGGGCATCCCAGTATGAACTGGGAAATGCTGCTGGTTTACCCCGTGAAGGTCATGGGTGTCTGCACTCATGCTTTTCCATTCCTGCTCCTACAGGGCACCCACTTTAAGAAATGAATTTTCTCCAATTTTTGGCTCCTGGGGCTCCGTGAGTCCCCACAAGCTCCACGTCATCCCCGTTCCCACCCTCCCCACTCTCCATCAGCCCTCACTGCTGGAGCAGCCCTGGCTCCTGTTGACACCCATCCCCACCCTCACCTGGACACAAGAGTTAAATATTTCTGGGTCTAACGCATCTCAGATGGTCAGCTGTGGGGAACATGATCTGTGCTTCTGGTCCGATCCCCCTAGAGGGGCACCCAATGTCCACCATCAGCATCTCGAGCCTCAGCATCTTTGTTCTGTCCCTTCACCTCCCGTGCAGGGAAGAATTGTTTCCCAATATCCATCTAAACCTGTCCCTGCCGCCCAGCACCACTCCAGACTTGTCCCCGTGTCCCACAAAGCTGTCATGGCCCAACAGCATTTTCACGTGGGGCTTTTGCTTCTTTTCCATTTCAAAAGACCTGAGATATTGCAAGAGCTGGGATGCGGCACACCAAAATCGGGGGTTTAACAGCTTGGCAGGTAAACCACGAGTCACAAAACACAGGAGCACTCAGGAACACCAAATTGCACAAGCCCTGCAGTAATCTGAGGACTCGGTGGGGTGGTAGAAGGGAAATGTGGCACCTCTTGTTCACACCCAGTGGGTCCCCGGAGCAAAGTATTCCCAGAACCACACCTATGGCACAGGGATCTGTGAGCCTGGGAGCAGGTGACAAGCTGAGCAGCCAAGGACAGCGAGGTGTCCCAAGTCTCTGCCATCATCTCCATCCTTTTTGGCTGCACAGAAGCTCCGGCGTCAGGGAGGCAGAAATTGTTTCAGCGTGACAGAACGGCAGCACCAGGATTTTGTGTCTCGCCGTGCACCCACCTTCCTCTCCCAGCCCAGGGGAGCTGCCACTGAGGCTCTTTCCACCCTTTTTATAGAGGAAAGCAGCGCCAGGATCAAAGGAAGCTCCTGGGCAGAGTCTGATGTGACAGGGCAGAAGTGGAGAGGTGACAGCGAGGAGATGGGGCTGAGCAAAGTGAGGGTTGCTCCTCTGTGCTGCAGCCTCTGGCCATGAAACCTGAGCAGCAGCACAGACGATGCTGAGCAGCAGAGGAAGGAGAGGAAAACACCTCTGTTGGGGCTGATGAAAACACTGTGCGACTACAGGAGAGGGAGAGCTCCTGCTGCTGCTTCTCCTCAGTGTCGCTGCACTGGGTCACCCTCAAATGAGCCCCAGCTTTTACTGGGAGAGGAAAATTTGATTTAAAATCTCACCCTGGAAGTCCTTTGGTTGCAGTAGATGGCAGAAGCTCTATTGGGAAATGAAGCAACCAGAATGGGGAGTTAAGCCCCTGGTGTTCACACAGAATGGACTAACAGAAGTGGCCTTTTTCCTTCCTTTTCCCCAGCAAAATGAGAAGCATCTCCAACATTTGGCTATCTGTGGTGGTTTTGATTGGCCCAGTTTTTGCTAGTGAGTAGGGTGGGGTACAAAGATGGCTCCTGCATGTCCTGTGTAAAGATTCTGGAAATTTTTAAAATTTTTAAAAGTGGTTTGGGTAGAAGAACAACTAAAGGCTTCCAATGCATCTCCTCAGTCTCCTCACACATCCATCTATCTCCTGTGTGGTTATGGAGCAAAATCCACATTAAGGCAGAGAGAAATGGATTTTTAGTTGTTTTTGTTTGGGTTTTTTTGTTTTTTGGGGGCTTTTTTGTTTTTGTTTTTTGGTGTGGTGTTTGTTTGGTTTTTTGGGGTTTTTTTTTTTTTTGTTGTTTTTTCTGGTTTTTGGTGGGTTTTTTTTGTTTGTTTGTTTGTTTTCTTTTTTTTCCTATGGATCCTTTGCAGTGCTCTGATCCTAAGTGCTCTTAGCAGCTCTGGGAGGACAGATCCCAAGCCTGCTGTTTGCTCCTGCACTGAGGGAGAGAGGAAGCCTCCCAGGGATCTGCATCATCGTGGATGTTCAAAGCCTTCTATTCACCTTGGGCTGTGCCACCCCAGCTCTCTTCAAGGAGGACTCAGTGAAAGTCAGTTAAAGGCAGGGCCAGGCTGTATTGACCTTGGCACCTGATTGCCTCCCAGAGTCCTCCTATTTCCTCCCTGAGTAATTAATTAATAGCTTGTTAGTGGGGAGAGGAGGAATAAGGAACTTCACCCCATTTTTCCCGAGTCTTTTGGCACTTTGGCCAAAGCCTTGACCATGCCCAACAGCTGCAGTCTGCCACGGTATTGCAAAATACAGAAGCTACCAATAAAATCCCTGAGATCCTTCCTCCTTCTGGGATGTTACAGGGATTAAGCTGCTTCCAAAGATGAGCTGCAAGGTCACCCAGAAGTGTTGGAGCTGATAAACAGCCCCAGGACCATTTTATAATCTGTGCCAAACTAGTCCAGCATATCAGAATAATGTTCAGAAAGGTGAAACACTTGCTATATATAATTTCCAAGGTCCCTGCTGAGGAAAAAATAAGTCATAATTCCTCGCTGCTGCTGCAGAAAGCGTTAATCCCAGGCTCCATGAACTTTCCACACTGAAACATGCCGCTGGTACGAGCCGTTGTCCAACTGACCCATTTTATAGAAAAAAATGGGTGAATAAGGACAAAACCATCTTATTTTCATTGAGAAAACATAATTCCCTCTAAGCAAGGTGCGATCCCGGCCTCGCTCTGCCGACGGCGAGTCCCCTCCTGACCTATTTACGGAAGTGCTGCGGCGAGGATTTCTGCGTGATCCGCCGCGCAAAAGCCTAAAATTACACTGCCCTACAAAGAGCCGGGATAAATTGACCCCTCTAAGCAAACGAGTTGCCAGGCTTTTATCTTCCCCCCATTGTCGGCTGACGCTGGAGCGGAATAATGAGACGATGCGGGGCTCGACGGGGCACGATTGGAAAACTCTGCCTTAGCAACTCAATTGTATCCCCGATGCCTGCGCTGGCTTTTATACACAGCTACTGGTTTGGAAAGCTGCTTCTGATTTCACACTCACTCAATAAAGCTGCATTTATGATTTTGTTGCCCGCTTATTTTTGCCCGGTGTTACGGCAAAGGGAATTAGTTGTGGGGTTTGGGGTCGGGAAGGAGAAGTGTTTTTATAAAAAGGATTGCTCTGGATGCGTTTTTGTGCCCTTCATCCAGTCTAGACATGAAAGTCTCGGGACGCATGGTATTAAAAAAAGGGGATGAAGGGAACAATAAGCACCAAGACGTTTCTATAATTAGAGGTTTACAAAACAATCTGAGTTTATAATATCCCCAGTACAATAAAAGCCAAGAGCAAGCGGGCCCATTATTTAAAAACTGCGGGATAAAAGGAAACCTTGATCAAAACTGTTATCAGGGGAACAAATCTATCTTTATTGTGTTGCAGTTTCGCTGCTGACTGAAATAACTTTTCTAAAATTGCCATTATGCTGCGAAGAATTAGCTAAATAGAAGCACCACACCAAAATCCCACTGCTTTGCCCAAACAATCAACATGACAGCAGCCCACAGTTCTTCCCTATTTTCTGCCAAGGTTTAAATTCCAGTATGGTTTTCCCTTCATGCACCTTTGCTCATCACACAGAAAATGGATGGGTTTCAGATATGAATTTCAGATAAATTTGCATTTTGGGTCTCAAGTTCTGCAGTTCTGGACTGTAAGTGAATGGGTAAATTAAGAGGAAAATATCAAAGTTGCATTTGCTTTGGTGTTGTTATTATTTTTAATATTAATCTTAAACAAGGAGCAAAATTTGATGCAACAGCAGCGCCAGAGAAATCCTCCTCCTTCTGCCAGGGGAGATGAGAATGTCCTTTAAAATACTGGGGGGAAAATAATATTTACAAATCACTGCTGAGAGGAGGGATGCGAAACCGGCAGGGGATCGGAGATTATGCAGCATCCAACTTCTGCTGTCCCTGACCAGTGGGAGAATTCAGAAGGAATTAAGAGTTGTCAAGGGGATAAAGTCACCGCCAAGGAGAACGGACTTTTCCTTTGAAAAGCCATCTCTCCTTCTGAGGGAAAACCAGGTCCTTCGGAAATGTGACCTTGCATTTGTGCGAGGGAGTGAACGTGCTCTGAGCGCAGATCTCTCCAGGCTTTTCCTGCGGAGAGGACAGCGGAGCTGAGGCTCAATTCTTGCACACGAAATAAGGAAATACGAGCCCTGCAGCACAGAACCAAATAAAGATGGGCACTGCAGTCCCCACGCCCTCCAAACCAGGCACGTGTGGACTGTGCTCACATCCACCCCCACGTTCTCAAGAACATAACCATGAAGCTGTGTTTGCTCAGCGTCCCATGCTCAGCTGCACCACACGAGTTTCTCCTTCATCTCCATCTCCTTCATCTCCATCTCCTTCATCTCCATCTCCTTCATCTCCATCTCCTTCACCCATCTCCTTCTCTCCATCTCCTTCTACAATCCTCATCCTCCCTGCCCCAGCTCTCTCTGTCCCAAGGAAAACTTTCACATTCAGCACTAAACCAAACTCAATTAATCTCTTTCCTAAACGCTACACACAGTCCACTTTCTCACCTCTTCCCTCCCCCCAAGCGCCACAGCTGTTTCCTCTATCACAGCTGTCCTTCCTAGAGAAGAAGTGATTCTCAGATCTCTCCAATCCTCCTTGGAAATCCACACCAAGTCCTATATCCTTGCTTTTCTTCCCATCAACAGGCACAGCACTCACTCTGGGACATAAACAAGGTTGGTGGCAAATCACTCGTGACCTTCAGGCCATGATTCAGTCACGACACATCAATAAATTTAATGTTACAAGTGGCTCAAATTCTAACCTGATCACAAGGTTTTCTCATCGCCAACCTGCACGACGACCAAAGGGATTAAAGAGGGGAAATAAATGTTCATGACCAGCTACAGGGTGCCCAGAGAAGCTGAGGCTGCCCCTGGATCCCTGGAGGTGTCCCAGGCCAGGTTGGACAGGGCTTGGAGCAACCTGGGACAGTGGGAGGTGTCCCTGCCCATGGCAGGGGTGGAATCAAATGAGCTTTAAGGTCCCTTCCCACCCAAACCATTCCGTGATTCTGTGATGATACATTTTGTCCCAGTTTCTTCCCCATTCTCAGAGCTCTGTCCCATGGAGCAAATAGAAAACAGGGTTTTTTTGTGGAATGGTTCTCAGTGGAACCATTTTCCGTTCACAAGCTCCGGAGCTGACACCCTACGGACACCAGGCTGGTTTGGGAGATACCTCAGCCACATGAAAAACAATCCCTGCAAAGATAGTGACACTCCTAAACCTAGGAAGAGTCACAGCATGGGATAAAAAAAATCTTTCCTAACTGAAAATATTTTGGGGTAGCACATTGCAGCCCAGGAAAACAGCAACCCTGGAAGCAGTGACCAATCCCTAAGGCCACCCCAGCCCTCAGTCCCTTCCCCACCTCAAATGAAAACCACGTGGAGTGGACAGGGAAGGATCGATTAGATCACCCAGTCCTACCCAGAACACAGCAAAAACGGCTCCCTGCAAGAAATTTCCCAAATTGCTCCATCCAGCCGCGCTTATAAAAGTCCAAAGCGATGGAGTTTCCACCTCTTCTCCTGGGATATGATTTCTCCCTGCAGGAAGCCTTTCCTAGCAAGACTTTCCTTTTGAAAATGTCTTCATTTCAATTTGCAGCCCCCCTCTCTCCCCTCCCTGCGTGCATTTATGAACTACACTAATGAAACAGATTAATACCAAAAAGGAATTACAATTTAGGAATAAATTAGTTTATTTTCCTTTTATCCTCTACCAAAAACCCTCAACATGTCAAAGGAAGTCTGAGTTTCTCTGAAATCTTCCTTTTTAAATTGGTCCCACTGCTCATAATTACACCTCCCCTCTATCCACACAAGTTATTTTGCTTTTCTTTCCCCACTCCTTTTTTTAGGGAGGAGGGAAGGAAGGCAGAGAAAAGAGTAAGAAAGGGTGGGGTAAAGGGAGAGAGGAGAGGGACCCACCCCATCTGATCAGCCTTAATTGCTTCCAACACTCCCCAAGTGGATGAAAATGAAGGTTATGATACTGGTGTTGCCTGATGAATATTCCCAACTTCATTCCAGATGCAGGATCTGAGTTTATCCAACAATTGGCTTTTCTGCACCAGGCAACAGCTTCCACATAAATACGAAGGTAAAAGGCTGGTGAGGCCCAATCGTGGGCAGCAGCTTGGGGAAAAAAGGACCAAGGGCTTGAATGTTGCTGCAAAAAATATTATTTGTTCACAAAAACTGAAAGAGCTGCAAGAGGCAAACAAAACCCCAATATCCACCAGGCTGGAGGTTACAGCACATACTGATAAAGGCTGTCAAAAATGCAATGGTTTCGACCGAAAATGTCCTAAAAAAAGACCAGACTGGAAAACTCTGCTCCAACCAGCCTGTGCCTTTCCCCACTGGACTTCACACCCACATCGGATGGTAAAAGCTATTCCAATTTATTACAAAATCGTTATTTTCCAATAAAATTCCAATTTATTACAATCGTTATTTTGGGCTTGATCATCATGGAAATTCTCCCACTTCAGCAAATAGTGACCCACTGGATCCAGGAGCCTCCTGCCACTCCAAGGTCCTCCCTCTGGGACAGGGACACCTTCCTCCAGCCCAGATTGCTCCAAGCCCCATCCAACCTGGTCTTAAACACTTCCAGGGATGGGGAGATACAGGGATGAGAATTACAAGTCCTAAAAGGCTGTTCCCATCCCACAGCCCTAAAAAAGGACTAGACTGGAAAACTCTGCTCCAACCAGCCTGTGCCTTTCCCCATTGGACTTCACACCCACATCTGATGGTAAAAGCTATTCCAACTTATTAAAAAACATGGTTATTTTGGGCTTGATCACAATGGAAATTCTCCCACTTGAGCAAATAATGACCCACTGGATCCAAGAGCCTCCTGCTACTCCAAGGTCCTCCCTCTGGGACAGGGACAACTTCCTCAGGCCCAGATTGCTCCAAGCCCCATCCAACCTGGTCTTAAACACTTCTGGGGATGGGGAAATACAGGGATGGGGAATTACAAGTCCTAAAAGGCTGTTCCCATCCCACAGGAGTTCCTGCTCCACCAGCTGGTGTCCAGCCCAGCTCAGTTTCACTTTTAAAGGTCCACGCTCCTGTCAGGAGTTCTGCTGGCTGGCAGGAGTTTTGCTGAGTGTCTTCACTCCCTCTTGTTCAAAACATTCAACCTGAGAGCCAAAGGGAATGTTTTGGGTGGGAGAGCTGCTCCAGGTAGCAAAGCCCATCGAGGAGGATGTGAGGGAAGCTCGCTCTGCACAGGAACTCTCTGCTTGCATCAGCAGCAGAGTTCAATTCCCACCCTTGTACAGCGTGTTCTAATATTTAAAAATATTCAGTCGACTTCCACATCTCCTGTGCCCTTTATTTTTCTGACGGCTTCTCCCGGATGGGAAGTACGGGAAAATCCAAACTGCAGCAACTGAGCAAAGAGCCAGGAACCACTGAAGCCACTGATCTGGGGCCAACTCTGGGGTTTTTTTTTGTTTAAAACACAACTTACAGAGAGCTGTAAGAATAAATACATATTCTAAACACTGTAACACTTATTAGAGCTCTCAAAGAAAGCAGTCTTGGAAATAGGAAGTGCATATCCAAAGGGAAAAGCGGAGCACGGGGAGGCAGCCTGCCCTTCCCTGGCTGCACGTCTCCCTTTCTTGGCTGCAAGGAGCAGCAAGGAAGTGATTATAAAGCATTTATTTGCAAAATCACAGCCAATAAATTCGAGAGCAACAACACCCTCCCTCGCACCGCTCGGTCCTTGGGTGGAGGGGGAATGAAGGAGAGCTGGAGGTCTGACCAGCAGGCAGGTGCACGGCAGGGGATTTTCATTCCAAAGCTTTTTGGGAAGAGTTCAAGCCTAAAAAGTGGAATATTCACCCAGGCTGCCCCTTACCTCTGCTGTTTTGAAGCCCCAGAAAATAAAAAGCTTTAGAAAGGCAATGACGGTTGTGAAATGAGAACGCCTGAAAAGGTTAAAAAGGAAAAAAAAAAAAGGACTGGGCTGTTGAATGAGGAAATGAGTAAGGGAGAGCAAGAGAAAATAAAATGGTACAGAAAAAGCTATCTAAATTCTCCTCCCCTTTCCTGGATACAAATACCATCACGAGAAAACCGTAGGAAGCGAATCTGACTGCTTTGAAAATCACTGAGGTCAAAAGCCCGACAGAAGAAAGGAAAAGGGATTAAACAAAGCGATGATATAATCTATCCAGCTATAATTCAAACCTTCGAGGTATAAATAGCTCCACTACAGGGCTCAAGTCAACCACTAATTTACAGTGCAATCAGGAGGGGGAGGCAGATACCCATCCCCACAAGCAGATTAATCCTTAATTGCTCATTTTTGCATTTCTGACACCTTTCTTTGAAGTACCAAAGCTGGTACCACCTCACAAAAGGCGCTGGTGAGGCTGAAAATTGGAGAGATGAGCCTGGCTGCTGCTTGTTCGGGGCCCCGTGCACAGTCCCAGATGCTTTTGTGGGTCCTCCGTGCAAAGAAGAAAGGAGAAGGCTCAAATCCATGGGGAGGAGAGAGGATCAAAGGCAGCATTTGCCAGTTTGACACAAAGGGAAGCAGGACTGGGATGGTGGCTCGAGTTTCACAATGTTTTCCCAAGACCTTAATTGCAGATAAATACTTACTGGGATATTCAAATACTTGGGAGCACTTCAATCACTTCAGAGGCTCTGTAAATCCCTCTAGGAATAGCGGTAAGGATGGTGTGGATGATGTGAGATGAGAGAAGCAGGATCATCAGCTGGTGGGGACGGTGCCTTTCCAAAAGGGACACCCAACCCCTTCTCCAGTGCTGTGTCCTTCCCCCTTGATCCATCTTGATCCACTTGAGGAAGGCACAGTGATGGAAATGCACTGTACAGGGTTTTTTTTCAGTCCCTGCACACATCTGCATCGATTTTAGGGGAGAAATTGCCTCATTCTCCACCACACTGAAGTTTGGTTTGAGAGCACATCCCTGGATGTGGCTCTGAGGATGTGGAAGGACAGTGGGAACGCACGGTGGGGTTGGGAACCGATGGATCGTGTTTGGGTGGGGCTGGCAATATGTTGGTTTAGATTTTCTGGGATTCGAAGAAGCTGGCAGAGGAAGCAGGCAGGAGGACCCAAAATGGCGAAAAGAGAGACTTTATTTACAGAAACTTCTTTATATATCCATTAATAATCTAGCAACTATTGGTCAGCAGGGAATCCACCTCCTAAAACCATTGGTCACAGCTATACAACACCTAATACCAAACACAGAGATTAAGAAAGTACAAGAATGCAGCTTATCTCTATTCTCCATGAGAAAGAAGAGAAAGATTTCTAAAACAGTGCAACTACAGCAATAAATGGGTGTTTGAGGTGGAAGTGGCTCCTGTGTCCCCACGGGAATGACTGTGTTTGGTGCTTTCCAAGTCACACCAGCTGCACCCAGACACTCTCTGCACATCCCCACGTGGTTAATGAACAGGTTAATGAATGGGTTAATGAACCACCCTGCCCCTGCTGAGGGCCTTCACTGCATCTCAGCCTGTTTGAACCGAATGGAAATAGCATCCTAGGAGCACAATCATGGAATGGTTTGGGATGGAAAGGACCTTAAAGACCATTCAGTTCCACCCCCTGCCATGGGCAGGGACACCTCCCACTGTCCCAGGCTGCTCCAAGCCCTGTCCAGCCTGGCCTGGGACACTTCCAGGGATGGAGTTTCTCTGGGCACCTGTGCCAGGGCCTCCCCACCCTCGCAGGGAACAATTCCTTCCCAAAATCCCATCCAACCCTGCCCTCTGGCAGTGGGAAGCCATTCCCTGGGTCCTGTCTCTCCATCCCCTGTCCCTCTCCAGCTCTCCTGGAGCCCTTCAGGCACTGAATTCCCTCCTGCCCTGCTGCCCACGCTGTGGGACCAGCCCAGGGCACAGCTGGGCCATGCCCAGCCTCTCATCCACCAACACCCCCAAAACTTCCAGGGCTGCCATATCCCATATCCCATATCCCATATCCCTGACATTTTCTGCTGATGAGACACAGCATCCAATACAAAAAATTCCTATCCTGTAACACATCAGACTCTGTTTAGCCAACAACTTTCTCCTAACGCCATCTCATCAGTCACTGACCCTCACTGGTGCCCAACCTCTGCTACAGAACACCCTGACTTACTCATTTTGGGGAACATCCAGCTTGATCCCACTATTGGGGTGGCTTTTTTGTGTCCCACTGGGTTATTTCATTAGGATGTGCCCCTGGGAATTGTATTCCAGGCTGAATGTGCAGCTAGTGGGAAGAAACACTTCTCGATTATGCACTTAGCTACCAAAATAGAAGCAGCATCTTTAAACACCAACAGATTTCAACTTCCAGCACGGCAGTCCCGGGGCAGGAGACTGAACCAGCTTTGACTGCTGAAGTCACACAGGGAAGAATTTGTGAAAAAAAAAAAGTGTGGTTTCTGTATTACAGCAGCCACGTGCTCCAGATGGATTAAATGCCATGTAGGCTGGTGAGAAAAAAAATAACTTTGCTCCTCCCCCGAAACAGAAGTTGGACAATTCACATCAAAACTGGATCAAGCACAAAGCAGAAGTCACCAAATGTTTTAAAAGCAGCAAATTGTACCAAATTCAGATATTAAAGCATCACTGGAAAAAAAACCACAACACCCTGTGGTATGAAACTCTGAAAATGTATGTTAAAAATTGTGCAACAGAGAATTTTTGCATATTTTTGCTTCCAAGAATAAAGACTGGGATAAATCAACAGCTGAAAGGGCTGAAAGTCATCTTGCTGTGAGCCTTTGTTAATAAAAATCAGAGTATGGATGAAATCATTCAAGCTGAAAGACAGAGCAAATGTTTTAAAAGGTATTTTCCTTTGAAAAGGAAAAATCTGCCTCACGGTGAAGAGAAGCAGCAAATCAGTTCATGACATTTCTCTCCTTTTGTGACAGGGAAAATTTATTAAAATGATGATTGCTGCATAAGAAAAATAAAGTCATTTCATCGCAGGCAAGACATGGAGCACTGAGGAAGAATTTCTTCCCCTGCTGAGGCTCAAACCCCAGGGCTGCCCCCACGAGATGAGAAAGGGATGGCCAAAGCACAGTGTGGAGCAGAGGTGAGGCTGAGCATCGTCTGCATCCCATCACTTAATCAGCACTGCCAATTAAGCACCTCTCACAGATTAATCATGGGCTCCAGCAAGCTGACAGCCCTTCCAAAAGGCCAGAAACAGCCACTTGAAAAACAATGAAAACTCCTGAACACCTGCCTGAGGGATGAACAAATCCATGTCCAGCAGATATTATCTTTTTTTTATTTAAGGGCAAATAAAACTGAAGCAGGGAGTAGATGTTTTAAAGCAGTTAATGCAGAGTTGGGTTGCCAGCCAACATCTCACTGAAACATCTTACCAAATGGTATATTACAGGCCCTGTTTGAAGCACATAAAAATAAAGAAATAGATATTAAATAGGTTTTGATTGAGAAAAGGACTTTTAACAGGTTCACCTCTGAAGCAGAACAGGAGCTGGGAAGCATCCTCCAGCAAAGCTGGCCTTCCATCGACCAACTGGCTCAAAACCAGTGCCACACTGAGCTTCCCAGTTTGTTTTTGTGCTCTGGACACCTGTTAGCATCCCTGGTGAAATATTTGGGGGTGGTTTCAATGCTGCTGATGGCACCCGAGCCAGGCTGGCTGCAGCGGCAGCTGAGGAGCAGAAAATTCATTTCCAGTGAGCTGTCATTTGAGGAAACAAATCTCCATCCTGCCCAAGGTTTGTCTGAGCTCCAGGACAGCCAAACTGAGCTCTGGCAGGAGGTGGAGCAGCAGCACAATGTGAGTGCTGAGATTTTCTTGCCCCCAGCACCCACAGGGCACTGCAGGACCAGGGCTGTGCTGTCCTTCCCCAGCAGCCTTTGGAGATGTGACCCGAGGTGGCTGCACTGCCACTGGAGCTTCAGGGTGGCTTTTCGGCAATCACTGGGGTCTTTAGGGGACACCAGATGCAAGTGGAATCCTCTCTGCTGCGTTTTCACTCCAAGACAGACTGGTGGTGTCTGGAAATACTGACTGGAGAAGGCTTCATTGAGATAAAACCTCTTTATAAAGACAGGACTTCAAAATTCCATGCGTTTGTCAGGTGCCACGTCCTTCGGGGTTTGCTGGAAGAGAGGAGTCCTTTACACTCCTCACGTTTGTCATCTGGGCAGTTTAAATTCTCTAAAAGGGGTGGGGGATCACATGGCAGAATTTTGCTGCAAGGATGGCTTTCACCAGGAGGGGACAATGCCATGGGCCTGTGCACAAGGCTGTGGTGTTTTCTGGGAATTTGAGGGATTTACCTGGAGGCTGGCCATGCTGGAGACCCAAACCTCTGAACTACATGTGATGCAAAAGCTGAATTAATCAAAAATCACAGAATCGTTTGGTTGGAAAAGATCTCCAAGATCATCAAGTGCAACCTGGGACCAATCCCCACCTTGTCCCCAGCGCCGAGCACTGAGTGCCACCTCCAGTCATTCCTGAACACCTCCAGGGATGGGGACTCCACCACCTTCCTGCTCAGCCCCCTACACTGCCTAACAACCTTTTCCATGGAGAAATTCCTTCAAATGGGATGGTCTGAATACCTGCCCTCTTGACTTGGCTGGAGGGCCTCCAAGAGTGAAGATGATTTTGGTTTAGGTTCCCTTAGCAATGAAACATGCATCGAAAATCCCAAACACACAAACTCTGCTCGATTTGTTTGTCTACTCCACATCTTCAGGGGGATCCCCAGGTGTTCCAGCCATTCCTGGGGCTCCTTGCACGTTCCACTTTGGGGAAGGAGTTTAGGGTTGAGCTCCAGCCCTTCCAGATAATTTCATTTTTGCTCAGATTTAACTCTTTCCCTCCAGACCCTTCACGCTGCTCTTAGTCACCATCTGCCTCACCGGACCTATAATTTTAGGTTCATTTTTGGGAAGAAGGCAGGAAGATATCATCTCCTCTCCCTCCCATGCATCTGAGACTTCTTGCATGGATTAAAACACCATCACAACGTGCACCCTGACCAACTTCTCTCCTGAAAAACCCAACTCAGCTTTCACTGAGACTCCACCATCCTTCTGTTGCTTGTGCCACTTCCCCCTCCTGGAGAGCTCTCACCCCCTAGAAGTTTTCTTTGCAAGGAGGAACCTTAAATAACTAAACCCAAAGGGGATGCAGCTGCAGAGAGCTCCCTGCTCAGTCCCACCTGTACCTCAGAAGCCCAGATGTCTGTTTGGATGCCATAATATCCACTCATTTTGGGGGAGAAACAGCAACATTGCATCCTCAAAACTAGTTTGTCTCAAATACAAAGTTTTTTGCAAAATCACGGTCTGGTTCACACGATGTTGTTGATTTAGCAGCCTGGTCTGGTGGAAGGTGACCCTGCCCATGGCAGGAGGTTGGATTAGATGGTCTTCAAGGTCTCTTTCAACCCAAAGTATTTTATGGTTCTGTGCTTCTATGACTTCTCCATCCCCTTGTACAAGGCTGGAAGCAGTCCATATTAATACTTTTCTTTTTTTTTTATTATTAAGGACCAGGTCTAGTTGAGTTTTCAACCCACAAACTTCCTAAAAAACAGCACTTTGACCTTGTGCTCCCTCAGAGCTCAGCCCAAGGTAAGAGCTGAGGCTGCCAAGAGCATCTGCTGAGCGAGGCACGGCCAAGCACTGGGGAAGAGGAGCCGTGCAGAGCTAAGACACAACTTTACTGCAGTATAAACTCCATTTCTATTTGAAATGTCTCACTTTAAAGAGCTTCTCCCCTCCCTGAAGGCCTCCAGAGAGAGGATTTTAAGTTCATCTTTGGGATGAAGGCAGGGAGATATCATCTCCTCTCCCTCCCGTGCATCTGAGACTTCCTGAATGGATTAAAACACCAAGGCACACGAACCACAGCAAACGGAAGGAGAATGCAGCCAAGCAGCTCAGACACAGCCCCCATCCCACAAACGCTCTCTGCAGCAGCAAAACGATGGATTTGCAGTATTTCTTTCCCTAAATATTGGACATTTCACCTGGTACACCACCCACTTTCTGCACTACACCAGAGACACGTTATGCACTGAGCAGGAGCACCTGGGGAAGAGAGGACAGGACAGAAAATGTCTTGCATATGGATGGGCATCTGTAAAATACACACAAAATCAAGTTTGGGAAATAAATTCCCCGAGCAGTGGTCAACCAAAACCTAGTTTCTCTCTAAAGATTTCCTCCTCCTTGGTGCCCAGACCACCCTTCCATGCTCCCCAAGCAATAATTTACCTCCTTCCTCAGCGAGCTCATCCCTGGGCTCCACAGGTACCAACTGTGCCCTCTCTCACCCCAAGTGTTGCTAAATTTCGATGAAGCTCAGAGCAACTGCTGGAGTTTGTGAGACCAGAAACACATTTTGTGTCAGACCTGGAGGATTTACGCATCAAAAGCTTGTCTGCTTCTCCCCACCTGCAGCCGTTTACCTGCTGCCAGAATCACTTCCCATACCATGCACCCACCTCAGGCCACCCCAGGTAAAGAATCACAGCCCTTGGAAATTCTCCCACAGAATAATTCATTTTTCCAGCCTGCCTTATCTCCCCGTGTACATCCACATAGAAAAATCCCCAACTCGGATCTCTGCTTGCCCTCAGAATGACTCTGTGTGAAAAGGGAACAGGGCCCTGACCGAGCACCAGCAGCTCTGCACCACAAGTAGATCATCCATGTGTTTAATGTGAGTATCACAAATCCATCCAACCACCAACTGGAGCTGCGAGAGGTCCACGTGTCCCTTGCCAAATTCCTGTGTAATTCCTCATTCCTCCTTCTTAATCATTGCATAATCCAGGGAAGATTTAGACAGCAATATTAAAGGAAAAGTCGCTGGTGGAGAGAGAAGAAAAGACTGGTGACGGTGCCAGCCTTACAGGGGATTTCCAAGCTTTGCTCTTGGGAAGACCTGATAAGATGGATATATTTGTTTTAGCTTTCAGCAAGGAACCTCAAGGATTCGGATTACAAAATCCTTAAATAACATCACGAGAACCGAGCTCTGGAAAAGGAGATAGGAGAAGTTAATGATGTTAGCAACCACGGACCTGGCTAATCCCATTGCTGACCTGTCTGGCTGGGCAAATGTGTTCCTGAAGCCTGGGGTGGTTTATAGCACACAGTCTTGGGGCAAGACAGTGCAATTCCAATTGTGCCACTGCTGGGTGCAATTCCAAGATTTCATGGCTTTTGGTTTGTATCAGCTGGGACCAGACATTCTCCTCTGGCCCCTCCACCTCCAGCGTCCTCTGTGCTTGGTGCTGTGAAAAAATCTCACCAAAGCAGCTGCGTTTGTGCTTTACCAACAAACCCAGAGCACATCTGAATGAATTCCCTTTCCTTTTCTGCTGGAAGGGATGCTAAAGACAATCTAGTTCCATGCTGCTGCCATGGGCAGAGACACTTCCCAGGCTGCTCCAAACCCCACCCAACCCTGAGCCCTCCCAGGAATGGGGCAGCCAATCTGCCCAAAACGAAGGATCCATTTTTACCGAAGATGTGGCTCAACTCAGCCCTCTCACAGGACCAAATATAATCAAAGCAGAGATGTGGCTGGAGACATCACCGTGAAAATGAATTGTTCCTATAGGTGCAAGGCCCACCAGAGTCAGCAGCAGCCGCGCTTAGCTGTAATTAGCTAAATTAGCATGGCTTGGTCTCAGTGGAGACAAGTTGTTGAGGAAGCCCTTAAACATAGCAAGCAAACACCACTAAAAACCTAAACCCAGGCTGCAGACTGCAGCTGCAGCCCTCCTGAAAGCTGAACCTGTGGTTGCTACACCCTGGCAACGTATTTTTGAGGTATCTGGTGCAGTTTCCCATCTGTTCAGGCAACAGGTACATCGTTGCTGGTATTGGTTTCTCAGGGCTGAATTTCAATAAAAATCGCACGTCTCGGAAGGATGTGAGAGCAGTTGATGTCTGTGCACGGATAGTTATGCCTAATTAACATAAAAATGAGGTTTTCCTAATCACCTGCAAGAGGAAACCTGCTTGCAGAACAAGCTACTGGGAAAAAAAAAATAAATTACTCCTCAGGGAGGCAGTTGTCAGCAGTAAGACGGAGGGTGGATGTGTTTATTTATACCCAGCAGCTCCAGGTAGGGGCTGCAGGTCCCGACACGCTGCCTGCTGTGGTTTCTGCAAGGAGTTTTCTCCTTCCTGTCCCCATTCCACGCTCAGCTCCAACTGCCCGGCGCTGGAGCTGTGTGCTGGGAACTGATGGTTTGCGCTCCGTGCAGCAGTCCCTGCAAACCCCAGAGTATTTTTAGGATGCAGCAGGCCAGGTCAGCTCACTTCAGCGACATCAAATTCCGCGTAGAAGTTTGAAGTTTCGCAGGAAAGGGGTGGGGAGAAGTGCCAGGGGGATTTAGGAGCAGCGGTGTGCTCCAGCACGTGGGATTTTTGGTCTCAGGGCAACCTCTTTGTTTCCAAAATGTACTCCAAGATCAGTCTGCACGTCAGCAAGTCCCAAAATGTGGAGCAATCTTTAAAGGGTTCAGAAGCTCTGCAGACGGCGGTGGCTTCAACCGAAACTGCAAATCCGAGTGGGGGAAAAACCACATTTTGCCTTGGCCACCATCCAAAGCAAAATGTGCCAGGACGAACCAGTGCAGGGCCGGGATGGGTCCTGACCCACCACCTCCTGTCTCATCTCCTGAGGTTTGGTCACAATTGCACATGCCTGGGGAGAAGATGAAGCCGTGGTCCTTTTTTGAGGAACAATCCTTGAAAGAGAGGCTGTGGGACCACGGTGGTCCCTGCTCGAGGGGAGCAGCAGCAGTACCCCGATGACAAAAGAAGCTTCAAGTTGCTACGAGAACAAACACCAGAGGAAGGAGCCAACCACAATTACCAACTTATCTGGCAGGAAAGACGTTTCAGTTATTGTGGGCAGCACCGAAAACAACAGCTCGGTGACGGGCGCTGCTGGAACGGGTGGAGGAAACCACACGTGTTGAGCTCTTCTGCAAATCCACAGGGCACGTCAGCGTGGCTCCCACCTCCCAAAAGATGCTGGCAACACAGCTGGAGGAGGATACGGACGGTGCAAAGGCAGTGGATGGTTTGGGGGGGGCTTTGTTGAAGTAAGATGTGGGTTTAGTGCTCCCGCTCAAAACCACAGCGCTCGGCAGCACACGGTGTGGCTGGGACTGTCCCCTCCACGCCCAGGTGGGTTCTGCCCTTTTGGGCAGCTCTGGCAGCGTTTTGCACACCCAGACACAGCTCCACACAATGCCAGGTCTCTGTCACCTTGCTCTGGTTGCTCTCAACACACACCGGTGCTTTCCCAGCCCAGGACCTCACTAACGGTGGGACCACTGATACTCCGCCTGTCCCATCGCTCACGCCTGCCCCTGATGCTCTGTACTCTGATATTTTGCAGTAAATGAAGAAATTCTCCCAATTTTCCCCCATCAAAGCCAATTTTTCGGAAAATAAGCACATTACACAAAGTATTTTAGATGAACATCCCAATGTATTTGCCTTAACCTTTTCTACTCTCTACAGAAAGGAAATAAGAGAATTACAAGCAAATTTTTTAATACCATCAGGCTTAGTCAAATTTAGCGAGGACACCGGATTTAGCATCAATGTAGAATTTAGAATGAAATAAAAAGCTTAATTTTGTACATGAAACATGAAGCCACCCAAAATTCAAGTAATTCTTTCCTCACTCTTCCTATTCCTATGAGACACCGTAATTTTAAATATTGGATAATTTGAGTCTGCAGCTTGAAGGTTTCTCCAAAAACATCAGCTCTCGCTTTTTTGGAGACAGACTGATGTCACTGCAGCTCATTTGCTTAATTAGTGATTTACAGAAAGATCTCTCTAGGAGAAGGGGAAACCCTTCAAATGAAAAGCTCCAAGTGCAGAATCAAGAGACCATCCCCAATGACTGTTTACTCCCATCTTGTTCGTAATTTTGGGCCACACCATATCAATCAGCAGCTGTGACTGACGGCATTACATTTCCCAAACATAAAAGTGAGCTCTGCAAGAGGCCAAGCACAACTGCCCCGAGTTTTTCTTAACAGGAGGATGTTGCTTTTACAAAATCTTGCCGGGCTGAGAAGTCAGCACATAGAATAAACACACAAAAATCCCAATGTTGCAGAGCCCTGAAGGAGTTTTCCCCTTATTTCAGCAGCTTTGTTTTTATCACTGCAGCCTTCCTTCCCCCAAGGAAGGCTTTTGCTGACTGCTGCACCCCGGCACACAAATCCTTCTCCAAAGGGGTGCTGGGGTACCGTGGAGCACAGGGAGAGGCCTTGCACAGATGTGAGGAACAATAATTCATGCAAATCCCTGCTCCAAGCAAATTCCACAGCAGCGCATCTTATCGCAAGCCAAACAAAAAGCACGAATACATCGGAGAACGGGAAACCTGCGTTAAAAGAATTCGCTCTTGTCGCAGCTTGAACTCGCCCCTCTCCTTCCAACAACCCGAAAACCAAGCGGCCATTAACTGCACATTAACCAGAAGTGAAAACCCCAACAGGGAGAGAAAGCAAAGCCTCTGTTGCAGTAGAAATTTGGGAGTCTCTGTGGTGACTCCTAAAGGGGTGAAGATTGTCTTTGGATACTGGAAGAGGAGGCAGAGACCAGCAGAGAGCATCTCACCCTCCTGACAGTGCCTCTGAGCACAAATGACCCAGCAAGGCAAGAATCCAGAGTCTAAAGCAGTGTAAAAACTACTTATAAATCCATTTCACTCTGCTCACATTTGTATTTTCTTCTCCATGTTTGTCCAATAGTTTAGTGCTTTTAAATCAGGGATTTTCCTCTGTTTCATCAATCAAGAATTGAGCGCTCTCTTGCCACATTTGGAGATAGACCAGCTTTCCACAGAAGCTCAAGACGATGAAAATAAATGAATAAAATATATTTTTAGTTTGACTTTTTTTTTTTTTTTTTTGATGGCAAGTTAGAACCTGAATTCCAACCCAACCACTGGGTTTCAGCAGAACAAAAAAATCCCTGTGCTGAGTGCTCTCAAATAAGAGTCATGTCCCTTCCAACTCCGCACCAACAGAGACCTTATTATCCTCTGGGGGAGGAAGTCAGATTTTTTCCACTTAGTTACGTTCCCAGGTAGTTCTTAAATAAGATTTCCCTCCCCTCTGTGTTTAAAGGGACACTTTAGCACAAGTTACTGCTTGGCCATAGTGCCATGGTTGTGTACTGAACCCCAAAATAGAGCGATGACCGTCGGGCCAGCGGCCAACACGATTTTATTTCAAGGGCAGGACAAACGAGAAGATGCCAAAATTAACAGCACTTCTTCCTACCTTAATTATCATCAGTCAATCGTCCACCTGCATGTCATTAGGAGCCCATAAAGGTTCTTCCAGTGCTGCCCCCTGGAAACAAACAAACAAACAAACAAAAAAGCTTTTAAAACCAAAGAGTTTAAATCCAGCAACATCTTAGGGAAATGGCGTTTTTACTGCTGCCAGCAAGGCAATTCCACTTCATTTTACCAGATGCAGGATGCAGTTTTTCATTATTGCTCAAGCTACAGACACACTCGAAAAAATGAAAATAACTTGTAAATACAGAAAGCAAAATTGTGGGAGTTTCCAGGGTTAAAAGTGCTTTTGGGAAGAGGTGGCAGGAGGGAATTCCAGGGCTGCAGCAGTAGAAGTTATAGATGCAGAGACTGATATTCCCAGTTTGGTCTGATACATGCACTGCTGTTTGGGTAAAAGTGAATGAAGTTTAGGAGGGTCCAGAGCTAGAGGAAATAGAGGATTTCTATCGCAGTGAGGGCATCACACTCACTTTGGGCTCCTCTGGGGGTGTATTTCCCCAGACTCAAGAAGTTTGGGTATTGGGAAAAGCAGTTTTTTGTGTGTTCATTTATTCCTACCCCAAGGGAAGGGGACAGAAAGTCACCAGGACTTGAGATGGCCACATGGGACAGCCACCAGCCACTTCCCCAAGCCCAAACCTCTCTGTATACAGACTCTGGCTGTAGGATCAAGTGTGATCCTATAAGGAACAGGCTGGAGGATGGAGACCTGCAGGGGCATTTACGATATTTTCACACTTTTGCACAAACCTCCCTCCCCACCAGCTCTTGATTTGGATTCCTGGCTCCATCAGCACAGCCACACCACAGGGGCTCATGGTTCACTCCTAATGTCCAAGAAGTTCTGAATTACCCCCAGTTTTACATGACCAGCCAAGTTGTTCCCAGTCCCTGCATCTCAGTTCCCCTTCCCAAAATATTCCTACCCACATCAGCTTTGAGGCAGCAGCGGGGCTCCTTGCAGGAACCTGCAGAGCCAATCCCCAACTAATCCCATTTCTGGGCTGCTGCTATGAAGTACAAAATTAGAGACCCGAGGCACTTCTAGATTTCGAGTTGAATACATTTAAACCAAATTAATATATTTTTTTTCCTGTCGACATCTTCGCTGCCCAGCCTTGGGCAGGATGCGACCCAGCCATCTGCTCGGTCGGTGCCAGGAGCTGTGGAGCTCAGACATAATCCCTGGGTGATCTCCTCATTGTTTTTCATCCTGCTCAAGTGTTGACTCGAGCACTTGTTCAATTAGACAAGTCTCAGCACTGCAATCAGATGGGCGCGCAGGGATGATTTTCTACCTCCACGGTGAAGAAAAAATCTGATTTAGCTGAGTGTGATAGAACCTGGAGCTTCAAAGCAATGAGACCTGGAGATCATGTCTGCTCTGAAGTCTGCCAGAATTGCTGCTTAGCCCAAGCAGACCACCAGCAACTTCCATTGTAAGAGAAGCTGGGAGACAGAGCAGATTAAAAGACATTGGATCTGCCAGGGAGGAGGAGAGCTGGGTTATTTCCCCATACTTTTTTAAGGGAGCTGGAGAACAGCTGAGGCTTCTGCTTTCTCCTGTCTCTGGCTCTGAGTGAGCGACCCCAGATGTGCCACACTCGCTGGTATTCCCAAACACCACTTGCATTTTCTTCCTTAGGATTCAGTGTTTCCCAACACCTCCCAGGAATGCTGCTGAGCTGGGGCAGAGGGGTCTGAGGGCTGCAGGAATTCAGTCCAGCCTTGGACTGGTGAAGGGTGAAGCCCTTCCATCCTTTGGTCAGCTCCACGCATTTAAACAAAGAGGGAAATTTTATGGACCAAGTCAGGAAGTTGGCAAAAGCAAATGTGCTGTCAAAATCTTCACGGTCATTTATTCCTTCATTCACAAGGCTGACAGATTCCAAACACAGCTTTGGATGGTGCTAAGTGCAGGAGAATCACAGAATCATGAAATAGTTTGGGTTGGAAGGGACCTCTGGACACGATCACGTCCAATGTCACTGCCATGGCAGGGACCCTTTCCACCATCCCAGGTTGCTCCAAGCCCTGTCCAACCTGGCCTTGGACACTCCAGGGATGGGAAGTCCACAATCTCTCTGGGCACCCTGTGCCAGGACCTCACCACCCTCACAGGGAAGAATTTCTTCCCAATATCCCATCTAAATCTACTCTCCTACAGTTTAAGGTCATTCCCCCATGTCCCATCACTCCATGCCCTTGCCCAAAGTCCCTCTCCAGCTCTCTTTTAGCCTCTTTAGGCACTGGAGAGTCTCCCCAAAGCCTCCTCTTCTCCAGCTCCCAGCACCATCTGAGAGTTCAAAGGGAATCAGCAATGAAGCTGAGATTTTCCAAAGCTCAGAGAGACTCACGCTCACAGCTCCCTGCAAGACAAGGGCAAGAGGAGTCTGCACTGGAGACAACAAAAACAGCAAATGCAAGGCAGAGTGAACACAAGAGAGCTTATAAATGCCCACGGCACGTGTGTGAATGGGGTGTGGAGCCGGCAGTGCCTTCAGATGGCTCTAAAACAGATCAGCGGCAGGAGAAGAGGGCGATTCGGGATGTGTGACTTGCAGTGACACAGCCCTCGCTGCTTGTGACAGGCACGGAGCACGGCGAGAGGGCACTCGAGTGTGTCAGAGCAGAAATATCTCACATTGTACACACTCACAGGAGTGTTCTACATCCACATCTGTCCTTAGGAATTAGTCACTGGCCTCAGAAATCAGCTTCTGAAGAGGGATTGCCAAGGAGCAAGTGTGGCACGGAGCTGAGAGGAGGTGGTGTGTCCCACGTGCAGCTCCTGCGGCCCCGACCCCACACAAACCCTTCGCTCATCCACCTTGTCCCGACCCCACTGTGCCCTGATGTGCCAGCAGGGTAATCCTCTTGCCAGATAATCCTCCCGAAAAGCTGCATCCGGAGGGTCTGGTGTGGTCAGCTGAGTGTGGAAAGCCATCCCTGCAACCCCCCAGCCTGGGGAATACCATAATAATTCATAATTGTTATTTGCATACCTTATTTGTATATATTTGGATGAAATATATATAAAAATATATATTAATATATTATATATAAAATATAAATTATATATAAAAATCATATATATTAATATTAATAGTAAATATAATAAATACATATGAAATATATATATTCATATATATGAAATATGTATTTAATATATATAATTATATATGAAATCTATATATATAATTATATGAAAGGTAAGGAAGACACGCTGGATATAGAAAGGTGCTTCCAATCTCTACCACCAAAATTCAATTTTCCAAGGCAGGCAGCATTGGAAAACACAACGCTGACCCAGATGTTTCTGGACAATGCTGTTACACAAAGTCGCTTCAGAAAGAGATTCAGTTATGAAGGAGACCATTGGATTTGGTGTCAAGTGTCTTCCAGGGTGGTTAGGATCACGGAATACCCTGAGCTGGAAGGGACCCATCAGGATCATCAACTCCAACTCCTGGCCCTGCCCATGACTCCCCAAGGATCCCACCCTGGGCCTGAGATCATTGCCCAAACACTTCTCACACTCAGACAGGCGTGGTGTTGTGACCAGCTTGTCCTGGTTTTGAGTTAGAGTTAAGGTTTGGGATAGAGTTAATTTTCTTCCCAGCAACTGGTACAGTGTTTCGGATTTAGGATGGGAGTAATGTGATGGAGACCATGTCAGATCAGGTTGAGTGCAGGATGAGAAGAAACAGCCTCAAGATTCACCAGGGGAGGTTTAAGTTGGATATTAGGGAAAAATTCTTCACAGAAAGGGTGTCCAGCACTGGCACAGCTGCCTAGGGCAGTGGTGGAGTCCCCACCCCTGGAGGGATTTTAAAACTGTGTGGATGTGGCACTTGGGGATGTGGTCAGTGGTGGCATTGGCAATGCTGGGTTGGGCTCGATGATACTAGAGGGCTTTTCCAAATTAAAATGGTGATTCTTCTGATGCTGGATCAACCTGCTTGTGTTTCATGCCAGGTTGGATGGGGCTGGGAGCATCCTGGGATAGTGGAAGGAGTCCCTGCCCATGGCAGGGGTGGAATGAGATGATCTTCAAGGTCCCTTCCAACCCCAACCAGGCTGGGATTCTATGGAACAATTTGACAAACGTCTTTTATTAAAACGAAGAATACAAGGTTAGAATCTGAGAAGTTTTGTTTTTTTTTTTGAAGACCCCGGCTGAGAAAGTGCTCTGGGCATTGAGATGACGACAGCAGTTTTGTTAATTGAGAATATTAATGGTATAAAACGTTACACGCAAAAATGCTCAGGATCAGGGGCTGGCAAACTCCTCACAGTTCCAGGAGTCCTCCATCCCTTTTAAAAATAATTAAAATAAAAGGAAGGCAGGTATTAGTTGGCTAGACAGCCCCAAATCCTGCCGCCTGTTAATCCACCTGAAACCCCAGTGTATCAAGGCAAATTAAAGCTGCCTTTAATCCATGTAAATCTCAGCCCAGGAATCTTTTATTCTCTTACCTCCTGCCACGAGTTTAGCCCTGCCCTGCACCCCATTCATGCTGCCACAGCAAAACAACACAAACCTCCATATTTTAGTAAGAGGAAGAAGGAATTTTGGACATTTCACACATTTTGGGATGGATGCAGCTTTGTGCTTCATTGGCTGGGTGAGACCAAACCCTGTTCCACCTGTGCTTGGTTTAATCATATGTATCGACACACATAAATTAGGGCAATTTGTGCATAAATTAGGCAGCATCATTATGCTAATTGGGACGGTATGATTGTGCTGAGAGTGTTTGCAATCTGCCACAGTCCTCTGGGACAGCGCTGCGAGGGAGCTGCTGCCTCTGAAAAGGCTGGAGCTCCTCCGGGATCCTGCTGGGGCAGGTACAGCCCCACAGCGACCCAAAACAAGCCTAAATAACCGAGCAGAAGGGATGGGGAGACCTGGTGTGATCTTCTTCCCCTGGAATGCTGATTTCTGTTCTCTGATCCCTAAATATCACATTCTAAGCTCCCCGTGATGCATGAAACAGGTCGAGTTATAGGCAGCTGCAGAGAGAGGCTGCAAGAAAAACAGAGCCCCTGAGGTGTATGTAAACCAAATAAAGAGCAGGAGACCCAAATCTCCTCTTTGCTTTATCAAACTTATGTGAAGAAAGAAGTCATCCTCACAAAAACCACTGCGCTGTGCCCCTTCCAACCCCACCTGCATTGCAACAGAGGTAGGAATGCTTGCTGGGAGCAGGGAGGTATCACAGAGTATCCTGATGATCCCTGTCCTAAAAGAAAAAAAACCTCCAAATCCTTCCAATTGAATGAGCAAGGATAAGGGAGGAACAAATAAACTGCAAAGTGACAGCTTCTCCTTCTGGAATCGTAGAATATCCAGAGTTGTGGGGACCCAAAAGGATCATCAGATCCATCTCCTGACCCTGGCACAAGACACCCCAAGAACCACAGCAGAGACTTGGTGAAATCATCAAATCACCATACACAGGTAGGTCTACCTGGAGCAGGTAACTATCAAGGGATTTTTATTAAGACCTTCAGGGACTTTTACAAAAACATGGCTTTTTTTAGCTATCCCACAGGTACCCTGCAGCCTGAGCCCCCAACACCTGCAGGCTGTGGTCCTGTGCTGCTGCTGGTGATGCTCAGCTCCAGCCCCAGGGGCTGGTGCTGCACCACATCTCCCTCCTCCTCGTGGGTACCAGGGATGCTCCCAAAGTCATCCAGTTCTCCTTCCAAAACCGATCACTAATTTACCTGCCAAATGGGATCATTATGATGAAAAATCCTCCCTGTGGGACTGGAGTTCTCTCCCAGCAGAGGGAATTCGAGCTCGGTTTATTCTCCAGGATCCAGCCAGGAGTTTTTCCTCCAACAGACGTGCTGGCACCTTGCCTGGCTAAAAAACATATAGCAGAAGAGCAGCAAGCACCGAACTACTACTACTAGAAGTGTGAAAAAAAAATCAACTTTGAGTAAACCATCTGGTAACACTCACTGCGCCACAGGTGAGAGCAAACACAATAAGCTCTGTACAGCGCCAAAAAATCATCAGTGCTCAGAGAATAAGGGTGTGAAACACCAAAGAAGCCTGGGGGCAACCTGGAATAGGTCCAGGGAAGCTGTGCCTGCCCCTGGATCTCTAGAAGTGTCCCAGGCCAGGATGGACAGGGCTTGGAGCAGCCTGGGATAGTGGAAAGTGTCCCTGCCCAGGGCAGGGGGAGTGGAACTGGATGGTCTGCAATAAAGGTGAAGGATAAAACACTAAAAGGGCAAGGGCACGTGGGAATTGGGGGATGCTCCATAACCAGCAAGAGCAGAATTGAGCTGCTCCAGCTGCAGGGCCAAAGGAATTAGTGAGACACAAAGGGAAAAAGATCCACAGCCAGCTTCCTTCTGCTCTTGTGCTGCTCCCCTTGAGCACGAGTGGCTGGGGGCTGATTTTCCCCCCCATCTTCAAGCAGAACCTTCTCTAAGTAGTTGAGCAGTGAAAGCAAACTCATCTCTCCCTCCCTACGGTGGAATATGGATACTGGCACAGGCCAACATCAGCATCTTAAGGCCCAGTAATTCCCAAGCCCCTCTGAACACCCACCATCTTAGCAAAACAACAGCTTAAAAACCTCTTCTCTGCACTCTCTGCTGATAATTAGTTTAAGTCTGTCACCAGCAGATCAGTTTAGGATTGCAACTAAGCCAAAGGGATATGAAAAGGTTTTGTCCAAAGCCTCTCCACACCAAATCAGCTCAAAAAAGGGAAAGACAAAACACGAGCTGGCTGCACCAGCAGCTCCAACAGTTTCTTCTGCTCAGAAGGGAACACAGCAAGATTTAATAAACAAGCTCAATAAAGTTATTCTTCCCTGTTTTATTTCCCCTTAAAGCATCAGCCCAATTTGGTTTTGTTTCCATCACAAACAGCTCCTTTAATCGTTCCTGACGGGAGCACAACGCGGGGCCCCGGCGTGCGAAGCCTCCCCCAGCCCCTGCCAGCTCCCACTTAATGGAGCTGCTCTGCCTCGCTACAGCAATTCCTGTAATTCAAGTCTGGCAAACAATTCCTAGGCTGAAAATGGGACAGCATCCAGTCGTTATCTCCTTTCTTGTAGAAAAGAACTTAAAAAAAAAAAAAAATCAAAAAAAATCCGGCGTTATTTACTCTACCTGCCTGTTTGCCGTGCTGGCAGTGCCACCTCGCAGGTGTGACAGCAACAAACGCCGGCAGCTCTCGCAGTTTTGCCTGTTGATGTCTCTCCTTTCATCCCAGCAAACAGCCTGTCAGAGCTAAAGGAGCAGCTGAGAGCAAGGAAAGCATCCGGCTCTCTCCTGACAGCTGAACAAGCTGGCAGTTTTCAGGAGGAAAAGCTTTCCTACGCTTCTAAACCATGGCAACTCATTCCAGAGTTGATCTCGAAAGTCTTTCCCAACCTAAATGATCCTGTAATTCTAATATTCTATAATTCTAGTATTCTGTAATTCTAATATTCTATAATTCTAATATTCTATAATTCTAATATTATATAATTCTCATCCAATTAATTTTGGTGGTGGTGCACCTCAGTGGTGTTTCTATCCTCATTCATCAATCCACCCTAGGATTTCCATCCCCCAAAAAATAACGCATTAAAGACCAAAAATCCCATCCGTTTTCTTGCAGACACATTAATTGTGGACCAATCCCACCCCGGTGCAGACACCAACCCCTGGCCAAGCGCAGGAACTGTGCACAAATGGAGGTGAAAGGCTTTTGTTTGAATGGCTCGGCTCACCAGGACACACCTGATAAGAGCCTGCAGCAATGCCACACCCCGAGATAAACCCGTCGGGCTCACGTCTCCCAAACCCAGCTCCGCATCCCGGGCGAGGGGTGGGAAACAAACACCCAAAGAAAACACTCTGTGCGTAACAGGACCATTTCCCTTGGCAAATCTCTCCGCTTTCCTTTCCTCGCCCTCTCTGTGTGCACGGAGAAACCATTCCCTGGCATTTTCCGAGCTGCAGTCAAGGTCTGCTCCCGTGGATGGGATGCAGGGCTGACGCTTGATCCCGGAGCAGGAGCACCCCACAATCTCCTGGGGCATGTAAAATTTAGACCTTGCTGTGTCTTAGATTGGAATGTGCAGAGAGACAGGGCAAAGCTGTTTGAAAATGGGCATCCTTTAAAATTGAAGTGACAGAGCAGGGAATAAAAGAAATCCCGGGATGCAGAGGTGGGCACTGGCTTTAAGAGCCACATGGTGGGAAGTCAGTGGATGCATGAGTGTGCATGAGAGGCTTTCACCAGGGAAAATCTGACAGTCAAACACCAGCATACAGAATCATGGAATGGTTTGGGTGGGGGGGACCTTAAAGATCATCCAGTTCCACCCCTGCCACGGCAGGGACACCTTCCACTGTCCCAGGGTGCTTCAAGCCCTGTCCAGCCTGGCCTTGGACACTTCCAGGGATCCAGGGGCAGCCACAGCTTCTCTGTGCCAGGGCCTCACACCCTCAGAGTAAAGCCCTTTTTCCCAATATCCAATCTAAACCTACTCTCTGTCAGTATAAAGATCATTCCCCCTTGCCCTGTCACTCCATGCCCTTGTCCAAAGTCTCTCTCCAGCTCTCCTGGAGACCCTTCAGGTCCTGGAAGATCTCCCTGGAGCCTTCACTTCCCCGGGGTTAACAACCCCAGCTCTGCCAGCCTGGCTCCATCGGAGACTCAGAGCCCTACGGACATGAGCAGATACACAAACAATCTGTGACCCTACCTGAACACACCTTGGGAGGGCACTTTGGTCTTCCTGAGCTTCCACCAAGGACACAGGAGCTGCCCAACGAGAATCCCACACAGGGCAATGTGCAGCCCAGCCACTGAGGTCTCATTTCTAAGCAAAACACTTGCAACCTTTCTATTCCTCTTCCTCTTTTGACTTCCTTTATGAATAAACAAACTTATGAAGGGGGGAAAAAACCCACTTGCACCACCAGTCATCCTCTGCACAGCCTGGACAGGGGGAATGGGCACGAGGTTTTGAGCACTGCGGTGGGGACACGAGTGGCCACAGGGCAGAGGTGGAGCAGAACCTCACAAAATGCTTTGTAAGCAACTTCTGCTGGTGGCTCAGGGCTGGTTTCGTTTTTGGGAAGGAGTTTTAATCCAAGCCACTCCATGACCAGAGCTGGTGGGACACACCCCAAGAGTTTGCAAGAGGCTGGGCTGTATCCTGTACATTTTGGGAAAGATGAATGCAGTGGAACAGGTTGTCCAGAGAAGCTGTGGCTGTTCCATCCTTGGAAGTCTCCAAGACCAGGTAGGACAGAAATTTTCCCTCATATCCAATCTAAAACCTTCCCTGTTGCAATTTGAGGTCATTTCCTCTTGTCCTCAAAATACAAAAAAACCCCAGAAATTAAAAACACAAACCGCCACAACACCCAAACCCTCAACTTGTTTTGTTTAGTGACCATTCCTAAAATGCTTCTGCTCCCCAAAGCTATGGAAATAGGCACCTCTTGCATTCTGAGTGTTGCTTGAGGGCTACAGCTCAATGGAAAATGAAAAAATAGATCGGCTTTTTTTGGTTTTGATTCTTAATTGGCTGGTGAAAGCAGCACAATTGGTGAGGAAATTAAAATTCTGGGGTCCTCAGCTTCCTAATGGTTTGAAATGCGTCTTTTTTGCACAAATTTTAAATAAATAGTGTTCCAGGCCAGGTCGGACATGGCTTGGAGCAACCTGGGGTAGTGGGAGGTGTCCCTGCCCATGGCATAGGGGTTCGAATGAGATGGTCTTTAAGGTCCTTCCAACCCAAATCATTCCAGGATTCCATGATTTGTGTTTCCCTAAAGGTTTTGGGAAAGAAATCCCATTTCCCATCGTGCTGTTTGCTCGCCAACTGTCAAATCCACGAATTTCCATGTCTGACCAAGGGACTCATGAGCTGTCCCTAACCCACATCCCATCTGCATTGCCCCTCCCAGTGCAATCACTGGGACGGAAACATCCTTGCTCCTGCTGGGAGAGGTTTCAGTTGGGTTTTCCTGTCCATCATTTCACCAAATCCCAGCCCACAGCCTGCCAAGCCCCAGGCAGAGATTTATCCACCAGGATCTGGTTCTAAGGCAGATCCACATGATGCAGGAGTCAAGTGGTGGTTTTCACTGGGATTTCTGTGCATCCAGGACTGGAGTGACCCTTCAGGAAGCAACCCAAGGATCAAGCCTCCAGCCAGTGATAGCATTGGACAGCAATAGGATATTCTTCATTCCTCCCCCAGATGGATTTCTGAGCTGTGGATATAAATACAACTTTGTAGGCAGGATATTGTGCCTCTCTCCTCCAGGATACAGGATCAGAGCTACAGCAGCTCAAAAAGCAACAGTTCTTTTCTGCCTGTCACTGACACTTGGATTCCTCAGAAGCCTTTTTGGTGGCCCTTTCTGAGGGCCAGGTGTCTGCACCCCCAGAAAGGTTATCAGTGTTGATCAGGACACCCCATTACACACCTAAGGTCACCCCTGCGACACCTCAGCCCCATCCTGCTCCAGCTGAACCTCAAACAAACCCTCAGCAGATGATGATAGTGCAGAGTAAGGTTTTTAACAAAGCTAAACATGGACGAAAAAAATTAGGCCAGAGCAGCAGAGACCAAAGGAAAATGGGTTTCACTTCTGTCACTGTCACTGCGCCACTTCAAGTGTGTTCATGGGAGAGTTTCACCCCCAGGCTTGACCATCACGGTCTAAATTCACTGTCAAAGTAAAGTTTGTGAATAAATCCACGGAATTTTATAGAATCATGGAATTGCTTAGGTAGGAAAAGGCCTCTAGGAACATCAAGTTCAGCCATTCCCCCAGCACTGCTAAGGCCACCATGTCCCCATGTCCCCAAGTGCCACATCCTCATGGATTTTAAATCCCTCCAGGGATGGCGATTCCACCACGGCCCTGGGCAGCTGTGCCAGTGCTGGACAACCTTTTCTGCGAAGAAATTCTCCCTAATATCCAACCTAAACCTGGACACAAGTTCCCACACACGATAGGGGCTGTCCCTGCTGGAACTCCAAAGGGAAAAGGGATGGACACACTGCAGCACCAAACTGTTCTCTGCTGTGGATTGCTCAGCACTTTGCACCAAACAATAATATTGGCTCTGTTGCAGCTTTTAGGATGGGCGAAATTCAGAGTTTTGACAATCCCTCTGCCTCCCAAACACCACTGAAGTCCATGGGGACTCAGCACACATAAGGATCAGGAGAATTGTGGCACAAAGCCTCATGTGCATCAGGTCTGGAAGCATTGAGGGAGTTGTCACAATACTAAGGGGCTACAGGGAAAATTTCTGGAGGTGTAGCCCTGGACGAGCCACCTCCCTGTCTATTCCACCCAAATTCCCAAAACCAGCAAAACATCCAGAACTCGATTTTTTTCTGCCAGAGGTTCTGATGTTTCCACTGGAGGGATGCAGTGGACAGCAGGACTAAGCCTGCAGGACTCATCACACCGGCAGCAACTCTGCACAGGGAGTGCTACCACGGGGATTCTGTAACCTTTGGACATACTGGAGATGGAAAGTGGAGCCAAAAGTCATGGATGAGACCTCCTCACGGATGGAAAAGCTCTGATGGAGCTGTGGAGCTTCCCCTTAATCCATCACAGTTACCTCCTGTAGGCTTCAGGCAACCAAAGAGGTCTCAGTTCCCTCTGGGGATTTCAGTTTTGTTTCTCCAGTAAAGATCCTACCCCAACAATAAAATAAGTTGTTTGCTTCTCTGGAAGTCCTCCTATAGCTCTGTATTTTTTCTTTAATATACAAAACGCTGCTTTAAAAAGTTGGGTTCATTTTTGTTTTGTTTTTTTTTTTAATTTAAACCCACCCATTTTCAGTTCTGATTCACTCAGGTCCCTCCCCCCAAGTGAAAGCCAAGTGTCCAACCAGGACTTTGCCTCCCCACACAGATATCCTGTCCTACCTTAGCCACCAGGACTTGAGATGATTAATTAGGTAATCTTTAGAAAAATAAATTAACAAGGACACAGAATCATGGAATCACAGAATGGTTTGGGTTGGAAAGAACCTTAAAGTCCATCCCAGTTGCCACAGAATCCAGGATGGCATCGGAAGATCCTCCGTGTGACAGGTCCACCCTAGCAGGAGCAGCAGCTGGAATATGCCAGGCTACAAGGAGACATCTAAATTCAACTCTTGAGGTACACAGCTGCTCCTCCAAAAATCCTGGATGCTTTACAAGCCTGAAGAAAAACAAAGAAATCCATCTGCCATCTTTTAGGGAAGGTACACGCTCCAGGTAAGACGGTATCCTGGGAAAAAGGAGGTTAATTTTCTTTTTCTTTTCCCACTATTGCCCTGCAGCAAGAACAAACCCAAATGGTTTTGCCCTAATTTATGCCTGTTTTCCTTACTATCCTAAACCCTCTCTACTCAAAGGAACATTTTGGTGCAGAAACTTTTACAGATGGTAAAAATAATAATCTCTGAGGACGGAGGGTTGCACTCTGCATCCATGTAAATCAACAGCAGAGCTTCCAGCATTTCCAGGGGACAGGTTTTGCCACAGCTCCAGCTGGGACTAAGCACACCTGCATTCCCACAATACCACAAAAAACCAAATTGAAGATGATCCCTTCTCTATCTCTCACACCTGAAGCTCTTTTTTGCCTTCTAATAAACGAGATAATGATTTTTGAATGAGGTTTGCCCCTGATCTGAACAGCTGTTTCTCCAGTGTTGCTGATATTCACAATAAATTGGAATTTCTCTCTCTAGGTGCTGTTTATTCTGGTTGAATTTAGTTAGGAAAGCGCCATAAACGGAGAACAAGTAAACAGAATTCAAGTGCCACGATACTACAGATATCAAATAGTCAGCCTCAAAGAGGAGGAATTTCTGGGATGAAAAAAGGTAAAAACTGTGCACAATGGGGAAGCAGGTGGGGAGGAAAGGACCTTCCTGAGCCGTGCAGAAACGTCCTGGATTATCCCAAATGACACACTGCAGCCGTAAAAGCTTTCCAGGGGAATGAGTGGGTGATGGACACACATTCAAAGCTGTTGTTTTTCATTTAAACAGGAGAGTGAGGGTGGCTTGGAAACCCTGCACGCTCCTAAGGAGTTAAAAGGCAGTTCTGGAGCCTGGCACAATTAGCATTCTGGCAGAGTCTATTTAAATTGCAGGGAAAGTTGAGCTTGTCCAACTGGATAGTCAGACTGCAGGTTCCCCCAAATAGGGCTTTGATTCTCCAACACAACACCCAAAATCCTCTCTGGCTTACATAAAACACATGTGGAATCACGCTCCCTGTTGCACAACACAGCTCTAGGGAGAATTCCAGGTACAGAAGTATAAACTGCAGGTCATTGCTCTGCAAGGGCTGAGGAGTTCTCTGGCAGCATCTCCCAAGGCAAGGGCAGGGGGGTTTCACTCAAGCACAGCACTCAGTGGCAAAAAATATGAGCAAATATCTGAGAAAAACCCTAAAAGCAAGTAGTTTTTGTGATCCAAACAACCCAACCCAGCAGGATTCTTACAATTTTGGTGCCCTTGCATTCCCCAAGCTGCTCTAACAGTCTCAATAATCACCACTGCCTTGACATCTTTTCTGTTCTCAGGCCCACTGCTTTGTCAGCCTGATTTTTAAAATATGCTGCCAGGGTGAAATAAAACCTGACTGTGTTTTTCTCAGCCTGCAAAGGGCAGCTCAGCACGGGGAGGGGAGATCTCCCTGCTGCAAAAGGTGTTACAGAATCCTGGAATGATTTGGGATGGAAGGCACCTGAAAGAACATCTAATTCCAATCCCCTGCCATGGGCAGGGACACTTTCCACTGTCCCAGGTTGCTCCAAGCCCTGTCCAGCCTGGCCTGGGACACTTCCACAGATGGAGCAGCCACAGCTTCTCTGGGCACCCTGTGCCAGGGCCTCATAGTAGAGAATTTCTATCTAAAATCTTATCTAAATCTCTCCTCTTTTATTTAAAAACCATTTTCCTGTGCCCTATCACTATCTGCCTGTTTAAAAGGTTGCTCCTCCTCTTTTACTTAATTCCTTTTGGTGCCTAAAGCAGGGCTCACCTGAAACAGAGGACTATACAAAGTCAGGAGAATAAAAAGCAGATTAATTTATTAAAGGCCTTCAGGTACATTAGGGCAGACAGAGCCTACTCCAGAGGCTACACCCAAAATGGATGCTGGGTCACGAGGTCTTCACATTTTATAAATTCTCTCTTATTAGCATATTGGGCCTTAATTCTCCAATCACACCTTCAGGTGATGATGTCAACCACCCCAAACCTGCTCCCCCCAACTCACTGTTGTTTACATTTTTGGGGCCCTGAGGCAGCGAAAGTGTCCTTGGATTTTCATTCAGAGGAATTATTTTGGCTAAAAGGTGCTGGGAACAGAGGTTTTTTAGCATTTTATATGAAGCCTAAAACGACACACCAAAGCTATAGCATTGCACATGAAGCATAGAAGCTAAAAATTCTTAAGGCATCGCCTGAAATGTCACGTTCCCTGTGCAGACACCACACTCCCAGTTAACCTGGAGGGGATGACACCACCCTGTCCCTTCTCCACAGAGCCAGGCTGAAGTTTAAAGCTGACTTTATTAGACCGAGCTTAGAAAGAACAGATGGGATCCAGGAGCTGTGGATAAAGAAATAAACCTGAGCTCTGCTGCAGATCACAGAATCCCAGAGGAGAATCACCAAATGTCCTGAGCTGGAAGAGAACCACAAGGATGATGGAGTCCAACTCCTCCGAGAGCCAAAAATGACAGTGCAGAACTGGCTGCACGTGGGCAGCTCTGCACACCCCAAGCCCAGCAGCGCAGGCGGCACTCCCGAGCTGGCACAGACACATTTCGGAGCTTTATCCCACGGCTCCATTCTGAAAGCACCGCTGATTGACAGGGGACAGCTCAATGGGCTCGCAGGAAGGCCAGGGGAGGAAAGGGCTGAGCACAGGGCTCAGCTTCCCTCCCGAGAGCCGAAAGCAGCCCACAGCAGCCACGGTGCACAAAAGCTTTTGTTTTACATCTCAAAAACCCATCCTCAGTCACTGCTCCAGGACTGACAAGTGCCCGCACAAGCTGAAACCCAAACCGCGCAAAAACCCAGACTTTGTGGGGTCCGAGTCCTGAAAAGAGACGTTTTAAAAGAAATGAAGGTAAGAACATCGCAGCTCAGAGCACATCCCAGAAGGAAAAGCCTCCCCTGGATGCTGTCGGAGGTCAAACCCCAGTAAGTGACATTTAGGGATCCCCATCACCACGGTGGCCTCCCCAACATCAGCGCTGCTTTCACACCACCACAGCACCATCCGGCTTGGAAGGGACCCTAAAAATCATCCAGTTCCACCCCCCTGCCATGGCAGGGACTCTGTTTTGGAGAGGAACAGCCTCCCTGAGCTGGGCTGTGCAGTTTCCAGTAGCAACTGTGCCTAATCCAGCCCCGAGACAAAACTGCCGGCGCTCATTCATACCCACGGCACGTGCTGGGCAGACTCTGGGCATGGCCACAACTACTGCATGGTTTGGGGCTTTTTTTCCCCCAGTTTAAGCTCGTTTTTAAAACATTTTTTAAAGAAAACAAGCATATTTAAATAAGGATTTTTTTACAAATATAAAATTTTAATAGATGAGGTCGGGATCAGGTTCTGTCTAAAGGGTACACAAAAGCTTTTCCCTCTGCACATTCATAGTGCAAAATACATTTATTTTAGTGCTTTATTTTCACAGTAGTGGGGAAATTACCAACAAAGAACCTGGTTTAGTGATGAAATTCTTGATTTTTTTAAGAAGAATTTTAAGAAATTACAGAATTATAAGAAAGAAGAGAAAAATCATGCTGAAAAGGATGAAATCAGCAGTTGGTCTGCCCTGTATTCAGGTCAAAGCACCAAAAAGATGCCTAATTGACAAAATAATGCTGGGATCACATCACCCATTAGGTACTGACAGCAAAGAATGTAAAGACTGAAGCAAAATTGGAAAAAAACGTATTTTTCTATGAAAGTTTCAGAAGAGGCAAGTTCCCACATACGTGGGCTAATGAATGGGATGAAATCTCACTAAATTGCCAATGCATCTTTCTGGTAACTTCTCCAACAAACCTCCATTTCTAATTTTAATGTGAGGTATGTGGTAGGTGCACAAATACACAGATATTTGTCCCTTTTTCTCTCTGGGCATATTCAGCTCACAGCAGCAGGTGAGGAAAGGGACTTAGCAGCTTCCCAGCATCTCCAAGGACATCAGGGAGAAGGGAAAGCCTTGGCTCTCCCAGGGCAGGAGGACATGAGGTGATGGGCAGAAGATGAATTGAGATGTTCAGGGTGCAGGGAGAAGCTTTTCCACCACGAGGTCAGTCAGGCTAGTTGAGTCAGAGGTTGGGCAATCTCCACCCCTGGGGATTTTCAAGAGCCAGCTGGATAAAGGCCTGAGCACAATCACAGAATCAAACAGGTTGGGAAAGCTCTCTAAGATCAAGTCCAACCGTTCCCCCAGCACTGCCCAGGCCACCATGTCCCCATGTCCCCAAGTGCCACATCCACAGGGCTTTGAAATCTCTCCAAGGATGGGGACTCCAGCACTGTCCTGGGCAGCTGAGCCAGGGCTGGACAACTCTTTCCATGAAGAAATTTTCCCCAATATCCAATCTAAACTTCCCTTGGCACAACTTGAGGCCATTCCCTCTCATCCTGTCCCTTCCTGTCCCCTCCTGTCAGGAGCTGTGCAGAGCCACAAGGTCCCTGCAAACACAGAAACCTGGATCATGGAATTATTTTAGTTTGTATAAAAACGTGTGTGCAAAAGAACAGAGACCCCAACACCTCCTCTGAGAGACAGCCCAGCACCATGAAGTTAAAAACTACCTAGAAAACAACCTCAAGCCCCCCTTTTCCATGTCACCCCTTCCTGAGTTTCCCCTCCACATTCCAACAGAGCCTGCCCTTCGCCTCCCCAGCCAGCCCGGAGAGATGTTATTCTTCTCACAAGAAAAAAGAAAAAAAAAGAGAGAAAACCCCCCCTTGATTATTTATGCTGCTCTTTGAACAACACCAGCTATTGTCAGGGAGTGTTTTACAGCTCTGAATGTCACATTGAGAGTCTGGTCATGCCAGGAGAAAAGCCTGCCACTGCCATGTCCAGGCATAAATCCCTTTATTCAAGGCACCCAGAGCCCAGAGCTGGGTAAAACCTAAAAGGAAGCCGGTGGGTGTGACAGCCACATTTTGTACAATGACATAAAAAGGAACGGGCAAAGCTGCTTGGGATTTTTTTTTTTTTTTAGGTAAAAGGTAGGAAAAGCACAAGGAGCACAGTGCAGAGGCAGGTGAGGCCGAGCTTTGGCTGGATGCTGCTCCGGAGGAATTGCAGAGAAGCGTGGGGGTGAGCAGAGCTGGAGAGCTTCCCAGCAGGACCCACGGAGCTTTTGCTGTCGAGAAAACCAGGCTGGCTGGACAAGAAACCCATTTCCTGCCTGATTGTGACTGTGTGAAGGGAAACAGGGCTCTGGAGGCAAACAAAGCCCAGCCACCTTCGGCTGGGGAGCGCCCCAAAACCTTCGAGCCACTACAAGCCTAAAAGACCAAAAAAAAAAAAAAAAAGGGGTGAAAAAACCCAGTCAGGCTCTTTTCCACGGTGTGTTACGTTACAAAGCAAAACTGGACAGGTTGCAATCTTCCTGTGCCGCACCCCAAATGCCAGGTTTCAGGTTACCTCACCCGAGGTACCTGCAGGAATTCGCTCGGAAGTGCGATATTTCTGCCCAGCTCTTAGGGCCAACTTTTGCTCTGCAGCTCTTCCCAAAGTCCTGCGAAGAAAGCGAGTGTCATTTCCTTCCCCCTCCCACACCCCCGTGCGCCGACGAGGAAGTTATAACCCATGTGAAATAATAAATACGGCCCAGCAAAAAAGGGAACGCGGGGAGCAATAGGAAAGGCAGCGCTGCCGTGTCACTCCAACCTACAGGATCCATCCTTCCAGCCTCCCACTCAGGAAATGGCTTTTCAACCCTGGCTAGCAAAGCTCCTCCCAGTTTTGGCATCTCCACCTCTTCTCCCTGCAGAACTCGTTTAAGCACTGAGGGTTTGGGTTTTTTTTTTTTTAAAACCAATTTGTGGAGATTTGCACCGTATCCAGCGCCGGCGCTCACGGTTTTTCCAGCGGCTGTTGCACATCTCACGGCTCTGTTTACTATCAGCAAACATCCCAGCAGTAATCCTGGATTTATCTCTTTGTCTTCCTGATAACTCCCCCGTGGCTGCGCCCTCAAAGCCCAGAAATCCAGTTTGCTACCCTTCACAGGGAACCTCAAGGCGTTTTGGGAGAGCTCTATCATTTATCTCCTCCACAATCACAACTCACCATGAAAATATTTGGTGGAACCCATCAGCAGCTTTCCCGACACAAGTGCAGAGACTCTACCACTACTTCTGCCCACACAATTTTCTCTAATATCCAGAAAAAAAAAAGGCAAACTGTGGGGTTTTTAAAGTACAACCCTATGGTGCTCAGCACTCCCATTCCCCTTATCTTTGAGGTCCCCGTGAATTTTCCCAGCAATGGCACCGTGCTGCTGCAAAGATTTATGCAAAATTTGATCCCTTTTCCAGCCTTTTTATGAGCAAAGGGTTTCTCTTTTCCTCTGGATGTAGCCTGGTGATTAACTGCACACTGCCACGAGACCCACGCGCTGCAGTCCTTTGCTGAACGCCGCCACAAAGCCTTTCGATTTCTGAGGATGAGAAGGATGTCGGGAGTACAGACACCTACAACAAAGAGAGCTACGTGCAAGCATCACCTCCAGACCTTCCTTTTTATGAGACACTGCTTTTTATCCTCAATTTGAAGCAGCAGGAGCAGGGAGAGGGGCTTTGCTGAGGTCACCGGCGAGGCTGGTGGCACAGTGCCACGATCTGCTGTGCTGTATCCATCAGGTACCGATGGGGAGAAGGACAGAGAGGCTCTCAGCGCCCAAAGGGAGCGATCTGCAGCAGGCAGGGAGCGTGGGGAGTGCGCACAGGGAAGGGCAGGGCGGTACAAAGGACCTGCAGCCCTCACTGAGTGCCTTTCACACCTGCACAGCTCCGGGGATGCAGTCGGGTTATTCCTCAGCTCTGTGAGGGGAGGGAGCCTGGGCTGAGCTCAGTAATTCCAGCCAGATCCCAATGCCAAGAATTGCAGGGTTGTGCCAAGGCATTGAACTGATGGCATTTTCTGGGCTCCCCAGCAGAAGAAAGACATGGATCTCTTAGAGAAGGTCCAGAGGAGGCCATGGAGATGCTCCAAGGGCTGGAGAACCTCTGCTCTGGAGCCAGGCTGGGAGAGCTGGGGGTGTTCCCCTGGAGAAGGGAAGGCTCCAGGGAGAGCTCTGAGCCCCTGGCAGGGCCTGAAGGGCTCCAGGAGAGCTGGAGAGGGACTGGGGACAAGGGCTGGAGGGACAGGACACAGGGAATGGCTTCCCAGAGCCAGGGGGCAGGGTTGGATGGGATATTGGGAAGAAATCCTTCCCTGTGAGGGTGGGCAGGCCCTGGCACAGGTGCCCAGAGAAGCTGTGGCTGTCCCTGGATCCCTGGAAGTGTCCAAGGCCAGGCTGGGCAGGGCTTGGAGCAACCTGGGACAGTGGAAGGTGTTTGGAATGTGTTTGGAAGGGTTTGGAACTGGATGGTCTTTAAGGTCCCTTCCCATCCAAGCCATTCTGTGATTCTGTCCCTAGAGCCACCTCCTGTCCATGCCAAGGACAAACAGACACAGGAGCAGCTCTGGCTGCAGCCGAGACCACCCTGACCTCAGGTGAGTGAATTCTTTCACTCAAAGCCCTTTGATTTGCCCCTGCCCACAAATTCTCCTCTCCTACATGAATTTCACAGGCAGCAGCAGCACTCAGGGAAGAGCTCCAGCTTCCTTCCAGGCGCTCAGGCTGGAGAAATGGAAAGGCTTTAAAGCAGAGGACAGAGCTGTTAAAAGATGATCCTTTGGTCTTAGTGCTTTGGTGTTTTTAAGCCGTGTGGGATTCAACCCTCCTCAAACAACTCTGGTGACACAGAAATCACAAGGAGCCTGCGCCTCTTTGAGGGACAGTGCGCTACTTTTCCTAATCAAAATATTATTATTGAGCTGATAAAATACTGATCAAGAGATAACTTCATTTTCTCCCACTCAATCCTTCCCCATTGCCACTGGGGTTCATGCCAGCATATGTTATTTCATGCAGGCAGAAGGTAATGATAGGAATGCAATTACTGAGCAACATTTCTTTAAATACAGTAAAATATTTATGAGCAATCTAATTTTTTTCACGCCTGGTTGCTCCATGCACTGAGCCTACAACTCCACCACATCGTGGATGAGATGCCTTTTCACAACAGACTGGAATCCAGACAGCAGAGCCTCCCAAAATCAGCACATGGTTGGTAACGGTGTCCTTTGGAACAGAATCCTATGGGAATCTTGGAATGGTTTGGGTGGGAAGGACCTCAAAGATCATCCAGTTCTGCCCCTGTCATGGTCAAGGACATCTTCCACTATCCCAGGTTGCTCCAAGCCCCAAATAACTTGATCTTGGACAATTCCAGGGATCCAGGGGCAGCCACAGCTTCACCGGGCAACCTCTTTTTCTGCTTTTTTAAGAGATTGATGGATTCAAAACCAACACAAGAGCTATTTTTTTTTCCAAAATATTTTATCATTAATCCCTGGATCTGCACCTCAAGTTTCTCGCTGCTCTAAAAATGCATAATTATCAGATTCAGTTAAGCAAAACAGAGTAACTATTACACATGTGGGAAATTTCAGGGTGAACATTTTAAAGTTGTGCTAAATGACAAATGAGGAGGAGGTTGCTGACTCAAGGTATGTGAATATGGCGACCATGAGGTGCCTGTCATGGGGACAACTTCAAAAGAGAAACTGAAGTTCAAATCCAGTAGGTGTTTAAATTTCAGACAGGAGGGTTTCTAGGGTAAAAAAACCAAAGGTATATTCCAAATATTCAATGTACAAAATTGACTTGGGTGAGTGCTGCACTAGCCAGGCTTCACGAAGAGATAAAAATGTCATTCTTTTCCTTAGAATCAGAGAACCATGAGGGTTGGAAAAGCCCTCTGAGATCATTGAGTCCACTGTGTTCCCCCACTTCCACGGGGCTTTTAAATCCCCAGGGCTGGACCACCCTTTCCATAAAGGAATTTTCCTAATATTCAATCCATCCCCATCCTTGAGCCGCTGCCTCTCACGTGTCCCTTTGAGAAGCCATTTCAACCAACTCTCCCCACAAGCCTCATAAAAGGATTTCACTGCAACAAATGCCACTGCAAAGAACAAGAATGACTTAAAAATCCAAATAAAGCTCTTTTTTTCCTTTCGCCGTGTAATTGCAAATAACAAACATATCTGTGGTTTACAGAGGAGGCAATAAATTAAAGCTACAGTCACAAATCAGACCAGAAAAAGATATTTAAGTCATTCAATCCACCACCCCGGGATGGCTGCGGCCCCATGGGATTCTGCTCAGTTTTGTGAAAGACTTGGAGTCCTGAATAGAGGAAGTATGACACGAAGAGCTCCCTCAGAAGTGTTTTTTTTTAATTCTTATAAAATGAAGCCAGCCCTTTGGTGTTTCCTGAGCACAGCCTCGTCAGTCTGGCTGGAGAAAAGCAAACGGTCTTTAGCAAATAAGCTTTTTATGTGTGAGCGGAGCACATCATAAATAAAAAGGAAGTTTGATCCCCCACAGAATGGTTGTGTGTGTTTCTCCTGTAACCACCCCATGATGGCTGTGACATTTCAGTTTCTACAAAAAGAGACAGGCATTTAATATCTTTTTTCAATCACAGAATGGTTTGGGTTGGAAGGGACCTTAAAGCTCCAAGCCCTGTCCAACCTGGCCTGGGACACTTTTTAACTTTAAATTTGTGCAAAAAAGATGCATTTCAAACCATTAGGAAGCTGAGGACCCCAGAATTTTAACTTCCTCACCAATTGTGCTGCTTTCACCAGCCAATGAAGAATCAAAACAAAAAAAAACCCAATCCATTTTTTAATTTTTCATTGAGCTGTAGCCCTCAAGCAACACTCAGAATGCAAGAGGTGCCTATTTCCATAGCTTTGGGGAGCAGAAGCATTTTAGGAATGGTCACTAAACAAAACAAGTTGAGGGTTTGGGTGCTGTGGCGGTTTGTGTTTTTAATTTCTGGGCTTTTTTATATTTTGAGGACAAGAGGAAATGACCTCAAATTGCAACAGGGGAGGTTTTAGATTGGATATGAGGGAAAATTTCTCCATGGAAAGGGTTGTCCAGCCCTGGCATAGGCAGGATTCACCACTCTTGGAGGGATTTAAAAGCCAAGTGGATGTGGCACTTGGGGACGTGGGTTAGTGGTGGCCTTGGCAGTGTTGAGTTAAGGGCTGGATTCAATGATCTTAAAGACATTTTCCAACCCAAACAATTATATAATTCTGTAATTCTGTGAAGGAAAAAAGCCCTGCAACCACAAAGCCATGAACTCTGCACTAGTTTCCACTGCATTTCCAGAACACACGTCCAAAAAGAGACATTTTGGGTGAATTAAAGACATTGTGCCAGAGGTGAGATTGAAAATAATGAGTAGCTCCTGTCCCTCAGCTGAAGCCCAGCTGGATGTGAATCTGCCTGCTTTCAGAGCAAGCCCATCCATTAGGATTCTCAGGGCTTTCCAACTTGGCCTAAGCAGGAGAAAACCCCAAAACATGACAGAATTTTTCAGTGGGTGGTCTGGGCTGTAGCTGGAGCCACCTCCCCACACCACAGATGTGACAGCGCCGCGGCAGAATGAACAATCCTCGTTACTCACTCCGAACCCAAGGACAGCGCTCAGAGCCTAAATTAGGAACACGAAAACCATTAACATGACCAATTAACCTCGGCCCCACCCTCCCTGCGCCACATAAAAGCCGAGGTAACAATCCCCAAGATAACATTGTGTGTCAGAAATATCACACACAGGAATACAGCAGTGGCAGGCTTGTTTCCTGACCCGGGAACGCTTCTATAATTGTAGTGCATTGTGCTCCTGGAGGATTTCGAGTTGGAAGTTGCTTGCCAACAGCCCTGGTTTGCTGGAATTTCCAATCAGGCTCCTAAAATTATTTAGGTTCCCAATCAACACCAAGGTGCTGTTCTGAGTTCTGCACTGTTAAGCAAAAATTTCATTTTCTTGGTGGAAATAAGTCAAAATCATCCCAGGGATACAAAAGCTGGATGGGGAGAAGATAAGCAAATGGAGCAGAATTTGTGTGTTTGAGATTTTCGATGCACATCTCATTGCTAAGGGAACCTAAACCAAAATCATCTTCACTCTTGGAGGCCTCCAGCCCAGTCAAGAGGGCAGATATTCAGGAGACCATCCCATTTGAAGGAATTTCTCCATGGAAAAGGTTGTTAGGCAGTGTAGGGGGCTGAGCAGGAAGGTGCTGGAGTCTCCATCCCTGGAGGTGTTCAGGAATGACTGGAGGTGGCACTCAGTGCTCGGGGCTGGGGACAAGGTGGGGATTGGTCCCAGGTTGCACTTGATGATCTTGGAGATCTTTCCAACCAAACGATTCTGTGATTTTTGATTAATTTAGCTTTTACATCACAGGTAATTCAGAGGTTTGGGTCTCCAGCATGGCCAGCCTCCAGGTAAATCCCTCCAATTCCCAGAAAACACCACAGCCTTGTGCACAGGCCCATGGCATTGTCCCCTCCTGGTCAAAGCCATCCTTGCAGCAAAATTCTGCCATGTGATCCCCCACCCCTTTTAGAGAATTTAAACTGCCCAGATGACAAACGTGAGGAGTGTAAAGGACTCCTCTCTTCCAGCAAACCCCGAAGGACGTGGCACCTGACAAACGCATGGAATTTTGAAGTCCTGTCTTTATAAAGAGGTTTTATCTCAATGAAGCCTTCTCCAGTCAGTATTTCCAGGCACCACCAATATCAGCTTTTAGCTCTAAGTGTTCTTCTACCAAGCCCAGACAATGTTAAAAGAGATGTTCACTCGTTTTGGTACTTTCCAATTAAAATGAACAAATGCCAGTGACCCCAATAAACAGTGCTGGAGAAAGGCTTCTCCAAAATGAAAACACCAATATTTTTGCTGTGCCCAGTGATACCAAAAGCTGTTGGCATCCTGATTTTATCCTTTTGGTGACCTGTGTGCTTAGGCCCCTCCTCAGTTTCATCCTCACTTTCTTCCCCTGAAAAACAACCATTTCCACTTCAATCCCTCCTCTTTTCTCACTTAAGATCTTCTGTAAATTATCTAGAGGATTTAATTTTGGGGCTATTTCTTGGAAAGTTGGGCTTTTTTCCCCTGCTGGTTTTTTGCCGAGGACCCCACAAGGTCCACCCCGAGAGGAAGCAAAGCCTCCCAGGAATTTTTCAAGGGTGAAGCTCAACACCAGCCAGACCCTGAACAATAAATACCTCCCTCATTAGTATGCTGAGCCACATTAGTTCTGCTGCTCGCAGAGCCAAAGCATCAAAGTGGGGCTGAATCTCCAATTTCACAGTTTGCAACGTGATGCATCAGATACTCGCCGGGCTCCGGGCGCCGATGGGATTCACAAAGAGTTTGAGATGTGCGAGGTGCTGCTGCTAAATCTGCTAATGCCTGTGAAAGAGGCAGCACGCGCCTCTGAGAGAAGGGGGATGAAGTCATCCGACATAAAATTGGGGTTAAGGCAGCAGAAGGGCGAAGGGACTGCCCAGCTTCACCCTTGAGGCTTCGGTAATGCCATGACCTCAATAGAGGAGTTGGCATCATCCTACAAATCAAATATGGATTACCTAAGGAATGATTTTACACTGCAGATTTTTGCATCAGTTCTGGGAAGTCTCATGGTCTCTCCACTCAACCCCCACCCCGCTACTGACTTTTCACGGAATTTGCAAGATTTGAAGGTTTTGAAGTTTCTCAAACGTGGCTAGAGTTGCTCAGAGGTTCTGAAGGTTATTTGGGATGGAGGGGCCAATAAACACAGACTGACCTGTTCCTGCTCTCCTGTCTTTAGGAAATGAGGTTCAGGAACACAACACGTTACTCATCACTGTATGAAAACTATGAATGACACTGTTGCACCTGTACTTATCAAATAGCAGCATTTCAGCTGATTTTTGCACTGAGCACTCCTTGTTCCTATTGAAAAGACTATTCCCCAAAGAAAACTACTTCAGCCCTGATGATTGGAGCAGAGTAAGACCAACCAAGGCCAGGGAATGCTTCCTTTTATTCAAAATTCAAGCAAAAAGGTGTCGGAGATGGCAAGAAATTCTCAGATATTCCAGCTGGCAGCAGGATTCCTCAATGCATGTGTAGCATTATGGCTTTGGAGGCATTGCACAGATTAATCACACCAAGCAATGATCTCACAGTGAAGTGTTGAGCTGGAATTAGAGAGATTAATGCTCAGGTCCCAGCTCTCGAAGTTCTCACCCTTGGGGAAGTCATATCAACTCCTGCATCTCGCCTCCCCTTCCCACAAAACCTCCTTTGAATTACTGATTGCAGAACCTGAATGAGGATGCCAGAGGGGAAGACCATTCCAAAGGCTTTTTTTTTTTTTTTTAATTATTATTTTTTTCCTTAATACCTGCTGTGAGGCACTGTCTTGTTTAATTCATGATTCTTTGAAGAAAGATTTGCCATCTTAAGGGAATAAAAACAAGTCTGCGTTATCTTTTTTATAACTTCACGTGTTTCTACTACCAGTGAAGTCGAGCCCTGAACAAATACTCACAAGTGTTGCACAAAAACTGTGCAATTTCAGGTAATAATGAGGTTGTGGGACATGGTCACATTGTATTTGGAGACCTGAAGGTTGGGTCAAACAAAATTCTGAAGTTAGTGGAGCATTTTTTGACCTAAATTCCCACGGGAACAGAAAGGCCCAGCAAGAAATATTGTCCCGTACAGCTCTGAGTATTTTGAGATTCCCACTGCTGAAGACTTTGGTCTGATTTTGTGATTCCCACTTCCCTCAAGACTTTGGTTCTTCTGGAGTTAAAAGTTAGGCTCTTCCTTTAATTTCCCAAGCTCACATCACAGAAAACAAGACATTTAACTGTCATGATGGATTTCTACATCTGTCACTCCACACCAGCTCACCTGCAACCCCTTGAACATCCAACCCCTGGCATTTCTTTGCTACATCAAATTCCTCTAAAAACCAAAGAGATAACCAAGACTTCTTGGAATGTGTGGCTTTTTCCCATCGCCCAAAAAACCAAAATGCAGGCCAGGATTTGGAGAGGATGTGAAAAAACGGGAAAGTACTTGGGTGGAAAAAGAACAACGAATTTCAATCATGCACAAAATGTTTTTCTTTTTTTCCCCTTTTTTTGGTTTTTTTTTTTTGGTTTGTCTTTTTGTTTGTTTTTTGGGGTTTTTTTAGGTTTTTTTGTTTTTTTTCTTAAATCTAAACTCAAAACTTCTGCAGCGAATTTGCTGTGAGACAATAACTGGGATTCGATGGTGACATCTGTGCCGTGCACAGCCCAACAGCCAGAGGTGACAGTCACAACCGAGACACCTCCAACCACAGCAACCAAACCTTCCTGCCCACACTCCACCCGAAATTGCACCGGGAGGCCTCAGAAATCCCACAGGATTCCAACCAATCGCCAGTTGCCTTGAAAATGCAATTAACTGCAATTGCCTTTTTGATTTTATCTCCATTTTCTCAGGTTCTGGGCAATTTGGGAAAGCTCTCTGTGTACCTACAGGTGAGAATGCACAGCGGTGCGTGCACCTACTTGTCTGGAGCTACCAACTTCCCAGTGGATCTGCTTTTCTCAGGGCCTCCTCGGAGAATGAAACTCAGGGAAGAAGCCTATCCTTTGGGAAATTCTCCTTTTTATCCTGTGCAGTCGCTGATAAAAAGATTTCTGTTCCTGCTGGTGATATGAGCTCAGATCAAGGGAGTGTTCAAGCTCAGCTCGGCTCCGCTAGGCTCAGCTTCCCACAAGGTTTTCTGACAAATTGCTCTCATAGGGATTTAAAAAAAAAGATGCTGACCTGGCCCTTGCAGGAAGAAAGATATTTTCCTTCCTTCTCCACATAAATTTTATAGTTTCAACCAAAAAAAAAAAAAAAAAAAAAAAAAGGGATTCAGAGAAAGCAATGGGGAACCTGTACAGAGAAAAAAAAAAAAAAGGGAATATTTGACCTGGGTTAAGGAGTAATTGACACTCCAAGCTACAGCTCCATCCATTTTTGAAGAATCACAGAATCAGGGAATGGTTTCAGGGAATCCCCAGGCTGGAGGGGGCATGGAGCAACCTGATCTAGGGAGGATGTCCCTGTGTTGGAAGCTGATGCTCACTAAGGTCCCTTCCAACCCAAGCCATTATTCCACGATTCTGTGAAGATTCTTGCCCCTGCAGGGAAGGTTCAGCGCTAGTTTCATTCAAAAACACAGACTGGGCGTAGTCAACGGGTTGGAGAATTCCATCCAAAAAATTACAGAGCTTGTTTAATCTCCAAAACCTTCCCTATTCAGTGGAAAATTCAGCTTTGCTACAAAGTCAGCTGAAAGTTTCTGAGCCAGCCCAGGCAGGGGTTCACCCATACACCCCAAGGAGAAAGGCCAAAAATGAGGCATCTGAACACAGCCGTGCCAAAACCTCCCTGGTTTTATCATCCAGAGTTCAAATCCAGACCTCCTGTCCTGCTGTTCGCACTGCGCACGGAAGGGTTTCCAAGAAATGTTCCTTGGCAGCAATCCCAAAAAACGCAGCTTCCGACCCGCTGCCAGGAGCAGAGGTGGCTTCTCTGCGGATTTTGAAAGCTGAATTTCCCAAGAAATCGCAGTACTTTTGAAAAAGGCCCTTGATTTCTCTAAAGGAAACTATTTTTGCAAGCCTAAGGCAGGTCTGGTGGTCTAAGGACCTGGGGAAGATGATCCTGCCCACATTTCCATTTCAAGTTTTGCTTGGCTGGCATCAGGGATACTTCCCCCTCATCCCCCCTGTAAGCCTGCTGTAATCATGAAAATAATTATGGTGGGAAAAAATGGGTGAACCCAGATTTTAGAAGGAATTTCTCAACGATGAGGGTGGTGAGGCCCTGGCACAGGTGCCCAGAGAAGCTGTGGCTGCCCCTGGATCCCTGGCAGTGTCCAAGGCCAGGCTGGATGGGGTTTCGAGCAACCTGGGATAGTGGAAAGTGTCCCTGCCCATGGCAGGGGTGGAACAAGATGGGCATTAAGGTCCCTTCCTGTCCAAAACATTCTATGATTCCATGTCCCTGCCCATGGCAGGGGTGGAACAAGATGGGCTTGAAGGTCCCTTCCCATCCAAAACATTCTATGATGACCCTGTTCATGGCAGGGGGGTTGGAAAGAGATGACCTTTGAAGGTCCCTTCCAACCCAAATATTTCATAATTCCCACTCACACCTTCTGGGACGGATGGCAGGTGTTTGGTAGCAGCTCTGTTCTATCTCCTGCCCTCCTTCCCCACCTTCAGTGATGAGTTTTGATTTGAGACCACCGAGACCTCTGCTCAGAGGTGCCCCCAGACCTGGCAGCCCTACGATGTTTGGGATCCCAAGGGTTCCAGCTGCACAGGCAGAACCTTTCAGGGTACATTCAACATCTCAGATCTCCACTTTGAATCATTCTCACCTATTCTTTGGAAACACAGGCTCCCTGCTCTGCCAGGACTGCCACTCCTCTGTAGCCTCTGCTACATCTGAGCTGAAATAAATGTGTGACATTGCTGAAACGGCTGACAAAAAGAGGACAGCAACTTGTGACAAGTGAATGTGACCCGTGCAAACAAAGCCCAGAAATCTAGCGATACATCTGAGTGGGCAGCTTTGTATGGCTTCACGCACCAGTTTTCCCCCACATAATCTGAATCTGAATGCTCCGGCCCTGTGACACCAATCAGGAAGTGATGGATAATGAAACACAAGCAGAAAAGGGTGCACAAGCCCTCCCAGCTCCCATCGGCTGTTTCATAACCTGTTTTAGAGAGAGAAAAGGCACTCAGCCCAAAATATCTTTGCAGTAGCCCACAGCAGTTGAGGCTTCAGGTACAATGGACACCTGCAGCACTCCAGCCCTGAGTCCCACCTGGAATCCCACACTGCCTGAGGCAGCTGAACAAGCCCCATGACCTCAGCTGTGGACCTTGTTGTCTTATTCCAAAACGACTTTGATGAAGAAGCTGCTGTTTTAATCCAAATTTTAATCTGATTTTGCTGCAGAAGGAAGGTGCTGAGGGTCTATGTCACTCCAGTCAACAGTCACATCCACATCTGCCTTCATCGTGCAGAACAAACCACTCACACACAAGCAATTTTGTTGGGACCATTCCACCTGGCCAGTCACAGCACTGGCCATGGTGATCAGCCCACGGCCACTCTTCTTCATGTGGCACATCCTGCCCATCCCAGCAGCTTCAGGATTCCAGCTGGCCACTGAATTCCAGCCCCAAACAGCTCAGGAGCCTTGACAGGCACATCCAAGCTTTTGCTTCGCTAAAAAACCCTTTTCTTACACAAGCAAAAACTGAAAAATAAATGGAGTTTAGGTTATTGACATTTATGCTGAGCATCACACGTGAGTTCTTTCTGGAACTTCAGCCTCATTGAAGTTAATTCTTCATGGGCTCAGATATGGAGAAAGCAGGCACCAAAGGGAAAGTTCTTCTCCTAGGACAGTTGGTCAGTTCTCAGTAAATTATAATCACAGAACAACCCTGAGAGTTGGAAGGAACTCACAAGAATCATCCAAGTCCAACTCCTGGCCCTGCACAGGACGACCCTAATTTCTGGGATTCATTCAGCTGTTGATCTCAACAGGAGTTTTCCCCAAATCAAAAAGTGAGTAAAAAAAAAAAAAAGACTTAAAAATACCCACAGCAAAACACAACAAGAAACAAGAAATTCAGTGAAGCGCAGAGAGGAACACACACAAACAGATCTGAAACTCATTGCTAAGTATCACACAGATTCCAAGGGAAGGATTTAGTCAACCCTAAAAGTTAGGATTGGCTTCAGTTTGGCTATGACCGAGGTACCACACCAGATTTTCAATGAGTTCAAAGAATTTTTATATGAAACCATAAATTGGTCATGTTTGTGAAGCAGGCAGTGTCGGCAGGACCCTGTGTGGAAGCTTTAAGGAAATATCAAACCACAAATACAAACTGCTTCTCCAGACAGGGTGAACCTGTGAAAGCCACAGCAACAAGAAATGCTTTAGGGAAAGACCTTGTTTATACAAATCCCAGGTTTCACAAGCACATCTCCGTTTTGTGCACCATCCCTGCACGGAACCCACTCGGGTTGGAACGAGTCCTTCGAAACACCCAACAAGAAATCTCACAGTAGGGTTTTTATTTTTAATTTTTAAAAGCATTCCTCAATCTTTTCCACAGGTCAGACCACAGGAAGAACTTCCACCAGAAAAACTTCCCACAAGCTCCCTGATGGATGCTGGGTTTTAATTCACCAACATCCTCAGTAACACTCCTTCTTACTCTGTAACTTTCCTTCTTACTCCATGACCTTACTCTCCTCAAAAAGACTCTGGGCTCTTTCTTTTCCTCTCCTTAATAAATCACTCATGCAAGAATTCCGTGCCCATCTGCACTGAGATAAGAGTATATTTCAGTCTAATACTAATTCAGAATATTTTAGTCTAATACTGTTTTGTCTAGACAAGAAAAAGAAACTGAAGCTCTCTTCAAAACAGTGCAAATATTGATGCTCAAACTCTATACACCGCACAACACAACCCGAAAGTTTCAAAAATGAAAGATTCTTTCAAGTAAATGAAGAGAAAACACTGGATTTATCCAAATTTGCACCAAAACAAAGCCAACACCCCCTGGTCCAAGAAGACCGCGCTCATCAGGATTGAACAAGGGAATGATGGAGCACAGGTTTCTCTGTGTAAGACTGAGGGATGTGAATCCATGAGGAAGCTGGACAGCCTGGAACCTCCACAGGCTACACCAGCACCTGCCCCACACCCCAAACACCGCAGCCAGGTCTCCACCGTACCTTGAAAGGGACGTTCATTCACCTCTTCGCCTCCCCGACGCGACGGCCAAAGCTTTCCCAATTAATACCAAACCAGGAGGATGAGGAGCACACAATCAATCCTTGTTAAGGCTGATGATTATTCTTGATGCACCCTGGAAGAGAGGAACACCCCATGAATGGCTTGTGTTACCCCACATGGATCAGCCATATCAGTCTTTACTGCCCCAGCTGCTTGGGTTTTGTTGTGGGATTGTGCCATTAAACTGAGATTGTCCCAGCCACTAATGGAGTTCCCATATAGGATAAGTTTATCCAAGTATTCCAAGCTTGTGTTACTCCATATGGATCAGCCATATCAGTCTTTACTGCCCCAGCTGCTTGGGTTTTGCTGTGGGATTGTCCCATTAAACTGAGATTGTCCCAGCCACTAATGGAGCTCCCATACACAATAACTTTATACAAATATTCCAAGCACAGCTGGAGGAACACCAGCCTGAACAAGGCAAGAAGGTGGCTGAGAAGTCGTCTGAAGACCACAGTTCAAGTTTCGGGGAATAACCCAAGTTTACACAGCCTGTTAATACACCAGGAGCGAATGAACTACAAAAAAAATTGGTCTTAAATTGTTCTGTTCTGCAGAGAGGACAAGGAACACACATCACTTGCCTGGAAGATGGAAAGATTTCATTTGTGCCAGCTTTTACATCCAAATCCAGAATGTTGCCTTTAAAATGACCTTATTTTTTGGGGAAGGGAAGGTTTGTGGGCAGGAGCCAGGTACTTGTCAGGCCAGCCAGCATCGGTGGGAAAAGAGGACAAACACCTGGACAGCACAAACCCTTCTGGAGGCCTGGAACAGGGGAAGGTGCCTTCAAAGGCTCCTCTGCTCATGAAAACATCCCCAAGGTGGAATTAGGCATGTATCAGTTCGAGCATCTACAGGAGTGAGAGCAGCTCCTCTGGGGCTGTGGGTATGCTGGCAAGGAGGAGAGGAAAACAATATTCCAGCAAGAGACAAGTGAATTATTCCCTTGGCAACCAGCTTCACGGGACCTGGCTCTCTCCTCAGTTATTCACTTGTATATATTTGGCTCCTCAGTTACTTTCTGTAGGACTCCTCCAGTTTTAGATCTCATTTTCAACTCAAGTCGGGCACATCTTCCATGTGCTGCGCAATGCAGAAACAGGCGAGATGCATTTTTGTCAGGTCAGGTGAGTCTAAAACAGCTGGAACCACCTGTGCTGTGGGAACAGCTGGCAAAATTAGATGTCCTCCTTGATGGAGCAAGAGAAAAGCTGATGCTTTTTGTTCTAATGCTTCATTAGAGCTTTAAAGCCTCACACAGAGTGAGCACCCAAACCACCCACTCACAGCAAAGGCAGCAGCAAAACCAATGTCTGAGGGGAAGACAATGTCTGAGAGGTCCAAGAACAGCTCCCAGGAATCCCTTAAACATCTGGGTGTAGGTGGTGGAGACCACCAGGCTGAAGAATATCACTGAAAAAACCAATATCCCCAATTCAACATCCCCAGAAGTGTCCAAGGCCAGGTTGGAGTCACCTGTGGAAGATGTCCCTGCCCTATCTTGGAACTAAACAGCCCTGAAGGTCCCTTCCAACCCAAACCATTCTATGTTTCTATGGATTTATTTTCAGCTGTAGAAAGCAGATCCATTCTGCAGGCACGGGGAAGAGCAGCAGAGCATCTTCTCCTGGGGGTGCAGCAGTGCTCCCTGGACACCCACTCCACGGCTTTGCATTCCCCAACAAATAAACCAGCCTGCTCAGGGCAATGTGCATTCCCAATCCGGCTCTGCAGCAAAACAGGCTCCCTCTAATTATCCCTCAGCCTGACGACATCTGAACGGTGGAACAGGAACATGTCAGAGACACAAAATGAGGGAGTGTGAAAACAAGCCTGGCTCCTTTCTCCCTTCGCACCGCCGGTCCCAAGCGCACGAGGACTCACTCCTGCCTGAGTCATTCCCAGCAATGCTTCACAGCCCAGCACCGACCACAGAGAATTCCCACGCAGGAGACTTCTCTTGCAAAATTATTTAAAAATCAGAGGGCAGCGAGAGTGACTCTGGGACTGAAAGGAGGAACAGTGTGATGAGAAGGATCAGTGCTGTCTACGGAGCCTTATTAGAAGTCATTTATATGCAAGTAAAACAAATATCCCCCCACACTTTTCCAGGAAAATGCCGAATTCCATACTGATTTACATGCTTTCCAATCTCATTGACTTCAGAGGGATTGCCTGCGGTAGGAATCACCAGGCTGAGGCCTCCCAGCAATAGAGTAATCCCTAAATATTCCCCCTTTGAAAAGCCCCATCATCCGACCAGGTGCTGCAGCTCAGACCCCAAGAGCCGAGCTCCAGCCCTGCGGCGACAATTCTCCTCTCCCTCCAAAAGCCTGGCAAGGGGGGGAAAGGAAATAAAAGTCTGATGATGGAAATGCCTCGTGGAGCGTGGCTGAGCTGGGGGAGAGAGGCCTGAACCCTCCTTCCGCCTAATTAAATCCAGATCCAAGAGCTGCGCTGATCCGAGGGCATTAAGTATTTTTGTTAGGAAGGGCAGGGATAAATTAACTCCTAACTCTGGCCCTAATCTTTTTTTCATTGTTGTTTAAATTCTCCCACTTCCTAAGATTTCAGCGTTTCCTTGTGAGAAAGAGCAGCTCTGCCCTGCCAGCTCACCTGCCCCTTCTCTCTGAGGCTTTTGGGCAGATGCTTTCCCAAGCCAAGCTCCTAAAAATCACAGGAGCTGCTTCTGCATTTACAAACATCGGTGAAAAAGGCAACTGCTGACCCCACTCTTTCATCACCAGCTGTTATTTACAGCTCCACCAGCACACTGGAGAGATGATAATAAATGTTTAATGGTCCAGTAAACACCAAGGGCTTTATCTCCAGCCCATTTTCAAGCCTGATCAAATATAATAATCCTTTGTGTATCTGTCTGCCACTTCCCTGGCTTCCTGCGGGATGGGAGGAGATGGACAGGGCTGTTCTATATTCAGATGTGATGAATATGGAGAAAAGGGGGTTAGTTATAGGGACACAAATGTTTTGCCTGCTTCCATATCAATTCCTTGCTCCCAGAAGGTCAGGACTATACACCAACCTGTTGGACCTCAACTTCTATACAATACAGAAATGCAGGCAGTATCTGCCTCTAGGATTCAATGCAGCAGTTATAAATAACAGGAATATTACACAGAGGAAGTGGGGAATATGTGGAGGAAGTTGAGAGAAGAATCATTCACTTACAGACTGGGCAGATAAACCACTTCCTCAGATCTGAAATGGAAGATCTATTCCTCCTCCAATTATAGCTGTGGGTCCATTACTCAATATTCCCTCCCCATGCAAGTCTTACTTATCTCATAGAGCCTCATCTCTCCCAGATGACACTGTAAATGAGTCATTTGACACATTAAAGTGAAGCAGTTAGGGTTTTATTATGCTATTACACATCGCCGTGACAAGCTCCCCTAAAGACCTGATGCTAAATCACAGCCCAATTCTGCTTTGGGAAACTGATCCTAAATCACAGCCCAATTCTAGTTTGGGAGACTGATCCTAAATCATGGTCCAATTCTGATTTGGGAAACTGATCTAAATCACAGCCCAATTCTAGTTTGGGAGACTGATCCTAAATCATGGTCCAATTCTGATTTGGGAAACTGATCTAAATCACAGCCCAATTCTGGTTTGGGAAACTGACCCTAAATCATGATCCAATCCTAGTTTGGGAAACTGATCCTATAACATGCTCCAATTCTGGTTTGGGAAACTGACCTAAATCACAGCCCAATTCTAGTTTGGGAGACTGATCCTAAATCATAACCCTATTCTAGTTTGGGAAACTGAACCTAAATCACAGCCCAATTCTGGTTTGGGAAACTGATCCTAAATCACAGCCCAATTCTGCTTTGGGAAACTGATCTAAATCACAGCCCAATTCTGGTTTGGGAAACTGATCCTAAATCACAGCCCAATTCTGCTTTGGGAAACTCACACAACCCAGAGATAAAGACACGAGAAAAAGCCACAAGGACTCTGCAGGTGAGACCTCCCCCACGTGGGGCCGCACCTATTCAACACAGGCTCCAGGAGCCAGACTTGCTCCGTAGTTTTCCAGACCGTATTTGAGGTTTGATTTCTTTTCTTCAGCCTCCAAAGGAGTCCCAAAATCAAGTCCTGGTACTGGTGAGGTCTTCTGATACAGCCAAAGCCACCTGATTCTACCACCACCACCACTTCTTGGCTCAGGTGATGGCAGGGACCTGCTTCCCAGTTTGATCTGGTCAAACTGGAGGGTCTTCTAGGGCTGATCCATGCAGAAGAGGAGTGATCAGGGCAGGATTATGTAAACTAAGGCTCGAGGCCAAAATAAAGGAGCCTGGAGGCAGGGCTGTCATCAGGGCGTAGCTCAGCTGTGCCTCCACGCACTGCCCTTCCCTCCCTCCCTCCACGGGCCATTTTCACTCAGCGTGGCCAGGACACTCTTGCAGAGGGTGTTTGAAACTCCCGGAGCTGCCAAAAACGTCAAATTAGAGCCCAGTGAGAGCTCATCGTAAATCCACCCCAGTGAACCGCAGCCCTGCTCAGCTGCCTTGCTGGGTGAACCCAAAAATCGTGAAAGCAAAGACCTCCCGGCAATTACACCCAAAAGGTTTCCTGTCTCTGCACGAATCTTTGTTTGCTTTGGGTTTTAGTGGTAGATGGGAGCACAGACTACAACTTGTGGGAGATAGGTTATTGCTGCTAAAGCAAAGAGCCTTTTTCCTTCCCCCCCTTGAAGAGATAAAGCACTAAAAATGCTGCTCTGAAACAGCTTGGTCCTGCATTCACAGATGGCAGCAAAAATTAGCATTATTTATCAGTGGCTTTAGTCACTTTTTAAAAGAAAAACAGATAAAGGCAAACATGCACCTGATTTAGGGCTCCTTACCCTTTCTTTTGCAGCTAATATTTCAAAATGCAGCAGGGAAAGAGCATTTTGCAGAGCTTTAGGAAACTGCACTTAAAAAAAAAAATAATACATTTACCCAAGAAGGAGAATGAAAACAAGCAGAACAATAAGAGTCACGGAAGTTTGCTCTGAGGAGACAGCTGGGAAGGTGAAAGGAGGAAGCAAGCAAAGAAAACACAGAGCATAAAGATAGAAATTAATCCGAAACAGCAGGAGAAGAATTATTAAGCCATTTTACATTCTTACAGCAGAGGAGATGTGATCACACAGTGCTGTTGATGCCAAATGTAACTGCATTTGTGCATAAGTCACACCCCTGCAGAGGGCTCAGCCCAGCCCTGCATCTCCTGAGGGCCTTGATCTCTCCCTGTCTCAGAATCACAGAGTGCTGCAGGTTTGAAAGGACCTCTGGAGATTGTCTGGTGCAGCTCCCTGCTCACAGGGTCACACAGAGCCTGCTGCTCGTGATTGTATCCTGAAAAATGCTCAATATCCCCAAAGATGGAGACTCCACAACCTCCCTGGGCAGCCTGTGCCAGTGCTCTGTCACCCCCACAGCCAAAATGTGCTCCCTGATGTTCAGAGGGACCCTCCTGTGGTCAGTGTGTGCCCGTGAGCCCTTGTCCTGTCCCCGGCTCTGTCCCCTCTGTGCCCTCCCTGCAGGTGTCAATGGACAGGGTGAGACCCCCAGAGCCTTACTCCACCCTGAACTTCCATCCAGCAGGTTTGCTTTTTGAGAAGTTCTCAGCACAGGCAGTTACAGAATCACACAGTGATTGATTTTGGAAGGAACCTCTGGAAGTCATCTGATCCAACCTCCCGCACCAGCAGAGCTGCCAGATCCAGTTGCACAGGACAGTGTCCAGACAAATTTTGAATATTTCCAAAGAAAAAGACTTCACAACCTCCCTGGGCAGCCTGTTTCAGCACTTGGGTCACCCTCTCAGTCGAAATGTGCTCCCTGATGTTCAGAGAGACCCTCCTGTGGTCAGTGTGTGCCCGTGGCCCCTTGTGCTGTCCCTGGCTCTGTCCTCTCTGTGCCCTCCCTGCAGGTTCAATGGACAGGGCTGAGACCCCCGGAGCCTTCTCCTGCCCAGGCTGAGCAGTCCCAGCTCTCCCAGCCTTTCCTAGAGCAGAGATGCTCTGGTCCCTTCCCTGTGTTCTCCCCACTGTGTCCATGTCCCTCTTGTCCTTTCCTAGAGCAGAGATGCTCTGGTCCCTTCCCTGGGCTCTCCCCACTCTGTCCATGTCCCTCTTGTCCTTTCCTAGAGCAGAGATGCTCTGGTCCCTTCCCTGTGCTCTCCCCACCCTGTCCATGTCCCTCTTGTCCTTTCCTAGAGCAGAGATGCTCCAGTGCCTTCCCTGTGTTCTCCCCACTGTGTCCATGTCCCTCTTGTCCTTTCCTAGAGCAGAGATGCTCCAGTGCCTTCCCTGGGCTCTCCCCACCCTGTCCATGTCCCTCTTGTCCTTTCCTAGAGCAGAGATGCTCTGGTCCCTTCCCTGGGCTCTCCCCACCCTGTCCATGTCCCTCTCGTCCTGGGGAGGCACAGCTGGACCCAGTGCTGAGCAGAGGGGCAGGATCCCCTCCCGGAACCTGCTGGAAGCGCTTTGTCTCACACAGCCCAGGACACCACTGTCCCTTTTGTCACAAGGGCACATTGCTGCCTCAGGGTGAACTCAGTGCCCACCAGGACCCCCAAATTCCCTCCTGTCCAGCTTCATCCCCAGCGCAAACTGGGGTGAGGAATTGCAGGGAAACAGCAAATGCAGGAAAGAAAAACACTTGTAGGCCACTCCAAAATCTGCTGTCAGACAGGGAAGCTCATCACCAGAGAGCTCAGTTCAGATGAAGGACAAATAAAAAAAGGCACAGAGAGCATCATATGATAAATAGGCATCATTTTCTCCAGCAGTGAAGCCTGTCCTCGCTGCAAGAACTTGCCATTTCCTCCCAGCACAAATGGATTACTCATGGACACAGAAGTCAGGAACAAAATTAACTCTTGGAGCTCAGTGTGTCCCAGGAGATGAGCTCAGTCCCCAGTCTTCTCTTTCTTCCCCAGCACACAGACCAGAAGCCTGGTGGCCTCTTTGATTGCTTCCATCACCACAATAATTGCTTTAATTTTTAGCTGTTTGGTTTTAGCAGAGACTCTTAAAAGCCCAACGAAGAACGATTAAATGCAAAAATTAAGTGAAATAAGGTGCCAACAGGGTTTGGTGTCTGCCTCTCTTTCCCTAAGTGGGGTGGAAGATTAAGTGCTCAGCACACAGGCTCCTGAGAAAGCCTCCAAAGGGAGGCACCCTCAGAAGAGATCCAAAAAGCCTTTTTCTTAATAGAAACCATCTAGAACTTGTCAAAAAACCCCCTAAATCCTGTAGGACTGGCGGGATGGAGCCTTGGCTTCAGCTCCCACATGGGCTTAGCAGTACAAATCCACTTCCCACACACCAGGGAGAGCAGCCCAAGGTCTATTCTGTCCTTCCCGTGGTGCTGAGCAGCCAAAACACGAATCACTCCTCCAGAAAGTACACAGTGAACTGATTTATGGACTTACCGAGGAGGGAAGTTCTGATCAGGGTCCTCCTTCTCAGGATTTTAATGTGTTTTACATTAGGCAATCATTGGACCTGAGGAATCCACAAGCACTCCCGCTGCACACGATGCTGGGAAGAGGGACCAGGACACAATTCCTTCCCTTTGATGCTATCCCATGCTCAGGTTTGAGCGGCAAGGAGGGATCAGCACCTCTGTTTCACACAGACAATGCTGCAGGTTTCTCAGCAGGGATCAAAGCCATGGGAACCCAACACCTCCACCAGCAGCAGCTCAAGGAGCTCCCAGTGCTGGCTGCCCAACAAGCCCAGGATCCCGGGATCACAGTCCCCAGCCTTTCTTTTTTTTTTTAAGAATATAGTCATCAAAAACTGTCTCTCGCTCGAAGGTTAACAGCTGTAGGACAGTCACATTCCAAGTTTTCTACTCATTCATGAATTCAAAAGTCAGGCTGAGCAGATGCACCATTAAGTCCAGTTTCCTTCTTTTTGAGAACACGTGTAATTATCCCCAACTTCAGAGACATAAGCCACTCCTGGAGAAGCGACTTGTCAAACAGCGAGATGACAGAGGCAGCAACAAGAGCCCACTCACCCTGCCACAGGTCTCATGTCTCACAAAATAATTGCCTTCCCACCCAGAACTAAAGGTTACAACTACAGAGAGAATGAGTCAAGCTGGAAAGACCTATTTAAAAAATGGGGAAAAATGGGAAAAAAAGGTTTTATGAAAACACACCGGCATGTGTAAGACAGGAGAGGGATCATTTCTGCATTGCACCTTGTTTGCTCAGGCTTTGTCTCAGCTGTCAACCACAAATTAAACACCTCGGTTAAAACTTTGCTCATCTGGTATCTTTAATACTTACTTAGTCACTAGAAACTGAACATCTGTTTTGCTTTGAGGCTTTCAGCAGTGACTCAATGTTATCTGCAGTGTTGGACCACTGGAGATGAGTATTCCTGAGTTTTTTCTCCCCTCCACCCCACTCCTAGCAACAGGGCTTCTTGCTTTTAGGAGGAATCAGCTGACAAAGTTGGGTTATAAAATCATTACAGCTTGACACGAGGTGAGGAGGAAGCGCAGGACATAAGAGATATTTCATCCTCAGCTGGAAACAACCCTGCTGAGATCTCCACCAGCGTGTACCTGCGTCCCACAGCTCCCTGGGATCGATACACCTTTGGCTCCCAGGCTCTGGAGAAGCAGCAACCTCCTGCTGTGTTTACAGCCAGCTCGATAAACACGCCGCAATTAAAATGCCTCCAGCAACCTCTCAGCGTGTGCATCCCCCACCCCAGGCTGCCAGCAATCCCAAAGCTTTATCTGGGATTTAACCTCCGCTGGCTCCGGGCACGGCGGAGAGCTCAGCATCACATCTTCATCAGCAGGGAAGCTCCCGAGGTGGAGGCGTAGCTCCGGGAAGAGGATGCAGCAGCAGGAAATATCCCAGCACCGAGGGACCCAATTAAGCTGCTGATAGAAGACACCAGCATCCTATTAGCAGGGTAGACGCTGTGCCTGCACAAAGGCACGCCACGCCTGGGAAAAGGACTTCAGGGATAACATATGCTGAGTGTGTGTGCCAGGGAAGAGTCTGGACATGGTCATCATCTTGTCCTGCTGGAAGGGAAGGGATCTGGGCAGTATCCGAGCCAGCCCATCGTTAAAAGTCATTTCCCTGCCGTGTGTGCAGGGATGATCCTGCTGTTTGTTCAGTGAGTGGGAATTTTCCCTGGACGGGCGGCAGACAAAGCAAATGCAGAGATCTTCCCTTCACCTCACCAAATGGTGGCTATGAAACACCCAGGTGTCAGAAAGGCTGATACTCGGGTTGGCTTTATGGAGTTTCAGAGAATCACAGAATATCCTGAGCTCAAAGGGACCCACCCAGGCATCATCGAGTCCAACTCCTGTTTTACCGTCTCCCACATCAGAGATGGGCACACGCAGAATCACCCGGGTTCTAAAGGAGCTCCAGGATCATCGAGTCCAACCTGTGACCCACCACCACCCTGTCACCCAGAGCAGAGCACTGAGTGCCACATCCAGTCGTTCCTTACACACCTCCAGGGATAGGGACTACGCCAACTCCCTGGGCAGCCCAGTCCAGTGTTTTATCACCTTTTCTATGAAGAATTTCCTCCTAATGACCTGCCTGAACCTCCAGTGGAGCAGCTTGAAACTATAACGGGTTCATCCAAAGGATCCACTACACCCTCACCTACAGAGAAAGGCACTTTCATTGAGGATTCACATATTAACCTGCTGTGAGATAGAGGTTCACAGGGAAATTTGTGAAAATCCCTGCTCCGGGCTCCCATCTGAGCACTTTAACCTCCAAAAGGCTTTCCTCTCCTTCAGTAAAATTTTAAAACTGAGTGTGCACAGGAACAGCCTGAGATTGTCCCAATGTGCATGGCAGACCTCATCTAAGATCTATTTAATTCAATACCTCCAACTGCAACCAGCAGCAGGTCAAGGAAGCAAGGTCAGTCCCACACCAGCACGTACCACTTTCTCCCCAGAACACCTCCCAGGCTTCAGCACGGACTGCTTCTACCCAGGGATCTTTGTACTTTCTTGCCATGAGTTTATCCAGTCACCTTTTTGATCCATCTCAGGTTTTACGCATCCTACAGCAAGCAGAGAAGCTGTGGCTGCCCCTGGATCCCTGGAAGTGTCCAAGGAGCAACCTGGGATAGTGGAGGGTGTCCTTTCCCATGGCAGGAGGGGAGAATGAGATGATCTTTAAGGTTTCTTCCAACTCAAACCGTTTTGTGGTCCTGTGATTAACACACGTGGTGGAAATTCTTACAATTCTTACACTGACAGGACACAGGGAGAGGAAGTGCTACAAGGACAGTACCATCAACTCCCAAAATTCTGATCCCCAGAGCTCACAAAGCTCCTCTGAATTCTCGCCCCAGAGTTTTCACGGTGCTAACACAGACCACAATGAACAAGTCTCAGGGATTCAAACCGGGCTCCTCATCACAGCCTCTGCGGGCAGCGAAGCAGCAGAACAGGTTTGGAAAGGAGAAAAGGAAAGAAAACACAGATGACTCTGATAACATGTCTAATTAATAAAGCATAAACGAGCCGGGCTGGTTCAGGCTGCGCGTCCCATCTGCTCTGGCTTGGGTCGGGATGGTTCCCATCCCCAAAAGCACTGCTTTCCATGCAGATATTCCCACATGCTGACAGCACAAACATGTGCCTTCAGCACCCGGGCACACACGCTCTGCTCTGGCATTCCTGCACATCCCTGTGCTCCTTGCTGCAGGAAAAAGGGATGAACAACAGAAAATACGAGTGCTCAGCGTGCAAAGCATGCTCTGAGACACTAAGGTCATATCTCAAGGACCAAATGCAAGAGTTTGGTATGAGTTTGCCATAACTTCATAGTCATCAGTTCTCTATGGTTTCTAGATAGGTACTAACCTATTTTAAAGATTTACCCCCAAGCAGTTAGTATCTTTTATTTTAAGTGACTTAGCAATCAAGTTGTGTGAATTTCTACATTGTAAATGCTGATTTACAAAGATTTATTTGTGGAGCTGGCAGCTCCCTAACGTCAGCAGTTAGAGTTACGATTCTACAAGTTCAGGTTCAGACAAGGTCTTGATCTCTGCATCTTTCTGGTCCTCCTTCTGATAAAAATAAGCAGAGAAGACACACACAGTAGAGTCCCTGTAGTGGGAAACATCCAGACGCTCTCCCAAATGTGCACCGTGGCCCTAAGAGCTTCAACAAAAGGAAAAAGAGAGAAACAAAAGGGAACAACAGGAAACTGGTAGTGAAGTGGTGCCGATAGTCCTGGTGCTCTCCAAGGACAGGCTGACTCACTCTCCCCAGTTAAAAACCCAAACACCACCAACACCAGCCAGTCTGCTGGAGGTGGGAGTTCATGCTTTTTTCAGGTTTCATTGCTACAGGCAGATTTAATGAAAATGGAAACCCTTCAAGGAGGGTAAATCCTTCAGAGGCAGAGAGGAAGCTACAGTCAGTTCCAGACAAGCTTCTCCTGTATCACTTCATTCGTGGCCCCACCAGCTGCTGGCCCCTGCTCCCTAGAAACCAGCAAGAGTCAGGCCCTGAAAAGATAATCTGTTCTATTCTTTTTCAAAAAATGGGACTGAATGAGTAATGTTCTATTGGGAAAGTCCACACCACACCTACGATGACATAGAAGAAAGAAACCAGCCTGGCGTTCGAGCCAGCCAAACAGGGAACGCCAAGGTTTTATTAGAGGAAAACCTTGAGTAACTTGGATGCAAACAAGCTCATCTCCACCTGGGATGCTGAGATCCTTCCACTGCCTTCATATTAAAGAGCTGTGAGCATCATAAAGGCCTGATCTGCACCTGAGGAAGGAGCAGAGAGGATGTGCCATGGCAGAAGCATCCCTTGGTAAAGCCACCAGGCTCCAGCTGGGACTTCCTTCAACACTGCTCCATCCAACCCCTGTGGTTTGCTCCAGCCCAGCTCCTGTCCCCACACCCCTCAAAATCCAACAGCAATAAACAATGGGGAGCTGCTGCTTGGAAATCACAGTTGCCACACCGAGGACAGTCACACATCGCAATGTCAAAGCGACAACAACGCGGTGATGGCGAAATCCTACGGCACGGATTTGTTCTGCAGACTCAGAGGGGCAGACAGTGCATGTGGGTGGCTGCAACTTCGTCCCAGGAAAGTCAACCAACACAGGAAGCCTTAGCTGCACTGGAATAGTCAAGATTTCAGGCAAACTACTTAAAAGCAAGCAGTTCTCCTCAGGAAATGGACAATGAGCTGCTGGCAGCATCCTGGAAGCCTTTCCTCCGACAAAGAGCTGGTTACTGAGGAATGGAGCTAACTCAGGTACAGGCACAGAATAAAAGGCAGAAGTTGAACTGGAACTTGCTGACTAAGCTGGGGGGGCAGGGGAGATCCGGGCAGCAGCCAGAGCTCTGGAATAGGCACGGAAACAAGTTTCCACGGGAGCATGTTGCTCTAAAGTCAGATGTATGAGATCATCTTGTCCCCTCGAGTATGTTGTTTCTTAATGTTTTGCCCAGACCAATCGCAAATGTCACAAGCAATGGTTGGGTCTCTTGGTTTGGGGGGTTTTTTTGGACTACCTCGAGTCCCCTCAGAGCCAGTCGAGGATGAGAATCGTAGACCCTGTTCTGTCTTTCACATTACAAATGCAATTACCTCTGCAGCCTGATTGCAGCATCTCCTATCAGAGCGATTCTGTAAGAGGCTGAAAGAACAGCTTGCCTTTCAAAGGCAGTTAGGAACATTCCTGCGAGTCCTTCCGTGCCCTGTGGTCACGTGCTGGTGAAATTTAAGAAAAGCATGTGCAGTCCCGAGGGAAGAGCATCCCTTGGAGAAAGCTGTTCTTACAGCCTTCAAAAAAAGTACGTGATGAAATGCCCTTGCAAAGTACAAAATTTCCAAGGCAAAAATCCGATTCTTCTTGCTTTTCAATCCTCTTACCCAGGTAATGAAGAGGAAACTTCACTACAAGATGATTTTGGATGGAAGTGGCAGTCTGGGGATGGCCAGGCTTGTCCTACCTGGATGCAAGAAATGTGGGATTGAGCAAAACAAGAGATAACATTAAGGTCAGTCGGACTCCTCTTCCTAGACATGAAGGCAGTGAGCATCTTAGATGTAGCTCTTGGATAGCTGCAAGTGGAAATTAGCACTACAAGCTGGAAACATCTGGAGATAGGGTGTTAAACACGATAGCACTGGCGGGTCACATCTGGCTCCCACATTTTCATTTCAGCCTAGCCAGAGGCAGGAGTCAGGCACGAATGGAGCTGGGAATTCTGTGCTGGATGATCACACAGGTCACTTCCACCAGGTGAGAGCTCCCTTTTCCTCACCTCCCACCCCAGGCAGTCCCAGAGGCACCCGTGCCAGGCTCTGTGTCAGCCACAGTGGGACAGCTCGTTTGCCAACCTGCTGAAACGGTGGCCAGGACAGGGTGCAGCACCAGAGCATGGTGTTCACACCAAGGTAAGCAAGCTGAGCTGCCTTACTCACCACCAGACGTGGTCCAACACGTGCAGGAAGGAGGGAATAGAAAAATAAACTCTCCAAAACAACACCACCTCCATCTTACATCAGCTCACCCCTGCCGTGAAGCAACTCATTTGCTCTTCACATCTTCGTTTCCTTTTGGGGCTGGGGCAATGGTGCTCCCTGCTCAGCCAGGGACTAACAGAGGAGCCAAAGCTGCTGTGCCAGAGCCCCAGAGAACACCCAATTTTGGCAAGACAGGGCTTGACCCCCCCAATTACTAAGCAGGAAGTGGGAATATTAAGTGCAGATGTTAATGGGGAAAAATAGGCAGAGCTGACAGCAAGGTTAAAGGGAGGTTGTAGGACAGGACTGAAAAAGAGTACGTTTGGATGGGATATTAGGGAGAAATTATTCCCTGTGAAGGTGGTGAGGCACTGGCACAGGTTGTCCAGGCTGTCCCCTCCCTGGAAGTGTCCAAGGCCAGGCTGAATGGGGCTTGCAGCAACCTGGGACAGTGGAAGGTGTCCCTGCCCATGGCAGGGGGTTGGAAAGGGATGGTTTTTAAAGGTCCCTTCCAACCCAAACCATTCCATGGTTCTGTGACTAAACCACTGAGTTCAGCTCACAAGCACGTGCCTTGAAATCAAACATGACAAGGTTTAGCAGATTACTATTAAAAATGAAGTCCCTGCAGAATGTTTTGTTCTAGGAAAAAATGAAACTGTTGCTTCTTCAGCTACCTGTTACCTAAAGTGAGCTGAAGGAGCCCCAGTTCTGAGGGAATAAATCCATTTTGCACCAGCCAGAGTGGGAAGTGGTCAGCATCATTGGGCACATCAGACAAATTCTCCAAGCAAGAGACTTCATGCTTAGGGCATTTCAAAACCCAGCATTCCTTAACAAGCATGGAAGCACCGACCCCTCCTTTTATTTCACGTGTCCCCTTTTCCCTGGGGACAGCAGGCAGCCTGGTGTGACACCAGGGGAATATCCCAGTCCCTCACCAGGCACCTGGCGAGCAAGGCAGGCTTTGATAAATGGGAGGGTGGCGAAGGAAGGAAAGTTCATGGAAGAGAACTCACGGAAGACCGGAATATTAAAGAGTTTCAACTCTGCAGCCAGGAAAGACTTAACAAACAGGCATCTTTGCACTTTTAGCTGCTGAGAAACAACCCTGCCCAGAGGAAAGAAAAATCACACGTGGAAGAACTCAGTGGGCAAATGTCTGGTGTGTGATTTTGACTATGAAGACAATTTAGGGGACAGGTTTATAGAAGAAGAGGAAGATTGTGGCTTTAAGGCCAGGCTGGATGGGGCTTGGAGCTACCAGGTTTAGTGGAAGGTGTCCCTGCTGGTTGGAATAAATGGTCTTTAAGGTCCTTCCAATCCAAACCTTTCCATGAACAGCAGCAACACTTGGGAACTCTCTGGCACCTCGCACCTGTTGAACATCGCTGGGCTCTGACAAAATTCAGTACAAAGCTTTTCTCACATCATCATTTTTTTGTTGCTTCCAAAACTGAGATCTGCGCGAGCTCAGTGTCTCCATCTGGGACATGTGCACTGCAATGCCCTGTGCCAGGGCATGGGAGAGAAGGGAGGGTTTGGCAGCTGGAGGCCAAGAGGGAAGGAGGAGACAATCCCAAAAGCACATCATGAACTTAGCTCCAGAATAGGATGGACCAAAATTGCGCCCAAAAATAAATTCAAGTGGCTCTTACTAGCAAGAACAGATTTAACCACCACATTCATTTTCAGTTCCTCTCCCCCAAACCATCACTCCCAATGTTCCCCAGGCTTCTCGTTTCTCTCTGGAGGTAGATCCAAGAGCCTCTGAAACATGGGCACAGCTCAGAGCAGATATTCAGGGTCAGATCTACGCTGAAAATGACTGAGAATGTCTGAAGGGAGGATATAGTTCAAATGCTTTGCAAGTTTTGGAGGGTTTTATTCAATGTTTTGACTGTTTCAAAGTAAAATGAGGGCCCGGCTTCCAAAAATACATGAAGTAAAACCATCAGCAATGAGAAAAATTGATTCTATCGTAACATCCAACACCACAGCTTGACAGGGTCATTTGTAAGCACACATCAAGTGACCACAGGCAAATTGGGGGAGCCAGAGATGCTTCAGAACTGGCTGAAGAGCTACAACAGGGTCACTGCAAGAGCTTCCTGCAGGAAGGACACAAAATGCCATCCTGTCTTTAGCAAAAGCCACTGTTATCTGAGCGCTGGCCCACAAATGGAACTTGGTAGCCCAAGCCCAAAGGTGGGTTTGTGCCACAGCACGTGTCAGAGGCCACGCAGCCTCCAAAGGCTTGGTTCCCCAGAAAAGCCACCAGAATTCATGAATCCAGTGGTTAAACTCTGAATCTTCCCCAGAGCAGAGCCTGCAGGACCTTAAATAAGGACTTTAACAAGGACAGGGAGGGACACGGAGGCCTGAGCTCTGCATTCGAGGCGTTCCCTTGGGAAATGGTCACAGCATCCCAAAGGAGCTGAGCTGCCATTTGTCACCTCCACAGCAAAACTATCCTCTTGCAAATGCCCTGTGCCAACAGCTCCGTCCTGCCAGGGAAGACAAAGCTCAAGGAACGCTTGAAGAGATCGACAATTCCTGTAACAGGCAAAACGGAAAAAAAATATATGGAAGTGGCAATCCTGCTCCTACTCGTGGGCTCGGGATCTGATGGCAGGGCTGGGAGCCTGCCCCCGGTCCCATTTTGGAGAGGGGACACGGAATGTACTGCCACAACCATCCAAGGGGCTGGAAACAGCTCAATTGGCACAGAAAGTGCTGGATGTAGGATGGGACCAGGCACGGCCGTGATGACCTTCCCATGTTGGATTGAAAACTCTGGAATAACAGCCATGCACCTATGGAAGCTGCTCACCGTGCTACCACCCGTGTCCATCATTAATTACTGACATTTCTATAACTCCATTGCCTTAATGAAGCAGCAGGGGAGGGGAAATTCAATATCAAATATAAAGCAGCGAAATTCAGTTGGGTGGAATTTCGGCACACAGGGCTTCAGGAACTCAAATTACCTTAAATCTGTGCTACTCTTCTTGGCCTGTGGGGCACTGAACAGCCCAAAATGAAATCCCCCTGCACACACAGCACCATGAGTCCCCTAGGAGGATGAATCCTCAAAGGCTTCAAAACACAATTTTAAAGATTCTCTCCCAGACTGAGCCAAATTGTAGCAGGTGAGATTTGCACCCTCCAGATAGAGGAGAAGCTGTGGCTGCCCCTGGATCCCTGGAAGTGTCCAAGGCCAGGCTGGATGTGGCTTAGAGCCATCTGGGACAGTGGAAGGTGTCCCTGCCACGGCAGGGGGTTGGAATGAGATGATCTTTAAGGTCCCTTCCAACCCGAACCATTCCATGAGTGAATGATTCTATGAAACTCTGGCATTCTGGGCAGCAAAAAGAGGAACTTGTTTCGTGCAGCAGAGACAGTTTAAACAGATTAAACTACAAGATTGGTGTTCTAGTCTGCTGTGCTGCCCAGAGGTTGCTGTCATGTCACCTCCAATGAAGCCACAGCCACCTTGCCAGGATCTGTTTCCACAGCAGCTAAACACACCAATCTCCAAAGATCCCACGCTGGTAACTCTGAATCCGCTCTACAAAAATAAAACCATTCCAAATAACCCATGCCAAAGCAGCTGAGCGAGTATTGAGCAACTGCAAAGTTCCTGGCTTCCTAAAGACACTCATGATCTTGCAGTAACTTCAAAAAACCCCACTGAATAGGTCAATTCCTGGGTTTGGATGTGGAGGAGCTCAGTTTTCCCGGCACTGCTGAGGCTGCCTGGCTGTCCAGGAGCCCTGGCTGAAGTTTCCAGCCAGTTATCATCAGACCTGCATGGCTCATCCCTGAAGCACTTTTTCCCCTCAGGACTTTCCACCTCTCCCATCCACTTGTGCACAGACTTCCTCGTTCTCTGTCCGCCGGTCAAACAAGTGCAATTGTCAGAGGAAAAATTTGGTTTCTCAGCCCTGAAGTTCAAAAGGGGTTTGGTCAGTGGTTGGGCTCCCTGGCTTTGCTCCAGAGAGGTTGGAGAGGCAATGGGAAGGGATGTTTTGGGGGCCTTAATTACACAGTGTGTAATTCTCCAAGCTCTGCCAGCATCCTGCCTACAATTCCCCTTGCCCTTGGGACTGAACCATTTTCAAAAATGAGAAGCAGAAATGACCTGGGTGATGGGTGAAGGGCTTTGTTCAAGTTTGCAGTGAACAAGAGCCATGAATTTCTTACCAACTGCTGGGCTTGTGCCCCACAGAAGCCAAAAAATGTGGATCTGCAAGACACTGAGCACCCTCAAACCCCCATGACATGGGCAATGGAGCTGGGGAAGGGTCTGGAGCACCAGGAGAGGCTGAGGGAGCTGGGAAAGGGCTCAGCCTGGAGAAAAGGGGATCAGGGGGGACCTTGTGGCTCTGCACAGCTCCTGACAGGAGGGGACAGCCGGGGGGGTCAGGCTCTGAACCCAGGGAACAGGGACAGGAGGAGAGGGAACGGCCTCAGGCTGGGCCAGGGGAGATTCAGATTGGATATTTGGGAAAATTTCTACATGGAAAGGGTGGCCAGGCATTGGCACAGCTGCCCAGGGCAGTGGTGGTGCTCCCATCCCTGGAGGGATTTCAAAGCCATGTGGATGTGGCACTTGGGGACATGTGGCAGCCTTGGAAGTGCTGGAGGTTGGACTGGAGGATCTCAGAGGGCTTTTCCAACCCAAAAAACTCTGTGATACACATGGGAATGCAAACCAAGCAGCACCTGGCAAGATCAGGTCCAGCAAAGGTTCAATAAACACAGAATTACAGCTCCACCTCAAACCCCATCTCTGCTGAGCAGAGGGGCACTGCAGGGAACGCAGCAGCTCTGGGAAGGACAAAAGATCTTGCAGGGAATGACACCAGGGCTGCAGCCTCTCCATGGAGAAACCTCCACCCTCCTGCTCTGGAGCCTGCTGCCAGCTCACCACAGCCTCCTCCTGGAGCAGCACCCCAGCGCTGGGCAATGGGGCAGCATCAGATGCTCCATCCCACGCTGCTCACTCAGCTGGGACAGAGAGGAAGCAGGGACAGAGGGCTTTGAGGTTCCCCTTTTTCTGGCCACAAACACAGCGAGCTCCAGCTGAGGGTATATCCTTTTAAAGCAGCTCCCTGCATTTCACAATTTATCTTCAAGTTTCTACAGGAAGAGGGCAGCATATGGGACGTTACATAAACTCGAACAACCCCCACAGAATATCCTGGGAAAAAAAGGAAAATACCTCTGCACAGGCGTGGAAGTTGCTGTAAAACATTTTAAGGAACGTGAAGAGTAAATCCTTCATTATGCCATGGATAGAACCTGGACACCAGAAGCAGTATCAGGTATTCAGGGGCTCCCAGAGCCTCTCCTGGGTGGATCAAGAGATCTGTCACCTTTGTGAACATGCACCTGCAGCGATGGTTTTGCACCTCTATCACCAAGAGTACACCTGCAGCCCTGGCTGAGGGACACAAACTCCCACAGGGACCCTCACAACAGCGGCCAAGACACCTGGGGACCCTTCAAACCATCCTAAATGCTGATGGACCCCAGGTGGAAAATGCTCAAGCAGCCACCAGGTTTGTCATCCTCTCTGGAGCCTTGGCCGAGGAAGGGATGACAGAGATGAGAAAAGATGGTTGTGCCTTTTATTTACCTCTCGGGGAGCAGATATTCACCTTAGCCTTTCCAAAGCTGCTTTTCCCTCTCAGTTAGCCTTTTCCTATGTTATTATTTCTGGTTTTAGCCATTTGGATGTTGCATTCTGGGAGGCCAGACCTGCCTGCTCAGCACAGAAAAATGGCTGGGCCACAGATTTCACCTCCAGATACCTGCTGGAGTGAAAAAAATAACTCACACACAACCACCGAAGACCAAGCCAGGTTTAGAAAGATGATAGATGAGTTGGATGAATGCAATTCCCTGAGAGAAGGTTGGAGCCACGTGGGACTCAGACTCTGCTCCCAGGGAACAAGAGACAAGACAAAAGGAAACAGCCTCGAGTTGCACCAGGGGAGGTTTAGATTGGATATAAGGGAAAATTTCTTCATGGGAAGGGCTGTCAAGCACACTCCTAGATAAGATTAGGAAATAATTGAACCTCTCTAATCCCAGTTTCAGTATCTAAAGACAAGCTGCTGCCACCAAGTCACCCAAAGATCCCACCCGGCATTCCCACCCTGCCACTGGATCGAGGATGCAAACTCTACACACCGACTGGGATTAAAAACATCTCTTTGCCTGTAGCCAAATAGGTTTAAAGTCTCCTCAAGAGAAAATCTTGAGGATTATCCATGCTTTCCAATTTATTATTCATTTCTAACTCATCTCCGTTCATCTCTAATTCATCATTTAGGGGATGGCACTAATGTCTGCTATGGAAGGGGTTTGAAACTGCAATATTTGGACTGAAGTTGTACTTTTGAGCCTTCAAGAGTGGCCAGTTTGCAAAAGAGTGAAATCCAGAGGCTCCGAGACACACCACGTGCTCAGCAACACTGGCAAACACATGTGAATATATTTATTTTCAGGCTTCTCAAACACATCCACAAGAGCTTCGCTTCTGGAACACGAGTGAGATGATTATCTGCTGGCATGATAAAAACACGATTCAAATCGTAAAGCAGCAGGAAAAGTTTTGCATGCTGGCCTGCCACGCACTATCACCAGAAAAATTTATGGTACCTCAAGACCTGCAGGTCGAGAGCCAGGATATTCCTGTGCTGTACACGGTGCCTGGAACCAGAGGCTGTGCTTTCCCAGAGCACTGCTGGAATCTTTATAAACCACTAAAATGCTTAAAAAAAAAAAAAAAAAACCAACCCCACACACAAAAAAGCAAATCCTGTTCTTCATATTTCTCCTCTTACTCAGTGAGATTTACTTATTTGAGGGTTTTGGCCTTCCAGAAACCTCTGACAGCATCGGGACTGGGAGATCTGTCCATTTTTCTCCAGGTTTGGCTGAGTGTCTCTGAGTGTCACCTTGCCACCAGCAGCCAGGTCCGAGTTCCTTCCTGCCTTTTCTTCCACCCATTTCCCTGCCTCAGTAGGACACTTCTTCCTCCAGCCCTGCTGCTCTGTCCCTGGTGCAGGGCTGGGTCTGCACTGGGTGTAGCAGAGTTTTTTGGGGATGGAGTAAGAGATGCCTGAGCAGGACTTTGAGCTGGTTGTGATCACACTGAAGAGATTTCCTGGCTGCAGAACCCTCTCTGACACAGAACACGGTGTCATTTACTAACACAAATTAGTGTCACTATCAGCCCTGGGGTTGTGAATGAAGTGTTTGATATCCCCAGAGGAGGAATTGAGATACCACCCCTAAAATACAGGGTGGAAAGCAAGGGATGGAGTCCACACAATCCCAGGCATTCCAGAAGGATCTGCTGCATAAATTGCAAGTTCACCACTAGGACCTGTTGGAGTCCAGAGGAGGCCACCAAGGAGATCAAAGGGATGGAGCAGCTCTCCTGTGCAGAAAGGCTGAGAGAATTGGGATTGCTGAGCCTGGAGAAGAAGAGGCTCTGGCTGAGCTAATTTGGCCTTCCAGTACCAGAAGGGAACCCACAAGAAAGATGGAGAGAGACTTTACAAGGCCTGGAGTGACAGGAGAAGGGAGAACAGCCTCACACTGAAAAGAGGGTAGTTTTTCATTAGATATTGGGAAGAAATTCTTCCCTGTGAGGGTGGTGAGGTCCTGGCCCAGAGAAGCTGTGGCTGTCCCTGGATCCTTGGAAGTGTCCAAGGCCAGGTTGGACAGGGCTTGGAGCAACCTGGGACAGTGGAAGGTGTCCCTGCCCATGGCAGGGGGTGGAACAAGATGATCTTCCAGATCCCCTCCAACCAAACCATTCTGTGATTCCGTGATTGCATTATCAGTGTCCCCAGATGACACACTGGGTGCACAGAGGACAAGTAAAGATGGCTGAATGTCGGTTTTGGAGAGACCCTCTACAAGATCTCTTCTGGGTAGCAGATCCCCAACTCATCTGAGCACAGGTCCAGGGAGACACCCTGCCTTCAGCAGTCACACCAGGAACTGCTGCTCTCCCCAGCCCCGGAGCAAGGTCACCAGCAACGGGGTGGAGCCCAAAGCCAGCTAAACCCCTGGGCTTTAGATCATCAGAACAATCAGAGATTATTTTGAAACATCAGGCGTGATATGGGAGGACACTCATGCCAAGGGGGCTGGTTCAACCCCAGAGCAATCCAGCGCTGATTGATTCACTGCTCATACCTGGATCCAGCCTTCCTGCCACCCATTACTTAACCTGGATACACAAAACCTACAAGCTCCAACAGGCCAAACCCTGTTTTTCAGACAGGTATGCTGCTGCAGCACCTCTACAGTGAGCCTCTAACGCATCTTTATAGATGGAGTTTGGACTGACAAGAAACATTTCGGACCCCCAAGTTATGAACCCAGGTCTTAAAATTCTCTAAGTAGCATCCATCAGCCAAGGTGTCTGGTGGTCAGGTATCAGGAAAATTGAAGCTCATTTTCTGCCAGCTGGGATTCCCAGGTGAGACATCTCCCGTTTCCACTGCCTCCAGGACTCATCCTGAAGAGATCTTCATGGCCTCAGTGTTCACAACCCCATCAGCACCAAGGAAGGTGAGGCAGGCGGGGAGGAGATCCTGCCTGCAACACCTTCACACTGCAATTCATCTCATGCTCCCCAGCTAAATGCTGGGGAAACCAGGAAGGATGCCCTGCACCTCCCCTTCTCTGAACACGCAGGGATTTGGGGGAGGGAAGGGATTTGGCTGGCTTCCCTTCACTACACAAAGGAAGGCAGAGCAGGGATGTCTTCCTGGAAGGACCAGAAAATAGCTGCGGATCAAGTCAGACTGGGGGGCAGGATGAGGAAGTCCTCGTTGTAGCAATAAAAAGGTCTCAAGTACTTGGCTGGGGCGCCAGGAATCCACCAACAGGCCAGGCTGGCTCAGAAGCAGCTTTTCACATCAGCACAGTGAGAACATTTTTGTTTATTTGTTCCTCGGTGTCAGCCAAGAAGGAAGGAGGTGCTGCTCCATTCCCCCTCAGCACACTTGTCCTCAGCTCCCTACAACAGCAGAAGGCTTAAAATCGGTGACAATTCCACCTCCTGCTCGCTCCTACCAACCTGGAATGTTTGGTCTCACAGACAGGTTTTAATTTTGCTTTAGAGGAGGGATGGCACAGCATGACCTGACTCACGCGGGAAAGGCAGAGGTTATGCTCTTGTCTGCTCCTCTGAAGTCAGAGAACTCTTGTTTTCCATCCCAGGTCCAAATTAGTACTAATTATTCCATGCAAAATGGAGTTGCTTCAACAGGAAGGAATTAGGACAACAAATTATTCTGGAATAAAGAGTCGCTGCTGCCTAAGTAAGTGATCTGTTTGCACAGAAAATAAAAGGAGAGTTCTCAAGGCCAGGCTGGATGGAGCTTGGAGCAACCTGGGCTAGTGGAAGGTGTCCCTGCCCATGGCAGGGGGTTGGAAGGAGATGGTCTTTAAGTTTCCCTCCAACCCAAACCATTCCCTGAGCCTATAATTCTTCCACAGGTGTTTTGGGAAAACAGCAGTCCAATTTTTTGGGACAACAGCAGCCCCATTAAATCTTTTTAAAAGATTTCCAACTTCCATGCCTGTTAGCGTAGACACCAGGATTTTCTACGTGACCAATATATCAAAACCCAACCCTCACTCAGGTGTTTTGACTTCCACCATCAAAACTGCAGCTGCCACAAACACAGAGGTGCCACACAAGCAACCACAGCACGGTGGCCTTGTTGATGCTTTGGCGGCCACAGCTGTTTCTTTCAGCCAGGAGAGTTTTGGTTGGGGGCAGGGAGGGGAGGGAGGTGCTGGCACACACCCTCCTGCAGCCTAAAGGAAGGTTTCCCTCCATGGAGACACAGCCCCCAAACTTGCAGGACATGTGGCTGTGGAGATGCATTGTTTGTGTGCCCTGGCACAGAATTCTGGCATCACAGCATGGTTGGGTGGGAAGGCACCTGAAAGAGCATCCAGTCCCCAGCCATGGGCAGGGACACCTTCCGCTATCCCAGGCTGCTCCAAGCCCTGTCCAGCCTGGCCTTGGACACTTCCACGGATGGAGCAGCCACAGCTTCTCTGGACACCTGTGCCAGGACCTCACCACCCTCACAGGGAACAGTTTCTTTCTAATGCTCAATCTAAATCCAGCCTCTGGCAGTTAGAAGCAATTCTCCTTGAGCTGTCACTCCAAAGTCCCTTTCCAGTTCTCTTGGAATCTCTTCAGGCACTGGAAGAGGCTCTAAGGCCACCCTGGAGTATTCTCTTCTCCAGGCTGAAACCCCCCCAGCTCTCCCAGTGTGTCTCCAGGGCAGAGGGGCTCCAGCCCTTAGAGCATCTTCAGGCTTCTTCTGGAGTTGCTCTAAGTCCTTGTTGTGCTGAGGACTCCAGCCTTGGACACAGCACTCCGCCCATCACCTGTTCTCTGCACAAACACAGCAATTCCCTTCCCAGAGGGGCAGCCCCCACCTTGCTGTTCTACACAACACCTCAGGCAGCAGAAAAACCCCACCTGGGGCAACGTGGAGCAGCCATGGAAAGCAGCATCGCTCTCATGGGGAGCTCCAGCACCATGGTGGGAGCCTGGAGATGACATGAAAGGACTCCTAAAGAGGTCAGACAGGCAAAAGAATGAATGAGCTGCCTCTGGACTAGTGGCTGGGCAGATGTCTGTGACAATGACGATGTCCATGGATCCCATGGCATGTTTCCCACGAGCTTTGGCCATACACAGAAGTTTCAAGTGCTGACAGGTACCATGGCTCACAGTCCAGCCACGTGAGCTGCATCAGAGAAAAAGGCTTTCCAGAGTGTTTGTGAGTTTAATGAGAAGCAAACACTTGTGATGAAAGCCACTCTACCCACTTACAAAGACTGGAGGCATCAGGAAGAACAGGATCACACCAGCCTCTAGCGACATCCAGGACCAGCTGCTCCAGAGGAAGATGCAAGAAATCATTCTGGACAGCTCAGGAATCACTTGCTTATCGCTAAATCTCTTCCTAAGCCCTTCAGATAGTGATTAAGCACAATGGTTCATACCCTATATATTAAATATTAATCCTCCCTAATGTGACTGCCGACGTTCTGGTTATCCGATTCGGATAACCGCACACCCCATTCCTTTTCCACCCCAAACCACGTAAACACGACGTATCAAACCCAGCAATATTCTGTGACCCAGCCAGAGCCTTCTCGGGCTCCAAGCCTTGAAGCAAACCAGTTGGATCCCACTAAAATCGGGGCAGAAAGAGTTAAGAGCAGGAGATGAATCAGCCACTGCTCTAAATGTGGACATTTCCTACCTCTCCGCTCAAGTGTGTCTTCCTGTCCGCAGGCTTTGGGGATGCTTACAGACCTGGTCGTGTTCAAATGACTTCCACCGTGAGAGGAAAGCCCGGGGATTTGTTTTATCTCCAGAGGAAAATGCGATTTGTGAATGAGCCAGGGATGACCGACCTCCTGCCCGTGTCACACCAGGGGGGGAGGACCAGGCAGCAGCTGGTGCTGCTCCTGACCCTATGGAAGCATTACAGGCGCTCTGTTCCACGCAAAATATCCCACACCACGCTCCCCAGTGCTTTGAGGCATCACACAGACCGTGACAGTGGCACAGCAGAGGTCACACAAGCTGCACCCTCCCCGCTGGATTGGGATCCAGCACCCCGCTGGAAACACAGAGGGTTGGAGCACAACAGATGTAGGTTGGCAGCAGGAGGAGACGGGGAGAGAGGGAATTCAAACTGCTCTGCCATGAGGATGTTGATGTTGGACATGGATCAGTATCACAGAGCAGCAGAGAGATTCAGTTATTTGTGAGGGATGTTTCAGGAAGGCAGGGCTGTGTCTCCTCAGCCTGGGAACAACACAGCAGCACCAGCACAGGACAGCAGTGCCCGGGAAATGGCAAATATCTATTCCAGCACCTCCCAGGATCCCCCCGCTGCTTTCACAGAATCACAGAATCAATTAGGTTGGAAAAGACCTCCATGATCATCACCTCACAAGTCCAACCTGTGACCAATCCCCACCATGTCACCACAGCAGAGCACCGAGTGCCACGTCTGGTCATTCCTTGGACACCTCCAGGGATGGTGACTCCACCACCTTCAACCAACTGGAATCAACCAGTTGCTTTAACAAACTGTTTTTATAAAGCATAGGCAAAAACCCTGGGGCTTCCCACGGGCACTCCCCCAGAAAGCTCTCCAACAGGGATGGAAAGAAACATGTGGAATGGGAAGGTGGCAGTGCCAACTTTCTGCCCCGCACAGACCCCGAGTCTCCCTCTCCCAGCACCCCCAGGTCCTAGGGAAGCTGTGGTCCCTGCTCCCCAAAAAAGGATCCTGGCTTTTCACCCTGGCCACAGCACAAGCCACTGGGGAGCTGGCAGTGCCACGACCATCCCTGTGATCCCATTCCTCATCCCAGAATTCCACACAGAGCCTATTTCCCAAACTCTCCGGTAATGACAGCATGAGTTTGCAACTGATGCTTGACAGAGAAACAGATCCTCCCTGCAAACCCAGCTGCAGCCCCCCCGTGCACATCCTTCCCCTCCCTGCCACTGGCCGCTGCAGCAACAGGAATTAAAATAAAGATGAAAAACTCCTGTTGGGGCCGCAGTTTTATTTCCTGTCATTTCCAGAACTCCTTGTACAGGAGGAAAAATCCTTAAATATTTCCAAGCATCCTGCATGCTCGCAGCAAGCTCCCCCCAGCCACGGGCAGGCAGAGAAGGGATGACTAATTTTTTTTAGCGTAAGATGCTGCAGAGAGTGTCCTGTGAACAAGCTCAGTAAATTCCTGAGGCTCCCGGCAAGGACTCCACCACTCCTTGCGAAACTTCCCAGCTGGAACCTCACAGCCGAAAAGCCAGAAAACATCGTTTTTCTTTCCCTCGACAAACAGAGGTTGGGATTCCTTTCACGACAGTATTTGGATTTTTAATGTCAGTCCATATTTAGCAGGAGGGAAAAAAAGCCTCCCTTCCTTCCTGTCACATTTTCCACCCTCGATGACATCCAAGATCAGAAATAAGCAAGCGCTGGCCGAGGAGGGAGGATGCAGCTACCCGAGCGTGGGAGAGCCTGGAGAGGGGCAGCACGGACATTCCCATTTGGGATTCCCGTTTGGGATGCGTGGAGACAGTGGCGAGGAGGGGACACACCCTTCAAGGAGGGGAAAGAGAAGGGGACAGAGCCTTCAGAACCCACAGCAAAGAGCATGTCCCCTCCTGTGCTCCAGCGTGAAGCATCTCCTGGCAGGATGGCACAGGGAGCAGCCAGGCCACAAGCCCCCCGGGATGGAATACCCCTCCCAAATGAAGCCTTTGGTCACCGGCATGGCCCGGATCTGCCACGGGGGGTGGGGACAGACCGTGGGTCAGGAGGGTTCCTCACTGACCACATGCCCCAGTGTCCTGAGTGGGGTGTCCGGGGACCCTGGCGATCCTGCAGCAGGGAGGTGGTGGGTGGTGGCAGGAGATCGTGGCCATGGTGGCCCTGCCCTGCAGTGGTTTTCTGGGTGTCAGAGAGGTGTCCCCAGCTCGGACCCCCGTGGGTCCAAGGGGGGAGGAGGCTGTGGGTCGCTGCAGACCCACAGCTGGAGGTTCATAGAATCATGGAATGGTTTGGGTTGGGATGGACCTTAAACCCATCTCGTTCCAAGCCCCAGCCATGGGCAGGGACACCTTCCACTATCCCAGGTTGCTCAGAGCCCCATCCCACCTAGCCTTGAACACTTCCAGGGATGGGGCAGCCACAGCTTCTCTGGGCAACCTGTACCAGAGCCTCCCCACGCTCACAGCGAAAAATTTCTTCCTAATATCTAATCCAACCCTACTCTCAGTTCGAAGCCATTCCCCCTTGTCCTGTCACTCCAGGCTCTCGCAAAAAGTCCTTCTCCATTTTACTTGTACTCCCTTCAAGTACCGAAAGGCCCCGATTAAGTCACGTCTCCTCCAGGCTGAACAATCCCAATTCTCCCCGCCTTTCCTCGCAGCAGAGGTGCTGCATCCCTCCCATCAACTTGGTGGCCTCCTCTGGACTCGCTCCAACGGAGCGAATCCACAAGCCCCAGCCCGCGCTCACTTTTAGAAATCCTCATTACCGCTAACAAGTATGCCTAGAAATATTCAAATACTAAACCCCACGCTGACCGTGCACAGGGCGGGGGTGACCCAACTCCGCGGACACGCGTGGGTCTCGCCCCCCGGCCCTGCCATCACCCCCACGCCACCATAACAACCCCGCGCCCATCCCCGGGGGTCACCTGCGACCCCCTCCCCGCTCACCTGCGGCCGCTGCTCCCTCGCCGGCTCCCGCCCAAACGACTCCGCTGCGAGGCCGCGGCGGCCGCCCGTAACCATGGACGGCGCAGCGGGGGAGGGCGCGGGGGGGGTCGGGGGGAAAGGGGAGGGGGATATGAGGGAAGGGGAAGGGGTGCGGGAAGCCCCCGCCGCCCCTCGGGGCTCTCCCGGCGCTCAGCGGCGCCGCCGCCGCCGCCCGCCCGCTGCCGCCGCCATCGTGCGGCTCCGGGCCGGGGGCGTGCGTGGGGCGTGGCCATGGGCGTGGCCGAGGGGCGTGGCCACGGCCCGGCCCGGCGCGGGGTGGCGCTGCCCCCTGGTGGCGCGGAGGCGACGCTGCGCCCCCCCCGCCCCGCTGCCGGTCCCGCTTCCCAAAATCCCGGAGTCGGAAATTAATCGTGAATGAAAGGTTTCCGTGGGATACTGCAGGGAAGCCGGAGAGGGACTCTGGGTAAGGAGCTGTATGACACGACAAGGAGTAACGTGTACGAGATGAAAGAGGGGGAGTTTTTGTTAGGATATTAGGAGGAAAGTTTTTACTGGGAGGGTGGTGAGACACTGGAACAGGTCGCCCAGGGAGGTTGTGGATGTCCCACTGCCCTGGCATTTTTCAAAGCCAGGTTGGATAAGGCCTTGAGCAACCTGGTCTAGTGGTGGTTGTCCCTGCCCGTGGCAGAGTGGCTTGGGATGATCCTTAAAGCCCCTTCCAAACTCCTAATCATCTATGATTCTATGGTTCTGTGATTCTATGAGCAAAAACTACTGGGTGCAACTGAGTGGCTTTTGTTTTTCATGAGCTAAGTTTTGATCATCACAAAGATCTCTTCTTATTTAGAAATAACCCAGAAATACGATCCTTTTTTATAATGTAGAGTGAGAAAAGCTGGCTTCAATTAATTATAACCACAGAATAGTTTGGGTTGGGACCTTAAAACCCTTTTCACTCCACCCCCAGCCGTGGCCAGGGACACCTTTCACTATCCCAGGCTGCTCCAAGCCCTGTCCAACCTGGCCTTGGACACTTCCAGGGATCCAGGGGCAGCCACAGCTTCTCTGGGCAGTCATTGCAGGAAAGAAGTTCTTCCTCATATTTAGGAGGAGGTTTCTGTGCATTAGTTTCTGGCTTTTGTCTCTTATCCTGCTGCCTGGCACCACTGAGCATAGTCGGGTCCATCTTCTTGGCATGCCCTCTTTAAATATTTATACATATTAATGAGATCCTGTCGCAGATGTCTCTTCTCGAGGCTGAACAGGTCCAACTCACAGAAACACAGAAGCACAGAATATTGGGGGTGGAAGGAACCTCTGGAGATCACCCAGTCCAAGCCCCAGCCAGGGCAGTGTCACCTGGAGCAGGTGACACAGGGACACATCCAGGCGGGTTTGGAATGGCTCCAGAGAAGGAGATTCCACGACCTCCCTGGGCACTTGTTCCAGTGCTCTGCCACCCTCAACACAAAGAAGCTCTTCCTCATGTTGAGGTGGAACTTGTTGTGTTTTACTTTATGTCCTTTAGTCCTTGTCCTGTTGCTGCGCACCACAGGAGAGTCTGGCTCCATCCTGTGACCCCTCCTTGGAGATATTTATATGCGTTGATGAGATTCCCTCTCACTCTTCTCCAGACTAAACAGGCCCAGCTCCCGGAATCTCTCCTCGCCGGAGGGACACTGCAGTCAGTCCCTTAATCCCCGCGGGACGCGCTCCAGGACCTCCGTGTCCCCTTGGCCGGAGAGCCACAGCCCTGCCACTCCCCCTGTCAATCATGACCTGTCAATCATCGTGACGGGCGTGCGCGAAGGCCAATCAGTGGCGGCCGCGACTCGAGGGGGCGGGGTCAGAGCGGTGCCGGGCGCGCGGCGGTGGCGGGCGCAGGTGAGGGGCCGAGGGGCCGTGAGGGGAGCGGGGTGGGGGACATGGGGGCTGTGCCGACCCCCGCGGCCGCCACAGCTCCGGCCGCGGCTCCCGGCCGCTCTGCCAGGGGGATCGGCGAGCGGAGAACCTCTAGGAGCTCCCCCGGGGGCTGAAGGTCGTGCTGAGGGCGGAGGGGCCCCGCCGTGAGGGCGCGCAGAGCCACGTCGCGGCCTCCGGGCCGCCATTCCCTGTGGGAAGGAGCCCTATGCCTTCTCCTTTGGCATTTCCATTGCCTATGCGGGATCCCAGCCGTGGCCTCTGGCGCTTTTCTTGGCGCTGTTTCCTGTCTTGGCCCTGTTGCTTGTCGTGACCCTGCCGCCGGGCCGGCACCCAGCCCGCCGGGTGTATCCAAACAAGCAGAGTGGGAATAAACCCGTAGTGGACGATGGTAGAAAGAAGCGAGGTTTGTGGAAGTGAAGCTGAGCTTTGAACTTTAACCCCAACGTGTTCTGTTTGCGTGTTTTCCGCCTGGGATTTCCCCTGTCTCTTCCCAGTGTCTGTGCCGGGACATTGGTGCCTATGGAACAGCTCGAGCCTCTGGAGAGAGCCTGAGCTTCACCAGCAGCCTCTGCTCACCCTAAGTCTCTGTTTCTCTGCAGGGGCTGAGTCAGGATGGGTTTGGCTGAAGACAAAGTGTACACCCACATAACGAGAAACCTCAAGAAGTTTGGGACTATCCGTGTGGCGTCGCTGGCTGATTCCCTGACCTGCCTGGTCGATTCCGACAGAGTAATTTCCTATTTTGCTGAGCCCTGCCAGGCTCCTTCCCCCTATATGGGAACACAGAATTGTGTTACCTCTAAGCCAGACCCTTTCTTAGCTGCCCTGTGTGTTTTTCTTAGGATGAACTCCTTGCCCGGGAGGAGACACGGGGCAACCAGGCAGCTGTCTTTAGGTTTTATCAGCACCTGAGGTGCCGGAAGGGCTGGGTGCAGGATCTCATCCAGGCCCTGCACCAGAACAACGCGGGGCACTTGGCTGACGAGCTGCAGGAAGTCTATGACACCTGGCAAACTCGACCTCGTATGTAGCCTCATCCTCACGGGGTGTGCCCTGGGGTCTGGTGGCGGTGGGGACACAAAGTTGTCTCTGTCCCTGCCTTGGCTTCCCAGGGTGCTGGAGGTGTCTGTGACTGTCCCAGGGATGTCCTTCACTGTGGTGACTTGTCTGAGGGTGACAGATCCATGTTTGAGGGTGCTTGGGTTGGTGGTGGCCTGGGGTTCTCCCCTGAGCAAAGATGCAAAGATGAATGAAGGAGTGCTGTGGGCTTGGCTGATGTGGGGACAGACGAGGGGCACATGCAGCGCTGCCTCAGCCCCACAATTACCCTCTGCTTCTTCAAGTTTTCCCACAATGTCCCGATGCACTTGTCTCTTGCAGGTTCCTCAGCTCCTGCTGCTGCCCCCTCCCTTCCCGGCGATGTTCATCCCACTGCCCCCTCCATCAGTGCCCGGACACCATCCCGAGGGCCAAATTCTGCCCCAGGTGCCCCGTTGGCTGAGCAGCCACGCCCAGGCCTGCCCGTTGGTGACCATCCACCTGTCCTGCCCAGCGCTGCCAGCCCCGTGAGCACGGAGCTGGAGGCCAGACTCCCGGTGCAGGAATCGGTGAGCAGGGCATGAGTTGGATGGGGACACAAAGGTCCCTTTTGGTGGGGTGTGGGGAGCCTGTGGTAGGGCCAGGCTCGTTCAGGGCCACCCCAAGCAGCCTCTCGCTGCTGATCTCTGCCGCTGCTGGTAACTTACAGCTCATATATGGCCCTGTCACTGCTCCTTCTCCTGCACTGCCTCCATAGGGGGAGTGCAGCATCTTCTCTGCCAGTCCAGGCTCCTCTCCACAGCCCCTGACCCTTGGGAGGGTGCCAAATCGAGACCCCAGACCCCCACTGTAACCAGCCTCATGGGGGTCAGTGCTCAGGGTTTAGGGCACCCCCGTTGTCCCAGACACTCTCATCCCAGTGATTTAACACAGCTCATTTCTTTCCAGCTCCCCAAAAAACTCCCGGAGCAAGAGACTCCCCGACCAATTCCACCTGGGGGCAAAGTCCATGGCGGAGTGAGCGGTGAGCACAGTGGAGAGGGGAATCTCTCACACCCCACTGGGGCTGTGCCAGCGTCAGCAGGGACCCCAGGAGTGGCCATGCCATCGCCTCTGTCCCCAGAGCAGGGCCGGGACTGGCTGAGCCGCCGGCCGGTGTGTGTGGACAACGGGTTTTTTGGGAATGCCAACCACCTGCACCGCGGCACGCCGGGCCTGGCCCTGGGCAGGTCTCTTCCATCCAGGGATGCAGGTGCCACTCAGAGCCCTGAGCAGCCCAGGAATGAGCCCGAAGAGAACTCAGATCACTCCACAGAGTCACTCCCACGGCTGGAGGGAGCCACTCGTGGTGTGGGGCAGCAACCCCCAAACTCACTGCCCAAAAAGCAGCCTGTGCCAAGCTCTGGGCACGGCGAGCCCCCGGGCAGCTTTGTGGATGTGCGCAGCCCCCTCCTCATACAGCAGCAGTTTGATGCGGAGAAGAAGCGGGTTGGGATGCCGCCAGAGCATCGAGGGAGTGCAGGTGGGTTTCCTTCCTGGCAGAACCACGTAGCCACGAGGGAGAAGGAGGTGCTGCTGAAAGCCCCTCACTGCAAGAAATTGGGATGCTGGAGCATGTCCAGAGAAGGGAATGGAGCTGGGGAGGCTCTAGAGCACAGATCTGATGAGGAAGAGCTCAGGAAGCTGCGGGGGGCTCAGCCTGGAGAAAAGGACGTTCAGGGGGGACCTTCTTGCTTTCTACAACTCCCTGACAGGAGGGTGGAGCAAGATGGGGGTCGGGCTTTGGTGCCAGGTAACAAGCAATAGGAAAGTTGTGCTAGGGGTGGTTTGGATATTATGGAAGAGATTGTCAAGCACTGGAACAAGCTGTCCAGGGCAGTGGTGGTCACCATCCCTGGAGGAATTTAGAAGCCATGTGGATGTGGTACTTGGGGACATGGGTTAGTGATGGCCTTGGTGGTACTGGGGGAATGGTTGGAATAGAATGGAATGGGCTAATTCATTTGGAAGGAACTTACAATGATCATCTTATCCAACTACATTTTAATTTTTTTTTGTCACTGGAGTGGCTTTAGGGTATGAAACTTCTCCCCCCTCCCCTAGTTCGCAGAGATGTTTGTGTCCTGCATCTGGGGGAATGTTAGTATTTCCTACATCCCTCGCCCTTGGGCGTCATAGAAACAGGATGAAGCCCTGCCCTCCACTCCAGAATCTATGGGAGCAGAGACATCCATCCCTCCCAGCCTTTTTTCTTCCACCATGTGGGATTAGCCCCTCCTGGCTGGGGGGGACATGGAATTCCAATTCCAGGAGCCTTAAAAGCCTCCATTTCCCTTGGAGCTCCCCAGCCCTGCAGCCCACGCTGCATGAGTTACCTGCAGCTGCAGGGAAAGCTCGTGTGCCACAGCAGAGCCAGGGCACTGGGTCCTGTTCCCTGTGCCACCCCCTCAGCTTGGGGACTGTCCTGTCCCAGCGTCCTTGAGGAAGAGCAAATCTCACCTTTTAGGCCTCGTGGTGAACACAACGTGCTTTGTTTTCTCCCTGACAGATGTTTCAATGGAAAAAACTACCCTGGTTGCTCCCCCTGTGCCCAGAGACACTTCCCTCTCCCCTGGCACCTCCGTGAAGCCTCTTGCACAAGAGAAGAAACTGTCCATTGGGAGTAGACCCAGCAGCACCCCGTCTGTGCCAACGAAGGACAAAGTAGGTGACCTTTCCTCTTGTCACTTGCATTTCATTCATGTCTGTGTGACCTCCCCATGGCTGAGAGACTTTCTGTTGCAATGTCACATCTTGAGCTGGTGATGAGTTTAGTCAGGGACTTTTTTTCCCCCACTATGTTCACGATACCATTATGGAGCATGGGAGAAGGGAGCCTAACTGTTGGGCTTTAACTCCTTATTTCCCCTCCTTGACTTGCCAGTCAGTCTTCGGCCTAGCAGGTGCTGTTTTCCACTGCACTCATCACTGACTGCCTCCCTCCTTCTGCCCCTATTACCTGTGACCCAACCTTGGTGTTAAGTGGCAGGAGGTGTGGGGGCTGAGCGTTGAAGTGGGTTTGTGTGGGACCTGTGTGCCCAAGGCCAGGCCAATGGGTGCTTCCCTTGGCACCCAGCCCCTCTCCTTGTCTCCCAAAGGTGCTGCCGGCCTCGGCAAACCCTGTCCTGGGCACAGCTGTGGTGGGAGGCTCCGAAGGCATGGCTGGGAGATCGGCTTCCCGGGTGAGCTCTGCCACGAGCATCTGGGCGTCTCACAGTGATGAGGAGAGGGATGAGGAGCTCAGCAAGCCAGGTGTCCTTGTCTCCGTGGCTCGGGGCAGCCCAGGGGTGGCCGGCAGATGCCCGAGTCCTCGGGGGCCCAGCAACCCCCGTTCCACAGCCTCCAGTAGCCTTGGCCTCAGCAGCGACCCAATCCTGGTGAGCACGGATAGCCTGAGCTCAGGAGGAGCGTTCCCCAGAGTCTCCTCCGTTCGTGCAGACCCCAGGGAGAAGGAGGCAGCTGGAGCAAGCAGAGACTCCCGTCCTGCTCCAAGCTGGGACAGCACCTCCCTGGGCACCCATGAGGTCCGTGTGGATCATCACCCCAGCGCCCAGCTTGGAGCTGGCAACGATGGAGTTGGTGCCCTTGGAAGCCCTCTGAATTTCAGCTCTGGCAGTGGCTGTGACACTGCCACCAGCTCACCTCAGCCTGAAGTCCCCACAGGGAACAGCAATGGCCTGTCCCTGCTGTACATCCTTCCAGCTGTCGGCATCTTTTCTGCCGTGGCGTTCGCGGTGTACAGTCGGCTGCGGAAATAGTGGATGGGATGCCACAACCTTGACACAGCCGGGGGAATTCCTCTGGCAACAGGATTTTGGCCAACGCATTTGAAGCCTGAAGAGTAGTGGCGGGGCGGTAGGGGTGTTGCTAAATCTCTTTCTGGAAAGTTCTGGTGGAAGAGGCCTTGGTACATGATGCTGTTGGGTTTGGGTCTGTTCCCTCCCATTTCCCAACCATCTTCTTGACTGTAGCCTTCTCTTTTTACACCCATGGAGGAGAGGGTCTCCCTCCAAAGTGATCCACTGAGTCAAAAAAGGAAGTCCTCATGGTGATTCTCCATGTCTTCTTTGTTCGGTCCCAGGAGGCCTCAGGGAAACATACTAGTGATCCAAAGGGTGACCTCCAGGGCCTTTTGTGCAGTGCAGCTAGGAGAGGTTTTGCAGATATCCTGTAACAGCAGAGCTAGTTTTCTTGGCTCTGCTCGTCTTGGCTTGAAAATGTGCCCAAGGGCAGGTGCAGCAGCCTCCACTGGACGTCTCATGTTCAGTTTGCCTTACTTGATGTCTCTGGCTCTGCTGCAAGGACCTTTGATGGGCTCTGCTGCTCCTTCTGGGATTGCTTCATGCAGCACTGACTCTGGGGATAAACATGAGGGTCAGGAAAGAGCTGCATCTAGCCAGTGTTCTCAAGGATCAGTCTCACTTGGCTCCCTCCAGTGAGGGGAAAGGGGGTTCTGCTTTAAGGGGAATGTTTCAGGCGATGCCAACATCAAGCAGACTTGATCCCACAAAGGGTTCTTGGGTGTCTTTGATTTTTAGGCTGGATTTTTGGAGCTTGGTTGGAAGGGTAGATGGAGTTCTTCTCGCCTTTCCTGATACCTGTTGCTGTGGGATAGGGGTATAGGAACCTTCTGCCCAGGCTGAGACATGAACAGGATCAACTGCACGCTGCAGGGAGGCTGTACCAGAGTCTGACATGCTCTGGGCTCTGGAGTGATCTTGTAGCACCTTACAGTGACTAAAGGGCTTGGAGCAAACTGGTCTGGGGGAAGGTGTCCCTACCCAGGGCAGAGGGGTGGAATGAGATGGTCTTTAATGGTCTTCCAACCCAAACCATTCTGTGATTCTAAAATACAGTTAAGCAGTGAAGAAGCAGCAGCCTGGAATAGTTATGTTGCTCCAGGTGGCTCCAAGCCCCATCCAACCTGGCCTTGAACTCTTCCAGGGATGGGGCAGCCACAGCTTCTCTGGGCAACCTGTGTCAGTGTCTCACCACCCTTGCAGGGAAGAATTTCTTCCCAGTATCCCATCTAACCCTTCCCTCTGACAGTGGGAAGCCATTACCCTGAGTTCTGTCACTCCAGGTCCTTGTCCAAAGTCCCTCTCCAGCTCTCCGGAGCCCCTTTAGGAAGGGGCTCTAAGCTCCCCCTGTAGCCTTCTCTTCTCCAGGCTCAATGCTGCCAGCTCTCCCAGCCTGGCTCCAGAGCAGAGGGGCTCCAGCCCGCAGAGTTTCTCTGTGGCCTCCTCTGGACCCACTCCAGCAGCTCCACATCCTTTTTATGGTGGGGCTGCAGGGCTGGACACAGCACTGCAGGTGGAGTCTCATCTGAGCAGAGCAGAGGAGTGGAATCATTTCTCTCATCCTGCTGTGTCCAGTAATTTATTCATCCTGAATTCCTGCTGTCAGCACACCTTCCCAAAATCTGCTCTTCCTGCTGGCAGGGAGCAGGAGGAAGCTCAGCCCCCTGGGGCCTGGCTGCAAAGTGCAGCCCTTGTGCCTGGCTTGGCCTGCAGTGGGAAAGATCCATCAGCCCTGAATGGTTGCCTCTCCCTCCTAATACCTTCCTTCTGCCTGCCCAAAAATCCAAGAAGTGCCTCCATAAAACTAAGGACAACCAATATATGCAAGAGGGAGATGTTGATTTTGGTGTGTCAGGGTTGCTTTCCAGCAGAGCTTGAGGGGTTCATTCCTTGCTCAGCGCCTTGTGCTGAAGGAGAGAAGGGACAGTCCTTTTAAACACACTCCGGCCCCTCTTCCAGGAATGGGAATGTGGGGGCTGCTCTTCCCATTAAAGACACATGGTCATCACTCCCTAACAAGAGAGGGCACTTGCCTTCTTCACACTTTGTGTAATTCAGGGGACATCCAGGAGATCCCAAAACAGCCGCATCCATACCAAGGCCCTCTTCTCTGATGCTTTACTTGCCTGTGATATTCTTCCCATGTTTTTCCATACATTTAAGCAACAGCTTGTACGCTTTGCCTTTTCATGTCGGATTTCTCTCGTGAAACAGCTGGTTTGTCACCACCTCAGACTGGGAAAAGCACATGTTCAGATTGCTGCTGTGGAGTGCCGAGATTTTCACAGTTGTTACATAGCACTTTAAAGCCTTATTGGCAGGAGATGGTGCAGGAGATGCCTGCGCATATTTTACTAACAGGCTAAAAAGCCTTTTACTAACTAAAATAAATTGGTTTGATGCTTCACACTTGACTTCTTGTGATTTGTGAGATGAAAAGCAGGAGGCTGATGACTGGAGGGAATGCTCTGAAGGGCTCTGTTGTCATTGCAAGCTTGAAGGGTGAAAGAGCCACAAGGAGCTGTGGGCTAGAAAGGAAGGACCCTTGGGATTGGATGTAACCAGGTGGACACAGGGCACAGGTGAGTGCTGAGCTTGATACCCACCAAGGCCAGGATGCTGCTTCATTTATTACCCAGATTGTCCCAAGTTCTCTGGTTGAATTCTGTCCTGTGATCCTGCACATAAAAAAGGTACCTCTTCATGCTGGGCCACCTTAGCCTTGCTGGGTTCAGCCCTGGAGGTGGCTGCTCCCCAGGTTTCTCTTCTTGTCCCCTGAACAGCTCTGACCTGCAGGACAGAGTCACCAACATCCCTAAATTGCTGCTCACCCACTGTGTGCTTTTTGGGGACGCACAGGAAGCTTTTGGGAGGGAACAGACCTTTTGTGTGCCCTCTCCATGCTGCCAAGGGCTCTGCTGTGTCCCAACAGCTGAGATACCCCACAAGCTCCCCTCGCTTTCTGCTTTTCCAGCTCTTACAGCTCAGGTGTGTGAAACACATTCAGCAAGGGTTGAAAATACTTAGAGCTTCGGGCAGCAGAGCTTAGTGAGTTCTTTTTTACTCAAATGAAGGCAATGCTGCCCTGAAGGAGGTTATTTGTGTTCAGAGAGCTCATCCTTTATCTCCTGTCACTGCCAACCCCATTTATCCACTTCCTCCGCTCACCCAACAGGATATTAAAATACACCAACTAAATTTGACCGATCCCTTTATCCCGTTTTTATCTTGGCCACCGGAATTCAGCAAATTCTCACGGAAATTATCACACCTTTGTGGAATGTTGGTTGCTGATCCCTCTGGTATCGAATTAATGCCCGAGGATTGTGCTGAGCTGGGATTACCCCAGGGCAGGTGAGGAGCACCCTGGGTCACTGGGCTGCAGTTCCACTGCTTGGTGTGCTCTGGGTGTGTCAGACAACAATTAACATTCCACACCGGAATCTCCATCGTGTTACAACGGGAGCCGTTATGGCATCCTGGATTCTGGGAATCTGTGTTTTCCTTTTGAGTTTTCATCCTGTTGGTTGTTGTTTACACCCCTGTTCATGGTTGCCTCAGTTTTTCTGCCACCTGGGTGTTTCCTGCTGCGGTTGTTAATAAATGTGGGGTCAGGGTTTAAAGAACAGGATGTATCCACACTAGGATTATGTTGGGATCTAAAGGAGAGCTGAGGATTTTAAGATTTTAGGAAGAAATTCTTCCCTGTGAGGGTGGCAAGGCCCTGGCACAGGGTGGCCGGAGAAGCTGTGGCTGCCCCTGGATCCCTGGAAATGTCCAAGGCCAGGTTGGATGGGGCTTGGAGCAACCTGGGATGGTGTAAGGTGTCCCTGGCCATGGCAGGTGATGGAACGAGATGGTCTTTAAGGCCCCTTCCATTTGCACCGTCATCTGCATATGCAAATCACATTCAAATCAGCCCCTCCGCGCGGCCCAGCCCAGCCGGGCCTACTGCAGTTCTTCCCTTCGCCCCCCCGTGTTGCCACAGTTACCGAGCCTGTCAATCACTGCTCCTCCCGCCCCCCCGGAAAGCTCTCTCGGTCATTGGGCGGCTGCCCTGTCAATCTCGCTGCAAAGGCAGTCCATAGGCCAGAGCTGTCGCATATCGACCCGCCTCAGCCAGGCGCACGCTCCCGATTGGGCAGTGCACTTGTCACTCTAGGCGGCCGCGAGCAGGAGGCGGGCCCAGCGCTCCGCTGCCGCGCAACACTCGCCTCTCATTGGCGGATCCTGCTGTCGCTCAGCGCGGCGGGGGGCGCGGATTGGCTGGCGCCTAACGGCCTGTCCCGCCCCGCGGGGCCGTGCGGCGCAGGCGCGCCGGGGGCGGTGGCTGCGGCGGTGGCGGCTGAGCGGGGCCGGAGCGGGGCCGGGCGGCCCATGGGGCCGGGCCGCGCTGCCGATGGAGCCGCCGCGCAGCTGTGGCGATGGCGCGGAGGAGGAGAAGAAACCGCGGCGGCGGGGCGGCGGTGCGGACGCCGGGCCCCCCCAGCTGCGGCGGCGGAGCAGCGGCGGCGCGGCGGGCGCGGACAGCGCGGCGGGTCCGCAGCCCCGCGAATGCGGCGGCTCCGTGAGCCGGCAGCGGCGGGACTCGGTCCGCAAGAACCGCCCGCGTGAGTGCGGGGGAGCGGGAACGGCAGCGAGAGCGGGGGGAGCGGAGAGGCGGGGGGGCTTAGAGGATGGGCAGGGGAAAGGGGCGGGGCCTATGGTAATGAGCGCGGTGGGCGGGGCCGCGGTGGGTGGGGCTGCGGGGGCGTGGCCTGGAGAGGTGGGGCGGGGGGGATGGGGACACGGGGACAGCGCCGTGGGGGCCGTGAGATGGGCACTGCAGGGCCAGTGCGGGGACACACGGCGGGGACACGCTGCGGTGAGCACTTGTACAGCGTGGCCGGCCTGGGGACAGCACAGTGGGGTGATGACATGGGCACAGCGTGGCCAGTCTGGAGCGCGGTGGGGACGCAGTGCAGTGGTGACTTGTCCAAAATGGCCAATCTGGGGACAGCACGGAGGGGATGTGGTGGGGTGATGGCTTGTCCAGCATGGCCAGCTTGGGAACAGCACTGCGGGGCGATGGCATGGGCGCATCGTGGCTAGTTTGGGGACAGCACGGTGGGGACACAGTGGGACAGTGACATGGGCTCAGCAGGTTGGGGTGAAGGATGGGACAGGCTGAACTCCAAGAGCTCTGGGAGGTTCAGGGTGAAGTGACACATGCCTGGTAGGGCAGGACACTGGCTGGGGCTGGGGCAGATGCTGAGGTGCCCAAACTGGAGACCTTGGAGGGAAGGAAAGGTGACTGGTGACAGAGGGTGAGGAAAAGAGCACAGCAGGACAGATGGAGGGACCAGGGTGTGAGGTTGTGGGGCTGGGCTGGTAACTGTGAAAGCAAAGCAATGCAGAGCAAAGGGAATGGTTTAAATTCCGGGAGGGAAGAGCCCCACAGGTTCGGCAAGAGCTGGACACAAATCAAACAAGCTTTCTAAGGAAAAAAAACCCAAACCTATCCCTCTAACCACGTTTGTAAATGTCCTACTGGAAACAGCAAAATGGATGGCAGCCTTCATTTTGGGAGCAGCAGGAGCTGCCGTGCAGGTGCCGTGGCTGTCACTGACTTCAGCCATGTTTGAGGAGGAACTGAGCGATTATTCCTTGACTTCTGCTGGAGTCCTTCCTCCTGGAAGGAAATTGCCATATCCTGAAAATGAAACAGCCTCGGTGTAATTCCTTGGTACCTGCACAGATGTTAAAAAGATGTGAGCAAGGAATTCAGGCTGAAAACAGGGATCAGTATTCTCCTGCATCTCAGCTTTTACTGGCAGTGCTGAGATGTTGTTACTGTATTTATGGGAAGTTTTAAGAGTATTCCTGCCCTTTTTTTGGTTGCTGCTGAAAAAGGGAGCCTCTCTTTTGCCCTTAGTGTGAAAAATAGGAATAAGGATCCGTGGACCTGTTGGTTAAAAGGCTGCAGAGACATGAAGGAGATCTCTGCTTTGAGAATGAGGGAGCACTTGGAGCTCTGCGTTAAGTGATGATTCTCCTCTGCCTTGCTCGGGGTGGTTTGTGTGTCTTATCTGGAAAATGTGGATTAAGGTTGGGTGCTGAGAGTGGCATGGGGTACTGTAAGTAAAACAGGTGTTCTAGCAGCTTCCAAGAAAGGATTTGGATCCAGTGTGGAAGGTCAGCGTGGCGTGATTCGGGATTACAACATAGTCTGACTTCCCCAAATGATATTTGTGATAATTGGAAGAGAAATGTGCTGGAGCAAGTGCGTCCCTTAGCAGGGACAATGCCTGATGTCACAGTAAATCATGTTTTGGAGTCAAAACACTCCATCCCACCTTAAGGAAGATTCAAGCCGAAATGAAAGGAAAGCACTTAATGGGCGTGGGATCAAAAATGTCCTACTTCAGCTGCCACTTGTGTGCTGCTGGCATGTGGCAAACGAGCTGGGTGACCTTGAGGCTTGTCTTGCCTGGCTGTGCTGGCAGATGCCCTGGCAGATGAGCCCCGCTTCCCCAGGAATGAAAGGATTTCAGCAGGATCGTGATCCTCCTTCCTTCCTGTCCCTCTGTGCCTGTAATGTGCAGTTGGGGCTGTTTGGCTGCAGAGATCAGGGAAGAGGACTGGATTTGGGATAGATCTGAAATAAACAGTGCACCTAACATCCCAGGTGTGTGCCTTCCTGCACCTGGGGCTTTTCAATTCCCTGGAAATTTAAATTCTCTATTGGAAAGTCGTGTGGATTTGGCGCTTGGGTACTTGGATTAGGGTTGAAGATGACAGTGCTGTGTTAACAGGTGGAATCGATCTTGGAGGTCTTTTCCAGCCTAAATGATTCTGTGAAATGTTTCTTGGTGCGCTTCAGGAGCTGAGGAGCTTTACTGCAGATGCTGAGGTTTTCTGTGTGCCACTGGGAGAAGGGAGAGAAGTCAAGGACGCTGTTGATCTCAGAAGGGAGTGAGAAGTCCCTGAAAAGATGAAGTGGAGATTTGTTGAAGCTTTGAACTGTTACATTGGGAAGAGGAGCTTGACTGAGTAATTAGTCTCAGTTATTAGTGCAGGCAAACATGTCGTACACAAAAACTTTATCAGCTCCAGGGACAGCACAGGAAAATTCCTTTCTGGTACTGAATTATCAGTGCCATTATTGAAATCTGCACTTAAAAACGGGACTGGAAAAAGCCCAGATGAGTAAAGAGGATATTCCCATTGTGGCTTCTAAAGGAACTGTGACTGTAGGCAGGGTGAAGTGCCAGGCAGAAACTTGATGATGAGCAGGTCATAACAAGCCGGGGAATGTTTTTTTAATGAATCTTTTTTATTACAGAAAGAGATCAGCATTTCAGTTTATCAGCATTCTACCTTTTCCCCTTCCTCCATTCTCTCCTTGCTCCTCCTGGAATCCTGGGATGCTCAACAGAGATGAGTTTAGGTTGTTTTCCTGGTTAGCAAAATGTGCTTCTCCCTTCTGTAGATTGTTTGTTCCCTGAGAAAAAAAAAATCCTTTCAATTGATTCCTTTTTTAAAGTTTTACCATCTTCTGTTAGAATCATGCAAAGACATAATGGACACATGACTTAAAATTTTCAATACAGAAAGTATCCAAGAAAAGGTAAAAATAAAAGGCTGTTTTGTCATCTCTTTTGTAGTACAGAATTTAAGCTTTGATGTTCAAATACCTTTTTCTGTTTTGGAATGGCTCATGAAATGTGAATTCCTATCAGAGCCTGTTTTTAGGCATGAGAGGAGATGTAGACTTAGTGTCACTTTATATTAAATGCTAATGAATTGTATTTTTTCTCAGCTGTAAAATTTCCAGCATGGTATAACACTATTAAAATATAATATTGAATATTTCAGAGTAAGCCTAGAGGTGCTGTCACACACTGAACTAAATCATCAGACTGATCTTTTTAGCTCCTGATATAATTGGCTCAGAAGTTAAAGATCGCTCTGAAATACAACTCGAGCTGCATGTTTTGTGATGAAAATCCACCATGGAGATCTTTAATTATATCACCTCTTTCATCTTGACAGTTCTGCAGCTTCCAGAATAAGTCTGTTGAGGGCTTTTTTATTTACACAGTGTCCAATTTTATGAAGTAATTTACATATCAGATAAAGGCAATTTCTTTTTATTGCCCTGAAGATCTTACAGTCTGACTGCAAAAGGGATTGGAAGGGAGGGTGGCTCTTGCTGTGGGCACACAAAATATCCTTGAGCTTTTCTGGGATTATTTAGTCGGAGCTGTGAGCCCTTAATTTTGTTTGCAGAGCAGTGTTTTGTTTGTTGCTGCAATATCTATAGATCTGCCCCTGAGAAGAAGGTTTGTTTTCAAGACAAAGCTGTTTATATGAAAATATATAGAGAGAGCTGCTTTTAAAATTGTCTGTGCTCAAGGAAAGCAAGAGTTTGCCAGGCCAGTGGCATCAAGGCCATTTCATTCCACCCCTGCCATTAGAACAGGTTGCTCCATCCTGGCCTTGGACACTTGCAGGGATCCAGGGGCAGCCACAGCCTCTCTGCCCAGAAGAGAGAGTGAGAGTGACATTTGTGGCTCTCATCCTCCTAACAAAGCAACAGAGAGTTTCTTTAAGAAGGATTGCGGGAGAGCAGAGGATTTCCTGCCTTGCTTGGAAATGCTCAAACACCCAAGGAAGAAGTCAACACTTCCAGAAGTGCTGGGCAGGAAAGCCCTGAGGTCTGTACAGTGATGTGCTGCCCCTGCCAGCCTAGGGCTTTGCCATCCTTCCCATCCTCTGGCTGGGGAGCGCTTGGAAAGGAGACATGGGAGGCTCTTCCCAGCACCGAGAGCTCCAAGTAGCAGCAGGGAGGCGGTGATGAGAGGCAGCATTTGCATTTCCTGCCCTGGCCGTTGATGCTGGTGTCTGGTTATTCCAGCAGAACCTTCTGACTGAGCAGAATCAGCCTCGGGGATGCCCAGAGGCTCCTGGATGCCAGCAGTACTCCTGCTGCTCCTCGAGATCTGCGGCAGCTCTCTTGGAAAAATTGCTTCAGAGGCTTACAAGGGAGAGATCTCTGGATGGCTTTCATCTGCTGGGGAAAAAAAAAAAAAAAATCAGTGTTTCAAGAGAAATGTTGGTGGCAGATGGTGATGGCTTCGATCCAGGAGAGTTTCCTCCTCCCTCCCTTGGATTTTTCTAGTTCTCAGATGCGGAAGAGCTGTCACTGCCCTGCATGTTCCTGTTGGATGACTTCCTGTAAGTGTTAAGGAAAAAAAACCCCAGTTCTCCATGTCCTTGGAATAATTTCCTCCTCTTGTTTGTGTGGCATTTCCCTTTCCTACACAAGAAGGTTTGTAGGGAATTACTGTCCCTGTAATGGACTGAGTTCTCCAACAGGTGTTACTGCGCAGGGAATCCTTTGCAGCCTGGGAAAGAAGTACTTAATTCTGAGCTCACACGCTTCTTCCTTGGATTCTTAACCTGTGGCTGGGATGTATGTAATGAGAGATCCATAATTAACAATCGCTCGGTGTAAGTTAATTACCTTAATAGGCTGTCTTTTCAAATTTATCCCTGGTGACTTAGGGAAGGTACAGCCGAGCTGCTGGCAGATGGAGAGCACCAGCTGCTCCGTGCAGAGCCTTTCCAGCCGGTGCCGCAGGGATGTGTGAGCCAGCTCTGCTCAGAAGCTGTGTCCCAGCTCATGGTGTTGGATTTGCTTTTTAGGACCAGTGCTGAGTGGAGATAGTGACCCCTGAGCCCAGCCTGGCTGCAGTTACTCTGCTGGCATCATTCCTGTTTCTGGTGAGACAGATAACTGGTGTGGTTTAACTCCACGCTTGATATTCCACCAAAATAAAATCTAAATTTATATATGTTAAAAAATGTAAGGTCTTGATGGCGCCGAGTATGGGATGAAGTTTCCAAGAAGCTGCTCTCTTTTTTTGTGACCAGGAAAGCTTCCTAAGCTGATGGACCCAGGTGGTGTTTGCCCTAAAATCTACAAGGTTTGTGTTGCCGACTGTAGGAGTTTGGTGCGTGAACTTCACAAACGACTTTAAAACAAATATGTTATTTTGGTGAGGCTGTGCATGTGCCACCAGCTGAGTGCTGGGAGGTGGGAGCCTGTTAGCCTGTGATGGAGCAGCCCCTGTGGCTTTTTCAGGCACGTGGCTTCAGAGCACTGTGCCTTGCGTTCTTCACTTTTGTCTTTTCTGCTGCTATCTCTGAGTCCTCATCCTCTGCTCTCTCCCCGTTTTTACCCCTGTGTGGCCTGGCACAGGGAGTTTGGGGGAAGCTTGTTGTCTAAATACAACGGTGGGGATGCTTAAAAAAAAATCCAGTGTAGACTTCAGAATGCAGAAATTAAATGGCGTGTTCTGACAGGGACAAATATATTCTAGAAATCATAGAATCATGAAATGGTTTGGGTGGAAAAGGACCTTAAACATCATCTGCTTCCAACCTGTCTTCCTTAGACAGGGACACCTTCCACTGTCCCAGGTTGCTCCAAGCCCTGTCCAACCTGGCCTTGGACACTTCCAGGGATCCAGGGGCAGCCACAGCTTCTCTGGGCACCTGTGCCAGGGCCTGCCCACCCTCACAGAGAACAATTTTTTCCTAATGCCTGATCTAAATCTCCCTTTTTAGTTTAAAACTGTTCTCCTTTGTCTTATCACTATCTGCCCGTGTAAAAGTCCTTGGATTGCTCCTTCTCCATCCCTCTGTTGGGCTGCCATTCAGATTCCTTTCCCTTTCATTCATGAAAAGTTATTTTTGTGCCTGTTCTTGTTTGAAGTAAATGCCTCAGAAATGGAGAGTGATTGGGATTTGGATGTGTCTCCGAAAATAGAGCTTGCATCTTCTTTCAAGATTTCCTTTGGTGATGGTTGGGGGTGGCCTCTATGGAAATACATAAAAATAACTTGGTGGATTAAAAATACTGTGGGGAGCTGCCAGTGCCAGCAGCTCCTGGGAGCTGGAAAGCTCTGGAAGGGCCTGTACAGCCACCAGATAAATCTGCCTTGGAGAGAACATGTCCTCCAACCTGCCAGGCTGGTGCTTGTGCAGAGATTGTTCCCTGAAGAGCCTGACAGAAGGGATTCCTGCTCCAAAGGGAGAGGAACGAGGGCTTCTCTGTGTTCCACCCTTATCTGTTCACAGATAAGGAATTTTACTAAAACCCGAGATCCTCTTTTCCAGAGGAATGTTGGTGACGTCTATGCTGGAGCATGTCCAGGGAAGGGAATGGAGCTGGGGCAGGGTCTGGAGCTGCTGGGGGAACTGGGAAAGGGCTCAGCCTGGAGAAAAGGAGGCTCGGGGGGACCTTGTGGCTCTGCACAGCTCCTGACAGGAGGGGACAGCCGGGGGGGTCGGGCGGTGCTCCCAGGGAACAGCGACAGGAGGAGAGGAAATGGCCTCAAGTTGTGCCAGGGGAGGTTTAGATTGGATATTTGGGAAAATTTCTACATGGGAAGAGTGTCCAGGCATTGGTACAGCTGCCCAGGGCAGTGTTGGAGTCACCAACCCTGGAGGGATTTAAAAGCCACGTGGATGTGGCACTTGGGGACATGGGTTAGTGGTAACCTTGGCAGTTCTGGGGGAATGGTTGGGATCATGGAGGTCCTTTCCAACCTTTATGATTCTATGATTCAGGTTTATTTCCTAAAAGTTCCTTTTTTCCTTCTGGAACACGCCATAAGGGTTGAATCCTGCTCCCGTAAGCCCTAACTTGTGGCTACATTTTCCCCTTTGCTCTGGAGCCTGTGCATCTCGTTAGCTGCAGCCTCTCCTTTAGCTCATTAATAGTGATATTAATCTGTTCCAGTTCCCAGCTCTAATCGCAGATTCCATCAGATCAGGGGTTTCTCTTGATCTTTTCCAAGAAGCTCATTATCTAACACAACTGTAAATGTTGCTGGGCCTGACACTGATGCATATTTTGTACCATGGGGGAATTTGACTAATAAAATAATCCAATTAGACATTTGTTTTTGTCTCCCTGCGGCATCTTAGAGTACTTGTCTACCTCAGCTCTGTGTTGTAATTAGGGAATGTTTGTACATCCCTTTGATGTAAAAGCACTGGTGTTATCCGTGGCTCTGGCTCTGGTTCAGAACTTGGGAAAAGGAATAGCTGGGGATTAAACGTGCAGCAGGATCTGGCAGGGGGGGATGGCAGTGTTTGAGTGTTGTATCAGAGCTGCTGAACGTGAGGGATCTCCAAACAGGAGCTGTGCTCGCGTTGGAGGAGTCTCTTGTCAAAGAAAATGGAGAGACCACGCGGGTCCTTAGAGATTTGCATGAATTAATTAATTTTATAACTGTTTTCATAGAATCACAGGATGGTTTGGGTGGGAAGACCAAAAAGTCCTTGAAGACCACTGAGTTCCAACCCCCTGCCGTGGGTAGGGACACCTTCCACCAGAAAGGTGCTCGTGCTGTGGCTGTGCCATCCCTGTCTCATTTCCTCTTTGTCTCCTCTCTCCAGTCTTTCCCTGGTTCGGCTTGGACATCGGAGGCACCTTGGTCAAACTGGTTTATTTTGAACCCAAGGACATCACCGCCGAAGAGGAAGAGGAAGAAGTGGAAAACCTCAAAAGCATCCGCAAATACCTGACATCAAACGTAGCCTATGGCTCCACAGGCATTCGGGATGTGCACCTTGAGCTCAAGGACCTTACCCTGTGTGGACGTAAAGGCAATCTGCACTTTATACGCTTTCCTACTCATGACATGCCTGCTTTTATCCAAATGGGAAGCGAAAAGCACTTCTCGAGCCTCCATACTACCTTATGTGCCACGGGAGGTGGAGCGTACAAATTTGAGCAGGACTTTCGCACAGTAGGCATTTTTGGCTTCTATACCATTAGGATCTGGTAGTGACTTTTCTTTGAAGGCTTAAAACTGCAAAACTTTCTCTGCACACTCTAAAATTTCTCTAAATTTTCATTTTGACGCTGTCCTTAACTCCAATTAAACTTGGCATGTGGAATCAAGTTGGCATCTCCAAATTAAAACGCTTTCTGCCCTGAACGTAACTCTAAAATTATTCACTAATGATCTTTCTTACAAATCTTCCTCTCTATTTGTAATCTCTGCTTTTGCTAATCTCAGTCTTGTGGGGTTTTTTTTTTCTCATTGCTGTCTTTCTCCTGCTTTATTTTCTTCCTTTGCTCACCTGGTTTCATTTCTAACACCTGTGTGAATGAGCTGGTTGAGGTTGAGGCAGATTTGGTGGTAAATGTAACTGTCAGAATTTCATAGTTGGGGTTTGACATCATCATGTGGCTTCATTCTAAATGGGATCCTTGTTCAGAGGGGAAAAATGTGCGTGATAAATACTTTGTTTAGTCAGGGCTTGGAAAAATGCAAATAAAGAGGCTTTTATAGAATCATTAAGGGTGAAAAGCCCTCTAAGATCAACTCCAGCTATTCCCCCAGCACTGCCAAGGCCACCACTGACCCATGTCCCCAACATCTGCAGAGTTTTTAAATCTCTCCAGGGATGGGGACTCACCACTGCCCTGGGCAGCACAGCCCTTTCTGTGAAGAAATCTTCCCTGATACCAAATTCTGTGTGGCTGAGGCAGTGAAATGAGGGGAAAACAATTTTGTAACTTCCTCACCTTTTTTTGATGTTCCTTTGGTTGGGTTTTGTGGGATATTTTGATCAAACACTCTAAGTCCCTTGTCATTTTTCCTGGCTTTTCACAGCAGTGCCTCAGCATCAGGGCCTAAATCAGGCCTGTGGGAGTCGCTGGAATTCTCTCTGAGTCCATCTGTGGATCCAGATGGTTTTCCCCTGTTGCACACCTGGGGGCTGGGGTGTTTCAGAGTCCCTGTGCTCTCCTGTGATCTGTTCTCTCTCAATGAGATAGCTGCATTGACCTAGCAGTGAATGCATTTTTCCAGCCCTGAGCATAAACCCTTCAAATCCCCGGCTGCTTCTTCAATATTCCTCTTTTTTCCTTCCCCCCAGATGGGTGACCTTGAGCTTTGTAAGCTCGATGAGCTGGACTGCCTTGTTAAAGGAGTGCTGTACATCGATTCCGTGGGCTTCAATGGACACTCCGAGTGTTACTATTTCGAGAACCCCACGGATGCTGAGAGGTGCCAGAAGCTCCCATTCAACCTGGAGAATCCCTATCCTCTCCTTCTGGTCAACATTGGCTCAGGGGTCAGCATTTTGGCTGTGTATTCCAAAGACAACTATAAACGGGTAACGGGCACCAGGTGAGTGCTGGGGAGGCAAAGGGAGTTTGATTTGAGGGTCTGGAGCACATTCCTGCTTTGAAAATGGCATTTTCAGGGACGAGCTGCAGTAAAGGTGGTGAGGGGAATGACCAAGCTCCTGCTCTTACTGCAGTCCTTTCTCCCTGCCAAAGATCCCTCCTGGAAGAGAGGATTTGGATTTCGTGTTTGGTGTCTTTGCTGCAGCCAGTCCCTAATGAGACTGGTTTTACAGGTGCCCTGCTGCAGGAATTTAAGGGCTTTATTTATTTATTTATTGAGATCACATCATTTGGGATTAACAACTCCTAGCTTTGATCCAAGAAGTTGAGATTTCCATCCTGGCTTCCAAAAGTTGCCTGGTTTTGGTGGGAGGGATAATGGCATAGCAGTAATTCCCCAGTTCTGGTCCATCTTGAACATGTGGCTCTTGTGTCCTGGCAAAGCCAAAGAGTTACCTCGCTTTAAGCTTTCCTGAATTCCCTGAAAATCAGTAATAATAATGATAATGATAATAATAATGATGATAATTTTAAAGCCCCTCAGTACAGTTCTTACTGTACATCATTATTGGCATCTCTGCACTGTAAAGTGAACAGGACAGAACTTTTTCCCCAACTTTTGGATAGCTGCCCTGACACTGCCATTATCCTCAGGACTAATATTTATTTTAAGATTAACATCTCTGAGTGCTGCGAAGAAGGAGGACAGTGTAAAATAAGAAAATTAATGTCTTATTTGCCAGCATGGCCTGTGCAGAAGGCCGTGAGGGATTCCTTACATGAGAGGAACAGACTTTGAGGAAAATGCTGCTCTTCCAAGGTGGTTCTCCCTGAAAAACTGAGCCAGGAATGGCGAATCTGAGCCAACTGGGATGCAGAGCTGAACAATCCGAGCTTTCATTTTCATTTTGCTTCGCTTGCAGCCTTGGAGGGGGAACCTTCTTCGGGCTCTGCTGCCTTCTGACAGGCTGCTCCACGTTCGAGGAGGCGCTGGAGATGGCATCGCACGGGGACAGCACCAAAGTGGACAAACTGGTGCGGGACATCTACGGGGGAGACTACGAGCGCTTCGGGCTGCCAGGCTGGGCTGTGGCCTCCAGGTAATGCCCTGCCTGCTTCTCATTTTGCTTTTATTCCCACTGGAGATCCTGCAAGGATGGAAAACTGCATTTCAGTGCTTTAGGAGAGCAATCATTCCTGAGAGATCTAAGTTATTGATAGCAATGCTTTTGAAAGTTAGAAATCGATCCTTCAAGATGAATCACTTTTGGTTAAATTAGCAGTTCCTGTTTTCTCCTGGAATTCTGATGGGAACTTTAACCCCAAAACTGTCTTTACAGCTTTGGAAACATGATGAGCAAGGAGAAGAGGGAATCTGTCAGCAAAGAGGACCTGGCCAGGGCCACTTTGATCACCATCACCAACAACATCGGCTCCATAGCGCGGATGTGTGCCCTTAATGAGGTATTTTGGGAATCTCTTCCCTCGCTCCTTGCCTAAAACATCACCTGTGTGCTGCTGCCTGCTTGAGGAACAGCTCAGGCACCCCTGGGAGAGGAGAAAAGGAGGAACAGAGGGTGCAGAGGCTGGATAACTTTTCCTGTGCTGTTTTTACGAGTTGCTCTGGATTTCTTGGCCAAGCCCCACCACTGCCACGGCCGTCGCTGGATCTTTGTGCTTTCAGCTTCTTTACAGTGCTGCCTTGTTGCATTCATGTCAAGCAGCATTGTACAGGGCTATGAAAGAGCAGAGATATGCTCTGCACTCCATCCTGAGCCTGCCTCCATGGCATGGGCCAGCGGAATCCAGCGTCCTCCCAACTCCTCTGCCTCTGTATTTACCTTCCCTGCAGCCAAAATGAGGCAGGACATGGCCTAAACAGCCTTGCTTGTAATGTGTCTGCTGATTCCTTGCTCTGGAGCTCAGCTGAATGAAAAGAGGATCCTGAATAGTTGAGGGGAGGTGTTAAATCAGTGTGGGGAGGGAAGGAAAATCCATAGAAGGATGTGAGTGCAGGAGCAGGTAAGACTTGATTCCTGAGTAAGAGGAGAAACTGAATTATTTTCGTGGAGAGCAAGAAAGCTTCAGGCTTGGATCAGGAGAACTCTTTTGGGATGGAGGAGTTAAGCTGAATGTCTGGTTTAAATCCAAAATATCACTGCTTGGTTGGTCTTTTCCTTTCTTTAAAAACTGTGTTGATTGTGGGCTCCTAATTAGTTTTTCTCCCCCCAGTTTAACAGCAGAGTCACTCAGCTATTTCATGATGAGTCAAAGGCCAGGGCTGGGAGGAGAGGGGGGAGATGGCATTTGATGATCAGTGTTCAAGGTAGTCTAAGGATTTCACAGGAAAATCAGCATTCTGTTCAAATTCCTGAGTTAGAAAGGCTGCAGTTCAGCCTGGCAATTTCTGGGTGGTGAGGAAGAATCTGAGGAAGAGCCTGGCTTAAAATGACCTGGTCCTGCTGTCTGGTGGAATCGTGGGTGCTTTTCTGCAGATCCTGCCAGGCACTCTCAGCAGGCACTTAATGAATAGAATCTCAGAACCAATTAGATTGGGAAAGTCCTTTGAGGTCATCCAGTCCAACCATTCCCCAGCACTGCCAAGGCCACCCCTGCCCCCTGTCCCCAAGTGCCACAGCCACAGGGCTTTGAAATCCCCCCAGGGATGGGGACTCACCCCTGCCCTGGGCAGCTGTGCCAATGCTTGGCCACTCTTTTGGGGAAGAAATTTTCCCCAATATCCAATCTAAACCTCTCCTAGAACACCTTGAGGCTGTTCCCTCTCCTCCTGTCCCTGTTCCCTGGAGCACAGCCTGACCCCCCCGGCTGTCCCCTCCTGTCAGGAGCTGTGCAGAGCCACAAGGTCCCCCTGAGCCTCCTTTTCTCCAGGCTGAGCCCTTTCCCAGCTCCCTCAGCTGCTCCAGCCCCTTCCCCACATGGGATTTTCATCATTACAAGTAGAAAATAGAATTTAGCCTTAATATTCCTTTTTTTCCCCTTAACACTTGCAGAACATCAACCGTGTGGTGTTCGTGGGCAACTTCCTTCGGATCAACACCATCTCCATGAGGCTCCTGGCCTATGCCCTGGACTACTGGTCCAAGGGACAGTTAAAAGCACTTTTCTTGGAACATGAGGTGAAATTCCTTTTCAAAATTTATTTTGTCTCGTGGCGAAATTCAAATTCTTGGAGCACTCTGGAAACAGCCACGTGGAGCTGTTGGGTGCACACAGTGCAGGAGGTTCTCAGGGCTTTGCTGCTACAGCCACAGCTATTTTTATTTTATTTTATTTTATTTTATTTTATTTTATTTTATTTTATTTTATTTTATTTATAAATTTTATTTTGTTTTATTTATAAATTTTATTTTATTTATAAATTTAGTTTTATTTATAAATTTTATTTTGTTTTATTTTATTCTGATTTTATTCTAATTTTTTATTTATTTTGTTTTAATTTAATTTTATTTTTTATTTTCTTTTATATTTTCTTTTATTTTTTATTTATTTTGTTTTATTTTACTTTATTTTTTGTTTTATTTTATTTTGTTTTGCTTTATTTTTTATTTTATTTTATATTTTATTTTATATTTTATTTTATTTTATATTTTATTTTATTATTTTCTAAATTGTATTTTATTTTATTATTTTAAAATTTTATACATTACCTTCCTGTACCTGTATCTTTCCACTTCCCTTTATATGTTGTTAGAGTTACATTACGTGTGCAATAGCCTGGAGAAGGGAAGGCTCCAGGGAGACTTTCCAGTGCCTAAAGGGCTCCAGGAGAGCTGGAGAGGGACTGGGGACAAGGCCTGGAGGGACAGGACACAGGGAATGGCTTCCCAGTGCCAGAGGCAGGGATGGATGGGATTTTGGGAAGGAATTCCTGGCTGTGAGGGTGGGCAGGCCCTGGCACAGGTGCCCAGAGAAGCTGTGGCTGCCCCTGGATCCCTGGAGGTGTCCCAGGCCAGGCTGGACAGGGCTTGGAGCAGCCTGGGATGGTGGAAGGTGTCCCTGCCATGGCTGGGGTGGGACAACAGATCTTTGAGGTCCCTTCCCACCCCAAATATTCCATGATTTCGTGGTCTGTGCCCATGGATTTTCAATGGCTGTTCCCATCTGCTCCTCAGGGTTACTTCGGCGCAGTCGGTGCTCTCCTGGGACTGCTGGACTCAGCCTGACTCCGTGCACCATCTGTGTTGGACCTATGGATTCAGGGCACTCCCTGGGCCGCCGAGGCCATGGTTTGGGGGTCACTGAGCTCACGTTTGGTGTCACAGCCCCTGCTGAGACTGTCGCACTGCCGTGGCCTGTGGGGACAGCGCGGGGATGGGCGTTCATAAGAGTTGAAATCCATCTGGGATGACAGCACAGGTTTGTTCCAAAGGATGCGATTGGCATACACTGGCTGGACGTGGGGGTGTATGGGAAGGTGTGTGGGGCATTTCAGTCACAAGAAATTGCCCTTTTTAGGGAATTTATTCCATTTTTAATGATGGTGACAAAGCAGAGCATTGGCACTCCTTCCATTGGGTTCCCTTGGAGTGCCGAGTGCCCAGGGCAGGTCTGGGTTCACAATTAAAGTTCTCCATGTGCTGGAAATGGTCTGGAAAGAGGGAAGAGCATCAGCAGGGCTGTGCTGTCAGCCAGGCTTTGTCCTTGTTCCACACGTCCTTATCTCCGTCCTGGGGACGGAGGGTACGACACCACACGGATCTGTGCCTCAGGGTGATTCCCATTTCAGCCTCCAGCACTCCTGCACAGCCCTCAGCACCCTTTAGGATGGTGTTGGGGGTGTCTGCCAGCCTCCAGCCTTGAGATGGAAATTTGAGGATGGAATAGGGATATTTGTTGTTTGTTTGTTTGTCTGGGATTTTCTCTCTGTTCCCAAACTCGGCTGCACGGAACTCCACCAAAGAGACACTTCCTTCAGTCACACTTGGATCTCGAATATTCCATGTTACATTTATTAATGGCTACACTCCTGTCGTTTTGGGGGAATTCTGCCCTTTCCATGCATGCTGTCCTCCCTCTTTTCCCTGTGCATGCTGCCACACAGCCTGGGAGCGGCGTGGAGCCCCCGTGGAAGTTGCACCCTCGGGATGGGGGTTTGGAATGGATCCTGCACGCTCAATAAACGCTCTCTCAAAGCAACGAGGTATCTGCACCTTCCCTGGGGACGTGAGCTCATGGAGACATGGCTTTGGTAGTGCTCTGGCTTCCCAGCCAGCAGCTCCATGGAGCACAGGGAAATCCTTTCAGATCCTTCAGATCAGGTCCCTTGTGCCGGGGTTTATAGGAGGATATCAGAACAGCCATCTCCCTGACTCCAGCACGCCCTTTACAGTCCTGGTTTCTTTCCAGAAAAATCCAATTTCCAGCTCTCTGATCCCCTTGTTGGCCTGGCTGGAAGTGCTGCACAGCCCCGTGGCCTTCCCTACCTTGTGAATCCCACCTGGCTCTGCCTGTTGCTGTATCCTGAGATCTGAGCACTCACAGGGTTGTTCCTCATGAAAATGGAGGAAACTACAGGTTCAGAGGGTGTTTGCTTTGCTGGGTAGATTGGTGTTTTTCTCTAAACCTCAGCTGACTGTGAGCTGGAATTCTGGACCCAGCCAGGGATTTGACAGCAGTAAAATAAGGGAAAAGAGTGCAGGGCTCATGTGGAAGCTGACCTGTGCTGGCTGAGGAGGAGAATGTTTATTTTCCTGCAGACTAACCCAGGTTTCAGTTGAGTCCTGCTCAGTGTTCCATAAGGTGGTCCTGGAGAGGTGAGAGCTGGGAGCAGGATCAGACAGCTCAGGGAATGGATTGGGTTGGAAGGAGCCTTAAATCCCATCTCATTCCACCTCCTGCCATGGACAGGGACACCTTTCACCATCCCAGGTGGCTCCAGGCCCCATCCAGCGTGGCCTTGGACACTTCAGGGATGAGGCAGCCACAGGTTCTCTGGGCAACCTGTTTGCCATCGATTGAATTCAAGACCTCATTTATTCTTCATTTGTGAAATCACAGAAAAAGTTCCCAACCTCAGTGCATGAAAAACATCTCCATCTCCACAGTGTTGACTGAAGGGTTTCTAGACTCTGCTCTTGCTGTTCCACTTAACACATGCCCTGGGTGGCCTTTCAGCCACCCTCACGGCCAAAACTCATGGAGAAGGCACAGAAACTTTGGCTTTTTGGAATGTTTGTGTGCCTGGGACCTGTGTGGCTCCTTGATTAACAGGTCAGGATTAGGCTGGGCTGGGAGGGTGTGTGAATCCTTGGGACACACTGGGCAAAGCCTGGCTTTTATTAATCACAGCAGCCTTGGGAGCTGAGGGCTGACGGCAGAAACCACCTTGGCATGGTTCTGCTGTGGAGAGCTGGGAAATCTCTGCAGGGCTGGGGATTCCCAGCAGCAATCCCACAGCCTGACCCACCACAGTCCTGCCCCGAGGCGCTGGTGTCCCTGGGCACAGCATCCTGAAGGTTTTCCACATCCTCACTCTACACGTGTGTGTGCAACTCCTTTTCCTGTGGATTTTTGAGTAGATCCAGCACGGTCTGACCCCAGCACCAAAGTTCCTGGCTTGTCGTCTATCCTTTTTTTGTAAACTGCTTGGTTTTTTTTTTTTCTTCTTGTTATAAAATATTACAGTTATTTTTTATATGCTTCCAACCCTTTGTTTGCTTCTTATCTCATTCTTGGAGCTCCAGTGTGCCGGGGAATGTGCCGGAGAAATCAGGGTCAACCACTTGGGTTTCAGGAAAATAATTGTTGGCAATCCTTGATTGTTTTTCCCTCCCTGCATGTTCTGGGCTGTGGGAATCGGTTGCTTTTCAAAGCATTTTAAAGTGGGGGGGGGGGGGGGGGATTTAAAAAGTATTAATTATTCTGGGGGAAATTGCAACATTTTTGGTTTAGATGAAAACCTTCATTGCTGATCATTGGTGGGGATGGTAGGAATGGGATTGGTTGGGGGGATGCAGCATCAATTCAGAGCAGGAGCTGTAGGATGGAAGCACCAAAAATAACTTCTGTGCAGCTTGGTGGGAGACCCAGACTTTGTCCCAGCAGTGAATTGTCACCCAGCGAGCTCATCATCCCAGAAATGGCTGGAAGGGCAGCCAGGCGCTCAGTCCTTGTGGATCCTTCTGGAGAAGGTGAACAGAACATTGGGAGAATGGCTTCCCATTGCCAAAGGGTAGGGTTAGATATGGGATATTGGGAAGCAATTCTTGGCTGTGAGGATGTGAGGCCCTGGCACAGGTGCCCAGAGAAGCTGTGGCTGCTCCTGGATCCCTGGCAGTGTCCAAGGCCAGGCTGGACAGGGCTTGGAGCAACCTGGGACAGTGGAAGGTGTCCCTGCCCATGGCTGGGGTGGAATGGGATGTGTTTTAAAGTCCCTACTAATCCATGACTCTGTGCTTCCATGAATTCGGTGCTGTCCCGGTGGGATCTGGCACTAGAGGGCAGCAGCTCCGCGCCGGGCGGGGATCGGGGACAGGGGACGGGACAGGGACAGCGACAGGACACAGGGCAGGGACAGCGACAGCGGGGCAGGACACGGGGCAGGGACAGGGACAGCGGGGCAGGACACAGGGCAGGGACAGGGACAGCGGGGCAGGACACGGGACAGGGACAGGGATAGCGGGACAGGGACAGGACACGGGGCAGGGGCAGGGACAGGACACGGGACAGGGACAGCGGGACAGGGACAGCGGGGCAGGGACTGCGGGGCAGGGACAGGGACAGCGAGGCAGGACACGGGACAGGGATAGCGGGACAGGGACAGGACACGGGACAGGGACAGGACACGGGACAGGGACAGGACATGGGGCAGTCCCGCCTGCTCCTCCACGCCAGGCTCCTGCGGGGATCCCCGCCCGGCGTGGCTCCAGCTCAGCCACCCCATGGGGACAATGCAGGAGGATTTTGTCACCCATCTGCTCAAGCCCTGAGGAAGAGGAGGAGCGGAACAGAGTGAGCAGGAGGGGGTCTGGAGCTGCACCCCCGGAGATCCCACAGCGCGGAGCTGGGGCTGAGCCCCACGCCATCCTGCGGGAGCTTCCCAGCAGGGCTTTGTGCGGGACTGGGGCTGGGAAGGTTGGCTGGAGGAACAGCCTCTCCCTAAGCAGGGAAAGCTGCGCGATCCCCCCTGGCTGCGGCTTTGGGGTGCTTGCAGCCAGCCTGCCCTCAGGGGCTGGTGTCCCCATCGGCCTGGCCAGGAACGCTGCTCTGCCCTGGGACATGGATGCTGTTGGAAGGGAACACGGACAGTGTGACCCAACCCCAAACCAGCGCCGCCTCCAGCCCTGCTCTGGTCCCTCCCCGCTGGGGACACCCCCGGGGTGACAGGGCACAAGGGATGGGGGGACAGACCCCCTGCAAACACACCCCCGCTTCCAAAACCTGCTTTTATTTACATTTCAAGTCAAATCACATGCAAACTCTTTTTTTTTTCTTTCCTGGTTTTTCCTTAAGAAGAGTGTGATTAGCAAAAAAGACGCATTATTAGAATTTTCAAATAGCAATTAAATATACAAAAATAGAGCTTACAAAAAAACAAACAAACAGAGGAAAAAAAAAAAAACCATAACCAGCGAATGTTTTAAAAAATATTCTGCTGCAGAATTTGTAGTGTACAAACACGTCTATGAGGCTCGACGCTCCATAAACAGTCCCGGGTTTTTTGGGAGGGGGGACGGCCCCAGGAGCCCCCCAGCCCTGCCCCCGGGGAAGCCGCTGCTGTGTAATACTGACACCCCCTCCCCCAAACCCCGGAATGCGACCGGTGAGGATGGCAGGGGACACCCCAAAATTTGTGGTCGGAGAGGTGAGGGGGTGGCCCAGCTCCGCCCAGGCGCTGATGGGGGGTTTGGGGTATTTTGGCAAAGGGAAACCGCTGCCCGGAGCCCCCCGGGGCCAGGCTGGAAGCGATGGCATCATCCCAAAGGCCGGGATTTTTCCTGTCCTCCACGCCATGGCTCTCACTGCTGCCGAGGCCAGGACGGTGCCCATTGCAGGGACTCCAGGCCCCTGAGGTAGCCGAGGAGGGGGGCAGCCACCCCCGGGAGGGTGAGGGGGGCGATCCAAACCCGGGACACCCCACGGAGCTGCCACCCGCTGTCCCCGGGGGTGACACCAGGTGCCGAGGGGACAGCGAACCGCAGCACGACTCGGGGCGAGCCCCCATTTCCCCGCGGGAATCGCAAAGGCAAAGAACCGAAGGCGAAGAGGAGGGAGCAGGGATCGGCCGCGATGCCCCGCGATGCTCCACGGTGCCCCGCGATGCTCCGCGATGCTCCACGGTGCTCCACGGTGCCCCGCGATGCTCCGCGATGCCCCACGGTGCCCCGCGATGCTCCGCGATGCCCCGCGATGCCCCGCGGGACGTGCCGCAGCTCGGGGGCTCCGGAGGTCGCTGGTGCCACCGCGCTGCTTTCCCGGTGGCCGCGGCGCTGCAGAAGGGAGGTGCTGGAAGAAGGATGTCGTGCCGAGGACGCCGAGTCCCCTCCTGGCTCCGGCAGAGGATCCGAGCGCAGGCTTCATCCCGGCAGGATTTGGGGCTGCTCAGCTGCGGCCGAAGTGCTTTGGTTGTGTCCGAGTGCCGCGGGCGGGCGCGGGCCGGGCCCGGCCCGGGAGGGACTATACGATGTTCTGGGAGCCGGGCAGGGGTCCCTGCGGCGGGCCCGGGTCGGGCTTCCCGTGCAGCTGCGCCAGCTGCAGCACCGGCATGTTACACAGGGGACACACCTTCCGCACCTCCAGCCACTTGATGAGGCACCTGCGGACACGGGGGACACGGGCCGTCAGTGGGGACATCAGTGGGGACACCCCTGACATCAGCGGGGACATCTGACATCAGTGGGGACACACCTGGCATCAGCGGGGACACCCCTGAAATCAGTGGGGACACACCTGGCATCAGTGGGGACACCTGACATTAGTGGGGACACCTCACATCAGTGGGGACACACCTGACATCAGTGGGGACACACCTGACATCAGCGGGGACATCTGACATCAGTGGGGACACACCTGGCATCAGCGGGGACATCTGACATCAGTGGGGACACACCTGGCATCAGCGGGGACACCCCTGAAATCAGTGGGGACACACCTGGCATCAGTGGGGACACCTGACATCAGTGGGACACACCTGACATCAGCGGGGACACCTCACATCAGTGGGGACACACCTGACATCAGTGGGGACACACCTGGCATCAGTGGGGACACCCCTGACATCAGTGGGGACACCCCTGACATCAGCGGGGACACCCCTGAAATCAGTGGGGACACACCTGGCATCAGTGGGGACACCTGACATCAGTGGGGACACCTGACATCAGTGGGGACACCTGACATCAGTGGGGACACCCCTGACATCAGTGGGGACACCTGACATTAGTGGGGACACACCTGACATCAGCGGGGACACCTGACATCAGTGGGGACACACCTGACATCAGCGGGGACACCTGACATCAGTGGGGACACACCTGACATCAGTGGGGACACACGTGGCATCAGTGGGGACACCTGACATCAGTGGGGACACACCTGACATCAGTGGGGACACACCTGACATCAGCGGGGACACCTGACATCAGTGGGGACACCTCACATCAGTGGGGACACCTGACATCAGTGGGGACACCTGACATCACCGGGGACACCTCACATCAGTGGGGACACCCCCGACATCAGTGGGGACACCTCATATCAGTGGGGACACCCCTGGCATCAGTGGGGAGCTGTAAAAATCCCCCCCAAGTCCCTGACCCCACCCTGGAGCTTTGCTGCTGCCCAGTTTTTAATTCACCATTTCGGTGCCTTTATGTTTTATTGGGATTTTTGGGGGATGCTCTGTGTGTGTATACACAGGGATTTTGTATAGAAATGTTTTACATGTAATTTCTATTCCTATAATAGGGATATAAAAATGTATTCACATACTAAAAAATAAAATATATACATAAAAGGTGTCTGTGAAATTATAAATAGGTAACAATAATATACCATATGATACAGTCACTATATAATGCACATAAATAAAAATAAAAATTATGTAAATAATTCTGATATAATACCATTATGCATGTTATATATAATATGTTATATATAATGTTATATATAATATATAATATATAATATACAATATATATAATATATAGAATATAGAATACATTCTATATACTATATTATATATAGCATATAATATAGAATATATTATATTATATATATTATATAATATATTATATACTGTATAAATGTACAACTATATAAATATAGAATACATAAAATAATAATATATAGTATAAATATATAAAAGTAAATATATAAAATTTATTATATACAGAAATACAAAAGTATCTATAGTAAATAGTAGAATATGACATAGTATTAGCATATAGGATATTCTATAGTATTGTTATATAAAATATATTATTACAGCATATAGTAATGTAAATTGTAGTGTGTTTGCTTTATCTAAACCCCACCTATATAAAACATATATATTTACATTTTTCCTGGAATTATAGACTGAGTTGGAAGGGATCCACGAGGATCACCAAGGCCAACTCCTGACTCAGCATGGGGCACCCTGCAAGTTAAACCCCAAATCCCCTAACTGTGAATCAGTTTCCAGCTCCCAACCCCTGCTGCTCCCCACCCTCCAATTCATTCAATACGGGGATTTTCCTGCCATTCCTGGCCCTGGAATGAGGGTGGCAAGAGCCCCCAGCCCCAGGGCACTGCCCACACTTACTTCCTGTGGAAGGCATGTTTGCAGGGACAGATTCCCAGCTCGTCCTTGGGCTTGAACTCCTCCAGGCACACGGCACAGATCTGGAAGGGGTGAGATGCACAGGGTCAGTGGTTAGGAAGCAACATTTGCACATAAAAACTACACAGACAGCCAAAACCATGGAATTATGGAATAGTTTGGGTTGGAAGGGACCTTAAAGATGATCCAGTCCCACCCTGCCATGTTCAGGGACACCTTCCACTATCCCAGGTTGCTCCAAGCCCCAACCTGGCCTTGGACACTTCTAGGGATCCAGGGGCAGCCACAGCTTCTCTGGGCACCTGTGCCAGGGCCTGCCCACCCTCACAGGGGTGAATTCCTCCCTAAAGCCTTCCCAAATTTCGCTGCGTGAGCTTTGGGATCGCAGACTGAGGCTCAGGTCTCCGTTTCCTGGTGGAGCCTCCCCAGAACAGCCCCAAAGCTGGGATGCGTTTGAGGTTTTAGGGTGCAGGGGGATGGATCCACGCTGCTGCTTGGTCCCTGGGACTGAGCTGCATCCACAGGGATACCTCTGGAAAGAGGAAAAGGCAATGGGTCCATCTATCCCCAGGCTGGAAACGCTGCTGGCTGTTTCCCCAGCAGGCAAAACACAGCCAAAACCTCCTTCCCCCTCGCAGCCAATTCCTCCTGACTCATTTTGGATATCCCAGGGGATTTTGGATATTCCTGGGTGGTTTTCCCAGCCTCCCCGCCCTGGGATCTCTGTCAGTGCACCAGGGCCAGGTGCAGCTGTTGGGGTCATTCCCTGAGGAACACACACATCCCGAGCTCCCCCAAGGCCTGGGAGAGGCGAAATGAGGGAAAAAGGGGAAAACCAGACCCAGAGCCAGCGAGGGAAGAGCTGGGTGGGCGCTCTCCCTCCGCAGGGCTCGGGGCAGCGCCCCGTCATGTTGGAAAATTCCCACCCCGTCCTCTGCTTTCCAGAAACACTGCCTGCAAATGCCAAAATATAAACGCCCAAAAATGGGATATTTCACAGCTAAACCCTTCCAGGCTTTTTCAAACCCCAGGGAAGAGCTTGAACTGCTCTATTCCCTTCCCCACAGAGCCCTCGTTCTCCCCAGAAGCTGGGAGAGCTGCAGACAGCTGGGAACAGGGCTGGAGGAGGAGGACTGAGCCTTATCGAGGCTGTTCCCGGCTCTGGCACATTCCCAAATCCCTCCTGCAACCCATTTCTCACCCCAGGAAGTGCTTTGAAGCCTGTGTGCCGACAAAAAACCCACTGCAGATCGATTTAATGGGACTGGATCAGAAAGAGGGGCCTCCAGCAGGGACTGCTTGGAACCCTGGGGCCCTTGGGATTTACCCTGGAGATGTGGGGAGCGGAGGGCGAGGATAAAACGTGGGATGGGCTCTGCTCAGGGGATTAAAATAAAATAAATAGTGGCTTAGACACAACTGGAGCCGGTACTGAGCAGACGAGCAGCCTCGCGCCCGGATGTGGGTGGGCATTTCTGTTGTCTCTAGGGGAATAAATAAATCCAGGCAGGATTCGAGCAGATTCCTGCTCAAATTCAGCAGGGAAAATGAGCTGTGAATAGGAACGCTCAGCCCCAAAAAGCCTGGAAGGCCACAGAGGGAAAAAAAAAAAATAGCCAGGGTGTTTTAGCCCTCGGGGGCTGGGAGGGAGGAATGGAGCCGCCTCTCCCGGAGCCGGGGGAGTGTGTTTATCCTGGATTTCAGTTCTCCCTGCCAGAGCTGCGCTGGATATTGTCACGCCCCGATGGTGGCAGGACCAGAGGGGACATCCCCGCCCAGGGACATTGTTTATATAAGGCCCAGCCTGGCTCGGCCTCCCCTTATCCACAGCTTCTTATCAGTGCGATAAGAAGTACGCAATAAATAACAGTAACGATGCAGGAAAACGCAAGGGGAGCCAGGAGGAGAGAGAGGGTTTAATCCAGACCTTTGCAGAGGAGCTTTCCTCTTTTCCACTCATTCCCAAAGCACAGCTGGCTGCGTGCTCTGCTCCCCACAGAGCTGAATTCGAGGGTTTGCCCCCTCCCCAGGGTGAAGAAGAGGAGGGAGAGGGAACTTTTTGTCACCCCAGGATGTGCTCACCTCATGGAGGTTCAGCTCCTTCACCTTCTCCTTGAGAATGACCTGCAAGACAAAGAGCTGGGGTCAGGGCAGAGCTTCTGCTGGGAGCATTCCTAGGAAAAATCTCAATGAAGGGATCCTGGTGAGTGTCCCAGTAGAACTGGAAAGCCCCCAGTAAACCCAGCACAGCCAGGGAGCACGAGGGGCCCTCAGTAGGGACAGGAGAAAGAGTGCACTGGGACAGATGTAACCACAAGGACCAAATCCAGGAGGTTTCCTCCCAGATTTAACCCTCCTGGGCTCCCACACTCTGCTGCTTCATTTTCCCTCTATCCAAGCTGAGCACCTGGAGAGGGCTATAAATCCAAGATAACTGTGTTATCAGCCCAACTCTACCCAGCTTCCTGCTCAGATCAAGGGATCAGAGGCAGAAAATCCCACAAATCCTGGAGAGGAATCCGTGGAAGCAGCAGCCTGACGCCCACCTCTGGGCTGTGTTTATTTTAACTGGTGAGTGTGGGTGGGTGCAGGGAACCTTGCCAAGGTGATATGGAGCTGATCCCTGGAAAAACCCCGTTTGGAGCAGCCAGGTCCAGCCCTGGGAGCAGATTCAGACCCCACAAAAGTCAAGTTTGGTGGCTGGGGAAGGGATGGCACCACTGCTCTGCAGTGGGTGAGGGCTGGAGAGGTTGGGGTGCTCCAGAGCTGGAGATGTTCCACGTTGAGGACCTCAGTGGAAAATCCAGAGACCTGTGGATGAGCAGATGAGGTTCTGGGGGGCTCAGCTGGGAGGGGACAATTAATTAAATCAGAGGGGACAGATTGGCCTGGGTGGTACAGCTGCCCTTTGAGACCTGCCAGGAACCTTCAAGGGGAGGAACAGCGTGAGGAAAGTTGATGAGTTTGGCACTAAAGAGAAGGGAAGATGAAGGAAACTCAGAGGATCATCTCACCTGTTTGTAGGCGTAGAGCTCTTTGTGTGCCTGATGCCTGAGCCTGCAATGAAACCAGGGAGAAATGTGAGGTCAGGCAAAAAATTGGGAACATGGTAATACCTCGAATATTCCACTTCCCCCCATCGCAGATTTAACACGTTGTATTTTAATTTTTTTATTTCAGAAATGAGAATGGCCACAGGAAATGACACGTTTAGGCAACATCCAATTTCCCCTGTCACTGGGAAGGCAAGGTCTCCATCCCAAAGCACACAACTCCTCCCCTATCCCTCTTTTGACCTCCCTGATTTTCCAAGCAGACATCACCCACACGGTTGAGACCAAAAAAAAGCAGGTGAGGAAATCACAATCTTCCATAATTCCCCTCAGTTTCCAACCACTTCTGCTGGCAACAATTCCAAGACTGGATGTGGCACCGTTTTCCAAGCAAAGGGGATTCAGACCCAAGGAAAGCTCTGCTCCTGCTCCAGCAGGGACAGGGAAGGAAACTCCCTGCCCAGAGATTTCTCACCAAAGCCCCCATCACGCTGCTTGGGTGACACTGGGTTCCTCAGGCTCGGCTTTATCCTCAATTTTAAGATCAAACAACATCCACTCCTGGAGCAAACTGAGGGATGGAGAGGAATGGGATGAACCTATTCCAAGAGTATCTGCTGCAGTGGGAAGTCCAGCAGGAATTTTAGGCCACAAGCAAAGGGCTGGTTCCCTCCCCTCCCACTCCAGTCTCCCCTCTCCAGAGTCAGAACCATTTTCCATAGGCCAGGGGAGAGCTCCACAGGCATCTGCTGGCTGGAGAAGCCCATTAAGCTCCTAAAATAAATACATTTAAAATTAAAATAACCAATATTGCCTTTCATTACCAGACACGGCATTTAATAAAGTGCCTGGAAAACTCAGGAGGGAAGTCACCAAGGCTGAGGAGATGGCCAAGGACTTTCCATAAGGAGTCAATGTGTGGCTGCAGGGCTTGGAGAGCTGTAGGAATATTTTCCCCAGCCAGCCCTGAGTGTGATTTCAGATGGGAAACCCCCTTGCCTGGAATTTCTCTTCTCCAAAAATATTCTGGGGGCCGTCTGCAATCCCTGGCTGTTTCAACCTGAGCTCCTGGGGGTTTTCCAATCCTGCCACACTGCAGTGGGTGAGTTATAAAAACGGGATGGAAAAATATTTCCTCGTGTCTGACACCCTCCCCCAAAATGTCGTGAGCCTTAGAAGCTGAGGGATGGGTAAAAATGCACCTTAACGCTGCAGGGAGAGCTGCAGTTTAAATTTAATAAAATGCTGCCTGCGGAACCACGGAAAACACTGGCAGGCAAGGAGGAAAGGAGGAGGAGGAGATTGGGGTCTCGTCCCTCTGGCAGTGACCCCGAGCAGAAACAAGCAGAAGATGCAGGAACAATAGAGCAAACAGGATGGAACCGGCCCGATCCGCAGGGATCCGTGGCTGGGAAGGAGGTTATGAAACACAGATGGGGAGAAGCGAGGAGTGAGGCTGGAGAACACAGCCGAGGGAAAACTCCCGGAATGGGAAGCAGCATCTGTCTCATGGAGCACCGAGAGGCCACCAAGGGTTTTCCCCCCTGAGCCACAGCCACTGGAGCACCTTGTGAGAAAGGAGTGGTCAATAGGTAACTCAAGTTAACTACTGAGAGACAGAATATGTGAATTCTAAACCTAGAAAAAACAGGATTCCCTTTATCTTGTCAGGATAAGAGGGACAAGAATCTGTTTGAGGCCAGCACAGAAACCCTGAATCACCCACCAAGGACTGCCCATGCTCCAGAGAGAAAGGGGAAAAGTGCACTGTGATGGAGACTACAGATCTTCATCACGAGAAGACCCCAAAGACCACCAGGACACACAGTGGCACACAGCTAATGATATTAATGACTTCCGAAAAATGATTTGTATAACCACTCCCATCCCAGGGAATGTGATGAATATTCCTGAATGTTACCCATAATATTGTGTGTTGGCAGTGCTGGTGTGTGTGTTTGGAGGAGTGAATCCCCACACCCTGCGCCGAATAAAGCAAATCCCCACTGCTCTTTGTCTCTGAAGTGTCTCTGGGCCTGCTTGGGGCAAATCACTTGGACCAGTGGTGAGGAAGAAGCGATCACCTGGCCCTGGATCTGCACAGCTCCGTGCTGTAAGTGTGGATCTACAACACCCTGGACTGGTGCTGAGATTTTCCAAAAAACAAAACCCAGGCAGGGAGATTTTCCCAAAAGAAACCCTCCCTGGAGGTTCTGGGGAGCAGCACGAGCACATCTGGAGCCGAAGCGTGCAAGCTCAGCCTGCTGCTCCTTGCTTCCCTCTCTCTGAGCCAGGATCCTGCGCCAGATGGATGCTGGTGGGGCCTGGTGCAGCTGTCGTGAGGAGACCCTGGATCCTGGCAGGCTCTGTTCCCTCTTGGATCCGGCTCCATCCATCTCGTGCCAAGTGCTGCGACTCCCGAGGAATTTCTGGCAGATGTCTGACCGAGATAAGGGACCACACAGCGTGTGGCTGGGGATCCTGTGTGCTGTGACCCTCCCTGAAGGAACAAATGGCTCTCCTGGCCTTTGGGATCTCTTCCTGCAGGAATGGGAGCTCCCTGCTTCTCTGGGGGACTGAATCACCTGCAGCAAGTGAACAGCTACAGGGATAAAATGCAGAGGAAATTTTTTTTTTTTAAGGTTTACCTCCAAGATCTGCTTGTTTTATGTTTTACAGGAGGAGTAGAAAGGTTCTGGGCAGTGACTTTTTATCTCATCACTGTGTCCCTGTCCCCATCCCAAATGGGCTCCTTGGGCTCTTCATGGAATTACAGAATCGTTTGGGTTGGAAAGGCTCTCTAAGGTCATCAAGTCCAGCCAATGCCATGGCACTGCCAAGGTCACCACTGACCATGTCCCCAAGTGCCACATCCACAGGGCTTTGAAATCCCTCCAGGGACAGGGACTTCACCACTGCCTTGGGCAGCTGTGCCAATACCTAATCATCATTTGGGTGAAGAAATTTTCCCCAATATCCAATCTAAACCTCCCCTGGCACAACTTGAGGCCATTTCCTCCTGTCCCTGTTCCCTGGGAGCACAGCCTGACCCCCCCCCCCCCCAGCTGTCCCCTCCTGCCAGGAGCTGTGCAGAGCCACAAGGTCCCCTTGAGCCTCCTTTTCTCCAGGCTGAGCCCTTTCCCAGCTCCCTCAGCTGCTCCTGGTTCTCCAGACCCTTCCCCAGCTCTGTTCCCATCTCTGGACACAAAACCCAATCCCTGTGTTGGATCCTGGCAGGTCTGAATGCAGAAGGAAATAGCCCTACAAAAAATAGAGGGTTTTCAGGGTCTGTGTTCCCTGCACCTCCCAGACACTTTGAGCTGCTCCAGCCTGGGGAGGGATGAGCCTCAGATTATCCACAGCAAAGCACAGAGAGAGGACGCTGCAGCCTTGACCCAGAGTGAGGGTGGCATTGCTCAGCTCAGCATCCTTCTGGACTGGGTTTTATGGCACCAAAGGCAACATGAGTTTATCGCTTTCATTAATTCACCAGAGATCAGACACAACCAGCTGCCTGCAAAATCTCATTTCCTTGTTCTTCCTTTTTTATCTGTAATTTTGCCAAGCAGAGGCAGCAGCCATGAGGGACCTGAGCTCTGACCTGAGCGGTTTGCAGCAGCAGAAGAGCTCGAGATTCACCTGAACACTGCACAGGCAATGATGATTTTTGTCGTGAAATTCCTACTGGACTCTTTTTTGAGCCAATCCAATTAAAAATGTCACTTTTCCTCCACTTGGAGCGGGCAGCACAGCCTGTATTGACACAGCTGCAAGGCACAGCCCATGCTCTCTCCTTCCCCAGCACATCTTTTATTTAATGCCATCAGCTCTGAGATTTGGGGTGAATACATCTGATATTGGCTCTTCCACGCTCCGGATGCCTCCCCAGCTGGGGATGTGGGGGAGAGCTGCAGGGGATGCTCTGATCCGGAGCAGGAGATGGGAACCTGGGCCTTGAGGGTGGTGTCATGAGCCCTGCTTGGTGTTTGCCAAGTATTTGCAAATGTGGAGTCATGGGAAAAGAGGGAGAGGATGGGCTGTGTTGACTCTGAACCTGGGGAGGGCCTGGGGAAAGCCAGGAGCTGCTGTTAGAACCCCCATGGATGGAAGTGGAGCCCTGGAGCTCTGGAGGGGCCATCCTGTCCTTCTCTTGGTCTCTCTGCCCTTGCAGATGGGTGCTCCTCATTCTGCTGTCCACCTCCAAGGCTTCCCAAACCCACCAAAGTTTAGGCTTTTATATCCCAGACGAGCTGAGATTACACAGCAGCTTCTGTGGAGGTGAATGCTCCTGGGACATTGGCACAGCTAAAACCCATGGCATGACAAAAGCCTCCAGAACGGGGGCTGGAAGATCCTGTTTTGGTTCTGCTCTGCCAACAATAGAGCTGAGGAAGGAGGTCTGAAGAGCCATTTGTAGAGTCTCTCCAGGGTTTTGGGCTATAAAGGGATCACTGGATGACCTAATCCAACTCCCCATCTATCATGGGTTGCTAAATAGCACCTCAGGAACAGGAGCCAAAACGTCTCGTCCAGAAAGGTCCTCGGTCTTGATTTAAAGACATGAAGAGAAGCAGGACTTGCCACTTCCTTGCTGGCTCCTCTCACCGGTTACTCACCCTCTCTCTCTTACAGCACGCCTTCAGCTTCTAAATTTAAATATTTTCTGGCTTGACCTTCCAGACATTACTCCCTGTTTTTCCTTCTTTGGGGCATAACACACCCAGCGGGTGCCCAGGAAAATACTCTCAAAGTCCAAACACCTCTTCAGTTTTCTAAGTGAGCCATATAGACTCAAGTTTCATTGGTGCAAATCATGTCCTTAAGCCATCTGACATCTCTGGTCTATTTTTTTTGCATCCCCTCCCACTGGTGTCCCAGTTAAAATGCGAGACCTGGATGCAGATGCAACATCCCAGCACAGACTGGGACGGACTGATGTTTTGCACCTTTAAACATCCTTTTCTTGTGTGTAATTGTGGGAAAAAAAGATTAGGTTTGATGCCCAAGCAGCTCAAATCACCCCTGGGTAAACCTGGGTTTGGGCTCACCTGCATGTTTTATGAGGTTTTGCTTCATACAGAACTGAGAATGGGTGGAAATTATCAAGTATTTAGAAGGTGACATGGAAATCTTGCTTCCCTGGTCTAGAAGAGCAGGATAAAATATTTTTAACAGCCTCTGGATAGATAACCTGGTGGGACTGGCTGCTGTGGTGCAAGGAGGGACTGACTGGGTACCTGTTTTACAGGAACACAGGGAGGGGATGCAATGGATGCACAACTTGACCCCAGGGAGCTGGGGCCAGCTGAAAAGCCAGAGGGGAAGGGAAGGGGATGAAAAAGCTAGAGAGGAGAGAGAGGAATGCAGAATTTTGGCTGCCACTGCTGCTATAGAGATGCCCTCTGCTCCCAGGCACAGGCTGAAGCATAGCCCCCCATCCCAGGTTATGAGCACAACCCATCTCTATCACCACCTCGATTCCCAGGCACTGCATTTTTTCCCCACTTGCCTCATTTTCCCTCCGTCAGGAAGAGTTTCTCCTCTCAATTAGCAGCCCAACAATCTCCCCAACGGCCCATAAAATAATTAAAACAAGCCCCAAACTGGAACAACCTTTAACCCTCCCGTCCTGCTCCCCCATTGCTCAGATTAACACATCAACTCTGCATCATTAATCTCCAAACTGCGCTGTTGAAGGAGCAATTTGTGTTCAATAACCAACGGAGCAGGTATTAAACATTCCTTAGGCACGCAGGACACGAGTTACTCATTACAGAGGGAAATGTGTTGAAACATTAAGCAGAGAGCAGGGACCATAAAACATCCCTTTCCAGGCTTTTGGAGAAGCCACCACAATTCCATGCCTGTTTCAGCAAACATTTATCTCCTGTTTGCAGGTGGATACTGTGCCTGCTTTGTGGAACATGAGGCTGGGAAAGATAAGGTGATGCCATCCTCCTTTTGGGATGGAGGGATCAGTGATGGGCTTGGGAGCAGGGAAGCTCTTGAGGAACATTCCCTTACAATATTCCCTCACCTGATCAAGTAGCAACAGAAGAGCAAACTGAGGATGAAGACGAAGATGGCCGTGCCGAAAACCACGATGTATATGTTGAGAGGAAGGTTCTGGAACCCGATGTTCGGCATCCTGAAACTGTAATGCTGGAAGTCCGAGCTCATGGGTAGGCTGTGGAGACAGGGAGAAAACATTGGATGTGACATTCCTTAGGGACGCACTTTGCACACCAGTGGTTCCTTCAATGGAGGTGGAGGGGGCTGGAGATGACTTCTCACTCATCCCCCTCCTTTGTTCCAAATTCCCAGCTTGGTAATCCTGAAAACAATGTAGGGCTGGATCAGCTGGGGCTGGTATTTTCCTGCTCCCACTGGGAGCTTCTCCTGCAGCTCTTTTCCTTACCCACATCATCATTCAAGCTAAACACTGATGAGATGATGCATCCAAGCAGCCCCAGCTGCAGCCAGCACCCCTCAAACCCTGCAGTAACTGGGTAAAAATCCTGAAAGCAGCCAGGAAGCCTCGGAGCAAGGCAGGTTTGCCTTCCTTTCCCCTCCAAGGTTTCTAAGACCGACTCCTCATTCCACAGAACCCCCCTGCCTCCAAAATCATCAAGCATGCACAGGGCCTGGCTGGGTCCACTTGCTCCCTGTGCATTCCCAGCAGAGGGAGAGGACAAGGACATTCCCAAGACGCACAGCAGTGCCACCGAGAGAAATTATGGCGAGACTATGGACTCCATAAAGGAGGCTTTGTTTGTTTTTCGCATTTGAGACACAGGTTTGGTGGTTTAAAAGCACTTCTGCAGGTTTCAGCTTTACTTCTCAGCACAGCCCCAGGCTGCTTCCCCCAGGAAAACCCTGAGGCACCGGCGAGCAGCGGCCAAGAGGAAGAGGCAGCAATTTTGGCTGTCACGTCCCACGTCTGGGACGCGTGACCAAACCCTCCCTCCCCTCGGAGAGCCCCAATGAAACCCTGAGCAGCTGCCTGGGATAACGACTTCAGCAAATCATCTGCCCCAGGATTTTAATTGCACTTATTTATTATCTCTTATCTTTCTATCATTCTCTGAACCGGTCGCCCTCAGATAATCACAACTGTCGCTGGCCAGGCATAAAGTTCCCCTGCCCCCAACTTAGAAAAGGAAGTTAAAAATACACCTTGTTTTCCCTTCTGCCCACGGCAGAGGGCTGGACGTGGCGTGTGATGAAGTTTTACAAGCAAGGAAAGTACCTGCAGTCTGAGCCCTGTTTCCCAAATAAAATCACTGAGGGATAACAAAACCCTTCCCTGGAGCGGGGAGTTTTCCACGGCGCAGTAATTGCACAGCTCCTCATTTTGCACGGGGTGGGAAGACGGCGGGGAAACCGCGGGATCTGAACCCACACACGCCAGGGAGCAACGCTCCAAAACTCAAGTGTCCTCCGAGTGTCCCTCCAAGCAGCAGTCTCACTCCTCAATCTCCTTTCCCCCTTGAGGCCCCTTTTTTGCCAAACCCTGTGGGCTTTCCTCTGACCTCCCACCGGGAGCAGACTCACCTCTCATCCCGGCTGCCTCGCCGGGACTATCCCCTCACTGAAGGCAACATCCCTGCCAGCGCCAAACACCCGCCGTGAGCCTCCTTGCTCCGGCTGCTTTCAGTTTCCTCAGCTCGCTGGAAGTTTCGAGGCGATTTCTGGTAAAGCCTGGATTTGATTAAAGCCTCCAGAGACCAACACGCATGTTCAGAACCTCTCCCGGCCAACGTGGAAACGCTACAAGAGCTCGGGGAGCTGACACATCCCCCTGCCAGCGCTGGTGGGGATGGGATTTTATAGCCCAGCAACCGCCCGGCAGCTCACGCTCCTCCACCGACGCTTGTTCCGCTCAGCTGAGCTGGTTTGCTTTGCAAATAAATTTAAAAAAGCCCAAACCAGCCCCCAAACCTTTGTTCCCAGCTCCGGCGGAGTTAATGCGCAGCTCGGCGGCGCAGGGCTGGGTTTGGGTTTCAGTCCCACGCCAGGTCAAAGGGATTTGGGACGGTTCAGGAGCTCCCCGCGGTCACGCTTGTGGCACGAGGATGTTTGGGCTGCAGGATGAGGCTGCCCCACCTCGCCCTCAGGCTTGTGCTGATAATCACTGCCTTTGGCCAAGGTTGGCTGCCTCCAGCTCCTCAGCCACCCAAGAGAAACGTCCTCCGTCTGGGAAAGCTCCAGGTGACTTTTTGCAAGGAAGAAGTCTTGGAGGAGAGGCAACAAAACCAACCAGCGCTGGATTGTTATTTTTCTTTCCTTTATGACTTTTTTTAACTTGTGATGGTCTTCTCAGCAATCCCACTAGGAGATTCTGCGGCAGACACGGCAGGGAAGGAACATCCAGGCTGCATTCGGGGCAGCAAATCCCATCAAGCCAGAAAAATTCCTCATGATCGTATGCACCTGAGCTGTGCCACGTTTGGACCAGTCCCCACATCCACGAGCACAGCTAGAAACCATCACAGCCTTCAGAAAATAAACAGTCAGCAGAAAGAGAGCTCAGACCAACTCCCAGCATCCTACTCTCCTCCTCCAATGGAACCATTTCCCTAATATTTTGCCCCGAAAGGGCGTCACAAACACAGCCAGGACCTACCTGCCAGCCATATCGTGAGGGCTCAGCCTCCTGGGGACAACCCTTCCGTCCCCTGTGGTGCAAATCCAGGGAGTCCCACACCAGATTCATCCAACCCCCGTGTGAAATAACCTTCTCCACATCAGAGCTGCCCTGGTCCTCCCTCCCTCCTGCTGCAACAGCTGAGAAATGTTACAGCAAAAAACACGGAGGTTAAAGGGGAAAAATCAGTTAGTCTGCCCAGGATCCAGGAAACTGTTAACTTTAAAAGACTCCAGTGAAATCTGATGATTTCAAGCAGCCAAGCTTTGGGGTTGGTTTTTTTTTTTTTTTTTTAAGGGGAGTCGGGGGGAGGAACTGTATTTTAATCTGCTTCAGATTTGCAAGGGCGCAGCCAAAAGAAATAAAAAAGGAGCCATAAAGAGGATGAAAAGTCTCTGGTCCAGAACAAAAGCCTCCCTGTTGCTTTCTCCATGCTCAAGGCACCTCAGAGCAGGGAGATGATGCTCATGGGGCACTTATGGCCCCCAGCATATCCCTGCAGCCCCTGGGATGGGGGACACAGACTGCACATAGGAAAGGGGGCACTAGCACAAGGTGCCCAGAGCAGCTGTGGCTGCCCCATCTCTGGAAGTGTCCAAGACCAGGTTGGAGCAACCTGGGCTAGTGGAAGGTGTCCCTGTCCACGGCAGGGGCTGGAAATGGATGGTCTTTAAGGTCCCTTCCAACCCAAACCATTCCATAATTCCTTGATTCTATGAAAAATAACACAGAACAATGGTGTCCTGGGACGCAGAGAGCCACAAATGGCAGAGCAACCTGAGCTCCACACGTCTCCTTCCTTACACCCTCCAATGACTCAGCCACATGGGGCCAAGCACATCCAAGTTTCTCCAGGAGGGACAAAACCAAGCTTTAATTAAAAGCCAAGTCCTGGTTAATGGCTCATCGAATAGCCAGGAAGGGAGTGTTACAGGTCAGCGTGAGCCCCAGCGTCGCAGCGCTTTGATTACACGTTGGGCTGTGAAAGGCAAAGCTGGAGAAGCCACGTTGCCAAATTAATCCCCATTAGAGCCACAGCCAGCACTTAATGCATGGGGCCAACCTCGTACCCAGAGCATTCCTCAGGAGATCTTACAGGGATTAATAAAGGATGCAAGTACGTTCTCATAGGTAGAGAAACTGAGGCAGGGAGGAGGAGGGGAGTGAGGCAGAGCTGTGGCCCCTGAAGCCAGGGGGTGACACCAGGGATGCCGCTCTAGGTGATGCCATGGGCTGAAAGCTGCAGATTTTTGCTTTCCTGCTGCTTTGCCACATGAATTTGAACTGTGTGCTCCTTCTCAGGGCTTTACTTATTAAAAGGAGCTCCTTGTCCTTTCTAAAAAAAAATTATTATTATTTATTTATAAGATCAGTGCATAAAGGGGCCATGCAAGTGCTGTGCATCATCACACCTAAATACAGCTCACATGCTGGGTGGAGGGGTGGCTCCTGCCTCTGCTGTTGTAAATAAACTCCTGTTTATAGAGGGATTTACTTTATGTTTTCAGGACAAACAGCTTTCTCCACAGGGGTTCAAAGCAAACTCAGACTGAATCTCCTCAGCCATTGACGGGGGAAACTGGATAGAGCTGGTGGTCCGAGCATCCCACCAGCCACACTGGCAAAGCCAACCCATCTCCAGGAAACACCGAGCTTCAAATGCCCAGCAGAGCCAGACAGAGGCAGGCCTGAAATCACCAATCCCAGGGAAAAGTGAACGCTAAGCCATGGCCAAACTCCAAGCTGAAATATTTTATCGATGGGAAAGGTTTCAAGCGGGCGTGAACGGCATCTCGAGTTTCAAAGGCGTTTCGCAACGTGTTTCAGACAGGTTTAACCAAAAGCTTTATTAACTCGGTTGAAAGTTAAACTGGGAGCAGCTGACAAGACCTTTCTGAAACAGCCCAACTTGTGTTGCAAAGCAAGGTATTCTTCCATGGAATGATTCTACAACAAGAAGGTTATTTAATGGCTATGACTAACGGGATAATATTTAAATGAAAAAGATTCTTCCAGGTGTTAAGAAGCAGCAGCCAGAGATGCCCGTGTTTAACTCGAAGGCAAAAAATCCCCCTCGTGGACCCCAAAAGCAAAGCGAAGCCCTGACCTCAAGCAGCTGGAAGGAATTTCCTTCAGCTCTGTCTCTGGAGCTGGTCCAGCGCCAGGATCCGCAGCGTGGCGATGGGAAAATCACAGGCAGCTGCAGAGCACACCCCAAACCAGCACCGCTGTCGCCCCAGAGGTGCCACGTGGCTGCCATCGCCTTTGCCTGCCATGGAATGGGGGAAAACTCAGCGCTGGAGTGACGGCCTTTGCTGTCCAAAAGCAGGGAACAACAGGATTAAAAGTGGGGGGAAACAAAACCTCCTGGCATGATGCAGTTTTATGGAGCTACGACGCTACCATGGGGATGCCACATCCAGCGCCAGCCCCGAGCATCCAACCCGGCCCAGATCCTTCACTCCGCAAACCTGGCAGGGAGTGCAGGAGCGTGAGGGATGGTGCAAGGCTTGGCAGTGTTATTGATTAGTGGGATTAATGTTCTGGGAAGAGGGAACATCCCAACAGGCCCCTCACACCACAGGCAGAGTTGTACCGGGATCCAGCAAAGCTTGGCCAGGGTGGCGCAGCAGCATTGCAGCAACAGAAAGAACTTTTGGGTGTCAAACAGAACAAAAACCAGTTTGTTTCACCCATTTTGGCTGTGTGCAGGCCTGGGGGGTGGTGGTGGGTTTTTGTTGTGTGCCTAGACAACCAAGAAACCAAACTGACCTCCAAGCACGAAGCGCTCCGGACCTTTGATCCCTCCTCCCTGAGAGCGGATCCGATGCTTTTTTTGAACTGGAATCAGGAAATTTCCTGGCTGTGTTCCCCAGCTGGCCAACACCAAACACAAAACCTTAACCCTCTCTCCACTGCCTCTGGGCAGGGGACACAGAAAGAGATGTGACAATGCGACAAAGCAATTGGCAAAAAATAGGAAAGTCTTTGTATGGAAAGCAACATCCGGCAGCACGACTGTACCACTGCAATTTCCAGCAAGTCCTTCTGATTCCAGACAGCTTAAGACACAAATAATCTGAGAATCTTAAAACTGAAGAGAACCTTTAAGTGGAAAAATGTTTTTGCTACCACTGGCAGAGAAACGTGCAGAAATGGGTCAGCTGCAGCTCCCATCACCCACTGTAAAGTCAAGTTCTTTCTCTCAGCTCTGTTGGAAAAGCAAACCAGAGGTTTGCTCAGGGCTGATTTTGCAAGTTCCAGGAAAACAGGCAAAAATAAACAGAAAAAAAAAATTAAAATCAATAGCGCTTTTTAATCTGGTCTGGAGGAGGGGGAAGCAGAGTTTGGAGGAGAGCCCTGCTTGAGCTCCCATCAGGAATGAGAGCTGAGAATTACTTCTCAGGAGGGTTTGAAGCAGAGCCGGCAGCTCCCCGCTCAGAAAGACTCACACAAGCTGCCCAAGGACAGCTCAACTCACTGCTTGGAGATGAAATAACACTTGAGGAATTTTTCCCCTTTGGCCCTGGGGATTTGTAATTATTTTTCCCCTCTTTTCCTGGCACACAGCTCCAACATCATGACCTGCTGAGCTCACTTTTCCTCCCGAAAGTGTGGTGGGAAAGGATGTGCTGCTGCCTCCTCCTGCCCCCAGCTCTGTTTGTACTCACGAGGTGAAAGGAGAAGGCAGGAGCCACCACTTCCCTCAATGGGCTGATGGTGGTAGGTTAAATTATTATTAAATTTGGGTGTATTTTAGCCCAAAAAGAGCAATGAGAGCACAGACAGGTGGGAATAATCTCCCACCCTCATTTGTGGTTGCTTTTCCTCTTTTACAGTCTTCCCTAATGAACAGGTTCCTTGGGGAAAGCAAATTGGAAACTCCATGAGAAATGCTCAGCCTACACAGCTGAAGGGTCAGAGCAGAGAAATTGGTGTTAAACACTCCAGGGAATTTGAAAATTCCTGGGTGATGACACAGAACTGTGGGAAGCAATGGGGACTCCCAAAATATCACATCTGGAAGAAAAAAAAACCCCACTTTGATCAAGGCTGAAACAAAACCATTCACTTTCCACGGAGCCAAAGAGCAACTTGCTCTCTCCACTCCCATATCGAGAAGTAGACGGATTAAACAACTTCCTGAAACCCTTTTTCCCCCATTTCCTAAGTTCCTTTAATGGAGGGAAAAATAGCAATCAGTGCAACACGCAGGGATCAATAATCCTACAAAATCCTGCTGGAGACAAGCACCCTGGACCAGCGATGGGATCACAGCTGCCAGCAGCCGTCCTACAAAGGCAGTCGGAGGAGCCAAGCACAATTCGGGAAGCAGGAAGGCATAATGCTCTCGTTTACACTAAATAAGGTTGCTAGGTTATGGATTTTTGAGAGGGGGGGCATAATCTGAAAGGGGATCCAGATGGCTGTAAAGCCTTGTGGTGGAAAAGCAGCATGAGGCCAGAGAGGGAAGAATTCCTCTTTATGCTGCTGCTGTCTGCTCCCAGATCCTGGATTTCAGTCCTCAGGAATGCTCTCTGTGGACCCTTTTAATTGCACCATTTATATTTGAGGTAAAAATTAAGGAAAAGAGGTAGCTGGATGAAGAAGAGTGACAAAGCTGTTGACTGGATACCGGGAAAAAAGTCCCTAAACAAATCCTATGGAGCAGGATTCCCCTAAACTCACATTGATCCAGCCAGGTTTGTATTTTACAATGCCGACAGCCTGAAAAAGCCTTTGGGAAAACCCAGACAATCCCAAACCCCTGCCTGCTGGGAATTCACACCAATGCCACGTCACTGGCCTTTCCAATTTTTCCTAATGCTTCCAAAAAATGAGCTGCACAGTCAGCCCACCCTTTCCTGGTTTTGACCCAAGTACTTGAATTTAGGGGAGTATTTTTTTCATCATTCCTCTTCTCTTGCTGAAAGAGACTGGGATGGTTTTGCAACACTTTATAGAGTCCAGCAAAAAGCCCTCATGGGAGTCATATGGATACAGGACAAAAACTGCTTCACCTCTATGGGATTGGCACAAGAAAGGTGGCTGCAAGGATGGAAAACCCCTCAAAATTTAGTTGGAAATGGAAAATGGAACTTTGCTGCTGCCAGACTAGCACAGCCAAGTGAGGTGCTTGGAGAGAAACATTCACAAACCCAACAAGTGCTTCTCCTTCTCAGCACTGAGGGTGATGCCACAAGTATCATCCCTCTTCCCTTTTCTCCAGCAATGGTGGCCTGACCTTCGTGGGATGCAGAAAGTGAAGGGACCTTAGTGAAGCACCGCCACAGGTGGCCCAGTGACATCGTGGACTCCCTATCCCTGGAACAACCCAGGCTGGTAGAAGGTGTTCCTGCTTATGGCAGGGTGGAGGAATGAGATGGTCTTGAAGGTCCCTTCCAACGCAGACCATTCCATGATTCTGTGATTCTAAAATCCAGGTGTACCCACATCCCAGGGGTCTGAAACCAGGAGGTGATGGACAACAAGGTGTAAATTTTCAGCATCACCCACTCACACCCCTCCTTTGCCCAGGGATCGTGCTTCTTACAGGGGTTCCTCATAAACTGAACCCTAAATAAGCAAAACCTCAATTTACAGCTGTGCTGCTGATGCAGGACATGTTTAAAAACAAGAAAAGCAAACCAAACTCCTTTTGAGAAAGTTACTTGAAATTTACATTTTTCTTGCAGCTGATTGAACAAAATCTGCTAAATATTTTCCGAATGCTTCAAGGCTACAAAGCTAAAAACCACCAGCGGGAATTTCAGTGTAACAGTTTACTGTCGGATCTCCACGAATTCACGGGCGCTGAATCGCCTACTAGAAGGGAAAATATACGAGTGGCACTAAGGAGGTGGCTTAGCAACGAGCAGGCTGGCAGCTTCGAGTGGCTTTTTAAAGGTCAAGAGAGAACACGATGTCTGGAGCCCTCACGTTCCATTTTTTTACCACGATTTAATGATATTTCTGGCCAGTCCGGTTATTAAATCGCCGCCCCTCACCAGCCAGCCACACATCTGTTAAACCCAGGCTTTAAATGACGATTTTCCCCTCCTCAAATATCCTCTTCCAACCCATCCCCACCTTCACCAAAGTGGGGGAAAAGCTTTGTTCAGATGAAACACAAGGAGAGGTCCCAGCACTGAGGGGATTTTTGGGAAGTGCCGGCGAGCAGCATCATTGAAATTCAGCGGGAGAAGCTGGTTTTCCTCAGCTCCACGGGGGCTGCCATGTTAAATCACATTTGGATTCACAGTACAAGGCTGCTAAAATACCACCACGGTGCCTATTGGCACATTTCAATGAAAACGCCGTGGCCTCATTAGTAGAGTGGAAATTATGAGCTTGTCTTTGTATATATTTAAAAACTCGCCTCTGAAACTCTACTGGGCCAGGGCCAGGAATTCCTGGCTCCAAGCTCCTACCACTCGGCAGTTCAGGATCACTTTGCTCACACAGGTCAAGCGACCACGCAGCCATCGACCCGGGAAAAAAGGCATTTAAAAACTGCCCTGCAGGGAGAGGCAACAGGGTTTGAACTAAACCCTCCTCCCTGTCAGCTCCCTTCGAGCTGGTTAGGGATCAAGTCCTAATGAAAGTGCAGGTTGTAATTAAGAGGATGCAGGAATGTGGGTGTGTGGAGTTTCATCCTGCTCCCAACAGCTGGGGTGAAGCATCCTGCTGGCCCAGAAGCGCCGTTCCCCTTTGGGGATGGACCACAAAAGCCCAAATCCTTTGAAATGAGGGGCAAACTCGTGAAATAATACGTTTTTTGGGATCTGCTCCTCTCAAGATGGGAATTTGCAAGTCTCTGTGAAGGAAAACTTTGGGCTCAGCTCCCTACTTACCCGCACGGGTGCCGCAACGCAGCCAAGCCACGCAAACCCAACGTATCTGCTTGAACGGCTACCGCGGTTTGGTGCCAGGGATGCTGGAAGAAAAGAGAAAAACACCCTAAAAATTGCACAAAAATCCAGAGAGAGTGAGAGAGAGGATGAAGACATGGTTTTTAAAGGCTTGGATTCGCAGATTCTCCCAGAAACTGCTTCAGCTCTTGGTAACAGCACAGAGATCCCCTTTTAAAACACGGCGATGACGTTACGTGGCATAGAAAGAAAAGGGGGGGAGGCTTGGCTAATCCTCACAATTTTATAAGCATCTGAGACACTAATCCGTTGATCTCATTGAAAGGGATTAGAATTACTCCCTTGCCAGGAAATTTAAGAAGTTTTCTACCAGATGTAAACAAAAGCGCGGAGCAGCCCGCAGAGACGGCTGCCACACAGCGAGTCCTCACGGAGAAATCTGCACCAGGGCTGGTTTTTGGGGTGGGAAAGGGGAATTTCCAGCCCAGTGCTGTCTGGAATGATGTGGGTATCCAAGGCAAGCCTGATCAGTCCATCCACAGTCGCCTAAAGACAGGATCCCATCCTGGGCAAGCAACCTGCCAGGGCTTCACAACCCATCCAACTTTTATAAGAATGATGCTCCAGCTAAAAAAATAAAAAATCCATCCCAACCACCTGACTTGTTCTGCAGTGGCCTAGGAAAACATTATTTTAATAATAAGAAGAAAGAGGGCAAATTTCTGAGCAACAAAATCCAAATTGTGCCCAGCTTGGCAGCAGCCGTCATCTGCACAGCTTTGTGGCAAGGACCTGGGTTAATAAGGTGGGAAAATATAACACAGCATCCTCATGGAAACAGACTGGGATCTGCTGCTACCCTCACAACGAGTGATTCATAATACTGAAGAATAAATTATTTGGTATAGAAGATGAAGCAGGCAATGTACAGTCTGGGTTTTGATATCAAGCAGTTTGCTAGTAAGTTGGATGTTTTAGCTCAGAACATCAATAGCTGAGATAAATCAAATCTGAGGGAAGCAGAAAGGATTCAGGGGATCCTTTGGAGAGGAAAAGCAACTTTTGTTAGAAAACAGAAGTTTTCTAAGAAACTAAACTTTTGTCAGTGCTTACTTCTTTCCTCTTTTAAATTCCATCCAAAAAAGAAACCTAAGGAGACTCAAGTTCCAACCTCAGTGTAAAGAAAGCCTCAATTTCACCAGCTTGTCTTAAAATCCCTCCTTTTGGAGGTGCCTGATGTGATGTCGGTAGAATCCCTCTTCTCCAGCCCATTTTTATGCAGGATCATATAATTTTTAGTCTTTAGGCACAAATACTGGCTTGGCTTTGGGAAAACACCCACCGTGCCCATCTCCTAACTCCCTGCCAACACTCCCACTCCCAGTTTTAGCATCCAAGGCTGGAATAAACCACCTGATGCCAGGCTTGTCTCCAGCTCCATCCCTTTCACATCCCAGGCCTTTCCCATCACCTCCTTGGCCCGTTCCTCCTGCTGCATCACTGGCAGCTGCATGGGGAAGATGCTTCAGGCGGAGGAGGATATGAGGAAGCCCAAAGAACGGTCAGAAGCACACGACAACTCAGCACCCCCGAGGCAAAGCCACTGCCGAGAAAATGATCCATTTTTCCTGCTTTTACTCCCAAAATGCCACCCCCAAACAACACTCAGCACAATGGTGAGGGTGTTTTGGTGTGAATGCCAAGTGAGACTGGGGTGCAGGGCTCAGCTGACAGACACCCAACCCACACAAGCACCCGCAGACAGGCTGCAGCCAGCTCATCCCCATTTATTCAGCCCCCAAAACACCCAACGCTGCACAATCCCGTCCCACTTTGGACGGCCACCACCGCCACAGCCTCCAAAAGCCTTATCTTTTATCTCACACGCCAAGAGAGCGAAAGGCCGGGTTGTCACCCAACACTTCTCAACTAAAATAGAAAGAAAAACCCCAACCCCACACTTCTCAACTAAAACAGAAAGAAAAACCCCAACCCCGCAGCTGCGTTTGAGCGGAGCCAGGAAATCGCCTCGGGGAAGCCCAGCCTGGCAAAAGGTTTTTATAGGGGACAATAGAAAAATGGGAGTCGATAAAGCACCGAGGAAATATTTGCCTGCTCGGGACAAAGCTCTTCGTGGAAAGAAGTTTAACTCGATCTTTACGATACCCCGACAATTTAATTCCACGAGTCCCGGTCGCGGGAGGCACAATCCACTCGGGTGGATTTCTTGTAGTTGGAAGTTGTCGGGTGGGAGACTGTGATCCCTCCCACCCACTTCTGATGGGTAATTTGGCTTCACCCACTTTCTTACCTGCCGGGCTGCTCCTCCTGGATTTCAGTGGACCGATGGGAGAGCTGAAATCCCCTGGCTCCACTCCTGGGAAGCCGCACGACCACAAAGCTCTTCTATTTTCCCTGAAATACTCCCGTGAGCCAAGAAGCTGGGAAACCCACTCCTACTCCACGGGCTGGGAGAGCGACAGTGGGAGGGCTGGAATCAGGAGGGCAGCTGCCTCCTGCTCAGCACTTTCAGTTTCTCTCTCCAAGCGCTCTCCTGGCGCGACTTCCTCTAAAGCGCTTTGCGAGCGAAAAGCTGCATTAGCGGTGGGATTAATCCTCTGAGGGGATAATAAAATCACAGAATCATGGAATCGTTTAGGTTGGAAAAGCCCTCTAAGGCCATCAAGTCCAACTGCTAACCCAGCACTGCGAAGGCCTCCACTAAACCATGTCCCCAAGTGCCACTTCTACACGGCTTTTAAATCCCTTCAGGGATGGTGACTCCAGCCCCTTCCACGAAAAAGTGGTGTCAAACGCCTTGCCAAAGTCCAAACAGACACACCTACAGCCTCTCCCTCATCCACCAAAGCAGGTCACCTTGCCATAGAAGGAGATCAGGTTGGTCAGGCACGACCTGCCTATCAAAAACTCACTCTGGCTGCTCCAGATCCCGATTGCCCCGTCCGTGCTGCGTGATCAGGGTGATCTGCTCCTGTCACCTGACTGACAGCCCTGAAGTGCCCCAAATCCTCCTTCCCGCCCTTCTTGTAGCTGTGTGTCACATCTGCTCATTTCCAGTCAGCTGAGACCTCCCAGATAGCCAGGGCTGCTGGTAAATGATGGAAAGTTATCCCCATCCATTGCAGAAATCCATTCGTTTGAGTCATCCCACATGTCTCTGTGCTGGCAATGATGTCACAGCTTTGCTAATGCACAGCGGCTTCCAGCTCCTTCTCCTTTTGGTTTCCATGCTGTGGGCATCGGTGCAGATCAGTTGTGTTATCAATCCCATCACCTTTTTGGAGAAGTCCCAATTCCTACGTGACCATTCTCGGGGGCTTCCTTGGTTTCCAACACATCACTAACCCTTGCGGCTGTGCTGCCACATGGATCTCCATCCCCTGCCTCCATGGAGACAGCAGACTGAAGGACCTGGCTAGCACACATCAAACATCAAGGTGGGGCCCCAGGATTATCTGATGTGAAGATCCTTTTCCCCCTCGGAGCCAGGAGTACATCAGCTGTTGTCAGCACTCCTGGTGTCCAGCAAATCCACCCAAAATAAACCTGGAGAAGAAGTCATTCTTGCTTGCTTCTCACACTCACAGTCCTGAAGCTGGAGCAGAAAAAGTAGGACTTTCCTGCCCAGGCTTCCTTCCACCCTGCCCTCGCTGCTCCTCCTGCTTTTCAGTGTCCCTCCTTTTTCCACAGCCTGATCCAGCTGTAGCTCCGGCATCGGAGCAACCTGGGACCTTGCAGCCTTTGGCTATGCTGAGCCAGCTGCTTCCAGCTAAACTGCTCCATGAGCTCCTGCTGCCCATCCATGCACTGGCACTGGCGCCGGGCTCGTCTCCTCTCGCCCTCCTGCAGCACCACATCCATTCGTGAGCAGGACACGGGCCCTCCACATGTGGCTGGAACCCTTTCAGTTTGTTTTTTTGTTCTTTGATGGAATTTACACATGCCAGACAGGTAGAAAAACTACACATTGCCCGTGTTACTGTTCCAGAGGAAACAGCATCTGAAAACAATGCAGCTCTGTCTCCAGTGGGTACCGCTGCACCCCCGGATGGAGGAACAGGTGCTGTTCCAGCCCACTGTCAATGGCAAGGCTTTCCCATTCCTCAGGTCACGAAGCAAATCACCACCGCCCATGGCTGCAGCAAAACCACGTGAGTTTGGATCCTCTCCTGGAGTGTGTTTTCCATTGGATCACTGGCATTTCTCAACCCAGCGAGCGGCAGCCGCCGGGCTCAGGCGATGACTGGGCTCACTCGCAGATAAGCCCCGCATCACATCATCACTGATGCCGCTTTAGAGCCCTGTCAGCGACTTGGGGTGGGGACACGGGCACACCAGGATGGCCACTCCCGACCTGAGTCTAAGCGGTTCCAGGGCAACAGTGACAGGGGAGGGGATGGCTGTGACGGCCGATCTTATCTTGTGTCAACAACACTTGGCTTTAAGGAGAATGATTGCAGGAACGAAAACAAACAAAGCCAGCTCGGCCACACCAAACACTGCTGAGACGGGGGGAGCTTCAACCCCGAAAATACACCCTCCAGGCTTCCACACCAACGGTCCAAGTTGGCTGAGGACCACCAGAAGGATCTGCACCTCCTGCCACAGCCCACAGGATGGGCTTGTTTGGGTTTACTGCACAGCAGGAGGCTGGCAAGGTGGGAGAGGACTGTGTCTCAGCCGTGTCATCCCAAGGCAGAAGGTTCCAGGTGCGGGTGGTGGGAACAGATGAGCACCAGCTGTGCCTCTCTCCACCTTTTCCACATCCAGGTGTTGCTTTATGGCTACGAGTGAATCACACACAACACGTCTTTGGCCACATAACCCAAGTGGAGGTGACAGCAGGTCACTGGGAGGGGTGACCCAAAGGGGAACACCTGGAGTGATGGTCCAGAAGCACAAAAGCCCTCCTAGCTAAGCTGGGTGTCCTCCTGTCATCTCACACATCATTTAGTCCAGGAGAGCAGCTGGAAGTTGGCTCTTCTTGGGGAAAACCTCCAGGCTTGGCTCAGCTCCAGAGTCCTGAGCAGCTCTGCTGCTTCCTCACCATGGAATCCACCTCCTCCTCCTCCACCCCATCACCTGCCTCTCCCCCAGGACAGGGCCAGGACCACTCTCCAGCCAAGAACAGTGCCAGCAACCAGCAGCCATCATCTTATTTCCCATTTGGCGCACAGTATGCCTCATCTGAAAGTCCGACAGATCCCACAACATTCAGAGAACACTGACCCCAAGGTGTCCTTCACGGCTGATCCATCACAGTTATCTCCAATCACACCTGGAGGCGACTGGATCTGAGCCTGGGATGCACAAGCAATAAGTTCCAGCAGAGCTGACCCTCCTCCACATCTTATTTCCCCCACATCTGAGACAGCCTTTGACCAAGTAGCAGAGCTGGAGTGTCCCACCCAGCCTTGGTGAACAGGGACAAAATTAGCAAATCTGAGCTGAGCAGCGGCGGAGCAGAGCTTTGGGAGGCTGTGGAGGGGATTTCCTTCAGCAGCAAAAGTGGGAGATGTGCGAGATCACCACCACCCACACCTCCAGCAGTTCCACCACTGGCTAGAGATCAAGGCCATCACCTGCAAGCATCAGCCCTCTGACTCGGTAACGGGATCACATCATCCCTCCTGCCTGCTGCCAGCACATGGGGCTGGAAGCATTTATTTTCCCTTTTTAAATACATTTTAAATACCTCAATTAGTGCATTTTGGGTTCATTCCACATTGCCCCGAAGCAGTTCTTCTGTCAGGGGCTCTATCCTTCCACTGTTGATTATAAGTGGGGCACAGGGTTGTTATTTTTCCAGGCCAGGGGCCAAATTTGTATTTAATTTTTGCTCCAGATGGCACAGTACTCCAGATGCATCAGCTGGAGCATCGAACCTGTATGAATAAAGTAATAGAGCAAACAACCTGATTTACTCAGGGGCTGTTTGACACGCTTAAGGTGCTTTGTGTACATCTGTTGTGAAAAAAAAATAGCATTCAAATGAATTCAGGTGATGGCTTTGCTATTAAACCCAACATCTGAGGGAAATGAAACAACAGTAGGAATCTAAAAAATAATGATGATAATAATATTAGAATTTATATTTTGCTTTCTATAAAGTCAAGGATATATATTTTTTTTAAAAAAGGCTGATTTCAGCCATCAGTGCTGAGCATGGGCCTGGGTTTTGTTCACCTTCCTCTGTGCCCAAAGCTGCTGCTGGCAGTGGGTCATGCAAACCAGGGTCAGAGCTCTCCCAGGAGAAGGGCTGGTGATCCCGGATTTTAGTGTGGTGCCGAGAGCTTATGGCTCTGCTCACCCAAGGAGACGCGAGGAGGACACCAGAGGACAACCACGAGATGTTCCACTTATGCTTCTGGCAAATTCACCCCGTTCCCAGGAAGCTGCCGCATCCCTCCAGCACAGCCTGCAGCCGGGATGTGCTCCCTGCAAACTGAATCACCCAAAATAACTCAGAATAGGATAAAAAAACGAGACATCGAGTAGTCGGTTTATCTGCCCCCGAAACGGACACACGAACGCTGTGTAAAACCAGCTGAGCCCGCAAACGCCTGGAAACAAAGGGATGGGGGGGGTGTCTTTTTGTGCTTAGCTTTGCTCCGTTCAGAGCATCCTTGGGCTGTGAGAGCCCGTCCTGGCGGCACCCGAAACAAAGGAAAGCCGGGAGCTGTAGGCAGGAGCCAGCTGGGGAAAACCGGGACGAGGAGGAGGAGGAGGAGGCACCCGCATCGCCCTCCCCGGCAGCTGCGGAGCCGGGCTCGCGTGTTGCCGAACACGTTATCCATGGCAGGAAACTCGAGATCAAAGGCGAGGAGCGTGCCAGAGCAAGATGTCATCCAAACCTCCTGCCAAAGGTGTGCACGGGAGGGGGGAAGCAACCCCCAGACACACACGCTGGCACATCCGACCGAGCCGGCGCCGCTCGTGAGGTGACCAAGACCCACGCGTGTTCTCCTCCGTGCACCCCGGCGAGGACAAAGGCAGGCTGAACTAAACAAACAAAAAAACCCAAAACCCCAAAACCGCAGGAGGAGCATTTTTACCCGCTGGTTTCCAGCCCCCAGGGTCCCACGCACGTCCCCTGCCAAAGCGGCGGATGCAGGGAGGGTACGGACGTGCAGGCACGGCAGGAACAGCAGCCCAGTGTAACTCCAAAAAAGCAGCTTTTCCCATTTCTGGGTTGGTTTTTTTTTTTTTTTTTCTTTAAGGAGAAGAAACCCGCAGCGTCCAGTCTCGGCCCCAGGAAAGCAAGGGGACGAGTCTGATTCCGAGCTACCGGGAACAGAGGTGACCTGGGGACCCTGAGCCGAGTGTGGGGTGGGACCCCCACGAGCCCCCCCTCATCAAGGGGGTCCAGGCAGGATGGGCGCTGGGTGGGGACATCTCCCCTGTCGCTTTGTGCCACCCCAGCCCCCTCCTCTATCCCTCCGGGGTGATGCAGTCCCAGTCCACGCTCCAGCCTCTGCTGTGCCCTGCTCTGAGCTGTCCCCTCTGCCCCACAAGCGGGACCCTATAGCACCCCCAGAGTGCCGCCAGACACCCCAAAAGCACAGCGCAGACACCCTGAGAGTGTCCCTTTTGGGGTCTGCAGGAACATGGGGGCTGCTCCACTGCCCTGGGGAGGTCCCTGCCCCTGAGGGGACTGTGGAGCAGAGAGGGAAGGACCCTGTCCCCATGGGAGCTGCTGGGGAGAGGGAACCCCTGCCCCACAGTGGGGATGGAGGGGGAACCCTGTCCCACAGAACAAGGCACAGGGAGAGGGTCCTGCCCCACAGAGAGCTGGAAAACAGACCCTGTCCCACGGAACAAGGCACGGAGAGAGGGTCCTGCCCAAAGAGCGGATGCAGGAGGGACCCCTCCCCACAGAACAAGGCACGGAGAGAGGGTACAGCCCAGAGAGCGGATGGAGGAGAGACCCTTCCCTACAGAGCAAGGCATAGGGACAGGTCCCACCGCGCAGAAGGGCAGGAAGAAGGTCCCTTCCACACAGAACAAGGCACAGGGAAAAGTCCCACCCAACACGGGGGCTGGAAGAGGGTCCCTTCCCCACGGAACAAGGCACAGAGGGAGGGTCCTGCCCAAAGCGGGCCTGGAATAGGGACCCTGCCCCACTGAGGGGTGCACAGGGAGGGGTCCCAGGCCCACGGGGGTGATGGAGGGGGGTCCCCTCGCCAAAGAACAAGGCACAGGGAGGGGTCCCACCCCCCGCGGGGGTCCCCAGGAGGGGTCCCCGCCCCCCACAGGGGCGCTCGGGGGGGTTCCGGTCCTCCGGCCCCCCAGGGGGCTCCCGCCCCCCGCACTCACCCGCCGCCGCGCCGTCCCGCCGGGGCTCGCGCCGCCCGCACCGCCCGGCCCGGGCAGGACCCGGATGGAGCCGCCCCGCCCCGCCCGGAGCCGGGCACGGCTTCGCCGCGCGCACTGCGCATGCGCGGGTGGGGGTGATGTCATCGGAGGGGCGGGGCGAGAGCGCGGGTGGGCGGGGCGAGAGCGCCGGTGGGCGGGGCTAGGGGACAGCGGAGGGGGGACAGGGGGTGACACGGGGACAGGATGGGACGGGAGACGTGACGGGGGTGACAGGGAAAGGAGGTGACAGGGAATGACACGGGGACGGGATCGGACAGGGCGGGTGACAGGGGAGGGGTCTGACAGAGGTGATGGGGGTGACGCGGGTGACGGGCTAACGGGTGGCAGGGAATGGGGGGAGGCACAGGGTGACACGAGACGGGATGGGAGTGACTGTGGGGGCATAAGGAGACATTGGGGACATGCAGTGACACTGGGCAGAGGGTGGCACAGGAGACGGGAGTGATGTAGTGGGGACTTAAAGTGACTGTGGGGACAGGGTGGCACTGGGGACGGGGATGATGTTGTGGGGACATGGTGTCACTGTGGGAACAAGGACTGGGGAGACAGGAGGTGGCTTTGGGGACATGAGATGGCTGTAAGGATAGGACGGGGTGACAATGAGTGCAGATGGGGACAGGGCATGGCAGCAGGGAAGGGGTGAAGGCGGATGACAGGGGTTGGTGGCAGTGGGGACGGGGTGGCAGGAGGGGTGACGCAGAGGGGACAGGAGGTGGCACCGGGGGTGGTGTGCGAGTGGGCACTGTCCCGCTCTGCTCATCGCTGCCCACGTCCGTCCAGTTGTCCCCATCCCTGTCCCTTTCCCATGGACACGGCATCACTTGTGGGGGAAATGACATCAGCCTGGAGCTGGAATGTCACCCAGCGTCACCCGCTGGTCCGAAGGTCCTGGACGTGCAAGGGACGTTGATCGTCCTTCTTTCCCTCCCTCTCCAGGCTGCCCAGAGGGCCGGGCGTGGCGGTCCCGGGGGCTGTGACAGCAGGGACACCGGGATGAGCATCCCGGGGGCTGTGACAGCAGGGACACCGGGATGAGCATCCCGGGGGCTGTGACAGGATGGACACCGGAATGAGCATCCCCTGGGGACTGTGACAGGATGGACACCGGGATGAGCATCCCGGGGGCTGTGACAGGATGGACACTGGGATGAGCATCCCCTGGGGACTGTGACAGGATGGACACCGGGATGAGCATCCCGGGGGCTGTGACAGGATGGACACCGGGATGAGCATCCCCTGGGCTGTGACAGGATGGACACTGGGATGAGCATCCCGGAGGCTGTGACAGGATGGACACCGGGATGAGCATCCCCCCGTGCTGTGACAGGATGGACACCGGGATGAGCATCCCGGGGGCTGTGACAGGATGGACACCGGGATGAGCATCCCCCCGTGCTGTGACAGGATGGACACCGGGATGAGCATCCCGGGGGCTGTGACAGCAGGGACACCGGGATGAGCATCCCGGGGGCTGTGACAGGATGGACACCGGGATGAGCATCCCTGGGCTGTGACAGGATGGACACCGGGATGAGCATCCCCCCGTGCTGTGACAGGATGGACACCGGGATGAGCATCCCGGGGGCTGTGACAGGATGGACACCGGGATGAGCATCCCCTGGGGACTGTGACAGGATGGACACCGGGATGAGCATCCCGGGGGCTGTGACAGGATGGACACCGGGATGAGCATCCCGGGGGCTGTGACAGCAGGGACACCGGGATGAGCATCCCTGGGCTGTGTCAGGATGGACACTGGGATGAGCATCCCGGAGGCTGTGACAGGATGGACACCGGGATGAGCATCCCGGAGGCTGTGACAGCAGGGACACCGGGATGAGCACCCCCCGCGCTGTGACAGCAGGGACAGCGGGATGAGCATCCCTGGGCTGTGACAGGATGGACACCGGGATGAGCACCCCCTGGGCTGTGACAGGATGGACACCGGGATGAGCATCCCTGGGCTGTGACAGCAGGGACACCGGGATGAACACCCCCGGTGCTGTGACAGGATGGACACCGGGATGAGCACCCCCCGTGCTGTGACAGGATGGACACCGGGATGAGCACCCCCCGCGCTGTGACAGCAGGGACACCGGGATGAGCATCCCTGGGCTGTGACAGGATGGACACCGGGATGAGCATCCCGGGGGCTGTGACAGGATGGACACCGGGATGAGCATCCCTGGGCTGTGACAGGATGGACACCGGGATGAGCACCCCCCGCGCTGTGACAGCAGGGACACTGGGATGACATGCCATGCTCCCGGCCTGACGCGGAGCCGTGGGAGGACTGGCCGGCCCTGACCTCGGGATTCCTGAGCGATGAGGCAGGCTGGATCGCTGGATGTTTCCACGGGGTGAAGCCTTCTTCCCGCTGTGGGAATCCCCGCTCGGCATGGCAGGGATTCGCCCGGACATGCTCGGGCTGCAGTCCTGGTGTTGGGAAGAGACTGCGGAGCCCCGGGGACCCGCTGCCGGCAGCTGACGGAGGAATTTGGGAAGCAAATGCACTCGGAAATCGAGTTCTGCGTTCCTCCCACGCGGGCCAGCCTTGGGCACTCCGGGGCAAAGCCTGGAGCTGCAGCCCGAGGGGAGGGAGCGCTGCGAGCCTTGTCCTTGGCATGGAATCATGGAATTGTTTGGGTGGGAAGGGACTTTAGGCTCGTCTTGTTCCAACCCCCCTGCCGTGGGCAGGGACACCTTCCACTGGATCAAGCTGTTCCCAAGGCCCCTCCAGCCTGGCCTTGGACACTTCCAGGGGTGTGGCAGCCACAGCCTCTCTGGACAACCTGAGCCAGGGCCCCACCACCCACACAGGAAACAATTTCTTCCTAATATCGATCTAACCCTGCCCTCTGTTATTGTGAAGCCATTCCCTTTTTTCCTGGTGAGAAAAGTGCAGGCTCTTGTCCCCAGTCCCTCTGCAGCTCTCCTGGAGCCCTTCAGGCCCTGCCAGGGGCTCGCAGCTCTCCCTGTGTCCTTCCCTTCTCCAGGGGAACACCCCCAGCTCTCCCAGCCTGGCTCCAGAGCAGAGGGGCTCCAGCCCTGGAGCATCTCCATGGCCTCCTCTGGATTTGCTCCAGCAGCTCCACATCCTTCTGCTCTGTTGTCCCCAGAGCTGGGGCAGCTCTGCAAGTGGGAACTCCCCTGAGCAGGGCAGAGGGGCAGAATCCCTCCTTTCCTGCTGCCCACACTGTGGGATCAGCCCAGGGCACATGGGGGATTCCTGGGCTGCCAGCACACACAGCTGGGGCATGTCCAGCCTCTTTCCCTGGAAGAGAGAAAATAAAAAAGACCTGAAAAATGGCCCCACAGCCCTCTGGGCATGGACAAGGCAGGGTGTCCAGCAGGATTCTGGCACAGGGCTCCCAGACACTGCCTTATACCCAGGATCTGCTGCCAGTTATGGAGAGCAATTCCTGTGCTGCACCACCCTCCCTGCCTCAGTTTCTCTTCGGGAAGCACTGCTGCCTGTGTGGGGACATGGCCAAGGAAATCCCCTCGGTGGAAGGCAAGGAAGGCTGGATGGGCAGAGCCCTAACTGCCTGTGTGCTGGCAGTGTGAGGATGTGGGATGGGGGCACCGAATTCAGCTATTGGAGGTGTGGGGATGCATCTCCAAGCTCTGATTCCCTCCCTGACCATGGAGGGAACCACACTGCTCACTTTCACCCTGCTCCATGTGTTCCTGCTAATAACACCTTGCTGTCTGTATGAGAAAATCCTGTTTTTCTTACTCGATGAGTGCAGGTGCTTGCGATCCAGCCTGGATGCATGCCCTAACCTTATGGAGATGGGGTGATAAGGAAGGGTGGGTCTGTCCCATGGGAAGGTGGAAGATGTCTCGTTTCTCCTTTCATTCCTCTCTGGCAGTGCTGGACCAAGAATACCATGGCAGATCTGTTGTCACCCCAACTCAAATGGGGTGACAAGTGCGGGGATGTCCCTGGAAAGTAGGTGGAGGCTGGAGTGGTGGCAGCAGCTCTGTGACTGCCTCCCACAGCCTCTCAGGATCTCCTGCTCCTCTGAAAATTTCTTCTGTGAAAGGATGTTCAAGCCCTGACAGGATGCCCAGGGCGGGGGGGGAATCCCCACCCCTGGGGGGCTTCAAAAGCCCTGTGGATGTGGCACTTGGGGACATGGGTCAGTGGTGGCCTCGGCAGTGCTGTGGGAATGGCTGGACTGGATGATCTTAGAGGGCTTTTCTAACCTTAGTGATTCCATGATTCTCTGATCTACTGCCACAGCTTTTCTCTTCTGGTCAAGGGGACCCTCACAAGCCTGGCCAAGCCAGGCTGTTGTGGATAGGAAACCTGATGGGGAGAGGAAGGGTTGGGTTCCTGCAGATCATTCCCTTCCCTGGTCCCAGTGCCCATGGCATGGCCCTGCCAGGTCCTGGACATCTTCACAGTCCAAGCACCCTCCTCCAGCTCCTTCACTGGAAAAAAAATCCACTTCACTCTTCTGTTTTTTCCCTTCTTCGTCCATCCTGACTCCTTGGTCTCCCCATTCCTTGCCTCTCCTTCTCCCCTCCTTTCACCTGAGCTCTCTGGGGTGGGCTTGGCAGCTGATCTGAGAGGGAGCATGGCCTCTCTCAGACGAGGACACTTGTTGGTTAATGGTTGGGCTGGATGACCTTAGCGGGTTTCTCCAGCCCTAATGATTTTATGATTCTATAAATATCAGCGTGTGCCCATCCCATCTCTGCCTCCAAATCGGGAAGTGGGGAGCCTCCCTGGCCCCGTCCCCGCTGCGGTGGCGTTGCTCAGCAGGTACCACGGGCGCTGCTCCACGCTCCGGGTGCAGCCCTGCTTCCTCACACCTCATCCCCACCCCTTCCACCGTGTCAGGACTTTGCTTCTACCCCCGGCCAGCCCAAAGCAGAGCAGGGTGGAGCAGCACAGACTCTTCCTCTTCCTCTTCCTCATAACAGCAATTAGCGGGGAGCTTTGATTCATTAATGACTTTGTGAGTCAAGCAGTGACACTGCTTTGGCAGGGCTTGCCCAAGGCTGACCTACCCCCACCTCCCTCTGGTCCTTGCACCCACCCAGGGCGATCCCACTGCGAGGATCATGCCCGACTGAGCAGGTGGAGCAGGTGAAGCTTCTGGGTGGCAACCAAAACCCTGCGGCTCTTCCTGCTCATCATGCTGAGGGCCTTGGATCCTGCCAGCCCCAGTAGGAAAGGGGAATTCAGGTAGTCCCTGCTCGCATCCAAGCTGGGGAGTAAATTGGGTTGGAGCTTGTTTGCAGGTGCTTGGAGGTGGCACGGCACAACCTGAATCCGTGTGGGTCCAACCTCATCCTCTTGCTCCTGTCCCAGACCAAAAACGTGCCAGGGAAAAATGACCAACCTGGACATCACCAGGAAATGGTGAAAGCTCCATCTGGGGGACACACGGCTGTGGGGCTCGGAGCCACAGGCTGGGACTGGTCCTGCTGGGAATGTCCCTTACAGTTTGGGGTGTTTGGGCTCAGCACCGTCAGGATGCAGAGCTGATTGCTGTGGGGATTTTCCCACCACTGAGGTCAGGAAAACTTTTCAAGTGCCCTTTTCTGGAGCAGGGACCGTTTGCTAGAGGATGCAGGTGGTTCCTGAGATTCAAGGGAGAATTCGGGAATTCCCGTCAGGCAGCCAGACCTTCCCTCAGCCCATTAACACCGTCGGGCACTGCCTGCACCCTCCTGCTCTGGAAAAAAGACCCTCATTGAGGCTGAGTGCCTTTGTCCTGGCAAGAGCCGGCGCTGGCACAAGGATGGGCTTGCAGGGAAGAGCAGAGGATGGGTGGCTAATGGAAAAGTGGGCTCGGGTGGAGGCAGCCCCAGCAGTGAGAAGATTGCAGAGGGTGGAGGGCAGGATTGCTCTCACCCTCAGGGATGTGCGGACTATGGAGGAATGAGGAGCGAGAGGGATAAAGGAGGGTGCCTTTGGAAATAAAAACAATTAAAAGAATCTATTAATAGCAAATGAGGGAGTTTCCTAACGGGAGGTCAAACTGGTTTGTTGGAGACACCACGTCCATCGGCTGTGTGGGGACTGGGATGTCCCTCTGCACGGGCATGGGATGTCCCTCTGCATCCGTGCTGCCAAAGCCGTGTCCCTGGTGGGGATGGGGCACTAGATTGTCACTTCAGGGACCAAACTGGAGCCAAGAGCTGAGGGAGGGGAACCAAACTCCTCCTTATCCCTTAGGAGTGCACCAACACCTCATCACACCCATTGGAGACGCAGGCAGGGTGGGATGAGGTTTGGGTCCTTGGGTTCAACAAAATCCATCAGAAATGGACAATATGGACAAGGAACATGCGTGCACGGTGGGATAGGAGCTCCTCCTGGCTCAGAGCCACGGTCCAGCTCTGCTGGTATCCGTCCCCTGGCTGGGACTGGGGGAAGCTGCTCCGAAGGAATGCGAGGCGAGGGCCAAGCCAGGGGAATGCTTTCCACATTATATTCTCTCAGTTTCCGGCAATTTGCTGCTTCGGGACTTCCTAAGCCAGAGGTTGTATCCGTATCTTTCTGCTCTACAGCACTTGATGGGCTTGTGGAGAGGGGGTGATCACACGAGGGGTGTTTCCTTGGGAAAAAAAGTTCAAAAGGAAGAGCAGGCATGGGAAGAGGCACTTCTGGGGCAGCTGTGGTGCATCCCAGGGTTGATTTATGCTTTAAATATAATAAATGATGCAGATAGAGCGATGTAAACCCACCCCCCGCTCTCTGCTGGGTGTAACGTGGAGGGCTGAGCAGGATTCAGCCCTGGGGCCAGAGGGTTTCCACATGAGGCTTCAATACAAAACATCTGGAGAACATCAGCCATAAAGAGACAGGAATGCTCCAAACTGGGCATGGGTCCAAGCTGTCCCTTGCAGGCTCAGACAGTCACACACACGCACTCACTGTCTCATCCCTGAGCTCTGCCAGCCCTTGGCTTGGGTTTTTGCTGTAGGAACATCCTGTCCAGGAGCATTTGGAGTCTGCAGGTGGGATCCGTCCCAGGCGCATTTCTGGGGCATGCTTGATCACGAGACTGTGCAGGAGCTGGAGCTGACAGCTCCAGTTTTCTGCCACTGGCATCCTCCCAAGACTCAGCAGTTTCAGAGATTTTATTTTCCCCTGGGCAGCTCTGTTGGGAATACAAGGCAATTCCCACCTAACCAGGAGCAGCCACTTCCCTTTAACATGTGGATTTAGTTGTAGGGTGGAGTGATGGACAAAAATTTTGGCTTTGAGTGTAATTTGCTTTTTGGAATAAGTTTTTTTTTGTGGAAATAGGGATCTTGGAGCCAAAGCAGGAGGAGGGGAGCAGGGAGTCCAGAGCAACTTTATTAAACAAAACCTGAACTCTTCTTCAGACGTGTTCCACAGATTGCTTTTGTTTGTGACCACACTTTTTGGATTGATTTAAAATTAGGCTGGGAAAAACCCTGCAGGGTGATCCAGAGGACTCCTTGATAAACCCAGGGACAAGTTTTACACAGGGGACAACTTCCCAGCAGCTGAAAATTGGAGGAAATAGATGGTCTTTGACGTTCCTTCCAACCCAAACCATTCCATGATTCCCTGAATCTGTAATTTGGGAGGACTCAGAGGGGAGCTCATGTGATAGACAACATCAAAGGTCTCTGGGTATAAAGGACCACCACCTCAACATCCCGGAAATGAGATGACCAGAGGTCTGATGGCTGAATGCTTTTGGAGCTGAGGATTCTGAATCTGGGACCCACCACGCTCTCCTGGTGACCCTCCTGCCTAATGGGAAGAGCAGGCCCTGCATGATGGCAAATGCTTGTGCAGAGCAAATAATTTCCATCTAAGATAAATAAATAATAATACAAAAACAACCTAAAGAAAAAGAAATCCTCTGCAAGAAGTGTCATCTCCAGCCACGTACTCTTGGCTACCACTGGGCTCAAGCCAGATTTACCTGTCTCTTCCACACCTGAAAATCCATGGCAGCGGTCATCAAACGCCCGTGTGCCGAGGAGGGGCAGACACTGAGGTAACTTCTGAAGTTGTGTTTAACTTGGGAGAGAGGAAAGTCCCCACCCTTCGCACTGAATGTGGATTTGCCTCCTGCAAGTACAGGCAGAGCCTCGGCTCCTGATAGCATCGCACGGGGATGTAAACACAGGGAGCCGTGGAGCCGGATGAACCTGGTTGGGAGAGCGGGGAGAAGGAAATGCTCAATGCATCAGCAGTCACCCGAAAGGACTCTTCTCTAAGCCTTCCTCCAAATGGTTTTTTATTTATTTTTTTTTATTTGGCCAAGGTCTTGGCCTTCCTCAGAGCTCTTTGTCTCATGGTTACGAGAACCTGCTGAGTCAGTGAATCCTGCCCATGGGTCATTTCTAAGAGTTTATTTCCCTTCTTCAACGTCCATGTTGGACAGAGCCACCAAACACCCAGAAAACACAGCAGAATGATATGCTTACCTTGACCATCTGAGCTGAGCTCGTGGGTCTGTCTTTACCCCCCAAAATGAGGCTTTGCAGCTCCCCACACCATCACCACCCCCAGCACCGAAGTGAGGTGAGAAGGGACTTCCCAAGCCATCTGCAGACAACAGCTAATGGTGCTTCTGCAAAGCTTCCCCAGCCCTGGGAGCCACGGAGAGGAGCAGGTGGTTTTTTGGGAAGTTGGCACCGGTGTCACTCAGATATTTTTATGGCTGAGCAGGTGGGAAACGGTGGTGCCGGGTTTGCAACATGAGCCTGGGCAGAGTATCCCAGATGTCACCCCGAGCTGTGGGAAGCGATCCCAAGCCTGTAATGGAAGAAGGTTGGCTCCTTATTGGACTCAGAGCAGGTAGAGGGGGCAGTGGGTGAGGAGGGAAGGGTGGGATCCTCTGCTGGAGCTGTAATTAAGGTGAGGGTGGATGGGGAGGTTGGTGTCCCTTGCTCTGTATGAGCTGGGCAAGAAAGTGAGAGAAGGTTCAAGATCCCACCTGCACCCCAAAATCCTCAGTGCTTGCAGAGGAGCAATGCCCTCTGGCCCAGCTGCATCCCCATGCCTCAGTTTCCCCAGGTGTAAAATACAGATTAAAACCCTTGGGAGGTTTCCTTGCTCTTGAGTGGGCTTGGGGCTCCACAAACAGGGTAATGCTGACAGCGTTTTCTCTGTTTTGCTATGAAATCCTCCTCCAGCACCTCTCCATCAGGAGAAATCCCAGCCCAGAAACCCCTTCCCAAAATGGGAGCTGCGCTAGGAAAAGACTTCGCCTCCTGTCCCACCCTGACAGGACACCTGCACGTGGCAGGTCCCCTAGGGCAGGCGTGGCATCGGTTTTCTCCCCGTAAACTCTCCCTGTGTTTACTCTCCAGATAAATGGGGAGACTGGAATAACCAGGGCTCAGCAATCGGAGCAATTTCTTGGCATAGGGAAAGCCAGATCGTCGCGCGTCCACACCCGTGATGTCCCTGCCTGTCACCAGGCTAATTGGGGAGGTGATGCTCCACCACATCTCCTTTTCCTGGGCAGTGCTGGGAGCAGTCCAGATAGGCTCCTGCCTCTGTGAGGCTTGATCCTGGCCCTGGAGTGTTTATTCCCGAGCCTCATGACATCCTGGAAGTGAACTAATCCTCCTTAGATAGCCGGGGAAACTGAGGCACAGCCCACTGGGGTGACCTGTTCTCCCTGGGGACATCCGCCTTTGCCATGTTGTCCTTCTCAGGGCACTGAGGGATGCTTTTTCACACTGCCCTTGGGAATAGAGGGGGAAGATCTACAGCTCCCATGGGAAACGTGTGGGACTCCATCACAGGGAGAGGAGCGAGCAGGAAGCTCTGGAAAATATTGCAGCTTCTCAGAATCTGGAGAACTCGGGGTCAGAGCCTCTCCTTGAGCTGAGGAGGATTATTACCTCTGCAGAGCAGGGCTGGGAGATCTGAACTCAACATGAGGCTGTCCCAAGGCCCTGCAAGTCCCAAGGGTTGTCCCAAGAGCTGTCCCAAGGCCTCGACCCAGAAAACTTGGGATGTGTTCTCAGAATTTTGCGGCTGGTGTTGGTCAGTGGCACTTTGCTCAGCTGCTGGCCAAAGCCCACCCTGAGGCTGTGTGCAGAAGATGCTCTTCACCAGCTGTCCCACCAGCCCCAGGCAGAGCCATGGGAGCTCACCATGCCCTTCCAGCCACCAGCTTTTCCATGTGGCAGCAGGAATTCTTGAGCTGAGCATCCCTGCGGTTATTTATGATCCACGGAGAAGGCTGGTCTGGGGAGGAGGCTTCTGACTCCATTCACGTATCCCATGCCTTGTTTTGAGCACGGGTGAGGAGCTCTCGACCTGGGCAATGCCTCTGGCTGGAAGCCTTTCCCATTAAACTGGGGCACATTGCATCCAGCTGGCAAGCTGCTGCGGAGCTTTGACTCAGCTACACTTGGCTTCAGCTCTGAGACTTCAGCCCAGTCCCTCGTGAAAACCTACCCCTGGCGCTGGAGGAATTCGCTGGATGGACCTCAGGTCTTGCAGTGTCTTTTTATAACTCTGCTTGGGCGGGGAAAGCTGAGCCACCACGTGGAAATTCCCATTGGAGATAAAAGGGGTTTGGATGAGGGCTGGATGATCTATGGAAATTCCCATTGGAGATAAAAGGGGTTTGGATGTGGGGCTGGATGATCCATGGAAATTCCCATTGGAAATAAAAGGGGTTAGGATGTGGGGCTGGATGATCCATGGAAATTCCCATTGGAAATAAAAGGGGTTTGGATGTGGGGCTGGATGATCCATGGAAATTCCCACTGTAGAGAAAAGGGGTTTGGATGCAGGGCTGGATGATCCATGGGAGGGTGGCAGGGGACATTGAGCTGGGGACACCTCTGAAGGCACCACAGGGTGGGAGACCAACAGTGCTTCTGCTGCCACCTCAATTTGGGAGAACAACCTCTTCCCAAGGGCCATCCATCCCTGCTGTGCCCATGCCAGGATGGAGGCATGGCTGCAAGGAGGGAGATGGGGAGTGGAGAGCTGAAATTTGGTGGATCTGTCTCCGTCCCTGCCCTCGGTGTGGTGTGAAGCCCTGGACACCTCCAAGTGTTATGTGACTGCTTGGAATCAAAATGCTGATGTCAGAGACTTTAATTAACAGCAGAAAAGTGTTTCAGGGATGCTGTGGAAGGATTCTGTGCCACTGTGTCCCCTCTCCCTAGGACTGGGATACATCTTGGGAAGGGTGAGGTCTCACTGTGCCCCTCCAGCCCCCAAAAGCAGCCAATGGCTGGTGCAGATGGTCCCCAACGTGTGGGGCACTCAAGAATCTTTATTCCCTTTTCCCCCAGCCTCTGAGGTTCATCCTGGGGATTCCCGGAACCAGCAGTGGTTTGCATTTTGTGGATAACACCAAACTGGGGAGCAAGGTGGCCGTTCAGCAGGACGGAGAACAAGGCCCACAGGGCCCTGCTGAAGCTCAGCAGAGGCAGATGTCACATCCTGGGACAGGTTGGACACCTGCGGAGCAGGACCTGGCATCACTGCAAGACCGTGTTCCATTTTGGGCTCCCCAGTCCGAGAGAGCCCTTGGTGTCCTGGGGCAGCCCAGCAGATCCACCAGGCAGGGCTGGATGCGCTTGGCACTTGTGGGGTGGAGGGGGAAAGCCACAGGTGACCTGGGAGAAGATGTCAATATTCACTCCAAGGAGACACGAGCAAATCCTAGCTATTTGCATGCTGAGACCGATTTGCATATTGAGATTATGAATTCTTCCTGATGTCCTGATCGCTCTGCTCAAACCCGTGAGGAAATGGAGATTTTCCTCCTCTGCTTGGAGCAAAACGCTTGCCCCACTGGGCAGAGTTCAGCCCCAGGGAAGCAGGGAGGTGGATTCCCAGTGGATTGCTGAGGATCTGGGGCTGCAGCAGGGTGATGGACACCCATGAAGGAGGCAGCCTCAAGTCTCATCACACTCATATCCGTGATCTTATTTTGACACAACTAATGATGTTTTATTCCCTGATGAGCTCTCGTTCAAAGCTCATCTCATTCTGCAGCTCAGCTTGGCTGTTATGCTTCCTCAGGAGGGGGAATATTCCTTCAAGCTGTGGCTCAGACAGGATATTTTTGGCATAATTGGGCTTCTGCTTGGCATTCATCATTTCCAGACATTTGCCTTGAAAATCCCCTGCAAGGTGTCCTGGGGGGATGCTGGGATTGAGGTGCTGGGCTGCCTCCGTCTCCTCAGCTTCACCATGCTCTGCTTTCTGCTGGAAATCACAGCTCCATGGAGAGCCCAAAGGTCAGAACACCTGATGGTGGATGCAGAAAAATCGTGGGGGTGGCAGGAGCTCCCTGATGATGGGGCTCTGACCACGCAGAAATTGGAGCAGAGACACAGTGAGATCTGGAAATACACCAGGGAATTCAGCAAAACACACCCACCTGTGTCCCAAGGAGAAACATGGGGGCTGATCCCCTGTAAAATCCCAATTTCCATCTCCAAAGGATCTGCCTTAGCTTGGGATGTGAAGCAGAGCTGAGTGCTGGGAACTTCCAGCTTGTGATTTGGCCTGGAGTGATTCGGAGTGGATATTTTTGGGGCCCTGGCAGGGATGGGATCTCCGTACTGTTGGTTTCCAAAGCAGGATCTTGGTGATTCCCAGCGTGGCCTGGGACACTGCCATCCTCTAGTGGCTGCATCCAGCAGCACAGGAGTGCTGGTGTGGAGAGGTCTCTGGAGCTTCAAGCACCAGGCAGAGCTTGTGGCTCTTCCCTGGGGAGCTGGAGCATGGGGCTGGGAGGACATCCATGGATCTTCCCCATTCCTCCACCCAAAAAAAGGGTGGGGCACGGCTTTTCTTGATGGAAAAGGGCTTGGTGTCCACTCCCACTGGGCTTTGGAAACTTGGATTTTTTTGTCAGGGACATCAACTCCTCCGTGGGCTTCGTGGCTTGGGTCCGGCCCTACAAGGAGGGGTGGATTTGGGGGCAACCTGCAAACTCCACTCATCCAGACAAATTCCTTGGGAATGTCTGGGATGGAGAGTTCTGTTAGATGTGAATGCAAGATCCCATCTTCGGGAAATTTTTGTAAGTTGTGGTATCAGCATCTCCCCTTTTCACTTCAGCCCCATCTTCAAAGTCTTCCAGAGTTGAACCTACTGCTTGGACTGCAGCTGTGGAGGTTGTGTGGTGCTGGGGAGGACAGAAAAGACCTTTTTTTCCTCTTCAGTGAGGGATATAGGACCAGGAGGGGATCCCAGGATGGTTTGTGTGGGAGATGAGGAGGTAAAAGTGCTGACTTCAGAATCATAGAATACAGGACCCCCAAGGATCATCGAGTCCAGCTCCTGGCCCTGCACAGGGCAACCCCAAAAATCCCCCCAGGTGCCTGAGAATGTTGTTCAAATGCTTCTTGAGCTCTGGCAGCCTTGGGGCCGTGACCATTCCCTGGGGAAGCCTCTCTGGAGGGTCATGGCTTGGGTGGCTCTTGGGGCTCAGCAGAGGACACCAACAACCCAGGGCAGTGATGGCAGGGAGAGTGGCAGGAGCGAGGGGACAGAAAAAGAGAACCACAGAAGGGAGTTCTAAAGCAATTTTTTATATATATATAAAAACATACATGTTAAAAAAATATAAAATTTATATATATAAAAATTTATATAAATAAATTTATATATAAAAATTTATATAAAAATTTTATATATAAATATATATATATAAATTTTTTATGTATATGTATATGTATATGTATATGTATATGTATATGTATATGTATATGTACATATAAATATATTTAAAAGAGGACCTGAAATGGGGCCCTGAGCCAACTCTCAAGTCTATGGCGAGGACATGAGTGGCACAGGATATTTGCTTTGAATCCTGAGAGCCCTGTTTTCCCTGCCTTCCTTCCTCTCCCAGGCACGGTCCCTTCCCAGAGCAGGATTTCCTGCTGTGATGGACACAGCTGTCCCAGCTCCAGCTGACCTCCCCTCTGCTCACCCACTGATGGAGAGGGTTACAGGAGTTGGGGGAAGAAGAGATGGGGATTGACCATAAAATTCCAGAATGGTTTGGGCTGGAAAGGACCTGATGGATAATCTCCACACCCCTGCCATGGGCACGGACACTTTCCACTAGACCAGGCTGCTCCAAGCCCCATCCAACCTGGCCTTGCATGGATATGTTGCCGAATATCCTTTTGGATCCTGACCCTACTTCTGTATCACTCCCCTTCCCAGGAGTACAAAGATTTGAAATCTCACTCAATTCTTGAAGTTTGGTGCAAACTTGAAATACAGCTTATAAATGTAGTGGAAATCCATCTCTTTGCACAATAAACTGCATTTTTGTTGCACTGCATTTTGCACAACGTGATCCTGGTCTGTGAAAAGGAGAACTTAGGGACCAAAGCAATAAAATCAATTAATAAAAAATTATCATAGCAACTAATTCAGAACAATATGCCAGGGATACAGATGATATAGGCTGTTAAATGAGATCCCTGGTGCTTTTTCTTACTGCCTTAACTTGTGTGAGTGTCCACAGAAATGCTGTGTGAAAGAGATCTTCATGCAAGAAAAATGTGTGGTGCCTTCAGCCGCACAGAGGAGCCTGAAAAGATAGTTCAAAAGCAACAAAACAGACCAAAAAAAATCACAGACGAGATAGTTTAACATGCCAAAAATTCCTTAGTCAGTGTTCCTGAGGCCTGAACGTGCTGGCCTGTCCGTGCTGCTGATCCCAAATGAGATGTAAATATTCTTGGCCAAGGCAGGGTTTCAGGTTGCTCACAGCTTTTGCTGCCTCTGCAATTCCGATGTTTTGTGGTTTCGATGGAAATCTGCTTCCCTCCAGCTGCCTGTCGCTGGATTACATCTGCAGCTGCATTTCCACTGCCTCTGTCCTGAGCAAACCCAGAGCTCTGTGGTGATGTTCCCTCGTGTGCTGAGCTGGCTGGAAACCCCAGGTCAGTCCATGACATTTGGGATGTGCCTCCTCGTGAGGCTTTTCGTGGTCTTCTTGGGGACTCAAGGGTCACAGTCCTGCTTTTCCCAGGGCAAAGAGAGCTGATTTGTGCCTTTGGAGCAAGCAGGGCTTTGTTTGTGGAATTAATTTGGTTGTGCCCTCCCTAGGTCCCAAAATATCTCTCTTATTTCAGGAGGAGACTTGACTTGTGCTGAGGATGACATTTTCCATGGTCCGAGGCCATGAGTAATTTCCCTGTGGTTCTGTTCACAGCTCAGAGAAAGCATCACCTCTGGGAATCCTGATGCCCCAGGAGCTGCTCGTGGTCTGGAGAGCCAAAGGCTCCCATAGATATCAGAAAACTCTGAACTGGATTAATTTACATCTCCATCCCTTCTCCCAGTGCGATGAAAACTCATGGCACCAGAGTTTCTCTGACTGAGGTTGTGCTCGCAGGACTTTATCTGGAGCACCTCAAGAGTACCCTGCCCTTGGTGTGAGTGGGAAATGGGCTTCCTTTTTTTTTTTCCCCCCATTTTGATAATTCCATCCATCCATCCATCCATCCATCCATCCATCCATCCATCCATCCATCCCTCCCTCCCTCCCTCCTTTCTGCTGCCCCAGGGCAGCTCTGTTTCAGTGGCTGCTGAGTCTGTCTAAAGGGAGAGCTGGGATCTATCATTAACACACTCCTTGTTTTTATAAGACTTTGCCTTTAATTACTGATAGCTCTGCCAGACTCTACTCTTTTTTCCCCAGGCTGGCTGGCTGCCTCCAGGCTGAAATGCTTTTGGAAAATTTCAACTAAAATAGTTCAGCATTTTGCAAGAATTAGATTAGGAGGAAAAAAAAACCCAAAACAACAGCCCAACTGTTTTGCTCCAGTTGGGTGGGAAACTTCCAGCTGTTTTCGGCAGCCGTTTCGTCCCTCGTGCATCCGAGGGGGCCCTGAAAGCCGGGGGTGGGAAAGATCCTTGAATTCACGGAGCCAGCAGAGGCTGCCAAGGATGGGACTGTCCTTGAGCAGATCCTGTCCTTGTCTGGCAGCCACTCGCCTCTGCCGGCCCTGAGCCTGCTGTGATTGCCCCTGGTAGAGCAAGGCTGCTCCTTCCTGCACTGCTCCATCAGGGGAAAGGGAGAAAGGGCTGTTGGAGACTGTCCTGAAGGTCTCTCCATCTCCCTGAAATCCTTTATCAGTCCCAGAGAAGTTTGCATGATGTGCATTCTGTGGGCCCAGGGCTTCCTCGCTCCCTAAGGTTCATCCCAGCAGGGGCAAAATTGCCCTGGGGAGATGCCCTGGGGCACGCTGCAGAGTTGATAAATTTAGCAGAGGACCTTCAGGATGCTGCTGAAACAGCAGGTGGGATGTCCCAAGCCAACACCTTCGGCCCAGCACACAATTCGGCCAAACCCTGGGGTCCTGATCCGTGTCCTGCAGTGTAGGGTGGGACTGCAGCGCTGTGCCAGGGTGAGTGCAGACCCTGGGACCCTCACTGCAGCCTTGGGGCCTCCGTTTTGTCTCTTTTTCACATCTCGCTCCTCGTGCCAAGGGGGTGTTGGCGGATGAGAGCCTTGCCATGCCCCAGCCATGGCACTCACAGCCCAGATCCCCCCGTGCCCTGGGCTGATCCCAGGTGGGCAGCAGGAAGGGGAATTCTGCCCCTCTGCCCTGCTCAGGTGAGACCTCACCTGCAGAGCTGCCCCAGCCCTGGGGAACAACAGCAGAAGGACGTGGAGCTGCTGGAGAAAATCCAGAGGAGGCCACAGAGCTGCTCCACAGAGCTGCACGGAGCTGGGGGTGCTCACCTGGAGAAAGGAAGGCTCCAGGAAGAGCTCAGAGCCCTTTCCAGTGCATGAAGGGCTCCAGGAGAGCTGGAGAGGGTCTGGGGACAAGGCACGGAGGGACAGGACACAGGGAATGGCTTCCCACTGCCAGGGGCAGGGTTGGATGGGATTTTGGGAAGGAATTGTTCCCTGTGAGGGTGGGCAGGCCCTGGCACAGGTGCCCAGAGAAGCTGTGGATCCCTGGCAGTGTCCCAGGCCAGGCTGGACAGGGCTTGGAGCAACCTGGGACAGTGGAAAGTGTCCCTGCCCATGGCTGGGGGTGGAACAAGATGGGCTTTAAAGGTCCTTCCAACCCAAACCACTCCATGGTTGTCTGACTTCCCCACACCTTGCACTGTGCCGTGGGCTGTGCGGGGCTCTGGGGGATGAGGGAAAGGCTGGGACGTGCTGTGTCCACTGTTAGTTTAGATTTCCTGGGATTCGCAGAAGCTGGCAGAGGAAGCAGGCAGGAGAACCCAAGATGGCGAAAAGAGAGACTTTATTTACAGAAACTTCTTTATATATCCATTAATAATCTAGCAACTATTGGTCAGCAGGGAATCCACCTCCTAAAACCATTGCTCACAGCTATACAGCACCTAGTACCAAACACAGAGATTAAGAAAGTACAAAAATGCAGCTTATCTCTATTCTCCATGAGAAAGAAGAGAAAGATTTCTAAAACAGTGCAACTACAGTCCACCCCTCCTGCTCCTCTGCCACAGGACACCTCGTGTGGCACTTCTGGGCTGTCCCCAGGCGTCTGTCCCTACGCCCTCTGTGACGAGGGGCTCGTGCTCTGCGGGGTGGGCAGGCAGCTGTGCAAACAGCCCAGGCTCGCCTTCGGCTTACTCTGAAAAATCAAAGGGAGTTTTGGGGCTGAGCCGAACAAAGTAAATAAACAGAAGAACCCCCTCTACTGAAAACACAGACTGGGGAAAAAAAAAAAAAAAAGGAAATCTGGGCCAGACCAAAAGAGTTGTTTTGCTTTTGTTTCTAGCCCTAACCCTGTTTTGATTTAGTACTGCTGGTGTGAATAAGCTGTGGCAGATGTTGACTTTTTTCCTTCTGTTGTGTATTTTTTCTTCTTTTATTTTCATCTGGCTAGAGAGATTTGACAAATTCATGAGTTCTAGCCACTTAAATCCACTATTTTTTTTTCAGTGGGAAAGGCAGAATGAGCCAGACCCCTTTAGATGAAAGTGCGGTGGCTCACGTAGGACACTGGTGTGGGCCCAGACCGTAATCCTGTCTTGGCTTTGGCCACCAGATGCTGCTCTGGAAGGGTGTGGATGTCCCTTTGTCCCCCTCTGTCACATCAGCCAGCCCTGTGCAGATGGTGCCCTGGGATTCCCCGTGAATCCAGCAGGTATCCCAGCCCAGATCCTGCTGGCACTGCCAGGCTTTGGGATTCGTGCTCCTGGTTGGACCCATTTTGGTACTCCACGAGGTGACACAGGTCACAGGGCCTGAGGAGTGACCTCCCCCTGCTCCTCAGATGGTCTTGATGAAAGAGGACTCGAGAGAAGGGGGGAACGGTGGGTCAGGGTGTTTTTGGGGCATTTCTGTGGTGCAGGATAATAAATACACCTGGGTCTTACTGATATATAATCAGGTCTGGGACAAACCATGGCCATTTCAGTTTTGCAGGGAGGGAGGGAAGGAGGGAAGGAAGGAAGGAAGGAAGGAAGGAAGGAAGGAAGGAAGGAAGGAAGGAAGGAAGGAAGGAAGGAAGGAAGGAAGGAAGGAAGGAAGGAAGGAAGGAAGGAAGGAAGGAAGGAAGGAAGGAAGGAAGGAAGGAAGGAAGGAAGGAAGGAAGGAAGGAAGGAAGGAAGGAAGGAAGGAAGGAAGGAAGGAAGGAAGGAGATAAGAATGAGCTCCTGAAGCCTTGGCCATGGCATTTGGCCTGACATTAATTAGGACTGGGCCTTCCTTTGGCAAAAGGAACAAATCATCCTCCTTCCTCCAGCCCTGCTATCCCTGGGCTGGCCCATGGTGCTTCAGGCATAGGAGGAGAAGTGAAATGATGGGAAATGTGGGAAAAGAGTGGAATCATAAAATCATCAGAGAATCACAGAATGCTCTGGATTGGAAGAGACCTCAAAGATCTCTTGTTCCACCTCCTGCCATGGCCAGGGACACCTTCCACCATCCCAGGTTGCTCCAAGCCCTGTCCAGCCTGGCCTTGGACACTTCCAGGGATCCAGGGGCAGCCACAGCTTCTCTGGGCACCTGTGCCAGGGCCTGCCCACCCTCACAGGGAAGATCTTCATCCTAATAGCCAATCTAAATATCCCATTTTTTAGCTTAAAACACTTTCCCCGGTCCCATCACTATCTCCCCATGTAAAAAGCCACTCTCTCTCTTTTTCATAAACCCTCTTTAGGTACTGGAAGGTGCTGGGAGATCTCCCTGGAGCTTTCCCTTCTCCAGAGCAAACAGCCCTGGAGCAGGACAGCACAGACGAGCACAGGGGCTGCGGTTGATGCGAGGGATTTTGGTGGAACAGCAGAAACCAAAACAAAACCACATCTGGAGAGGACCCTGCAGCACATCCAGCCAGGATGTGAGGTGTGGGACAAGGAAGGGGTGAGAAAAGGCACCAGGGTTTTTTTATATAACTGTGACAGAGAGAGAAACTGAGGCAAAGTGCCCTGACTTGCTGGGTGGCTTTTGGTGCTCCTGGGGGAAGCTCCTTTCCGTGGAGGGCTGGGGTGCTCTGCAGGGTCAGCAGGAGCTCACAGGGACCCCAATAAACCCATCAGGATCAGGGGGAGCAGTTTCCCAGCTCAGGGGAAAACCACACAAGGCAGACATCGCACGATTTGCTTCCCAGGCTCTTTCTTTGGGAAAATGAACAAATTCCAGGGCAGTGGGAGCAGGTAGAACTTCTGGTGGAGAAGAAAACCACCCGGATGCAAGGATGAGATTTTTCTGTCGTGAAACCGGATCAGAGAGTGCCCTCACAGCCCAAGCGTATCTGGGCTCTTGTTCCACGCTGCCGGGTAAACAGGATGTCGATATAATTAGCTTTCCTGTCATCAAGCCTATAGTAGCTGTACAGTGGAAAAAACCCTCCTGGCAGTGTTGGGCCCTTTCGGTATGGAAAGATCCCGGGTCTGATTTCAGCTCCCTCGCTCCTTCTCCACCCAAGCTGCGGGTGGGAGATCCCAGAGCGCTCCTGCTTCGCCTCCTTGACACTTTGCTGTCCTCCCCACCCCTGTTTGAACCTAAAGGGGGGAGAAAAGACACTTGGAGCTTGGAACAGGGAGAAAAGTTGGCTTGGAAGGTGATTTCTGAGAGGGTGGCTCCGGGCTGTGCTGAGAGAGAGCAGCTCTGCCATGTGAGGAGCTGCCTCCAGCCTCTGCTGCTGCTGGAGAAATGTGGGTGCAGAGGGGCAGAGCAGACCTAAATCCCATTGCCATGGATTTATCTGGGGATGGTGGGGACGAAGGGCCCTGCAAATACTCCTGGTATGGAAAAGAAACTCTCTGTGTGTCCTAAAGGAAAGGTTGAGCTTTGAATCCTTCCCCCGGGGAGATGGGATGTGAACCACCCCAAACTCTTGGTGTGATGACAACTGCCAATGCGACAGTAATTGTTGAAATGTGAAATAAGCCAGCAAAACCAAACCAAAAAACACGCTCCCCCCTAAAACATTGCATTTTAGGAGGATGCAAAGTGGATTGTGTGCAGAACCTCAGCCCTTCTCCAGCTCCCTGAGCTGGGAAAGGCAATGAACCCTCCTGAGATATGTATCTATGAATTATGTCATTTTTGGGGGAAGGAAGACAAGTCTGCCCCAGTATTCCTAACGGCCTGAAGCCTGGAGGCAGTGGGCAGGGAAGGTTTGCAGAGGAGTGGAGATGTGCCCACGCCTTCCCAGTTATGTCCTTGGCTTGTGGCTACACTTGGGCAGCAAAGGGACAAAACCAAGTGGAATGAGAGCTCCTGGGTGGCCCCAAAACTCCCTTTGGTCCAGGACAAAGCACCCCAACCCTTGACATGAGGCAGAGTGGAGGCTGGTTGAGTTTAAACCCTGTGGGGTTTTATGTTCAAGGCTTGCTCTCATGGCAGGGAAGGCACTGAGGAGAGCCAGGATCTCACCTGGATGTGCTGTGAGGAGGGTGGGACCTTGGCTGGGCTCTGGGGTCCCTCAGATTCTGCTCAGATATTGAGTTTCAAAGGATTCGCTGCCCTCAGACCTGCTCCCTGCGTGGCCCCACGCCATTGGCACCAGCAGGATGGTGTGTCTCGCCTGGGTGGGGATGCTGTGCCACTGGGAGTGACTTCTTCCTTCCTGGGCAGCACAGCCTTCACGAGGGCGACCACAGAGCTAAATCGGTGCAGTTCTCAGCCCACCTGCACTGAGGGTCCTGCTCAAGCCCTGCTGTGCTGTAGGATTGCTGTCTGTAGTGTTTGGGTCGGTTTGTTTCGGACGGTCAGGACGGAGACAAGAGATCTCTGAAGTGAGGTCTTAGAGCATGAGGTTTATTGTGAAAGGCATGGGTGTAGGGGACCTGCCAGGAGCTGCCAGACACAGCTCAGAGTAGGGCAGAGAGGTGAGAGGGAGAGAGAAGTACAGAATAGAATACCGTGGTTGCCGTTTACAATACAATAAATCAACTTCTGTGCTGAATATTCTAATTTTCTCTAACCAATCTAGAACAAGCTACAAATCCTACAACATTTACATACAGCCTATGAGAGTCATTGCATTACCATACGGAGTTAAACCCTAAAAACTGCTTTTTGGACCCTCTGCTAAGTTGGTAGGGTCTGCTCTGACCCTTGGACCTGCCTGCAAGCAGAGGGGATTGTTTGATCAAAGAGGGGAATTATTTAATCAAAGAGGGGAATTGTTTAATCAAAAGGGGGATTACCTTCAGTGGCCATGCCATTGTTTTCCAGTTATTCAGTAACTGGGCTTTGGTATCTCAAAGCTTGTCTTCATTTCAGTCTCGCTTATAGTTTCCATATTCTCAGCATCTTTTGCCAGGTAATCATATTTATAATGCTTTCCTATTTCGTCTTTCCCAACGCTGTGCCCTCTGCCCCATTGCTGATGGAAAGCGCTGTCAGGCTGAGCTCCGTGGGCTCCGCTGGGGCACTGCTGCTGTCCGAGGTCTGGCTCATCCCGGCTGTAGGGAGGATGGAGCCAGCCTGAGGGACTCCAGGGGCTGTCCTGGCCTCACCTCACCCCAGCACGATGGAAACAGTGTGGGCTGTGCTGCTGCTCTGCAGGATCCTGCCCAGGGCTCAGCCCTGCCAGCTCTCGAAACACGAGGAGCCGGCTGACCCTGGCAACTCAGGGCTCTCCCTCTTTATTTTCCTCGCAGAGACACCCCTCAGGGTTTTCCCAAGCTAGAATAAAACCAGAGAGCCCTTGGATTACGAAACGGCGCCACAGCCATGTCTTTTTCCTGTGCTATTTTCCTACTCCCTCCCCACCAGCTCCCCCCAGCACTGTCAGACCAGCTGGAGCCACTGGCACTAAAAAACCCTGCAGGACCCAGCAGCCACCCTGGGGCTCCCAGACAGCCAAGACACTTGATCTGGGCTCAGGAGCTGCAGGGAAGGAGCAGCAGCCAAATTGTTGGAGGTTCAGGCTGGGGTGACCAGGAGGTCTCTGGAGGAGGGAGTCCCCAGAGGCTTTGAAGCACAGCAGAGTGATCCAGCTGAGGGCAAAGCTGATGGTGCCACTCCTGCATTGCCAGCAGAATTTTGTGTCCTGGTGGCTCTTCCACCCTTCCTAGAGGTGAAAACCTCCTGGGAAAACACCAGCTAGAAACACTTTCTGAGCTGCTTCAGGTGAAATCTTCTCTCACCATCATCAACGTGTCCTTGTGAAAATGAGAGAGGCACTCCTGGGCACAGGAGCAATCTCCCGAGGGCTCAATTCCCTACGTATTTACTGGCCAAGCATCCTGCAGTGTTCCCTAAGGGAGGAAAGATTTGCTAAGGCCCACACCACCCCTGGCTGCAAGCAGGGAGGAGGGAGAGCCATCTCAGCTCGAAATGATTCCTGTGGAAAAGGGGAGGGTGGTGGAAGGAAGCTTGTGACTAACGAAGAGCAAAGTCTGGGCTAGTTCAGCAGGTCTCAGTGGGGTGGTGACCCTAATCTGAGGTGGTGGTGACCCTAATCTGAGGCAGTGGCTTTCACCCTGGGTTTGCAACCCAAGCCAGACAAACAGGGCAGTCTGTGGAGCCTCCTGCAGCAGGAGGTCAAATCCAGAGCCTGTCTGCTGTGGAGGCCCTGCTGAAAAGCCAAGATGCACTTGTCAGCAGGACCTGCAGCAGTTCCTACCACAAGGTACTCGTTATGACCTCATTTAATTTGTTTTTCTTCCAAATAAAGTGGTGATGGGCTGGTCTGGAGGACATTTCCCCCCATCCCACCAGGAGTCGCCTTGAAGAGCTCTGTGCGCATCATCTCCAGAACATCCTGATCCAGAGGTTAATTCCCGACCCAGAGGTTAATTCCATGTCTGTGCTGCCAGGGCCATTGGAGATGAACCCAAATATCCTCAAAAGGGACCTGGTTCCTCTTTCCCCTGCATCCCATGCATTGTTTATGGAAACCAGAGGCACCGTGTACATCTGGGGATGATTCCACATGGGTCTGCAAGGACCCTCTCCTCCCACGCACGGGGAGCAGCCTACTGCTGGTGTCAGGCTGATTCTGGAATTGCCTTCTCTGGTCAGAGAAGGGCAGGAGCTGTCCTGGCCAGGGATCAGCTGGAACCGGAGCTCACACGCTGCTTTTTTTCCTTGCAAGGTCTCTCACTGGTTTGCAAAGCCACACAAGGTCCCCAAGATCTTTGTTTCATACAATCCCAGAAGGGTTTGGGCTGGAAAGCCCTTTAAAGACCATCCAGTTCCCATTGGCAGGGACACCTTCCACTATCCCAGGCTGCTCCAAACTCCATCCAGCCTGGCCCTGGACACCTCCAGGGATGGGGAATCCACCTTACAGCTCAAAAGAGGCCTTGGGTTAGGTGATGGGGAGCTGGGACCTGGCTCTGCCCCTGCCCAGCAGTGATGTCCCTGGCACGTGAAGTCACAACTCAGTGCCATAATGGGACAGCTCACACTGTCACAACATCGGCTTTGTGAAGGAGCAAGAGAATTTTGGTCACTGTCAATGCAAACATCTCCTTTGCTCTCTCACACAAACCAAGGTGTTCCTTGAGCAGAGCCTTGGCAGCAGTGCCACAGCCCACGATCCTTCCTGCGGACACGGAACCTTCCCATGGATGCTCGCACGGGAACTGACCTTTCCTAAAGCTGAATTTAGAATCAGTTTTCAGTGTGAACGCATAAAAAGAAGACAGCCTTCCTTCCTTGGGTGGGACTCTTTCCCCTCCTGCCACATGCCTTTGTGTGCCCGTGGGTATGAATGTTCACAAGAGATAATATCCCCAAAGCCATCGCTTGGTGTCAGAGATGAATAATTTCCCTGCTGGGCTGATGTAAAAACAGGCACTTTGGAAGTTAAAATGCCAGGATTTCTAAGCTCCTTAACTTCCAGTCACATTCCCCACTGATTAGATGATTTCCAGAGAGATGACACAGGTTTGGGGGCTGCTCTTCTGGGCTGAGGTGGCACCACTTGCTTGAGGGTCCCAAACCCTTCACCGAGCACTGTGCGAGCCCTGGAGTTGGAAGTAGGTGATGCTGAAGGGAACCACCCCTAAAATATCTGAGATCAGAGGGAGAGGTGAAGGAGAGTGTTCATAATATGCAAAATGAAGGTATTTGAGCATTTCTGAAGGCTCCTGCCAGGCTTCTTGCAGCTCATGTCACGTTTATGGCTCAGTCACCTTTGCTGAGGTGCTCTGCGGGATGGAAAGCTGTAATCCACCAGGAAAGGACTCCATTCAGCTGCCCACGTGCAGGTGTCTCTGCCTTCAGAGACATCCTCCCTGTCAGGGCTCTTAGGGCATAAATAAGCCTTAATGGCCAGGACAGCTTCACCTACAGCCTCCACCCCACCCACGGGCCCTGGAGCTCTGTTTAAGCTCAGCCTGGGGCAGACAGAGTTGTTTAGGAAGAGTATGGGCTGTCCATTAACTGGGTTTTTTTTTTCTTGTTTGTTTTTTTGTTTGTTTGTTTTTAGTTGTCTTGAGACATTGTTTTTGCGTCTCTTGAGTGACTTCTAGCCTCAATTGAGGCATGAGAGCCTGCAGCACCTCCTGGTCCTCGTTTGCTGGCCACAGCCAGCTCTGTGCCAGCATCTCCAAGCATCTGTGTGCAGGAGCCACGCTAGGATTTGGCTCATGGGCTGAGGTGCCTCTGGACAGGGTCCCTGCACGCTGCCCTTGGGTGTCCCAAAATGCGTGAGGAAACAGCGGGAGATGGATCCTTTGCCTTCAGGGTTTGGGACTAGATGACCTTTAAGGTTCTTTACAACCTTAAAGGACCATTCAGGGTCTGTTTGGTTGCAGGTGGCTGAGCCTCAGCCTCCCAACCCCTCTGCCCTGGTTGTGCCAACATCTCCAGATCCTGAGAAGGAATTTCCTGCTCCTGCATCCCAGGTGCTGGCACATCCAGCTGCTTGCTCAGCTCTGTGGGGCCCAGTGTCCCAAAATGAGTGAAGAGCCAAGGGAGGCTGGCCAGAAAACTCCCCGTGCTCTGCCGGGTGGGGTGACAACGTTGTCACTTGGCAAGGTGCCACCCAGAGCTGAACCAGGGCCATGCTCCTGTCACCAGCCAGCCCTGGCACAGCTGGCAGGTGCCCCTGGGCATTCCCGGGGTGGAGGTTTCAGTTCGGGGTTTGTAATCTGAGCCAGCACAGCTAAATTTTGCCTGCTCCGGGATCGAGTTGCTGAAAGTGGCACATAGCTCAGCCTGGGTGTGAGCACTGAGGAGTCAGAGGATTGCAGCAGAGCAGTCAACAAATCCCTGGGATTGAGGGGATTGAGGGATAGTCTCTCAGGGTTGGCAGCCTTGCCCAAACGCTTCTTGAGCGGTGTCAGGCTTGGGGCTGTGGCCACTTCCAGTGCCCTGACCATCCTCTGGGTGAAAAACCTCGGCCTGATATCCAGCCTAATCTCCCTGGCACAGCTTCACGCCATTCCCTCGGGTCCTGGCCCTGGTCACAGAGCAGAGATCAGTGCCTGCCCCTCTGCTCCTCCTTGTGAGGGAGCTGCAGACCACAATGAGATTTCACCTCCATCTCCTTTTCTCGGGGCTGGATAAGCCAAGTGCCCTCAGCCACTCCTCAGGTGGTCCTTCCAGACCCTTCACCATCCCCATGGCCCTCCTTTGGATGCTCTGCAATACCTGGATAAGTTTATATATTTCTACATTTATATCCTGCCTTTCAAACCTGTATAAGCATTTCCAGACCGTCCCTCTCTCCTTGCTAACACCGCTGAGGATGTTGTCCTTCACACAGATGTCCCCTCCTCTTTCAGGTGACCGAATGTCACAGTAGGGGCACAGAGGGCACTGCAGCCCTTGCACCCAGCGTGCAATGGCTTAGAGGGAAAGCAGCTGTCCTTATCTCTAATGTCCCATCCGTCGCATGTGACACTGTCCCTCAAACTCCTTGGAAACCTACAGACTCTGATTTCCTGTGATATAGCTCAGGTTTAGCCCTACAGCTGATTTGTCCCAGCAAGTTCTTGCAGGGCCAGGAGTGTGAATTTGTGTGCCCGAGCACCCAGGGCGAGGAGGGGAAGCTCCCCAGGTCAAGGCATCTCCCACCATTATAATTTCAGCATCTTTGTTTAACCTAAGTGTAGATTTTTCTTTTCCTCTGTGTGAGTACTCTGACAAAGCTGAAACAAACCTACAGGAGGGAATGTATTTCACAGAATCACAGAATGGTTTGGGTTAGAAGGGACCTTAAAGCTCATTTTATTCCAACCTCTCTGCCATGGGCAGGGACACCTTCCACTCGACCAGGTTGCCCCAAGCCCTATCCACCCTGGCCTTGATTTAATGTGGAAATCGGCTATAAATAAGGGAATTTAATACTTCTAAATCTTCAGAAATACTTTCAGCAGTGAGCTCCACAGATTAACAAAGGGTTGTAAGTAAAAGGTGTGTGTGAGAGGGTTTTTGTGTTTTTTTTTTTTTTTGTGGTTTTTTTTTTTAATTGTTGTTTTGGTTGGGTTTTTTGTTTGCTTGTTTTGTATTTGTTTTTTTTTTCCCTCTCTCTCCATATTGCAGGTTTTTCCCACTTGCCCAGCAGAACAAATTTGGAGACATGTCCGATGTGTCTTTCTCCACTTACTGCTCTGGAGAAGCTGGCTGCTCTCAAACTGTCTTTTGGACCCTCTTGCTTTGCTGGGAGCCAATTTTCACTAATATCCAATCTGACCCTCCTGTGGCACACCTTGAGGCCGTTCCCTCTCCTCCTGTCCCTGTTCCCTGGGAGCAGAGCCCGACCCCCCCGGCTGTCCCCTCCTGTCAGGAGCTGTGCAGAGCCACAAGGTCCCCCCGATCCCCCTTTTCTCCAGGCTGAGCCCTTTCCCAGCTGCTTGAGGTGCTCCATTCCCTTCCCTGGACCCATTCCAGCCCCTCAATGTGATTTTCGTGTTCTCAGCTGGTGATCATCTTTCTGTGCCCTGGAGCACGAGGGCTGTGAGATGCTGCAGCTGCCTCGGAGCCAGAGTGACAGCAGATGCTGCTTGAGGAGACATCCAAATATTTAATCTTTTGTTGGAAAAGATCATCCACGGTGTCACCGCGAAGGTGGAGATGAAAAGAACACAATAAATGTGTCAAAATAAAACCAGAGATAAAGGGGAGCTGCTTATAGAGGATAATTAGCAAACAAAGCATGGAGATCTTTTAATCTCTGGAAATTCCCTGCTCTGTGAAACGTCACCAGGTGGAAGTCAGGGGCTATCGATTTCCTCATGGCAGCTCCGCTCCCTTCCCTTGGGAGAGAAATGGGCTCCCTGCTCCTGCGGGCCAAGAAAAGCACTGCTGGGGTTTGGAATGTGCCTTCTGGCATTTTTACTTTACAACTCCTAAAAACCTATTTATTTTATTTTATTTTATTTTATTGCATTTTATTTCATTTCATTTCATTTCATTTTATTCCATTTTATTTTACTTTATTTTATTTTATTTTATTTTATTTTATTTTATTTCATTTCATTTCATTTCATTTCATTTCATTTTATTTTATTTTATTTTATTTTATTTTATTTTATTTTATTTTATTTTATTTTATTTTATTTTATTTTATTTTATTTTATTTTATTTTATTTCATTTTATTTTACTTTATTTTATTTTATTTTATTTTATTTTATTTTATTTCATTTCATTTTATTTTATTTTATTTTATTTCATTTTATTTTATTTTATTTTTTTCTCCTTGTAGATTCCCTTTGTGTGAATTTTGTATTTCCTCGCCAGGCTGGAGGAGGCACTCCTTGCTGGCAGTGTCTTGTCCCACACTTGCTCAATCGTGTCCTTCTGCTTCACTCGTGCCTCTTTGACCCCAAAATTATTTCTTCTGGATGAGGGGTGCTGGCAGCCCTTGTACACATGTTTTCTATTGGGTATGGAGCAAGACTGTCCCGAACAGTGCCCATACCTGACTGTGGGGCTTTAATTCCAGAATATCCTTCTGCATTGAGCAGACGCTGCAAAAATCATCTTTTTCAGGGATCCAGGCTTGGATTTGACTGGTGCCCTCTTTCCTGGGCATCTTTCCTGGAATGAAGTGGGGAAGAAAGCCAGGGAATGCTACCCCAGCATTTTTTTCTTTCCTTTTAGAGGTAAGTTGAGGCATTTGGCAGTTTTAGGGGATTTTTTCCTGGCTGTGGGATTCTTCTTAGCCATGATGGGGGGGGACCCTAAAATGATTACAGACCACAGTGGATTTGGGGTCTCAATCTATCCCTTTGTGTTCCGAGCAAGGGATCCCAGAAAGAAAATCCCAGTGTCCTCAATCCCTGTCTGTTTTCCTCCTGCTTTGTTTCGCTATGTTTTGTTCCTTTTTCCAAGGGCTGTGGCTGTTTTCTCAGGTGCCCAGGGCAGCAGGGGACTGAGCTGGGCTGTGCGTGTGAGGCAGCACACAGCAGTTCAACAAAACCCATCCTGTGGGATCAACAGCCCCTATCTGCCTCCCCAGGCTTGTTTGGGATGGGAACTGCTCTCTGCAGGGGAAATGTGGATTGTGCCGTGGAAAAATCCAAAGGGAGCATGGATGGGAATGGTTTCCATGTCGAGGTCTCTCCAGCTGCTCCAGCTCTGGCATGATCTGAAAGATCTGCAAATGCCATCTGAGATCTCTCCTGCGCTGGGGGTTCATTCCTAGTCTGAAAACTCCATTTAAACACGGAATGTTGGATTTTCACAGCCAGGGCCTCCTGCCTCTCTCCCTTTCTCAGTGTGGATACCTCTACAGGTCAGAGCGGTGAAGATTCACAAGAGGTGATCCATCTGAAGGTCCAAACCCGGCTGCTTTCAGAGCAGTTCACACCTCCCTGATCCCACTCTGGAACCATGGCACAGTTCACACCTCCCTGACCCCACTCTGGGACCATGGCACAGTTCACACCTCCCTGATCCCACTCTGGGACCATGGCACAGCTCACACCTCCCTGATCCCACTCTGGGACCATGGCACAGCTCACACCTCCCTGATCCCACTCTGGGACCATGGCAAGTTCACACCTCCCTGATCCCACTCTGGGACCATGGCACAGCTCACACCTCCCTGATCCCATTCTGGGACCGTGGCACAGTTCACACCTCCCTGACCCCACTCTGGGACCATGGCACAGCTCACACCTCCCTGATCCCACTCTGGGACCATGGCACAGCTCACACCTCCCTGATCCCACTCTGGAACCATGGCAAGCCTTGAGGGTGGGCTCTGGGGCCCCTGCAGGCTGTTTGAGCTCCCTGCTCTCCCAGGAAGGGCTGCCAGGTGCTTTCCTGTGGAGTTGGGGCTTTGTCACTGCCTGTCCCCAGGCTGAGCCCTTTGGGATGGTTCTTCACAGCTCTTGTCCCCTTTGGGTCACCTTGAACTGCTGGGAGTCCCCCGACCCAGCCTGTAGATCCCCTTTAAGCCACCACAGACCCAGGAGGGTCCAGGAATCAGAATTTTTTTTCCCTAGAATTAGAAAAACAAGAGGGAAGGACAAACAGCTGAGGTTTTTCCCTGTGCAGTTCTGCTGGCCCAGCTGCAGGTGGATTTCAGCCATGGAGGTTATTTCGCTCAGACAATTTTTGTGTACGCCTTGGAGGGGGATCAGGACCTGAGCAGGACAGTTTGGTGGCCCAGGTCTCTCTTACTCCATTAGGGAGTGATTTAAGGGCAGGAATGCTCCTAAATGTCCTGAAAGCAAACGTGGGAACGTGGTTGGTGGCAAAGTCCACTTCCCAACAGCGACTGGAAGTGACAGTGCTCACCACAACATCCTTCTCATGACAATAAAGGTCTGACTTCGAGCAATGAAACCAAGAACATTTGTGGCTCAAGACTGTCCTTAAATTGCCTCTCCAGGACCTCACTGGCCGCAGGTGTGAGGGAAACACAGGATGTTTTGTGCACGCTCAGCACACTCAGTTTCATCCAAAGGAAAGGGGAACGTGAGGCCTGGAGCAGAATCGAGATCTGTTTGCTCTGCCTGGGTCACCTCTTGTAGCTGTGAAGCTCATGTTTAGGTTGTGTCTTTGCCAGATGTGCAGGGAGCTCTCCCAAGCTGCTGTCAGGGGATGCTGGGAGGTGGTTCTGGGATTTGTGGCAGGGTTCCTCTTCCCTGAGCAAACATCTGTCAGGAGAACACAACTGGAGACTTTCCAGAGATGTGGGGCCAGGAGTTCCGCGGCTGATTTGTGGCATAGGGTTCGTGTCCCTTTGGTTGTCTCAGAGCATGGAGATGGTCAAAGAACTGGAGCCCCTCTGCCTGGAGCCAGCCTGGCAGAGCTGGGACTGTTCGCCTGGAGAAGGGAAGGCTCCAGGGAGACCTTCCAGCACCTTCAAGTGCCTAAAGAAGGCTTATAGAAAGGAGGAAGATCGACTTCTTATATGGGCAGATAATGATAGGACAAGGGGCAGTGTTTTTAAACTGCCAGAAGGTGGGGTTGGAGGGGATATTGGGAAGAAAATTCTCTCTGTGAGGGTGGGACAGCCCTGGCACAGGTGCCCAGAGAAGCTGTGGCTGCCCCTGGATCCCTGGAAGTGTCCAAGGCCAGGCTAGACAGGGCTTGGAGCAGCCTGGGACAGTGGAAGGTGTCCCTGCCCATGGCAGGGGTGGGATGAGATGATCTTTAAGGTCCCTTCCACCCCAAACCCTTCTGATTCTGTAATTTTTACCTGAGCTCTTCCACCAGCCCTGTCCCTGTGTAAGCCAGACTGTGTTGTTCTCTGTCCACTCTTCTGATTTTGGATATGAAGGGATCAGCTTTGAAAAGCAAAGCTTCCTGCTGGAAGCACAGCCTGGTGCCCGAGGGCAGCCAACACAAACACCTGGCAAGCTTCCCTGGCCAAGTTTCACACCTAGAATAAATCAAAATATCTTCCTTCCTGTTCAGGCTGCTCCCAAGGAGCTGCTTGCTCCTGCCACGCACACTCTGTGTTCTGTTCTTTCCAGAAGAAAACTTGCTTCCTCAAGAAAGTTCTCACCATGAAATCTTTTATTTTATTAAATTTTAATTTTATTTTAGACTGGCCCCCTTGACCGTGGTTCCAGCAGAGAGCTGGGGACAGGGAGGGTGCTCCTCTCCTGTGCTGATTTCAGGCACACTTAGCCCGGGAGGTCTGTGTATCTGTCATTAATTAGGGCTCCCCAGTAAAAAAATATGGACAAACCTCATAAACAGGTCAGGGTGAGGAGAAACATCCTCCCGCCCCTCTCACTGATGACGTTTCTTTGGGTTTATGGAGCCTGGCGTTAGGTCATTGTCCAAACACTTGGAATCAGGTGGGAGTGACCAGGTCCCCTCAGCCTTCCTCCCTTCTGGTGTCCTTCCGAGAAAGGGTTGGTCAATAGGTAACTCAAGTTAACTACTGAGAGACAGAATATGGGAATTCTAAACCTAGAAAAACAGGATTGCCTTCATCTTGTCAGGATAAGAGGGACAAGAATCTGTTTGAGGCCAGCACAGAAACCCTGAATCACTCACCAAGGACTGCCCATGCTCCAGAGAGAAAGGGGAAAAGTGCACTGTGATGGAGACTACAGATCTTCATCACGAGAAGACCCCAAAGACCACCAGGACACACAGCGCATGCGTGGCACACGTTAATGATATTAATGATTTCCGAGAAATGATTTGTATAACCTCTCCCATTCCCGGGAATGTGATGAATATTCATGAATGTCACCCATAATATTGTGAGTTGGCAGTGCCGGGTGTGTGTGTTTGGAGGAGTGAATCCCCACACCCTGCACCGAATAAAGCAAATCCCCACTGCTCTTTGTCTCTGAAGTGTCTCTGGGCCTGCTTGGGGCAAATCACTGTCCGAGCTTGTTGGCTGCAGAGGGCTAGAGCTGTCCTGATATGCCATGGTAGGTGATCCTAAATTTTTGTGTGCTTTGTTGTTTGTTTGGGTTTTTTTTTTTTGTTTTGTTTGTTTGTGGGTTTTTTTGTTTTTTTGTTTTTCCCAGAACAAATCCATCAGGAAATAATCCTCTGTGCTCTCGTGGAGGAAAATCACATAATTTGCAAGACAAGTGCCTCCCCAATGCCCCCACCATCCATCCCCCTGGCTTCTCTTGCTGATCCCATCCCACCCAGCTCACTCCAGCTGCTGAAGTGTGAGTGCCAAGTGCTGTTTGATGTCACCTGGGATGTCCTGGCTGTCCCCTGGTCGCTGGCTCAGGAGGACACAAGTCTCTGCAGGGGCTCAGTCAGGGGTCTCAGGTGCCACAATCCTGTGAAGATGGAGTAGGTCTGGCAGGACTTCTTAGCTGGGAAAGGAAACAATGAGTCCATAAAATCCAGCGTGACGTGGAGTGGTGGGAGGGATCAACTTCTTCACCAAGGAGTGATTTCTCAGAGGGATTTCTGGCTGAAATTTAGGGAGGATTCTTCCTACACCAGCGCTGTGTCTGTGCATTTTGCGTTGCTGGGGAAGACTCCACGTGCTGGTGGAACAGCAAAGGAATCCCCTGGCTCAGCCTTCCATCCTGAAAAACAGTGATTTCCAAAAGCGCCCTCATAAACATTTCCAGGCAGCAACCTCTTTGTCAGCCCAGTCAAACTTCAAAGCAGGAGGAGGAAGACACAGCTGATGCAATGAGATTTTTTTTTTACCAAGTCTGCACTTGGACAAGAAGCATCCTATTGTGTTCCTTCGGGAGAGGGCTAACTGCGCTGCTCCAGGAGCAAAGGGGCAGCATCCTTCTGCACTTACAGCTTTTTCACAGCCTCAGGTGAAAGTTGACACGAGGCTGCTCTGTGATGTGATGTGATGGAGGAGAAGAAGGATGATTTTTATCCTCCTACTTCTTTAACAAAGTCTTCCTCCTGAGCGACCTGGTGACACAAGATCGTAAATTTGGAATTACCTCAAGAGCTGCTTTAGCCTTTCCTCTGCCCCATGGGGAGGGAGACAGCAATTCCACAGGAAATCTCTTTTAGGATCACTCTCCTGTCAACAGCAACAGCAGAAAGCACTGAGGAAGAATATGTTTTTTTGGGGTTTTTTTTGAATCTGGCAAAATTTGCCCTACTTTAGAAGAAAGTATTCCTTGCCTTAGCTATTATCTCAAGTGATTAACTTATTGTCAGTGATTTATGGCTTCTCTTAAGATATTCCCAGGGTTATTGGAGTGACCTAATCAAATTGCTCCACTTAAGAGCAGGCAGAGCTGGCAGATAAGCAGTCCTGAGGAGCTGCTACTGTTCAGGGTTTGTTGAGATGTCAATGCCATGAAATGCAGAGGCTGAGCTTTCTCACCCATGGTCCAAGCTCTGGAGGAGTGTGAACTTGTGCTTCACCATCATGAAGCTTCTTCTGATAATTTTAGATGCCTCCAGCAGCTGGCAGCCCTCAGGATACGAGAGAAAAGTGAAGCATCCTAAAATTGGTTCCTCCTCACACTCCTGATGCGGGAGTTTTGTGAAAAAACTCCCTTTTTGTAGTCTCTGTGAGAAGCAGAACTTGCTTCTCTTTGATCATCCTGAATCCCTCTGCTCCCCTGGGTCTTCTGCCCCATCCAGGACCATGATCTGTCCTGCAGGCACATCTCCACCCTGCAGCTGTGGACACATCCCTCTCATCTCTGCAGCTCTTTCTCTGAGCTGGCATCTCCGATCTGAGAACCTCCTGTGCTTCCAGACCAACCATTCCTCCTTTTCTGGGGGCCAAGTCCTACCTGCTCCCTGTTTCTTAGTGGTCACAGCCTGCAGGAAGGAGAATGAAACATAGGGTTTTCTTTTAGACACTTAAATGTACAGATTTTAGATAAAAGTTAGTTCTGTTAAAATCAACTAGAGTAGAAAAAGATGCAGAACTTAGTTAGAAAGAAATTAATGATTAAATGCAGAGTAGCCTTTTGATTATTTGATATTTACTCAGCTGTGCTTAGAATAGACAATTAATAATCTTAAGAAAAGAAGTTCAAAGGAGAGCCTGGACAGTTACAAATTTTGCCCAGATGCAACCTACTCAGAAGCAATAGAAGAGAGCATTGGGAGTTTTCCAGGGTCAAATGTATTGTCAAAAACCAGAGAGGTAAGAAGGTCAAAGTGAGGAAGACTCATATTACTTCTTCAGAAGCAGCCCTCAGACTCAAATTAACGACCACGGACTCAATTCCATTGCAGGAACTGCGCATGCTTAATGACTTTTTGCTAATTTCCATACGAAGCGGGGAATGGGAGGCGCTTATGCTAAATATGCATTTTTGTGATAGAGAAATAAGTTCTGTGTTGCATTGTTACCTCGGAGCTGTACATTTGGGAGCTATCCCTGCAGCTCAAATAAACATACACTTTCTAACCTTAACAAGTTAGAGAGTCTTTGTCCGTCTCAGGTGGATATCGATATTAGATCTATATCCGCATTTTAATAATTCAAGAAGATGAAGGGAAGAAATGTTCAGGGCTATGCAGAACCTTGGATGATGGATTCAAGGTCATGTTGAGTCCAACTCTGCTCTACAAATAAGAGTTTTGCTGTCCCACTCCCATTCGATGCTTCTCGGCTGTGGCAGCACAGTCCAGCCCTGAAACAGGATGTTGGCTATTTTCTTTCCAGGGTGGACACCCTTGTCAAAACAAACCTTCTGAGATAAACCCTGCTGCCATTCACCCCGGGGTCACTGCTTCAAACAGCCCGAGGTCACCGGGCCCAGCCTGGCCGTGGGTGGGAGGTGACCCAAACTCGAGCACATCTGGCAGCTGTTGGGAGATGTAATATGTTCCTCCATGTGCTCGGTGGATGGACTCCTCCTTTGCACCTCCACTCCATCCTCAGGGCAGCCAGGGAGCTGCTGGCCTTGCTGCCAGTCCCTGCAGAAGAACAAAGGGGTGACAGGGTGGCAGCTGGCGTGTCCCCTGCCTTCCCTCCGGGCTGTCCCTGCCACAGCCAGGCCCTCCTGGCATCACCTCGCCCACCAATAAACACCTAATGAGCCAACCACACTCTGTGCAGCTCCATCCTCATGGCAGAGCCTGGGCGACAAATTTTTGCTTACCACTGACCCATCCCAGCTCCATCCTCATGGCAGAGCCTGGGGAACAAATTTTTGCTTACCACTGACCATCCCAGCCACTGTGTGCCTCAGTTTCTCCATGGTAGCTGGAGGTTGTCACCCCTCTGGTCCTCAGCCCAAGACAGGAGCTCTCCTGCTGTGTCACACTGCCATTGCGGGGCTCAGGACTCCTGGGGACAAGTGGCTGTAGGATTGTCACCACTGTGACAGTGATAGCTCCTCGTTGAAGCCTTCATTATTTCTAGTTTTTTGCTCATCATGTATCTGTAACTTGCTGTAGTTCTGTGCTTCTCACAAAGTGCTAAAATCCTCTGTTCCCAGCACCTTTGGCCAAACAAGGCTCTCTGAATAAGATTCAAGGACATATTCGTTGCCTTAGGGCCCAAAAATATGTAAACAACAGTGAGCTGGGGGAGCAGGGCTGGGGTGGTGAACATCATCACCTGAGGGTGCATTGGAGAATGAAGGGCCAATGTGCTAATGGACAGAACTTATCAAAGGTGAAGGGCTCGTGACCCAGAGTCCATTTTGGGTCTCGTCCCTGAGGGGACTTTGCTTGCCCGAATGGACCTTGAAGGCCTTGAATAAATTTGTCCGCATTTGATACTCCTAATTTGTTTTGCCTTCTGTTTCGGGTAGCTTGCTTTAGGCATCACCGTGGGATGGACAATGAGCCAGCAGATTGTTTTCTCACCTTTCTGCTGCCAATCCCTGTGTTTGCCAGCTCAGAAGGTGTCTGGCATCCCCCACTTTCCGAGGGCCAGGAATGCAAACGCCAGGTTGAGAAAATGCCTTGGTTCAGGAGATGCCGTGGAGATTTGGACTCCAATTGAGATTGAAGGCAGAGTGTGCAGTGGTTAATGCAGCACCTCCAAAATAAACCAGGGAAAGGCTCTGGTGATGCCTCCTGCCCAGAATTTCTGCTCATCTGGTCTGGGAATGGCACCGGTGAGGGATGAAAACACAGTGAGGGACATGCCAGAGAGAATCTTCCTGCACTCAAGTGGTGCAGTGAAGGTTTTTGTTTGGTTTTGGGTAACCCTGACCTTTTTTTCTCTCAAAACACCCCAAAAGGATGAAAAATGAACGAAAGAACTCGGATTTGGTCTGGAGTGTGTTCACAGGGGTGGTGGGGCTCAGTGCAGCAGCCACAGGCTGTCGGAGGTGTGCTGGGATCTGCTGGCCTCCAGCTGTGGTGGATCTCCTCCCAGACCTGGGGACATTTGAGGTGATCTGCAGATCTCTGAGGTGTCACCGAGCATTTTGTGTGCCACCGGGGAGCCAGCTGCTCACTCCATCCATCCAGCTCTCTGCCAGCCCACTGCTGTCCAAAATTCCTCCCTGAAAACGCAGCTGGGATCAGGTTGGAAGCAGCAGCAGCAGAGGGAGCTGCTCGGCCGGCGGATGGTGGAAAATCCATGCTTAGAAGGTGCTCTTGTTTCACCGAGAGCGCTTCAGGGGCTGGGCAGGAGCTGGCCTGGAAACACTGCACTCTGACACCTCGGTGACCGCAAAAATGACCTTCTGTCCTCGCAAATAGGGCCGGGGGATGTGGGAGGCAGCAGATGCAGGGCTGTGCTCTGCCAGAACGAGAAGTGCGTCAGCACAGCCCGTGCTGGGTAAATAAACCCCATCCCGCTGAAGGGCAGCCTTGGAGCAGCGCTGGGGTTAGGGATAAATCCCACTGGATCCAGCTGGCTGGGCTTCCCAGAAAGTGGGAACCCAAGAGAGGGTTGCTTAAACTGAGTTTTTTTCTGACTTCATTTGGAAAAAAGCATTCAAGTTAAAGCAAACAAAATCTTTTCAGGGTATCTTCTTCTCAGGAAGCAGATTCTGGCAGAAATCTTAAGCTCACGTCACTGAAATTTGCTTTGATTGTATTTCTATTCTGTTTTTTGACTTGGTTTTTTTTTTTTTTTTTTAATAATAACTTATTTTAAATTACAGTGTGGATGGCTGGATCCACAATTTAGAAAAATGTTTGTTCATTCAGGGGGAAAAAAAAAATCAGTCCCCTGATTCTGCTGTAAATCAGAGTGATCTTGGTAACTTTATAACACATCAATCATCGATAGTCCCTTAAAGTTTAGGTTCTTAAATGAATGACCATTCGGCCAAGGGACTTTGAGTACTTTACGGTTTGGGTTTAAATCTGTCCTTGCCCTACCTTTGCTTGTTATAATTCCTTGTGCCTGTGACATGAGAGCTGCTCCATGTCCCAGTGGGCTCTTGGCAGGATTTGTCCACGTCTGCTGGAGATGCTCAGGGCTCTCTGGAGCTCCCACCTGGGCAGCCATGAGTGAAGGGCATTCCCTTGGTCACAGCCCCTGGCGTGGTGTCACACCCTGCCCTGTGATGTCCCCACATCTCCGTGTGGTTTAGCAAAGAGATTCCCAGGACGGAATCTTCTTGGCCGCGAAGGCTGATGGAAATCTCTGAGGAGCTGCTGCCTGCTCTGTATTTCCTGCACATCCTTCACAATTTCTGCACTTCCAGGGAGAACTCCTCGCCTGCTTGAACTCGATTCCCTTTTTTGGGCTTTAAATATTGAGAACAGATCGATATCTCACGAACCTCCTCCGTGAAGATGAGCGTGGTTTGCCGGGAGCTGCATCGCCCTCTTCCCCCTCTCCTCTCCTCTCCTTTTTCCCACCATAACCTCATTAAGTCGTGCCACAGGCAGAGATCCATCAAAGGCTGCAACTGCAGTGGATGTTTCCTTAAGTGTCTCGTTCAGAGCACGATGAGGTTTGAGTGCTTCTCCTAATGCAGGCACAACCCGGAGCTACTGGTGTGCTCTTAAGTAATAAACCTTCAATTGCAGCCCAGAATAGCAAACTCTGTAATCATGGAAAATTGCTTTCTGATGGGTGAAAATGCACGCGCCTGGGGTGGGGATCTGCTTCCCTTCCCCCTTCTCCTCCTCTCCTAAGGCACTGAGTAGGAAGACAGAGAGGGGAAAGGGAGGCAGGAATATCCATCCTCCCCCTCACTGTCATGATGGCTCTTTTGGCGTTTGGTTATCATTGCAAATTGAGATTTTAGGATGGATGGGAAGGGGACCTCTCCAGGGCACAATGAAAGCTCCTCCAGTCTGGGCTTCATCGAGAAGGTTGCAGAGCCTTCCATGGTGGCGCCGAGTTCATTTTTCCCTGGAAAAAGGTGCATGCTCAGCATCCTGAGGAGAGGAGATCTGTGCCATGAAGGGAAGGGATGGGCTGAGAGCCTGGTGGGTTCATCCATGGTGCCTGGAGCGTCTCTGCTTCACCAGGGAGCTCCAGAGAGATCTGGAAGAGCCTGAGACCATCCCAGCCAGAGACATCCCTCGGGATAACACCAGACCTTGGCTAGAAAGGGGTGAAGACCTTTTCAGGTGGGTGGAAATACTCCAGCAATTCCAGCTGGAAGAGTGGTCTGCAAGAGGCAGCGAGGGAAGGTTTGTGCTGCAGAGAAATGCCTTGGGGCACCCCTGGCCTTACGGGTGTCAAATGTGGCTCAGCAGGTGACAAAATGCCAAATTTAACTGGTCTAAGGGCAGGAAGGGTCTCCTGTCACTGCCAAGGCAGGAACGTCCCCCTCCATGTCATTCTCGGGGGGTTTCCAGCTCAGTAGGATGTGTGACGTGAGGCACGGCAGGACACCGAGCCCTCTCTGGGGACAATTCCAGGGGCAGGAGCACGGCAGGGTCATTCCCTCACGTGCAGAGCGGGAGGCACTCCCTGGAAAGGGACAGGGTTATCCTGATGTCAGCCCGGGTGACCGCGGAGCTCGGGCCAGGATGTTCCCTCGCTGGAGCGTGGCCTGGCCGAGGCTGGGTTTCCAGGAAGGATAACGTCCCTGGAGACATCGGATGCACTGTGGGGCAGTGACAGCCTCCGAGGGATGACAAACACAGCACATGCAACACGGGCACGTGGCAGTGAGGGAGAATGCCCAGCAGACACAACTCACATTTTTGCAACTCCAAAGTTGAACTCAAACTTCAAATTCTGTGGGGGGAAAAAAATACCCCAAACGTTAGATCCACATTTCCCTCTGTGAGGTTTGGCAGTAATTAGGGCTTCTGTGTTCCTTCTGAATTATTAATGAATAATTATTTTTCTTCATACAGGCTGGTTTTGGTTATCCTGCTTCGCCTCGGGCTGGCTCATCTAATTAATTGGCACCTATGAGAATATGAGGCACAAAAATCCCTCCAATCCCTTTCAAAAACTTCATATCTGAATTCAAAGACTATTCAAGGACTGAGGCTCTGGCTACTAAATATTAATACTCATATTTATCCTTACCCCATTCCACTCCACCCCTTTCCGTCCTTTACGCTTCTCCTTCGGTAAATCAAGATGAGACCATCGATCAGCGTCACCCAAAACCTTCCTGGGGCTCCCTTCTCTGCAGCTTAGCTGGAACAAGTTGTTATCTGTGTTTCGAAGCACCTGATGAGCTTTACTGCAGAAATGAAGCTGCTCTGCCTGTTGATCTCTGGCTGAAAGGAGGAAAGGATGGTCTGGAGCACTGTTGGCTCTAATTTTCTGATATTCGTGGAGATTCGCGGAAGCTCGCAGGGAAGTCAGGCAGGCAGCACACAAGATGGCGAAAGAGCAACTTTATTTACAAAACCTTCTTTATATATTCATTAATAATCTAATAATTATTGGTTGACAGTTTTTCGACCCTCCAAGATGATTGGCTGGAACCCTAGAGCATCCAGTACCAAAACAAAGAGATTAAAGAAGCACAAGAATGCAACTTATCTCTATTCTCCACGAGAAAGAAGAGAAAGATTTTTAAAACAGTGCAACTACAAAGCACCTGTGCCAAGAACGGGAGCAGAGGGGCTCAGCCAAAATTACAAACTCTCCACAGGGACCATGATTAGAATCATGGAATGTCCTGAGCTGGAAGGGACCCACAGGGATCATTGAGTCCAGCTCCTGGCCCTGCACAGGTGAATCCCAGCAATTCCACCTGTGCCTGAGAGGGTCATCCAAATAGTTTTTATCTCTGTCAGGCTGTGACTATTCCCTGGGAGCCTGTTCAGTGCCAGACCACCCTCTGGGTGGGGAACCCTCTCCTAATATCCTCCTAGACCTCCTGACACAGCTCCTCCAGCTGTTCCCTTGGGTCCTGTCGCTGCTCAGGAGACACGACCCAGGCCAGGGTGATCCAAGAGAGGATCCGAGGGATGAGAACTCCAAGCCAGGATGGTCACCCCTGAACCTCGAGGCTGTGGAAGGCTGAGCATGGCTCAGGCTGTCCCCCCTTCGTGGGTGCCTCGTGCCATCGAGTGGTGGCCATAGATGTGCTCAGAAGACACCGGGGGATGTCTGACAAAGCCAGCACCAGGCCACTGCATCCATGGCTTCCCCTGGCGCTGGCCCAGCAAGGGGATGAGTTTGGATGGCATCAGAGTGTTTCCAGGCCATGTGCTGTATCTTCCTTCCAAGGCAGAGCGAGACACAGCCATCGGTCCTGGAGATCTGTGGGAAACAGCACTAGGCCCAAGGACGAGTGGATGAGGTGTCAGATGAAGGTCAGGGCTAGCTGGGAGGGAGCGTTTCTTTCCCACCACGGCTGCAGAGATGCTTGGGGGAATTGCAGAGGACACGGGAGCTGCGGGATGACGCCATGCTCCGAGGGCAGAGGTCTTGGACGAGGGGAAAATCTCCCGTGGCTACAACTCCACCCACACTCTGTCTCTGCCTCTCTTCCTCTCGCTGTGTTTGGGATGGAAAAAACCCTTGAGTGCAAGAGGACCCTCTTAGCAGCCCACCAAGGTCTGGGAGGGTCTGGGCCAGGACAGCAGCTGCATCATGGGGCCATTCCCACAGCAATGGTGTCCTGCATGGAGAGGTGTTTGGGTCTTGGAGGGGATTCCTTGGGTCTCCAAGCTGAATGGCAGAGCTGCCCAGGACCAGCAGGAGCCCTCTCTGCAAGAGCTCTGAGCTGCTTCAGCCCCTCGAGCAGCTGAAGAGCAAACAACGAAATGAAATAGGCACGAACAAGCACAGAGATCAGAATTCAAGGCTCTTCGGCGCTTCTGGCCTGGGATTTGCAACAAAACCTTTTCTTAGTCGGCTTTGAAAAGGAAACCCACACAAGCTCCTTTTGCTATTCAGCCCAAACACAGGGCTGCTACTCATTCGAGCCCTCTGAATGTTTCCTCAGCTCCCGGGTTCTTCAGGCTGTGCCAAGAGCACAAACACTGAGGCCGCTGGTTGTAGGTGGGCAGGAAACATCAGCAGCACAGCAAAGCATTTTCCAGAGCAGGGAAATCAGGGCAGATCCCAACACTCTGATCCCATTTCTTGCCATGGAAAATGGGAGATGTGGTTGAGAGGATGTCCTGGAGGCTGCTTGGTTTCCTCCTGTCATTGCTATTAGGGCTTTGGCTCGGTTTGCAAGGTGAAGCCAAGCTGTTCATCCTCGTTCTGTTCCAGCAGGAGCGGGGCCAGCACTGAAACCTTTCTCTTGAGCCATCGGACACGGGCTGGGGGCTTGGCCAAAGCAGCTCCAGAGCCCAACTGTTTGGGAACTGCCTGCTGCTCTAGGCGCTGTCTTCATCTGCCGGGGTATGGCTTCTTAGGGGGAAGGCACAGCACTGGGATCCTGTCCTTGGGATGCACAGCTTGGCTGTGCCTCAGTTTCCTTTCAGCTTGAACTGCTGCCTCGCTGGGCTGCTGCACATTTTGGGAATTGATCCTGTGGAGGAAGCCCTGAAATTAGGCTCAGCCTAATGCTGAGTGCTAGTGCTGATGAGCTCCAAAACCAGATGAGGTTTTCAGCTCCCCTCCATGCCCTGGGGAGGCTGTGCTGCCTGGGTCTCCCCCAGGGATGAAGCTATGGAGTGGTGTCCCCTGCATCATGTGGGCCCATGGCAGAAAAAGAAATGGCATTTTACACACTGCCTGCATTTTATTTTCTGCTCAGGAGGAGAAGATTTCAGCCCATCCCCATGTTTTGTGGCCACCTTCAGGAACTCCTGGATGCTTTGATTTTTAGTCCAAGGATGGCACAGCTTGTCCTCAGGGCGAGGTCAAGGAGAACTTGCCAGGTTGTCATCTTGTGCTCCTCCTTTTGCTTGTCCCTGGAGTCTCTGTGCTTTCCCTTTTCTGACAAAGCAGGGGTTGCAACACTCCTTTTGCCTTCCTGAAAGCCACTGATGTTCTCAGAGGTATGGTGACCTGTAGGGATGGAGTCATTCACAGCGGTGTTTCTGCCAGCACTGAGGATTTTGCTCTGTTTTCTACTACAAAACAAGCTCCAAGTAACTTCCCTTCTCCATTGCCCTGGCTCATCCCAAGGAAATTCCCTCAGAAAACACCTCCTGCCCTGTAAATGCATTTCTGTTTGATCCCTGCCCCTGCCAGGCATCACCACCATACGGCACTGGTGCTTACATGTGATTTTAAATCCCACCTCAGCTAACAACACAGGGATTTGAATTTCTAGCTTGTGAGCATGCATCATGCTAGGAGGGCTGGCCATGCCAGGAAATTCCATGCATTTTCTTGGGCAGTTTGCCCCTCTGTGCCTCTTTGCTGGAATGGGCTCTGACACAGCTTTTGTTTGCTGCAGCTGCTGGAGAACAGAGCGAGCATCGTTTGTTTCCTCCGTGGGTGAAGCTCATTGTTTTGGAAGGAGAGCTGGCATTTTTAAAAACCTGCTGAATTGGCATCTCGGACCCCAGAGTTCTCTTGGGCCAAAGCCCAGGGGATGGAAATGGATGCTGATATTTAGGTAGCTGAGTCCTGCCCCTATATTCCAGGCAGTGAGGTTTTCATCTGTGAATTGAACCCCATTCCTGCTGACTCCAAAGGACTTTGCCCACCCCAAGCCCTGAAAGAGAGGAATAATTTCACGGGGCTGCTGACACATCTCAGGAAGCTTTTCCTACCTGTCATAGTGCAGGTGACCCATCCCGACTGCCTTTGCCTTGTAGGTGATTTTCCAGCTCATTCTCAAGATTCATCCCTTTGGAAACCTCCGTCATCCCAGGAGATGCCAATGCCTGTCCTGGTAGAGGGATGCTCCCACGAAAGGCCTTTGGACAGTGATGGAGGGGAAAGAAAAGCAGCCCTTGTAATGTTTTCATGGAGGGAGGGCAGCAAGAAGTGAAAATTTACTTAAAATGTTGTGTGAGGTTTGTTCCATTCTGGTTCCCTTTGGCAGCCAGAGCAAACTCGTCAGGGATAATAAATGTTGCTAAGCAATAAGTGATTCCAAATGAGCTCTATCAGCTCAGCGCTGTGGAGAGGAAAAGGGATTCGAGCAGGGAAGAGCAGCAGAAAACACCTGGTAAGGGGATGGAGGACACAACAGCCGTGGTCACCTTGGGGACAAGCCTGTCCCCATGGCCCTGTTGGGGGAGTGAGGACAGAGCCCAGACAGGCTGTGCTTTTGCTGGCCCCAATGGAGAAGTGCAGAGTGACCAGTCCAGGCTGACCAGTCCTGAGTGATCCCCTGCCGTGGGCAGTGCCAGCCCCTGTCCTCCTCACCAGACTGAGCTCTGGAGCTACCATCCGTGAGCCTTCATGGGTGAGGGGACACGGAGCCTGCGAAAGGCAGAGGCCCAACAACGTCAGCACAGAGCCAGCGGATATCCAGAGGGGTTTTCCCGAGGAAAAACAACACAGGAATTGACCTCTCCTGCTTTTCTGCTCCCCTCGGACCAGCCAGCTCTGCCCACTGCCATACACTCACACCGGAGTGGAACAGGGAGAGCACTGGGGGTCACACGCGTGTCCTCGAGAGCTCTGTGAGAGCCCAAATGCTTTCCTGCCCTCTCCTGCACTGCCAGAACTCCCCAAGCTCCCAACCTGTGTCGTGGAGATCTTGCTGAAGGCTTTTGTCGCTGTGACAGAGATCTGTCCATGCTCACTGCTCCTTCCCATGCAGGTTATGGGGGCAAGAAGGAGGATCCTTCAAGTCTCTCCATCCCATCCCGTCCCCATCTGAGGCAGATTCCATGCTCTTAAGTCCCTTTCTCCATGCCTTTCCTGCCTGGATGGGTTCACTCTTGGGTCAGGCTGTCTCCAGCGTGGCTGAGGTGCTGGGAACTCTCATGCTGGAATTAAGGACACAGGGGAAGCGTCAGAACAGCCATGGATTCGGTGTTGTGTGCAGCTGGGAAAGGTCTGGAGAAGGACAGCAAGGAAGGTAGAAGCAGGGAGCTACATTCCCGTGAGGAATAGCCAGGTGGGTACTTCTTGGCTGTGGAAGATGACTGTGGGAGGACACAAGAGCAGTTTAGAAGCTCATGGATAGTCTGAAGAGTGTGGATGAGGACTGGCTGCTCTCTGCCTCACACAGCTCAAGATTTAGGGGTGATCACATGAAGCTGACAGGACAAACGCCTTAAATTCCAGGAAATCCCAGAGATGATTCCCCCACCTCACTCGTATTTCAATTACCTGCTAGTGTGGATGCACTATTCTAAGATTTCTCTTTTCTTTCTCATGAATCGCATGGGAAACAAAGATAAGCTGAATTCTTCTTGTTCTTTTAATCTATGTTTTGGAACTGGGTGCTGTAAGGGTTCAGCCAATCCCCCCAGGGGGTGGATTGGCTATAAACCAACCACTGCTAGACTCTTAATTTCTATATAAGAACAGAACTTTGTAATAAACTCTCTCTGGCATTTCTGCCGTGCCTCTCTGCCTGTTTCCTTGCTATATCCGCGAGCAGCAGCAACATGCTAGCTATTAGAATGAGCCTGATGGTGGACAGGCATCCCATACAGCATCCACCAGCTGTGGAAGTGCTCTTCCCAGTGGGAAATCCTTTGGGGATGGCTGCAGAGGACTTCACTGTCATTGCACACACTGTCCTGTGTCACTCCTCTGTCCCAGTTTGGAGTGGAACTCAGAGCCTCTCCCAGTGACCCACGGCTGGTGGTGAGGGAGGGATCAACCCCAGGGGATTTCACAACAGAACTGGTCCTGTGTGATGCCAGACCTGAGTTCCCTGTCACCCCTGGGCTGCTGACTTCCTTCGTGCATCCAGTTTGATTCCTGCTCTCCTTTGCCCACTCACACAGGAGCACCCTGGGTTTGTTTTCCAGCAGCGCAAACAAGAGTATTTTGTCTGAAAACATTTAGACTTTTTTTCCTTGTTGATTGGTACAGCTTTAGTTTCATACCCAGCACCCCACTGGGCAACTTTCATGATGTCTTGGGCATTCAACACACATCACAGGGGAAGCTGCTAAGTGGACACTAAAATTAAGCGAAAAGCAAGCCCTGGTTCATGCGGTGCCCAAATTGCGCTCACAGATCCTCAGGAGAGGAATGCTGTTCTCAGTGGGGTAATGTTTTATCATCCTGAGGGAGTGCAGGACATGAGAGCTCATCCCTGAGGAGCTGCCCTGTGCCTTCCAGCCCAGCAAACTCTGCCCTGGCTGTTCGTGCCCACCGAATTTGACATGTGACTATACAGGAATAAATGGGTTGATCTATGTGGAGTTTTCCAGGGAAACAGGCAAAAATCATGGAATGGTTTGGGTTGGAAAGGACCTTAAAGACCATCAAGTCCAATGGGCATCTTCCCCTCGACCAGGTACTCCAAGCCCTGTCCAGCCTGGTCTTGAACACTTCCAGGCATGGGGCACTCAGCAGATAGGTGTCACTGGATTCCACAAATCCACAGACAGATTCCATGAAAATCTTTCAGGATCAGAGTATTCCATTAAAAAAAAACCCAAAACACCATGAAAGAAAGTGCACCCAAAAAACCCTTGTGGGTTTTTTCCCTACTGAAAGCATTTGATCTCTGGTCTCTTTGTGGTGCTGGTGCCACGTGCCGGTGAATGCAAATGTTCTGCTGAGCCTTAATTTCTGTAGTTTTTTCCTCCGTTTTGAACACACAGTCGGTGAACGCTTGCACTGAGCTGCTGAAAATGGTTGGCAAGAAGGAGCAAGGTTTTCCACGAAGGTTTCTCTGCGTGCCTGAGTTAACCTCTTACTCTGGAGGAATAAGCCATGGATGCTCACATAGGAGACGTCTCTGCCAAGGAGTGGTGGCCACTAGAGGGTGGCCATGCCATAGACAGCACTGCCCTTGGGCACAGAACCTTCCAGGGGCAGGTCCATGCATCGGGAACCTCATCAGGATGAGCTGGCGTCTGCCTTTGGGTGTGTGACCTGCCCAGGTACCACATTCTGATCTGAGCGAGGCTTTGTACACCCTGATGGCTGATGGACAGGCAAGTGGTTTTCTTATCATGGGTCAGAGGAGGTGAAGAGGTGTCTGGACATCTGGGAAAGAACAGAAGGAAAGGGGTGAGAGCTGGGTGGTTGTCTAGGCAGGGCCGTGAGTCTCCTGCACTTCTTGATTTTGGGGCACCAAGGTGACATTTCCACCAGCTCGGAGATGAAATGCCAATTTTCTAAGCTCGAATTTTTGCCTGCTTGCATCACAACCTGACTTCACACCCATGCAAAGGTAACCTCTGCCTTCTGGGTTATTGCTTGAAAGCCACGAGGCTGTCAGGGAATGTAAGGAGCCTCCACCCCTCAGTTATTGCAGGTCTCCAGGAAGGACCTGTACTCCTGCCTGTGAATGCATTGCAAAACCTGAAGGACATTGTCCCTTGGCTGGAGGTGGCCATAGGCTAAGGCTATTGCTGAAAAGGGACAAAGTAACTTCTCTGCTAGTGCCTGGCTCCTTCCAGGTCCCCCAGGCCATCCCACCAGCACTGGCCACCTTCCAGCATCCACTTCCCCTCCTCTGCTCTCCTGCTGCAGGATATCTCATGATGGAGCTGATTGCCTCATTCGTCCTCCCCCCGTTCTGGCTCTGAACAGGAGCTCTCTGTTCCAAGGAGACTTTGGCAAATGAGCCTTTGCTCCTTTCCTTCCAACAGCCCTTTCCTGCCCCAAAACTGTCCCCACCATCCTCCTCGCTCCGTCACCTGATGCTCCCTTTAGCTTTGGCTCTCTTTTTGCTTACCCTTCCACTGGCTTCTGGTTCTGCTCCTCACAGCCCAAACACATTTTAATCTTTCCCATCTGAAACAACTCTCCCTCGGCTCTGATTTCCTCCCTGATTGCCACTTCTGTGCACACACCATGCCAAGACCCAGCTCATGTCTTCACTAAAGCCTTGGCCCGTGTCTGACAAGACCTCACGGATTTTGGGCTGTGCCCAGCATAGTTAATTTGTTCCTCCTGTGCTCTCTTGGTGTCTTTTCTTGAAGCCTGAGGACACCGCTGGGTCTGCTGACACAGTGAATTTGTCCCCTCCTGCTTACACAACTCTTACTCGTGCCCCTGAAACCCTGATGGTGTTTGCTGTGCCCATCGCACCCCTCTGCATGGGGATGGGTCTCACCCACAGCCCTGGGCATCTGGAACCTTCCTCACTGCATGGATCCTCTGCAGCTTTCCCTGTGGAATGGCTGACCCCAGTTTCTGTTCAGCCTATGGTGTCTGCAGCCTTCTTGCAGCCCAGGCAGGGAGAATTTATTTTAAACATCCTTATTCTCCTTAACTATCTTCTTTAAACACCTCAACACTGGGGTGGCAACAAAATGGAAGGTTTGGAAAGACACAGCATTGTCTTTTTTACTTTTTTATAGTTGCTTTTATTCATATTGTTGTCTGCTGATGGTCTCTGACCATATGTACTTGAGTCGTGGACTTGTGGGGTTTTGAAAGAACAGGAATTGGAATGAACCTGGAATGACAAAATGTCTTTAGTCCAGGCATCACTTTTGGTGGAGTTGTGATATCAACAGCGATGAGTTTCATTTCTTCGGGTGTCCCAGAAAGGCAAATCCTAGAATATGGAATTATAAAACATTTTGTGTTGGAAGGGACCTACAAGGATCAACAAAGTTCAACTCCTGACAGGCAAAACCATGGGACTCTGCCCAAAAGAGGCGCTGGGAGACAGACGGATGTTTGCGTGGCAGGCAGGCTGTTATTGCCAGCCAGCACCAGCTGCTCCCAGACAGGATCTGCTGGTGATTTTGTAGTTCAGTTTGAGCCTCTTAAAGGCTTTTCTGTCCCCATGGAAAGGGCTGGTTGTGTTTGTGTACCCCTGAACGCCCTGCAGTGCTGTGCTGTGAGCACCTCTCTAGATACTCTGGTTATACCAGAGAAGCAGGGACAGGGGTGAAATGATCTCTGCAAGTTTGTGGTTTCTGTGATCAGGGGCAGAAAATACAAACCCTCTTACAATTGCCACCTCCCAGGCTGTGGATTGGGATTGAGGTGCCTCCTACCTTGGCTGTTGGAAGTTCCTGGTGTCTCTGTGTTTGTAAAACCAACCTGTCCCTCCAGGGCTGGTTCCTGCCCTTGCTGACTTTGCAGAGAGACACGAGTGCTTGCCCAGTGAAACACATGTGGGATCTGCCCTGTCCTGGTCTGTGCAGTGGAGATGTCACCTCCTCAGCAGTGTGGGGGCTGAGGAGCCTTTGAAAAATGCAGCTTTCCAAGACCATTTGCAAGCGCTGCGTGCTGACTCCAAAGTTCTGAGGGGAGCAAGAAAAAATGTGTCACCAGAGCTGGTGGAGCTGCTTTGGCCTGATGGACTTCCATATTCCATGCTCCAGACTGGGAGAGCTGGGGCTGTTCAGCCTGGAGAAGAGAAAGCTCCAGGGAGACCTTCCAGCATCTTCCAAGTACCTAAAGGGTGATTATGTAAAAGAGGAACAGAGACTTTAAATGTTGCTAGGACAAGGGGGGGAGGTTTTAAACTGATTTAGATTAGATCTTAGGAAAAAAAATGCTCCCTGTGAGGGTGGGCAGGCCCTGGTACAGGTGCCCAGAGAAGCTGTGGTTGCCCCTGGATCCCTGGAAGTGTCCAAGGCCAGGCTGGACAGGGCTTGGAGCAGCCTGGGACAGTGGAAGGTGTCCTTGCCATGGCAGGGGTGGAACTGGATGAGCTTTAAGGTCCCTTCCAACACAAACCATTCCATGATTCTATGACTCCATGCTCCCACGTTTGCTTTGAGTGTACATAAGATAAACAGACCCCCATGGGAAGAGGCCTCAGCTGCTCGTGGTTCCTTTGAGGGAGCATCTGAAAGATGATTCCCAGGCTTCAAAACGCAGGAGAACACAAAGGGAAGTTGGAAACCACTCAGCACACCAAGATGCTCAAAACTCATCAGGCTGGGAGACAGATGTAAAAGAAGGGTTGTGACAGAGAACTATAAATCACTGGGTGGTGTGGGAAGGGCGGACAGGAAGAGTATGTTCCCCATCTCTACCTCTGCAGAAATTACAGGACATCAGATGAAACCAGAAATTGTAAATCCAAAACAAACAAGAGGAGGTGGCTCTTCCCCCAGTGTGTAATTAAGCTGTGGAACTCTTTGCAACAGGATGTTGTGGATGTTGAAAATCGATGGGGGGGTCATAAAGCAACGAGATAAATTGATGGAAGAAAAAAATCGTTGTGGGTAATTAAACATGAAATTGATCTCTAAGGCACAGGAACCCACAAACTATTGGAAACAGACTGAATATTTGGATATTTAAGCTGCATCTGCAGATCAGCCATGGATCCTTTACAGTGGGACTCTCTGGCTTCAACAGGAGCCATCCCAGTGTGGACAGGTCTAACTGCACCTCCACTGGACTTTGATCATCTGCAAAAAGGAGTTCTGTAATGGACATTTCACCATTGTCCCCATCCTAATTCATAAGAGTAATATCAAATAATCTCTGAGCAAGACTTCCACTAAGCTTTGCTATTTCTACATATTTCTCAGTGTGCCATTTTGAGCAAACATTTGTTTTACAGCCAAGGCATATCAGAGAAGTTTTTGTTGCCTTTTCCCCAGCCTTGTGTGGACCAGAAGCATTGATCAGATCATGCAGCACCTCTGGGACCTGAAGGCACTTCCCTGCCCTTGTGTCTGCTTAGCCTGAGTGCTTTGTGTCTTGGTTTCAGCTGGGGTAGAGTTAATTTCCTTCCTAATAACTGGTGCAGTGTTGTGTTTTGGATTTTAATAACATTCCTCAGTGCTCGTGAAACAAAACTATGCTCCCCCTTCCCAGTGTCCATCCTCATTTTTATCCCTGCCATCTCCTCTCTGTTTATTGGCCACACAGCGATGCAATTACGGGAGTCGATCCACCTGAAAAATGGCTAAACATCAACACCATCCACGTGGTTATTTTGTGGGTGGGGAAGGAGGGAGCAGCAATACTTTTGGCAGGTTTTTCTGCAAAGACTCCGTGCTGGGAAGCCTCAGATTCCAGGCACGCTGGCGTTTGCACAATGCCATCATTAGAGGTGTTGATTTTGTGACCTCTGGCTCCACGTGTCCTGAAACACGACTCGTGCGTTGGTCAAGAGGAACGGGGGCTTGCGGGAGGTTTTAATTTCCTTGTAAAACTGGCCTCTTGGGGTGAATACAGAGGAATCAGCCGCGATGGAAATCACCACCCCAGTTTCAGGAGGTGACCAAAGCATGCTGGGCCCTGCCCTGTGCTGGGTGCTGTCTGTGGTCCTTGCTAGCGCAGTTTGTCTCAGTGACATTTAGACACACAGCACATTCCCGGGGGTGACCTTTTGAGCAAAGAAAGAAGGTCCTGTGCCTGGGAAGCTCCAGGCTGGTGATTTTCCCCATGCAGAGCCTGGTGCTCCCATTTCCCACGGATCACAAGGGAAGGGGGAAGTCACGATGCTGGCACTCTCTGTTTTGACGGCTCTGACTCTCGGCTTTGCTGCAGCTGCAAATTCACATCAGCTTCCCCATCCCCACCTGGCTTCCCTCCACAGGGCCAGGGAGGGCATTTCCAGCAAGCCTGGGACAAGCTGCGGAGTGCACCTTGCTGACAACTCCCTGTCCTGTTCAGAGCCAAAAGTGAGAGGTGACTTTGTCCCCAAGCTGAGACACGAGGCTGTTCAGTTACCCTGGGACAGCTCCTGAAGATTTGCAGCTGGAGGATCCAAGGGCTGGAGGCGAAGGGACAAAAGACAGGCTGAAATTCGGAGGGCGGGAAGAATTTTTCACAGTCTTAGGTATCCATCATCCCATTGGGAGTCTGACTCTCTCTGATGCCTCTGGGCATCATCAGTGAAGCCACAACTGAGCAGAGTTGAAGGTGGCATTTTTTATAACCCAGCTACTCCACTAGGACACCCCAGATTCAGGTCTCCCCATCCCTTAGGCTGACAAAAACCCACTTTCATTCAGCAGCCCACTTCATGTTTACCTTCCCAAGAGCTAAAAGGAAGCATTTCTACCCAAAACTCTTGAGATCTCTCTGTGCTGCTCAAATCAGAAACACCTGCAAGTTCCCAACCCATTAACCTTTGGGGCAGGCCTGCAAATCCAGCAATTACCCCGTTAGGAGCTAAAGGACCTTATTGGGATTCAGAGGTGTGAGCTTCATAGGCCATTTTCACAACAGATGGAAGTTTTGAGTAGCTCCACGCTGCAGTAAATGGGGTATTTATTTATAATCTATTATTGTATGTCATAGATTTTAAAGCTGAGACATCAGAAGCCTTTGTAGAAGGAGAAGTGACCCAGTGTGCAGAGCTGTGGGTTTCTGTATATTCCAGACCCATTTTACCTGGCAGCATAAAACACTCTGGAGGTTCTGCTTTACCAGGATGTGGACACCATGAAGTGAGGACTTAGGAGTCTGAGATTTGGCACTTTGACCACAGATTGGCTTTTCTTCTCTTCAACTTGTACCACATGTCCTGCCAAGTGTCACTAAGGAGCCACCTGAGATTGGTTTAATGAATTTTCTTATAACAAATTAAACCATCCCTCGAGTCCACCCCAGTTTAGATGTGCTGCTCAGGCAGGACATCTAAGGCTGAATGTTTGAAAAAAATCCACTTCCTCTCTGAGGCCACATTTCAGTATCAAGTATCAAACCAAGTCACCAGATTGATAAGAGAGGTTTGTGTAGGGCAGGAGGGACTCTGAATTGCTCTGAAATTGTGGTCTAAAAGCTGTCATGATTTGCAGTTCTCACCTTTGCTACACAGCATGCTCCAAATCTGCTCTGCCTTCGTGCCTAAGTGAGACCCAAACCCTTTGGATGATGCACACCAAATGATGTCGGTGTGTGATGGGGTGTGTGTGCACAGGGTTGCAAAAATGTTGATTCCTCCCAAATTCGGCTGAACTGAGGTGGAGCTGAAGGATGCTCATGCCTCTCGAGATGGTGGTTTCCTCTTGTTTTCTTTCAAAAGCCACGAGAAGGATCTGTTTTCACACCTTAGCCAGAAGGCAGACTGCAGCACCCCAAGTCCTGCCAGGCTCGGCCAAGGCAGATGGTGCTATTTGACCTTCTGCAGTCACTTCCATTTTCATCAGCAGCTTTGTAAATGTTTCTGGGCAAAGGGACATCATCTTCTTCTATGATCCCTGCCAGGAAAATCCTCCTGGAGACAGCCCTACATTACATGCCTGCTCCCTTGTCCTTGGCTCTGCCACAGCAAAGGGATGAGGCTGCCAGGTTGTGTATCCTGGTTCTCCTGACCCAGAAGATCCTGGGGAGCACTGAGCCTCCTCAGCTACCGATTTAACCAGCCAAAGTCACTCCAAACATGGGACTCATCCTCCTGACCTCCCCAGCCTTTTCCTTTGGGCTTTCACTGTGACGTAAAGCTGAACAGCTACTTTAGAAGGCAGCAGAACGGCTTCAGGAACAGACGAATATACATAAAAACTTGGGTAAAAAAGGTACTTTTTGGTAAGTACTATTTCATATTTACATACAAACACTTTCCATTTGGATTAATTTCCCATCCTTTGATAGATTCATAGAATCCTAAAATGGTTTGGGTTGGAAGGGACCTTAGAGACCATCCAGTTCCATCCTTCTGCCACGGGCAGGGACAACTTCCACAATCCCAGGCTGCTCCAAGCCTTGTCCAACCTGGCCTTGGACACTTCCGGGGATCCAGGAGCCATACTTCTGGCCACATGAAAGTCAGGTATGGAATCTAAACATTGGCCAGGCTCAGAGGATGGGCTGGGATTTACCCCTGTGCTTGAGACACTGCTGAATCAATTCCCTGCCCCAGCTGTGGTCTGAGTGGAGAAGGTCTCTCTGGTGTGTGCTCCACCTCTGGCTGGCTGCTCGCTTTGGTCCGAGTTTGTCCCTAAGGAGATAAGAGTGGGAGGAAGAGGACTTTTCTCTTTCAACCCACTCACCCCTGGGACTGCTGCCTCTGCTGCTGAACCCAAACAGCAGCCAAAGGTCACAGCCTCAGTCCTCAAATGTCCCAGAAGAGGAAGTGCTGTACATGCTGAAACTGTCTCCTCAACAAAACAGCAAGACAAAAACTGCAGCTGGGGTTTGAACAGCCTGACCTTGAGTAACACAGGCTTGCCAGCTTGAGGAGAACGGTAAATGTGTGATTTGGGGTGGGAAGGAAACTCGGGCAGGGAAAGGTTTGGCTTCCAGAAGGGCAAATCTCTCTGGATATTAGAAAAAATGTCTTCACTGCAACTGTGGTCAAGCGTTGAAACAGGAAAGCAGTGGAGTCCCTGGGAGTGTTAAAAACATGTAGAAGTGGCACTTGGGGACATGGGTTAGTGGGGACCCTGGCAGTGCTGGGTTAAGAGTTGAACTCGATGATCTCAGAGGGCTTTCCCAACCCAAATGACTCTGTGATTCCACAGACTCTGTGGATTCCACTCTGACTCTGTGATGCTGCACATGGTGACAGCACAAGGAAAGGTGTGTCAGTGCCCTGCAGAGCAGTCTGTGCCCCATGTGGCATTGCCAGGACCTCTGGGACAGCCAGGCTGGGCGGGGGCTGATCTCCCAGCAGTGCATGTAGCCAATGGCTCTGTTCTGGGGGTAGGGAGCTGGTCCCTGGATTGAGATCATCAACCCACTGAGCATGGTGACAGCTGCGAGCTGCAGCTTGTGATGGGCTCTGTCACAATCCCTGATCACGGGGACATGTCCTGGCCCACGTTAGTCAGCGCTGGGCTCATGCTGGGGCTGACGAACCTGTGCCTGGGACTGCACACAGCCTGTGGATTCATTCCATTCCTCCCTCGTTAGGGCATCTTGGCTTAAAGCATTTGAGTTGAAGTCTGGCTCTTGCCAACCTCCAGGACTCTCCAGCGCTATCCCAGCATGTCCTGCACCATCTGCCATGCCCATATGCCCAAGGTTTTGTCTCTGAACATACCCTGGACACCACTCTGGGGGGCTGAGGACAGCCCTCACAAGGTCTTTGAGATGCAGGAATAGTAATAACTTCATTTTGTGGCCAGAAGAAGCAGGTGACCCAAAAGAGATGTGAAGCAATCCCAGTTCAGAGTGGACATGGTTAACCTGTTCCAGGCAAACAGCACAGAAAAGAGCCCACAGCATTTAACCTGGAGACCAGGAACTGCTTCCTGGGGAGGGTGACTCTGGCAGGATGACCATAGTCCTGGTTAATTAGATTATTTGTAGCTCGTTCAAAGGGTGTGAAGGACCTGTGTGACCTTTTGTAGTGGAAAAAGTCCATGGCCTCATTTTACACAGTGAAATGGGAAGGTCTAAGCCCTGGAGAAAGTAGTAACAGGCAGAAAAATGTGACTGGACATATGGACAGGTGGCTGTAAGGACCTTGTTTGCAAAGAGAGGCTGGAACAGAGAAATGGACTGGCCTGGCCTGGCTTGGTTTGGGGTTTCTGTGTGCTGCCTTGTCATGGGAGCAGTGGGAACAGTGACAGGGCAGGGATTTTTAGGGGTAAAAGAAGGAGCACTGACTTCAATCAGTTCAAACAGATTTAGGTATGTTTTGGTCATTGGGTTACCCGACTGATGGGGCTGCAAAGCTCCCTACAGGACAGTCCAGCAGCTTAGGGATAATGTGAGTTGGGATGGATTTGTAGGTGCTCCAGGGCCATGAACTGCCAAGACAACCCCAATATTTGACCAGGAGTTGCAGGAGAGACTTTTGGAGAAGTCTCAAGCTCATCAAATCATCAGCCTGAGATCCTGATTGCAAATCAACAAGCCTGGCTCCGTGGGAGCGTAGACTAGTTGGTTTGTGAGGAGTTCCTCACACCATCCCATGAAGCAGTCAGCTTCCTGATGGGAATTTGTCCTGTCCAGTGGAAGCATCTCCTTGGCTGTGCTGCATCAGAAGTTTGACAAATGAAATGTTTTTTATGTGAAATGTCCAGTGTTCCACAAATCTGCACATTTTGATGGGAAAAAAATTGTTTGGCTGGAAAATTCCCAAGCATCCTGCCTGGCTCTGTGTGGTGTTAAGAAACGTGACAGTGTCACGCTGCCCATGCCATCCCTTGGGTGTAACCTCATCCCAGACCTGAATAACCTGTCTCTTTGATAAAGGCTTTGGCTCTCTGCCCTGGATCCCCTGTCTCCACTGAGTGCATTTCCATGGATTTCTGCCATGAACACAGCTTTATCTTGGTCTCCTGAGGAAACATAACTTCCGTGAGTGCACTTTGCTCAAGGATGGAAAAGGCCTGGCTTCATCTGTGACTATAAGTACTTCACCTTCCCTTGAAGAGTTTGACCAACTTCCACCAGATTTCATGGCAAGAGTCACAAATATAAAGGTTTTACAAGCTGGTGGTTGACTTGCACCAGAGTGGGATCACAAGGCACAAATCCACATGGAATCATTAGGCATGATCAGCTTTGTTGCATGTTGAGATACTCGTTCTTTCTCCACTTCTCTTTGTGTCCCTGCAGGGTGAGATTGAAGGGGCCAAGGAAGGTCCACATGGCTGGAAAAGGGAATTTGAAGGGTTATCTCCCTTTTGCCTCCTGTTTGGGGTCTGCAGTGGCTCTCCCCAGCCCCAAGTTGGGCTAGGTCCCTTCTCTTTCCTCTGTGGATGTTGCTCAGTGGAACAGAGCCCATGAAGCTGCTCTCCAGATCTTCCATTGGCCTCCAAAAGCCTCTGAGATTTGGCTGTTTTACAAAAGGAGGAGATGTTAATTTTTTATGTCAACGTAGCACTTTTGACTTGGCTGTCCAGAAGCCTACAATGCAGAAACAACAAACATTTCTGCTTTAAAATTCATGTGCTCCTCGAGGGATCGCAGGGAGGCTCTAGGAGCAACCTCCTCAAACATTAGGAAGTCATAAGTCAGCCCTTCGGCTGAAGGCTGGAAAATTCAATGGATTTTGGCATATATGTGACTTGATAAAATCTCTGTTTCTCCACCAATTGAGCAACTGTAAGGGTGGGGTTTAGGAAGGGTGATAAAGATCTGGACATTCCTGATGACAAGGTGTGAGCTGGCGGATGTCCCTTGTCCTAGAACATCTCAGGTGGACAAAATGCATCAACACAGAAATGAGATGTTTTCTGGCATCTGATAAAACCTGTGAGCTCTGGCATCTGATAAAACCTGTGAGCTTTGGCATCTGATAAAACCTGTGAGCTCTGACATCCAGACTCTACCCTGGCTGTAACACGGCCACAGTCACCACCAAAAGCAAGAGTCACGCGCTGTCCACACCTACAGAGGATTTCTGGAATAACCTCCGGGAATCACGTCCTACAGGGAGTCATTTGAGGATGGAATCAACTTTGTGGGGAGTGTTTGGGCTGAACGACACCTCTTGATCCAGCTGCATCCCACAGGAAAGAAGGACTTGTAATGGAGCAGCAAGCTCCATGCTGCCAGCCAGGGGGATCCTTGGAGAAATCCTGGTGCTGCCAAGCCACCCTTTGGCCCTGCTCTTCTGGAGACACCACACACCTCCTGGCACTCCTGCTTTGGAACAGGAGTCTCCTCCCCAGCCACCCAAACATGCAGCTGCAGTGCCAAAGAGGCTTTCACAACATCCCGCCTGACAGTGGTGGACGTGGGGAAGGTGGTGATGTCAAGGGGTGGTTGCTGCAGCAACCCCAACGTCAGGGCATGTGTCCTTTCCAAGAATGCAGCTGTGGAGCCACAGCTGGAGCCCCCGGACAAGGTGGATGGAACGCGGGGATCAGCTCAGTTTCAAACCAGGAAAAGGAGAGGTGTAGGAAAGAGCCACGAAAGGAATTTGAGGGAGATGATGGGAATCTGTGAAGAACGGTGTGATTAAAGGCCTGATCCTGCTGCTACGTGCCACCTCTGGGAGTGGTCACCAGTTGACCTCGGCGTTAGTGGCATTTGACCACCAAGGACTCAGTTTCTTGTTGAGTTGGTTTGACCAGGCAGGGAGACCCATTGGTGGAGGGAAGGCCACAGGCTGCTCTTGCACCCCTGACCTATGTTGAAAGCAGAATAGACAACTCTATCTCATTAGAAGAGCTTTAATTAAAATAAAAAAAAAACCCAAAAACCAAAACAAAGCAGGTGAGGGGCCCTGGCTTGTCTCTGTCTGGGGGTTCATGGAGAGGATCCCACTGGAAGGCAGAGAAAAGGCCATGGAGCAGCACAGACTGGGCTTGTCCTCTCAGGTGCAGAGTGTGGTGGGCACTCTGGGAAGTCAGCCCATGGTGATGAATGGCATGGATTATGGATGCTATCCAGTATTATTACAGATAATTGTGGCTGCCCCATCCCTGGAAGTGTTCAAGGCCAGGATGGACAGGGCTTGGAGCAACCTGGGCTACTGGAAGGTGTCCCTGCCCGTGGCAGAAGGATGGAACTAGGTGGTCTTTAAGTCCCTTCCAACACAAACCATTCCATGATTCTAAGAATATTTGATTTTGTGATCTCCTTGATGGGTCACCTCAGTGACAGGTCTGCAGAAAGGTCTCGGGATCCCAAGGGATGAATTTTTATGCTTCAGGACCCCACTGCACCCTCCTCTCCTGTGGGAAAAGCACCTTGGCTGCCCTTAATCTGGAAAGGTGCCAAAATGCTCTCTTGGATCCGAGCAAGAGCCAGTCACAGCACTTATACCACTGCGTAGTTCAGGAAGATCTCCAGGCTTGCCCCCGGATTGCAGCCCAGAGTTCTTGATTCAGTAACGCTCTCTGATGTGTGGGATTTGGTAAAAAATAAGGACAAAAACAAAGTACAAGTGCAACAAGGAGAGGACTCAGCACATTACTGCTTCCCAATCTCACAGCTCAATTCTGTGGAACAAGGATGTTCTTCCACAGAATTGGAACAACAATTCGAATGTTGTTCCAATTCCAACAATTCCAACAATTCCAGAATGTGAGAGGTGGCCCAAAGGATAGGCCATCAGGCTCACCTTGATTTCAAGTCCATCCATTCCCTTAGCATCCCAGAGGATCTCCAAAGAAATTCTCTGCCTTCCAAATACACAAAGACTGAAAGGCCTTTCTCATAGTCTCTCCAGACTGAAAACTGTTAGCCAGGTAAGCTGAATATTCTTCTTTTAATTTTATTTTAATAGCCAGAGCATACTATGCAGGCTATCAATCCGTGTTTCTTGGCTAGCAGGGACAATTAGATCTCTATAACTACATACTACCAAGTGCTCTTGCTACAACAAATAAAGGTCGAAGGCAAGACACTTCCTGCTACTTTTGCTGACACGTGGCTGCCATTTAGTGATTCATAATCTCTACACACGGCTTGGCACACGCAGGGGATTTTTTTTTTTATAGGAGCTGTTTTCCACTTGTGCAAACACAACAAAGGATTTAAAGGGACCTGCTCAGAGCCACCTCCACCGCCAGCAAGACTCAGCGAAAGGTAACAAAGATGAGGAGGGCCACGGGCTGTAGGTTGAGCTATGCACAAGTGGGAGCTAATTCTCTGATGGCTTTTAGGGGTCTTAGAGCTGAAAATGTTTAAAGCTATGCCTTTTCAAAATGTTTTTATAGCATTTTTCTTCTGTGTATCCCTTGTGGAATTGCATGAACACTGATGTGTCTGAGTGGCAGAAAACAGATGCTGAGATAGGAAAACCTGAGGGTGTTTGGGTAGGATTGTGGTGGGCTCTGGTCTTCTGCTTCCAAAGATGGGTTTTAATTGTGACATGGACTCTGAAGAGATTAATTTAATGATCTGGACAGGAAAAGGAAAAAATAGTATAGGAATTAAGTGTTTTTCCACGTTGGGTCTGCTTTGTGGTTTGTACAATGTGTTGGTAGCAGGTGTATAGGGGTCATTGAAAAAGGATGAGAAAAGCCCTTCATATTTAGGAAGAAAATTGGGCATAAGGTGCTTGTTTCATCCATCAGGCATTCTTAGTTTTTAAGAGTTAAGTTGGGTAAGATTGTGGTTATTTTATTTGAGACAATTTTTTTTCTATTTCTGTGGAAAATATCTGTAGGATTCAAAGTAACCTGAAACATCAGGACATGGAGAGGCGCTGGATATTTGGGTGTTTGTCCTGAGTGTGGTGAAAATATATGAATTTTTAATGTACTCTCACAGTTTCTCAGACTGTACTAAAAATCTGCCTCATCTCCTATTTTCATTTGGTTTAATGACCTCATAAGAAATTTCCAACTGGAGCTGGACTGGGGGATGTGCATTTGTGAGCAAGTAATTCCGTGAAGGATTGTCTGCTACCTTTGGTGGTTGGTCCATTTCATTTCCTTTCGGTAACTTTATTTTTCTAGTGTGTATTCATGAAAAGGTCAGGGAAATGGTTTGAATTCTGGTGTCTGAGTGAATTCACCACGTAGTCATGGAATTCTGGAATCATGGAAAAGTTTGGGTTGGAAAGGACCTTAAAGACCATCCATTCCCACCCCAGCCGTGGGCAGGGACACCTTCCATTATCCCAGGCTGCTCCAAGCCCTGTCCAGCCTGGCCTTGGACACTTCCAGTGATCCAGGGATCCTCGCCACCCTCACAGGGAACAATTCCTTCCTAATATCCCATCCAAATCTTCCTTTTTTTGGGTCACTTTGGTGCTTGCATTCCAGCCCAGCTCGGCGACCTCTCAGATGTGCAGCAAGGGTCAGTCCTTGCCTGGGGAGCCAAGAGCTGGGGGGCACAGGAGAGAAGAAGCCTTGCAACCTGTGGTTCTAGTGACTGAATCACGCTGCTGATGTCATTTATTAGAGCTGTTTCCTGCCGAGGAAGACACTCAGCACCACACAGGTCTCCAGCCACTGCTGGCACGCTCCAGAGCAGTGAATCACTGTTTGTTGAGCTGAGTCACTTGCGTGGACAGAGACCTCACAGAAAATGTTCCTCGGTGAACGAACTACCTCAGCAACTCAGTAAAAAAATCCAGGTTCCTTTTCGGTGTCCTCTGCCTGATGAAAGGAGAATTTTTCCTCAGTGGAATATCTCTGCTCCGAGGTGGTGTCTGGGTGCAGGGTGACCTGTGTTTCCAGCTGGCAGAACAAAGGCAGGGATCGTGTTTGAAGGCTGTTTGTTCAGTGTCCCAGTAACAGGACATTGGGCACCTGGAAACTTTGGCAAGCAAAACCTGTATTTCATGACTTTTTTTTTTCCTCCTGAATCCTAAAGAAACAGAGGAAAAAAAAGGTTTTATTTTTTAAATTTTTTTTTTCTTTTTAACCAAAAAGGGAATTGTACAAGGAATGGGAAAAGGTTGCTCCAAGGCCAAATTATCACCTGCTCACTTAAATATTGGCTCAGATAAGTGAAAGATGAACTGAAGGAGCACAGAAAGCAGGTCTGGAAAATCCTGTATTCCAGGGAGAGGGTAGTGAGGGAACAGCCAGCCATTATCTTGGCTGTACAGGAACTAGTGGCCAGCAAATGAAATTAGTGGGATACATCCATCGAGGTGGGTCCTCATGCCATGGTAGTTGAGCTGGAAATGTCTTTCTGAAGGATATTGTGGACACAGGAAGGTTCAGGAGGTAAATGGGCAAGTGAGAGATGATGGAATTTATTGAGAGATATCTTCTGGACTTTATTAAGCACACAAATCCAATAAGGCTCAGGAGATCTCTGGAGCTGAATATAAAGAAGGCAAGGAGAGCTTTGGGGAGATGTGTTTTGTGTGTTTGACCCAACCTCGAGCAACTGCTTGTGGCCATTGGTTTTATTTTTTTTCATCGCTTTAACCTGAAGCAGCAGGGAACAACATGAGCTTGGCCACCAAAGCCACTGCACCTTGTGGGCTGTGATCAGAGTTGGGAACAGCATCCCTGGGGACATGGGGCAGGAACATATTGTCTGTGTAGGAAATCCCAGGTTTGAGGTGCCTCAATTGCTACCAGAGAGCACCTCATGAGGATGCTCAGCTTTGTCTTACATTTTCTTTTCCAAGTCCCTAACCACCTTCGCCTGCACCAGCCAAAGCAGCTCCCCAAGCTGGATGGAGCCTGGGCCAGAGCACCTTGGCTCTTTTTGTTCTCTTAATGTGTCCCAGTGACACTGGGCAGCCAGCCTGGCATTTTCACTGAGATTTTAAAGGCTCGCTATTACCAATCCCCGTTTTCCATTTTCTCTCCCAGCAACACTGGGTAATTTTACCTTTTTTTTTTTTTTTTTTTTTTTTTTGGTTAAACTCTTGTTTTGCCCTTCCTTTATGGACTGGGACAAGGGACATAGTTCCTCAAAAATTATTTGGGTGCCAGATCCCTGCTACACCCATCGCCAGCTGTAATGTGCTGCTACCTCTCTCCTTCCCCACCTCAGAGCCAGGCAAACACATTCTGTTCTTTTGGGATTAGATCCTAGAGATGTGAATGTCACAGCAGGCTGTGCAGTTTAACACAGGAAACATTTGTGCCTGCTATTTAAGAGAAATAAGTTGCTCGTGTTTCCCTGGGAACCAGCCTGTCAATCGAGCTCGCTTGACTCCCCTGTTATTAAAATAAAATGTGAAATGGATATATTGCAAGTTGTGGAAGGGCAAAAGTGCTATCTGGGTATATTTGGTATCCAAAATACGCATCCTTATGTAAAGAAGGAGTGTTTTTTCAGCTTATTCAGATGGATTGCTGTTCTTTTGGATTACTTTTGCTGGCAGAGCTGTGTCTTCACGCACAGAACTTGGAGCTGACTGTAAAAAAACCCCTGTGGCTCAGCAGTTGTCATATTACGTCTGTGTGCAGGTTATACACAACGTTTGCTCCCCAGGCCCCTTGGCATTGCTTTCCTGCCTGCCCGTGGCTCTGCCGAGCCTGTGTTCTTTATTTTACCTCTTAGGCCGTTCCTTCAGAGCTTTCCTCCCCACCCCAGGAGCGTTTTTGCGCCTCATTCTGCGCGGGTTTATATGAGGGTTTATCTTTAAGACCTGCCACTCGGAGAGACGGCAGGTTATCCGTGGGGCAAGGCTATTTTTAGGGAGCGCAGTGCCAGGATGGCTCACAGCTCTTGGCAGCGAACACGTGCGGAACACAAAGGCAGGCTCTGTGCTGGGGCTGGAGAGCTGAGCTGGGCAGGAGCTGAGAGCCAGGCACGGGCAGGGAGCTGTGCTGGGCTGGGACAAGGGCTCTGAGCTGGGAGGAGGCTGCTGGGGGCACTGCCAAGGCACAGGAGAGGAGGCAGGGGCTGCAAAAACTGGGAAGAAACAGGGGAGGTTCTCAGGATCATTCCCTAGCTTTTGCAGGTATCAGCCCTTGGCTTTTAAAGGGAAATATCCAAACCAGACAGAAAGAGAGATGTATTGTCTGAAATACCTGGCCAGTGCTGGAGATCCAAAACGAGAGTTTTGCATTTTTCCGCTGTGCTTTCCTCTACCTGCTGTGAGATAAAGGCAGGAGCTGTGCCGCTGTCAGTGGCAAAGCCTCCTCCCAGATTTCCACATTCAAGCCTGTTCCTTTGCACCTGCCAAATTTTCATTTCCTGGATCCTTTGTGTTCGGAATACTTTTAGTGATTGCATTTTCATTCGACCTGGGCTGACTGGGAGACAATAGGGCGTAAATCTTCATAGCTGCGTTCAGAAGAACGAATTTTGGGTGAGATAAGATTGGATCTCCTGGGAATAACTTGTGAAGGATGTGCTAGAGGTGTGCAAAAGAGTGATAAACTGCTGAGAATTCAGCTGCTCACTGTGTCACACAATATAAGGACATGAGAGCACCGAGGGCTGGAGCACCTCTCCTGTGAGGAAAGGCTGAGTGAGCTGGGGGTGCTCAGCCTGGAGAAGTCTCCATGGAGAACTTAGAGCCCCTTCCAGTGCCTGAAGGGGCTCCAAGAGAGCTGGAGAGGGACTTTGGACGAGGGATGGAGGGGCAGGACACAGGGAATGGCTTCAAACTGACAGAGGGCAGGGACAGATGGGATATTGGGAAGGAATTCTTGGCTGTGAGGGTGGGAAGGCCCTGGCACAGGTGCCCAGAGAAGCTGTGGCTGCCCCTGGATCCCTGGAAGTGTCCAAGGCCAGGTTGGACAGGGCTTGGAGCAACCTGGGATAGTGGAAGGTGTCCCTGCCCATAGCAGGGGATTGGAATTAGACAATCTTTGAGGTGTCTTCCAACCCAAACCATTCTGTAATTCCATGACTCCATGATGAATGAAAGTAGCCATCTCCAAGCAAATCAAAGGATGTGCCATTGACACTATTCTTTGATGCACTGTCAATATTTACCTGAGGGGAGCCGACCAGCTCATGGAAACAAAATCCAAAGAAGGTTATTAAATACAGAGAAACCATGTCCCTCCTACAAGGTCCCTGAGCAGACAATAAGTGGGAGCTGAGAGTGGTGAGTCCTGTCCTCCCACTTGTGGACACTCAGGTTGTTCCCTGGCCACCACGCAGGTGTGCATAGGAGATGGTGCCACCTTTTCATCTGCTTTCTGCCTGTGCTCCAGGGAAAGCTTTTCCTCTTTTCCTCATCCTAATGAAACCAAAAGAACTCAAGAAACGAAATTGTGAAAGGTTTTTAAATTTAGTAGGGAGAAATTGTGGTAAGAATAAGTATTTGGGACTTGAAGCTTGACAGCTACAAGGCAGACACAGCAGCACATTTCAAGCTTTTAGGGTGTGTGTTTGCTACACCAATTCATTGAAGATTGCAAAGGATCTTCCACACATAGATTTTTTTTCCCCATTGTTGAGATTGGATACTTTTCTCAGCAGTCATATCCTTCCAGAAATCCAGGAAAGTGTTAAAGCCTGTAGCTCCCAGGATATTAGAAGAAATTACTGCTTGAGCTGTCTCATTCCAGAAATCACCTTCTGAGAAGGGAATAAGGAAGAACAAACCCATGGAGGAATTTCTCCTCCTCACCTGGACTAGTTTTATTTCTAACCACAAAGGTGAGCTGGGGGGTTGTTCTGTGTCCAGACTGTTTATCATCACAGGGAAATATTTATGAGAGAGCTCCCTGTCACTTGGACTGCCTGTCAAATGAAGACTGAATAGCAAAGGTCATTGTTACTCATTCCTATGAACTGCTGCAGCTACACTGGGATGACTGGAAGGTCACAAGAGCTTTTATAGCAAAGGGCAGACTCTCTGAAGTGACTTTGGAAACGCCTGTAGCCTGAATATACTTTCAAAGGGAGGCTGCTGGGCTTTCAGGTTCCCTTTGTAGTCCTGGTAAAACCTTTTATTGACTTTTTGTCAGGGGATTGTGAGGAAAAGGGGAAAAACACCCACAAGAGGTGATACTGTTTGATCTCTGCCCTTCCTCGTTATGCTTGTGATCCACAGTGTTGCTTCAGATAAAATTTCTGGTGGGATTTTGTATTTATGTTAGAATGTTTCTGTCTCCTGCACCGGACATGGGTTTGGTTTTTTCTCCTGGGAATGTATGTTTTTGTTTGACTGTTCAAGTGTTCCTCAAGTGGGTGAATGAATCATGGAAATTCTGTATTATGGATGGATGGAAAGATAATAAAGCATTATATCTGGGCCCTCATGGTAAGTTTGCTTTGCTGATTTTGCAGGTAAAAGGGATTAGTCTTTCTCTAGTAAACAACGTGTAGAGGATGGAAAAATCAGCTGGGCTGTTTGGAGTTGCTGTAGTTGTTTAACACAGGTATTTTCAGACAGTTCTTGGTGTCCTGCTTGGGGAAACACAAGTGGCTTTGTCACTGTGTGTCACCCTGCCCAGAGCAAGAGCAAAATCAGCACCCAGGCACCCTGGGTTGAGATAACAACTCCTGGGTTAGAAAATCAGAACCCCCTGTTCTGAGCTACATGTTTTCTGTTTGAGTTAAAATATAACTTCATGAGGGTCCTGCCAGATGTCAGTGTGCAAGTGAATCACCCAAAAAGTTGAGCCAAACTCATGAGGCCTTCTCACTTCTCACTGCAGACACACTCTTAATGCCAAAGCCAAATCTTGGCAAGAGTGGGCAACCTCTGAAGCTCAGCACACCCTGGGGCTCATTTCAGGTGTCTTTGTATTGAGATTCCTGACTTCAAGTAGATAACAGCGCTTTTACCAACATTTTTAAATCTGAGGATGAAAAATGCTGCAGGAGAACCGTAAAAGGCAAACCCTGTTAATGCCAAACATCAGGAATGTGGTGTTTTGGAGGACAGAGGGATACTCCGTGCTGCCTGCTTTTATTTGCCACTCCTGCTCTCTTTTTCAGGCAACTGGATCTTTATCTTCCTAAAAAAAAAGCTTCATGCCAGGCTCAATGCTCATCTCACCTGACAGTTCTAGGAATGGGGCATTATGTTGGTCAATAGGAAACGAGGGAACAATCACTTAATGGCTTTAAGTTGTTATTTTGCTTGGCAAAAGATAAAACAAAGCAGCAGCAATCCATCCTACAGATCTCCTTGGGCAGATTTCAAACAGCCCCAGACCCAGAAGAGCTTCACATAGTGCCCAGGTACCGTCCCACCCTCCGTGTGCCCACCACGAGCTTTCCTGATTTGTTTTCTGGAATTCCCTCCCCACCTGAAGGTGTATGTTGAAGGACATGAGACCTGAGCTATTTCTGTCCATTCTGTGGTGTAAAAACCCTTCCAGAATGAGATCTTCCAGGGAATCATTCAATTTTCTTTCTTCATGTTGATTATGTCTCTGGATTGCAGCTCTTGGCAATCTTTTGAGATGTGTTCCACAAGGAGGTTTTTCTCCTCCCTAGTTTTTGGAGTAGGCTCTCCAGACTTTTATCATTCACTTTACATTTCATTCATAAACCTGTCCTTCATGTGCTCTTCCCAGAAAAGATGCTTTATTCACTGTGGGTCTGCTCATAGAAAACAAATTTTAAAGGCACAAAACGTGCTGATTTTAGTATTTAATCAAATTTCCTTGGGACTACCGTCTGCACAAGGCACCAGCCTCAGTCATATCTGTCGATTCCTCTTCCTTAATGCATTGAACACTGTATTAAACATGGGCTTGCAAGGCATTTGAGCTTTATTTTCCCACAGGTAAATGCATTTCTGTGTACCCTCAAAACGCCTCACAAGCCTTCCTAGGGCTTTGGGCTGGCTGGGCTCTGCTGCCAAATTTAAACTGGAGAAAGAGGGTAGAGCCCAGGGGACTCCTAATACCCAGAGCTTTCTAGATTTAGTTCAAATCCTTCACATCGCAGCCAAGCGAGCTCGGAGCTGGTGCAGCCCTGCAGCACAGTTGTTTATTTGCTGTGGAGGAAATAGAAGTGCCATTCAGCAGGAATTGGCTCACCAGCTTTCCCAGCTGCTGGGTGACAAGCATCCCTCGTGGGTCAGCTTCTCTGTGGGAACAGGGGGCACCAGTCTGTCCTTCGTGGCTCCTCTTTGGTTACGAACAAACGTGGCCTGGATCAGAGGCAGTCCTGGGGTGCAGGTGTTGCTTTGCTCTGTGAGATGCTGAGGACTCCGGGCAGGAAATCCTGGCTTCCCCTCCATCCTCTCCAGATACATATCTCCAAGATGGACCATCAAACTGTCCCTGTTTCCTTGTCATCTCAGACTTCGTCCGGCCTGGTGGGAAATGCTGCTTTTTCCAGCCAACATAACCAATCTTGTTGCCAATCCCTCTCTTTCCGGATATTGGTGGTTAAAACAGGGATATGGCTCATTTCCATGAAGTCCTTTAATTTGCAAAGCTCTGCTTCCATCTGTAGGCTTGGTGGAGACCCAACGCTGAGGCTGAGGCACATGTGGAAGGGCAGAGCCCACCAGCAGGTGCAGGCTGGCTCCTGGGGTGTGCTGGATAGGGACAGCCATCCCCATGGCTGGCAGGCTCACAAACCACATCCCAAACAGCGTATGGCCATAGAATCAGAGAATATCCCGAGCTGGAAGGGACCCACAAGGATCAACCAGGCCAACCCCTGGCACTGCACATGACAAACCCAACAGTCCCATCCTCTGCATCCCTGAGAGCGTTGTCCAAACTCTCCTGGAGCTCTGGCAGCCTTGGGGCTGTCCCCATTCCCTGGGGAGCCTGGGCAGTGCCCCAGCACCCTCTGGGGGAAGAACCTTTTCCCACTCTCCAACTAAATCCCTGCCTGACACAGCTTCATGCCATTTCCTGTCATTGGCCATCAGAGAGCAGAGATTGGTGCGTGCCCTTCCACTGCCCCTTAGGAAGAAGCTGCAGACCATGGTGAGGCCTCTCCTGAGTCTCCAGCTGAACAAACAAAGGGACCTTAGCCACTCCTCCTACAGCTTTCCCTCTAGACCCTTCCCCAACTTCATGCTGCTCCTCTGGATGCTCTCCAATAGCTTTATATCCCTCTTATATTGTTCCTTGTCCTTTGCTGATTGTCAAACACTGCAGTGGCTTCAGCATCTGGGTGCTTTGAGGGGCTCTGTGGGCTTGGATTCCAATGGTGACAGCAGCAGCGAAGGGCAGTCAGGGAAGCTCATGGTCTGGAAGAAAACAGTCTGCAAGCACTGTATATACGAAATTGAAAAGTTTGCACAGTTGTCTGGTATCTGATGGAGGCTGGGAAACCCAAACCCATGTTATTCTTGCTGTTTTCCCCAGATGTTTCGGCTGGCTCAGCAACCTCAGCCCAGCCGTGCAGGTGCAAACCTCTGGCAGGCGGCTGAGCATGTTTCATAAAACCTTAAAATGCTTGAAGGCAGCATGCAGACACGATTGATTTCCATCCAAGGCACAGTTTTTCCTCCAGACTTTCCCTCCAGGCATCCAAAAGCAATTTCAGCCAGCGTTTAATGGGAAGGCTGCGGGATGTCTGAGCGTTCCAGCTCCATGGTGGACCCGCATCCCGTGAGTTACACATTGCTCAACCCTGGTCACAAACATTTTTTGGAAAGAAGCTGTAATTTAATAAAACCTGTGTTTACAGGGCTGCTGCTTGGAGAGGAGACTTTTACCCTACCGCTGCATGAAAGGCATCAAATTCAGAAGGAGCAGAGACATCTTCCTTCTGCTCTAGGGCTCTGAGTGCCATCTCTCAGATTGTGACACTGGAATTAGAATTTTTTGGCTTTCCCCTCCATTTGGAAGAAGTCTCCACGGCAGAGGCTCTGTGTCCAAAGCTATTTAAGAGTATAAATATTATATATAGAATCACAGAATGGTTTGGGTTGGACGGGACATTAAAGATCATTCAGTTCCAACCCCCCTGCTATGGCAGGGATGCCTTCCACTAGACCAGGTTGCTCAGAGCTTTGCCCAACCTGGTCTTGAAAATTTCCAGGGATGGGGTGTCCAACATACATTTAGTGTATATATATATATACACATAAAAGATGTGTATTATAGTACATATATAGAATACATACTATGTATATATGTATTTACATTGCATATGCATTATATATTATATGCACACATGTATACTATATATATTTGTGTCTGTGTGTGTGTGTGTGTATATATACATATATATACATATATATACATATATATACACACACATATATATATACACACATATATATATATACATACATATATATGCTGGAGAAGATCCTTTCCTGGCTTTTAGGGGTCTTTCAGCTGAAAAAAAGTTTAAACTTATGCCTCTTTTTGATTTTTTATAACTTTTTTTCCCGGTATATCGCGCCGACTCTGCGTGAACACTGCTATCAGTGAGTGGCAGAAAACAGATGGTGAGAGATAAGAAAGTGTGACGGTGTTGGGGCAGGATTGTGGTGGGCTGCGTTCTTCTGGTCCACAGGCTGGGCTTTAATAGTGAGGTGGACTCTGATGAGATAAATTTCATTGTCTGGACAGGAATAGGAAAAAATAGTGCAGGAATTAAGTTATTTTCCACACTGGATCCGCTCTGCGGTTTGCAGAACGCCTCGGGGCAGGGGTTTCACAGCAGCCTTCAAGTACAGCGGCAGCCGCAAAAGGTGAAAAAGACCCGTCCCGCTTGGGAAGAAAATTAGGTTTAAAGCGCTTATTTCACCAAACACGCGCTCCTATCCCTGGAGTTTCACGTTCGAGCCGCCCAAGATCACGAGCGGGGCGGAGGAAGCGGCGGAGGCGGCGGAGGCGGAGAAGGGGAAAGAGGGGGAGGAGGAGGCGGGGGATGCTCGAGGCGGAGCCGGGGCGGGCCGCAGGGGAGGCGGCTGGAAAACAGGCCGGCGCTGGTTCTCGGCCCGCAGTGCCCGCAGCCGCCGCTCAGCCGCGCCGGGAGCCGCTCAGCCGCGGGAGGCAGCGAGGCGAGAGCCGGGCGGGCGCCCCGACCCCGACAGTCCCCTCCGGCACCGCACAGAGAGGTACGCGTTGGGCGGCGGCCCCGGCCCCTCGCGGGGTGCCCTCGGCCCCCTCAGCCGGCACCTGCGGCGGGAGGGCCGGTGCCGCCTCGGCGGGGCTGCCGGGCTCCGTCCCCCTCAGAGCGCCCGGGGGCCCGGGGAGAGGGCGGGGGGCTTTGTCCCAGGGCACGGAGTCGGGAGCCGTCCCACACAGCCACCTCGCTCCGGGGCCGTTCCCGGTGCCCCGTCCCACACACCTGCCCGGGGGCACTGCCCTGTGCCCCATCCCGAGCACCGCCCTGCGGGTTCAGCCGAGCGCCCCATCGAACACACCCTGAGGGGCCGTGCCCCATCCCACCATCCCACCTCCCCAAACTGCTCCGGGGGACGTTGTCCGAGCCCCATCCCACACACACCAAACCACCCCAGGAATTTGCTGACCCTCATTCCTCTACCCCATGACACCGGTGCGGAGCAGGTGTCATCCCCACCGCTGTTTTTTTGGGGACGGTGGGAGAAAGGATCACTCTCTCGGCTGAGGGGACAACACCCGTGGATGTGTTGGGATTTTTGGGGCGGTTTGGGTGTGTTTTTGCCCTCCGTGTGTTGGTGTCAGCGTATCTCCCGCATGCGATACGAGTCCGCGAGTCCTCCGCATTCCGCTCCTCGGCGTTCCCGGCGGTGACACCGAGAGGAAAGGTTAAGTGGGGAAGTCACCGTGGTGGGAATGTGAATGACGAGCGGTGAAGAGTCGCAGCTTGTTTGCGTTTTAGGTGTTTTCTTGTTTACACAAAGCTGTTACGATACCGGGGGCTTGGCGCCTCACGCCGATCTGGTGTTTTCACTACGAATCCTTTGACTTCTGTGGAATTGCTCCGTCTTTGAGATCGCTGTGATAGATGAGGGATTAGTCCTGGATTCGGGGTAGTGAAATGCACAAAGCCAATTGTCACTTACCGAACCTGACCTCAAAACAAAGCTTTTATTTACATCCTCAACCCCAGACACAGAGCTGCTCTGCTGCATCCTTTCTCTGCTCATCCCAAAAAATGCTTTCCGTGGATTATAGACCAGCTGCTTCAAATCTAGTGCCGGGACCAGCTGTAATTACCTGATACATTAGATGTAAACACGAGCTTTAGGTAAAAGTGAAACCATGTGTATCGGCTAACACACGTCCACTCTGTGATCCTGCACAAAGTCGAGCCCAGAGCTCTGTCCTTAGCTCACCCTGTTGATCCACTTTTCCCGTAGCCTCTACAACATTGTCCTGTTCCCAGAGTTACCAGACAGGTTTAGTGGAGAACGAGAAATCAGCCCAGGAGCATTTCTGTGTGTTGTGCAAGAATGCTGTTATGTTCTCAGTCCTTTACAGATGTTGTTTTATTGACTTAGTGATAACATTTTGCTCTCCTAGGTCCTTTTCCCTTTCCAGATTGTTAGGCCAGCACTTACTAATCTTTTATGGCACTGCTGTGGAACAGATGTACCGTGTTTTTTAGGGAGTAACAGGCTCTGTGGTTTCAGCTGGCTTTGCCTCTAAAAAAACCCAGCACTGCCTTTCCCTCGTGCCGCTGTTGTGGAGTGGGTAGCCGGACTAGGAAGCCTGTTTGGATGACTACTGAGCTGGCAAAAATCCAGCTGTCTTGGGTCTGACTCAGTGCCTGGATCCAGATCATTGTGTGGCTGATCAAATGTTTACCTGGGTGTCCTTGGGCTTGGAGGAGCATCCAGCTGGTATTTTGGCTAAGCTGTGTGTGGAAAGGGGTGTAGAGGTCTGAGGCTTTAAATCCTAAAAATGCTGGCTGATGTTGGGCGCTGCGGTTGTTTATCCTTCTCCATCCTTTGGCTCCATGGAACAGCTGCTTTGGAGCTGTTCCGCTCTGTGCCACGCTTCCCTGAAATGCTGGAGTGTGTGGCTGGAACACCACAAACACCCTGCACATGTCCTAGGATCCTATGTCCTCATCCCTGCTGTTGCAAGTGGTCGTAGTTGTCTCTCTCTGGTTTGAGATGGAAGGGCTTTCTCCCCGTTGTGTTTCTTCCACCAAAAAGTGCCTGAGTGCCGTCACGAATTACCTGTGGCATGTCTGAAACTCAGTGTTTTCCTGGGATGGAGGAATCTCAGTTGACTTGGTGGCATTGGAGGGGTAGAGTTTGGAAAGCTCTGTCAAATTCCTTACAAACAGCAGACAGCTGTTTCTGGGCTCCCTACAGCATCTAAGAGGTGTGATGCTGCTTTTACTGACCTCCACCGTAGCCAAGTAATGTCATTTGGGTTTTTCTCAATCCTCCATCCTCAAAAGGTATTGAACTCCTGCCCATCTCTGCCTCAGAAGCTTGGAGGAGTATTCCTGCACGCTGCTGCTGGCCTCAGAAGTGTATCTGCCTGTCTCTCAACCCCACTTCTTGCACTTGGTGTTTTCTGTTCCTGTCATCTCAATGGAAACTAATCCCTTCTAATCAAACCTGAGGTTCTCCAACAAAATTCCTGCTGGCCCAAGTGCGTGTCTAAGGAAAATTGTGATGCTGACTTCTGAAGTATGTGGATTTACTTTGTGTGATTGGGTTGTACAAAAAAGAGAGAGAAATTATTTTCTCTGTTCTTTTTACAAATATCAAAACACAGCCTGCTGTGTTTCTCAAATCTCACTGCTGTCTACTTCTCTCAGTAATTGTAATTAACAGACCAGAAAATGGAAAAATGTAGAAATACTCTTTCCCAGTGGCCACAAACATTAGTCCTCTCCAGAAGTTAATGAAGTCAAGTCTATGGAGATTAAATAACTGATTTTTTTTTCTTTTTTAGTTCTGTTGGTGAGATAAAACATTGTCTCAGAGTTGTAAATAATAAATAAAAGAGCTGTAAAGATTGCGTCTTGGAATCGATGTGGGTGAAGAATGGATTTGAACTCTTCTTTCTCTGGAGGGTTTAAACCTCTGGCTTTAAGATGTGGCTTAGGGATCTGTCCTGCTCTGCTTGGGTGCAAAAACAAATCTAAGCACAGCAGAAATGTGGGAGGGAGGTGGTAACCCACCATGGGAATAGGGACTAGAAGCATAGCCATAAATACCCAAATGCAACCAACTCATCAAATTATGGAATCGTAAAACACAAGTAGTTTAACAAATGGCATCCCAAAACCACCTTTATGGTGTTTCCAGACTGTGTTATCATCTTTTTCGTCTTCCTGCTGAGGGAGCATGAAAATTTTTGGCCGCCTTGATTTTGTGGCCCTTTTTCATTGGCTCCGTTGATGCGATGGCTTTGCTGTGTTGGGCATTCCGTGCTCAGTGTCAAGGGCACTTGGGTGAGTGCACAGTAATAAATCCTGAGTTTATAGGACTCACCATGGAAATCGCCTGCAAATCTTTCTTTTTTTTTTCCCCCCTTCTAATATTTCAATAGTTTCTTTTTGTTTTAAGAAAAGATTCCATAAATACCATGGGCGGGAATACGAACCACTCAGAAAATAAATCTTCGTGGTGACAGCAGTTACCACCATGGGCTGCTTGGCACCTGAGGAGCACATCGGTGTGGTGCAGGTGTTTCACGTGGTGTGTGGCTCTGCTTTGGAGAGTGGCTTTGTGGGAACCTCAGTTTGAGGTCCTGTTTTTGTCAGAAAGTTTTGGGGTTACCTTTGACCACCTTCTGGTGCCTAAAGTGGCCCCAACAGAGCTGGAGAGGGACTTTGGACAAGATCCTGAAGTGACAAAGGGGAATGGCTTCCCAGTGACAGAGGGGACTTTTAGATTAGATATTAGGAGGAAGTTCTTTACTCAGAGCGTGCTGAGGCCCTGGCACAGAAGGTGTGGCTGCCCCATCCCTGGAAGTGTCCAAGGCCAGGCTGGATGGGGCTTGGAGCAATCTGGGCCAGTGGAAGTTGTCCCTGCCCATGGCAGGGGGTGGAACAAGATGAACTTTGTGTGTCTTCCAACCCAAACCAGTCTGTGAATCAGCCAGCAGCCCTGAGCTGTGGATAACACAGCATACAGGGTTTTTATAACAATGTATTTGCTGTCTGAACCAGACAGCAGCATGACAAGGACGTTTACTTTGGGAGATGTGCTCTATATTCCGGTGACCTTTTCCTCTGGAAATCTTTAAATGCAGTAAATGTGGTGGTGTTTGGTGAATTTTAATCATGCCCTTGGTTTTAAGTGCAATTTTGATGTTGTTTTTCATGACGACTGAAGTTTTTGTTTCGTGACATCTTGGGGCCAGGGCCTTGGGGTTGCAAGGATGGGATATAAGGGAAGTTGTAATGATGCAGCAGGGAGTGTTTTGGCTCTGGGAAAGGCTTGGGTTGCTCTGAAGGTGATGAGCTCATCAGCAGGAATGTAATGCAAGAGGGGTCAAAAAGCCCCTCCCTGCTTTATGTCTGGAGTTTGATCCCTGAGCTTTTCCCGGGTAGTTCTCTGCTACCAGGCCATGCTTTAAGTCTCAGTTAAACAAGGTGGTTATTGTTGGTGCTCTCTAATTCCAAATGGTGGTGGCTGGGAGCTTGCTGGGTCTGAGAGAAACACATTTTGCAGCCCCAGAGCAGTGATTTACACCGGGTTGTTGTTGGATATTCCCTCTTTGGGACAGTTTTCCACATCATGCTCTGCAACCATGTTTCTCTCACTTCCTGGAGTAGAAGGATGGAGGGAGCACTGGGGCCACGGAACAGATCAGAGCCAGAAATGGAGGGGGCTGTGAATGAGGAGATCTCAGCTCTCGGAGGCCCAAAGAGCTGAACTGATGTAAACCCAGACAGTTTCAGCTTGTGGAGAATTTTTGGTTTGGTAGCTTTAATTTCTTTTATCCAGTGGGTCTTTTAAGAGCTGCAAAGCCTTTATAATGACTTGAAAAGTTCATTTAATTCTACTTTTTTGTGTGTGTGTGTACTTATTGAGTTCAAAGGCAGGAACTGCCTTTTAAGAAGCAAGAAAATATTTGTTTTCCTGGCTGATGAAGTAGAAAACTAAATGGATGTAGATAACTTTTGAAGAATGGATACTTAGTTATTAATTGCTTCGTCATTCATTATTCCACATAATGTAAGGTTTTCCTTAAGTGTGTCCTCTAGATTGAGCTGAGTGGCAAGGAACAGTGTAGGCTGCTGGCATGCTTGGAATGACTGAAATATTGGACAGGATATGGTGATGTTTGCACACTTTGAGAAGGGGGGAAAAAAGCATATTGGTTTTGGATCATTTGTGTTTTGAAGTACTTACTCAAGCTCCCTTGTAGCTGATGTAGGCAGAAAATGCCTTGTGCTAAGCGAAGCAGGTAGTCCTGGCCTATCCCTCAGATGGGAATTGCATAGCAAAGGAGGAGTTTCTTTTCCTTTAGAAGAGTTGCTTCAGTTAAATTAATTTTTCAGGGCAGGTGGGGAATGGATTTTCTCCCAAAGAGGTCGCACAGGTGCAACATTCAAGTGTGCTCACCCGATGTTTCTGTTGGACAGGCATTTAGTCTGAAACTGAATTAAAAGTTTTCCTGTCCCATGGGGATGCATGTTCTAGGATAAAGATATAACTTCCTGCTTTGATCTCCAGTCTCCTAACAGGATTTTCTCTTTTGGAATCAGTCGCCGTTGTGATCCCAGAGGACTCTGCCAGGAAGATGTGCCTGGCAATCCTTCGGTCGGACTCCCGAAGCTCGCAGACCCTTTGGGAAAGCCTGACAAGCTGGCACGAGGGTTGTTTTGCAAGAGCCTGGCTTCAGGAGTGGAACTGCCCTGAGATGTTTTCTCTGAGCTGCCCTGTCTCCGACTGCTTGTTTCCTCTCTTGCATAACTCTGTTCCAGTGCCGTCAGAGCTGGGTGACTTAGACAGATTTAAGATGCTACTTCTAGGAAAAGGGGTCATCCTATTCCTGTGCATGTTCTGTGGGTGTGAGATCTTGGTCAGGGAGCCCACACACCTGGCAGAAGATTATTATTTTTATGGGGTTATTTTTCAGTTGGATCCAATCCCTGGCCCGTCCCGTGACTGCTGCTGTCAGCACTACACGTACACTCAGGGCTGTCCTTTAAGGACAGTGCGGACTGGGATCTAAGTTTTCTGGGATTGCATAACTGTGCCCTCAGATGTGCCAGGCTGTACTGACAAACACGTGTGGGTATAGCTGGGATGTGCTCCCAAACACACACACGTGTGAATATTTCTCCCTGGGACCACTTCTGTCATCTTCCTCCCTGTGTTGTTCCACAGACAGACATGACAGAGCTTGGAGGTTGACTTCGGATTCTCAAGAATGCGGCAAGAGGATTGTGGGGGGGCACGTGAGCAAGCAGAAATCCCTAGGACTCGTTTGATAGGTCGTGCTTTAACCCTAAGATAAAAGTTGGTACTTTGGAGTCTGCAGTTCACACTCTGCTGCTCAGATGCTCTGATCCCACGGGACACTTTGTGCCGTTCATTAATGCTTGCGGGAGCACAAAGTGCTCCTAGCAGACTAAATTAAATGTCCTTTTCTAGTCGTGGGGAGCTCACACCATCGCTCCAGTGTCACAATGGCAGCTGGTGTCTCTGTTTGGGCTTTGAGAGAACTTGACAAAGGGCTGAGTGTGACCGCGGGCTTTGGAGTGAAGCACCGGGTCATTACCCTTTTTGTCCCCTGATTCCCTTGGGGTGGGATCCAGGGCTGTGTGGCGGGCAGGGATCCAGTCACGAAGATCTTACACAGGAAAATATTCCAGGGAGGAACAGAAGAAAGGCCTGAAGAGAAAAAAGAGAGATCTACTCTGACTGCAGGGCGAGATGGGAAGGGTGAAAATGGGAGGGAAAGTGGGGATGGGCTCCTGTTAATAAGTGTCCTCGTGCTGTGGGATGTGAGAGGGGCTGTGTTGTTGGGAAGGCTGTGCTGGGGAGCTCCTGCAGCTCTTTGTGTTCTCCATCTAGTGCTCCCCCAGGAATGGAGGCAGAAGGTACCGTGTGGGAACAGGCAGCTGCTGCACATGGGATCTTACAGTGTTTCTTCAATGTATGATGGAAATATTAGGGAGGCTTGCGTGCTCTGGAGCTGCTGCTGACGTGTTCTGTTGTCATATGTCTGTTACAAGTGAAGAGCTGCAGGGCCGGGAAGGACCTTAAGTTGTCTAATCTGACCTCCTGCCCCATGGCTGGGTCAGATCTATCTAAACTTTCCCAGCAGATGTTTGTCCAACGCAGTTGTTAAAGGCCTCCAGTGATAGACTTTCCTCGTCCTCCCTGGGTGATCCTTGAAAGTCCCTCATTGTTCTTGCCATTACCAAGATTTTCCTAGTTTCTGACTTTGATTTTGTGTGCTGCAATTGAGAATTGCTGCCCTCTTGCCCTTTTGTTACAGTACAGAGTGAGCTGTTCAGTCCTCTGGAGTGGCCTTTGGGAATCTCTGGGCTGTGTCTTCCTTGAGCTGCAGAGCCCAAAACTTGCCTGGAGTGCTCTGTCTGATACCTGCCTGTACTGAGCCAGCAAACACAATTTTATGCCTCTCATGTAGACTTTTGGGGTGTGATGGGTGCATTTTAGTTCTGGACAGAGCACTGATAAAGTGTTTTGTTATGGAAGGTTTTATTATGTCTCTTTGCCCACATAAAAACGGAGCATGTGCTCTTCCTGCTCCAGTGCTGTCTTTTCCACAGGGATGTATTCTGGCTCCCTGCCTGTTCCAGAATAATTCCTCCCTGTTGTAAGGTGAAGGAAGTCCTTGCCAGCTGCCCAGACCAAGGCTTTCCCCATGATTAGCTCGATTACAGCTCAGCCATTGTGCTTTCCTGCTCTGACCTGCCAGCTGTAGCTCAGGAGTGACCTTCCCTTCTCGCTCCCTGCCGTGATTACACTCTGTGCATCTGATTTTGTACCTACTGTCCCATTGTTTCCCTGAAGGATTCAGTTATTCATGTGAAGTTTATTCTGAGAGGTAGCACTCAAATATAAAACATGACAGAAAACATCACTAGAAGCATTATTTGCTGAGATAACTCCTTGACTTTATTTCTTGGGGAAAAAGCCAAACTTGTCTGTGTGTGTTGTTCCAGGCATTTTCTCTGGATCTATTAACACCTCTTATACCTTTCAGTGGGAGAGAGTAGGAAGTGTGAGTAAAAGGTTTGTCTGCGCACAGAAAGCCTTTGTCCTGAGACAACTGAAGAAGCTCTCACCAAAATGAAGGCTGGTCTGGACAGGTTTGAAACATCTCTTGGCATCGACTCGTGTTTATTGCTGTGGGAAGAGCAGGTAGGGAGGAGCAGTCTGGCTTTTGTTGTTTGAACTATCAGTATGTATCTTTGAATTGTGTAATATGAGTCCCCAGTTCCTCTTGTTCTCTTTCCAATAGCAGTGAAAGCTCTGGTGTTTTATTCCTTACTTTTTTTTCGCTGTCACCTGCAGATACTGGAATCTTTAGTCATGTGGAAGGTATTTTATTGACAGCTTTAGAGTCTGGAGTACTTGTTAGCACTGAACAGGTGTAGAGTGATGTAGAATGTTGGGTAAAATCCCTTTTTTAGTGTTCCTTGATAAAGATTTCTTAGAACTGAAGAGTAAGTGAAGTGGCCCAGGAGATTTGAAGCTGTCTCATCTGACCTTTTGCTTCAGACAGGGCCAGGATCAAAGGTAGGTTTCTTGTGAACTTTTTTGGACCTTTTTAGTCAAGAGTGGCAGGTTGATAGAGTACTTAGTGCTCTTGTGGTGAGGAATATTTTCCTCCTGTCTGATCAGTATTTCCCTGGCTGTCGGTCATTCCCATTGTTTCTTGTCCTTTTGTTTCTGCCATCCAGTCTGGCTCCATCTGCTCAGTAAAGCCCAGTTAAGCAGCTGAAGACAGTAATTGGATTCCCCACTAACCACCGTTTTTTCTCCAAGTTCAACACCCCCTGTTCCCTTATTCTCTTCTCACATCAGGTCTGTCTGTTGGCTGCTGCCTTCCCAGCTCAGTGATCCAAGCAAATTTGAACCACAGAGTCATGGAATCACAGCATGGTTTGGGTTGGAAGGGACTGTGAACACCAGCTTGTTCCATCCCTTGCCATGGGCAGGGACACTTTCCACTGTCCCAGGTTGCTCGAAGTCCCATCCAACCTGGCCTTGAACATTCCAGGGATCCAGGGGCAGCCACAGCTTCTCTGGGCACCTGTGCCAGGGCCTCCCCACCCTCACAGGGAGGAATTCCTTCCCAGTATCCCATCTAACCCTGCCCTCTGGGAGTTCAAAGCTGTGTGTTTCACCCGTCCAATCCATATCTCCCCATTTTTCTATGTTGATAAGCCCCTGGACTCTTGTTCTTTCCACCTACATAGATGGCCATTATCTTCTTCTAAACAGAGAGTAAAGCCAGAGGGTTTAATTCAGAGGAGCCAAACTCTGAATTTTTGTGCTGGGTTTGGAAAGAGAGGTCTCCCCTCAGGCTGTGTCATGCGGGCTTGGCTGGACTAGTCTGTTCTTAGGAGCATTTCTGGTTTAAATGAATCCAGCTTAATCTCACACCTGATGTTTTTTGATTTTGTTGTTCTCCACAAGGTTCTTTCAGATCTGCTGCTCCAAAAAGCACAGCAGTGAGCAGCTAAGGGCAGGACTTTGCAAGGCATAGCTGAATGCTTTCCATGGGTCATCCCTTGGGCTTTGCCTTCATGCACCTGTGGGACATTGTTGAACCCTCACCATTTTACGTTGACCCTTCAAGAATCTTTTCAGGAGTCTTGCTGAATAGGAAGTTGCTCCTCATTTTCGTATTTGTACCTGTGGATTCTCTGTCTTAAGTATTTCCTGTTGTTGATGTTGGACCAGTGCATCAAGATCATTTAGAAATTGAAATCTGTACACCATGGTGCTTGCAAATCCTCCCAGCTGAATCATCTGTTGGGTTTATGGCCATACATTCCAGTCTGTCATCCAGACTTGTAATGAAAATATTGCACAGCTCTTCTGCCTGGCTGGACCCGCTTTCCAGTGCCCTCCCAATTAGATAACAAACCCTTGATAATTATGCTCCGAGAAGGATGTTGTCATGCAGCCGTTTTATGGTGATTACATCTAATTCATGTTTCTTTTGGTGGATCTTATGGGAATGTCATGTGGGACAGCATCAGTGCTAATAAAGATTGCATTTCTGAATCGCCTTATCACTCCTGTACATTTTTTCCTGGTGATGCACAGTTCCTTTATTGATCTGTAGATTTCTGATGCTAAAAGGGACCTGAAAGGTGATGAGAACTGCCCCTGTCTGCACTGGAAGCTCAGCTGAGCGAGTCCCACCAGATTGATCAGGAGTTTCATAACGGGACAGTTGTGACATGACAGCTCCAGGAGATCAAGAGGAAACAAACGTGATGTGTTTATGGATCCCAAACAAAATTAAACAATTACCTGAATCCAGTCTTCGGAGCAGCCTTTGAACGAATCCCAACCCTTTTTCTGCAAGGGCTGGGAACATAAAGAACGTGTCTAATCTGTACCAATATCAGCCAGCAGTTATCAGTGCCTACGTGCTGTTACTCAGATCTCGTTAGCTGCCTAATTGGATAATAGGCAGGACACTTCACAACTGCATAAGTATATTAAGCTTAATCTGCTCTGGAGCAGGGAGGGGAAGATGCGCTCAGTGACAAATGGACACAAGAAGATGCACAGTGGGGCAGGGGTGTAAATACGGGGATGTGTCCCCATCACTTCAGTCCCAGTAACTTTTTGTGGTAGAGGCTCTGTGTGTCTGCATCATTTACATCAATACTGGAATCCCAAAGGAGAGAGTTGCAGCACTTTCAGACTTCGCCCATGTTGGCCAGGCAGCTTCACCTTCAAAAGCACAGGTTTTCTAGTAGTTAAATCCTTTTCTAATTTCTTGTTAATAAAATGTGGTATAACTTAATCCCTGTTTTAAAATCCAGCATGATAGAACAGAGAGAAGCATCCTGTGTGTTTGTGTGACACCTGGACTTTGCAGCGCGTTCCTGGTCCTAAAGCTTGTTTCCAGTACGTGCAGATGCACGGTGGATCAGATCAGAAAGCTTGCACAGTTCTGTACACGGAGAGGAGAAGCTATTTGATTATTAAATACTCTTCCCTTTCTTTCCTGAGAAGATGCAGTTACTGCGGTTACCCAGTGTTAAACTTTTGGAGTGGGTTGCCTCTTTCCTAAGGTGCAATGAAACCTAGGTCAGATTCTTGTAGAAGATGTGGATATGAGCACATTTCATGAATTGTCACCACCTGTTCTATTCTCAGGGGAAGGTATCTGCAAGGGACATTTCTGGGTGCAAAAGATGCATCTGCTAAGGGGACCTTTAGCTCAAGGTAATGGTGCAGTGACTATGTGAACCATGTCCCTTCCATGTATTTTCTGGATTCCCTTGGGATTGATGAAAGGTTTTCACACAAGACTCAACCTGAGCCTGACTTTTGGCCCTGTATCTTGGGTGAGGTGCCTACAGCTTTTCATTTGTTTCTTGCTTAACCTCTTATGAAAAGTATCTTCACTTTGTTCTGTCCAGCGTCTGCCTGTAGCTGGCAGGAAAGACAGGAACCAACCCCTTAATCTGTAAGTGTCTTAAGCAAATGTAAACTCCATTAAGTGTGTTTATCACTGAGCAGCTCATTCCCAGCTCTGCAAAGCACCTTGTGGCTGGTTTGTATGGGATGTACAGAGGATTTTCTGTGGCTTTGTTCTGACATCTGTGTGACCAGCAAGGGTTAAGAGCGAGGCACTTGCCTGTGTGAGGAAACTATTCCACTGTGTTGTGAATTTAAAGCATGCTGACTATCCCATGGAAAATGTTATTTAAAACCAGAACCCCTTAATCACTTTTATTTTGGATGAAAGGAAGATTGTGGGGTGTTTGGTCCATTTTGGTGTAGACAAACTCCCAAATGGATGAACTAAAGAATAGCGACTGAATACAGAAGAGTTTTTATAGTTATCCACACCTGCTCTAGTCCCTGGACTAAAAGCATGGTCAGCAGGGAAAAACAGTATTTTTTTCCAAAGGGTAGCTCACATGTCAGGAACCAAATTCCCAGGACTGGCTCTGGAGAGAGCCTGTGTCCTTGTTTTCCTTACGTAGTCCCCTGAGGCACTGATGGGTAGCTGCAGGTAACTCTTCCCTTCTGTTGCTCGTGCCTGGGCCATGCTGCACTGGAGGCATCCAGAAGAAAGGAAGGAGAGTGGTCTGCTACAGATGGTCCATCCAAAGTGCTGGATGTGTTGATAGAATGTTTTTTGTGGTAAGATACACCAGTATTGCCTTTATCTCCCATCCCAATCTCTGGATATTGATGTGGACTCAATCAGTTGTCAACTTCGAGTCAGGCTCGACTTCAACCTGTACTTATTAAAAGGTGAAGAATGCTCTGTTACGTGCAGTTGATAAGGGAATTCAGAAACAAAAGTGCATATTAAACTGTCAGTAGCATTTTTTCCCCTCTTTATCTGAAAAAAAATAATGGCATGGGTTGTTTTCTTCCTCCTGCGTGGGCAATATCTAGACATGCCCAGCACACCCAGGATTGTTTTTCAAACCCAAGATAACCCTTAGGGTGGTCATGTCTGGCCACTGCCTGCTGCAGATCAAGCCCACACCCAGAAATGCAGGAATCAAAAGCAGAAGACCTGCTTGGTTGGTCTCTAGTGTCTTATATACAGAAAGTTTCAAAAATGTGTGTTTTCAGGAAAATGAGGAGGTGAAATTTGTGATGCCACGGATTCATCTCACCCTTGTGGCTGAGCATGGATGAGCTGTCCTTGTAGAGGGAGCCACGGTAGGATCGTGTCACTCTAGGTCTTCATTAGGGTCTTTAAGCACTATTTTAAGTTTCCTGAGCTTAAGTCATAGAACATCTGATGTCTGGAGTCAAGGCCTGGCCTGTGACAGGCAGTCCTTTGGAAAGCTGTGCAAAGATCCTCGTGTCTCTCCAAAGCAGTGCCCTGTATTTCAGAAAGGAACATTGTGAGCGAGGAGAACAAGTTTCAGATCACATGTTCGCCAGCAAATACTGTCCTTTCGATAGGAAGACTTGTTGGAGAATGTTAATTGAGTCCCTTTTTAAATGAAGGAGGCTTTGCTTCCTTCCCAAGTTTTCAAAACAAATTTTCCAAATACAGTGCCTATGTTTCATTCAAGTGTAAATCCTTTCTCTTTAACCTGGAAGTTATCCCAGAAAAAAGCCTATCCATTCACTGCAGGACAGACCTTTGTGGTTGTAGTGGAAAAAAAAGAAGTGGATCAAATTGTCCAAACAGGAAGGGAATTAAGAAAAGCCTTTGCTCAGTGAGCGGAGCTCTCATTTCAGTTTAAATGGTGTCCTACAAATTCCACTTTATATCTCCATTGCTTTTGAAGCACACAATGATTGAGGTGTCTGCTAAATTTAGAAATGACAATTTTTTCCTGCCAACACGCCAGCCTAGCTGTAGGGATTTCAGCATGTAGTTAGGGGATGGATGCAAGTGCTGATTTGAAATTTACTGGCTTGTTATCTCATCTGACTTGCACATAGCTCAGTCCTGGTGGGGATTTAATACCTTACACTGATGCCTTTTCATTCGAGGGCATTAATGGAAATGCTTTTCTGGCACAGCCAGGTGCTTGTGCTGTTTTACATTCGGTGAAGCTGATGTACTGAAAGGATCAAGCGTGGTGTGCTGAATAAAGCGAGTTCCCACCTAAACACATTGAAATTGTGCTATATTTTGAGCAAGTTATGGGTAGGATTGTCATTCTTTTACCCCAGTCACATGGGAAGGCTGTGGAAGAAGAGATAAATCACAAGTGTCCCAGTTCACAGTTTCTACTGTTTACCATATGACAAATCTTCCTGCTTGGTGAAAAATCACTTAGATCTAAAATATGTCTTTTTTTCCTTTCCTCAGCCTGTGGTATTTAATTCTCTCTCTGAACAACATTTTATCTCAATTCTGTGAAGCTGTGTGAGGCACGGTTTCATGAAGAGGATCAATACTAAAGTAAACTTCCCTTTGTTTTGGTAAAATGTCTTTATCGTCGCAGAGAAGAAACGTTTTGAGTTCAGGTGTGTCGGGAGAAATGAAAGGCACCTTGCAGCAGTGGTAATCCATCACTGGAGTGCATCCCATGGCACTCCAGGCTCCACTTTGCCTGCAAGGCACTTAGGAATCTCAAAGCACAAGAAGTCGACTGGAGGAGGTTTTCTGTTGGAATCTCCAGACAAAATTTTGTCCTTGGGCTTTGTTTTGAAGTTTGCAACAAGATGGGAACAAAGGCGAAGGTGTCACTGTTGTGTTTTCATCTCTTTCCTCACCCACCCCTCTGTTTCTTGTCTTTGATTTTGTTTGACCTTTAAAGGTCCCTTGCAGCCCAAACTATTCCATGATTCTGTGATTCATGAGCTGTTTCTGCTCTCTTCTCCATTTTGCACTCAGGAGGAAAATCACTCAGTGGGGGGAATTGCTCCTGTTGCTTTACAGCAGAGATGTGGTCCTGTACAAAAGGCTTTCCATAGCAGAACTGATTTCCTTTGGACATCTGCAGGTGACCTGAATGCAGACAGTGTGTAGTGAGGAAAATGTCTTTGCTTTTGTACTGAAATATTTCTTATTGTAGTATGCAAACCCACGGGGAAAATTCCCATCTTCTTCAAGGGAAACTTTTGGTGGGACCAGACAGCCAGTCTGCCAGCCATAACCCAGATTTCAAGATCTGAGGACTCACTTCCCCACCTGAATTCCCCTGCCCTGGGCTCTGTGCTGCTCCGGGGACGTGTTTGTGCAGACAGCAGGATGGAGAAGGCTGCGTGAATGCAGCGTGCCGAGGCCAGCCCTGGGTACGTGTCTGCTGCCTCAGAGCTGGAACATGTGGTTTGTTTAATGCTCCAGCAAAACAAGAGCCCAGGGAAAGTCTCTTTGATACAGCTGCACCTGGAGAGACATATTTTTCCTGGAGTCACGTCTAGTCTGTTCCAGGCTGAAGTCGATCCAGTTACTGTGGGAGTAAATCCATGTGGTGTTTGGCTTTTCTAATTCTGGTTCTCTTCCCATAGTGTTGCTGTTGGATTTAATGATTTTCCCTGTGGCTTGAATGGTAAAGATGTGGTAACTGCTCGGGGATGGCTTAAAATCAAAGATTCAGTGTGGGTGTTGCTTTCAAAAAGAGAAGAAATAATGCTATTTTGAGAGCTGTGCTGCTATTTCAGGGCAGTTTGGTGGGGCTGAGAAGTGGTGAGAAGAAATAATTGCTTTTGGGCTATCGTGTCTCATATGGTGTGTCCTGAAATGATCCTCATGTACACATTGAGCTGGAACCAGTACTGAGCCTCTCTGCATGTGGATTTGTTCCCTCTCACCCTCCTAGTACAGAGGATGGGAGGAGAAGAAAAGATTCTTGTTGAAACTTTGCTCCCAAGTTTGCTGCAACGAATTTAAAACCCCAAACCACAGCAAATTCCCAAGTGTAATATGGACACCAGTGTTTATTTGACTGAGACACGATTGTGTTCTGAGTTGTGCAAACACAGGCATATTTCCTATTTAATTAAGGCTTGTTTTATGAATTAAGTTTCCCAAACAATTGGAGAGAGAAGGAGGGTGGAAGAGATAAGATCTCAAGGTTGCGCAGACGGGATAGGGTACAGCTCTTTTTGGCAGCTGGAATATGAGTTCTGCAGGAAACTTGTTTACAGCATTGTTCTGTCAATTATGCCAGTGTTTTTAGCTTATAACCTCCTTTTTTCCCCTGTACTTTACTGTCTGTCTTTCCTTCCTTTTACAGTCCTGAAACACCAAGATTTGCTTTTGCCAGGAGCTTAGGAGTGGCAGATAACCTCCCAGTGCCCAGTGTGATTGAGGAGCTGAAAACGGGTCAACCAGTGCTGGAAATAGGGGAAGATTCCCACCGTGGGTCCATTTGGGACTGGTTGTTCCTTGTCCTGGTTAGTTGAACATCTCCAAGTTGTTGCTGAGCCATCAGCCCTTTGTCCTGTTGGAGGCTGACAGAGCCAAACTGCATCTTGATGCAGTGGTTTAGGTTCTGGCCAGCTGACAGTGTTGGTCGATCCCTGGTGGTCAGTAGGATTTGGAAACCAAAGGCACTGGAATTTTTGGCTAGATCACAATTTCTGATGCCGGGATTAAGATGAGAATATCCTGTTCACTGCGGCAGGTTGAGTACAGCTGGTGTCCCTGTTCTCTTCAGCTTCTCCTGAGACAGCAGGAGAGTGTTCTGGCAGTGAAAGCTGTCTCTGTGATGGACTACATGGATATTGTGGGATGCCTTCTGGGTAAGTGGGACCTTCTACCTATCTTTAGCTTTCCAAAACGAGGGGATGCTGATGTGCCAGCTGTAGCACATGCTTGTTCTGTCTGCAGGGGATTTGCAGAGCAGTGGATTTACTGGATTTGCTCCTCTCTTGCCCAAGGAACGTGCCAAAGCTGTGCTTTTTTGCTGCTGCTGTGGAACTCCTTTTAGCTGTGTAATGCCATAGCCTCTGGTACATGAACCACAGCATTACAGTTCTCACCTTGCTGGATGTTGGGCAGGAGCAGCTCCATAGCCCAGACTTCATTCTCAGCCCATTTCTCTGGGAATCTCTCGGGGAGGATGATCACCTCCAGCAGGAGCTTGTGATGGTGGAGAGAATCCTCTAGTCCTTAATTTTATCCCGACGCTGTAAATGAAGATGCTGTCCCACTCTGCCAGGCGTGTTCCAGGTAGCAGCTCCCATCCCAGCCCCTCAGAGCTGGCACAGCCTGCTGCATTCTCACGGTACCCTTGAGCCAGAGGAACACAATTATTTTCATTTCTTTTCCCTCAGATGGGGAGGATTTGAAAAACACATAATGGTGCATTTTATCAGCAAGTTTTAAATGGTGTGATTCATCCCCTGTGTTCTTGGCGTGACGTTCCTTGGTTTATTTTTTGGATATCCGTGCAGTTCTGTCAGTGCCAAGCACTGTATGGAAGTGCCCCGTGGCAGACAACCTGCTCTGCCCATATGTTCCCTTTAAAAAAAAAAAAACCCGGCTCATAATAGGAAGTCTTTATACTGCATGCCAAGACGCTTGGGGCTTGTTAAATATATTCTACTTGTCAACAACTACCCAATTTAAAAAGTAGCCTTGGTGTGAATCAGCTTTGAACAAGTTCATTTGACTCGAGGGATATTTGCAGGCACTAAAACAAGTTGGATCACAGTGGTAAAAATGTGCGGTGGTTTCCTGATCAAAAGCACCATCCAGTGACCCTTTTTTTTTTTTTTTTTTTGGTTTTGTTTTGTTTTAATCTCCTTCAGACCTTCGAAATTGCAGAGATTTTCCCAGCTGGTGATTTTGGAGGGTGGAGGAGGTTTATTGGGGTGACTATTTCTGGGGGCAACTCAGTGTGTTGCTGGAAAATCAAGTGGCAGAGGAGGTGCCTGGTGCCTCCAAAGTAGCAGGAAATCTCATCCTGGAACTTGTTCCACTGTCTTTACTGATTGAGAGTTAATTATTAAATGTTAAATGTCATGGTTAAGGGTCTTTTCCAGCCTAAGTGGTTCTGTGAGTGCTGTGGTTTATTCTCTGTCTCCCCCCAGCGTTTTTCCCCGACTATGGTGTTTTGGAAAGAGGCAAAGGGGATGGCTGTCTTGGATCATACTTGCAAAAAAAATACTGTTTCTCAGAACAATTTTTGTTGTTTTGTTGAAGAACTCAAACATTTCTGCTTACTTTTCTGGGCTAGCAGTGTAGGACCACAGAGTGGTGCTGTGGTGGGAGCCTCTATTCTGCATGAGGTCTGATGGCCTCAACTTTAACATCCAGCAGCTTTCATTCAGAGCTAGTGGAGTAGTTACAGAGTTCATTATTTGTTTCATGTGTATGGATTCTTCCCAGCTTGGGAAGAGGAGACAATTTGGTATGGCCCCTTCTCTGTCTCTCCTGAGATGCGGGGAGGGAATATTCCTGGAAGTGAGGAGGCAAATGAAGTTAAAGCTTGCTGAGGTAAACTTCTTAGAGTAGAGTTTGGACAGGCAAAGGTTAATGCTGTATTTCCCTGTCTCTTTTGGGATGTGTCCAGAGGAAGAAGAGCACAGAGCCAGCCTGAAAGTTGCCTTCAAAAAACCGATGCTGAGGAGGTTTTGGGAGTGAGGCTGCACGTTTGGTGTGTGGGAAGAACAGGAAACATTTTGGCATGGTGCTGTCCAAGAGTTCACGTGGTGTGTCACTAATGCCTTTCCTTCCTTGATGTCTGATCCAGCTCTGCACTCCCTGTGTGTCAGTCACTGGGGTGGGTCAGTAATTTGTAAATGGAGCCTGTAGATGCTGATGTAAGATCAGCATTTTCAGTGCCTCAAGCCATGCTTGATGGCTTGGGCTTTTAGAGGGATAAATTGTAGTGGATGGTAGCATTTATCTTCAGTTCTAACTTGTTTTTCTCTCACAGCCACCCCTATAAATTCCAGCAGCTCTCTGGAAATCAAACCACTTCAGTTCAGGGTCTGCCTGTGGAAATACAAGGCAGGACACGAGTTGCTTGTTGCTACAGGAATGCTGGCTTGTTTTTGTGAGTCTGGGTTCCTGTACCAGCATGGTGAGAAAGATGAGCATGGTCATCTCTCTGTCACCAGGGCTGGTGGGCAAAGCTAAGGCACGCAGAATAAATGGTGTGGGATGCAGCAGGGAGGGTGCTGCAGAGAGGATGGAGATGTTCCACTCAAAACCTGTTTGAGACCAGGCAGGATTGCTCACTCAGGCTCACATGTGCCCATGCAGCATCTGCAAGGCTCCTTGCTCTGGTCAGGCATGAAGAGGTGATGATGGGGGTGGATAAAGTCTCACTGACAGGAAAAGCTGGGATTTTGCATCTGTCTCCCTTGTTTCAACTACTGGAAAACACTGCATTCGAGGAGACCACGCTGGTGATGGTCCTACTTGGAGCAGCAGGCTGGAGCAGATCCTCTCTGACCAACACTTCATTTTCTGTGAGCTGTCAGAACAGGTCTCCTCTGCACACACCTGGCAGCTGCCTTCAAAAGAGGGAGCAGAACTGGTCTGGGGCTGAGTGTCTTGTTGCAGCTGCTGCACCCACCTGGCAAACCTGTTCAGACTGAAATCCTGGCTTGGATAACGCGTGTGAGGCTGACGAGGGAGTGCCACTCCATGAGCTGCCAGCGTGTGCAGGTGTAACACGAGTTAACCTCGATCCCAGTGGCGCTTCTGCTGGCAGTGACACAGGTTTATGAGCTTGGGAAGGGCTCTGGTATTTACAGGGAAGGCTGTGGACCATCACCCTGTCCCTGCAGCTCTGCAGGTAGCTGAGTAAACGAGGTGTGTCTGCTTCCAGTGCAATAAAGCTCCCGTGGAGCCTCAGATGCAGCTGGCCCGGGCTGGTGTTTACACAGCACCTGTACAAAGGCAGTTTGGAGCAGCAGGCTCATGTCACCCGTGTCTGACTGACGTGGAGGGCTTGAGTTCAATTAATAACACTCCTGCCTTCTCTTGAAAAGGTGTAAATGGTGATTTTGAAAAGGGTTGTGAGTTTGGTGTGCAGCCTGCTGGGTTAAAAAGGAGGGAGAGGGGAAGAAGAGACGCATCTTCCAGTTTGACATGTTTGTAGCTTGGAGAGCTTGGAAAGAGCATCTGGAAATAACAGGCAGTAAGGATTAATATGCTGTGTCTGAGAAGGCTGATGAAAGGGGGAAGGAGGGAGAAGTTACAAAATGGTTGTTTGTTGTGTCAGGAGCTGTGGAGAACCGCAGCGAGCAGTGTTGGGAGGCACTGACAGGCAGGGCTGGGGCCAGCCCAGAAATCCCTTCCACTTCAGTTTTCTATCTGCTCAGAGATATGATCTGTCCTGACCTGTGCTCAGGGAACAGGCTGATTCTGAAACCTGGAAAGGTGTTAAAGCAGATAAAGTTGTTCCAACCAGAATAATCCTTCCAAGCACTTTTCCCTCGGTTTAGGGAAAAAGGTGCATTAGAGATGATGATTGACAATTTTGTTATTGCAGTTACTCAGGTGAAGGTTACTCACTGCAACCGTGCACTTGCTCAGTACAAGCAGTGCTGGGCTGTGTAATGAGTTAATGGCCTAACAGTTGGAGTGTTTTTACATCTGCTGAGTAACTCACCTTTCTGTTTCTGCCGTGGAGCTTTTGCATTTGGGCTCAGCTACCAGTGCTTTCAGATGAGCACTTTTCCTTTTGCAGCTGATGAAATAATAGAGGTTATTACATCTATTGAAAAAAGGCTTTTGAAACTCTGGTTCAAAAACTTTGCTGGTATTATTATTACTTTTTTTTTTCCACTGAGGTGCAAAGGCCACAAAATTTTGTTTTGCAGTTCAGACCTGGCCATCTCCGTTGAATGAGCAGGATAATTCCCAGCACCGCAGCCCTGTCTTCTGCTGGGACTGGAGTGTAAATGTTTATGACAGATTAGATCCTGAGTTGAAAGCTTCAACCAATATCCTCTCTGTCTTTAGAGAAAAGTATTTCAACAGCTGATTAGTGTCATTGTTAAAATTAGATATTTTATTTTTGTTGGGATTTTTTTCTAGCTTCTGCTCTTGGTTTCTCAATCTCACTTTGTCTCTGCTTAGATTGAATTAATTTGGTGTCACATTTTCTCTGTAAACACTTTCAGACTGTGATGACAAACCTGCATTATAAACACATGTGTGCTCAGTGCCCCTTCATGTGTTGATCGTATTTTGAATAGCTGCACTTAAAATAATGAGAAAATAGTAGTGTGTTTATTTCTTGTGCTTCCATTTAGTCTTTGAGCTCACCCTTGTTGCTTTTATCCGAGCTCCTTTCAAACAGATGCAATATTGTTGCTTAGGTTTCTGATGAGGAATGATGCTTAATTCTCATCAGTTAAAAACCTACAGGGAATAAACTGATTGTGGTAAATTTTTCTGCTGGTCTGTGTGGTCAGCAGGGAATTTGTTTGTGTTGATGATGCATTTCTCACCCTCCAGCCTGGCTGTTACACTTGTTAATGTGAGCGCTGTCGATTCAACGCAATTAAAGAGCACTCAGAAAGGTCAGGTGACTGTTTTAAACTGTCTATAAACTCCCTTTCAGCTTGGCCATCCTGAGACAGGAATGCCAAAGGTCAGCAGCGTGGATTGCTCCTCCTCTCCATCCCCTGACAGGCTGTGGGCAGCAGATGCAAGCTGAACACCCGAAATAATGAAAGGGCTGAGATGGGCGCCACCAGGATGACCAAGGATTTGGTCTGTGCAATGCCAGGAGCTCATGGGTAAATGACAACCTGCTGTGTAATACAGAGCCTGAAGGAAGGTCAGTTTTGAAAGATTAACCAATCCTGGTGGAAAAACCCAAACAAACGCCAAAATCCCAACCAGTTCCCAGCCAAGCCTTGTTTTCAGAGTGTTGCCTTGCCCAAGTCTTTGTGACACCACAGTTACAACAATACTACAAACAGGAGTAGTTGGGTGAGCTAAGAATAGCAGATTTCCTTGAGAAATGCTTTTGTTTATTTTGGTTTTCTATTTTTAAATGGTTGGAGCCTTAGCGACCTTTTTCTGAAAGGTCTTAGAAGAATTGCCTGGTCAGAGAGTATTGTTGTAATGAGGAGGGCACTTGTGAAATGGCCTTAATTCTCTGCCTTTTTCCTTGTGACCTGCAAAGTTTTAGTGGCAAAATAAGGGGGGGAAAGAAAAATCATGAAATTGTCACCTCTCTGAACTTTTCATAACTGAGATCAATGGAGTTGAATGGATGGGGAGCTCAGAGGATTGAAGGGTACAAATGCCAGGAATGGAAACCCATGATTCTGGGTTAGTAAAGTGATACCCATCTTAGAAGATATATTTTTGCAAAGATTTGTCTGCTGGAAAACAGCACTTATGTTCAGGTGTTTTTGGTTTTTTTGGGTTTTGTGGGGTTTTTTTGGTGGGGTTTTTTTGGGTTTTTTTTTTTTTGAGGGGTTGGTTTTAGGGATTTTTTTAAAAGGTTTTTTTTGCTTGGGGTTTTTTTTTGTTTGTTTGGTGGGTTTTTTTTTTGAATGAAGGAAATGGACAGGAAAATGGATGAATGGAGGGTAGTTTCTGCTAAAGAGTCAGGGGCAGAATGGTGATAGAGACTGAGAAAAGGGGGCAGGTCTGGAAGTAGAAGTGATTGAAATATCCTTAGTGAGGCACTGACATTCACAAGAACTAAGGGTATTGAAGCTGTATATTCAAGACAAAAGGAAGATGTGTATTTGGATATATTCTTATTGTGGGTAACCAGTGCCTGTTGGCTGTTTGACAGAAAGGCTCTAACCAAGACAGAGCAGGGGAATTTTACTTTCAGTGAAGCTGTGATTTAGTGCTACCCTTGTTCTTAGATGGACACAAAGTAAAATTACAGTCTGAGAGAGATTCATAGTGCAACAGCCAACACACTTCTTACCCTGTGATTAAAAGAGAAAAGAAAAAAGAAAAGAAAAAAGAAAAAACCCTTTCTGGCAATCAAGAAGAAGTAAAAAGCCAAACTATCTTTGTGTCAGAGGACCTGGTAATATCCACTGGCTCCACTGACTGACTGGTGGCTTGGCAAGTGCTGAAGGGAGAGCACTGCACACAATGGGCTCTGTTTTATGTGCTTGTCTCACTCATGAGCCTACCAGAGGGAATAATTGATACTGAAATAAAGTGTAGAGAGGCTTCCTATATTTGTATCACCTGTTCATTTCACAGTGGAATGTGGTCCTGGTTGGAAAGCTCAAGTTTTTGCTAAATTTTAATTGCCTTTCCCTGCTGATCATACGGTAAAGGTTGTTGGCTAATTAAGGGTGGTTTCCAAATCAGGGTTCTGTACACACAAAATTCCCTGTTATTTTCTCATCTGTCTAGACAGGTCACCTAATCCAGCATTAAAATGCTGAAACAGGAGGGAAAGCATTTTCTTGGACCTTTAATGTGAAGAATTCACAGGAGCTTGCCAAAGCCAGGATTAGGAAAGCTGTGCTTAAAGAACTGAGCTAAACCACTTCAATTTCTACTGGATATAGATGGCAGAAAAGATGTTCCTTTGCGGTGGCAATGAAAATACATAGATCAAAGTGTTATCTGGAGAATGAGAAGTGGAGGGGGTTTCAGAATGTCTGTGGGAGGGAGTTCTCCCCACCTGTTCTGCCCTTGTGAGACCCCAGCTGCAGAGCTGCCTCCAGCTCTGGGACCCCCAAGAGCAGAAGGATGTGGAGCTGCTGGAGCAGGTCCAGAGGAGCCATGGAGATGCTCCAGGGCTGGAGCCCCTCTGCTCTGGAGCCAGGCTGGGAGAGCTGGGGGTGTTCACCTGGAGAAGGGAAGGCTCCAGGGAGAGCTCAGAGCCCCATCCTAAAGGGGGCTTACAGAAAAGAGGGAGAGAGACTTTTTACACAGGCAGTCAGTGATAGGACAAGGAGGGAACAGCTTTAAACTAAAGAGAGCTTTAGATTGGATATTAGGATGAAGGTCTTACCTGTGAGGGTGGGGAGGCCCTGGCACAGGTTACCCAGAGCAGCTGTGGCTGCCACATCCCTTGGAAGTGTCCAGGGCCAGGTTGGATGGAGCTTGGAGCAGCCTGGGCTAGTGGAAAGTGTCTCTGCCCATGGCAGGGGTGTGGAATGGGATGAGCTTGAAGGTCCCATCCATCAGGATTCTGTGCACTATGTTCTGTTGGGCTGTGGCTGTTGGAGCCTGCTGCAGCGGCAGTTGAACTGATGCAGGGCCAGTTGGGACAAGCTGCAGTGGCAGAATCACTGTTTGCACACTGTGCAAATCCCTCTTGCAGGTGAGTTCACAGAAGGGTGGATTGAGCTGAAGCTCTTCCAGTTGAAACTAAGCATTTTCAAAACAGTTGTCAGAGCTCCAGTGGGACCACTCTCCTCTTCATACCGCTGCCTAAATCACTGCTGACTGCAACGTGTCAGGTCTCTTACAGAGTGGGTGTTGCTTGATCAACATACATAAATTCTATAAAATATCGGTGAAAAAGGGACTCTCCAAATGAAACTGGTGTTGCTTTGTGCTTCGCTAGTACCTGTGATCATATACCATAATAGGCCAGCAGTGTTTTAAGTTGATCCTTCTGGTGACGGAAGAGAGGAATAGGAATCTTTGTCAGAAGCCAAATGTTGGGTGAATTGGGGAAGAACTCTGAATGGATATCCAGCAGCTTGGCAGCAGAGACAGTACACTTCTAGCTCCTTGGTTATCTCTGTATTCTGTGTTTGGGGAGGGAAGGAGGTGAGGCTAGGAATCGTGTGCGTGCTTTATCCAAATCATGGGGCACCAGCTGATTCCAGGGCTGATGAATCCTGGGCTGTGTGTTTATCGTTTGCAAGTTGGGACTGATGTCAGCTCCGGTGTGGAGGGGTAGGAATCTCTGAACCCTGTTCTTTGTGCTCTGGAGGGTGGGGGTGAAGCACCAGAACCAGGTAAGGACACAGTGGCTTTTGTGCATAAAGACATCCTGCACTGGTCATCGCTGATCAGGATTTAACCTCAACCATGGGCTCAGGCTACTGAGTCCCACCTACTGAAGTGGTGTGATGAAACCTGAGAACTAAGGGTAGATAGCAGAAAAAGGATGGTTTCTAGGAGTTTGCAAAGGAAAACGGTCCTGCTTGGAGGAGCAGTTGAATATATTGAGTAGGTGGAGGTAGATTTGAACTAGTCAGGACTGGTGTGGATTTGAACCTCTCCTCATTTGAGCCTGAGGCTGGCCCTGATGTGGCAGGACAGTGTTGGATCCAGGGGCTGCATTTTGTGAAATTATGGACTGGCCCTTGTTGACTTTCATCACTTGAAACATTTTCCTGCCTGTCCCGTTTCTGTAATGTTCTGTTTGAGATCCGATCTCCTTGCTTTGAGCTCCTCACCTCGTCCCCTACTCAGCAGATCTGAAATTTAGGCTTTGTGGTTGCCACAGTGGCAAAGTGGAGCCTCATCGCTGGGTTGTGGAGCTTGTCAGCACTGGGGACGTGGTTCTCTTTCCTTTTAAAGTCTTCACCACAAAATGACCACTTTTGGAGGTTATATAAAAACATGGGAGTTGGAAAGTCCTTTGACTTGTTTGGAAATAGTCTACATGGCATAAAAGGGTGGAGATTTCTGGAGTTCTCGGTGCTCCAGGCTAAAAAGTTGTTTTGCATCCCAGTTTGACCTCAGTTATCCTTTCTTTGCATCCCGTGTTAAAGGCTGGGTCTAATTCACCACGTTTCTTTTTTCCACTGGACTTCTTAATTTTCAATTCTTTTAACTGCGGAGGACAAGCTGGACCTGAGAGCTCCCTTTACACACCTGTCTGCTTCCTCCCACAGGTTCCTTAGAAAGAGAGCTTGGACGGCATGCAAAGTTGTGAAATATCTGCAGACAGCACGGATGATCCTCTTAGTAGTGGCCTACGGAGAAAGCGACAGCCTCGAATAGTCGTGATCGGTGCTGGGCTCGCGGGCCTGTCGGCAGCCAAGGCGCTCCTGGAAAGCGGATTCACGGATGTAACTGTCCTCGAGGCGACCGACCGCATCGGGGGCCGCGTGCAGAGTGTCCAGCTCGGTGAGAGGGGTGGCGGTGGGCTCTGCGTGCCCGTGAGGTTGAATTAACCTTGGGAATGGGGATATGTGCGTGTGCAAGATGGTTTGAGGTGTGGTGGTGTCAGGAATATAAATATATAAATCCTTGAGCACCTTGTGGGTTATTTTGTGCTGTCTCCTGCCACAGTTCTGATGCAGGGCTGCTCCAGACCTGTGTTTCCATGAAATAAAAGACCTGGGTGATTGTTTTTGCTCGCACATGAAGAGCTCTGTGCAACAGGTCTGTGATTGAGTAACTGTATGCAGACGGTTTCCACCCAGGTTTTCCAGCTTGACTGTTTCCCAGGAGCAGCCAGTAAATCTCCAGGCTGTGGAAGGGCTGTTTCTCAGAGCTCAGAGCCCTTGGAAAGGGGAAACCCCAAGCTGTTCTGCTTCACAAACAGCCCCATTCATTTCCCTAGAACTAATTTACTGTGTAGGGTGCTACCCACTGGGAATCAGGCTGCTGGAAAAACCTCTTCAATGTAGCCTTTCATTCTGATTTGCAGCTTTCCTACCTCTGCAGCCTCCTTTCTTGGTGTGTAATAAAGGTGCAGACTCTGGATATTTGAATCCCATGTCAATTAAAAAATCTCTACATGCAAAACTCCTGGAACAGACATTGCCCTTTGCAGCGCAGGAGTCAGTGAAGCTTTCCGTGCTATCTAGAAGGTTGCTGCCTCGTCTCTTCTCTGCAGGAGGCATAAAGCTCTCTGCTTTTGCTGAATTGCTTCCCTGATTTCAGTTAACTAATTCTATTTCTGATTCCACTCTGGATATTACCTTTGGCCTCTTGCTGCCCTGCTTTCTTTTTATTTCTTAGGTGCTTACATCACTTACTGTGTTTTACTCGATAAACTCCCCACAGTGAATAAACAGCAGCCTCCTGTGAACTTGCAAAAGGGAAACCAATGGAAAGGCAGTCGGAAAAAATCTAATCTCCAGGGGTTTGAGTAGGGCACTTTACATTCTGCTGAGACTTGGCATGGAGGTTAGGATGGGAAGTGTGTCCTTTACTCACAATCCGCTGCATTAAAAATATCCTGGATTGTGCCTGTGAGAGGAGGGAAGTGTGAAAGAGTTGAAATCTTCAGGAAGCAGCAGATCATTCTGCCAGTGCACCTGTGAAATAGTTTTGGTGTTTTAGTATTGAGACTGATTTTCTTACCTTTGCCCACCTTCACCAGTAATTCGCATCTTTGTATTTGTTGGGAATCCACCTCCTGCTCATTAACACCTCTTAATTAACAGGAGATGAGAGCAGCTGTTTCAGTCTGGAGGAAGTCTCAGAGTTTGTAGATGTAACTGTTGTTTGCAGAGCAGAGGCATGCAAGGTCTTAATCTTTTAATAATTTCTTAAAGCTACAAACTGTCTTTTCTTATCTTCTGCAAGCTCTCAAGGTTGCCCTGTGTGGGTGTGGGCTGCAGTTCTCTCCCCAGGTGGGTTCGTGTTCTGGCTCTGGCCTCTCCCCTGTCTGCACACTTGACAAATGATCTAATTTAAATCTTCAGCAGAGCTACTAATTAGAAAGAAATTCTTCTCTCTGGAGGTGGGGAGGCCCTGGCACAGGGTGCCCAGAGAAGCTGTGGCTGCCCCTGGATCCCTGGAAGTGTCCAAGGCCAGGTTGGACAGGGCTTGGAGCAGCCTGGGATAATGGAAGGTGTCCCTGCCCATAGCACAGGGTTGGATTGAGATGATCTTTAAGGTTCCTTCCAACCCCAAACCGTTCTGTGATATGGTGGCACCTTCTCAAGGTTTTATCCAAATCCTTCCCCTCTCTGAGCTGTGTCTTGTAGGGGTCAGTATTTTCCCTCAAGTGCACAGACTGTGTTGCTACTCAGCACGGGGGAGTAATTTGGATATTCAGAGGTTTGGTCCATCTTTTCTAGCGGAGGTGAGGCAGAGGGTTTATGTGTTCGTGCCTTGTGTGTTTCTTGCACATGACCTATGACATCTGTATCCACTGCAGCTTTTTCACAGCAGGATACCCAAGAAATGCCCAGGGCTGCAAAAGGAAATGTGAAAGTTGCCATCCCTGTCCAGGAGGCTTGATACACAATCTGTGTGTTTCTGTATTTTTTTTTTTTCTGTTGTATTGGATGATTCATTCCAAGTAGATTAATATTGAACCTAAAATCCTTTAAGGCTGTGAAAGTAAATTGCCTGTCTCTGTTTAAAAGGATCTTATTTAATTTTACACTTTAAAATAATTAATCATGTAATTTACACCTTGGCTTATCTGCTTGGTAGTGGTGATAGTGAGCTCAAATAGTACAGGCCAGAATTACTTTTTTATTTGTTGGTATTTGATTGTGTTCCACACAGCTACTGAAAACAGCCAAACTTGGAACACGTCGTCATTACCCAGCACTAAGACAGCAGCAGGACCTGGTGGAAAATTGTTTTCTTTCAAAGATCAGGTGTCTCCAGCAGGATTGTTGTGCTGCAGAGAGCAAGCTCCTGCACTTTAGCAGGAGGCAGCATTCCTGCTGCTGCTTGGCGTGGGATGAGTTGCAGGAGGATTGCATTACCCAGGGGACTGCCACATGCAATATTGATGAGCTCTCCACCTTTGCCTGCCCGTGTTCAGGCATTTCCACCTGGCTGGGTGCTCTGGGATGTGTTGGAGTCTGTGGCACCTGAAGTATTCCCATTTGTGTGTTGGTGCTGCTCTCTGAAGCACAGGCACTGGTGTAGAAGCCTTGTGCTGTATTGTAGATTTTAAAGGGCAATCAGCACCGTTCTCAGTGCCAACAGGGCTGCTTGGAAAATGAGATCCATGGAGCTTCCCTCAGAGGCAGGAGCTCAGGCAGGGAGCAGCACTCCCTGCAGCTTTCACCCGTTAAACCTGACTGCAGCTCAGCTCGGTGCTGCAGTGCCTCTCTGTCTGAGCATACATTTACATGTTAAACAGCAAATGATAGCTGGGAACTGCACCATCCTTTCTTCATCAAGCAGGATCCTATTGACTATCCTGCTTAATCAGGCGTTCCCACACTGCTGCAGGGATGCTAGGAGATACTCAGCTCTGTCAGACTTTAAACCAGCTTTGGACTAAGGGGAATCTGTCAAAATGTGGAGGGAAGACACGACCCAACTTTATTTTTAGCACCTCCTTTCAGCTGCTGAGCATCTCCCTGTGCTCTCAGCCCAGCCTGGCAGTGCTGGGCTGGGGGGACAAAGCCCCGGTGCAAATCCCAATAGCTGTAAGAAAGGGGGAAAATGGGGCTGACCTAACTCTGTTTTTTAGGCAGAGAGTACAGGTGATGAAAACAAAATGCTTTTGGTGTTTAGCCTGAAAGTACATCTTTTTAAAGAATCTGATACAAATCTCCAAAGGCATAAATAATAAAATGCGGCCTATTTACTCATTTGGGGAATGGAAATGCAGTTTTATTGCAGTTAATCTGAGGTGTGTTTGTAAATAACAATCATTTTTAGTCACAGGATAAGATTCAGTATTCAGGTCAATGTTGCTATCCAAATTTTCCTACATCTCCCTGCTGGCAACAACCATGGTAAGAACTGGGAGCTGAGAAGGGCTGAACTAATGCTTAAGTATCAGAGGTGTGTCACTGTGATGGATCTTCATTGCAACATCCCATCCTTCTGGCAGTATCCAAACCTGGATCCCAGAGGAGCAGTTTGAAGAATGCTGGCATTGTGTCTAACAGAGAAAACTCACTCAAGGGATGTTCAAACATGTGTTGTCCTTGGGCAATTCTGCTTTTGCACATGCACGTTTTATTTGGGGTTGAGCGTGAGAAGCTTTCAGGAAAACAGGCTTCCATAACCAGTCTGCTTGGCTTTCTCTCCTGCAGGGCATGCCACTTTTGAACTGGGAGCTACGTGGATTCATGGTTCACATGGAAACCCAGTCTATCATCTAGCAGAAGACAATGGTTTGCTTGAAGAGACCACAGACAGCGAGAGGAGCGTTGGGCGGATCAGTCTTTACTCCAAGAATGGGGTGGCTTATCACCTCACCAACAACGGGCAGCGGATCCCGAAAGATGTGGTTGAAGAATTCAGTGATTTATACAACGAGGTTGGTGTCCAGCTGCTTTGTCAAGTGGTAGATATGCCTGGAACACTGAGATCCCTTGGCAGTTAGAACATTCCAGGACAAAGGTAGAAAAACAGTGATGCCTTTAAGTTCTTTGCAGAAAAAATTAACACTAAGTATTGTCTCACCTGCTTTACTGTACCTGTCTTGTCCCCGATGTGAGATTAACTCTCTGTTGTGAGGAAGAACAATCTTTCTGTGTTTGTCATCAGTTTAATCACTTCCAGCAACTATTTCTGGGGGGAGATCCAGTCATTTGCTGGAGAAAGTTGCTACTTAATTAAAAGAGTAGAGGAAGGATCAAATTGCTAAACAAATTAGAAGGCAAAACCTTAGCAACAACCAGCTAAATATTGTATCCCTGTGACTTTTTATTGGTTATAAATACCCTTTTTATTGGTTATAAATACCATAGAGTGCTGTGGGGTGTGCCAAAGTCAGTGCAGTGTTGTAGGAATTATAAGTTTTCTTGCATCAGAAAGAAAGGAACATCTTTTCTGGGAGATTCAGACCAACATGGACTTCTGTGGAAGGTTGTTTTAACTGTTTTGCTTGCCAAAGTTAATTATAATTATCCCCCATGTTTTTTTAATGTCTCTTATGAAGTACATTTAGAGGGATGAGTGCAGACTGTCTGGCCCTCCAGGTAATGTGATCTCTCAGTTATATAAAATGGAAGAAAACATGAGTATTTTCATCCGGCTGTAGCCATGCCTAAAACCTTCAGATTTTCATCTGAGAGTGAAGTTCAGTATTTGACTCTTGGCTGAACACTCACTAGATTCAGGTTACTCTTGCATACTTTATTTAAAAATATGTCTAGGAGAATTAGAAAAGTCACTGTAGCCTGTAAAGAATTATCAAGAATTGGGTGGGGAGGAGAAAAGGGGATTTTTTTTTCCATTTGAAAACATTTTTGGCACTGTCCTGTGTGTCTGAACTGGAATTGGTGATGGGATGGCACACAATTATTTTGGTTTTAGAGAGGAGGAATAGGAATTTCAAAGAAACCTCGTTGTGGGAAGGATTTATCAACCTGTGGACAACATCTTGGACAATGCAGGTGGATATAATTCATCTGAACAATTTTTCATCTTACTGGATTAAAAAAAGAATGAGAATTTTTCCAGGCATGAAGAAAAGACAGGTGAGATGTGTGTGGAGGAAGATTAACAGCAACTGGGGCTAGAAAGAGTAAATGAAAATACTGCAGCGAGCAGCATTATTTATGTAAATGGAACACTGCCAAACTGCAAGCAGGGCTCGGTGATCATCCTGTCTGGAAGATGATAGGAAAATCTCCAGCAAAGGGAGGGCAGACTCCAAAATGAGAGGGGAATACAATGATGAGAGCCACTTAGCTTTGAGATAAACCCAGTAAGATAAAGGCTATAACAAGGTACCAATGTTTTAGAAATTATTAATTTGGTGAATCTACCCTTTCTTTTAAAGGGGAGGGAAAGGGGCAGCCAGTGACATGAGAGAACAGCACATTAAAAGTTAATCTTCTTTACACAACACCTAATTAGCTTATCATTGCCACAGGATATCTTTATCGCTAGGAGACAGAAATGGCTTTCACATTTATGGCTTGTAAAAATGTCTGCAGCCACTCGTGGTGATAAAAAATATGTAAGGGACAGCTGGAGCCACGCAGGGGACATCAGCCAGCCCCTTAATTGCTCTTGTTGGGAGAGGCTTTCTCTGCCTTCCTCCAAAGCCTGCTGGAATTTCTTGCAGGGGCAGCTCATGGTTTCGTTGAGCTGCTTGTCCCAGCCTCTTTGGGGTGCCAGGCTGGAGGAGCTGTAGTGATTTAAGACATTTGGCTGTGGTTTATTCCCTGCTCTGCATAGGAAAAGTGGGAATTAAAGTGAGCTATGTGATCTGAAAATATCCAGTTCAAGTGACTACAGGAAGTACAAGGGCCCTGGAGGGAGGGCAGCCAGGAGCATGTGCAGCAGGCGTGTGGCTCTGGGGACACTTTTGTCTGGCATAAAGTGCAGAGGGCATTTCACACACGCTGGGTCTGGCAGGGGCATTTCTGGTTCGTGTTTTGTTGTGTTCCCCACTTCCCCAGCATTACTGTGAGGGCAATGAGGCCCTGGCACAGGTGCCCAGAGAAGCTGTGGCTGCCCCTGGATCCCTGGAAGTGTCCAAAGCCAGGTTGGATGTGAATTGGATCAGTTTGGTCTAATGGAAGGTGTCCCTACCCATGGCAGGAGGCTTGGAACAATACAATCCTTAATGACCTTTCCAACCCAAACCATTCTGTGATTTCTGTGGGGGTTTTTTTTGCATGTTCATTGGAGGTTATTTTTTTTTTTTGGCCAAAGTTCTGCTGCTTTAACTGGTGATGAAATGAATGCTGGGGAGGAACAGCAGGAATTTTCAGTTCTGCATCTGTTTTTTTTTGGGGAGGCAGGTTTTTTGAGTGGTTTTCTTAAAGCATCTTGAAGTTGTCCAGGATAAAAAGCCATCTTAGGGATCACTAAATGCTGGGGTCAGGGTCTTCCCTTGTCTCATAGGAGCTCCCTCAGGCTATTATTAGCAATCCCACCATCATGTCATCTCTGGGATAGCAAAGGCTGTGACACACCCTGTCCTGAGTTGAAAAGAAAGACCCCCCCACAACACCCAGCAACCCCGTGATGGATGCAAAGCCTAATCAGGGGTGTAGGACTGGCATGAACAGTGGAAAATGTATTCCTGAATGAGCAGGGCTGAATTTGTCACCATTCCAAAGGCCTGCCCTCGGTGCACAGCCGGCTCGCTCCCCACGCACTCACACCCTGCCTGGCTTTCCCTGCAGCTGCTGCTGGGGCTCCATCCTGTGCCTGCTTCTCCATCTGGATCCCTCTAGGCCTGGTTATCTTGTCATCTGGACACCGAATTCTAGGGAATGCAAAGTGCAGGGGTCTCCCTTGGGTGTTTCACTAGGGTGTGTGGAGTCTCTGAAGCTGAGCTGTAGCAGGGCAAGATCTCTCTGTGCTGAATTTTCCTGGAGTGTAGGGCAAAGCACCCCTGCACCTCCAGAGCTTTGCCTCACTAATTCATCTGGAAAGTCCTTAGGCTTTTTCCAGGCACTTGTCCAATCTTTTTTGGCTGGCTCCTTCTACCTCAATACAAGTTTTGCTGCTTTTTTGTTTGCAGTAGCCTGAATTTTTAGTAGCTCTAGGGAAGCCTCACAGAAGCCTTTATTTGGTTACAAGGAAGCTGAGCAGTCAAACTGCTTGAAGACTGCTCAGCTCTTCATTTTTCCAGCAGAAAGTTCCCTAGGAGAGGCTGCTGCCCTGCACTGAGGTCAGTCAGGATCTGTCACAAGCTTGTGACCGAGGTGACCCGAATTCTGCTCGTGGAAGCAGAGCGATGCCTTCAAGGAAGGACTCCAGTCCTGCAGAGCATCCATGTGGATTCCCAAGCGTGCATTGCCAAGGGAAGCATCATGAGACAGGGCAGGACTTTTAGGATTGTCCCTCTTAGACCTTGTGCTGTGTAGGGCTGGTGCTGCTCAGGGTCATTGTCACTTCATTTGGTCAATCTCCAGAAGGAAAGAGGCACCAGCCCTGGGAGGTTCCCCAGGGTGTGATGCCCACATCGTGTATTTATAATCTTCCCACCTTCTTCTTCATTCCTTTTAGGATAATTGGGGGAATCCTAGGGCTGGGAGAGGATTTTGGCCTCTTCCTGCTTACACCACATCTGCATGACCCTCAGAAAAGTGACCAGAGTGGGACCTATGAGGATAATGTCTGCAGTTTCAGGGTCTGTGTGTGTGTGTATAACTCCTAAGAAAATGTGAACAGGGACAGTTTATCTCAGAGTTGTTTGTCTGTCGCTGCTATGTCCTCATTTTCCTCTCAGAGGTATTTAAAGCCAACTTCCAGGTATTAGTGAAGGGTGGGAGGGAGGTGGTGAGCTGAACAAATTAAATGCAGCTGAAAAATCACACAGTCCCTCACCAGCCTGATTTAGGAGAAGCGCTTGTTTTTACTTCAGCTTTTCAGTAAGGCTGTGATCCCTAAAGAGCTGCTTCCCAGGAACCCTCCCTTTAACAATCAGCTAATTAATAGCCTTGTTATCTGTCAGCTTTCTCCTGTGTGCTGCAACAGCTTCTGGGGGAGAGATGCAGCCAAAGTTTTCCATCCTGCTCACCCCCACCCCGTGCTGGGCTTCCTGCCATCCCCAATTAAGCTCCAGTGCCTTGCCTTGCAGTTATCATGGAAAGCAGGAGCAAAGGGCCACCGAGAGTCACCGTTCCCTCCCTGCCTCTATTGCACTGACAGATGTCTGGCCTGGGAACAGCACAGCCCTATCTCCATCAGAGCTTTTTACTGGGCAGGGATTAAGTCACAGCAGTTTTTAAGCCAAGTGAGAAAAAGACAATGCTGGGGATCGTCACCGGCGCTGACAGGAAGGAGTGTGGATGGGGATGTGCTTTCCTGACCTCCTTCAGTGCGGAGAAACTTCTTTATTTAGCTTTGTTCTTCCTAAGAAACTGCTTTTTCCTGTGGTGGAGGAGCACGTAGGTGGTAAATAAACATGTGGAGGAGGAAGCCTTTAGGTAACAGAGGGGACATCCCTGCTGGAATCCACGTTCTCTGCACAGACCCTGGTTTTGGGATGCCCCAAAGCTGGTCAGAAAGAAGACAGAAGATGGAAGTTGAAGTGACGCTGATTGAGGATTATGGACATTCAGTTAACTTGTTTTAATTTCTTACCTTCAACCCCTTCTGTCTTTCAGACCCAGGGAGTTGAGGTTGTTCAGCATGGAGAAGAGAAGGCTCCAGGGAGACCTTCCAGCACCTTCCAGTGCCTAAAGGGCTCCAGGAGAGCTGGAGAGGGATTTTGGACAAGGGCCTGCAGTGACAGGACACAGGGAATGGCTTCCCACTGACAAAGGGCAGGGTTAGATGGGATATTGGTAAGAAATTTCTCCCTGTGAGAGTGGTGAGGCCCTGGCACAGGTGCACAGAGCAGCTGTGACTGCCCCTGGATCCCTAGAAGTGTCCAAGGCCAGGCTGGAGCCACCTGGGATAGTGGAAGGTGTCCCTGCCTGTGGCAGGGGTATGGAACTGGATGGTCTTTCAGGTCCTTCCAGCCCAAACCATTCTGGGATTCTATGCCTACAGGATTGTGTGTAAGCCTTCAGAATGAGGGAAGGGAATCTGCTTAGAGTGAATGGTTGCTTGAGATGCTCTGCTGCTGTTTCAGACAGGCTTCCAGGGTCACTTGTTTTGTCCTAACCCAGGGGGAGCTTTAAAGCTTTAGGCTTTCATAGGCCTTGATAAATTTTCTTTAGTGGGTTTTTTTTTAGAGTGGGAAATGCTTAGGTCATCCTGCTGGGATGTGAGTTTGCCAGGAGTAAGTGCTGGGACTTGATGCAGTCTGTCCTTTGGTTTTGTTCCCTGCTTGTATCAGGTGTGTGATAATAGAAAAGTAAAGGTTATCTGTGCTGGCTGTGGAGCTCTGGGTTTGGGTGCAGGGAGATTTTGTTGGGTTAACTAGAAAATCAGCAGAATCTCTCAGGTCATTCTTGATGCTACCTTTCCCCAGGATCTTTGAGGGAAAGCCCACTTTAACTCTCTCAGGAGCCCTGCTGTCATCATATCATGCTGAAATGATAGAAGGAGGATGGGTTTTTAAACATGGCAAGTGCCTGTTCCCAGTGACCTCAGTGGTGGCCCCATAGGAATGACAGTGCTTTCCCCACCTGGGGAAGGAAAGCCTAGATAATTCCAACTCCAGTCAGCACAATTCTGCTCCTGCTTCATTGGAAATCTACCTTAAATTAGGTCTCCTAGTGAACCTTTTCCATAGTTTCTTATACAGGATGTGTGTGCTGCACGTGTTCATTAAAAAATACATTTTGAGCATCTTTTTCATTCTTTTATTCTGACAATATATCTCTCAGTGTAGGACCTGCTGTTGTTTCTCCTTTTGCATCTTGCCCACAACAGCTTTGCTTTCTGTTCTTCGTCAGATGGTTCATCACCCCCAAGAGTCATAGAATATCCTGAGCTGGAAGAGACTCAGGAGGATTGTTAAATTCAGCTCCTGGGCCTGCACAGGAAAACTCCCAAAATCACACCCTGTGTGTAAGGGCATTGTCCAAACGCTTCTTGAACTTGAAAAGCAAGGAAATAACAGGAAAAATAAGAAATCCTGATGAGATTAAAGTTACCTGCTATCTGATCAATGGGATGGCACCTCCAGGAAAGACTTTCCTTGATGATTCCAGCACAGAGACCTTGTGCCTTCCTGCTCTTCTCCCTGTGGGGCAGTGAAGAATATAATGGTTAACAAAAACATAGCCAGGCTCACTTCTCCTGTGGGCCAAGCGGTGGCTGGGCTTTAGCAGGGCTTTGCTTGTCCTGTGAGTGTGTTATCTGCTTACAGAGCTCAATCAGCTTATGAAAGCCGAGCTGGTTGTGCTGACGCAAGGTCTGTGCAGCCCGGACCTGCTGCAAGTGCTTGGGGCCTCAGAAATCCATGGACCTGAGAACCATGGGATGTTGGAACTGCCAAAGTTTCCTTTGCTGGAAGCCTTTGTTTCATGTAGTGCATTGGGCTTCTTGTCTGGGAATCTCCTTGGAATGGCTATGTCCCAGGCAGTGTCTGCAATGCTCTTCTGTCTTCACCAGTCCCACCCATTTTCCTTGTGATTGCTTCTTCTCTGTTTTTATAGTTTATTGTCCCCCTTTTTTTTGTTGTTCTTTTCCTTATTTTCTTTAATTTCTTCCTCATCCCTTACTTGTCAACTCACCTTCCTCTGTTCACTCACAGACCTCCTCTCTCTCACTCCTACCACTGCCATGTGTTTTTCCTCCTCCCTTTCCTTTTCGTCCCTCTATTTTGCCTCTTCAAATTCATTTAATTCCTAGAACTCAAAACAAAATCAAGCTCTTGGGGAGAATTGGAGTGGGAAGAACCTAAACCATAGTGGATTAGCCCTATCAGCAGGGAATGGGAAGCTCCAGGAGCTTCTGAAGGCAAGGCTGCCCCAGTTTTGCCAACTTTGTACCAGATATTTACTGTAGACTTCAACTTCTCGGCATATCCAAATCATCTGTCTCCAGAAAATGATCATAAGCTGTAATCAAACCATCTTTGACAGGAAAAAGTCCCCAAGCAGGGATATCCTCTGTGCTTGTGCATCCTGTGGCACGATGTGAATGAGGAGGTGACACGTTCTGGGCAAACAAGTCATTAATGGGATGTGCTGCATTTTTGAGAGGCATCTTTTGAAAGCTTTCCTGTGTTAAAAGATTCTTCTTCAGATTTTTTTTCCCATGGAGATGAAAAGCCATGATGCAATTGCAGGCTCTTCTGGCAATATTGCAGACAAATAGAGGTCTGCTCCACCCAAGCAGAGGGCTGAGGTGGATGGTGTTTCCTTGCTTTTGGATAACTTGCATGTGGAAAACTGGGGTTAAAAAATACCAGGAGTATCTTTTTCAAAGAAGAATCATTTGTTACAAGGGATTTTTCTTGAGAATCCTAGTGGAGGGCTCTGGAGATGTCACTGTTTTCCAAGGATATCAACCTGTCCTGTACTCAACAAGTAAAATGTGTGTGCACATAGAATTCCCTTGCTGTGTTCATCACTTCCTGCTTTTCATGGGACAACACAAAAATAACTGTGAAACTGAATTCCCCCACGAAAATAACTGCGAAACTGAGTTCCCCCACTCTAGTGGATTCCTTCTAAATAATGGAGAGGGTGGAAGGGCTGGTTTCAGGTTAGAGCAACCTGGGATTGCACCTGGGACTCGGAGGTGGCGCTTTTTATCCGATGTGAGGAAGGACGCGGGTTCTGCCAGGAGGAGAAGGTGATGTGAATACCCTGGGTTGGGATAGGTGGAAGGCCATCCTGCTGGGAATCACATCCTTGTGTCCTGTCTGGCAGGTCTATAACCTGACTCAGGAGTTCTTCCAACGAGGTAAACCAGTCAATGCTGAGAGCCAGAACAGTGTGGGCGTCTTCACGCGGGACGTCGTGCGCAAACGCGTCAAGGCCGACCCGGATGACACGGAGGCCGTCAAGAGGCTGAAACTGGCCATGATCCAGCAGTACCTGAAGGTATGTGTGCACATCATTGGGGTTTTTTAGTGTTTAAACTAGGAGCAAACAAATCCTGAACCTCAGGCACCCAGCTGAGCCTTGCCCAGCCCTGGGAAATTGCTTTCTGTGCTCTCTTGCAGTTTGTGTTTGTATTGATAACTTTCCCTCCTGAGGCAGATCCAAAGACAGTGGGCTGCAAGAAATAATGCCCTTACTATTTTTTTTCTTGCCTTAAAATCCCAGTTTTCTTAGTAGAAGCGGCTTTCCTAGGCCTTGATAAATTTTCATTAGCGGGTTTTTTTACCACCTGAAGCTACTCTCTTGCAGTTTCTTTTAGTAATGTCTTATCTTGTGAGTTGCACCTGCACCCCCTGATCCTGCCTGAGTGTTTTTTAGCCCTCAGAGACCAGAAAAAAAAGTAAATTTGATACTAGTAATTTGCTGAAGAAATCCCCAGAATGCATTTTGAAGGTAAAGCAGTAAAATCCTAGATAGATTGTATTAAACCATCTTTCCACATGGCTTCCATAGTTTTTTTATCTCCTCGGTGCCTCAGCTAAATGAGTTCTCTGTGGGATGAGGACTTAATGCTGCATGCACTCCACGAGTAAAGTGTATCAGTCATTTCTATTTCAATTAGAATGACTTAAAAGCTTCTGAAATGAGGCAGGGGAGTCAAGCAGCACTTTGTCATGTGGGGAAGCGTATGATGTTCACTCTTTACAGGTGGGAAGATAAACCACAGAGGAGTAAAGACCTAAAGAGTCTCACAGGAGATTAGTGATAAAGCTGAGGTTTGAACTCTGATGTCCTGAGCCTGATATCTCAACATCTTCACCCAAAACCTTGTATCACAGGGTGTCTCCACAACTGCCATGTAAATCTCAGTTATTTATTGTGTTAGCCATGTAACAGCACCCATGCAGACAGGGTTAAATCATTGGATACAGCTCCGGTTTTCCTTGTGGTTTCTCCTGTGGTTGCCCCAGGCTGCTACAGTCAGAGCTGTTTCTGCAAGTCTTGCAAATCCCTTCTCATGCAAATACCTGAGAACAACAAAGCTTCTCATGCTTAAGACTATCAGATGACAGAGTGGAGATTAACCTGTCTCGGGTTAGAGTCTCGGTAGTTGCTTGTTTTTCCCCCGGCATTTTGCCTTCATGGTTGAAAGACTCAAACAGCCAGCAGTGTTTAACTTCATAAGGAGGCGTGTCCTGCTGGAGCATCCAGACAGGATGAGGATCCTGCTGCATGCCCCGGGGTGCAGGGTTTGTGTTGGGTGACCCTGGGGCAGCACTGGGAAATGCTCACTCAGCTATGGGATGGGGTGGAACCACAGCACACGGGGAAGATGGGTTTTCACTCAGTCTCCACTGGAGGGACAGGGAAAGCACCTGTGTGTCCCTGCAGTCACAGGAGCAGCCTGGGAGCTGCTGGTACACCCCTGACGTGTTGGCTTGATCCCAGCACAGAGATTCCTATCCTGCACCAGGGTGCTCCACAGAAAGAGGGTCTAGGCTTGTCAGGCTTCCAAACAGTCATCAAAATGTGGAAGGGCCTGGAAAACATGTCAAAGGGTGAGGCAAGGAATTGTAATATTCCCTAAAATGCTGAGAGAATTACAGTGTGCGAGTGGTTGTGGCTCCGGTGATGTGAAGATTTTAAGATCACTGTGTCCCGTGCATCAGGATTATCATTAGAAGCTTATCACAAGGCAGGCCAAACATCCTGCCTTTGTTCCAGGGATTGTTAGGAGCTACGGCTATGCCTAATACTCCTACAAACATTAACCAACAGGTTAGTGAATTTAAAGCTTTGGTAATCACATCAAACACACGTGTCTCACATCTTGGCATTTCCCTTTCCCGTCTCCTTCGGTTCCTCCTGTGCCGGGTCCTCTCACCTCTGGCAGATTGCTGACTGTTTGACAGCATGCTGAAAACTACAGACAGCAGAAGGAGCTGCCAAAAGTTTTTCGTGGCTCCTCATGGGAACATTTATTAGCATTGGAATGAGCATCTGGTTAACGCAGCTCCAGGTTCTGCTTAGGAGCACCAGGGAGCTGGTCCCTGGCCAGTGCAGGGGGTTTTAAAGGATAGAAAACAGGCAGAACTGTAACCCAGAATTGTGCAGAAGCAAAGACATCATGGAATTACGGATTCACAGAATGGTTTGGGTTGGAAGGAATCTTAAAGACCGTCCAGTTCCATCCCCTGCCATGGGCAGGGACAACTCCCACTAGATCAGGTTGTTGAAGTCCTGTCCAACTTTGAAAACACTTCCAGGGATGGGGCAGCCACAGCCACTCTGGGCAGCCTGTGCCAGGGCCTCACCACCCTCACAGTAAAGAATTCCTTCCTAATCTTTAGTTTAATTCGACCCAATGTTTCAAGACATAATTCTTTCTCCTGTCACTCCATGGCCTTGTCCAAAGTACCTCTCCAGCTCTTTTATAGCACCTTTAGGTACTGAAAGGTGTCAGGAGGTCTTCTCAGAGCCTTTTCTTCTCCAGGCTGAACAGCCCCAGCTCTCAGCTTGTCTCCAGAGCAGAGGGGCTCTGGCCCTGTGGTCTCTGAACTCTGGATGGTGCAGCTATTGCTGAGGAAACTCAAACTCATTATCATGACAAAATGGTTTCTCTGGTAGCAAGAAATTCTAAGGATTGATATTTGTCAGATCCTATGGCCAAGCACTTCTCTGTTGCTCTGATTTTCTGATATTTGTGGAGATTCGCAGAAGCTCTCAGGGCAGTCAGGCAGGCAGCACCAAGATGGCGAAAAGAGAAACTTTATTTACAAGAACTTCTTTACATATCCATTAATAGTCTAATAATTATTGGTCGATAGTTTTTCCACCCCCTGTAACGATTGGTTACAACGCTAAAGTGTCCAGTACCAAAACAGTGAGATTAGAAAGCACAAGAATGCAACTTATCTCTATTCTCCATGAGAAAGAAGAGAAAGATTTTAAAACAGTGCAACTACACTTCTCTGCTAGCAAAAATAGTGTGGTTTCAGAGTGGGATTCAGCACTCATCTCATGCAGCTCCTCTGTGCCCCTGCAGTGCTGTGCTGTGGCAAAAGGAATTGCTCTGTGGCAATGTTGCTTTTGTGTTGCTTTTCCTTAGGTAGAGAGTTGTGAGAGCAGCTCCCACAGCATGGATGAAGTCTCGCTGAGTGAATTTGGGGAATGGACCGAAATCCCCGGGGCTCATCACGTCATTCCTTGTGGTTTCATTAAAATCGTGGAGATTCTGGCCCGCTCCATTCCCAAGTCTGTCATTCAGCTCCGCAAGCCAGTCAAGTGCATCCACTGGAACCAGTCGGTCAGCAAGGAGATTGAGAGGGTGGCTGACCACAACAGTGACCTCCCCGAGGAGAACAAGAGCTCCAGTGTCTTCGTAGAGTGCGAGGACTGTGAGTTCATCCCAGCTGACCACGTCATTGTGACTGTGTCCCTGGGAGTCTTGAAGAAGCGCCACGAGAGCCTGTTCCACCCCCGCCTGCCTGAGGAGAAGGTGATGGCCATTGAGAAACTAGGAATCAATACCACTGACAAGATCTTCCTGGAGTTCGAAGAGCCTTTCTGGAGCTCTGAATGCAACAGCATCCAGTTCGTCTGGGAAGATGAGGCGGAGAGCGAGAGCTTGACTTACCCTGAGGAGCTGTGGTACAAGAAGATCTGCAGTTTTGATGTGCTGTACCCACCAGAGAGGTATGGCCATGTCCTCAGTGGCTGGATTTGTGGAGAAGAGGCTTTGATTATGGAGAAGTGTGATGATGAAACTGTGGCAGAAACCTGCACCGAAATGCTACGTAAATTTACAGGTCAGCTGTGGTCTGGTGGGAGAGGGAGCTTGGGGCTGGGGGATTGAATAACCACGAGGAAGGAAATGCTTTAAAGTCATTTTTAGTCCTTTGGCATTTTGTGTCCCTTTGAATGTGCGTGTGCTTCCAGCATAGCTGCTGCTTGGGTGTGCCTGGGAGCTATTTATACAGAGGGGCTGATAAACCAGCTCAGGAAGTGGTGGGCAGAAGTGCTGGAGGATTCCACATCCTCTGCTCTATTGAATCACAAATAACTCTTCAGCAGCTGAAGCTGTCGGGCTCCGAGGGCTGATCTCAGCTGTGGAAAGCAGCACGGCCCCTTCGGAAGTTGAACCTGTTTAGATCAGCTGAGATGTGGTTGAATCACACCCCTGACTTCCATTCAGTATCAGCTTTATGGAAATCTCAATGGCTTAAATTTCAAAAAATCCATTGATCTTGAGAGTTCCCGTTTTCTGGGTGCATCACGGAAACCTTCCTGGACTTCACAGATTTGATATTGTCTGATCACACATCACTTTATGGGAAGCAGTTGGATCAAGACAGATTTTAGGTGTGTTATACTAAGAAAATCCAGATGAAATCGTGTGAAGTCCCAAATGCTGGGCTTTAGTTTGTCCACAGTCACTTCTCTAGAGGTCACACACCTTACCAAGAAAAGGTATTTTTTTATTGGCAGAGGTCTTCGACATCCTCTGATGGGAGACACTGTGCAAGTGCAGGTGTGAGGTAGTAATACTGAAAGAAGGAAATAGTGGTGGACTTACTAGTCTTGAAATAATGATCTTGAATTTATACAGAATTAGAAGCAGTAGTAAGAGCGGCATCCTCCAAGATTAGATGTGGTTTATGCTATTTTGGAGCTGGCTCCTGTGATTGAATGATTTATATCTTCCTGCTAGCTCGTGTTAGCCCAATCTCAGCACTCAGTGGGTTTCCAGCCTTGCCTCTTGTCCGTGGACCTCCAGCCAATTGGAGAAATTTGCCTTTATAAGTGCATTTTTCTCCTGTCCTCACTGACCATTGGCTACCAACAACACGGAGATCCAGAGAATCACAGAATATCCTGAGCTGGAAGGAACCCATCAGGATCATTGAGTCCAGCTCCTGGCCCTGCCCAGGACACCCCAACAATCCACCCTGTGCCTGAGAGCATTGTTCAAAAGCTTCTCGAGCTCAGGCAAGCTTGGTGCTGTGAGCATTCCCGGGGGAGCCTGTTCAGTGCCTCTGGGTGAAAAACCTTTTCTGAAAGGGCACCGGAATCTGAGAACTTCCTGCATGACTGGCTACAGCCAAAAGAGGTTTTAGGTTTTACCACTCTCTGCAGAAACCGCAGGGTAGACTCTGGATTCAGTCTCTGATTCAGTGCCCAAACCTGCATCCTTGTTTCGTGTTCAGGGGTGTTGGGTGTCCCCATGTCCTGTGTCACATCAGTCCTTGTGTGCCATCTTTCCCCTGACCTCAGCAGGGATCTGCTGCTCTGCACAGGCTTAGCAGGAGGCTCTTCCCTCACAGGCCAAGTTGTTGCAGTGCTGAATTCACAAACAACCTTGTTAGCTGCAGCTTTTCTTGCTTAAGACTTCTTAAAAAAAAAAAAACAAATTCCCAAACCCGCTTCCATTAATCCATGGGAATTTGACTCTTTGGATCTGTCATAGTTTGGCACTTGGGAGTTTGCTCTCCTTCTTCCTTCTTGGGCTTCCTCACAGTTACTGCTTGCGTGTGTTGGATGTTCCTGCCTTCCTCCCAGGATGGAAATGTGTTGGCTCTGGGCCGTGGGTGTGTGCTGCAGTTGCTGTTCCAGCTGATGTTGCACCTGCTCACTGTCCATCAGACTCTTCCACAGAGCTAATCCCAGGTTATCTCTCCCTGGAGAATTCCAGACTGGATTTACCAGGGCCTTGCCCTGCAGTGAGCATTTTGTGCATCAGCTGAGAAGTGGCTTCACAGCTGCTCAAAACTGTGAGAGGAAATCCTGTTCTTGGAGCACCCATTACCCAACATGACCTGCTCCACTTTCCAAAACCCCTTATTTGTAGAAAACCTTTTTGCAGATCTTGCAGGATTCCCCGGCTGAGGGAGCTGGGTTTAACCTGTTACCCTTGCTCCCGTTTTGTCTAGAGGTTCCCGGAAGGAGCAGTACCTCCGTACTGATCTGGGCCAGCTGCCAGGCTGGCTGAAATAACAGAAGTGTGCTCAGCTCTCTGTGCACCTCCTCTCTTCCCTGCTGATCTGTTCCAGGGGAGTTTGAGAGGGGATTTGACCATCAGCCTGCTGCCTGTGATGTACCTACAGTCACTTCTGAGCTTGGCTGTGCTCCTCTGGTCCAATTAGCACTGCCCAACCCAGCTTTGAAAGCCTTTCTCACCCCTCAAGTTCACAAAAGTCAGCTAACCAAGTTAGGAAATGAGTCCTTCCAGGATCCTGACCTCGGTGGAAAGCTTGGATCTTCCATAAGGCAGCTCAGATCTTCCACACCTCCCCTGGTGCTCTTTGACACCTTCTGAAGCAGCTTTTCTCTACTGAGTATAGAGGGAGCCTTATATTCAGAAATGAAGTAGAATGCTGTAAGCCTTTTAATGTTCGCTTTGCCTTTTGTGGCTTTCATGTTCTGGGTGTGAAATCCCCCATGCTTTTACTCTTCTGAGGAAGAATTAATGCATTGCCAGGTGGGTTCCCATCTTTGACAGTTTCCCCAGTCTGTTGCTCGTGGTGGCCTTTCCTTTGGCTTCAGAGTGTGTTATACCAGTTTTAAGTTAAATCCATTCTTTTAGGCTCACACTGAGAATCTCTCTGAGAACTGACCTTGAATTTCCCTCGCAGGCCGATGTTGGGGATTATCTGGCTTTGCTGTGAAAAGCTCTGAGGATTGTTCTACCCTAAGAACCATCAGCAATTACTGCTTTTCACAACTGGATGGTGAAAAGCAGTGTCCTCCAAATCTGATTAAATGGAATACCTCAGAGCAATTAGGAGCCTTGCTCTGCCTTCTTTGTTGGATAAGCTCCCAGAGTTAGAAGCCAGAGGCTCCCAGCTGAAGGGATCACTGGAGCCTGTCAGGCTGCAGCTGGAGATGCCCTGAGTTGTCCTCTCCAACCTCCAGCTATTTCTCTGGAGGGGAACAGATCTGTTTTAGGTTCTGCATCACATCTCCCAGCCCCTGAGGGTGTCTGGTGGTTGTAGTCACTAGTGTGGGCATGGTACCCAGATCTCCCTTGATGGAATCTTAGATCCCTGCTCTCAGGTAGGCAAATAAATTTAGGTGCCTTAATTTAGATTAATGAGTTGATTTGATGATAATTCAATCAGCCCCATAACCAATAAACCTCTGTAGCCTCACCTCCCAGGAGCTGAATAAAAATGGGATTGAGTGAGGTGTGTGGAGTTATTTTCCACAGCTTCACAAGTGGAAATCTGCGGCATAAAGATATGTGCCCTCCTATTTTAGTGAAGGCCAAGATCCCTTTTTTAGCCATTTAATCTCTCTTTGGGCAGTGGAAACTGAGAAGTTTCCACATCTGTGTTGTTACTTTTATCTGTAGACAAAGGCACATTTACCCTGTTTAAGAGCAGAGTGAGAAAGTCCAGTTAAAGTCCATGTTCCTTGAAGGACTGTGCCTCTCAGTCTTTGTAGTTTCTGTCATCAAACAACAGCTCAGAATCAGAGCTTGTGTTATGTGTTCCTGTCTGACCTTCAGCCAAAATCCCCCTCTGGGTCCCCTGATTTTCCTCTTGGAAACATCTGCTTGCATAAAAGGTGCAGAAATGCAGAATGCAGGGGGACAATCACTGCACAGTGGACACTTGGGTCTCGCTAACGTGGCCTGATGTGCTGGAGACCCTGAAAGAGCTCATGGGAATGGATGTGGGTATGGAAACATGCACCAGCTGTGGAAGAGGCACCACCAGGCTGCTGCAGAGACTCCTTTTATTTGCAAACCCCTTGTGTGCTGTTTTTGTGCACTGCAGTGGCACGGGTAGCTGCCTTGGCCCTGCTTGGGGGGTGGGTGTTGTCTGACAGCTTCCATGGTGTGTTCTCCTGGGCCTTCCCACAGCCCTCAAAAATAAAACACGATAACTTATTTCCTTGATACATCTGAGAGCTCCCAGTTCTCAGACTCCCTTGGGCTTTCCACTTCCAGGCATTCCTGCTTTGAAGAGTCTTGCAGGAACATATTTTAGAGGCCTTTGTTATGCAAAGCCATTACTCCTGAAACAACACTGGTTTGTAGGATGTGTTTTGTTTGTGGGATATATTTATTTGCTAGTCTGTGCCATATTTTGATCTGAGGCCTGGTTATAAATTGTTCACAGTGTACTCTGGGCAGGCCATCAGGAGCCTCTGCTCTGTTCCAGCCCTGTATTCCATAACTCCTCTGACAGGACACTCCTAAAAGCGGAACCTGCTGTTGTTTTTAAGGAGTTGAAGGCACAGCTAAATAATAGTTTAGGACAACTAAATAATGCAGTGCCTAAGCAGTGTTTACATTTGGATGTCTCCCTCTGTAAGGTGGGATGAAGTAGGGGAAGCTGGGTTGTCTCATGGCAGGCTGAACGTGTTGGGTTCAGAGTCAGGCTCTGAAGTGGGTGTAGGGTCTGTGTGAGATGTGAACATCTCAAAACTCTTACTTCTTGTGCTGACAGTCTCTTGGGATCACAGGATCATTTAGGTTGGAAAAGCCCTTTAAGATCGTCAATCACAACCATTCCCCAGCACTGCCAAGGCCACCACTAACCCCTGTCCCCAAGTGCCACATCCACAGGGCTTTTAAATCCCTCCAGGGATGGATTTAATCCATCACTTCCCTGGGCAGCTGTGCCAGGGCAGGACAACCCTTTCCATGAAGAATCACAGAATGGTTTGGTTTGGAAGGAACCTTAAAGATCCTTTAGTTCCAATCCCTCTGCTGTGGAAGACTTAGATGCAGCTCAGGAAGCTTTAAACTCAACCCGAGTAGCTGAACCTTGGATATGTGATGTTGCCTCAAGGGCGGATCTTAGCTCCTGCAGAGGGAATTTCTCTATGTTGCAATTCTCCATGTCCTCCCATTCCTCTCCTGCCAAGCCAGATATGATCATGGGGCTCCAACAAAAGCAGTGACACTGAGATGGTCCAAAACCAGCATGTGACTGTCCCTGTTTGTACCTGAGGCTCTTGTGCCACCCTCTGGTGGGCTGCAGCCCTGGATCCTCTGTTCTCCCGGGCTCTTTGGCATTAGGACAGTGGCTGATGATGATCACCCTGTCATTGATGCATTCTCCACCTCTAGGTCCTACATCCTCTTAGCAGTGGAAATCCTACAGTGATCTGGAAGTCCTACTTCCAGCCTCAAAAGCCTTCTTTTCATGCCTTGTGCATTGAATAAATAGGATTTCTTGGATTTTAGTTTGATTTGGGGGGCAGCTGTATGAGTTGCTGTTGGAAAAACTTAATACAGGCTTTGAGAACTTCCTGACAGGTTTTCCCATGCCTTCTAACTTCCATCTCTCCCTTTCTCTTTGAAGGGACATCTCTCAAGATTACCTAAACATCCCATTTAGACCGGGCACCCAATGAAATACCTAAAGTTAGGTGAGGTCAGTCATATCACCACCATGCTCCCCATGGCAAATGAGACCAGGAGACACTCTGTTTCCAACCAGACTGTGTCCAGGGTTCCCTGAAGATGCCCAGTCTTTTCGGAACCGAAATATTTTAATGATCTTTTCCCAAACGAATCACAGAATGATTTAAGTAGGAAAAGCCCTCCAAGATCAGTGAGTCCAAGCTGTGCCTGATCCCCACCTTGTCACCCAGCCCAGAGCACTGAGTGCCACATCCAGGCATTCCTTTGACACCTCCAGGGATGGGGATGCCACCACCTCCCTGGAAAATGGAAGAGCTGAGATTGAAAGTGATGCTCTTTCTGTTATAATAGTAGTTAAAACTCAATAATGGAAGAGAGATCTGGTTTGGGGCTCTGCTGGGGTGGTTGTTCAATAAATCAGATGGAATTCCTGTCCCCCACACCTTGCTCAGGCATTGCCCTCTTTCCTCTTGGACACAGTCTGACTTTTTGCCTTCTGCTTTCCACCCAGGGAACCCAAACATTCCGAAACCTCGCCGGATCCTGCGGTCCTCCTGGGGCAGCAACCCCTATTTCCGTGGATCCTACTCCTACACCCAAGTTGGGTCCAGTGGGGCCGATGTAGAGAAACTTGCGAAACCACTGCCTTACGCCGAGAGCTCCAAAACTCCTGTGAGTATGGCCCAGATGGGGCCTGTGGCAGTAAAACTGACGTGACACCGGGCAGCAGGTTTTTGGGGAGGGAGGTTGAAAGGAAAAATCCCTGGTTTGGCCTCCACTAGTGTGTTTTCCCTTTTTTTAAAAAAAATACATGCCTCTCTGGACAAATGACATGTGTAGGATTTTACTCCTCAAAGGTTTGGAATGCCAGTGTCTCAGGGATTCCCACATCTCTCCCTGAATTTATCAAGAGCTGCACATGTGCATGACTTTTGGAATTGTGATGTCTGCATTTAATGACCTTCAGCCTTATTGTGCAGTTCAAAATGCCTTAGGAGATCACTTGTCAAACTGTTATTATTATTATTATTATTATTATTATTATTATTATTATTATTATGACCCTGCTAATGTCTAGGTGTGAATGTGTCAGAGGGGCATTTTAGGAAATCTTTCTGTGCTGGCGGTGCAGACTGAGGGAGGCCCAGTCCTTGGCAGGGGACAATGAATTTTCTCCCCAGACACTGCCTTTGCTTTCTGAGCTCAGCAAGGAAAGCTGGAGCACACATGGAGGTGGTTACACAGCTGAGGAACACATTAAGCCACACTCACCCCATCATTCAGGATTATGTGTCCAAATCCAAAGGCTGATGAAAATGCAGCCTCCAAGCAGCTGCCCAGTCCATTTCCTCCACCAGAGCCTGGCCCCAGCAGAAATAACTTTATTCAGTGCAGAAATCTACTTTGAAAAACCAAACAGGAGCTTTAGGAATCTTTCTGTGTAGTTCCCAGGGGAATCCTCCCAGAAATCCTTCCCTCAAATCTGAGTTGCAGTTCTAGCAAGACGTAAGAGATACAATGCTGTGTCTCACCCTCTGGGTTTTGAGCCCTGACTGTTTTTCCTACTGAACATGAAGCCCAGAATGAAAATTCCCTTAATGCCTAAAAGGCTGAAGTATAATTCAGGGGAGCAAAGGGAGGAGAGGTGGTACAGATCATGTGCTCTGTGCCTCGTGCAGGGTTGTTTAAGGTTTTTGGAGCTGCTACCTGTCCTTGTGCTGCACCACGGGAGGATTTTGAGAACCAGCAGTCCAAACCAGATGGATACTCCATCCCTGGAAGTGTTCCAGGCCGGGTTGGACAGGGCTTGGAGCAACTTGATCTAGGGGAAGATGTCCCTGCCCATGGCAGGGAGTGGGACTGGATGATCTTTAAGGTCCCTTCCCACCTAAACCATTCTGTGTGGGGGGCACAGAAAGTTTTTCTCCTTTTAACCTCCCACCTGCTCCCCAGTAAGTTCTGCTGATCTGTGCCCCTTTTGCTGTGCCCTGCAGCCCATGCAGGTGATGTTTTCGGGGGAGGCCACTCACAGGAAGTATTACTCCACGACCCACGGTGCTGTGCTCTCTGGGCAGAGGGAGGCTGCTCGGCTCATCGAGATGTACCAGGACCTGCTGCAGTGCCGGACCTGAGGGAGCCCTGCCTGACCACCACCACCTCCCAAATCCTCCTGCAGGTGTGTGGAGGGGTTCTCTTTTATTTCAGTTCACAGTAGAACAGCCTTTTATCTTTTCTATTAAAAAAATAAAAAGTCCTAATCGTTAAAAATGTTAGTCATCAATAGCTTCATTTCCATGTGCTGTATTGTTAACAGGGAAGGGTGCTCCTTTGGTCTCTGGTAAACTGTTTCTCTGTCATTTTAATTCTGATTTCATTTTTGGTGCCTATCATGTTTGTTTTTTTTTCCTTTCTGTATTGTAAGTGCCTTCTATACTAAAATAAATGTTGTAATAAAAAGATTGGGTGCTATGGTACTTCCTGGACTCTTCACGTGGTAACTTTCAACTCCTTTATGCAATGTTACAAAAATAGGGTTTTTTTCTCTTCCTACGAAATTTGGAGTAGGAGGAAAATAGGTTGAAAATAGGTTAGAAACACATGACAAAAGTGGTGTTTGTATGGAAGAATCTATCAGAACTGGGGATTTCCTCTTCCAGCAATACAGTCCTGACCAAAGAGGTCTGCTTAGGGCAGAGCTGACAGCACCGTGGTCAAGGCTGCCGGAGCTCCAGGGGTGTTTGGACAACGCTCTCAGGCACAGCGTGAGATTCTTGGGATGTCCCGTGCAGGACCAGGAGTGAGATTCGATGATTCTTGTGGGTCCCTCTCAACTCAAGATATTCTTTGGTTGCCTTATGCTTTAATTGTGTGTCCTCCAGTGTGAGGAGCACTCGCTCCTATCCAAGCAGCCCCTGGACTGTGCAGATGTGTGTCAGTAAGTCCAGATGTTAGTGACTCCCAAGCTTTTGTCTGGGTCTTGTGAAAGTTGCCATCTGGAACAAGAATTTTTTTTTTTTTTAACTTTGAGAGATAAATCATGTCCTTTAAAGTCAAGTCAACACAATGTAGCCATCAGCATAAAGATGTCTAAACAGTTTCCAAAAATAAAAGTTTTCAGGATGAAGAAGATGGGTGTTTAGCCACTGCCTTATCTCCCTGCATTCCATTTCTCCCTCTGGCTGGCTGCTGGCCAGGGCTTCATGTGAGGAGTGAGGGATGTGTCTGCTTTGGCATCTGCTGCCCCATGTGAAGCCTCTGCTCCCTCTTTGTGTGTGTGGGGTGGGAGTCGTGTTAATAAATGAGTTACAGAGAGGAGGAAAAGGGACAGAGAGAGAGGGAAAAATCCCCTTCCAGAGGGTGAGTCAGTGCGTCCCAAGATAAATGTCTGCAGAGGAGGCACCAACTTTGTCTGGCTCTCTCCAAGCTCAGCTGAGCTGTGCTGATTCCCTGCTGTAGTGTGGAGGTGGGATGCCTTCCTGGCTGCTGGAGAGCTGGAAAGGATGGTGGTATGTTGCATTTATTGCTGTTTTTCTCCCGTTTTATCTCTTCTCATGCTGTTACTGAGTTGAGAGGGAGTTGGGCTATGAGAGGAGAGCACAGTACACTTGATTGAAGAGAGAGAAAAAAAAAATCTGCCCAGCTTCAATCGCTCAGAGCTCAACCTCAAGAGCTGATTTCCCAGCAGTCAGACCTGTTCCAAAGTGGAATCAGAGGAGAAAACCAAATCCTTTGGGCATATGAGGCTATAACCCAGGAAAGCAACCAAGGAGTTGCTTTTTCTCTTCAGTGCAGAAATTTAGGAAGAATTCCTCACTGAAAGGGTGGCCAGGCATTGGAAGGCACTGCCCAGGGAGGTGGCGGAGTCCCCATCCCTGGAGATGTCCAAAGAACAACTGGACGTGGCTCTGGTTGGGGTGACAAGGTGGGGATTGGGGTCAAAGGTTGGACTTGATGTCCTTGGAGGTATTTTCTGACCTAAATGATTTTGTGATTCCTGTGGCTTTTTTATCATGGGACATCCAAGAAAAGCTGCTGTGCCAGGGTTTCAAAGCTCCCTTTTCTGCTCTGTGCAGACAGAATGACGATGGTGTCTGGCTTTGCTGAGCAGGGATCTGTGTCAGGCCAATCCCCTTCACTGCTACGCTTCCATCACTCAGCAGCAATCCAGCCTTTAAAACCATGCTCATGTTCCAGAGACCCTAAATTTAGCAACTGTTTACTAAGAGGTTTTTAAAATTAGCACCAAAGGCCACCCTGAGCATGTGACGAGGAGCAGTGGTGTCACCACGGGGCTCTGTGTCCCCCCACCCTGCTCTCCCTTCTCCAGGACCTGAGGTATCCTCATTCCAGCCGTGCCCACCAGGAGCTCAGTGATGAAGATTGGTGGAAAGCACATGTGGGTGCTGGAAAGGTAAGAGGCCATCTAATTAGTCAGAATTAATTAAGGATTTCTCCTGCTGGCTGGCTGTGTGGGGAGGGCAGCAGATGGGCACAGCAGGGTGCTGGCAGAGGTGGGGCTCCAAAGCCCCCTGGGTGATGGTGCCATGGGGGAGAGGGCATGTCTGTCCCTGGCTGCCCCTTTTTTGGGAGATCCAGGAAAAATAGTTCACAAAATTTTATTAGGAAAATTAGGAAAGATTCCTTCATGGAAAGGGTTGTCCAGCCCTGGCACGGTTGCCCAGGCAGTGATCGAGTCCCCATCCCTGAAGGCATTTAAAAGCCGTGTGGCTGTGGCACCTGGGGACATGGGGCCTTGGCAGTGCTGGGGGAATGGCTGGACTCAATGGTCTCAGAATTTCCACAGTTCTGTGGTTCTGTTCTTTGAACTCGGTAACAAGGAATGCTTTACAAAAGAGGGTTTGTTTTAAAAGCTGCAGTGGGTGCTCGGAGCTCCTCTTGCCCCAGGAGAGTGGTGAGATTACAGAGCAGGTCCTGCCTACTGCCTTAGCACCCCTCCTTTCCCAAATCTGGTGAGCAGAGAGCCCCGTCACTGTCACTGTGTTTTCAATCACAGAATCGTGGAATTGAGGCTGGAGAAGAGCTCTGAGCTCATCAGTCCAGCCAGCTGAGCCTGAGTTGGTGCCATGAAGTGGCCTGGAGTTGCCCATGCACAGAGGGGACCATCCAGACTCTGCACCAGCACATTTCAGGCCTCCAGCAGGATTTTCTGGCACTCTACATGTTTGCAGTTTAGCCCTTTCCCTCTTCCCTGACAGGACCAGCCCAGGATCCATACTGGCTCTGAACTGTGTAAGCAGACACCATCCAAGCTGTTCCAGGGGATGCTGATTATAAAACAGTGTAAAGGATGGAGCTTAATTCCCGGAGAATTCCCTTGGTGCTGATTTATTTGCAGTAGCAAACACAGACCCAAAGCAGAAAAGGGGACTGGGACCCGCTGGGAGATTCTGAGACAAACTCCGTGAAATAGAAGTGGGTGCTGAAATTGCAGGTGGTCAAAGCGGCGGAAAACATGGGTTCTGGCTCTGCCCTTGGCGGGGTTGGATATTTTCTCCTCCTGGAGCCATCCCTGGGGTGACACCGCTGACTTCTCCCTGTCACAGGGTCAGGAGGACCTTCTGCAAACAGAGCACACCACGGCAAAGGTGATTTTCTGCTGCCATCTGGTGGCACCAAAATATTCCCTAGAAATTGTAAGAATTGAACACTTTGGGAAATCCCTGCAAACTCACACAAACGTGTGAGTGAAGGAATAGCAATGGGCATTAAAATATTCCCTAGAAATAGTACGAATTGGACACTTCAGGAAATCCCTGCAAACTCACATGTAGGTGTGTGAGAGAAGGAAGAGCAGTGGGCATTAAATTATTCCCTAGAAATAGGAAGTATTGGACACTTTAGGAAATCCCTGCAAACTCAAAAAAGACTTCCCCCTTCCTGAAGAATAGGAACATCAAGCTGCCTCCTGACACAATTGACTCTAACTGGGCCATGCTTCAGCACAATCAGGGCACAGCAAGGACAACTTTTTCCCCCAAAACCTTTTCAGATGTGGATTGATTTTAGGCCAACCATCTCTGCTGCCTGAATCCCATCTGGAGACAGTGTGGTGTGTGAGTGAAGGAAGAGTATCAGGCATTAAAATATTCCCTAGAAATAGTAAGAATTGGACACTTTAGGAAATCCCTGCAAGCTCACACACGGGTGTGTGGGTGAAGGAAGAGCAGCGGGCATTAAAATATTTCCTAGAAATAGAATTGGACACTTTAGGAAATCCCTGCAAACTCACATGGGCGTGTGAGAGAAGGAAGAGCAGTGGGCATTAAAATATTTCCTAGAGTGGGCATTAAAATATTTCCTAGAAATAGTAAGAATTGGACACTTTTGGAAATCCCTGCAAACTCACACGGGTGTGTGGGTGAAGGAAGAGCAGTGGGCATTAAAATATTCCCTAGAAATAGTAAGAATTGGACACTTTAGGAAATCCCTGCAAACTCACACGGGCGTGTGAGAGAAGGAAGAGCAGTGGGCATTAAAATATTCCCTAGAAATAGAATAGGACACTTTAGGAAATCCCTGCAAACTCACACGGGCGTGTGAGTGAAGGAAGAGCAGTGGGCATTAAAATATTCCCTAGAAATAGAATAGGACACTTTAGGAAATCCCTGCAAACTCACACGGGCGTGTGAGTGAAGGAAGAGCAGTGGGCATTAAAATATTCCCTAGAAATAGAATAGGACACTTTAGGAAATCCCTGCAAACTCACACGGGCGTGTGAGTGAAGGAAGAGCACTGGGAGCATCCCCAGAGGGATGAGCACAGATATGATCCTCTATCAGTGGGTTCTGTTTCCATTCCTGGGGTGCCCTGGGGTGCCTGAGGTATCCCTGGAGGGCTGGCAGGAGCTGTGGGATGCGGATGGAAGGAGCTGGATGATCTCCCAGCTGTCAGAGCCCACGTGTGTGAGGTTTTGGCCATGCTCTCTCCTCGGTGCCCAGTGCTTGGTGCCTCGGGGCTGGGGCTGGCTCAGGAGCCTCCCACCCCCAGGGAATTCGGGTGTTCCTTTGGAGAAATAACTGATTATCCAGGTCCTGTGTGAGGATCCAACCCCAATGTGGGGATATGGAGAATTCCCATGAGTTTCAGGGATGTAGGATCATGGAATGTTTTGGATTGGAAGGGAACTTAAGGCTCATCTCCTTCCACGCCCTGGCATGGGCAGGGACACATTCCACTGGGCAAACCACAAGGGATGAGTAACTGGTGTAAAACTCCAAACAAAGGACTCTGATACCAGGTACAAATTGATTCAATGCAAAAAAACTCTCAAAATCCTTTTGTGACGCTCAGGGAGGGATTTCCCAACCCCAGTAATCCTGGCAAGTTCACAGCAGGTGTTTTGCTGTGGGTGCCTGTAAGATGAGTGACACGAGTGGGAGAACAGCAAAAAAAAATGGGAATTATGCTTGGAGGAGGAGGAACAGAATCTCTTTTCTCATGGGCAGGGTGGCCCGGGCCAGGGTGGCTACCTGAGGTCCATTTTTTGGGCATTTGGCAACTGGGCACTGCCAAGTAGAAAGGCAACAGCACAGGCAGGGATTCAGGGGCTGGGAAAGTTGATTTATAATGGGAGAGATTTAAAAAAACCTAAAAAACAGTGAAGCTAAATATGTCATGTTTGGCTGGGCAGGGGGTGAGGTCTGGGCTGGTGGATGCCTGGAGCTGGGAGGGGTTTTGGATGCTCAGGGGAGGATTTTTGGCTGTCGTGGGTGACATGGATGGGTAGAGATGATGGCTGAACCAGGAAAGAGGGCCATGAGATGGGAGCGTGGATATGCAGCGGGGCTGTGCTCCCAGTCACCAGCTGAGGGCTGTAAATCTCCAGGAAACTCCGGCACAGGGACAGCAAAAAAACCTCTCCTTCTCGGCCCTGCCTCCGTTCATTTACAACACAGCTGCGAACCCTGAATGTCTCTGCTTACAGGTGACTCCCTTCAAAACCCAAATGGATGCTTCCTTCTTGTTTCAAAGCCCAAATTTCAAGGCCCCAAAAATGCTTTCTTCCTGACCTGAGGGTGTTCGGATCATCTTGGTACCACCTGGATGTTCTTGTGCTCATAAATACAGGCAGCAGTCTTGGCTTGTTCCTGTCACTCTCCTGTTCCAGGGTGCATGGGCTGAATTTTTGTGATAACCCTTGTGCTCCTGTGTGCTAGGAAGAAAAGATTCCTGCAAAAGCCAGGAATAATGGAATATCCTGAGTGGGAAGGGACCCACAAGGATCACTGATGCCTTGCACAGCCACTCCAACAATCCCACCCTGTCCCTGAGTGTTGTCCAAGCGCTCCTGGAGCTCTGTCAGCCTTGGGGCTCTGCCCATTCCCTGGGGAGTGTTTCAGTGCCCAGCACCCTCTGGGGGAAGAACCTTTTCCTGATATCCAACTAAAACTCTGGCCTCTGGGCCTCTCTGCAGAGCTGTGCCCACACTGGATCTTGCTGCAATTTGCAGTCAGAAAAATGTCCCTGAGCAAGGACCTTGTTTTGGGGTGTCCTCCTTCTTTATCATCAGTTTGCACCCTTTGTGGGGTGCCACCCCTCATGGCTGAGCAGGACAATCCATCTCACCTTGGAACCTCTGCTCCTGCATGGATTTCTGCTCTCAGTGTTGTCCTGCTGAGGGACCATGGTCTGGGCAGGGTCCTTGGCTTGGCAGAGGATTTGTTGATGTGCCCTGAGATGGTCCATGGAGCAAGAAACGCAAGCAGAGCCAGAGCCTGAACTGGACATGGGAGGGTGAGGATAGCCCCAGAGCCTGAACTGGACATGGGAGGGTGAGGATAGCCCCAGAGTCTGAACTGGACACTGGAGGGTGAGGATAGCCCCAGAGTCTGAACTGGACACTGGAGGGTGAGGATAGCCCCAGAGGCTGAACTGGACACTGGAGGGTGAGGATAGCCCCAGAGGCTGAACTGGACACTGGAGGGTAAGGATAGCCCCAGAGCCTGAACTGGACATGGGAGGGTGAGGATAGCCCCAGAGGCTGAACTGGACACTGGAGGGTGAGGATAGCCCCAGAGCCTGAACTGGACATGGGAGGGTGAGGATAGCCCCAGAGCTGAACTGGACATGGGAGGGTGAGGATAGCCCCGGAACTGAACTGGGCTGAACTGGACACTGGAGGGTGAGGATAGCCCCAGAGGCTGAACTGGACACTGGAGGGTGAGGATAGCCCCAGAGCCTGAACTGGACACTGGAGGGTGAGGATAGCCCCAGAGCCTGAACTGGACACTGGAGGGTGAGGATAGCCCCAGAGGCTGAACTGGACACTGGAGGGTGAGGATAGCCCCAGAGCCTGAACTGGACACTGGAGGGTGAGGATAGCCCCAGAGCCGTGGCTCGAGGATGTCCGAGGGGGTCACCCCATGTCCTGCCCGTTGGTCCCTGTGCTGGTGGCACCCATCCTGCTGCTCCATCTCATTCCATCTCAGCCACGCCCTGACACCTTCCCTTTCTGCCCAGGCTTGGGGACAACCCGAGAGTTTTGATCCTTTCATTTCTGCTGCCTTTTCCATTAAAACACCAATTTCATTCCCACGTGACTCAGACAGGATGGCTGGGAAGGGCAGGGGGAGTCTCCATGACTCTTCCATGGTGCTGAGCCCAGGGAAACCATTCTGCCACCACTTCTAAACAACAAAAAGACTTTCCCATCCCTGAAGAACAGGAACATCAAGCTGTCTCCTGACACAATTGGCTCTAACTGGGCCATGTTTCAGCACAATCAGGGCACAGCAATGACAATTTTTTCCCCTAAAACCTTTCCAGATGTGGATTGATTTAAGGCCAAGCATCTCTGCTGCCTGAATCCCATCTGGAGACTGTGTGGTGTGTGTAGCTTAGCAAGGCACGGCTCTTCTGGTCAAACCCACTTCTGTGCTGCACCTCTTTGGACCACGTTTTTAGATGGAAAAGCTCTTTTTGGAATGCTTCACCAAACCCCACTTTACAAAAAGTCCTGTCCTCTCAGGTAACCTGCACACAGGTGAGAATCAGCAGGGTGGGGAGAGAGTAGATAGTGACAGAGTGGAAAAGGGTGGATTTTATCTGGATTTGCTCTCAGTTGTCACTGCAACTGAATCACAGTTTTGTTTGCTTGAACTGAAAATTCTTGGAAAAAAATGATGTGTGTATATCTATATCTATATATCTATATATCTATATATCTATCTATATCTATATCTATATCTATATATCTATCTATATCTATATCTATATCTATATATCTATGTCTATATCTAGCTATAGCTATAGCTATCAATATATATCTACATAATATATCTCTACATATACACACATATAAAAAAACCCTTATATATTCTTCTTTATATATTTATATATAGAAATATATTTTGATCTAAAATATGGATGCACTATAAGGATTACATATAGAATTTGATGTAATTTTTCTGTATAATAGAATTTTAATATAAATACTATATACATACATATATATAAGTATAAAAATATATATTAAAATATATAATATATATATTAAAAATAAATATAAATGTATACATACATTAAAAAAAAGACATACATATCACTCCCAGAGCTCTCCTAAGCTGCCCATGCCATGGACTTTGTAAAGTGCCGCCATGACCCTGAATTCCCAGGCAAGTTCTGAGCTCATTCTCCATCCAGCAGGATCCCTTCCCCCAGCCCTGCCCTCCCCACCCTCATTCCCTCAGCCCGTGGCAGTGTCATGTCCTTGCTATGCAGCAGCGTCACTGCGGCCACGCCTGTTGCTCCAGGACAAATATTTCCACTGGGAAATGCACGAGTGGGAGAGAAGGAGCTTTGCTGAACCAAGGAGGCTCAGCACCGCTCACCCCTGCTCTGGGGACAGCTGGGACATTCTACACGTTCTTCTGAACCAAAAGGGACCCATCTCACCTCCCCCTGGGCTGGGAAAGGTTCCATTTTCCTGGAGGATTTGGGTCATGATGGATGTGCCAATCCACTGACCAGTCCTCCCAGGGGACACAGGCATGGATCTCCCTGGAACCTTCACTTCTCCAGGATGAAAAACCCCACCAACGTCTCCTGGGGGTCCAGATTGTCTGGGCAGGCATTTTTAAGCTGTTTTGGCAGCACTTGATTGGCTTATAAGGAAAGGAATCGAGGACTGATATATAAGGAATATTACATGTATGTTCAAAAAGCCTTAAGATGAGATTGGGAGAATTTCAGGTCATCCCTTCTTAAAGTTCCTCTGTGGGTGAGCAGAAAGAATGAACAAATGACAAGGGAGTTTAGAGGGAAAGGATGGGGCTCTGAAGGCAATGGAAGGCACACGAGTTGCTGAATGGAAATACCACCAGGAAGAAATGCGATTTTTCACTGGACAGATGTTCTTGCACCACATTTCGGTGAGAAATTTTCATGGACTCATGGAATGGTTTGGGTTAAGGACACCTCCCACTGTCCCAGGCTGCTCCAAGCCCTGTCCAGCCTGGCCTTGGACACTTCCAGGGATCCAGGGGCAGCCACAGCTTCTCTGGGCACCTGTGCCAGGGCCTGCCCACCCTCACAGCTGGGAATTCCTTCCCAATATCCCATCTGTCCCTGCCCTCTGGCAGTGGGAAGTCATTCCCTGTGTCCTGTCCCTCCATGCCTTGTCCCAAGTCCCTCTCTGGCTGTCCTGGACGCACTTTAGGCACTGGAAGGGACCCTGAATTCTCCCTGGACTCTTCACTTCTCCAGGATGAAAAGTCCCACTGATCTCTCCTGAAGGTCTAGATTGTCTGGGCGTTTTTAAGCTGTTTTGGCAGCACTTAATTGGCTTATAAGGAAAGGAATCGAGGAATGAGATATGAAGAATATTACATTTATGTTCGAAAAGACTTAAGATGAGATTGGGAGAATTTCAGGTCATCCCTCCTGAAAGTTCTGGGGAAATTAGTTTGAAATGGTATTTAAAACCAGGATAATGAAGTTTCAGGGAGATATCTCATAACAGGAGAGTGTGGACCCAAAAGAACAAAGGAGAGAGGTCTCACAGAGGAATTATGACTCTGTGAGGAAAAGGGAAAAGGAAAAGGGTGGATGAGGGAGACTTGGAGGACATGGTGCATTTGGATACTCAGGAGGTCTTTAACAAGGTCTGAAGAGCCTCCCAGGGGAGATAAGGGCTCAGAGGATGTGTGGGAAACTATTGTTGTGGCTCTGCAGCTGTTCTGGGAGAAAGCAAATAGAGAGATTAATGGTCAGTTGTGGCAGAAGGTCCCAGCCCAGGGATCAGTCTCAGGTGTCCTGTGCTGGTTCATGGGCTGAGCCATGGCTGGGAAATGGAGGCCAATGAGCCTCCTGATGACCTAGAGCTAATTTAGGCAGCAAAAGCAAGGAGGAACCTCAGAGACACCTGAACAAGCCAAGGGAATCAGCATCTCCACAGCAGAGGAAATTAAGGACTGATAAAATGCAAACTAACACGGAGGAGAAACCAAGCAAATCATGAGCTGGGCAGAGTTCTCATCTAACCTGTGCCTGGCGGAGAGAGAGACACCTCTGCATCAGCACAGACAGCTCAATCCAAGCCTCTTTTCACTCTGTAATTGCAGTCATGAAAGCAATCAAAACAGAGTGGTTTATAAATACTGAGAGCTGACTCATACTGATGGTGCCTTCACGTAAAAATCAATGTGTTGTCCTCAAAAAAGCAACGCCAGGGTCACTCAGCTTTTGGCAGCTGGGATCCAGGGCCTCGAGACAACTGAGCCACTGGGAGGGACTAAAAAACACCTGCACTCTTTGCAACACAGGTAAAGGGTTATTTTACAAGAGCACGTGAGGTAATTGGGGCTGATGGATGTCCCAGGAGGGAGCAGAGCTCAGGTTTGCTGTTTGTCCTGCAGATTCGAAAAGAAAACAATGTCTCTCTTTTTGTCACCAGCTCCCTTTAAGTATTTTGAGTAACACAGCACCTCCTGGACCACGGAAGGACAGGCCCTGCTCCCGCTGTCAAAAAGAGGTGGTTTTTATTCTTACCTCACATCTCTTCCTGCCTGTGCCTGTCATCTCAAGATGCCAGGGGCACACGGGTGGTGGCAGCCCCTCTGGAGCCCCGTGCCCGCCTGGTTCAGGCTTTTTGCTTCTGAGAGCCACAAGTGCTGCTGCTCTGACCAAAGACGAGTTTTAGATGCTTGGTCACAGTATTGGCCAATTTCCAGCCAGTCAAACCCCCTGGTAGCATCAGCCATATGAAAAATTTGGCAGCTTCTCTGCATAGTTTGAATCATTCACAGAAGGGCAAAGATAATCTTTGCTGGACTTTTTTTTTTTTTTTTTTTTCCCTGACATAGGCACTTTCTGGTGAATCTGCTCTCAATTTTGTCCCTTCACATGTGATTATTCAGCTTTCTTCACTGACGAGTCTGGGCAGGGAGCTGGGCTCGATGATCTTTCTGGATCCCTCCCAAATGGAGATATTCTGCGATTCCATGTGGGATGCAATCAAAATGTTGAAATCCCTCTCATGTACCTGGCAGGGAACTCAACCCACTGGGGTGTCTCTGGTTTAATCTGGTGGGATTTTGGGATGTCCACGTCACTTTAGCTCTTCAACAGGTCCTCCAACAAGGCATCTTCACAATTCCTGGCGCTGCTGTAGCTCCTGGCCTCATTCCACATCAGTGCCGGGGCAAGAGTGAGAGGTTCTCTCGGATTTTTTTGAGCCGTGGTGCAAGGAGACCACAAATGAGGCAAAGTTTAATGATTTCCAGGCTGTGGAGAAGGGATGGTGGCCTGGGGCAGACCTCCTTGCTGTGGTGGAGGTGAGAGAGAAATAGGACCCTGGGGAAGAGGTTTGGGAGTGGGAGATTCTCCCAATCCCTCCATGAATGAAGAATATTCTGAGCACCATCAAGGTTTTGAAAGGAGGTAGAGAGAGAAGGAAAGCTCCTGATTGGAGAGAGATCTGAGCCAGCCGCAACAGAGAGACACAAAACGTGGGGAGAGATCAGGATCAGTGGGCTCTGATGTGAGAATGCTCACAGCCAACCTTCCTGAGACCAGAACAACGGTGAAATTTGTATTTATTTCCTTCAGAGCTGATTTTTCTGCAGCCGAGTGCTGCATTTTGGGCCTCTACTGAACTGCAACTCTCTTAGATCAGAGCAACACCCTTCCAGTAACTGGAACCATTTTTTTCTTAGCTCAGAATCTTTAAGGAGGAGGATAAAGAGCAGGAGAAGGACACGAAAAATGAAGTTGTGCCCCTCAGCAGCGAGAGGCAATTGGGGCCACACCACCAGCCACAGCTGGCCAGGGACAAGGGTGATGGAGTGAGGTCCCTGTGTGAGCCAACCTCTGCCTCCACACACCTGAGCAGGTATTGCTGCTTTTTCTGCACAAAAAACACATTTTCCAAAGAGAAAAGGAGGGAGAATTTACAGAAAACAAAACAAAAAAGGAGAGAAAAATAAGTTTTCTTTCTGAATAGCTGTGTATGTACACAGAGAATGTGGAAATGCTTTTATCATAAATATCAATTACAATAAATAAGACCAATTTTTGGGTCCGCTGGGGAGGCGACGAGGACATATTAGCATAAAAGTGTCTCAGTCTCTAAGTCTAGATGCTTCTGAGTGCATCACACTTATTTTCCACTTTTAATGGCAAATTTCACTTCCAGCCATCAGCATTTTTTTCTAGCTGACGATATTTATACACTTTTTTTTTTTTTTTTTTGAGAGAGTAAGAAAAATCCAGCTGAGGGCGGCATTTTTGGTTAATTTTCTCCATTTCCTGGGTAAATGCTGTTTGTGCCCTCAAATGGCTCCCAGGCCCTGCTGAGGCTGGAAACGTGAGTGAGACTCAGATAATAAATGCTGGGATATCAGGGTGGGATGGTCTTTCCCTTGCAAACACATCACTTGACCTTGGTGCCCTTTCAGCTGCTGACCCTTCTGATGATGGCAGAGATGTAACGAAGAGTTCTGACCAGCCAGAACAAATTTGGGTGATGAAAACTTAGGTCATGCCTGATTTATGAGCCCTGCTGGGGTGCAGGGTGTGCTGACCTCCAGAGCTCATCTGAAATGAAACAACAGGGACTGTGTTCTCCCCTTGATTGTAAACAAATCAAAACCAGCAGGGAAGAAGGGCAGTTTTACTTCTTTTTTTTTATTATCTTTTTAATATCCTGGACGGCAGCCAATGTTTCTCATTGAATTGTCTTTAAAACTGTGCCCAGCCAGCTCTGGCTGTTCGAGGAGTGTATGAACAGATGCTCTGAGGCTTGATAAGAGCTGCTGCTTCCGAGGCTCTTCTGAGGCTCTAATCTGCTTGTTTCTCCTCAGGAGAAGATGTAAAGCTCTGCCCTCTGCACGTCATGGAAAAACGGCTGGCATTTCTCACCGTAGCCTCAGAGGAATTTCACCCGACACAAGCGGTAGCCTACAGAAAAATCCTTCTCCTGAAGTGGGAGCCTTACACAGATGGGATCTATTTTCCAAAGGATCTTAGGCCTGAGGAATTGATGAGTCTGGAGGTCTCTGATTTGGTCCTTTGCTCAGCACTGGGCCAATATTGAGTTGCCCAGGGTCCTGGTCTGTGCAGTTTCAGGTATCTCCAAGGTGGAACTGCCCAGTCCTTCTGGACCCCTGGGCCAGGGCTCCCTGGACTCAGAGGAAATATTTATTTTTTTTTGTTTCCAGTGGGAATTCTCTTGTTGACTGTTGAGCCCATCACCTCGGGGGGAGCCTGGCTCTGTCTTCTCTTCACCCCACGGGAGCAGTGCAGCCAGACATGCACCTAAAACCTCATTTTCTGAGGCATGGACGAACCCAGCTCCCTCAGCACCTCCATGAGTGCATCCCCCAAAATCCTGAGCACTCTGGGCTCCCTTGTCCAGGTCCCTTGGCATGGCAGCCTGGCCTTGCAGCAACCTGAGATCCTGATCCAAACTGGGGGATCCCAGGGACATCTCCTAGAGTTCAGGATGGATGCCCAGGTGTCTCCCCTGGACAGGGAAGCACAATTCTGGTTTAACTTTTCCTTGATTGATTATTTAGGGCCTATGCAAATACTAAGGTCATTTCTTTTTCCTTTTCACTTTTCGTCCCCTTTTCTTTTCAACCCTTGCTGATATTCTGTCTGCTCTGTTTGATCTGAAACTCTCAAAGCAAGAGGTTCACCCAACTCCTCTTTCGAAATGCCTCAGAGTGAGCTGCAGGGCTGGGAGCCTTTTCCTCCTTTTGTTCTGCACTCAGCTGAGAGATTCCAATTTAATTTGAAAATATTTCAAAATCCCTTTTCGGTTATTTTGGTGCCTTATCCCTCCATTAGATATTACTTCATGAAGACACCTAGGGTTTGGAATATTTTAAGCTCTGTTAGATATTTCTAACCTAATGCAATTACGGATTTTGTTTTTTTCCTATTTACTTAAATTATTAAAAGGAATAAACTAATTCATGCAAAGCCTGAGTTGTGTCTGTTCACTGCCCACGACTACTTCTTTTTTTTCTTGTGTTGCTAACAGTAATTTCAGGAATACATTAACCATTTTCTTGTTTAAAATAAATAAATAAACCCTTTTACTTTGCACTTGCCTGTCACATTGGATTTTGCTATTAAACTGCCCATTGCTCCCATGGAAAAAAGTATTGGATTTAGAGAAGTTGGCATGTGAGATATAATGTACACAGTCTCCATACCCTGGTGGCCTTTGAAATTCCTCTCCAGTGACATCATCCATTCCTCTTCCACTTTTCTTTCCCATATAGTCAATATTGATTTCTTTTATAAAGGTTTGTGCTTGCAGTCTTGTTTCTGCATTCAGCAATTTGTCCTGAAAATTTTCCCATCCCTCTAAGCTATCATTGGATGAGGTGAGAAGTGTTCTGGTTTGATAGTAGATGGAATTAACAAAAAATAAGCAAAATAAATGTGATTTAATGGTTATTTCTGACACTGGACAAAGTTTATTAGGTCCCACACCAGTCACCGTGCTCCAAAAAGACCTGGGAAAAAATATGAATGGATTGGCGACAGTTTGGTGATAATCCTTCATTATTCAGGGCAGTAAAAGCTAATGCTAACTGTGAGTATTTGTGAAAGAAATGTCTTGATATCAGATCAGCAGGCAGTGAATTTAATGCTGAGGTGGTCATGGACTCAGGAGAAGGCATCGGCACCCAGGGGAGGACCTTTGGGAATGGTGTGCCCATGGCTTGTGCACAGATAACTCAGATTGAGTCAAAAGCCCATCAAGAACTTATCTCTTGGTGCCCAAAAATCTGAAATCGCCAGCCTTGAATCCACATCTTGGTGTGGAGAGATGTGGAGAGAGATGAAAGAAATGAGTACACCAAAAGACACACTTTTACACTATAAAAGACACACGAAATATCACAGAGGCAGAAGCTTTTCTACACGGACACTGGAGCGTGAAAAAGCCTCTCCCCAGAGTCTGGACGCAGCTCTGTGGTGACTTCCTGAGGATTGAGTGAGGATTCTGATGTGTATTCCATCACCAAATTGGAGTTTGGTAAGACACATTGACTTCCTAAATTGTATTTTTCTTTGCTAGCAATAATAATAACAATAGGTGCCTTTACATGCACTGTGTTTTTAGCTGCTCATAGTTTTGCTAAACAGGTACCTTTTTGTGCGTTGCATTTTTAGCTACTCGTAGTTTTGCATTTGTTCTGTGCAGTATGTAGTTTTGTCCCAAGTCTAATGTCTGTTATTTACTGTGTCTAATAAATGATAATTTATGTCATATTAGAACTAATTGGCCATTATTAAAGAACCTACAAACGAGAGCAGGGTCTTGGGGTGCTGCCACCCCAACAAGAGCTCCTGCTGCTGCCAAAGGCCTGGGCACAGGCAGAGATTTAGCTAAGCTCCTGTCCCCATTCATAACAAATGGCTGGAATGGGAACCTCAGCTCTGTGGTCAGAAAGGCAAAAAATGGTAGGGATTACTAGGAAAGGAATTGAGGATAAAGAAAGGTATCATTATTCCACGTGCATGATGGTGTATGAAGGTAATACCATCCCTGGAGGAACTGCAAGTGAATAATAAGATTATCTTTGGCCACGTGTTCCTAAAAAGGATGGAATAGACCTGGGAAAGGTCAAGGGAAGGAGGGCATTGAGAGGTCTGGAAAAACTTCCAGATAGGCTACACATCCCTGGAAGTGTTCCAGGCCAGGCTGGATGGGGCTTGGAGCAGCCTGGGACAGTGGGAGGTGTCCCTGCCCATGGCAGGGGGTGGCACTGGATGGTTTTTAAGGTCCCTCCCAACACAAACATTCTGGGATTCTGTGACAGGATTCCTTCATTGGAAAAGAGATGGTGAGGCTGGACATGATGGTTTATAATTTGTAAATTAATTACACACACCCATGACAGCAGATGGGAAGCAGTTATTGCCACAGGATAACTTGGAGCCTGAAAGTAGATGGTGGGATGAAAAAGGAATTAGAAATATCCAGCGATTTGAGGCCCATTGGTGATCCCTTCTTTGCATGCCTGAGTGTCAAAATCCAATTCCTTGGTTTAAAGAGGGGATGGAGTGAGAGAGAGACCTGCCAGGCTGTCCATCAGGTTCTTCTCTCTGCTAATAAATCCCTCCAAAATAAATACCTAAATGAAAAGGGTGAAAAAAATAACTTGTCTGGCCAATATCCAGCAGCAAAAATAGCTGAGGGGGCTCTTGGTAGAAAAATGTAACGCAAAGAGAATGGGTGCTAAAAATAAAGTAAAAATTAAGTAAATTTCTGGAAAAAGAAGAGGAGGAGGAGAGGAGAGGAGAGGAGAGGAGAGGAGAGGAAGGAGAGGAGAGGAGAGGAGAGGAGAGGAGAGGAGAGGAGAGGAGAGAGAGGAGAGGAGAGGAGAGGAGAGGAGAGAGAGGAGAGGAGAGGAGAGGAGAGGAGAGGAGAGGAGAGGAGAGGAGAGGAGAGGAGAGGAGAGGAGAGGTCCTTACCTTTCTCTTCAGGTTCCTTTAGGTCAGTGGCAGAGGCCTCAGCACAGCATTTTCTCCTTTGCAAAACAGGTGCAATCTCTGGCCAATACTTTAAGCTCAGCAGGACTTGCCAAGTCAGGCAGAAAAAAATTTATTTTTAAGGGCAGACAGCTTATTTTGATAATCGAGCCTGACCTCCTGTATAAGCAGGGCAGGAGAGCAAATTTTTACATCAAGCCCATTACGTTTCCCTCAGCCAGACCATGCACTGCAAAATAATTCTCTCTTTTCTCCCAAGTTTTGCATTTCAAACCCCCCTCACATATTTGAGAAAATTCGCTTTGTTTGTTAATTACTCCCCGTGCTCACTTTGCTTTTAATTTTAATTTCCCTGACCACGTCTCCCTGCCAGTGGATTTTCTAATCCTTTTCCTGCTGAATGACTGAATCCTGCTTCCCAAATCCCAAGGGGCTGGGATCAGTTGGAGCCTCTATGAGCCTCGGGAACAGCACAGTGCCAGAGCAAAGATGAGCATTCAGAGGCTGATGGGAGAAAGTGGAGACTGGAAAGGAAAGCTAAATCACGTCTCCTGGTAAATTAATCAGCAAGGGTGTGTTTAGTCCTTTTCACAGGCAGTTTGTTGGCACAATTATTCATCCTTGCTCAGTTTGAAAAGCTGGAGGTGGGATAAATACCTGTTGTGCAGCCGGAAATAGATGGCCAAGTCACAAAAATTGGAAAAAAAGGAGTTTCTAGTTCCTTGGGAGTACGTTAGAGAGAAGAATAAAGCCCTGTCCAGCCCGGCCTTGGACACTTCCAGGGATCCAGGGGCAGCCACAGCTTCTCTGGGCACCTGTGCCAGGGCCTCCCCACCCTCACAGGGAACAATTCCTTCCTATTATTCAATCTAAACCTGCCCCCCTTCAGCTTAAGGCCATTTCCTCTTATCCTATCCCTATCTGCCCACGTAAAAAGTTGCTCTCCCTCTTTTTAACGAGCTCCTGAAAAAGGAAGTGAGATCAAATACATGGAAAAGTACAGAATATTGAATTATGCAGCTCACAGGAGCCCCAAACTGCCCCACCAGCTGCAGCAGGATCCATCCTATGTAAAATGCCACTCGAGATAAATATTTGCCTGAACTCTAGTGATGAATCCACATCCTCTCTGGGTAGCTGATTTCAGCAGTGGAATGTTCGAGAATTCATTATTGATTTCTGCATCGCTCATGTGGTGATTCAGCAGCTGCACTGAACAGACAGAATTTTGGGTGGCCTGAGGACGTGGGACACAGTCCCACAAGTGCTTTGGCAAAGAGAGCACAAAGACAGCGTTGGAAGGATAAATTCTGTACGTGTTTATGTCTGTAGATGTGTAGATCTGTGTAGACATATCTATTAATTCAAATATATTAATATGCACCTATATAAAAACACATTGACACACTATCAACCACACTCCCCTGCCCCCTAAAGCTTTAAAAAGCAGAATTTAAGCTTGAAACTCTGAACCAGCTGAGAAATGAGAGCCCCACAGCAATCAAAGCTAAATTGGATTTGCACCGTGAATCATCTGCTGAGGACGGGAGTAATAAACACGCATAAAACAACAGCAATTTACTCACATATTAACAACTGCGCTGCCAAGGCAGCAAACCTTTCAAACCCATAAAACTACCTTGCTGTGAGAAAAACAGGGCTACCCAAGGGCATTCCCTTTTCCCAAGGATGTGTGGGGAAATTCCAATCTGTGCCAAGGCAACTTGCAAATGAGAACGAGCTTTTGGGATAACTCAACGGAAGTGTAGTTTTGCTTTTTGTTGTGGTTGGTGTATGCTGGGTTTGGGGCTTTGGGTGGTCTTTTCTTGTGTTCCTGTCAGTTTTCTGAATTTCAGACATTTCCTGCGAACTTTGGGAATGGAAAGTCTCCACTGAAAAGGAGAAAGACCACGGTATTCCTCTCCTAATGATTCCTACTGAGGCCTCCCGGCCACAGAATGGGTGAAGATTTGGGACCTTCTCTTTCCAAAACCTCTCTCCTGCCGCAGCTGAACCCAAATTTCTGATCCATGAGTTGTTCTGTCAGGTTTTAGAGCAGCCATGGATCTGCCAGGGGAGCGCAGAGGGGTTTGAGCAGGCAGAGCTGTGTCTCTCAGCAGTGCTGCTGCTACTTAATTATGGTCACATTTCAGTGAGATTTATGAATCATCTTCAGCCCTCAGGGAATTCTTTTTTTTTTTCCCATCCAGAAAGCAGCAGCTGTGGAGGAAAGAAGAGTAGATATTCAGCACAGGAGCTGGATCAGGCCTTGATTTTTTGTGGAAATCCCAAATACTTTCTCTTAGTGAGATTTTTAGCCATGGTCAGCTGGAGTACCAAGGGCTGAGTCCCTCCTTGCTTCAGTTTTTTTGAAGGTAAAGGACAGAAGTGAAGAAAGTCCAGAAATCTCCAAACTGTGAAATGTCCTGCTTGAGGCTGTATTATAAAATATTTATTTGGAGATGTGGGTAAAATAAATGCCAGATAATATTCCCAGGAAGTGCATAAAACTTATTTTTGATGCCCACACCTTTCCCTCAAACCCCAAGACATCTGTTATCCGCCAGCATTGCACACAGAAAATCTTTAAATTGGGTAAGTTTGGTTTATTGAACTGAATAGAACTGAACATTTTGCTATAAACCTTTTATTTTAATGGCCTTCTGGGACTTCAATGTCATTTGCAATCTCTGATTTGTCTTTCCCGGCCTCTTGGCAGGACTCTGTGTCCCAGGATCTCACAGGGACTGGGTGGTGTGGTCCATCCTGATCTGACTTTTGGTGATGAGTTCAACCACAATAAATATCCTGTGTCCTTTTTTCCCAAGAGAAAAGGAGGGATCAGACTTTCACTTTCTGTCTGTTCTTTGCCCAGCATTTACTTCTGCTCCCAGCTCCCAGCCCAGGTCCTTCTGCCATCATCCCGAGCCAGTTTTGCACGACAGATTTTCTGTCCTGTTTCCTGACGTGTCCTGGACAGCCTGGAATGGCTCAAATGGCATGAAATGCCTGTGTTCAATCCAGAATTAATTATTTTTTTTCTCTAATGGAATTGAAACATGACTCATACATGGACACCTCATTGGAACGGAGAGATTTTAATTCGTGAGCTCAGTCCCAAGGAAAAGCAAACCTAATGTCAGTGACCTTAATGTCACTCTGTGTCTCTCCAGGGAGGGACCCTTAGAGGTCTGAAAGTGGAAAAAAAATAAGAAACCTTTGCAGAGGATGACTGAAATTTATTGGGACACCTCCAGGCATTTCCCAGTCCCAGCTACAATCCCTGCCCTGTGGAAAGATAGCAAAAGTGAGTTTATTGAGGGGATGGTTTTCAGTTTCTCAGTGGCAAAAGACATTTCCCAGCAGGAACTGGCACACAGGGATGGCAAAATCCTACAGCCTCGACGATTTCATGTGTATTTGGGACTAAACTTGAGTTTTCCATTTTTTTCCTTATTTTTGCCTAGGAGCAGGGAAATGCAGGATGCACCTGTGGCGTGGCTGGGCTGTCAGTGAGGAGATGGAGGGGACAGACAGAAGGCTGGACCTTCCCAGATTTTGGGTCGTTCGGGCCAAGTCCCCTCCCTGACAAGGGAAACTTCAGATGGAACAGAGGGAAAGAAAAAACCAACAGTGAAATATCCCTCGAAATGTCCTCCCAGCTGACAGCAATTGCTGCCTCAGGGATTTCTCAGCTCAGAGATTATATAAACGTTCCCAACAGCCCTTGATGGGTTTGTCTGTCACCAAGGCACCTAATTGCTGTTCTAACCCCTACAGACAGATGCAATATCTCGTGGTGATGAGCTCCACCATTCAAACGCGAGCCACGTGAGGAATTACCTCGCTTTGCTCATTTTGATAATTGGGTTTGATGTCACTGTGAGAAACAGTGAACAGTCACTCGCTGCTCATCTTCTCCGTGGCACTCCTGGGTTCACAGACCTGAATTCTCAGAGTGCCCTTTGATTTCAGTGTCCTTCAGATGGACACAGTCCTGGAGCTTTGGTCCATTCCGAGTCCATTCTCTCCTTTTTGAGCTGATGAATCAGAAAAGCAAACGGTGGTCAAATCACACATATTCAGAGATGCAAAGGCATTTTCAAGGTCCTTCCTCATCTCTTCCATTCTCCGTTTCTTCCCCCAGATTCCCCAATGTAATTTTCACCTCTGACTGCTATCAAATATTGATCCAGTGTTTTCACGTTATATCTCCTTTTGATTTTCTCTTTTGCCCTTCCCTTTCCAGTCTCAGATATATATAAGAATCCCAGAATGGTTTGGGTGGGAAGGATCACCTCATTCCAGCCCCTGCCCTGGGCAGGGACACTTTCCACCATCCCAGGTTGTTCCAAGCCACATCCAACCTGGCCTTGGACACTCCCAGAGATGAATCAGCCACAACTTTTTTGGGCAACCTTTGGCCAGGGCCTCCCCACCCTCACAGAGAAGAATTTCTTCCCAAATATCCACTATAAACTTGCTCTCTAGCTGTGGCTGGTACAATCCCTTCACCCCTGTGTGCTAAAAAACTGAGAGTGTCCTCTTCTGACTTGCTTTTATCATAAATTCTTCCACGTGGGAAAGATTATCCTTGTGAAACTGCAAAAAAAATTATCTGAGAAATAAGCAAGTGTGGATAATTTTCAGGTTTTTCTTCCTCCCTCCTTCATCCCCTACAACCCTTGTGTTAAAAATCAGACACAGCAACAAATTCACAGCAAAGTTTTAGACAGGTTTGTGCATGTATTTGGTACAAACAAACAAAAATATGTGCATTCTGTTCCATAGAGTTTACATCAATCTGGCAGAACCCGAAACACAAAACAGAAATACTCCGGCTAATAAATACATCTGGGGGGATGAAAAATAAAAATCTATACATAAAAAATTCCAACGTTCTGCTAAAGAAAATGTACACTTATATACACACTGTAAACAATAGTAATGCAAGCCAGCTGCAGCCCAGCTCAGGCTGACGGGGACCTTCCTTCCCTTGTGGACTTGGGAGAGTCCAGTGGCAGAAAAACTCATTTTCCACCCTCAACTTGTGGTTCCTTGAAGCAGCAAGGTCTGAAAACGCAATTGTGACACGGAGCCAGTGCAATGAGGTGGGATCTGATGGAAAACCGAGGTGCAGGAGCTTTGGGAAATGGCCTGCCTGGCAAACCTGTGGGAACAGGGCCATTCCCTCAGCTGGTCACACCCTCGTGAGCCCAGGGAAATCTGTGGGATCAGACTGAATTTACCTCCTGAAAGTCTGAGCCCGTTTTTCCCAACTTGGGAGAGCTTGGAAATTGTGGGATTCAAGGAGAAATGCTCAATTTCAGATACTCAGGTCATATTTCACGCAACATATTCCTTCCCCTCTGCCAGCAAAGACAGCCCTGTCTCCTCTAAATGAAGCTCTGCACAAGCAGCCTCAGAGTTCAGTCCTGGCACTGCTTCGCATTCGAGATGCCAAATGAGAGCAGGGTGAAAACTGAGTATTTTGCCTGAATGAAGCACAGCAGAGCTCAAGGTGACCCCACAGAACCTTCCAGAGCATCTCTTGGGGCCAGATTAAATACAGTGAGCAACTGAGCCAGAATCTGGGCATTTATGTGTGTGTGTGCGCCATGCGTGTGCTTAAACAGACTTTATTTTCTCTCTTTTAGGTTTGTAAAGACTTGGGATGGAGAGGCAGCAAACCTCCAGACTCATCTTTTTTTCCCTTCTGGATGCTTTCAAGGGGCTGGAGGCTGTAGATGTAAATATTTCAGTATTGGAAAAAAAAAAAACAAGAAGAAAAGCAAAATGTATACTGAAAAGATCAGGGAGAAGTTAAGCAACAATGCCAACTCATTGATGGGAATGCACTGCTTGGCAGCATTTGCTAAATCTTCATTTAGAGAAGGCTGTTGGCCCATTTGTAGGAGAATTCCTGGTATTTTGGAGATGACAGGTGTGTAAAAATGCTGTAAAGTGTGTCTGTGTGTCTGCCTGGTCACGGATGCACTCATGGACTGTCCCTGGTCTCTCCTCTGCCACCCTCAGGATCCTCCCACCAGGATCCCAAAAACACCCAGGAAACCAGAAATCACTTTTCATGTCACCCCAGCAACACTGTAAGGTCTCACTTCCCTTAAAAGCCAAAGAAACAAGGGGAAAAAAAAATATTTCCCCACAGGAGTTCCCATGGGGTGTGGGGTCCCTGCTTTGTAGGGCAGAGCTGGCAGCCTCGGGCTGGTTTTGCAGATTCTGGAGGGCATGCAGGTGGTTATGGGCCTGGGTTCAGTGTTAGTGCTGGGATTTGCTGCTGGGGGGAAATATCTGGACAAGATCTGCTGGTATTTGTGCAATAATTGGTCCAGTTTGGAGTCCTGCATCAAGTAAAGGGCGTTGAGACAGGGCCAGCTCCACATATCCTGTGTCAATACGCACTGCACAAAAGAGTAAAAAAAATAAAAAAGTCCAGCTTCCCTCCCGTTTTGTTTTCCTTTAAAGCAAATCAGAACATCAGAAAGAAAGGTGCCATTCTCCTTGTTGTGCCTGGGAGCCTTTCATCTTCCTTTGGCAACCACCCTCAGCGGGATTAGCCGGATGTGCTGCAGGCACTTCCATCAAAGGCTCCTTGTGGGTTCGAGGGGCAGTGCTGGTGTGGAGCAGTTTCCACCCAGGACATGTTCAGTGTCCTGTTTTCACCCCTCAGGACCTCCCATTTCTGTTCTTTAGCTCCCTGGCTTGAGGTGCTTCACCTCAGATCCATCCTCTGCCTCCATCACCTATTCCTGCTCATGGCTTAACCCGATGGTCACTCCTTTTGGCTCATTATCTGAAATTTAATCGAACCAGTCTGAATTTTGAAACCCATGCCTGCAATCCATGGCCAGGTAGAGTTTGGGTGGCCATTTCCTGAGCTGCCTGGCCCAGCTGGGCTTGTCATGGCTCCAGCTCCTTGAGTTTCCCCGAAGAGGCCGTGGTGACCTCCTGAGGAGTGCTCACAATCTGGGACTGTGGGGAAAAAAACCCTTTATTGTCATTACTTTTGACCATGAGTGGACAGAACCAAGGCAATTGCTGGCAGCCACCACAGGTTTGGTGTGTCAGGAATGCGAGAAGTCCCCTGGGAGAAGGGCCATGAGTGTGACCCTGACTGGGGAGAAGATCCCTCTGCCCCAGGGAGCTCCAGCCGCACCTCAGCTCCATTTTAGCCTGGACTCTGTGGGCAGCAGAAATGCAAACTCCCAAACTCAGCCATCCCACCTTTCCTGAGCCAGCACAGGCTGCCTGAGGACCTGCACCACCGAATCACAGGATCACTGAGGCTGGAAAAGACCTCTTGGATCATGGACTCCAACCACTGACCCAGCACCACCACATTCACCACTGAACCGTCTCCCCAAATTCCACATCTGCACGTCTTTTGAACACTTCCAGGGCTGGTGACTCCACCACTGCCCTGGGCAGCCTGGTCCAGTGCCTGACCACCCTCTGAGTGAAGAAAGTTTTCCTAATATCCAACCTAAACCTTCCTTGGGGCTGTTTCCTCTCGTCCTGAGTGAAGCCCCTGCGATGCATTTTTATCCTGCATTTTTTGAGAGAAGCAACGAGAGCCAAAAAGGGACAGGAAAGGCTGGGGAGGACTGACACCAAAAGGAGCTGGTTTCTCTGCGTGTCACAGATGGATGCTCACCAAAGCAAGGTGGGGTGCAAGTGCTTCACCGGAGAGTGAAATGAGAAGGAATGGAATTCACAGGATGGAATCAGAGGAGAGAGACCCGCGCACCCCTCGGCAACAGAGTACACATCTGGAATACTCCTCCGGCCCAAAACCAGGTGATGTGGAAGGGGCAAGGCTGTGGCCACTGCAGAGATGATGACTGAGAGCTGGGATCCCTCCGCCTTGCTTGGGAATAGCCCAGTCTGCTCTCCCTCCAAACCTGTTCGGGACCTGCAAGCTCCCAACCCACCCCGGCAAGGATCAGCTGCCAGCTGCTGCTCGGCAGGGTCCCTCCTGGATGCTGCCTCTGGATGGAAACATGATCACACGTACTAAGGCAGGGTTGGCAGCTTTTGGGGTTCCATCTTTCCGTTAGATGTCACTGTGGTGTTTTTAAGGCAAAGGAGGCATCCTGGTTTCCCTTAATTGCACAGCTTCTTCCAAAGCCAAAGGCCACCATCCACCGGAGGAGACAGCTCTTGCCTTAAGGCCATGTCCACACCCTCCCCTCCTGCTGGGGCTCGTTAGAATGGGATTGGCTCTAATTTGAGGAGCCCATAATCCCACAGAAGGGGCTGAGCTCCGCGTGGGGGACGCTCGGATAACCTTTGGGCAACTGCATTTTATACCTGATTGCTGCTTCCAGTCTGCCTGACAGACCCACACGTGGTATCCCTCCATGTTCCTGCTGGATACCTCTAAAGAAACCATCGACAGCTGCCCCAGAGGCTTCAGATATCTGTTTCTCTCAGCCCACAGCAGTCTGTTAAGTCATGGGTTTGGTAGTCGATGGTTTCCGTGAAATCGTGAGGGATCCCGATAGAGACAGACTCCACCTCTGTCTTGTAGGAGGCTGTCGCCCCTCCTTTGCTGGAGCCACCCCGGATTTTGTTGGAAAGGCTGTTCATCTTCTCCTTCAGCTGGGTGGACGCCGGCTTCTGGAAAGGCGTGAGCATCTTCCAGCCCTTGAAGCTGAGCGTTCGCCTCTTAGTGCCTCGCTCCTGGAAGGAGGAGTTAAATATGAAGGAGCTGTTCAGGGTGTTAATCCTGGGCCTTAGGTCTGTCTCTGAGTCCTGAGCCGAGCTGTTGATGGAGGGCCCTCTCCAGTGGTGGTCGTAGACCCTCCAGATGGGCCGTCTCCGCCGGTGGCACTGGCACTTGAGCAGGCGGATGAACGCGCGCTTGAACTCCTTGCTGGAGCACGGGTAGATGATGGGGTTCACGCAGCTGTTGAAGTAGCCCAGCCAGAAGATGATCTTGAAGACGATTTCAGAGGGCTTCAGGGATGGGAAGAAAGACCCTTGGAAGAGATTAGAAGAAATATGGTTAGAGGATGTGGAAGGGTGTGGCGGAATAAGGTGGTACGGGGGGTGATTAATCCACTCTGGAAGAGGCGAGATGAGTAGAGAAGGCTGAAGGTGTGGTGGTGGTGAGGCCCTGGAACACGTTTCCCGGGGAAGTTGCATCTCCTCACTCCTGGAAGTGTCCCAGGACAGGTTGGATGGGGCTTGGAGCAACCTGGCCTAGTGGAACATGAATTTCAGGCAATTTACTGCCTTACTTAGAGACCTCAGCATTAAAGTATGGATCCAGCCCTGCACTGAGAGAAGAATGGCACCCCTTAACCTCCTCCTCTCATGCATTTTGGGTCATCAGTGTCACACACCCTCTGTTCAAATGCTAAATGAGCTGTTAAAGCAGGCTCAGATAATATCCATTGCCCCAAAGCTTGTCCCTGACACTTGAAAACTCTTTAGTCCCCCCAATGCCTCTAAGTTTTTGTGGAGTTTCCCAGCAGTTTTCTTGGTGAAAAAGCTGAAGATTTGTTTTTGAGCCAGAAGATGTCAGTGTTTCTCCCACACGGCCTCAACACAGCCTTCCCCACTCGATCTGAAATAACTTTCTGACTCAGCCTTAATTTCTTTTAATTTTAGCTCCGGATGACAAATCGTGCCACCATGTGACTGAGCGTTAATTTGTATTTTAGTAAATAACATTAACTCCAGATATCATTATTATTTTCCCTGTGCTCCAAAGCCTGGTGTCAAAACAGCAAAAGAGGTGCCAGCAGCCAGAAATTCGTGACTGACACTACATAAAAGCTCCCCAGGCTGTTTGCTGGAGGAAAACCATCCTCCAGGAAACTCAGAGAACTGGTTCCAGCAAAGCTTTTGTACACCCATCCCTAAAAAGTGGAGAAATTCAGCCAGACTCAACATTAGGTACGTGGGCAGCTCCACCAGGGGGATGTGGGAGAAGACAGACAGATAGCAGAATTTTATGGTGGCTGGGCAGGGAAAGCATTAAATGCAGGGAAAGCATTAAATATCTTCTGGAGGCCCACCCAAGGCGGGCTGGAGCTCAGGGTGGCTGCCCCTTCCATGCTGAAAGGGGCATGGAATAAGGACAGGGAGCAGGGTTGACATCTCTGTACTGGGAAGACTCAGAGCCTTCGTGGAAATGAAGCTTCGTTTGCAGCTTAATGAGAGCTGCTGGAGGTGCAGGTGGTGGCTTTGAACAGAGCAATGATCATGGAATCATGGAATGCTTTGGGTTGGAAGGGACCACAAAGATCATCCTGTTCCATCCCCTGCCATGGCAGGGACACCTTCCACTGTCCCAGGCTGCTCCAAGCCCTGTCCAGCCTGGCCTTGGACACTGCCAGGGATCCAGGGGCAGCCACAGCTTCTCTGGGCACCTGTGCCAGGACCTCACCACCCTCACAGGGAAGAATTTCTTCCCAATATCCCATCTAGCCCTGCCCTCCATCAGTTTGAAGCCATTCCTCCTTGTCCTGTCCCTCCATATCCTCACAAATAGTCTCTCTCCATCTTCCCTGTCAGTTCCCTTAACACAGGGCTCAGCTTTGGAGAGGCAATGACCCCACCTTGGTTGTTTTAGATTAAAGGAGTTTATTCTCCTGTGAACAGTGCTGAGATTTACAGGTTGGGCTGCTGGAATCACCAGGTTTGATTTTAACCCCAGCAGAAAGAGCTCTCTGAGTGTCTCAGGAGCTTTGAGCACCCCAGAGGTGCTGAGGCCATCCCTCTTTGCCTTCCATGGATCATCTCCTCCATTCTTCACCCCACCATGGCTCTGACCATGGCCCCTTTTTCACAGTGCCCCCAGTCCACACCCCTGGACCTACAGAAACTCTGGATATGTTGGGGAATGGGATCTAGGAAGGGGAAGGACTTCGTTGAACAATTAATCCTGCTCATTCTCTTGTCTGGGAGAGGTTTCCTGCCTCAGTTTCCTCACTGGAAAAAGGGTTAATAGCCATGAACTCTTCACACAGTTGCTGTGAACCCTTTTTGCAGTGTACTCGGGGTTCTCAGAGGAGCTGCAGCTCTGCGGAGCATTTTTTAGCTTCAAGAGAGAGGAAAAGAAAACAAAAAACTATGGTAACAAAGCAAATAAAAGAAGGGTCTCTTTTTAAATTCAGCTGGTAATTACTGCTTGAGCCAGGCTACTTAAGAGATTGGTGCTTGCCTAAACAGCCTGATGGTTGCTAAAATAATAACTTCTATTAGTGTTTAGCCGTCCAGTGCACAATGCAGTTTCTGTACTATGCGCTTTGTCTTTCGCATCCAGATAGAAAACACAAACTGAAAAGGAAAAGGAGCTATGAATTCTCTGAATTTCAGCTCTGGCTGGTTTTCACCCGGCTAGAACCTTGTGTACATCTGAAGACAAGGGGCCCATTACCACCCTCATTACCATGCAAATAAGCGTGCCCCTTGGAAGGGACGTGTCCTGAGTGCATCCAGAGTTTCCTCATTCCCTCGCCCTGGGATGAACAGAACTAGGCAGGGAGTCCCCAGAACAGCTCCTCTGCACACGCTGGAGCATTGGAATCTTTTGTGAGGCTGCACATAAGAGGATTTGTGGGTTATTTTAGGGAATGAGCAAAGAATGGAAGAAATCGACTCATGCTTTCATATGCAACAACACTTTGAGGGTTTTTGGGCTGGGCTTTGTAACAGCACCTGTATAAATAATTTATTGATTATTTAATAATTGATTAAATCAATATTGAGTGATGGACATTTGAAGAGCTCAGGAAAGCATGTGTCCAAGGTCCAGAAATAGAGAATGTGAGTAAAAGATCAGGAATAGCAACACAGAGTGATGCACCAGCACTTCAGCCTTGTACCTTGGTGTAAGAGCAATTTTTGGTGATCTGGCTCCCAAAGTATCAAAGCCAGGACAGGGCAATGTCAAAGAACAGGAAGAACAATTTCTGTAGGATCTGTGTCACAATCGAACAGGGAAAGCTGATCCTGTTTAAAGAGGAGTTTTTGTTAGGCACCCGAAATCAGCCCTCTGGGCACCCAGCTCAACATCTCATGGAGAGAGGGAGGAGGAGATGGTGACACCCACCTTGGGGACATCCATCACATTTTATAATAATAATGCTGCAGTCTTAACAGTCTGTTTGGGGACTTTATTCCTTCCATTGTTTTCTAAAAGATCATCCCACATCTTGCAAAATCTGAATCTGACAGAGCTGAGTGAGGGCAAGGGCTGCAGGTCCTTTTGTAACCCTAAATAATTATCTTCAGGACCATTAAAAAATTTGGATGGCTGCAGGTGAGCCCAGGAAAAGTCTGTTTGCCCCTTGCAAAGCGACTGGAGTCACAGACTAAACATGATCTGAAGACTGAACTTCATTTTTTTTTTTTTTATGGTGGTGCAGAAGTTGAGCCAATAAAGTGTGTGCTCATACTTTCTTTTTTAAAATTCCTAGTTAATGTCACCCTGTTCATATTTGGGGAAAATCCAGTAGGTGAAAATCTCTGGAGCCATGGGCATGCTTCCCAAAATTGTGACGCTCTGTGGTGGGTGGCCATGGATGCAATCTGCCCCCCACATATCCAAACACATATCCCATTTTTTTTAGGTTGTTTGAGCTAACACAATCTCATGATCTTTCCTCGCCTGCCCTTCTCCACCCTGCCCTCCCCATGACTCACTGGAAGGTGATATCACTTGGATTGTTCCGAGAGTTGCTGGTCCCAGCGTTCAGCGCTCAAAAAAAATAAAGCAAAACAAGAAAAAAAAAAGACAAATGCACCAATGCAAATGGAGCCAGTCCAATCTAAATTCTGGCCCTGGCTCCCAGTGCATAGACAGAATCCATGAGCAGGCTTAGTTGGCAAGGGCATCTTTGTTCTAAAAGGTCTCTGCTTTGCGGCATGTCCTGAATAGTCCATGGCACAGGAACGCCACAGACAGGAGAAAAAGTGGGAAAAACAAAGTGCCAAAGTCGTGTCCCAGTGCTGTCCCATCATGGACTTGGGAATTCAAGGACCAGCAGGACTGTTCAAAGGTGTTGCTGTACTCGGTGTGGGCCCTGTATCAGGAATGAGCTTGGGAAAAAATTATGGAGAGCTATGGATCTTACAGATGTCATCACAGGAGATGGAAGGTGAAACCTTCCACGGGAGGTGGCAGGAACAGTGAAAAGGAGGACATGGTTCATCTCACAGCAGGTTGATCTGCTGTGGATGTCCCTGCAAGCAGGAGGCAAAAATTAATTGGCCAAATTAATGGAAAATAATTTAAAAAAAATTATCAAGGTGCAAACAACTCTGTTCTTGAGTTAGGAAGCTCCAGAAGTCCATATATAGGATTAGGAATGTGGTGGGGACAGGTGTCCCTTCACCCAAGCTTCTCCTGAATGTGAGGTACCACCACCACTGTGGGTTCTCCTGGCCAAAGGAAGTCAGAGAATCATGGAATGGTTTGGGTTGGAAGGGACAATAAAGCCCATTTCATTCCACACCTTCCACTGTCCCAGGCTGCTCCACGCCCTGTCCAACCAGCCCTTGGACACTTCAGGGCTGGTGCAACCACAGCTTCTCTGGGCAACCTGTGCCAGGGCCTCTCTACCCTCATATTAAAAAACTTCTTCCTTGTATCCAATCTAAATTTACCCTCACTCTCTTCTTTCTTCTCCATTTTTTTTTTTTGTGACCCTCACAAAGTAAATTAATTAAATCTGGTCCAAAATAATCATGAACTGCCCCTTTCTGCTCAATACCTAGCTTGCATCTCTCCTTGGTAGCTCCTTCCCAGGCCCCCATGATGAACAACCTCCCTGCTGCAGCTGCCAAGCTATGGGGGAACGGGCTGGATTTTGGCAAGGATTTCTCCCAGTGCGTGGGACTGGGAATATCAGATTCTGACTGGTCTCTCCTGGCCTTCTCCTCCATCCTCTGTTATCCACCTCCACTGGTATTTGTAGGCACATCAAGGTCCCTAGAGGGTTAACACCTCCTTGGCGTGGTTTGGAGTGATGAGGGAGTTCACTGCCCTCCTAGGATGGATCCAAGAGCTGCTTGGCCTGGCGAGGAGGACAGCATGTTCACAGCCACTCGGGCGTTTTCCCTGGAGGACGATGGCGTTGGGATATCGGGTGGAATTCCTCAGGCCTGTCAGCCTTCCAGCTGACCCCATAAACAATGTCACAGATAAGCAGCAGCTTCCCAATGAAAACCCCAAGGAGCTGCCTGCATGTCTCTCTGCATTGCTTCAAATTCTGCATCCTGGTCCGGCCCAAAGAAAAGCAGGGAGAAGCCACCATCCCCTGACCATTGCTGACCTTCTCGACAGTGTTGTGTCCCAGGTCATGGTTGGAGAGGTGCTCCTGGAGAGCTCCTGGCCATGCCAAAGCCTGTGGTGGGTGTGCAAACCTCGTGTGTGGGGTCCCCGTGGGGAGGGAGTGACACCTGTGGTGTGATGGAGATCAGGGAAACTTTTGTCTGGCAGTGGTGGGGAGACTGCAAAGGGAGGAGAAATCAGTCAAGGGCTCTGAAAAACAGCAACAGTCTAAAGCAGGGTCTCAAAGTTGAGGTGTGAGTGTGGTTTGTGTGTCAGCAAGAGGAGGATAATGCAGCAGAGCCTTGTTCTGGTCATTCACTGTCAAACTCATGGCCCCCAAACCTGACCCACAACCTTTAGGAGTACGGTCTTAGTGACGTCTCCAAAACTTTCCTCTAAGCTGCTCCACATCAGTAGCATTTTGACCAAAATTTCCCTTCACAGAATCACAGAATCACAGAATCACAGAACCACAGAATCACAGTCACAGAATCACAGAACCACAGAATCACAGAATCACAGAATCACAGAATCACAGGGTTGGAAGAGACCTTCAAGATCACCGAGTCCAACCCATGTCCTAACACCACCGCAACTAAACCATGGCACTGAGTGCCACATCTAATCTTTTTTTAAACACATCCAGGAATGGTGACTCCACCACCTCCCCGGGCAGACAATTCCACAACTTTATCCCTCTTCCAGTGAAAAACGTTTTCCTAACATCCAACTTAAATTTCCCTTGGCGCAGCCTGGGACTGTGTCCTCTTGATCTGTCAGTTGCTGCCTGGACAAAGAGACCAACCCCCACCTGAATACAGCCACCCTTCAGGTAGCTGTAGAGAGTTCATTCCCCTCAAAGCTCACATTGGAGCTTTTCTCAGAGCGATCCTGGGAATCTGGACCACTGCTGGGAGTAATTGCTGTGAGGATGTTTTCTGAAATAATCAAATTTCCTGGAAAGTGTGTCTCTGGTGTGAATTACCCAATTTAGGCATTGGAGCAGGTCCTGGGGCTCCTCTTAGTCAAGGGCTTGGAGGGCAGATTTTGTGGTGAGAGTGGAGTGATCCCTCTCATCCCGAATACAAGTCACTGGGCAGATGGATCACACCAGCTTTCAGATGACTGGACCTGGACTCCTGGCTCATGGGCACCACATCTGATTGGATTTCATCCTGAATGACACAGCATCTGCTGGTCTGATCCTCTCAGAGAAGCTGGCAAAGCTTTCCATGCACCAGTTTATCTCCTGTGCAGGACAGGGCCACTGGAAGGATTTCACCAGTGGAAGGGGAAGGGAAGAGCCACACAGGTTCATCTGCACTGTTCTCTAACAGAAACCTCACAAGTAATTTCAAGGATTGTGAATAGTGTTAATTTGCTTAGCATGGTCCAGCCAGACCCCTCCAAATAAATTCCATCCAGGGAACAATTCACTCCAGAGCCCATTCTCAGAAGAACATAAGGGATTGACTTTGTGGCCCCCCAACATTGTCCCAGCAGACTCTGCTCCCTTAACCACCTCCATATGCCCTCGTGCCACATCACAGGGCACGGAATGCAAAGTTTCGGCTCCAGACTGCAAATCCACTCTGGTGGGCTGCCACAAAACACCCCCTGCTCTGCCAGAGATCCCCAACTCCACAAGACAGGAATTATGTGCTAGGACCACGGGAGAACTGCATGGGGCACAAGACAGGCTTCGGGCAAGATCCTATAAAGGACTTTGCTCTGCTGTACAGCCCTTGCTCCAGGGCCTTGAGATGATAAACTGGCTTTTTTTTTTTGGTTTTTTTTTTTTTTTTTTTTTTTGGTTTTTTTTTTTTTTTACAATATAGCTGTTCCTAGTAGTTAGTTCAATTCCTGAGCAAGTTGTAGCTAAACTTTTAACTTGCTGGATATCATTGGGAATGGGCTTTTGTGAAAAAATTACAGACAGGTGAGGGGGCTCAAAGAAGGTTCAATCATACAATTAGGGAATGGTTTGGGTTGGAAGGGACCTTAAAGATCACCTAAATTCCACCCTCTAACATGGGCAGGGACACCTTCCACTATCCCAGGTTGCTCCAAGCCCTGTCCACCCTGGCCTTGGACATTTCCAGGGATCCAGGGAAAGCCACAGCTTCTCTGGGCACCTGTGCCAGGGTCTCACCACCCTCACAGGGAAGAACTTTTTTTAGTATCTACTTTAAACCTATTCTCTTTCATTGTGAATCCATCTCCCTTTTCCTGTCACTCCACGGTCTTGTAAATAGTCTCTTTCTCATATGCTCCCTTCAGGTGCTGGAAGGCAACAATTAGGTCACCCCAAAACCTTCTCTTTTCCAGGCTGAATAATCCAAATGCTATTATTTGCCATTTTTCTAGGAAGGGCAGTGACCCTTCATTTGGGGACTCGCAGCTGAAAGCAGCAGCAGCAAATCCCCAGAAGGTCATTTCATCCTAACAAGGACCTGGATGTCCCACGCACAAAACCTTCTTGCCCTGAAAGGACTACAGCACATTCCATCTTTCATGAGGGATCTTTAAAGAGGAAAGTCATGCTTAAAATAAAGGAATGACTCAGGAATTGTGACCTGCTGCTGCAAAGGGGTTGATACCAAGGTCTGCAAGGAGAAACTCTACCAGCAGCATGCGGTGGGTGCCACCAAAAGAAGCTCCGAGTGCTGCATCTTGTCTGACTGGGTTTCTCCAAGGTTTCCCATATGGTTTTCCACAGCCTCCTGGAGAAACTGATGCACTCTGCTCGGGACAAGTGGCCTGTGCAGTGCATGGGGCACTGGCTGGCAGGGCACACCCAGCAGAGGTGGCAAAAAGCCTCTCAAACTGGCCACCTGTCACCAGTGGGATCAATATCGCTCCCAACGCTGTTTGATATCTCCATAAGTGACCTGGATGATGGGATCAGGCATATCCTGATGAATTTTCTTGGTGATACCAAGCAGAATGTGGAGGTGGACACTTCAGAAGAGAGGGCCACCCTGCAGGAAGAGCTGCATCAACACGAGCATCACCAGCAGAGATGAAGAAGGAATTGTGCCACTCCACTGCCTGTGTCCAGTTTTGGTCCCCACCAGGCCAAAGAGATGCGGGCGGGCTGGAGAAGGCCCAGGAAGATGATCCAAGCCCTGGGAAGCTGCCATGTGAGGAAAGGCTCAGAGAACTGAGTTTCCTAGACCTTGAGAAAAGAAGGCTGAGGGAAGGCTTTATCACTGTGTAGCTACAAAGAAGTTGTGACTTTTTTTTTACCAGAAGTCACCTGGAAAAGATGACAGGTCATGGGTAGAAGTCACTCCTGGGGATATTCCCATTGCAGTCAGCTTTTCACCATGACAACAATCAGCCATTGGAATTATCTCTCCAGGGAAGTGGTGCATTCCACTTTTAAGATTCAGCTGGAAGGGTGCTGGGCCATCTTGTCTAGATTGGGCTTTTGCCAAGAAAAGTTGGGCCAGATGGTCCTTCAGGTGCCTTCTAACCTGGCATTCTGTGATTCTATGAGTTTTTCCTGCTTCTTGATTTTTAACAGGAGCTCTGTGGACTCTACTCAGGCAGGACCAGGCAGATAAAAGCAAGACAAAACTTGAAACCAGACCTGGGCTTGGATACTGCAAACAAAACTCTCTAATAAATATTTGAAATTGTTGTGCAATGCTTTCATGGGAGAATTCCAGAATGGTTTGGGCTGGAAGGGACATTGAAGACCATCCAATTCCAACCCATACCCTCAAACCAAGCCGTCCATTCACTCACTTCAACACCACCCTGACCTGGAATAGCTTTTTTAGCTGCTTGGCTCATCCTCCAAGAGGAAGGGCCAGGCAGCAGATTCAGGACATAGAGAGTGGTGAATAAAGCATGGTCAACAGGAAGATGGACTTAGAAATTAATCACAAAATTAAAAAGGAAGACAAAGATGTAGGCGTTTGACATCTGACTTTTAGTACAGACTCCCTTGAAGGTAATATTTTTGCAGTGTCCCTTATGCTTGGGAAAGATATATGTGTGTCAAACTGCCTGTTCCTTGATTCACAAATAACAGCCTGACTCCAGCCCCAAAGGGGACTTTAAAACAAATCTTAGAATCATGAGACTCAGCAAAAGGACATAAATAAAATTAGGAAAAAAAAAAAAAGAAAAAAGCCAAGATTGACCAGTCTGGCAAATCCAAAGGGACATATCAGGAAGGTTCTTATTTACCAGATGCAAATGATGAAAAAAAAAAAGTCTCCTGAGAGAAGGAAAAAGTCAGGGCAACCGAGTCGCATGTCAAGAGCTCTTGTCCTGTTGTGTGAGCAGGAAGGAGACTGGAATCCATGTGCTGATGCTGGAGGGAACACGACAGAGATTCGTGCCTGGATGGTTCACCAGAGGAAACACGCTTGGGGCAGCCTTTAAAAAGAAAATTTCCATCTGGCTCGGGATCTGAACGAACACAATGGCCTTGTGGGGTTGCTAAGCTCCCTCCAGGGCAGCGCAGAGCTCGCTCAGAGAGGAGCATTCCCGGGGCTCTCTGTTCTGGAAACGGGAGTGTCCACAGCTTGTGCTGTGTCTGAGCCTGGGAACCTCTTCCCTGAGCTCACCTCTGGGAAGAACAGACAGCTTCCCAGAGGTGGGAAGGGAAGCTTGGGGAAGGGAAACATTTACAGCCAATCTGACTCGCTGCCATCCCGGCAGGAATGAGGCACAGGTAGAATGTCTCATAGGCAAAAATCCAACCGTAGGCATCGATTTTACATGGGCAGTGATGAGGGGAAATGTTCTTCAACTAAAAGAGGAGAGATTTAGATGAGACACCAGGAAGAAATTCTTTGCTCAGAAGGTGGGGAGGTCCTGGCAGAGGTGCCCAGAGAAGTTGTGGCTGCCCCTGGATCCCTGGAAGTGTCCAAGGCCAGGCTGGACAGGGCTTGGAGCAGCCTGGGACAGTGGAAGGTGTCCCTGCCCATGGCCAGGACTAGAACAAGATCTTTAAGGTCCCTTACAACCCAACCCATTCTGTGATTCTATGAAAAGCTGTTAATCCTCATAATTTTTTGCTGGCTGGCTCCCTTGTACTCTGGTTTTCCATGAACCATTTACCAAACCTTCATGGACTATAAAGATCTGGAGACCACGGTCTGGGAATTACTGCCCCAGAGTACTTCTTGCATTTATTGACAGTGGTACTTTGTGGTGAGCACTCCCGCTGCCTTCTGCTGTCCCACTCCTTTTAACACCTTCCTTAAACCTCCTTCTGCAAGGAACTGTGGTTCTTTGGTGGCTTCTGCAAACCACGTCTGGCTTCCACTCACCTCCAAGATAAAATGTCCTTTTTCTATCAAGCTGTCTTCTCCACTCTGCTCAGAAACATTGGGAAAGTGTATTTTTTCCCAAATGAAAAGGTAAGTTTGGGGAATCCTGTAGAAAAGGAATGGAGGGGAATGATTCTCAAGCAAGCCATCCAAGCCTTGGAAAAACCACTGTGTTTGCTGGGTCGGGCCCAAGACTACTCTTTGTTTTTCCCAACTCAGAAGTTCTTTTCTCTGCACTTGGTTTTCTAAGAATGTGAACTCACCCGCCCCGTCCTGTTTACAAGCTCGTAAATATGTAGATCAGATTTGGCTGCGGGGTAGGCCTTGGAAGGGCTGAATCCTGCTGGGAACACATGGCATTTCATGTACAGCGAGGCCAGAGCTGAGCCACACAGAGGAAAAAGGCAATTTTTCATTGGGCCCAACCCAACTCGGGAAAAAAATTTGTACCCAGAGCAAAACGCGCGAGTTCAATTTGCAGCTCAAGGGGAGCAGATCTCACCTGGGCTGGGTGAGTGCTGCCAGGACCCAAACACAGGTGACACCTGGAAGGATCCCACAGTGAGAGGGTCACCGTGGCGGCTGGTGGCTGGGAACGCTGGGGAGAACTCGCCAGCATCGGGACGTCGGCGTTGGGAAAACGCGGTATCAAGGGGAAGTGTGGGAGCTTCCTCGGCGTGTTTCCACCGTGCCAGCCCCGAGGGCTGTGCTGTTTATATCAGAACAGGGCAGACAGGACGTCACCGGCCGTGGAGCCGGGCACTGCAGCCGTGTCCCCTCCCGGCACTGCCAGCTCTGATGGATGCTGGACAGCATCCTCCAGAGAGCCACACCGCCGGGCCCGGTGCCGCGGCGTCACGGAGGAAAGGGTGGGGGGAAAAAAGGATGGGGGAGGTGGATATTTTCATCTCTGATGAAAAATTGTGACTGGTTTTGCAAGCTCAGGAGGGGTTATTTAAGACCAGCCAGCCAGCTCCTTATTTCTTTTCAGGCTCGGAGGGGAAAATCCTCCAACGCCTGCCGTGTTTCCGCACTCGGCTCCAAGGCACAGCCCTTTTGGCTTTAGCTTGCATGGAAAAATCCAGTTTCTCGTCGCTTGCTTTCTCTTTCTTTATGTTTTTTTCTGCGACGAGAAGGGAAACATGAAAAAACCTCAAACCATATTTCCGTCTTTTCCCCCAACCTGGAAACATTCAGGGGAGATAGCAAAGAGTTGGTCTGTCTCTCCCCGGCCCTGAAAGGCATTTTTCAGCTGATATGAAGCTCTACAAACACTGCACTTCAAAAAGAGACATTTTCCCCTCTCTCAGAAAACAATGGGTCAGTGGAACTGAGCTCCAAAAATACATCAGGAGTGGTGAGATAACAACATCCTCATCACTCCCAACAGTTCCTGAAGCCCTTAACTTGAAGGCATGAATTCTCCTGTTAAGTGCTGCACTGATTGCCTGTGAAGGATCTCTCTCACTCTCTCCTTTCCCTCATCTCCACAGGGAAGGTCATGTCATCTGTCTGATGTGACCACAAAATCGAGGGATGGTTTGGGTTGGAAGGGACCTTAGAGACCATCCAGTGCCACCCCCCTGCCATGGGCAGAGATGCCACTACTAGAGCAGGTTGCTCCTATCTGGTTTTTCAGCAGTGATGCACTTAAGCCATGCCTTTTGACACAGGAGGCAAAAATTGGCTCCCTGGTTGTCCTATCCATAGAGCTGAGCCTGGGACAAGCACAGAGACCGCGCTGGGAAGGACCAAGGAATATAGGAACAGACCAGGCACCACACCACGGTGGGTTTGTTCAAGCTTTGCAGCCACAGGGAGTTTTAAGGAGGTATTTCAGGAGAGGGAATGCAAAAAACCCATGCTGCCTGGTTTAAATGCCTGCGCAGGGCAATGGGATGTCTGCTGAGGAGAGATGAGTGGCTCAAAGTGTCTTGTTATGCAATGAGGCTCTCTCTCCACTGACATGCTTCCTGCTCCATCTCAGCCCTATCCCTATTTATTTTTCAAATTCTGAATCTGAAGGGAAAGGAGAAGATTTGCATTCCATTTTCGTGGCACTTTGAGTACCTCCCACGAGGTTCTGCCTGCCTCTCTTTCACCTTTTCGTTGGATAAACAATCTCTTTGCCTCCCATGCTCTTCACTCACTGCTCAGAAATATCAGACACGTCACATGGGGTACTCTCCCTGCCTTGAAATGGCCTTGACTCCTAATTAGCTCTTGGACATGCTAATTTTGCATATTTACTTCTCATTCCAGGGAAATGATTCTACGTTGGCTTTCAACCCCTCCTTGAGAAAGTGCTGCTTTTGTGGACAGCCCCTCTCAAGGAAGGAATAATCCCAGGAAATTGTTGTCTTCTCTTTTTCCACCAGCACAAACCAGTTCCTGACTTTCCACCTCCCTCTTAGGTCACTTTGATGTTCTTTTATTTCAAGGGAACAAAAAACCCATGCCATGTATAATTGGCTCTGCTCATGCACTTCCACCAGCAATGCTGTCTAAAGTCTGGAAAGTGTGGGGGACTCTGGGGAGGCTGTGGGGGTCCCAGGGGGTCCCCAGGATGTCTTGGCCAGAAGATCTTCAAGCAGAGCTGTTCAGTCCTGTCTTTGTGTGAGGAATTTGAGGCTGGGTAAGAGGAATCTACACTTGCTGTGAGGCAGGACTGAGCTTGCCTTCAAAGCAGATCCCCTACAAATTGCCTCCAGATAGCCAAAACACTGAAAAGAGCAAACTCCCTGGCAGCTGAAGCCATCTGTCTCAAACAACACCAGTGACCTGCTTCTTCAATGTTATCAACCTGCTTGTAATTAAATATCTTGTACAACTGTGTGGAGCTGAGCCATGTGATGATCGCTAGCACAGAAGTTGTGGCACAGATTTTAAAGGTAGTTACACATTGAACTCTCATCAAACTCTGAAAGCATGAAAATATCTTCTGAACATGAGGGTTCTGAGTATAAACCCCAGTGTTGCATATATTAGCAATAATGTCAGTTCTGGGTCAGCATTTGTGCTCACCCTGAACAGTAGTAAATGGAATATTTCGGTTAAATGTTTCCTTGGAGGAATATTTTTCCTTCCAGGAACAAATTGATGACTTGCTCTTACAGTCACCTCCCTCACAGAATGGCTGTCAGAGCTGTTGGCAAAAAGACAGGTGTGATTCACCTAGGAGCAACATGGCACAGAGAATTAATAATAATTACTCACGCTCGCATCACAAAAAAGGCCAAGAATGGGAACAGATGAACCAGGCCAAGAAAGACAGAAAAATTGAGGTTACTCATATGGAAAGTCATGTCCCTTTTCTGTGCCCACAGAGCAGAAAAGAAGCCAATGAGACAAAAAATGCTCTGAGGAGCTCTGCAAAACAACACAAAGGTCTGGAAAACTCGACTTAGACCATGAGATTAAAGGGTCTTGATGTATTTGCATTATCCAGGAGAAATCAAAGTGATTTGCTCACACTTCCTGGTGAAATACAGGAGAAGCTGCTTCTGACAGCAAACGTGTCTTTAATCTAGCCAAGAACGGTAGAAAACTTTAATGGCTTGAAGTTCTAGCGAGATAAATTTACTCTGTGAAGAAAGCAGTAATTTGTAATAGCAAGGACATAAAACAACTGGGAAAAGCACAACTAGAGGCAGGGTTTCTCCATTATTTGCAGCCCTGAGTTAATGCTGAGTGTCTCTCCAAGAAGAAAACTCTTTTTTGAGTTATGGGGGAGTTGAAGAAATCATTGAATGAGGCGCTTAGGGCTGCAGGTGTCTGTGAATCACTGCAGACACTCACAGCAGTCCCTCCAAGCCTTGCAAACTCCATCCCAAAACGTGGTAGGTCTCGAATATAGAAGAGTTGTAACAATTATCCTGGCACAGAGGAACTTCAGACATGATAACGGCAAGAACTACTTAAGAAACTGCTTGTCTGCTCCAGAAACTGCTTTAATTAGGAATAGCAGTGACCTTTATTCCCTGCTGTAAGATCTCTCCCCGTGTTCCACACGTGTGCTGTGATGTCTGCATTTCTGTGCATTTGATTGCACTTGGAGGCGCTGACAGTGAGTCAAGCATCTGTGTCAGGGGGTTTAATTTCAGCATAATGAAGGTTTTGCTTGTTGGGGATCATGTCAACATTTAATTAATTACCCTGAACTACACTGTTGATATTTGAGAGCGGTTAGTCTCTCTGCGCTCTCACGTCTGGAGCTAATATCCTTTGGTGCGACAATAATTACCCAGAGCAAACAAAGCTGGGAAGAAATGAGCGCTGCAGAGGCTTTTCTGGGCCCTTCCTCTCAAAGAAAGCTGCTGCCACTTGCTGACACAGATGTCGAGGTCTGCAAGGACCTTGTGAATGCCATGAGCGGAGCGCTGAGCCAGCTGTGAGCAGTCATTCAGGTCCCTGGGACGTTAAAGGTCTGGGGTTTTTTTTGTGCTGCTGAGGAAATCAGTGCATGACATTGAGGGTAGATTAAATATCAGGAAGAAATTATTTGTTCAGAGGGTGGGCAGGCCCTGGCACAGGGGCCCAGAGAAGCTGTGGCTGCCCCTGGATCCCTGGAAGCGTCCCAGGCCAGGCTGGACAGGGCTTGGAGCAACCTGGGACAGTGCAAGGTGTCCCTGCCCATGGCAGGTGTGGAACTGGATGATATTTGAGGTTCTTTCCAACCCAGACCATTCTGTTATGATCTTATGAGATGCAAAAACTGCCCTGCAGCTCTGGGGACAGTTGTGGGGAGCAGCCTGGGTGTCCTTGTGCCATTGGGTATCTGACTGCTGATACTGCCTTGTATCTGTGGGACAAAAAGCCCACCCAGGAGTGGTTCTAAGGACCCTCCAAGGAGCTGGAAAAACAGAAGCATTGATGCAAAACATCATGAAAGAGAGCTTTTCTAATAACACACCCTTCCTGATTTATGAGTTTTCCCCTCTCAGTCCAGCAGAATATGTACAACCAAGATCAAGAGAAGTAAAAACCTTCAAACAACCAAAAAGGCTTATTATAAATAAACATCTCCCTTCTCCTTCTTACACCTAATGCTTTCTCTGGGAACACTGTTGGAAGATCCCCACCAAAATATTCCCTGTTCCCTGTCAGGGCAAGCAAACAGCATCTGCCAGTGACTCTCTCGGGTGCTTTTCCTGTGGTGACGTCTCACTCTCACAGGGACAGGTGCCAAAGGGCACACACTCATCCCTGGCCATGCCCCAAAGAGGAAAATCAAACCCAGGGCAGCCCTGCCTGCAAGCACTTGGCAAAGTCTGTCACTGGCTTTGGAGTCCTGCAAATGTCAGCACTGGGGACTGCCAGGCTTTCCATCCTGGTGCTCCCATCACCAGCATTGCTTCTCCCGCTGGTGGGTAGGGGATCACCTTGGTTCTCCTTTCCCTCCACAGGATTCCTCTCCCTAAAGTGTCCCCTCTGTGACTCGGTTGGGGTGAACGTCCCCTGGACCTCTCGCTGCAAGGTGCCGAGGGAAATCCCTGAGGGATGGGTCTGTCACAACCTGCCTGCTCTCCTTGGTCAGACTGTAGAGCTAGAGCTGCTCTACTTCCCAAAATAAAATCAATATCATTAAAATAATAAAATAAAAATACATCTCTGCTGAATTGGACAGGATGGCAGTTATGGGATATAGAAGAGACGAAAGCCTGAATGTGAGTGTGGAAAAGCAGTGAGTGAGACCTGAGACTGACATCCCTGGGAAGCACATCAGCACAAGGCTAGGAGGGAAAGAGATGATTTTATTCAGGAAATATCTTCACAAGCACTGCAGGCCAACAAACACACATTCCTCAGGGCCAGCTCTCCAGCTGGAGCTGCAGTGCCAGACTCATCCTGGATGGCTGCACGTAAGTCCCCTGATCCCAGCTCTTCCACTTGTACATGCCAATGGATGCCGCTCCCAATTATTTATCAGGCCACACAGCATCAGTGGGATGCCGTGGTCTGAATTCCAGAGTGCACGACCCAAGGTAGCTGGGAATGGGGCAGGAAATACTGCTTACAGCCACACAACTCTTCTGCTGTTTAAAAAAACATCGCTCTCCCAACTGATCAAGCTCTTAAAACCTTAAAACCCCAACCTGGTGCGTGTTGGGGTGAAGAGAAAGGTTCCTGTACAGGGGCCCCAAACCACAGAGAGTATACAAGGCTTGGCACCTCTGCCTTTAACCTTGGATATCTGGAGATGATGCTTTCCCTTGCACCCCTGAGTGTTTTTGGATCCTCTCATGACACTTGGAAGACCCAAATCACTCTGCTCCACAGATGAGTTTTCCATGAATGTGGAGCTCATTCAGTTCCAAACTGCACGCAGCCGTGTGGCTGCCCAATGACAAATTCCTAGGGATGAGTTTTCCCAGGTGGATTTTTTTTCTACTGTCCTCCCAGTTTGAAAGCTCAAATTAGCTGAGTTGTGCTTGCCCGGGTCTGATAACATCTTTTATACCTCTTAAAAGTAGCTACACAATATCAATACCCTGCCCAATACCATTAAGTCCATGTCTGAGCAGAAAAGGAGGAGCTCCTTGCCAGGCATGAGACTGAACCTGGAGTGATCCTGGATCCAAATAAAATCTCTTCTGGAAAGCAAAGCTGCAAGCTGTTCAGCAGACGTGGCCTTATCCCTGCACAGGGAAGAACATGGACAAATGAAAAGACTGCCATGCCCGTCCTGATCTGGTAAAGAAATGGGAATGTCAGCTCAGAGTCCTTCCCTGATAGTGACACATCCATTTAAAACGGGGATAGGCTCCAGGGATCCCAGTTACATTCTTAGATGGCTAGAAGAGTGAGGATGTGTGTGTTGTGTGTGTATAGGAGTCTGGGATAAAGAAAATCACAAGACTGGGGCTGTTGGGAAAGAGGAGGCAGCAAAGGCTGAAGTATTAATCAGGAATTGGATTTTGGGTGAATTTATGTCACACACTCACACTGCTGTTGGGTGGAAGAGATTTTTCCTCTGTGATAACCCATTCAGAACTGGCTTGTCGGGGTGCAGATTCTGTCTGGATTACATTAAGCAGCAAAAAGCAGATTTGTACACTGGAACAAGTTTCATAACACCAGGACAGCCAGAAATTCCCATGTAATGGAAATACTCCACCACATGCTCATTTTATAGATCTATTTCCTCTGACCTGAGGTCAAGGGAGAGACAAGATCATATTTTAAGACAATTCTCATCCCCAACCATCTACAATTCCACAAAGCCAGTGGCCAAAATCCCTGTGATTTTTATGTGACGAGATGGAATTGTTAAGACTTGGTTCTTTTGCAGAACGTGTCAATCCGTGCTCAGGAACAGAGCTATCTGGAAATCCAGATGCTTGGTTTGGGGGAAATTTCAGTGTTTGATATTTGTTTTCTTTCAAAAAAACCCAAACCCAACAACAATAAAAAATGAATGAAAATTTCTGAGGAACTACGAATTTAAAGAAATGAATTCATAGAACCTCCAGTGCAGCGTTGTCTAAAAGGGATCCCTGGGAACCCGAGAACTGCAGCTGACATGGAAACACTTGTTAATCCATGGAGACAGCCCTGGCAACAGTCAGCCACCACGAGATGGATCTGCACTGTGGGACAGCCTCCTCTCTTCCCTTTCCCGAGCTTCCACAGCCACAGCGTACAGAAAATGCAAAGCCCTTGGCTGACAACATTCCCTGGGCTTTCCCTGCACCGAGCCACACAGGAGTTCAGGCAATGGAAATCCTGCACTCCTTGGAATTTATGAATCTGGCTATCTGGAGTGTCTTAAAGTCCTCCAAATGAACATACTCATAGCAGGAAGCCTTGAAGCACAGGAAAATCCTTTCTGGAGCCAGGATGCTCAGGGCTTCCAGGTTAGCAGCGTTGGATCCAGGAGTCAATCCCAGGTTAGCACGGAGCTGCCAAGGTTTCACTCTGATGGCTGCACGGTCAGAAAGCCATGGAAACTTGGCATGGATGGGCTGCCCTGGAGCTACGAGCAGTGATTGAAGTGGAGGCTGTTAAACCTGGGACATTTCCGCTTGGTTTTCCAACTGGCGTTTCCCAATGAAATCCTCCTTCGCGGGCCAGCATCCACACCAGCTACTTGGGAATCTCATAAATTCTGCATAAATGTTTCACTCACTCTGGGCCACTGTGCCCAGGAGAGTGGCAAGTGCTCTGCAGATGTGCAGGAGGCTGAGTCCATGCCCTCAACATTGCAACAACAAAATCAAACGTGACTTGTTTTTATTTATTGCTGACCCTGGATTGACACTGGGGAGCACTGGACCTTCTGGAATAACTCATCAGTGAAGGAGAAAGGGAGAGGTTGCACAGATGGATCTGTTCTCCATTCCCACTTTAACCTCTGCCTAATGGTTTTCTTTTCTTTTTTTTTTCTAACTCCTTCCCGACATATATAATGCACCATTTCCCAGCAATTTAATGCAAGAGATGCAATCAATCACCTGCAGGCAGCTAAAGTGCCAATTCTGGATCTGGAATAGCCATTTTCAGGGTTTGAAAATGCAAATAGAGGCAGGTTTGTGCTTTGCAGCAGCGTGGATGCCACCAGACATTTCAGCCCTGTGCTCCTGGCTGCTGGAAAGGCCAACACTTCCCTCCCCAGCAGTGCTGGATGGGGCACCAAGTCTGCTGATTTGGAAGAACAGAAGTGCTGAAAGCAACAGCAAATTGAGTTCTTATTCTTCTGGTCTCTGATGATAATGGAGAACAAAATGCTTCTATCCAGACAATTCCACTTTCTGTTGGAAGAAAGTTCTTCCAGTTATTGGAGAAGGTCAAATAATACCCTGACAAATGGATATTTCCAGGGATCCAGGGGCAGCCACAGCTTCTCTGGGCACCTGTGCCAGGGCCTCCCCACCCTCACTGTAAAAATTCGCCCTGAAGTCCAATCTCACCCTACTCTCTTTTAGTTTAAAACTGTTGCCCTGGCTGTTGGCAGTGCCCCAGCTGTCCAGGCACTACAGGCCCTGGTAAAAAGCCTCTCTCTGTCTTTCTTAAAAGCCCCCTTTAGGTCCTGGAAGGCTGCAATAAGCTCTCCCTGGAGCCTTCACTTCTCCAGTGAACACCCCCAGCTCTCCCAGCCTGGCTCCAGGCAGAGGAGCTCCAGCCCTGGAGCATCTCCATGGCCTCCTCTGGACCTGCTCCAGCAGCTCCACGCTGTCCTTATGTTGTTCCCCAGGGCTGGGGCAGCTCTGCAGGTGGGGTCTGACCTGAGCAGGGCAGAGGGGCAGAATCCCCCCCTCCCCTGCTGCCCACCTGGGATCAGCCCAGGATGCTGTTGGGTTTCCAGGACACACATTGCTGGATCATGTCCCGTTGTTCATCCACCAGGACCCCAAGGGCTGCTCTCCCTTCATCCCCCAGGCTGTACTCACATCCTGCCCTGCCCCTGCACTGGGCTGTGTACACAAGATGAAATTGGGTGACATTAAACATTTCCCTGGGTGACAAATCAATCCAATCAATTGGGTGACATTAAACATTCCCCTGGGTGACAAATCAATCCAGAGTCCACTGATGGACTCTGTCCCCAGGGAAGGGAGAGGGCTTGGACCAGCCGGGAGATTGCTCCCTGGAGGAGAAGGTGAAGTTGTCTCTGCTCTCCTCACACCCTGGAACATCCAAGATCCTTTGTTCTTTCCTTTCGACCTCCCTTGGCTTGGCTCCCTCAGAGACCTCCTTGTGGAATCGAGGCCTGCTATCAATTAGGCCTGTGAGACAGCTGGTTATGATGTCCTCTTTGATGTCCTGGCACTGAGAAATCCCTGGATGCTCCCACTGAGAGGGAGGAGACAGCCCAAGTTAGGGGCTGGCCCTGCAGACTGTCAGGGCTGACTTGGTCCTCAGCCTGGCAATCTCCCAGGTCATGAACCTGCCCTTGTTCCTCCTCTCCTTTGGCACAGCTGTCCCAGCTCTGGCCACCCTAAGGAGGTTTGGGTGATACCATTCATGCCCAGAGCGCCAGAGAAGGATTTGGAGGTAGCACTGGAAGGACTTTGTCCCTGTGGCTGATCCTGACCTGGTGCCATAAATTTATTGGTTGCCTCTTTCATTCACAGATTGGAGGAGACAAAAACAAATATTAACGTGGAGAAAATCTGTCAAATTGTTTTGGCCAAAGCAGATGAAAGAGAAAGAAAGAATTTGGAAAACAAAGGCGAAGTTTCAATATTGAAATTTTTCTAAGAAAAACTTTGGGGTAGGAAGTAATACACATGTCAAAGCACTTTATACCAAAACTTGCTTACATTTCAGTTTACAAACCAAATCTAATCAAAACTCAAGAGGAAATAGGACACTATGGGTCTATTTGAAAAAGAGTGTTTAATTTTCTTTTGGCCCAACTCTTCCCTCACTATATTCTAAATCTGTTGATAAAGAACCATTATCAGCCTTCTGGATCTCCCCCGGGAGCTTCCACAACCTCATTACCCAACTTTTCACTGAAAACATACACATGTTAATGATTGATATTCTTCTGTGCATCTGCTCTGGACCTCTTGTGGTAGCCCCACAACCTAATGGTGCCCAGAGGTCAACGATTTGCACAGTTAAACTCACAAAAATAAGGCAGTGAAGGCTTTGGAGTGAGGAATCACCATTTTACAACAGGAATTCCAGCTCCTACACACATATTCCTGGATGCAACTGCAGCCCAAACAGATTTTATTAGTAGGAATAACAAATAATGCATTGTTCCCAAATGATCACATTCTTGCATTCTCTGTTGTTTTGCTGTTTGTTTGGGTTGAGGTTTTTTTTTTCCTGTTTGTTAATGGCAATAAACAGCTCGGTTTGCTTTTCCTCTGTGGGCCTTTTCTGAGTGGTTTTGGGGACATTCCCAAATTTAATGGAAACATCTGTCTAGTGGGATGGGTTTTACTCTGTGCCAGTATTTGGGGGAATGGATGGCTTAACGCTGATGTCAGACTTGGTGGCTTTTGCTGAAATCTGCAGGGCCCAAGCTTCACTTTAAGCTGTCAAAACCCGCAGTGGTGTTTCTGCTTCCTGCAGGGAATGACATGGAGCAACAAGCAATCAGGATAACCTGGATTAAGAGGATGAAAACAAGGGAAAACTTGCTAGTGCTGAAACTTTTCTGAGTGACCAGAGCAGCACCAGCAGAATTGAGGAAAGAAAAAGACATTCAGAGTGGGGTGGAGACCAACAGCCACTCAAGGAGGAAGGATTTAACCTTGTGAAGGAAGAAAACAATCTCTGGGTACAAAGATCTCTACAGGTGCCAGGGTGACAACAGTGGTGACCCCAATGCAGACACCTAAATTTTGCTTTGCAAAGCCCTTAAAAGTGGCCACAGCATTGCCTGGGTGCCTGCCAGATCCCTGAAGGGGTTTCCTCACCTATGGCTGGCTCAGTCCCTCTGTTTCTTCATGAGCAAAGTGATTTCTCATGGACTCTGACACCTTTTTCAAACCTATGTGGCAGAGCTGCCTCTTTCATGATTGGGAATAAAATAAAGGTTCCCTGTGAACTTGAAATGGAGTCACTCCTGAGCTTGAGAAGAAGAGTGAGAGGAAGGTGTTAGGAAGTATCAAGAAATAAATAGGGAGATAGAAAAATGGACTTTCTCAAACCATTTTCCTGAGGTGGTTGACCTGGTCCCTCTGGTGACCATCAGGCAGTGTTGGAGAGGGAGGATGGCTCACATCTGGCAGTGGAGCTGAATTTCTTCACCCAGATTTTAGCACTGCCAGATGTGCACTTCAAGTCTTCGAGGTGTGACCCCTCCAGTGACCTGGGGAGATGTATCCAGCTGAGTTTGGAAGGAGGGTCTCATGGAAAGTCCTTTATATGGAACAAAACAGCAGTGAAAAAGAGAAGAAATGAACCCTGTGGGACAACCCCAAGCATGAACTAGGGCATGGCAGGTAGTAACCATTTCCAATTTCTTAGACACTTTTCCTTAGAGATCTCTGTGGCATGACCCAAAATTGCCCAAACCCAGTGCCAAATTAACAGGCAGAGCACCAGAGCTGCACGGCCTGTGCTGAGGGGACATCCACCAGCACAGTCCGGGTGGTTCTCTTCTCCATCTCTTCTCCGGGTGGGAAGAGTGATCCACCAGGACCATTGCTAACGGGGACAGCAGGGTTATCACCACACGGAACTGCTTGCCCAGACGCCCATTTGCCTGGTGAATCTTCAAGAGTTTGAGTGTGAAGTACAAGATTGGTCTCCCAAAGCATCGGTGATCCAAAGGGGAGCATACCCCGATGGATCGGTGATGGAACATGGATGGTAAAGGCATGAGCAGTTCATTAGCTGGGATGGATTTTAGCTGGTTTAATGCAACAAAAAGAGGCTACAGGGGGAGAAGACCTCTGAGCAGCTGTCTGCCAGAAGGGTGAAAGCCGAGGAACTTGAGGAAGATGTCATGCACACAAAACTAATGAATTTGCAGGGAGGCACGGATATGTTCCCCCTGCAAACAATAATGTTTCCAAGAACTGGATGCAGTAAGATCCAGAATGGCCTCTCCAAAGGCACAGCAGCAGAAGTACAGGGACTGGGACACACAAGAAGCTCAAGTGATTTTGAATGGGACCACAGCTGATCCATGGGGATCTGCAATGGCAGTCAATCCTTTCTCAAAATGGTGGCAGCTGCTTCTGTGGCCCCACCACAGCCACAGGGGGGTACAGAAAGGAGGAGAAACAGGAGAAGGGATAACATGAAGAGCTACGAAGGAAGAAGGCGCCTGGGGGATTGCCAATGCACTTGGTGGGATGGCAGACATGATCATATTTCTGCAGTGTTGCTCTCCAATGGCTGATCTGAATTCTGCTGTGAGTCACCCAGCTCTGCTTTGAGCAGTAAATGCCTGGTTTTGGAGCAAATTATTTCTGTTCCATACATTAGGCTGTTAATTTAATCACCTGTGGTTTCTCTGAGTGCTTGCTGAGGGGTGTGCGGCAAGAGTACGCAGGGAAGGAACAGACCTTTTCCAGCTGAACGTGTGGAATTCATCCTGACAGGCTGATGGCCCCATTTAATGTAAACACTCTCCACTCAGCCCCCTTTCCTCCCTGCCTTTGACTCGAGCAGCCCCAGACACTGGGAAAGTTCTGTTTTCAATGTAAATACTTTCCCTTGCCCTGTCGTTGCAGCAGGAAAGTGAAACTGCCCACATCCTCATTCCCCCGACCTTTGGGGGAAGTTCATGGGTCCTTCCTGAAGGACACCAGTGGCCATGCTGCCCACTGGGGTCGTTAAGGGATGCTAATGAATCCCAGGAAGAGTCTGGGCATCACATGTGTTGTAGAATCACAGAATGGTTTGAGTTGGAAGGGACCTTAAAGATCACCCAGTTCCACCCCCCTGCTATGGGCAGGGACACTTTCCAGGTTGCTCTGAGCCCCATCCAGCCTGGCCTTGGGTGTTTCTGAGCTGGTTCTCACATCTCAGCATTAGCAGGTGGGCAAAGAGCTAAAGCTGTGATGGGACAAGTTTTGTGTGCACCAGCACCCTGTCCAACACCTTACAGTCACTACCCGTCCTAAATGGGGAGGCCAAACTGGCAGGCAACTCCATTCTTTCCATTTGTTTAGAAAGTCAGTGGGGTCCTGGAGCACAAGCCAAGTGATGGAGACTACAGAAGAAACAGTCAGGCCAGACCAGTAGAATCAAACAAATGACTTTTCTTCTCTATCTCCATCTCCGCCTGTCAGCAAAAATTAAACCCTTCCTTCAGAGACTCTCATATATGTTTCCTACTATTTCTGCCCTGAAGCAAATGTGTGCCCTTCAATGCTTGGCAGCGCTGTGAAGGAAGCCAGACTGGCTCCTCTCAGGCCATCTAAGCAGGCAGCAGTGACCCCTTTATTTTAAATTTTCAGGACACAGCTTCAGAATCTGCCAGTGGAAAGGTGCATCTGAAAGAAATGTTCGTGCGGGGAGGTTACTGGATGTATTTCACACAAGGGTGTCTGGTTTTCTTCTTAATTTCTTGTGAAAGCAATCCAGGATGGAATCCAGGCCATCTGAAAGTCGGCAGAGAGGTTGCCTATGTGTCCTGTACCACTGCAGATAAATGCCCTGGGACATTCCTCCTGGTCTCTGGATGTCCTTCTAGAAAAGCATGGAGCTTCTCTAGGTCCTGTTTTGCAAGCCAAATGCCACGTGGTTCCCTCATCTTCCTTAGGGATATAATATAATATAATATAATATAATATAATATAATATAATATAATATAATATAATATAATATAATATAATATAATATAATATAATATAATATAATATAATATAATATAATATAATATAATATAATATAATATAATATAATATATAATATACAGTATATAATACATAGTATATAGTATATAGTATACTATGATATACTATACTATACTATACTATAATATAATATAATATAATATAATATAATATAATATAATGTGATATTATATGATATGATATATGATATGATATAATATATATAAGAGAAAAGATATATAATAACTAATATATTATATATAATATCTATATCTATATCTATATCTATATCTATATCTATATCTATATCTATATCTATATCTGTATCTCCCTTCCTTAGGGGTATATATATCCACTGGGGAATATTTTAAGGCAGTAAATTGCAATCCACACCTGGTGAGCAATCGAGCTCTGTTAGGCATGGACAATAATGGGAGATGACACACGGACCTGCTCACAGACAACTCTGCACAGAAATCTTCACCTGTGAGTCTAGTCCCCATTTCTTTGTCTACCTGCACACCAGAAATAATTACGTTCCTTGTCTATCAGAGCCACGGGTGAGAAGGGAAGCACTGATTAAGGAGGTGTTCAGGGAAGGAGACCCAGGGAGGGAGAGTGGTGGCGAGGGAGGTGATGAGATGCAATGGGAATTATTCCCTCCTCCTGGGTGGCTTTCCCAGGAGAACAGAAGCTATCTGTCATATCTGCACCACTATTCCCTACTGCTTTGCCTAAATGCTGTCAAAACTGCAGTCTCCCTGCAGGCAGATACTACTGGGTGCTCTCCTGCCTCCCACATCCATCTGGAGCCACTAGTTTGAGCTGCACCAGTCTAGAAATAACACTACTCTTTGCACAGCCCCTGACACAGAGGAGGCTGAAGCACATGACTGATGGGCTTGTGCACCATGAAGGATCTCAGATAGATCCGTCTGCAAAGAGCCCAGGAGTGCTGCAACTGTGTGGTGCCCCTGGAAGTGAAGCACAGCATGATTTAATCCCAAATGATCCGGCTTTTGCAAGGCAGAAGAAAGGGAGAGATGTAATATTTGGAAAATGCTGTGCTTTCCTTCTTCCTCTTTCTTATTACCGAGAAGGTGGTGAGGCCCTGGCACAGTGCCCAGAGAAGCTGTGGCTGCCCCTGGATCCCTGGAAGTGTCCAAGGCCAGGCTGGACAGGGCTTGGAGCAGCCTGGGATAGCGGAAAGTGTTCCTGCCCGTGGCAGGGGTTGGAATTGGATGCTATTTAGGGTCCAACCCAAACCATTCCATGGTTCTATAATAATCTCTGAGTGAGGAATATACAGAAAACAAAGTGTGATGTCAAGTCACTGTTTTCTTCCCCAAATTCCCACAAGCCTATGGCTGGCTGCCAGCTGGACTTCACACCGAACCCTCACAGCTTTCCAGATAATTCCTATGGAACGGACCCTGGGAACAGAAAGAACCCATGGCTGAAAAACCTTTCTGGTGCAGTTTGGCAAGTGTCTCCGGGAGAGCTTGGCTTCAAGGGCTGAGGTTCAAGAGCTGGAAGCTGCTCTGAACCCAAGTCCTCTGCTCTCTGCACTCAAACCAGGACAGGGCGCAGCTGATGGTGCCACCACTGCTGTGTTCTGTGTGCCCCAGGCCCTTCCAAATCACATTTCTGAGAACACAGCCGGGGAAGAACACAGGTGTCAGGTCCCCTGGCTGGCACTCAGGTGAGAGGGCAAGAAATAAAACCATTGCCAGCTTCATCTGGTGACCTAGGGGCCCAAAGCTGAGTCTCTGGATTTTGGGGTCAGTGCCCTCCATGATCCCTGTCATTACTCTTGAGCTATTTCTCAGTGATTTGTGGAGCTGGTCTGAGGAAATCTGAGCTGGAAAACAGCCAGGGATGAGATGTGGCACAAACCCACTGTGCTGGTGACATCCTCCCCTCGGCAATGCCTGGCAGCACACCATTCTTCTGCTGCAGGGGACATTCCCAGCCCTTTCGCAGTCCTGCTGCCCTAACCTCCTCTTGCCTCACTGCCACAAAGATAACCCAATTCCTCACTGCCTTTATGCTACAAACCATCGCTTTTAGCCTTAGGATATGGTTTTCCCTAATTATAAACAAATTTATTTCTTATCTTCGCTCCACCTAAATGCCTTCACCAAGGTCTTGCCCCTGTCTCCTGGACTGAGCTCTGGCATAGCCCTTCCAGCAAAGTCTGCAGCAGGATTCTTGTGCAGTGGGGTCTGGCCCCTGCTCACAGTTTATATAATTGATCCTTTAATTGGACATCTCTTGCAGGGCTTCCTTATGGCTATATTTTTTTCCCATCATGGACATTTTTTGGAAGGTTTGCAGCTTCGTTCTTGCAGCCTTGCATTGCAACAGCCTTGCAGGGGAACACAGCCAGGAGTTCTTTAATTCAGGAGATCAGGCAGGGAAACCCCAGCGATTTGCTCCAACCTCTGATTCACTGGGGGAAATACAGATCCCATTAACCATGACAAATAAACAAACCCCTGGACACAAGAGGAGCAGGTTTGATTCCAGATCCTAAAACCAAGTGGCACCAACAATCCCATGTTCCTACAGCTCCAGGCACACTCCTTGGGCAGATTTGTGTTGGAGAGAGCTCTCTGGGGCCAGTCCTGTATTCCCTATCCCCTGCTGATCTTCCTTTACTGAATGCCATCAATATGCTCACTGTGAACAGCAGGAAAAGCAGCTTGGTCCAATTCAGGGATTTCCCTCAGCAGGAATCCCTTGTAAATGTTTCTTTTTGAATTTTTTTTCCCCCCAGCTACTGGAGGGGGGTAAAAATAAAAGTTGCATTTCAGGGGCCTTAATGACTGAGCTGTGAATTGCCTCGGGCTGGAAAGTGCCCAGGAGGAGGAAATGCCCTCTCTTGATGGAGCTGACAATTGGTTTTCTGCCACCAGATCTGGAGGTTCTCAGGCTTGGTTCCAAACGCATCAGCTACAAGCCCTCTTGGAGAAAACCTATTCATTAGGAGCAGCTAAAAACCCATATCCTGTTCCAGCCACTCCAGTTAATCCATCCCTGCGCTGATCTCACCCATAAATTATGGTGCAGGGAGAAGTACAGTCTTCTGTGTGATTCTCCAAATCAGAGAACGCAGGGCAGGCAGAATCACAGAATCACAGAACTATCCAGGCTGGAAAAGCCCTCTAAGATCACAGAGTCCAACCATTCCACGTGCCACATCCTCATGGCTTTTTAACCCCTCCAGGGATGGGGACTCCCCCACTGCCCTGGGCAGCCTTTGTGAATATTTGACAGCCTTTTCCATGATGATATTCTTTCTAAACACCATCCTAATCAGTGAACAAAGCTGATTCAAAACTAGAATCATAGAGTCCACTCAACACAGCAAGGGTCAAGTTATCCCATAATGAATGATGGAAATAAACCTTCTGCTTTTTACCTACAAAGACAGAGACCTCAAGAACCAAACTCTGTGTTTTGCCTGTCATCTTTCTCAGGTTTGTCCATCTCATGTTGTCTCACATTTGGCAGGACAAACTCAGCTTGTTACGGAGACACAGAGTGGAAAACTTTAACAGATAATGTTTGACACCAGAAAATGGGACTTTATTCCAGAAAAGTCCCATAATGTTAAAAGGTACTATCAGCCCTACCTAGAACACAGCACAGTAATCACAGCAGGCAAAACTCCTATTGATCAATCAGAAGATAATTCAGGTTGCTTTCCCAAGGAAATACACTTGTTTTGTTAAATATAATAAAACCACCAGACCTGGCTTAATATAGATAAATTTAATGTTGCGTGGTGTGCTCTGGTATTGGTTACGAAAATCCCGTTGAGACATTTTGTAACATTTTGCTCACTGAATCCCAGTAGTTTCAAGTTTTCCAGGGTCTATTTTTTCCCTGTTTGTGGCACATCCCTTACTGCAACTACCTCAAGATGCGTCAGGACTCTGCCACATAAAAACGGACATTTGGCTTTAAATAGCTTTATTTGGTGGTGTGGTGGGTGGGCTGGAAGCAGAGTAATCCCATACACAAGTCATGGAATATCTGGGTCCTACTCCCAATCACTGCATTGCTTTGGCCAGGTGGAAGCAGAGCAGATGTTCAAATTTGGGTGTCCAAATCATAAATTAAGGTCCAGAATGAGGCATCTGTTATAACAGTAAAAACTCCACTGAGCCCCTCTATCCATAACTGGCCTCTCACACAGGTAATGGGTAGTAAACACTTATTTGGGCTTCAAATAATTGTTTTTGTCTGATTATTTCCAAACAAACACTGAGTGTTTCTCTGTTTTTCTGCACCCTGGTGTCTTCTGCACTTGGGCACATGGAGGGAATCAACACTGTCTAATGCTTTGGCGGCATAATTTACTCACAGGCTCATTATCCACGTGCCTACCTGCAATTCCCTCCTGTGCCCTCCTGCAGGATGGGAAAGTGTTTTCCCTGGAGAGAAACCCAGCTCCCAGGTTGTTTTTCCACAGAGTTTCTCTAGACAGACACAATCACTGCAGGTGAATCCGCTGCTCCTCGGGAGCTTTCCCAGAGGGACACACACCCCCACATGTCCCTGTGCCATTCCCACTGCACACATCCCTGCTGTCATGCCCTAGGAATGACACTCTGGAAGGCTGCATCACAGCCCTGATGTTATTGCAGACACCCTGAGTGGGAAAAAGAGAAGCAGAAATCACATCTGAGGGCTGCTCTGAAGCAAAAGCAAAATATGTCAGGGAAAGCAATGGATTTCCCATCACTTTAATGCTTTGAGAATAGTCTTGAAATGGCTCAGGAATGGTTTGGGGCCAAGTGTTTTTCAGAAAGGGAGATGGGCTGGAAGATCAATCCATCCATTCATCCAGTCATCCATCCATCCGTCCATCCATCATGCATGCATGCATGCATGCATCCATCCGTCCATCCACCCATCCATCCGTCCATCCATCCCTCTATCCATCCATCCATCCATCCATCATCCATCCATCCATCATCCATCCATCCATCCATCCATCCATCCATGTCCATCCATCCATCCCTCCATCCATCCATCCGTCCGTCCGTCCGTCCATCCATCCATCCATCCATTCCCTACAATTCCATGAATTTATGCTAATTTGGCATCAGCCCATTTGATGGAAACATCTTTGGCGCCCCTTGCCTGCAAAATGTTCAATAAATCCAACCAGAGCTTGGTACCCAGCAGCTTTTGAGGCCTCATGTCTTTGCTGGTGTTTTTAATCAATGGATGGTTCCCATGAACCAGGACCAATGGGAGAATTGTGGCAGATGGAGTGGTTCATCTCAGCTGCTCTTGTTCCAGTTTGATCTGATGCTCTGGGTCATAGATAATTATTCCAGAGCCATCTGCATTCCATTTTCCATCTCAAACCTGCCACTTCCACCACAAGTCAGAAAATCCCAGGAGATACAAGGAACTGCCCTGACAATCAAAGTAATTAAATCTTTCATCCTCCCACTTTCAAACTACTGTTTCCTATCAGGTCCTCCTGTGCACAACAACACCAAGGAAGTTTGTTTTTTTCTGGGATTGTGTCTTGTGGTGGATTTTCAGTGAGTTTTCTGATGTCTAACAAGGGACTGAGCCCACTTTGAACCTTTCTTCTGTGAGGGAGAGTATAAAAGTTTCCACTCCTTTACCCATCTGTCCATTTTTATAGGAACTTGAGATATTAGAGCACTTTTAGCACTTTCTCAAATGCGACTGGGGGTGATGATGGACTGCATCCACAGCAGTGTGATCAGGTCAGGAGAGGGGATGGGGCTTGGAGCCACCTGGTCTAGTGGAAGGTGTCCCTGCCCATGGCACGGGGTGGAATGAGAGGAATTTTCAGGTCCCTTCCAAACCAAACCACACTGTGATTCTACCACAAAAGAGTTCATCCAGTGGTGAGTTCATCACAGGCACAGAGTGAAACATAAGCCCTTTTTCTGCTAGAAGGTCTTTATCATGCTAAATGCACTCTTATCAGATTAGAATTAGGTTCTCCATTTCTACCAGAACAGACTTGGTCTCACAAGAAATGCGCTTTCACCTACAGTGTTTTCCCCACCATTTTTTTACAAGTCCCTGAAGCTGAGCACAGCTACGGTTCTGCAAAATACTTTGAGAAAGGACTCCTGCCCTATGTCAAAGAGCATCTACAAATATATTTATGTTCTGGCTTGGAGGAGACCTTTCAGAGCCTGGCTGGTGTGGCAGCTGCCTTTCCTTCAGGCTGCAGGTGGAAAAGGCAGTACAGTTCTTCTGAATCACACCTGAAAATGAGCAGCAGCTTCCACTGCAAACACAGCAAGTCACCAACCCAAGGCAAATATTAGACTGTCAGGGTCTGGAGGGTTTTATCTGTACTGAGGGATCTCTTCAGTCCTTCCTGCTCTGGGTAAGCTGCTGCTTGTGGATGGGCACTGCGAAGGAAGCCTTGAGGTGTGGCCTTTGCCCTTGTGTGGCACTAACCTTGGTGCTTTGTCACCATGTGCCTTTCTCACACCACTCTTGATTTCTGACCAAATCCAAAGAATAACAAACATGGGAGCCCAGACTAGACCGTGCTTAAACGCACAGTCACTGAGGTCTGTAAATCACCATCCTCGTTACCAGCTAGTCCATCCTTGATCCCAAGGGATGGTTGTTTCCTCTTAGATGCTTCTGGAGTGCTGATGGAGAAGATCTTTACCTCTAGTCCTGGGATGGTCCTATCTGAGGACTCACACTGACTTCATGGTCTCCCCAGCTGAAGAGTGATGGCAATCAGGACTCCATCCCTCCTCCCATTCCTACTTCCTTCCTTTTTGATCAGGTTTGAGAAAGCAGGGGACTATCTACCTATGGGGATTCTGGTTCTGTGACCACCTGGCACGGGTGTCCTACTGCAAGAACACTAACTTTTAACATGACTTTCCATTAGCAGAACAGCCAGTGGAGCCTCTGTGGAGTCACAGAATTGTCAAAGTTGAAAAAGCCCTCTGAAATAATTGAGTAAAAAATCCAGACTAGGATATATCCCACTTTCCTGCAAATACCTGCAGTGCAGACTGCAGCTCGTTAGTTGTGCCTGGATGATTTCACAGTCATAGAATTGTGCTATGGTTTGGGTTGGAAGGGACCTTCAACACCATCCATGCCATGGGAAGGGACACCTTCCACTGTCCCAGGTTGCTCCAGCTTGGCCTTGGACACTTCCAGGGACAGCCACAACTTCTCTGGGCACCTGTGCCAGGGCTGTCCCACCCTAACAGAGAGGAATTTCTTCCCAATATCCCATCCAACCCTGCCTTCTGGCAGTTTAAAAACACTGCCCCTTGTCCTATCACTTTCTGCCCATATAAGAAGTCAATCTTCCTCCTTTCTATAAGCCTCCTTTAGGCACTCGAAGGTGCTGGAAGGTCTCCCTGGAGCCTTCCCTTCTCCAGGTGAACATTCCCAGCTCTGCCAGGCTGGCTCCAGGCAGAGGGACTCCAGTTCTTTGACCATCTCCATGCTCTGGGACAACCAAAGGGACACGAACCCTATGCCAAAAATCAGCCGTGGAACTCCTGGCCCCACATCTCTGGAAAGTCTCCAGTTGTGTTCTCCTGACAGATGTTTGCTCAGGGAAGAGGAACCCTGCCACAAATCCCAGAACCACCTCCCAGCATCCCCTGACAGCAGCTTGGGAGAGCTCCCTGCACATCTGGCAAAGACACAACCTAAACGTGAGCTACAAACTTGGAATTCATCTTGGGTTGAACAACCCGCTGCTTGAAGAACCTCATTAGCTGCAGAAGCTGTTAATTGTATTTAAACTCCTGGTGGTAACATCCCATGCTCAGGGACTGTGATCACACATCCAAGAGGGAGTTAAATTACTCATCTGATAAAATGACTGTGGAGGTATCAGGGAGTTTGAGCTGATTTAAAGAAAAATCATTGTAGATTATTCGAGCATGGAGAAACGGCTGGCAGCATTTAGCACAAACATAGCTCCTGTTATTTAAAACTTTGGATTATTTCAGCTTTTCAGCATTGATGTAATGAATATTAGTGCGGTGTAACTAATGCAGGAACTATTCTGCAGAGAGTTGCAGACTCAGAAATACAGAGGACGGAGCGAGTACGGAAGTTTCCAAGTGCTGAGAGACTTTTAAGTGGAGCTGAGAGTCTTTTATCACTTGAAAAATTTACTTTTACTAAAAAGTTTAATCAGACATCAGTGAACAGTTTGACTCAATGATGGCTTCTTGCAAATCCACGTCAAAGAGAGAAAAAAGTCAAAACATTTGGATATTTTCAGAAGAAAATAGATCACTTATTCATTTCACTTTGATGCGATTTGAAGGCTCAATTTGAAATGTCTCTGAATACTGACTTTATAAATAAATTCCCATTTCCCTGTAAGTTGAAACAATACATTTCTATCCAATTGAAAGTTATTTTGTTTTTCACAGGAGTTTCACTTTCATTTAAAATGTGCATCAATATAGTTTTCAGTTGGTCCCAAATTCTTTCACCTAATTTTGTCTAATGAAATAAATAAAATCCATTCTACTTTACCACTTAGAGAATTAGCCTCAGCATGTTTCAGTTTGTGGATTTAAAGTAAAATTTACTGATTTCTGCAAGTTCCAGACCTATCTCCTGAGCTTAGAAGTTTAGAATCTCCAAGATTAGAAGTTCCTGTTCCCCTCCCTGACAGCACTGAATAATTCTCAGATTTGAATAGGAAATTGCAATTAATAAAAGGGGGAGGGGAAATAGAAGCAGAATATTCTGTAGTCATAAAATAAATGAACTTTTGCTGTGTTTATATTATACATATAATACGGCAGGAAGTAAAGATCAAAGCTGTGTTTATAAAGGACTTGGCAAGTTGTGTGCTTGGAGGAAGCAAATGGGTTCATGGGAGGTACAGAAAGAATGAAGTTTGGATTTTCAGCTGGTGGAAATCAGTGTTCCTCCTTTGACTTCTCTGATTTACATCACCAGAGAAGCTGGCTGAAGGGTTTCAAGGCAGAACAGATATGGTAAAACAAAATAATTTTTTTTTCTCCTGAAAAGGACTTGCCTGAGGTTCCTTCTCTATTTCAAAGTACTGGGAGTAACTCAGAGGAACAGGATTTGGATTTTTAGCTTCATTAGCTGAAAGGTTATCAGGTGGTTGGAACTAGATGAGCTTTAAGGTCCCTTCCATCCCAAACCATTCTGTGATTCCACGATTTTAGGGTGCAAAGGTGCAAACGAGGTTTGGAGCTGCTTCCTTCCCTGGTTGGCCAAGGAGGGGACCATCGGAATGGGGCTGCCCAGAGAGCTCAGCCTTCAAATACTAGCATCTCCCTGAGCCCCACAATTTCCAAACTCTTTATTTTTAGGTTACACCACCTTCCCTCCACTCCCCTGATCACTGAAAGGGAAACTGAGGCATGATCAATCAGGAGAATTCATCTCGGGTCTTGCAGGGAGAGGAGTTCAGTGCAGCCTGGCTGCTCCCTGCCTGAGTTACACCATCAGCTGCAGCACTCCCATAGGGTGAAAATTCCTCACAGTGCTGATTTTGCCCACATTGAGAGCTGAGATAAACTCCCCAAATCCCACCCTCAGCCAGAGGGAGAAACCGGAGCGAAGAGGTAGCAGACAGCAGCGTGGTGAGAGCAGCCACGCACAGCCCTGATTCACCACTCCAGAGACACCTCAGCTCCCGAGGCACCGCAGATCCGAGGGAATGATCCCACTGGAGGTGTGCCACAGCCCTGGGCTCCAGCTGTCCCTGGGGACACAGCCCCAGTGCTGGAGGGAGCTAAGAACCTCAAAATCTGTGCTGCAGTCACGACGCTGTTCCCACTGACTTTAGAGGCAGCCCCGAGCAAGAGGATTTGAAAAGCCCTGAGAAAAAGTGCAGCCCCAGCTGGAATGAGTGCTCCCCTGGCCGCAGGGCTGGTGGGACACGAGTCCCCGTGGGCTGTGGGACACGTGGGTCCCAGCTGGCAGATGGAGTGACAGACCTCTCTGCTTTGCTGAGCTCTATGCCAAGGCTGCTGCTGATATTCAGGAGTTGTTTTAATCTCTTTTTTCCCCGCTCCAGGTTTAGCTGCAGCATTCCAGAAGGTTAATCAGGTCCCCCGAGCTGGGTGCCTGCTGTTAGGGGATGTTGCTTTGGACATCACACGTCCCCGGTGGGCTCTGTGCCTGCTCAGCCTCGGGGAGCATCCTTTTCACAAGCAACTTGCCAAAACTTTAGAGCACAGCTCGTGAGACAACCCTAAACGAGCACAAGGGCACTACAGCAGGGCCACAGCTCCTGGGGAGGCAGATCAGTCCTGGAAAATCACTTGGGATCCTCACCCACCACCCTTATGGATAATACCTGGTCCTGCTCCACGTCCCTGCACAAGAGTAGCATCCCGGGAAGTCAAGGGGATTTGTGCTTCAGACTCTGATACACTCCTTGGAGGGATAAAACCTCACTCATCTCCAACAGAGATGGGAGCCCTGGACCCACAGAGACATATCCAGGTGTAGTTCCCAAACAGGGAGAAAGGGAAGACAGCAAAACTCTTTGGAGACCACTGTGCCATATAAACAGCCTGTTTGGGAGCTGCTTCCTCCTTAGCCTGAACTTCGTTAGTTAAAATGCTGAACACAGAGTGAATTAATTAAAGCAATTATTATGCTGCTATTTTATACATTTGCGATCTACTTTGATTGATTATATGACTTTGGTTAATAAATATTGAATAAGTGTTAATTAATTGAATTAATTCATCGCTGGTTTATTCACCTACCAGTTACCTATCCCTCAATTCCATGTGTGAGCTGTGTCCTGAAAAGTTTGTCCCAAGGAGCAGGTCCCCAGGGGCTCAGCCACAGGCAGCAGGGCTGGGATGGGGTCACTTACCAAAAGGCAGGATGAAGAAGAAGGGGAACCAGCAGAGGATGAAGACACCCACGACGATGGCGAGAGTCTTGGCTGCTTTTTTCTCCCGGGAGAACTTGAGGAGCCGCACGGAGAGGGAGCTCCTGAAGTTGTGCCCCTTGCTCCGGGTGCTGGAGAGAGGCTCCTCCAGCACGCTGCGGCAGTGGATGCGCAGCACCACCTCCATGGACTTGTTCCTCTCCTTCTTGACCCCTGCCTCCAGGCTCCGGGTGGTCCGCCTGGCCACCACGTAAATCCTGAAGTACATCACCAGGATGACCATGAGGGGCAAGTAGAAGGAGAAGAGGGAGGAGAAGAGGGCATAGCCCGGCTCCTCCGTGATGCTGCAGATGCTCTCATCCGGCGGCGGCGGCTCCTTCCAACCCAGCAGTGGCCCGATGGAGATGACCATGGAGGAGAGCCAGACCACCACGAGGATGACCCCCGCCTTCCTCTCGGTCATGATGGTGGGGTACTTGAGGGAGTACTTGACGCCGATGTACCTGTCCACGGAGATGATGCACAGGCTCATGATGGAGGCAGAGCAGCACAGCACGTCCACCGCCGCCCAGATGTTGCAGAAGATGCGCCCGAACACCCAGAAGCCCAACACCTCCAGCGTGGCCGAGAAGGGCAGCACGGTGGTGCTGAGCAGCAGGTCGGCGATGGCCAGGTTGACGATGAAGTAGTTGGTGACCGTCTGCAGGTGCCGGTTGCAAGCCACCGAGAGGATGACCAGGATGTTCCCCACGATGGCCGAGAGGATGAAGACGGCCAGGAAGACCCCGACGCCCACCGCCTGCACATCCAAGGCGAAAGTCAGCGTGGTGCCGTTGCCCTCGGGGGTCTCCTCCCCTTGCAGCCCCCAGGACCGGTTAGCAGCGCCCTGGCTGCCTTGTCCCGTCCGGTTCCCACTCAAGCTGCCATTGCTCAGCTCGGGGAAAGTCATTGTAGAAAAAGTCCGGGCTCCATGGAGGGCGAGCAGAAAGCGGTGCCGAGGCGCAGCTCCCCCGGCATGATCCCCGGCCGGCAGCCCCCGCCAAGACACGCTCCGCACCTCGCTCCCCCGGCCGGGTGGAGGGATGGAGGGAGGGATGGACGGAGGGATGGAGGGAAGGAGAGATGGAGAGAGGGAGGGAGGGCAGGACGCGCTGCCCGTCGCCCCCGCCGCTTCACGCCGTCCGTCCGCGCTGCCCCCCGTCCCCGCTGTCCCCGCTGTCCCCGCTGTCCCCGCCGCTCAGCCCCGCCGCCGGCCCGCCCGGGGGGGCAGCGCGGTCCGAGCACCCTCGCCGCCCTCGCATGCTCCGGGGGCTGCGCTGGGCACGGCCGGCAGCGCCCGGCGGCTCCGCGGCTCCGCGCTCGGAGCGGAGCGGAGCGGAGCGGCGGGAGGGGCCGGACGGGCCGGGGGCGGGGGGAGCCCCGCGCGTCAGGTGCCGGGGAGGGGGAGGAGGACGAGGACGAGGAGGAGGAGGCGGCAGGGCTGCTTTGCAGGACGAGGCGAGCCGGGGCAGAGTGAAACCGGCAGCAGAGCAGGCGGGGAGAGGTGATGGAGGGGCTGCAGGCGAGATGATGGAGGGGCTTCAGGAGAGATGATGGAGGGGCTTCAGGAGAGATGATAGAGGGGCTTCAGGAGAGATGATAGAGGGGCTTCAGGAGAGATGATAGAGAGGCTTCAGGCGAGATGATGGGGTTCAGGAGAGATGATGGAGGGGCTTCAGGCACGCTCTGGGGGGAAACAACCCCCGTGGGAGTCTCGCAGCAGTGGGTGCAGCCCCCGGGAGGGTCTCGCAGCAGTGGGTGCAGCTTCAGGAGGGGTCAGGCAGCAGTGGGTGCAGCTTCAGGAGGGGTCAGGCAGCAGTGGGGTGCAGCTCCCGGGCGGGTCACATAGAGGTGGGGAGCAGCCCCAGGAGGGCGTCACATAGCACTGGGGTGCAGCTCCAGGAGGTTCACTCAGCAGTGGGGAGCAGCACCCGGAGGGGTGTCACAGCCCTGGGGTGCAGCCCGCGAGGATCACTCGGCATTGGGGTTTGACCGGGGGGGTCTCGCAGCCCTGGGGTGCAATCCCAGGAGGATCACTCAGCCCTGGGCTTTGCCCGGGGGGGTCACTCAGCCCTGGGGTGCAGCCCCAGAGAGTCACTCAGCCCTGGGCTTTTCCCCGGGGGGGTCTCGCAGCCCTGGGGTGCAGCCCCAGAGGGTCACTCAGCCCTGGGGTGCAGCCCCAGAGAGTCACTCGGTATTGGGGTTTGCCCAGGGGGGTCTCGCAGCCCTGGGGTGCAATCCCAGGAGGATCACTCAGCCCTGGGGTACAGCCCCAGAGGGTCACTCAGCGCTGGGCTTTGCCCGGGGGGGTCTCGCAGCCCTGGGGTGCAGCCCCAGAGGATCACTCAGCCCTGGGGTGCAGCCCCAGAGGGTCACTCAGTCCTGGGGTGCAGCCCCAGAGGGTCACTCGGCGCTGGGCTTTGCCCGGGGGGGTCTCGCAGCCCTGGGGTGCAGCCCCAGAGGGTCACTCAGCCCTGGGGTACAGCCCCAGAGGGTCACTCAGCCCTGGGCTTTGCCCGGGGGGGTCTCGCAGCCCTGGGCTTTGCCCGGGGGCGCAGCGCTCCCGCCCGTCACCGCCGGAGGGCAGCAGAGCGCAGGCTTTGCCGGCGGGTCCTGTCCCCTCCCGGCGCGGGGTCCACTGAGACCCCCCGTGCGTGACCCCGCGCAGCATCCGCCAGGAGAGTGCCCTGCCAGGCTGGCGTGTGCCCCCCGAGCCTCAGCATGCCACCAGGAGACTGCCCTGCCAGGCTGGCGTGTGCCCCCCGAGCCTCAACATGCCACCAGGAGAGTGCCCTGCCAGGCTGGCGTGTGCCCCCCGAGCCTCAGCATGCCACCAGGAGAGTGCCCTGCCAGGCTGGCGTGTGCCCCCCGAGCCTCAACATGCCGCCAGGAGAGTGCCCTGCCAGGCTGGCGTGTTTCCTCCCACTCCGGGCCTCAACATCCCACCAGGAGAATGCTCTGCACAGTTATCATGTCCCCCTAAGCCCCATCATCCCACCAGCAGAATGCCCTGCCAGTCTGGCATGTCACGCTAAGCTCCATCATCCCCCCAGGAGGATGCCCTGCCTGTCTGGCATGTCCCCCCCAACGCCAGCAGCCCACCAGGAGAATGCCCTGCCAGTCTCACATGTCCCCACCAAGCTCCATCATCCCACCAGGAGAATGCCCTACAAGTCTGACCCGTCCCCCCCCACAGCCCCAGCACCCCACCAGGAGGATGCCCTGCCAGTCTGGCATGTCCCCCCCAGTGCCAGCACCCCACCAGAAGGATGCCCTGCCAGGCTGACAGCTTTCCTATTTTGTCCCACGTCCAGGGCTTCCATCAAGCATCCTTCCCATGCCAAACCCTGCCCCTCCCAGTCCTGACACCCCAACCCAGGCATCCTGCTCGGGGTGCAGGCGTGGGGTGCCCCTCAAGAGCTCCTTCCCAAAGCAGAAGGGACAGCCAGGGTCCTCCATTCAGGGACAGCTCCATGCCTGTGACCGAGCCCTGCGGCAAGGCTTGGACGCAGCAGCTTGTGACTAAAACATATAGGAACATATTTCTGGCTAATTTAAGCAGGGCTGGGTTTTTTCCCACTGATAAAAGCAGATCCTGTTTACACTGCTTTCCTCCCTGTGACCTGCCTCCATACATTGTGATGGGGACTGACCCCAGTGGTGAACAGGGGCTCTCCCTCAGCTTCTTTCTACTGTACACAGGAAATATTTCCTTGGAGTGTGTTTATCCAGGATTTTTCTACTATTTTTTTCTTAATAAAAAAGTTATTTTAAAGGCCAGTCCAAGTGGACAGTGGGGTGATTTAACTGCTGACAGAGCATGGGAGATCTGTGGATTCACTGGGTATGAGAGTGGACAAAGAACATAATAGCTTATTTATTCCTTTATTTTCCTTTATAACCATTGCAGGAATTGACACATACTTCATTTTCCTTATTTCTTTCATGCACTTTTTTCTTCCTTAAGATTCCACCCAACTTCCTTGAGCTGGTTTTTCGGACCTGCTGAGAAGAAAACTGAAAAATACAAGAAAATAGGAACAAATACTGCACAAGGAAAATGTTCATAAGGATGGTTTTGCTTAAAATAACCCACCCAACAAACCCTTAACAGCTTTTTTAATGTGGAGTTAAAAAAAAAAAAAAGCCCAAACACCCAACACTTGAGGTCAAATTATTCATTTTCCTTATGTTTTGATGAAAACATGTCAGCCACCAAAATGAAGGATCGTTTCTTGCTGGGATGGTAAACCCAGCATGGGAAGATATCATCCCATGGAATTTTGTAGCCCTATCTTTGCAGCAACGCAGATTGCTGTGGAGATAAATATATCTCATCTAATCTATCCAGTGACACCCAGAGATAAAGAAAACATGTGCCTCTCTCCAAAGTGAAGGCTGGACTGAAGCTTCTCATGCACAGCAGGATTTTAACCACGTAGGAAGAGAAGAGAAGTCCATTAGGATGAAGATTTTGCATCTGCCCTGATCCCACCCTCCCTGGGTGAGCTCTTCTCATCTTCTGGTGTCCCCAAAGACAACTCGTCCCTGTTGCTGAGAGGTTTTTGCTGGCGTGGACTGCGGGGTTTGAATGGGATGCAAAGATGGGATGGGAGAGCTGAGGGGGCAATTTTCAGTGGGGGTAAAAACCTGGGGGCTGCCGTGTCTGCCCCAAGCACACAGAGAACCCTTGAGGTGGCACTGATGCCTTTCCCTCCCCACCAGGGCGGGGAGAGATCGCGTCCTGTGCCGTCACTGATCTCAGCTGAAGAACATCAGCAGCTCACCGCCATTCCCTCACCTCCTCACCTTTCATCTGTCTCCGTGTTTCTCTCTAAATCAGGGGCATTATGGTTGATTTAAACTAACGAGGAATAGGTTTATTCTGGTGCATTTAAACCCAAATAAAAGTGTTGGGGTAGGTCTGTGTGGAGGAACTTGAAGTGAGCACATGGAGGTCTGTGAGAGTCTGGGATCTTGTCAATCAGGAGGTACAACTCTCTCCCTCTTGGTGTCTTACATCCCTTTCGTCTCTCTATTTTCACCCTTTGGGGGCAGAGGTTATCCTGGGATTTACGTGGTGCCATTTGGTGATGCGAGCAGGGCTCTTTGGACAAATGAAAACACACATACACACCTGGTGAACAGTGTTTGCCACACTGTAATTACATATTACACCTGAGTCTTGGAAAGGAAAGGCAATTTTTTGGTTCAAAACACCAGAGCTTGAAGGAATTTGATCAACATTTGCTCGCACTCCAGGGTTTATAACAAGGAGAGTGGTGCCCTGGGTGGAAGGTGTCCCTGCCCATGACGGGGGGTTGGAACTAAATGATCTCTCAGGTTCCTTCCAACCCAAACCATTCCATAATTCTGTGATTCTGCCCTTGCTCTGCAGAGGAACATTAGCCACGGTGCATGTGCCTGCAGCATCTCCTGGATCCAGAGCTGGGGGAAATGGATCCTGCTCACAGCCACAGAACAGTGGCAAAGTAATAATATTTAATTGTTTGTAAAGGTGGGTTTGCCTTGCCTTGGGCAGGGCATCCAAAATTCCTCTGGGAAGCCAGGATCAGCCTTCGCTGCTTGTCCCTCTGAGGTCACATCCAGCTCTGTTGCCCCCTGTGTCCAGCTGAGCCCAGGCCTTTAAGCATATTAAAAATTGGCTAAAAGTGATTGCAAAGGATGGTTCAAACCTGTCCTGCTGCATCTTTTGTTTCCAAATGTGGGGGCTCTGGACAAATTGGAGATCAGGACAGTAGTGAGGAGAGGTAATGGGCAAAATCTGGACTGGACAATTGCTGCAGAGCATTAGAATTGTGGGGAATTTTGATTTTAATTGTGAATGAGGGGCGAACTGTGTGCAAATTGTCCATCTTGGCTGGTGTTGTGATGTTATTCTTTTTCAACCTAAATGATTCCATGATGTTATTTTGACTTTCGTGTGGTGAACCCTTGTTGTTGACCTAAGTGAAGGTTTTGTGATGAATGCAAGTTTTGTTGGTATTTTTGTATTCTTGCAATTTTGTTTAAGTCTGGGAAAAATCAGGCTACTCTTTGAATATTTATGGCTTAATTAATGAAGTGGGAAGGAGAAGGAAATACTTTTGTTAAGTGAATGATAAAGGTGGGGGAAAAGAAACTTTGATCATCCTCTAATGAGATCTACCTAAAAATGCTCAGACATGGATTACAATTCCCTGTCCCTTTGCCCTCCTGCTCCCACAAACCATCCCAGCCACTATCACGCCAATGCCATTACTACATTCACCATTTTTCCCCAGTTTTCTGCTTTTCATGTGAATGTGGCTGCACTGGGTATGGTTTGCTTTTTAATTGTTTGCTCCCCTTTGCTCCCAGAGCACACATGGGATGGACAATGGTGATCTGGTCCAAGCCTCTCCCCCGAAGATGGATTTGTCTTTTCCAAAACCTCCCTTTGTGGTGGCTTTCTCCTCCTTCAGTGGCCTCCCTCTCCTCTTGGTTAGAAGGCTCTTGGTCTAGTCTAAACTTTCTTTGCTTCTTGCCAGCTGATGCAGAGAGCAATTTATTACCTTCTTCTTACAGGTTTTTAATTTAATTTTGGAGCAACTGAATAGGAAAAGAATGGAACAAGAATGGTTTGGGTTGGAAAGGACATCAAAGACCATCTCTTTCCAATCCCTGCCATGGGCAGGGACGTCTTCCACCATCCCAGGTTGCTCCAAGCCCTGTCCAGCCTGGCCTTGGACACTCCAGGGATCCAGGGGCAGCCACAGCTTCTCTGGGCACCTGTGCCAGGGCCTGCCCACCCTCACAGGAAAGGATTTCTTCCCGAGATCCCATCTAACCCTGCCCTCTCTCAGTTTGAAGCCATTCCTCCTTGTCCTGTCACTCCATCCTTTGTCCCAAGTCCCTCTCAGCTCCCTTAGAGACACTCTAGGTACCAGAAGGGGCTCTAAGCCTCTCCAGGAAGAACAATCCCAAATCTCTCAGCCTGTTCCTATAGCTAGGGTAGTCCAGCCCTTGGAGAATCTCCGTGGCTCCCTTTGGGCCCCTCCAACAAGTCCCCATCTTTTTTGTGCAGAGGAGCCCAGAGCTGGACACAGCAGTGCAGGGGGGCCTCAATCCCCTCCCCTGGGAGAAGAATTACCAAACACATGAACTCCTTTCTGACCGTGCTCTTAGTGCAGGGAAGGTGCTTGGGCTGATCCTGGCTCTGATTTACAGTGGACCTTCTGAGGACCAGAAATTATTTTGGCTTCCCAGAGGCAAGAGCTGACGCAGCAAGTGGAGGAGGCTGAGGCAAACTGGAGCCCCTCCAAACTCCGGAAAAAAGGGGGATAAAGGGAGGTGACAAAGTACCTTCCAGGCCATCAGAACCCATGGCCACACAAGGAATGTGAGCATTCAGGAGGTGCAGGTCTCCATCCCAGGTCTCAGGCACAGCCTGATCCGGTGGGCAGGAGCCAAGGGGAGAGGCTGGAATTTTTGTGTGGAAGGGGAGCAGCTCTGAGTGCCGTGCTGCTGTCTGGGAGGCCGAGGCAGGTGGGATGGGTTGACAGAACAAGCAGATAAGTGTGGTTTATAGGGCTGGTGGGACATGTTTGTTATTTCAGTGGGAATGTTGATGTGTTCAAAATGAAGCATTCCTCAGGGGTGTTCTTTTCTTTTTCCTTTTGCTCTGTTAAAAGCCTTATAATAAAACACTCCAATAGCAAGCAGAACACTTTAGATCCGAGTTTCAAAACACTTTTTTTTTTTTTCAGGGAGGAATGAGCAAAACATAAGGCCAATTACTTCAGAAATACTAAAAGAATTAGCAATTAGCAGAGAACAATTGCTAATGACGATGTAAAAAGAGCAGTTGCTGATGTATGGAATGAAATAAATAAGAGCATAAAAGATAAATCACTGCAGAACCAAATATATAAATAAAAATGCTACAAAAGGTCAAAATTGCAACAAAGAATTGCTCTGTTATCACAGAAAAATATTTCTGTTGGCAGTTTTGTTTCTTTGCGAAATTTCACTTCACCGAAATGTCAGCGTTTATTTGCCATTACTGTATGTTTTCCTTCCAGTTGGAAATCCAGATCATCAGCTGCCTCAAATGGCAGGTATGGAATGAGCCCTGAACCAAAACCCCTCTGATTTGTGATGGTCTGCCTCTCGTGGTTGATTCTTTGGCTCATTAAAAAAAAACAAAAAACAAAGGCCCAAGAAGCAGTTTTTGGAAAAGGACACCAAACTTGGACTTCATAGAATTGCGGAATATCCTGAGTTGGAAGGGACCCACAGGATCACTGATGCTGCTCCTGGCCCTGCTCAGACACCCCAACAATCCCACCCTGGGCATCCCTGAGAGCGTTTTCCAAACTCTCCTGGAGCTCTGGGGCTGTGCCCATTCCCTGGGCAGTGTCAAGCACCCTCTGGGGGAAGAACCTTTTCCAATATCCAACCAAACCCTCCCCTGGGACAGCTCCAGCCACTCCCTGGGTCCTGTCACTGTCACAGAGAGCAGAGATTGGAGCTTTCCCTCAGGATGAAGCTGCAGACCTTGATGAGTGTCCCCTCAGCCTCCTCTTCTCCAGGCTGGACAAGCCAAGAGACTTTGGCCACTCCTTGTATGGTCCCTCCAGACCCTTCACCATCCTCATGCCTCTCCTTTGGACATTCTCTGATAGCTTTATATCCTTCTTGTATCGACCCACAAAGAAGTGGTCATGGCATCGTTCCATCCTCTCAATCCCAAGATAACCAGAAAACTCAAAAAAGTCCTTGTCCCAACAGCTGATCCTTCCATGGCCAGGGAGCTGGGTCGGGAAGTGGAGATGCTGGGAGGAGAGGAGGATTTGCACAGAGAATCCTGGGTGGTTTGGCTTGAGGAATTGCCTTCAGCAGGGAACACTTGCAGGACATGAGGGTGACACTGGGTGGCCGTGGGGTTGCTCTGGGGGGCAAAAGGGTGAGCTGACCACGTGTGTTAGTGCCAGCCAGGAGGGTGTTTGAGAAGCAAGGCAATGATCTTGACTCTGCTAAAGCCTGACAGACTGAAGCCTTTTTGCAATTCCCTTTTTACGATGCATAAACATAAAAATAAATAAATATGTACTATTTCTATAAGTTCAAGTTAAGTTGTAATTTTCCCCAAGAGCTTGTTTGCTTTCTTAAAGGAACACAGGGACCCTGCAGGCTTCCACACTTTAATTTAACATAAGTCAGTACAAGCAAATATTAAAACATGGCACAAAAATGAGTGGCACAGGCTCTCAGACTAAAATTAGACTCTGCAAACTGGGTGGTGCTCCTCAGCTTTGCCTTCAGCTAGAATTAACCAGAGTTACTTTAGCAGCTACTTCATGACAGACTAAAAAGATCTGGGTTCAGCTTTGGGGGTTTTTTAACAGGCCACCTAAAATACTGAAGGGTGATGAATAAATGTCAGGCTCATTTATTTCTGTGGCACTAAGGAAATTTACGCCCTGACTGTGCTCCTCACCTCGTGTCCACCTCGGGACAGGAGTCGATAAAATATGTGCTTGAAGCCGACAATTTGTGGGCAAGGACACGTGGCGGAGGTTCAGCCATGACATGAGTGTGTCTCACTGGGAAAACTTCACCTGGAAGATAATTTCTCTTGCACTGATGTCTTCAGTCCCCAGTTTTGTGTGGAAGGGTGGTGGTTTCTCTGTTTTTTTTTTTTCCAAAGCAAAATTTGGACTGAGCTCAGCCATCTCTCTGCACCAGAATCTTCAGGACCTCTTTGAATCTATAGCATGGGCAATTCGGGGCTGAGAGAGTTACATCTCTTCTGTAATGCCTGGCTTTTCTCTTCTGATCAAATGCAATCCATGGCAAAGTGGAATCCTGTGGCAGCACTGGCAGCAGGAGGGGAACATCTCCTTATCCCTGTTTCAGCACCTTGTTGATCAGCTCAGCCTTCCCTGAGGTCCCCGTGAAAGTCAGAAGATGGATTTTCGGGTCTTTTGAACCCTCATGTTCTGCAACTCTCCCTATTAATCCAACCAGAAACATCCCCTTGAGTGATGTCAGGACTTTCTTAGTCTGGGAATATTATTGCCAATAAAGAGCTTGCACCTGAGTAAATATCCAAATTTGAGATGTATTTGAATAACGTCTCTAGCTGCTGATCCAAATATCGAATCTGCTGCAGCCCACAGAGCTAAAAGGGTAATGAATTTAGCAGCAGACATGGCAATGGCCATGCGAAGGCATTAGCCAGATGTTTGTTTTCAGCAGGGCACATGTGGGATTGCCTTGTTCTCTTCCCCCTGGCTCTCAAGTGACTGCAAGGCTGCATTTCTGATTTAGAGGCCAGGAGGGAACAACAGCTTTGTCCTGGCCAGTAAAAGCAAAACCACATTACTGAGAGCTCTCTGGTCTGGAGGTGAACAAGTCAGAGAAGGCCCATTAGGAGATATTTTGCTGAAGAATGACCTTATTGCAATGGCTGCAGTATGTGGATGGCAGCATCAGTCTCTCATGAGCTGTTCCCAAGTGATCCTGGGCTGCTCTGTCACTGCAGACAGGGAACTTGGCCTTCCAGGGCACAGCTTTCTGTTGGCAAGAGGAGAGCGGGCGGTGGATAGAGGAAAACACGCCTGGGGCTCCAGAGCTTGGAAGAGCAGCTGCTCTGGGAGCCAGAGGCTGAACGCAGATGTATTTTCCAGGTGAATGCCCATCCAAGGATGCAGCAAGGATGCCCTTTCAAAGCTTAAACCTTGAATCAGACTTGCCATGGTAAGGATGGCTCTTCAAGTGGGAAATGTTATGGAGATGTGGCTCCCAAATTTCTTCACTGGTGCTGTTGGATTTTGGTACAAATCCTGTTTCTGCAAAAGGACTTTGACGGGGTTTGGAAATCTTCCATGTGGTTCCCTAATCCTGTGGAAGCTCAGCTGCCTTACTGATGGCTGCAGAGAAGAAGGGGAGATGGTCATCTCCTCCCATTCTGTGCTGCTCCGAGGGGCCTTAGGCAGCACTGGTGGGTGAATTTTTAACCACGAAACTGAAACTTTTCAAGCAGCTTCACGGTGATTATATCATATCACCTTATTTCCTGACCTAGCAGGTAGATCCAAACCCCAAAAAGGGGGTCAGATCTCCCACTGGTGAGAAGGTAGCCTCATTTTCTAAGTGTGCCTTTCAAATTACACATCCCACATGGAAGAAAGGAGATGAAAAGAAATTTCAGAAATACTTTACATATTTTCCCACAGTTAAAGACAAAGAAACAAAGGTATTAGCAAGATCCTTCAGAGAAAGGAGACAGATTTTCTCCACATTTAGATTTCCTGAGTCACAATGGTCCCTGGTGAGCCAGGCTCAGTTGCTGCTCAAGGCTGCAGCTTGTGAAGTCTGAGAGAGCTGAACTTTGGTCTGAGGATATTTCGGCAACACCAATGTGCAAAGAGCTACCATTTACCAGAGACTCTCTTTGCCTGGGGGTATCCCATGTACCTCCCTCTTTTTCCTTTTCAAGCATTTCCTTGGAAGTCACAGCTTCACAGAATCATGGGTTGGGTTGGAAGGCACCTTAAAAATGATCTCAGGGTGCTTGGTGGCGTCATGATTTCTTCTGGTGGTTAATCCATAGGGTGTTAGTGCTTTCCGAGAGAAATCCAGGTTTGGCATATGAATCAGGAGCAAAATCCCAGAAGATACTGTCCAAGTCTGGTCTTGGTGATCAGGAATCTTAAGATCTAATGAGTCAATCAGACAATCAGACGTGACTTCCAAAGACTCATGGAAAATGCTTTGGAGAAGACAATGAATAATTTGCTTGCGTCAGCTATGTCAAGAGCTAAATTAGGCCAAAGAATCAGTCCTCATTAAAACTACCATCATTATTTTTGGTAGGGACTAGAATAAAAATATACAGAGAGGAAAAGACTTAAAATACGTTTCTCGAAAAGTGTGTGTTGTCAGCAGCTTGACAGTCAGAGGGAGAAAATAGTACAGATTAGAGGCAGAAATCAGGAGAGTGAGGCAGAGAGAAATCAGTAAGAATACACTGAAAAACAGTAGGAACCCAACACATATTTTTCCAGCTTCTGGGCTGGAGCAGCAGCTGATTGCAGGCCACGATGCAGGAGCGAAGAAGGAAATGCAGTAATCTGATACAGATGTTCCAGCAGCGAGTGAATCCTTGGTTTTGACAGCAGTTCTCTGGAATTCAGGAAATTACTGTGGTTAGATGCTAATGCTTTCTCCTGCTTTGCTTGCCTTCCAGGGTGAGGGAAAATAAAACATGAAAAATGAACACGGAAGTTATGGAAAGCAGAGAGGGCGGTCATGGGGTTTGTTTTTCCCCCCTGATGTTTGAGGCTGTGTTTGCTGGAGAAAGTGTGAGGAGCAAATGTTTGCCTTAGGTTGTATTTGCTTACGGAGAATATAGAGGCCAATTCCTAGAACCAACCTAGACCAGAACTCAGGGATCCTCACCATCCAGGAATGCTTCCTTGTTCCAAAGAATTCTGTATTTTGGGGTTACCTTAGCAGAGTCCTGAGGGGTCAGGAGAGAGGGGCAACATGGACAAAATTAGAATGAATGTTAATAGTTTATTGAATCCTAGGAAAATAATTTCTTTATGAGAGCTCTTAGCACCCAGTTGTGTATTTTCAGCACCACAATATATGAAAATCTCTTTGTAGAACAGTGGCCCACCCCTGGTCACTTCTTATTTTATGGGTGCAGTATTGTACTAGTGAGAAATTCTGGATTTCCCTGCACAGTGGACACATCTTGACACTGATGGCTGTGGCACAGCTGCCAAATTATGATTATCTGAGGTTGGATATTCTTTTGGCTGCAGATTAGCTGTAAAAGCAAAGTGCAGCCAGAATTGCCAAGAAATGGATTAAAGGAGAGAGAAAAATCTGGCGAGGACACCAAAGGCAGAGATATGTAACAAGAGAAGCAGTGGATGATCCATCCCTGGAAGTGTCCAAGGCCAGGCTGGGCTTTGGAGCAACCTGGTCTAGTGGAAGGTTTCCCTGCCCATGGCAGGGGTGTGGAATGAGATGGTCTTTAAGAATCCTTCCAATCCAAACCACTCTAATGGGGAAAGAGGAGGAATGAGGCCATTGCATGAGGCGATTCACTGACCTCTTCCCCCCAGAATTTCCCGTGAAAATGGAATAATGAAATTGTTGGAGGAAAAACCAGAGATACAGTGACTTTTTACAGGCCAAGCAGCAGGACTCTGATTACATGCAGAACATTCTTCTGGTCTCCTGAGTTTCCACCCGACTTCAGAGCATCCTCAGGTTTGGAAAAGTTCTCCATAATCGAGTCCAGACTTTGACCAAGCACCACTTTGTCAACCAGAGCAAAGCACTAGGTGCCACTGCTCATTTCTTGAACACTTCCAGGGATGTTGGAAGTGGTCACCACCTGCTCGGGCAGCCTGCTCTAATGCTTAACGAGCCTTTCAGTGAATAAATTCTTCCTGAATTCGTCTTCTTTTCATGGTATTGAAGCAATGAAACTTAAAAACCTATGGAACTGATAAAGAAGGGACCTGATGGCACAATTTAGTGTAAAAAACCCTTTCGTGTTCGTGGTCCTTGTAACTGTTTTTGAATACTGTCATGGGCATCGTCTAATTCTTTGAAAGTAATGAGCTGGATTAATGGAGAAAATATTTTTTTTTTTTTTACAGAATGCTGGAAGAGGTGAAGTCAAATGTGGTGAGAACAGTGTGATACATCCAACTGGAACAACGTCTTCAGGTGTGTCAGTTCAGGGACTGAGGGAATTATCTCCTTTCACACCAGTTACCCCAAGACGCCACGACCTCTTGGCTCTATAATAGGTAATTCCATAAATACCTTGGATTTCTATAAACCAGCCCAAAGCTCAACAGGGTAAAACAACAAGCACCATGAAAGTTAGCAGTGGAAAAGAAAACACAGACCATTGTGGCACCCCATAAATCAGGAGATTCTGAGCTGAAAGCAGTGGTAGGCTGAGGCTGGAGGATGTCTCATGTTTTCATGCCATGGTCTGACTCTCCCTGCCTCTGTACCAGGCAGACAATTTTAAAGTTAGCTCCGGGAGCATCACGAGCGGAGAGCCCTTCTCAACAAAATGCACATCTTTGATGTCTCTCTGCCACGTGGGTGAAGCACAATGTCACCTCAGCAGGGCCCTGCTAGGGCTGATGTGCCTCACTGACATGTGCTGCTCCTTCCATCCCCTGATCTACTCCAAACAAGAGTCTAGGACAAGACGGATGGGCTCAGTGGATGCCAGGAGTGGCAGGAATGAAGGTGTCCCTGCCATGGCCCTGGTAGCACTTCTGACCCCAGGGCAGGCTCCATGCCAGGCTGAAAGAGGTGGGGAGGATCTGGGACAGTTTTCTGGGAAGCAGACTTCCAGATCTGCCCCAAGACTAAGACAAAGGGTCTAAAGCCCTTATCTGAAGTCTGCCTTGGTCCTCTTCGCTTTTCTGGCATTGTATTTTCCCATAATGACTGGTTCAGGATCACCAGACTGGTTAATGACCTGGAATAATTTCATAAGAGATGAACCCGGACTGGGATTCAGCCAAGACACATAAACGGTTCAATTACCTGATTAGGGGATGAGCTTAAGCCAATTTGCAAGCAAAAACAAGGTCTGTGGGATTTAAGTCAGTTCTTATCGTGGTCATCATCTCAGGACATGAAATGTAAGAGGGATGAATCTCCCTGCGGCTGGCAAAGATTAGAAAATGTGTTGTTTCCTTCTCATATGACAGGCTTAATTCCTAAGTATCTGCTGGACAGCTCGGGTGGATTCTTGCAGTGCTGACTTTCCCAAAGCAAGGCTGTATCCTTCCAAACAATGTGCTCAAAGCACTGTGTTCCTATTAGGAAAAACTACAGAGCTGAGAGATTTGCTTAATTGGAGATTCTCTCCAGAAACTGGGTTGGCTCCACAGTGGCAAATCCTGGTGATCTGGAATTGAGATGTTTAGCCAAAGCAGGACATGCCAGGGTGTGATACATGCTCAGATTACTGGGATGTTCATCCAAAAGCTCTTACACAAGCTGACCAGTGCTAGCTCATTTATTTTGTACATTTGTATTGTATTCTTGCCTCTAAGTCTTGGCAATCACCGTGAATCATCATGGACATCCCACTCAAAGTACTTCTTTCTATCTGGGTGAGTTCAAGCAGAAGAGAGGAGCACGGATTGCCTGATAAACTCAGAAAGTTGAAGGATTTTATCAAAACTCACAGGCAGGGACACTTTGCTGAACAAAAACTCGTGGTGAGGCCACAGGGTGCCCAGAGAAGCTGTGGCTGCCCCTGGATCCCTGGCAGTGTCCCAGGCCAGGCTGGACAGGACTTGGAGCAGCCTGGGACAGTGGAAGGTGTCCCTGCCCATGGCAGGGGTTGGGACTGGATGATTTTTAAAGTCTCCTCCAACCCAAACCTTTCTGTGTTTCTATGACATCTTCATCAAGTGCCAAAATAATCTTCCAGCTCTCAGTGTGAAATACAGCTTTGAATCCATTCCTGGAAAATTAGCTGAATTAATCACAGTGATACCTATTGGTACCAACTGGGGAATGAATAAAAGGAATTCTTTGACATGTCTGGAGAGTACAGCAGGGTGTATAAAGAACCTGGAAAACTGTGGTCATTAATAAGCCTTAATTTTTGATGGGCAACTAAAAAAAATAAACCCAACCAACTAACCAATCAACCAACCAAATCTAAGCAAAGAAACAAAGAGACGTTATGACTTTTAATAGAATTAATAGAAACAGACTGAGAACATGAAGAGAAAGGAGAGTCTGGATGAGGCTTAAATGCTATGGATGTGCCTTAGGAAAAGAGGGCAAGATATTCATGATGGTCTTCAGAAAAATGTTGTTCCACAAATGGAAGAAGTTACGACCCAGAAGTGAATTTTTTAAGCTGAAAAACTGGGGAGAACTGGCAATGCCTTAGGAAGTTTCTGTTAAAGGAAGACGTATAGACTATTGCAACACGGAAATTGGCTCAAGAAAGTTTTAAGAAACTTACTTGTCAGAATTAACATTACTGGAAAGAAACGATAAGTCCGACTAGAATGGGAGAAAAAAAATTGTATCAAGAAGGTGTTCTAAAGGATCTGGATTTGACAACATTCACCTGAGTGCATTATGGGAGGTAACTGGAATAACCCACAGAGTTATTATGGTAATGACCTTCGGGAACATGGGATGGGAAAAGAATTATGTGGTGCCAGTCTTTGGAAAGAAGGATACAGTGAGTCAGCAGCATTCCAGCCTTCAGAACAATGGTTAAATAAATCCTCAATCTGTGAGTGTGAAGAAGACAATGTAGGGATATAGCAGCCAGAACTTTTAAATTTTTTTAAGGACAAATTGTGTTGAAGAATTTTAATTTCATTTTTTAGACAAAACAGTAGGCCTGGAGGACTGGAAAAAATCCCCATAGATATTAGATATGACTTAAGATCTGGACATTATTTTGCTAAATACTGTCCTAAGCAATTTTGAGAATTAAAGGTTAGATAATGCTGCTATTTATTGCACTGGAATTTGACTGAAAAATAGCAAAGTATTAATAACTATTCTTTAAGAGGTATCAGATCACATTGCTGTATTAAGAAACAAAAGCGCAAATCTCCATAGGGCAGGTACCAGCCAACAATTTTTATTAATGAGTTTGAAATTCTACAGACTGATCACATTTGCAATCCACGTGCCCATGCAGAAGGACAAGACTGGAATCCAAAATTGTCTGGATTGGGAAAATCATCTGGAAAAAAATGAAGTCAAATTCAATAAGGCCAAGTGTAACATTCTAGCCCCAGAAGGAGTAATCATCTGGGTGATGCAGGAGAATTGGTGAATGACAGCAGCACACGAGGAACATTTGTCAAGAATTCCCACTGCTGAGAAAGAGGAAAGTGCCCTGCAGAGATGGGAATGCACCAGGCTGTAAATAAAAATCAATCAAGGTCATAACAGCTATTCTTCTCTCTTAAACCATTTTAATGTGACATAAAACTCTTAAAATGTGTGTAATCATATTGCTGTGAATCTGCTGGAAATTAATTTAATAGTTCCATGTGCTATGTTTTTTCAGGGTTTGGGATATTCTAATTACCATTTATTACACTTTTAATTTGGATAGTAACAAAAACGAGCCAAGAGAGATGATGGGAAGGTTGTCTAATGATATGGCTGATTTTGGCACAGAAATCCTGGTGACTTTGGTCTACAGAGAATTTCTGGTTTGTGATGAGCTTTTCTGTTAATTCAGGGAGGAGATGACAGAGGACTGTTGATGGTGACGGGTAACACGTGAGCAATTTTTGGCTGGTCAGATGCTCTCCCAGATTCTGGGTGGTGCCACCTTTCAACAAAAGGAACAGCTCAGGGTGAACAAGGATTTGGAATTCAGGCGCTGTGCCATGTTTATTTGACTACATTTCTTAGGTCCCAGTCACTGCCCTGGGAATGAGGATGTCTGGACAATACTCTGGTGTTGGCTGTGAGGGGAAATGTGGTTCAACTGGAATTTCATAGAACCTTAACTTCAAATTTCAGGTTGGAAGATGTTGTAGTCACACCTTCGATGCTGGTGGTGTGACCGGTCCTCGGCGAGAACTGTCCTCCTCCTGCCAGGCAGGCTCACCTCTGGGCACACGCGCCTGGCACTGGGCGGAACAGGCGGGTGGAGTCGCCCCTTTGGTGGCGCGGCCCCAGGCAAGAGAATCTCTGCGCAGGGAGGCGATGAAAAACGGGAGCAGCGGAGAAGTAAAAGGCTGGAGCGAGGCGTTCTCCTCAAAACCCTTTATTAGGATCGCAACCTGTGAGAACTAACTCAGGATTGTTACAGGGTAACAGCCCCTGTTGGCACTGACGAGCAAAGCCGAGCCAACTGACAAGCAACGGTTGGGCAAGGTGTTAAATACTCGGCCGACTAGCCAATCGCGAGCAAGCTTAGGGGTGGGGAGGGGGCGGTGTCCTCTTCTTGGAACCAATAAACTCAAACCTTATAAGATACATATTTGAGTCAACCAATCACAAACATGACTGTCAAGAACTGTCTAGAAAAAGGGGCGGAGCTAGGATGATAGGCAGCTCGTTCCCCACCCACGGGGCAGTTCTCAGATCTCTGTGCCAGCCCCCGTCAGGGTGGTGCCCCCCGAGAAGATGGAGCTGGCCCTGGAGAGGGCAGGAGTGGGATTTTCTCCCGCCACAGGAAGAGGTCTCCAGGGCTCACCCAGTCCAGCACCCTGCTCAGAGCAGCTTGCACTAGACCAGGCTGCTCAAGGCCATGCCTGGATGACTCTGGATCACCTCCATGGAGAGATTATTGCTTTTATCACCTCTGTTTGTTTCAGTGTTCCTTAGAGCGGCTGAAGGGGTGAATATTAAGGTCGTTTCAATCCTATGATAATCCCCAATGCCAAAAATTCAAATGATACAAGACGGAGATGCTGAAAAGAATGAATTGCAAAAGCAGAATAATTAAAGAAAATAAAGGAAAAGGATTGGAATGAAGAGGGAAAGAGTTAATTCCCCTTTGGTACGGATTGCAATATGTACAGACAAAGAGATAGCAGGGTGCTAATGTCCCAAGTCCTTGACTATTTTGATTGGCACGAACAACAGAACTAAGCTATAGTTAGATCTTGTTCCTACATGTCCAGACAGCTCCGTAAAAACGTAGGAATTTAAGGAGGGGTGAATCCTGCCAGCGCTTACCCAGACATGTGAAACTGCTGAGTCCAGCACCGCCACCTCGGCGAGGAAAAGTTTTCAAGACACAGTGCCAGGCGTGTCCCTTAAACAGATTTGTTTGTGATCCTTTCCAAAGCGTATCCGATTCCCAGGCCCTTTGGAAACCTCACCTGGCATTGATTCCGTTTGTATTTACAAATGCTGTGAATTATAGGTGCCACATGGGCTGATATCTGCAGAAAGGGCTGTTATTTTTCATACTCTATGGTCAGAAATAACAAGTTTGCTCACGGGCCAGAAAGCATGATTTCCCATTTGGAAGAATTTAAAGAATTAATTGTTTGGCAGAACAAATGTACTTGTAAAATTAAGCGTCAGAACACATTTTGCCCTTTGATTCCCTCTAAAATTCTCAGATAAACCAACTTAACCCAGATACACAAATCACATACATCAGCTGTCCAGCACGGAAAAAGGAATCCTATGCCTCAAGGAATAAAAACTCTCTGGATTTTTAAGGAGATGAAGCAACCTGAGCTGTCTGAAATCTTTTTAGATCCACAAACAATTTAAAAATATTTTAATCATTTTTTTCTTGGGTTTTTTACAGGGTTCTCCATGGTTACTGAAAATTTTTTGCCTGGGATTCAGAGGGAGTTGGTCAAAAACCACATACATACATCCACTTCTAATCCAGAAAGTGTCCAGGAATCCAGAAACTGTCACAAAAACTTGGCAGAACCTGAATTGAATAAGAATCATTCCTACTCTCCACCACCATGCTGAAAATCCCAGCAAAACATATAAGGAGGATTTATGTACATATCTTTATATATTTATGTATGCATTAAAAAAGAAAAAAAAAATAGTTTGGGTTGATTGATTTACAGTGGATTGCATCAAGAATTTTTTTTTTTTTTTAGAAACTCTGAACCAAAAAGGCAGAAGAGGAACTGGAATTCACTGAGATCAAGAAATCTGGCAGTCACATCACATTTTGGGAACACTAAATATTCCCAAGACAAAGAGCAGCTCGTTTCTGAGATGTGTCACCCAGTTTACAGCTGCAGCAGATATATCTGTATATATATGGAGAGGGACTTTTTACAAGAGCATGGAGTGACAGGACAAGGGGGAATGGATTCAAATTGAAAGAAAATAGGTTTAGATGGGATATTGGGAAGAAATTCTTCCCTGTGAGGGTGGGGAGGCCCTGGCACAGGTGCCCAGAGAAGCTGTGGCTGCCCCTGGATCCCTGGAAGTGTCCAAGGCCAGGCTGGACAGGGCTTGGAGCAACCTGGGACAGCGGAAGGTGTCCCTGCCCGTGGCAGGGTGGGATGAGATGATCTTTGATGTCCTTTCCAACCCAAACCATTCCATGATTCTGTGATTCTTTGATATCCAGGAGCAGGGAAAACTTCCAGATATGGCAGCAATAACAAAAGCTCTCCCAGGCTGTTTGAGGATGTGTCTCTAACCTGGCTAATGGTGCAGGAGGTGACATGCTGCCTTTTGCTTTTACTCATGAAAGAATTGCTTGATCCTTGTGGTTCCAGTGTGGAACCACTAAAATGATGGCTGTACTTAGATACAGATCAATGCATCGGCTCCTGGAGGGTTTTCTCACAGCTCACACTGATCAGAGTGGTTAATAAGGTAGTGATGGATGAATCAGGTGCTAACAGCACTTGCACTGTGATTGCAATTTGGTAATTCTGGATTTTATTTGCATAATCACCCAGAGCCAGCCCTGCTGCACTGACACTGACAGAACTTGCAGCAGCACCAGGAGAAAGCTGATTGAGCTACTTAAACAAACCATTTGTGTTGGGTAAAACACCTTCCAGATGTGGGTCCTGATGAAGAGCTCTAGAGCATTGAGTCAGAACACACAAAAAAGTGAAGCTCATTCCTTTAAGGGCTTTTTGCTTTACCCCAGAGTTGGTCATGGGGAGCATTTTTATCGCTGATGGAGATGTTGTGTTTGTAGCCTGCTGAAAGGAAAGCAGGGGGTGGTGGAGAAAGTGAAGTCAAGGAAAAATAAAAGGTGATGGTCTGGGTTTCTGTAGGGGCGGTGAGGCTTTTAAGAACACGAGGAGTGAAAAAGCCTCTCTGAAAGCGTCTGGAAATCTCGGCAGCTCTTAGCTTATAGAGCTGGGTAGGGAGAGAGAGGGAAGGACAGAGGGTATGGAAAACAAACACCAAACATAATTCTGTGCTTGCATTGGTGTAGCGAAAGATGTGGGAGGAGGGAGAAGATGAGACCAACTTTCTGTTTGGCTGGTGAAGAACAAGGTGAGAACACACAGAGTGTCTCTCTTACACTTGACCTCCCTCAATTTAGGATGTTTTCTGTGAGGGGAAGGAAAAAAAAAGTCTTTGAACATGTAAAAGGAGTTTTAGTGGAGTTTTTTACAAAGAAGTTACAAGGCTCACTCAGAAAATACAATTGTGGGCAGTTAACAGTCTGGAAAATTCAAAAGAGCTGCAAAAACAAATCCATGTTTGATTGTGCAGCAAGGAAAAGGATGGAGAATAAAAAGTCAGAACAAGCTGCTTCTTTTATTGCAGTCTGCCTCGCATTGTTGGGTCTCTTATAAGCTATAAATAAACGACACATCTTTGTAGAGATCATTACGTGTAACTGAAAACCAAGAGAGATGGTAAAAATACACATAATTGGAATTACAGCAGCAGGAATGGGAGCCGTGATGGTCAAGGCACAGATGGTCTGGAGCTCTGGGGCTGTGATTTTTGGACCTGACCACCAGAGACTCCAAGGCTGTGTGAGGCAGAAGTGCCCCTGAGGTGCCATGGATTTTGTTCACAAACTCCTCTCAGTTCCCAAAATGGGGTCAGGAACATCCCTGTGATGGATGTTGATGGAAACTCACATTTCCTGTGATGGAAACTGAGGCACAGGCTCTGAGAAAAAAGCTTTTTCTCAGAATCAAATCATGGAATCACAGACTCGTAAAATCACTAAGGTTGTAAAAACCTGAGGATCATCAAGTCCAGCCTTCAGCCCAGCACCACCACCTTGTTCACCATTGAGCCATGGCCTCAAGTGGCATATCCACACTTTTTTCAACAATTCCAGGACTCCATCAAATCTGTGACTATTTCTTATATTGCCACTACACTTTGTTGCCAATTATCTCTGGCAAATAGAATAGAACAGAGGTATTAATAAACATTAAATGCTAAAGAGTAAATGTTAAATTATTTAGTTTGGGTTTTTTTTTTTTAGAAGAATGACACTACAGAGGACATCTGGGTCTGCCAGAGGTGGTGAAGTTTCACCCAGAATTTGGCACCCTGAGAGCAGTTCTGGCATCCTACAGCTTCCAGAGTGGGATTCATTCCTGTGCTGACGTGGTGGCTTTGGCATGGACCAACGGGAGGGATATCAACACCATTTACCTGTTAAACCTCACCAAAATTACATGATCTGGAGGCAAACAGACTGCAGCAGGTAGGAGGAAGTCACCAAGATTTCACACATCCCTCCTTCTTGCAAAGAACTTCTGTGGATCTGTTATTCCTCCATGGGCACATCGTTTAATTTGTCAAACTGTAATCACACCAATATTAATTATACATAACAATTCAGTCATGCAAAGTAAAACCTGGCCTTTGGGGAGATATTAGAGGTGATGATCTTATTTTTGATGTGCATATTAATCTGCTAACTTTAAATCTAAGGAACATTGTTTGACTGGAAAAACACTCATTACTAAAATTAGGCTGAAACTTATAAGGCAGAAAAGATGCTGAATGATCTCATGTGGCAGGACTGATTTACAAACATTCATTATTAAAAACAGAGAGACGCTGTGTTTCAAGACTTTAATTATTCTGCAAGCAGTATCTGATTCAGTTGTATTAATCTTCTGTTTGCTTGTTTTCTTGACCTGTGCGAATGGCACAGGAATTTATTAGCATTTGTCATTTACACCAATTTATCAGAGATGTCAGGGTGATAGAGCAACTGAGGTAACAGTGCTGGGAGGGGAAGAGAATAATCAGTGTCTACTTCAACAGAGTGTACTTAAGCAAGTGACAGAACCACAGCACTCCAAAGTTTTTCAATTATGTCAAACTTGTCCAAAACGGAATAATTTCTCAGGGTTCAGTGTGACATCAAGCCCATGACTCTCCTAGTACTAAAACCAGGTTGATGTTAATGAGAAATAAAGCAAAATAAGCTATATATTTGCTGACTTCAAGTTATGCAAAGTTCCCCCAAAGGCAAATAAGATAAGGGTGTAATCCTAAGTATTTTAGGAATCCTGTGGCAGCATGCTTGGCTTAGAGCAAAGGATATAACCATGCTCCTTTTCTGAGCATCCTTTCCTGGGCAGATTTGAGATAACCTTCATGGCTCTGCTCTCCGAGGAGAGAACTGTGTCTAATCCATGGCAAAATCTGTGCCTTTTGCTAATAATCTAATAGGCTGAGCCAGCTCTGAAACTTGAAGTGCTGTTAATATTCACCCATGGATTTATAGTTATTAATGGAAGATGAAATAGTGCCACGTCACAGAGGCCATGGAGTCAGAGGGGGGAGAGTGTCACAGCCCAGCAGACAACAACTGAGCTCTTATTTGAGCTCTTCAATGTCACCCAATCTCTATTAAATAGCCAAATCCATGGGGGAAATTTGCAGAAAAAGCCCTGCCTTTTATATAACGATAGGCTCGAGATGATGCTGAAGGTGTTGGGTTACAGATCACTTAGAGAGCCCAATGCCAAGACTGAGATGCCTTCAAAAATGCATAATTTATTAATCAGATTGACAAAGAAAAACTTTAAGAAAAAGGGCACATGGGCAATGCAGAGCAACAACAAGATGCCAGCCAGCATAATAGTTACAGCATTTTAATAAGACTTTTGCTCAAAAACTTGAAAGACCGTGAAAGTTAAAAAGATCTAAAGAGCTTCAGGCAAAAGCCACATGCCTGCGAGGTGGGTTCCTGACTTTTACCTCCCTCTGTGTCAGCCAATTCTTCAAGCAGCTCTTTAAAGGGCACAGCAGAAGGAATTCAGCGGAGTGTGCAGTGACCTGTTTATAGAATCACAAAATAACAGAATGATTTGGGTTGGAAGGGAACCTAAATATCATCTCATTCCAACCCCCTGCCATGGGCAGGGACACCTTCACTGTCCCAGGTTGCTCCAAGCCCTGTCCAGCCTGGCTTTGGACACTGCCAGGGATCCAGGGGCACCCACAGCTTCTCTGGGCACCTGTGCCAGGGCCTGCCCACCCTCACAGGGAACAATTCCTTCCTGTTACCTAATCTAAACCCACTCTGTTTCACTTTGAAGCCATTTAAAACACAGGTTGGAGTTGCAGAACCTCTCATGAGCTCTTTTAGTAAATACAGACTTAATTTAAAAGTGAGAATTCTCCTACCCTTTGTGGAGTGGAGGGGGAGTCAGCGATCTTGCTGAGCTTCCAGCTGGGAAGACACACAGAAGTCTCACATTCCCCAAAAGGTGGGACCCATGGAAGAAACACCATGACCCAGGCTTGCTTTGCTCTGTTTTCAACTTATCCTCTTGATGCTGATGAGCCTGGCAACGATTTTCATTAGCAATCGTGCTGATGAGCTTCGAATAAATCAGGTTCACTTCCCTGAGGAGCTCCAGAGCAAATATTGGAAGCAATATCATGGAGCAGCTGAGCACCAGGACATGTTATTCACACTGGAATCCGTTTTGGAGAAGTTTGCAGAAGCAGACGCTTCCAGAAGAGTCCAAAGCAGTGAGATTTGGTCCAACAGTCTGGGCTGCAGCAGCCCTGAGCAGAACCCTGAGGGGTCAATGACTGGTTACATTAAAAAGCAGGGAAGTGGCAAAGTGCCACAAAGCACTGAGCTGTATTTAGGAGCTCTTTTTCTCCAGAAAATGAGGCTAATTATGCAGAAACACTGATAATCAATACCCCTGGATACTCCTGAAATAGTTTTGATCAAGCAGGCCTGTGAAATCTTTGACACGTATCCAAAGCTTTTGTCCCCTCTGTCTGCCATCCCAGGTTGTCATCACAGCTGTCCCTCCAGCAGCTAAACCGTTCAAAACAAAATGGGGAAATGGCCAGGCAACAAAAATGTCCCCAAAACAGTCCCTGAATTGCACATGACCTCGGAAAGTCATTACACTAAATTTCATTTAAGCAAAATCATAACAGCGTTTTAGTATGTGTTCGGGTAAATTCTGAAAGGGATAAATAAAGGGTAAAACCTGCAGGAAATCAGTTTGAAATGTGTGTTTCATCATACCAGAGGAAGCAAGTGGAAGGATAATGCAGTTCCATTGGGATTCTTACATCGGATGGGATCAACACTTTCAGGGGGCAGTGCTTGCACCCAAATTCAGTTTCAGCCTTTCCTGCTGGACAAGAACCTCCTTACTCCTGAAGGACAAAAACAAGGAGGAAAACGCCCCCAGACAGGTCAAGGAATTTAATTGCTCCAGGTCTTCAATAGCTACTATTTTGCAGGAAGGTGAGACTTTGAGATGTGCCTTCTCTCCCCTGGGCTGAGGGGCTGAGGGTGGGGCTGAGCTCTTGACAGGGCCTAGAAGATGTGATGGGATTTCAGAGTCCGTCACCCCAGAGGGTCCCTTCTGTCCTGGAGTTCCCAAGAGACCATCCTGACCTCCCTCTCCCTCTTCTCCCCCATCACCTTCCTCCTCCATCACTGTCTGCACAGCAGAATTGCCCAAAATTCAGCCCCTCCCAGGTCTGCTGTCACCTGAACATGCAGGAATGGGATCTACCGAGGTTCTTGCCAGGCTGTGCTTCACCCTCTGCCTCCAGCACCTCTCTCCTTCAGTACAAAAGTGGAGAAAGATCGTTTTTCACTTATTTTTTTGTTTGAGTCTCCACAAAAGTCTTGTGTTTGCTTTTCCAAAAGTCAGAATCATTCCCAATCCTAGTTTCAAACAAATATGTCTGATCGTGGGCGAAGTCACACCTTGGGAGTTTTCTCTGAGAAAAGCAGAAATTTAGGAAAGGACTGAGTAAAAAAAGCAGGACAAAAGACAGAAATGGCATTTATGTGCTGTTTAAAGTCATCACTGACTCTTTTGCTCTTTCTGCTGCCTCTGAGTAACCATCATCTGCAGAATGCCTTAAAGCAGCTTGCTTTAGAGATGTTGGGTTTTATTTTTTTTAAGTTGATCTCTTGTGTATTTTTTTTAAATCAGTGTATCTCAAAACATTTTTTTCAGTAAATAAGGCAAGATTCCTTACCTCATTTAACAGTAGATGAAGTGAATTGCCTGTCCTAGGTTACATGGAAGGTGTAACCAAAAGTATGTATTCTAGTACCATCTCCATAAGTTGTTAAAACAGGTGGGGCAGTGCTCTTTGTGTTCAGCATGACCCAGCCCTGATAACACCATCAGGGGGCTAGCTCTGCTAATGGGCCATCAAGGACTGTGGAAGTGACCCAGCCCTGATAACACCACCGAGGGGCTATCTCTGCTAATGGGCCATCAAGGTCTCTGGGAGTGACTCATAGAAATCCATCAGCCCATTGTGAGATGCCCCGCCCAAAGGGGAGGAGCTGAACATTCCCACCAGCATATAAGAGAGAGACTCTGGAACATTGGGCTACCTTTTTCCACTGGATTCCCAGAGGGGAAGAGCTCAAGAGCCACCGCTGGACCTCCAGAGACCGACGAGATTTTTCTACAGGATCACCATTTCAACAAGACTACATCCATCACTCCGACAGGACTGCAGCCACCATCGTTAACTGGACTGCTAGCACCACCCTAACAGGGTGACAGGTTGTATTCTAACTTTTTCTATCTGAACTGTTGTTTCTGTGTTATTGCCTTGCTCTAAATTTTAGTGTAAAAACTGTTATTCCTTCTCCCCTTTCTTTGTCGGAAAGCCCTTGATTCTGAAGTTATAATAATTTAGAGGGGAAGGGGGTCACATTATCCATTCTAAGGGAGGCTCTCACCTTCCTTAGCAAGACACCTGTCTTTCAAACCAAGACAATTGCCCCACTCATGTATTTTACGCCATTATTAAATCTGGAAATAGAACTGAGTCTCTTGTGCAGTGCTCTGCCCGCTCTGCTCCACTGTCTGAGAACGGTAAAAATATCCTTTAATCCCCCAGAATACTTTATAAATAAATTCTCCTTAACACATTGGCATAAAAATGATTCTTTTCCATGCTGGAAAAGCCCATCTGGCACTCGGTGATTAACAACGCCGTAGTCCTGTGTAAAAAACCTTTGCCCCGTGCAATTATCTCCACGTCCTGCCACGAGCAGAGACTCATCCAGCAGAGCTCCAGCCCTGGAAGTGGCATCAGAATTTGGGCAGGGCAGCTTGAAAATGAGTTTATTTTTGTACATCTGCACAGAGCCTACGGGAGGCGATCACTGGCCTGCAGTGGTCGCTGGGAATGTTTCACGGACCGTAAAGATTGTGAGGGATCATTGCACATCCCTCCCACGAGTGCAGCACAGGGCAAGGAATAATTTTTGGCATTGGGATGTTGACTGCTCCTTGGCTGGATGGCACAGCAGCCCAGTGGCCCAGTTTATTGCGTTTTTAGCCTGCTGCTGCCAGATATCTGAGGGAGGCTTTGCTGCTGATTTCACACTTGATAATGCTTGACCAACCCAACTGGCCGTGCAGGGAGCAGCGAAGAAAATCAGCCTGAAATTTGGCATAAAATGGGGCTTTGCTTCACTTCAGAGAAGGGCTCAGGGGCAGTTAGAGCAGAGCATGGGGAACAGCCCTTCCCCAAATTAAACACACTTTGGTTTCCTTGAAACTCCAGTTGCCTCCTATTTAATCTGCCTCCAACTCCAGCACTGGCAATTGTTATAAATAGCTCAAAGTGATGCTTTCAACACTTCCAGTTTTCTGTCAACAGCCTCTTCCAAACACAACAGGATTTTCTCCCAGCAGAGCTATTGGCTTTATTGGTGTTTGCATTATTTCTCCTCTCTTGGACATCATGAAAAAATAAAGACAATATGTGGTTTTGTTTTGGTTTTTTTCCCTCTCTTGCTTCAGTGGTCTCCAGAGGTAGAAATGAGATGTTGAAAATCCCCAGGACAAGCTCCACTCTCTGCCAGCATCTCATCAATCCTAAATGGCAAATCCTGCCCTGGTGATTTGGGGCTGAGCATGTTTTTAAAACAGAGGTTTTGGGGACAAAGCTGGAGTTAATTAATAAAAAAACTCCTCGTTGAAGGGCCCATCACCAGCACAGGCTGCAGACAGCCAGGGCTTGTTCCAGCCCCTAGGACATGGCTCATCCATGGCCATGCATCCCTGAACTGGTTCAGCAGTGCTGTCCTGCAGAATGGTTCCTGTCTGATGTCCCCAAACAGCCCCAGGAGGAGTCTCCAGCCCTGGCTCACCATCCTGTACACCCTGGTGTGATTGCACCCTGTGCTGGTGCTTTCCCAGACAGCAGTTTCAGGGGATGCCATCTGCCAAGGATCATCCCCAAAAGGCAGGACAGCAGAGAAGGCAATCCTGTTTGGAGAGAAAAAAAGGTGTGAGCACAATGTGTGGCTTGCAGTTACAAAACAGGCTCTGAGTCTTTTTGTTCTTCACTGTATATGGCAAAAAGAAGAGAATTAAAGTGTGAAATCTTTGTTTGTTCCTCCTTTACTACCGAGGCAGCACTTGGCACCTGTGGGCGAGTGGGTGCTCAGCACTGGCTGCTCACATTTTGATTGGAATTTTTTTGGGCTTCGTGGCTCACGGTTCATCCCATGGCATCTCCAAGCTGGGATGTGCAAGACAGAGCACAGAAAAGGTAGAAAGCCTCACAGTTCAGTTCTGGAGAAGGGCAGACCGTCCACTGGGGCAGTTACTTGCTGTTTTAAGAGTATTGGCTTATTCTGCAATTAATTCACAGGCTGCTTCTGCACCTCAGCTTACGCAGAAGCAAAACAGAGCTGAGCCATCATTCCATTCCTTTTCTTTCTGTGCATGCTGACCAGAATTGTTCTGCTATGGGAGTTCTCCAAAATGGTATTATTGATTTTCTGCGTCGTGTGGCAAATGTTTAGTGCAGCTCTTGAATGTTGGAAGTCCTTTCATGCTCGGAAGAAAGTGTGACTGCAGGAGTCCCATCCACAGCAGAACAGAAAGGGATTGAAAGCCATTCACAATTAAAAAAAAAAAAACACCAAAACCCACCAGTTTTGGAAATGAAACCTATTATTTTATCTCCTTGTGTTTTTAATTTGCCAGACAAGCGGGAGAGGAGTGCTGATGCTGAGAAAGACAGCAGCATGAATAGCAAGGCAAAGATAAAAGCCACACTCTTTGCCCACTTATGCTTTTTCTTAGCCTTTAGCTCACATTACAGTATCTGCAGCATTTTGACATTCCAGTCTCAAAAGGATCAGCAGAAAATAAAAGCTTTTTTTCCTTTAGGAGCAGTACTGACCATGGAGTTGGAGATCATCTTGCTCAGAGGGACGAGGGACACAAAGACGGAGCCCAGGCATTGTCCATCCTTTTTGAGTGGAGAATATCTGAAGTGAAACAAGCTGCAGACTCCCTCATTCTCATCACAGAGGCACTGGGGATCATTCCCACCTAGCATTTTAATGCAAATTTTTTTCTTTAATATGCCATAATATCTTTCAGGCTTTACCCTGCTTGTCAAATTTGGTTAACACTCTAAAGAGGGCTAAAATTCCTTTAGGGCCGATGCAGGAAGGCAGATAACATACACGACATGACTGTACAGCCTGATTTCCTGAGAAAAAAGAGGCTTAAAAGGAAGAGACCTGCTCGGAGTGCTTTATTCCTCAGTTTCCCTACTCCATGGGGATGCTGTAAGTTTTCTATTTTCTAGAGCAGTGAACAGAAACTCTCTGGCTACTGCAGATCAATACCATTAAAAACGGACAGAATTTTATTTGTTCATTTGGCAGATGAGTGGTATCCTCACCGGAGCTATTCTGGTTCATATGTCTGCGAGATGTTTTTATAATTACTGAACATCTGGCCTGCCGCAGGTCTGGGGACTTCACAGAGCCCTGCAAAAGTTTTTTGTCACAATGTCTCAGGCTCCAGAAAACAACTTCAAACATGCCGTTCCTTTAACCTTCAGTGTTGTTTGCGAGAATTTATTTTAAAGCTCTGGTCCTTATAATTTCTGGAGTCATCGCAGCAAGCGGATGTGTGATGAGCTCAGTTTTCCCAATGGCTGAGATCTGCTTGTGTCCTTCTTTCCTCTACAGAAATTCCCTTACTTCTTGCATGCTGTCAGCCACATGAAAAGCTTCAATTGAAACACAGGATTTTCTTTTAGACCCTTAAATGTAGAGATTTTAGATAAAAGTTAGTTTTATTGAGATCAACTAGAATAGAAAAAGATGCAGAACTCAGCTAGAAAGAAATTAATAATTAAGTGCAGAGCAGCCTTTGATTATTTGATATTTACTCAGCTATGCTTAGAATAGACAATTAATAATCTTGAGAAAAGAGGGTCAAAGGAGAGCCTAGACAGTTACAAATTTTGCCCAGATGCAACCTACTTAGAAGCAATAGAAAAGAGCATTGGGAGTTTTCCAGGGTCAAATGTATTGTCAAAAACCAGAGAGGTAAGAAGGTCAAAGTGAGGAAGACAAGTTTTACTTCCTCAAAAGCAGCCCTCAGACTCAAATAAAGACCACAGACCCAATTCCATTGCAGGAACTGCGCATGCTTAATGACTTTTTGCTAATTTCCATACGAAGCGGGGAATGGGAGGCGCTTATGCTATGAATATGTATCTGTATTGTAAATATGCATTTTTGTGATAGATAAATAAGTTCTGTGTTGCGTTGTTACTTCAGAGCTGTACATTTGGGAGCTCTCCCTGCAGCTCAAATAAACATACACTTTCTAACCTTAACAAGTTCGAGAGTCTTTGTCCGTCTCAGGTGGATATCGATATTAGATCTATATCCATATTTTAATGATTCACAATTCCCTCCAAATATGAGCAATTAATTACTATTAGTGCTCTACAAATGGTGAGAGTCAGACCCAGTCAGATGGAGTGACAGCACGAGGAGGAGTGGCTTCACACTGACACAGGGCAGGCTTGGATTAGATTTTGGGAAGAAATTCTTCCCTGGGAGGATGGTGAAGCCCTGGCAGAGGTTGTCAAGACAAGTTGTGGCTGCTGATGCACTGAAATAATGTCAAAAATTGTGTTTCCATGCAGTTAAATGCTATGAGGGGAAGCTACTCACACCCTCAAAGTGCTTTTCAAAATAGAGCCTTGTACGAGGGTGAATAAAGTCCTACTGGAGGTTATAACAGAGGGAACCTGGGAAGTATAACCCTTGGAAAAGCAAATTTGCTTTGTGTTGCTAAAACTCTTCTTACTTGGATGGGGATAGAAATTCTCTCGTCGTGTTCAGAGCTGAGCGAGGGACCAGAAAGCAGGAATGGGGAGAGGAAAGAACTTGGCCTTTAGAAGAGAGAAACTGAAGTTTGGTTTTGTTTTTTTCCCCAAGCCATTTTGGGAAAAACTGACAGGAAAGTTAAGGTTTCACCATCAAATAGTGGCCATGCTCTGAATGCAGCTGGGATGGCAGGAATGGTGGGCTCAGGCAGGTTGTGAAGGGGAAGTAGACAGGAAATTTGTCCATCTGTCCATGTGGGGCGACTGACCCAGTCCTGAGGATTCCCACACTCTCCAGCCCATTTGCTGGAAGCTTTGCAGTTAGAAAGATTGGCTTAATCTCTAACCAAAATCTCCTTTCCTGCAAAGGAAATTAATTAATTTGTGTCCTGCCCCTAAAGGTATTTCCTAGACACAAAGAAATTGTCTTTTTATGTCCAGTTTTGTTTTGGGTATTTTTTTAGCTGGGCAGACCTTTATATCCTCCCTTCAATCTTCTGATTTTTAGACTAAAAAAGCTTTCTTTTCTTTTTCAGCGATTCATTAAAGTCACTTTTTAACACACCTGCCACTCTTGCTGAACCCTGGAGTTCCTCCAATTCATTTCTGACTTTCTTAAAGAGAAGTCTCCAGGCGGGATGTGAGATTTCACCCGTGGGTAAAACTTCACCCATTTCTAAGAAATGAGAATTAATTTCTTTTCATATCTGATTCAAAGAATTTTTTTAAAGCCCAAGAATTGTTCTTTCTTTCTTTCTTTCCTTCTTTCTTTTTTTTTTTTCCCAACAATGTGTAAAGAAATGGAAAGGAGAATTCTTTTTACAAGTCTGTCTGAATTCTGTCACCTTTGGCACCTCTCACTGCAAGGTGCTGTGGATGCCCAAAATTTACACAGCTTCGGAAAGAAAGGGAATGAAATTATGAAAGAAAAAACTCCCTGGAGATGTATTCAGTCAGGGTTATCAAAATATGACACTTGTCCTGTCCTGGTGTATCCTCATGCTTGACCCATTCTCGGTCAGGTCCCTTCCTCCTCTGAGTGTGAAGTTGTGATTCCATATTTTGAATGGACCAAATTTTATGGTCCATCAGGGCTGGTCCCCTTTCTGAGGGGTGTTTTCTTGATGCAGAAGACCTCCAGATATTCCTGTGGTTTATTGGGACTATTTTCAGGGTAATAATGCCGAGCTGGGAAGAGAGGTGGGATGAAGAGCAGGATGTATGTCTTGTACCACAGAGTGTCTGCTGCTCTCCGCCCTGGGCCTGCAGCCCAACTTCTTTGTCACTTCAGGAATTTTCTTGCACAGAGGAGAGCAGCAACGATTAGTCCTCAAAAATCCACCCACCACGGGAATTCAGGTGGTGATGAATGGTCTCCTATTCCAACAGAGGAGCTGTTTTGGGCAGCATTTAGGCTCCATTACTTGCCAGAAAGACTCAACTCTTTGCATTTGTCCCTCCAGCACATGCAGTTTTGTTCTTCTCACACATTTCTCCTAAAGTACCTAGAGAGGCTCCAGGGGAGCTGGAGAGGGGCTTGGGGCAAGGGCCTGGAGTGACAGGACAAGGGGGAATGGCTTCAAACTGCCAGAGGGCAGGGCTGGATGGGATATTGAGAAGGAATTGTTCTCTGTGAGGATGTGAGGCCCTGGCACAGGTGCCCAGAGAAGCTGTGGCTGCCCCTGGATCCCTGGAAGTGTCCAAGGCCAGGCTGGACAGGGCTTGGAGCAGCTTGGGACAGTGGAAGGTGTCCCTGCCATGGCAGGGGTGGCACTGGATGATCTTTGAAGTTCCTTCCAACCCAAACCTTTCCATGATTCTGTGACCTTGAAGGTGTTTCCTCATCGGGGGTCTCTGGTTCCCTTTCCCACAGGCAAAGGGCAGCAAGCAGCAGCATTTTCCCTATTCTCAGTTTGCCATGTGCATTTTTCTCCTGCACAGCCTCACACCCCAGCTCTGCTGGGTAGTGGCCTCTCCTTTGCAGTTGAAACAAAAGTGATTCCTATCAGCCTTTTGTGAATGGGGATTATTTTAATACCTTACAGGCACCCCAAGTTTACACTGAGTGAACACAACTTATGGCAGGTGGCACTGGAGGGAAATTCAGCATTCCAGCAGCAAAATATCTGATGCAGAGGGAGTAAGAAAAACATTTCTTCATGAAAAGGGATGACATTTTGGTTACAAGGTAAAGAAGAAATAATAACAGAGAGAGCAAGAAGCAAACACACATCTGATAGCAGGAAGGCCATGAAAATCAGCACAGGCTGTAAATGGCAGTGAAAATCACTCAGTGGAAACAGGCACCTGAATCCCAGACCTGTCATTTCTGCTTGGGGGTTTTTCACACCACCAAGGGAAAAGCAAAGTGCTCGGTGTTTTGCACAAAAGGTCAAAGTGGGTAAGATCCAGAGCTTGTCCATCGATGGCAAGAGAGGCAGGAGTGCAGCTGTTCCATGGGGATTGTGGTGCTCTAGGAGGAGGAAATGCATCCTCCCCTGCAATATTCTGGCTAAGTGAAGGTGTTACAGTTAACAGTTCAACTGGGGGTTTTGCTGATTTAGGTAATTCTATTTTGTAAGTTCTCATTTTTGTAAATTCTGAACATTTTCCTTGGTTTGCAGGTACCTCAGAGCTTTCTGCCGAGTGGCAGATCCCCAAAAAGCAAACTTCATCTTGCTGACAATAGTTTTGATTTCTTAATTACTTTTCACGGGCTGCAAGGCAGTCCAAGGACCACGTTTCCCTCTGGGATTTGTAGACAACAGCCTGAAGGCAGCTGATAAGTTTATTAAAGATTCTGCTGTTACTTTGAAACCCTGGAGCCGCTATTAATATCCCAATGACACCGCGTATGTGCTCAGGGAGAGGAAATTGTCCCCCCCGTCATCTCCTCCTGGATAAAGCCAGTGGGACTCCGTGCAGGAGCATCAGCTCGTGCTGGGGCAGATGGGCAGTTTTGGGATTGCACAGTTTTGGGATTACACAGTTTTAGGATTACGCAGTTTTGGGATTACGCAGTTTTGGAATTACACAGTTTTGGGATTATGCAGTTTTGGGATTACATAGTTTTGCGATTACATAATTTTGGGATTACACAGTTTTGGGATTACGCAGTTTTGGGATTATGCAGTTTTGGGATTACACAGTTTTGGGATTACGTAGTTTTGGGATTACACAGTTTTGGGATTACGCAGTTTTGGGATTACGCAGTTTTGGGCTCCTCATCCTCATCATCCTGGTTTATGGGGGAGGAAGCATGTGGTTGTTTACCCAAAGTTTACAGAAAATTTTGCAGAGTTCAATCACAGCAGGTAACATCTCCCTTAACTCTTAACTCTAGTTAACAGCAGAGAAAGGACTTCCTCTGCTGACTCTTGAAACAAATCCAGTCGTTTGTTTTCTTGAATAAACTCTTTCAGCCACGTCACTCTGGAGGGATCACAAGGCTTCAGGGATGAAGAGAATATTTGCCACAAAACTCACCTTCATAAAAAAGAAACTAAACCTTAGTTCTTGCTCAAAAGCTCTTATTCTAACTCCAGACCCTAATTATGCACCTTCAGGGAGTTAATGGATAGGGTTGGTGTCTTTTCTCTGCTGGTATAAGAACACATTCAGTGCTCTCGTTTTGATCTCCGTTTAGATTAAGGAACACTTTCAGATCCAGAGGGTGAATTGTTCACTCCCTGCAATGAAGTGAATAATTTGCCTTATTGCAAGGGAATCTATTCTCTCAGGAGCACCTGATCCTGGCTTTTTATCCTCAACATTTCCTGGTTTATGGCATGAACCAGCACAGACCATGGAGGGTCAGAGTAACAAGGAGCACACATGGAAGAAGAAAGGGAATGGATATCTCTGGCTCTGTTCTTTGGGTCAGATTCTCCAGTGCTTTGAACCTGAAGCAAATCCTAATCCTATTTGCACCAAACCAGTTGTTTTTGGGGCTGATATTACTCTGTCCTTTCATGAAGAAGAAGCTGTTCCAGTTAGGGATGTAGGAGCATTCTCTGCCTCTCTGGCACAAGCATAAACAGGAGGGAGAGTCTGGCTCTTTAGGATTTCAGGACCAATGCCTCTTTCGGGAAGATCTTCAGCCAATCCTGGTAATGGCAAAAAAACCCCATGTGTACTTGTGGATTTCTGCCCCAATAAGTTTGATAACAGAATTTAATAAATGAAGGGCACAGGGGCTGTGGTTGAAAGGAGGTCAGATTAGCAAGCCCTAAACAAAGAATCTTATTTCCGTAGGCTGCGTCTCATGTGACTGATAACATCTTTCCTCAGCCTCAGCTATTACTGGCTGGTTTAATGAGAAAGAAGCTTTCAGGACCTGGAAAAAAGACTAATGGCCATAAACATCGGGGGGTTTGCGTATTTTTTTTTAGCTGACATAAAAAACCAAGCACAAACCTTACCTTTTCTATGCCCTGTGGCCACTGCTGCCCTTCTACCATCACTTTGCCAAATATCCCAAATATACCACCACCATCCTATGCTGGACCCCCAAGTAGTGCCTGGCAGTGTGAACCTCCCAGTTTGGACTTTGTAAGCAGCTGGGAGAAGAAAACCAGCTTCCCATCTTTGTGCCAGTTCAGACTGTGCTCATTAGGAAGCCTTTTGCCCAAGAAGCAGTACGCTGCCTCTCCTCTCATCCCTTCCCCCCGTGCAGGTTGAGAGCACAAGCCTTTGTCTGACATGGAAATGGACTCAGGAAAATGTGCCACTGAGAGCAATTTTGCAGTGCTGGGTGGGAATGTCAGTGAGAGATCAGCTCTTTTCTGTCTATATATTCTATTATTCAGCATCATAGCCTTGATTTTTCTAAAGCTCTCAGCCAAATGCTCACCTGCTTGTCACCGACCATCAAAGCAAGGTTTTCAGAAGAGTTCATCTGCTATTTAGAGTCCGAAAGAAATTTCAGAAAAAAACCCTTTTTGCCTCCCCATTTCTAAGCCAAATCCTTTGCAAACCAGCATTAGTGCTGAGTGGGAGGCAAGGTGAGCTGGAGAGTCATTTGGAAGCCAAGGTGGGCATATTTTTGTGGTCATACCAGAAAATGTGCATGGATGAGGGACCTCAGCCTCTCCCTTAAAGGTGGAGTGGCAGAATTTCTATTCCATCACCGCTCCTCCTTTTCCTGCAGGAATTGCCCCATCCCTGCACATCTGGGGAGACAGCTGTGGGGAGAGGTGGGTTTCCCTCAGGGTGAGAAAATCTCTGGTAGTGTAGGAGTTCTGAGGACTCCATGACCCAAAACCTCTCTCTGTCACCTCAGAATCAATTTCCACTTGTAAGTTTTGCAGCTGAAAAGGAAAACCATTCAATTACTCACGAAGCAGGAGCACAAGTGCTCGTTTTTCAAGGGAGTTGAAACAGTAGAAAGCACTGCTGGGGCATTGAGAAGCCCACGTCTGTTTACACTTAACAGGTCCCAGAACATACAACAGCATCATTAATGGATAAAAAAAAAGAAGCCAAAAACCCACCAAGCCCCAAACCTCACTGCAATTACAGGGAGAAAAGTGAGCCACTTCAAAATTTCTTTGTCCACACGGTGTCCTCCCAAAGGCTGAGGGGCAAATGCACAATTTCTTGTACATTTCCCAAAAAATATGTAGCAATTCCCAGAAGCTGGACAGGGTTATGTTTTCTGGGGTAATTTTTTTTTTGTTGTACCTGGGGTGAAATATCACCAGAGGTAACGTTCCCCCTTACATCTGCTGGTCTTTAATAGACACAAGAATGTGTGTATTAAAAAACAGACCGGTGTTTCCAATTTTCAAAGAAATCCTTAATCATGCCTGGTGATTTGAATTTGGCCTGGGTCCTTTGAACTCTGAGCATTAAACTTCAAGGCAGTTTTCGTATTCAAAGGGAAGTTCTTGTGTATGGGCTGAAATTGTTGTGGCTTTCCTTGCTCTGCCATCACTGTGTTTTCTCTCATGCAAAATAAAAATGAGGAGCTGAGTGTCATCCTGAGGTTGTTTTGGGGATGACACAGACTTTGAGCTGTTCTGTAGCAGAGCACTTTGGTTTGCATAACAGTGAATAATTTTTGTTTGGTGGCTTCAGTACTCTTCTGCGTCCACAGAAACTGTTCCAGGTCCTCCCAGGACCCATTATTCAGGTTCATCTCATTGCAATTCCTTGGTTCTCCAGCCTCACAATCAAACTGCATCTCCTGTGATTCCCTTTGCACTCACGGGACAAAAATTCTTTTGGAAGGGTTGGGCAGAGAAACAGAGGGAAAAGTTTTTGTTTTGGAAAGCAAAGGGCCACCCGAGATCATTGACTATAGAGAAAAATATTCATAAGGGGTGTTCAAATGCAAGCCTTGGGTGCATTTACCAAATGTTCAAAAATAAAATAAAAAGTTATTTCCTTTTAAAACTTATCAGGCTTTTCTATATGGGATATTCTTTGTGTGATTATTAGGAGCTCGTTCAATCTAGCACTGAAATCAAGCTGGCTTTTGCCTGACAGTGTCTCTAATCACAAAACCATGCCACTTCTATCTGCTGAAAGACATTTTCCATTTGCTGCTTCCCTTTCCCTGTGCCAGAGGGGTTCCTGTTGCAAACCTTTCCTAAAACAGGGGCTGCAGTGATCCCTGCTCATCTGAGTGCATTCCTGATAAAGGCAGCTGACATTCTTTGCGCAAAAAAACCCCTCTGTGACCTCTTACTTTGGCTCCCATTTGAAGCGTTTTCATGGTCACCTCTTCCATTTGTGCTGCTGGTTATCCCAGAACTTCATAAATTAAATGTTTTATGCATTCCTTGTACGATTGGGGCAGGTTTGGTTTTCAACGGAGAGAAGGAAAAGCACAAACAAGTTACTAATTAAATCCTGAAGCCATCTGGATTTAAAGGCAAGGGCCAGACTAACTTTAATACCTGCAGTGCTGTCCCGTGGGGACAAGGAATAGCTCTGATTTCCCCTCCACCCTTCCGAGGCCAATCTGGAAAGTCACCCTGAGTCCTGGGGACATGGAAAACGAGGGAGGATGTGGAGGACAGCCTTCCCACAAAGCCAGTGCTCTGCCCAGCCGTGCTCACTCTCCCATCTGGGCCCAGCACGTACGGCCCCTGTGAGCTGTGATCCATCCCACAGCGGGGTGGGAGGTAATTAACAGAGATAATTAGCAGAGATTATTAGCAGAGATAATCCTCTGGCCAGGGTGGCCAGGCTGCACAAACTGAGATACCCAACGAGGGAGTGGGAGGGATGGGTCCAGAGCCTCATCAATCATTGCTAATTCCCAGAGGGAAAATGCAAATCCAAAGGGATGATGGGAAGTTTTAATCCATGTTGTAAAAGCTTGTCAGATTTTGGGGGTTTGTTGGGTGGTTTCATGGAGAGAAATGGGGATTATTCCACCCCAGCCATTCTCTGATTCTTTGATGAACTATCTGCAACATCCTTTGCTTCTGACAAAAATGACTGCACAGAAAACACCCCAAAGGCAGGATTTTCTGCCTTGGTTTATGAACTACCTGCAGTATCCTTAGAAATACTTTTTCTTTGTGATTTTAAGTATCAATTTTATTTTCACTCCCATTTTGTATCCATGCCAGCACAGTGTATATATTCTCCCCAGCAGAGTTTTATTGCATTGTTATTTTATTTACTTCCTGCCTTGTGAAATGTGTTGATAGGCAAACCTCCTATTTCTTAGTGTGAAAGCCTGATCTCTTTGACGGATGTTTCTTGAACTCTCTTTGTTTGCAAACAGCGCCTGGGATTCAAAAAATATGACTAACCAAGGCAATGAAACTGCAAAGAGCCTCACACCATTATCAGCCCCTCATCCCATGCACGGAGCTGTCATTGGTTTGTTTTCAGTTATTTTTTAAAATTTTGTAATCTCGGTTTTTCAGGACCTGCCGGTTGGGAAGATGGCTTTGCATTGTGGAGCTAAACAAGTTCTAACGACATGAAAACGTTGCCACTTGGGAATGAATGTGGATACATGTGGAGATACTCAGGTATCATATTTAATCATGCAATTCTTCATTTTGTGCTAATTTTCAAATCAATACAAACAAACTAGTTTTTGAGGAGCCGGGCAGATCTTGTCTGTGTTGGTTTCCTCTTCCTCTCTCTGACCTGTGCCAGATCTTCTCTGTGTGGTCTGTGCCACCTTGTCTTGGTCATTCTACAGATTGAGCATTTTATTGAAGTTTTGCTGCTTCTTTTGTTTTCAGGTCATCAGTGAGTTTAGAGTCTTGATCTTCACCAGGAAATCAAAATCACGGAAAGGCAGGGCTGAAAACCTCTTGGTGCTTGGGGTGTGCTTGGGTAGGAAGCACCCCCGATCCTGGGGATGGGATTACTGGTTCTCTAATTACTGTAATTACTGCTTTAGTAATCCCTAATTACCGGTTGTGTTCTGGACTGGGCTCTGGGTTGGAGAACCACTGTTTTACCTCCAATGGATCAGTTTCTGCTGTAACAAAAGCAGTACAACAAAAAGGACTTTTTGGGGCACAGAACATCCCTGAAACAACCCTGAGAATGTGACGGTCTCTTTCTTCCACCCAGCACTGAGGACACCCATATTTTTGGAGATCCTTCAGCCTCTGGCATGCAGTTATGGGCTGGCAGAAGAGTATTTTGGCAACCTTCTGTGGTTGCCAGAGAACAACCTGTTCTGATCAGGCAGGATGGGTATTCCTGCACGGAGTTTGATTTCTCCACGTGTGATGGACCCTGAGGGAGCGTGCCTTTGATTTTTCAGCCCTGATTGCACGGAGGAGGCTGCTTAAGGAGCAATTTCCTATTCAAAGTGGGAAGCAGGATGGAATCTGGCCATTTAGCCTTTTCTTCTATGAGGGGAAAAAAAGGTGCAATTTTGAGCACATCAAGCAGCGTCACTGAATTACAGAGGAGGGAGTTATACAAAGATATGGAAAAGTTCCCCCTGCCTGTTTAGGTGGGCAGGTCTGGCTCTTCACAGCCTTGTGGAGCACTAAAAGTTTAACATTTAGTGTATTTTTGCACCATGGGAACGCAAGGCAAGTTTTTGTGGTTTTCTTGTCCTTTTCTATAGAATTCTATAGTTCCAGCAGGTGTCACAGGATCCCAGGCTGAGCAGCAGGGGAAGCAGATCCTGCAGAGGATGAGGAACAAGGAGCAAAATCTTCTTTGCCTCTACACATTAAAAGAGAAGGAGCGAGGACATGGAGCAGCTGGGCAGCCAAGAGAGGTGAAAAAGGTGATTACACAAAGGCTGTCCACACTTGGGGAATGATGATGGCTAAAAGCTTCAGCAAAGGCCAATATGAACATGGGGAGGGAACAGGCTGATGGAAGGGAATGAGAAAGTACAAAGGGAGGCAAAGCTCAGGGGTTTTATTGATCAACAAGGAAGAAAAGCCAATTATATCCATCCCAGAGATGTGGAAGGACTCCCAGAGGGAGCTGAAAATGGAAAAGTACCCTGAACCCAAACCTGACTTGCGTAGGGAGATTTGGCAGGATGAGGCACCTTCACGTGGTGCTGCTTGTATTGCCCTGCTGTGCACTGCAGCATTAAAAACCTCAGACACCCAGAGGCAAAGGAAAGAAGATAAGTGCCAGTGCCTTCCCTTTGCTGCTGTGGGCTGGGAAAGCAGAGGATTAGGGAAACCATCCGTGCTCAGCTGATGGCTGAGTTTGTAACTGAAACTTCAATTTACAAGTCAGTTTATCAACAAAAAGAGCTGATTTTTTATGTTTCATAGAGAAACTCAGAAGGTCTCACATAACCCTAGTGCTGCATCTCCACTAATAAACTAATCAGAGTCAGAAAACAGATTATTATTGACCAAACAGTCTAATTTTTAATGTTTCCTCACACACCTTCAGTCTATGGAAGACTGAAAGTCTTCTTTCCTTTCCCTTTTCCCTTTTCCCTTTTCCCTTTTCCCTTTTCCCTTTTCCCTTTTCCCTTTTCCCTTTTCCCTTTTCCCTTTTCTGTCTTTTCCCTTTTTCCTCTTCCCTTTTCCCTTTTCCCTTTTCTGTCTTTTCCCTTTTCCCTCTTCCCTTTTCCCTTTTCTCTCTTCCCTTCCTCCCTTCTCTCTTTCTCTCTCCCTTTCCACTTTAGAGATTACATTTGAAACCATCTAAGGAAATTCTAAAAACAGGTACAGAAAAGAACAAAAAGCTCCATCCCAGCCCATCAAGAATGTGAGACCCTGTTTTCCTAAGCAAGAAAATGCCCGAGGATGATATGACTGAGAGTTGTCCTTAGGACATCACTCACCACCTGCCTTGCCCTGCAGATTTTGGGTTCTATTCGGATGACACACGAAAGCAAACTATAAAATTGTCACTTTAACGGTGTCTGACCATTTTACGTTCCTTCTTAAAAGGAGGAAATTCCTTCAAGTGGAATGTTCAGCAAGAGCACCCAAAATAGGACCTTTTAATTCCCTGTCCAGCCTTGGCTTCGAGCTTCGGGCTCCTCCCAAGCATATTTCATGTGAGGCTCCAGGCAGTCTCACTGCAGCGCTGATGGCTTGGCTGGGTTGGCATCCCAGGCTTGTTTGGAAAGACAACAGGTAGAGAGCCAGGCCGAGGGCTGCAGTCCAGGGTGCCTTCCAAAATTCCCAGGGAGCTGATCCCTCAGCCAGCGTGTGGCTGGTGACATTAATGAGCTGTGTGATATGAAACCCAATGAAAAGTGGTTTTGTTTAGGCAGAGGTTTGGAGGGATGAGATCATGGGGTGACTGAATACACCAAGTGTGACTCAGCAGGGTCTCACACAGCAGTGACCCCAGAGCTGAGCTCCCAGTCACATCTGCTGCCATAAATCCCCACGCCAGGGCCAGCTTGTTGGGCACAACTGGTCCCTGATCCAGTTTGTGAAGCCGTCTTTGCTGGACACAATTTTTGCCACTCCCCTCAGAGGCTGGATAAAATATTCTTGCAATTTCTTCTGCCTGGAGCCATGGGAAAGATTCTTCTGGTGGGATGGGAGCACCAGGCACAGGAACGAACTGCATGGGAACTGCATGAAGAATTATGGAACCTGTGGAATGGACGGAAGTGGAGAATTTCTGCAGAAGAAAGGTCAGAGCATCACAGAACATCCTGAGCTGCAAAGGACCCACAAGGATCATCCAGAGTAACTCCTGTCCCTGCACAGACACCCCAACAATCCACCCCTGTGCCTCAGAGCATTGTCCAAATGCTCCTTGAGCTGTCAGGTTTGGGGCTGTGACCATTTCCTGGGCAGCTGTTCAGTGCCCCACCACCCTCTGGAGGAAGAACCTTTTCCTAATATCCAACCTAAACCTCCCTGACACAATATTGTTGCAGCTTTGGGGGCTGCAATATAAGAAAGATTTGCATCACCTGAAAATATGCACAAACCTGAATAATTTCCCAGGAGAAGGGGAAGAACAAACATGGAGCTGTGGGAAATCTGTATCTGCCTGCAGTTGACCTTTGTAGGAGCTACAGAAGTCATCCCATTTCTGTGAGTGATGGGAGAGGAGAGCTGTGCCTTTACAAGGGTCTTACACACCTTTAGAAGAAGCCCTTAGCCACTTCTTCTAGCCCTTGGTTTCCTGGATGGCAGGAAATGCTGCAAAGCCCTGTCTGGAGGTGAACCTTGGAGACCTGAAAGGTGTTTCAGCCTGTTGGGTTACAGACATGACAGATGACATTGACAGAGGATTCTTTGCATGGGAGTGTGATATTTGTCCCTGGTTCTGTTTCGGATGGTCAAGATGGAGACGAGAGATCTCTGAAGTTTGGTCTTAGAGCACAAAGTTTATTGTGAAAGGGCGTGGGTGTAGGGGAGCTGCCAGGAGCTGCCAGACACAGCTCAGAGCAGGGAAGAGAAGAGAAGAGAAGAGAAGAGAAGAGAAGAGAAGAGAGAAGATCGAATAATGTTGTGGTTGCCATTTACAATACAATAAATAATCTTCTGTGCTGAATATTCTAATTTTCACTAACCAATCTAGAACAAGCTACAAATCCTACAACATTTGCATACAGCCTCTGAGAGTCATTGCATTACCATACGGTGTTATATTTTAAACTCTAAAAACTGCTTTTTGGACTCTCTGCCAAGTTGGTAGGGTCTGCTCTGACCCTTGGACCTTCCTGCAAGCAAAGGGGATTGTCTAATCAAGGAGGGAGATTACCTTCAGTGGCCATACCATTGTTTTTCCAGTTATTTAGTAACTGGGGTTTGGTATCTCAAAGCTTGTCTTCATTTCAATCTCGCTTATAGTTTCCATATTCTCAGCATCTTTTGCCAGGTAATCATATTTATAATGCTTTCCTATTTCATCTTCCCCAGCACGGGAGGTTACAAGGAAGAGATGGTTCAGGATAAATGTATTGAAATGTGTCCTAGAACTCCCTTTGAGCAAAGAAAAACCCAGTGTTGATTGGAAGAGGATGTGGGAGTAAAAAAAGGTTATTCAAGAGGGACACAAATGGCTGTAGCCACTCGGGATGGCAGAAGTTGAGTTGTCTGACACAAATCAGGGGCAGGAGTGCAGCCAGGCCATTTTCTCTTCTAGAGGATAATATTTTATCTATTTTACCAGATTAGGAGCAGACTTTCCTTGCCTCCACAGATATCAAGGCCCCAGTCTCTGGTGGGATTTCAGAGCACTGCTGCCCACTGTAAACAAACCTCATGTCTCATCATGAAGGAAGGCATCACTTGGAAATTTCCACCTCTCATTGCCTCAGCTGCTCCTTTCTGTGCATTTTGTCTCCAGTGAGCGATCAGAGCATCCTGACAGCACTTGAGATGCGAGCTACGAAAAAGATGTGTCTTGGGATTTCAATCTTCCTCGGGACATTTGCTTGCAAACATCTGCCTGTTTGTGCAATCTGGCTTCTCGCAGCAGAAAACTCCTTTTTGAGAAGCATTTTGATGAGCCCTGGGACAAGCCTGACTCTGGCCCTGGTGCTGTGTCTGTCCCCAGAGCAGGGGGAGGGATGGGAAATGGGGGTGACTCTGGCAGATGCAGGGAAGAGGCTCTGACCTTCCTGTCATTTCAGGGGAGGGTTTTAGCAGAGAGTTTCCCTTGGGCTTCATCCACACCATCGCTGCCTCTCTGTATTGACAACAGCATAAACAGCAACAACTGTAAATCAGAAAACTTGCAGCTGCATCCTCCTAGGGGACAAGGCAGTGAAATCACCTTGCAGGTTGTTGTGGGCAGAAAATCAGAGATTCATGGAATCTTGGCATGATTTGGGTTGGAAGGGACCTCAAAGTCCACCTTGTTCCACCCCCTGCCATGGACAGGGACACCTTCCACCGTCTCAGGTTGCTCCAAGCCCTGTCCAGCCTGGCCTTGGACACTGCCAGGGGCAGCCACAGCACCTGTGCCAGGGCCTTGCCACCCTCACAGGGAAGGATTCCTTCCCAATATCCCATCCAAATCTATTTTCTTTCAGTTTGAGGGCAGCTGAGAACACAGCACCTCTGGCCAAGAGCAGCGCTGCCTCCTCATCCCATTGCAACTCAACTCTCCTTCTGCAGGTCCTGCCAGCTGCTCTGCCCACTCCCAATCCAAATTCACAAATATCACACCAAAACCGCTGTTCCCTGTTTGAGGGGCAGAAAGCCCATGGGAGTGCGTGAACAGATCGGTGAAGGGGCAGGGCTGCTGCAGTTATTCTCCATCATTTCAGGGTCGGAGGGATGATGCCCCAACCAGTGCAAACTGGGTTCTTTCATCTCCTAAATCACAGTCGTAATTAAAGGAGGACTTGAAGACTTCTGCTCACTGCAGCTCTGGGTATCTTGTGTTTCAAAGCTACTGATGAACTCTAATCTCGTGAGCAAAGATTTATCTGCTTCGATGGAAGATGGGGTGAAATACTTCATTACCAGGAGTTTCACACTCCCCCATGAGGCTTCCTTGGTGCCTTCAACCACTCACTGCTGAAGCTCCCCTGAGTTGCACAGAATCATTATTATAATTTTCTATTATTCCCATTTTCCATTATTCCCATTTTCCATTATTCCCATTTTCCATTATTCCCGTTTCACAGATATGGCACCAAGGAGAGGCTACTGAGGGTGCTCCTCTCCCTCAGCTTTTAGAAACCTAAAATTTCTCACCCCAAGCCAGGTCCTGTGACCTTCCATCAGAGGCAAAAAGGACAAACTGGGGGAGGACAAAAAGGACAATTCTCCGGGGGAGAATTCTCTTGACATACTGACGATAACTCAGTTTAGGAGGAGGCCAATCACCCTCTGCTGTGTCTGGATAGCTTTTCGTGGATGCTAAAGCAATCCAAGGGTGACTAACTTGCACATTCTCACCAGACTCACCTGCTGAGTTTGGAACAGACCTAAACAGCCCCAATTCCACATCCTGATTTTCCGGGATTACTCAGCTTTGTCTCAGAACTCAGCAGCATGTTGAGGATTCCAGACAGGCCTTTGGGCTCTGCTCCCAGCTGACTCAGGCCCAGGGCTGTCTTTTATCTCATTAAAAGAAACTCAACTGAATGTAATACTGGGAATATGGAGAACAAGGATTTGTGTGGTCTCCAGTTCTGCGTCAAACTGTGAAAAACAACCTATTCCAGCAGAAAGTACCTGCTGCTGCCCCTCTGAGCAGCTCTGCTTCTCTCAGTGCAGCACTGCCTTGGTGCTGCTCTCTCTCCTGGGGTTATCCTGCTGTCCTTTGTGATCTGACACAGCCTCCCACGGCAAATTAAAACATAGGAACTGTTGGCTTTGACAAAATACTCACTTGGCTCGCTGCAGGGAGGTGTGGATTTACTCACTATGGAGGGAGAGACAGGGAACATGTTTCCCTTTTAATGTTTTCTGTCTTCTGCTCGGTGAGAGGCTCTTCCTCCTGCCCCGAGGACAGAGCTGTGCCTGTGCCAGGATCCCCTGGTGGCTGCATCACATCCTAACCTCAGGTGTGCCATCTTACAGGAGCATGAGAAAGCCCCTGAAAATCCCCAGACAGATGCGGCTAAATGAGAGACAGATTCTCTTTGATTCATTCATAAAATCACGGCCAGTTCCTGATGTAACCACACATTTACAACCTGCCTCCAGCTTCTGCTCTGTCTCCCTGAAGTTACCACTGATTCTCACCTGATCTTTCTCCACTAATTGGGCTTCACTCCGGAAAACTTTTCTTCCCTCTGTGTCCAAACACAGGAGTGGGAGGTATCCATCCTTCTGTGTCTGTTTGTCCTGGGCCATTTGGAAAAAGAAAAGAAAAAGAGATATAATGTAATTCTTGGTGTGAGCTCCTTCCATTTAGAAGAGCTCAAGAGGGTCAACGAAGACTCAGGGACCACACAGCTGAATGGGCAAGAGCTGCATGAGCCAAAACCAACAAATCATGTGAAAATTTAAATAACTAAGAGCTGTTTCTCCTCAGTAGCTCTCCCTCCCACCATCTTCACGTAACTGAGGTCTGTAACTGAGAGTCACTGCCCAGAGGAACTCGAGGACAATTTAATAGCACAGGGCAATGCCCTTGGAGGATGGGTCAGCTCTGGGACACCAACAAGCCCAGCAGGAACATTTTTATTTGGTGGGAAAGGCTCAGTGACAAAGGGTTGAAGCGAAAGATGTGCAGAAATCCAAGCGTGGGTGACTGACGCCCTGGCTGAGTGGCTGAGCAGTGGAAAAGTGAACTGATATGCAGATTTCCCCACTTTCTTCCCAGCTGGAGTAGTATTTTATAGCCCTGCCCAGCTTTTATAGCCCTAGTGGTACCCTACTTTTTCATTTTTTGAATGACAATGCTGGAAACATCAAAATACAGATCAACAAGGAGACCCTTGAAATAAAACTTTTGATTATTAGAAAATCCCTTCTGAGATTAAATTTCACTTTCACCCAGGTTTCCTTTTTTATCCTGGTTAGTTTTAATACTTCTAGTCACTCAACAATAATTTTTTTGCAGTTTGTTACGTATTTGTCAAAAAAAGGAATGTTTGTCATTTACAGATCTGAGTTGTCACAAACCATGTTCAAGAGGACTCATTAATCTTTTTAACAGGTATGGACAAAAAGTGAATTTTCAGTTGATGGAGAAGAATTTTACTTTAACGCATGGCAGAAAACATCTGGCCAACATCAGGGCCTGCAAACCCTGCTCTTACACAAGGATCTGGCGAGGTGGACTCATTACACAGGGTCTCACTTAGTTAGCAGTAATTAAATCTGAGTGCAGATCTCAGTGTTTACATGCCGACACCAGCTTGGAATGAAAATCAAAACCAGAGGCTATTTCATCATATTTGGTTGGTGCAACTGTTCCCATCAGCTGGGGATGAGTTGTCCAGCCTGACAAGAGAAGCTCAGGTTGATGAATTGAGCTCCTTAGGGAAAGGAGCATCAATCAGGGAGGAAATCATCAAACCATCGTGGTTGTTCTGCTGATTTGCTGCATGCCCGGTGTTCCTTGCTTTCTGAAAAGGTAGACTGAAAGGTATTTATAGCACAGTCCTTCCTGATCAATTTTTCTGGAGGCTTGTAGGATGAGATCTTGACACAGTCTGAGTGATTTTCAGGTTGTGTTGTGCCATTGGTATGACTCCAGAGACCTCCTCAGAACTGGAATAAAGCCAGTTTTGCCCGCTCCCACCTTTTCTCTTAACATCCCCTTAAAGTGAAGCAAAGCTCCTCTGAGTGACAGTTCTGTTTGGGTGACTTCAAAAAGGGGAAAACACAGAATTTTTCCTGCTCCCATGAAGAGCTCTCAGGCCCCTCCCCTCCTTGAGGCAGAGATGCTTATCCTGCCCCACTTTGGAACTGGTTCTTTTTGCTCTGTGCTGCTTTATGTCCTTTTTTAAGCCAAAACCAAACCAAAACCAACTTTCCCCACCCACAAATTGTAGTTTTGGTTTAGCACGCACCAAAATTTTGCATATAAAAGCAATTGCAATCTGTAGCTTGTTGGTTTTTTTTTTTCTGACAGCATGGCATTTTCTGCTCAGTCTGGATACAAATACATCAGTTCCCTTTCAGAGGAACCAGCACCAAGTGCTGCCTGGGATCCACATTTTGTGGTGTGGTTGCTTTCTCTGCCACACGAGTGAATGTTGTGCTGATAATGATAAGCTTCAAAATCAATGAGTAGTGAGTTTGACCTGTGAGAAGAAAGCAGCACCTTCACCTACAGATAATGCAGAAATGAGCCAAAGGCACCATTCTTATCAAACAACAGATAACAGACATTTGGACAGACAAATGGTGAGATGACAAGTTACCCTAAAATTTGGGTGCTGGGGAGAGCTGTCTGTGAGGTGGGCTGGAGTCTCTGATTTCTGGGACCTGTTGCTTTTGTGAGACAACTTCAAGTTGGTGAATAGGGGAGGTTTCTGAGAGGCCTTCGTGGACTTTTTCAGAGCATCAGAGAATCATTCAGGTTGGAAAAACCCTCTAAGATCCTTGAATCCAGCCATTAACTCAGCACTGCCAAAGCCACCACTGAACCATGTCCCCAAGTGCCACATGCACATGGCTTTTAAACAACTCAGAAATGGGGACTCCATCACTGCTCTGGGCAGCTGTACAGGGCTGGACATCTTTTGGGTTCAATTAGGGCTCAAAACTTCATCTGTCTTGTCATTTCTACCTCTCCTCAGGGGCAGTATCCAATTTGGGAGGGTCCCTGGTGTGTCAGGTGGGAGGATGAGGTGTGCTTGCAATTCACAACCCACTCGGGCTGCAGCCTTGTCTCTTTTCAAAAGTTTGTGCTTTGACAATTTCTTTTTTATTTTTTTATTGCTTCATATTTTAGAGGATGGCACCAAACATACACAGGGCTCGAGGTCATATTTTGTTTTGTGCCACCCCAATGCCTATGGGTGGATTCATGCTTGGTTTGTAATTAGGAGATCAACTTCCTTTGGCCAGGGGAAGGGGAGTAAATGGCTGCAGGTTTTGGTTCAGGGGAGATCAATTAGACTATGATCCTTCCAAATTCCCCATTTTGAGGAGTTATTTCCTTCCACAAACAACACAGAAATCACTACCTCCACCTGTTAACTGCCTACAGCACGCTCTGCAGAATATCCCCAGGATGCAATTTCTTTTACCTGAAAGAAACTTCCTGGAAAAAAATGAAGTTCTCCCAAAGCATTATTTCACTAAAATCCACTTTCCCTTTGTGGAAGCCCCTGTGGCAGAAGCAATGATGCAATGTGTTGGAGGCACTGTAATCTGGCTGCTTCAGAACCAGGTTGTTCGTTTGTTCAGTTCGTGTTTCAGGGCAGCCTAAGGGAGAAATCCTCAAACGCCCTCCAGCTCCCCTCTCTCACAGAAATTTTGCCGGAAAAAAGGCAGAGCCTCTGGCTTTGTGTCACCTTTTTTCAACCCTTTGGATATGTGAACGCTGAGATGCGCATGAAGGTATGGAATTCACTGGTGCTGTAAGGATAAGGGTGGGCAGTTTGTTCCCTGATTTATTGACCTTTGCTGAGGTAACGCTGACCTCAGATGCTCCTTGACTGTGCAGCAGAGCTGTGTCTGCCTGGCTCATGAGGCCCCTGGATTAACCAGGTTGTATTGAGCAGAGTACAAAGGACTGCACGAAGGCAAACAATGAGATCTTTCCTGATGCGGCCGAGGAGGCACAGCCAAGTCTGCTGACGTGGGGATGGAGCACTATCAGCCTGCACCAGCTGAGCCTCTGGGCCTTGTGATTTCCAGCCCTCCGCAGCTTGGCAGCTGTAAAATTGCATTAGTGGAGCTAGAGGCATCTGTGTTATGAATTTCAGCTGGCTAACAATGGGCAAGGATCTTTCCCACACCCACCAGAGAGGTCTGTGGAGCTCAGCTGGAAACCACTGGTGAGCCAAGGCTAGTGGCTCTCTGCTTTCACTGACACTTACACCAATCCAAACACATGGAAGGCTTCCAATTTCACTCGGAGTAAACAAAGGAAAACACAAAACCCCATTATTTTCTGTGGCTCTTTGTTCGTGGAGTATTTTTAGTCCGGCTGACGAGCTTTTTGTGTATCCATAGCGCCTAATTAAATACGTTCATCAAAATGAAGGCTCCGAGGAAATTTCTGTAAGCATTGCTCCGTCCAGCAGGTCACCTCCTTGCAATGCCAATTTCACATGTCACTCTGGGAATCCAGACATGGGTTTATTATCTTATTTCACTACCAGAGTTCAATAATTTACAACAAAACCTATCACATCCCTCTGTCAGTTCTGGAAACAAAGCCCTTCCCATCCGCGGTCACCATCACTCTTTAATACCAGGGAAGTGGCAGAAATAGAAAGAGGAGACACAATATCTGTTTAGAAAAAAAGTCCTGTACTTTCAGGATGCATTTACGATACATGAGGTTCTTGTTAGGCTACTTCCAGATTATCTCAACCCCAAATCCGGTTTGTTTCTTCTGCAGGGTCCTATCAGTTTGCTGAAGTGAAACAGAGCAGGAATATCTGGAGGAACATCAGGAAAAGCAGCTGGCCTGTGGGTGAAAATAAGCTTAATCTTCCACGGTAAATGCACACCTAAAGGTTTATAAAGAGGTAAAAGACAGACCCCATGTGATGAACACAACCGCAGATGATGTCGGCGGTAGAGCTTCTAATGCTCCCCATCCCAAAGTGGTGTTTCTCCACCCACACAAGTAATTTATCATATTCCTTCTTGAAATCCCATTGGATCAGAGGTGGCAAGTGTTACCTATCAGACACACAGGGAGTTTTCCCTGTGGTCTGACTTCATTAAATTCCAGAACGAAGGGCAAGAACACTCCTGTTAGCCAGCAGAGCTGCCCACATGTCAGTGCCAGTGCTGCTGCAGGTTCGAGCTTGGAGAGAAACACTGGATAAAACAAGAGGAATATGTCCGAAGGGCTTAAATTCCATCTCCAGACCATCTTACTGCTGCTCTTGGGCTCTTCACCAAACAGGCTTCAATATTCAAAAACAGCCCATGACATCACTGGAGTTTTAAAAGTCTTCTTTCCTTTTGCAATCACTTGAAAATTCACTTTTAAGGCTCTCCTTCATGGAGACCCATCTCATTCCTGGAAACCTTGCTATTTCTAAAACAGTGGCAGGGAAGGAAGGGAAAGGCTTCAATCCCACTGTAACTGTGGAGCAATCCAGACCAAAGCAACCCCCTTTTTAAAATTTCCTTTTCTTGGAAGCCAGAGAGCCAAGAAACAGCACTCGTGTTCATTAATTTAAGTGAAAGCACAAGATTTACTCTCTCCCGAGTTTAACCTCCAGGCTGTTTGGAGTTCTGAAATTGCAGCCTGGCACAGGGCCAGCTCTAAATAGCAGCTCATCCTTTCAGCTTGTTTCCAAAAAAAAAAAAACAAACCAACCCAAAAACCCCAACAAAACATAAACAGATGAAACGAGAAAGCTCCACCCATCATCTCTGTAATTCCAGACATTGAAATATTCAGGGCTGGTTACTCCAGAATTTCCAGGAGATACAAGAACACAGAGGATACAAGCAGAGGGGACAGTGATACCCTTTGATCTTCCCTATTTCCAGTAACTTTATATTGGACTTTAGAAGATGCAGTGGTCTCTGTCCTCTTTTTGCCGCATGTGGACTTCAGTAGCTGGATAATAAAAACCCAGCATAAAGCCCAGCTTGAGGAAAATGCTCATTTTCAGCTCATAAAGCTGCTATCTCCTAGAAGATGTCTGGAAGGGATTGAGACCATTGTCCTACATGCTGGAGCACCTCATCGGAAGGTTAAAATTCCCCATTTCCCTGGATGAGCTCCAGACCATCAGCTGGGATGAGGAGTTTGGGCTGCCTTGAAGGATCCCAAAGTATTTTGTAAGCTGCAAACAGTGCAAAAATGCAGCTGCCTCAGGTTAGGAACGCCAGACAATAAAACAACAAAACCCCTCAATCCGGTTAAATCCTAAAATGTAGACAGAAGAACGAAATATCGCAGAGTCCAGAGAGTTTTGTTTTCATTTTGGAGAATGGTTGCTAGCAGAGGTGGATGCTCACTGGGTGTGTTGGGGATTTACTAGCACACCTCTGCATAGAGTTCAAAGCTGTAAATGGAATTTACAAATCACAGACCAGGTGCAAAAGAGGAGGAAAGATGGCTCTGTTTATCCGTGTTTCAACCTTTAAAAGTAGATACTTGTATGAAGCGACAGCAGTTTTATCATGAAAGTTTGTTTCATATGAGAAAACATCAATTTTTCTGGTGGAAGTGTCAAAGATAGAATATGTAATATCACGGTTTTCCTCATGTTTTCTCACAGATTTTCTGTTTTAGAAACAGGCAATTCACTGAAATCAGGTGCTTCCTGTAAATAGTTTTGATTGCACAAAATTGCTTTACTCCTGAATGGGAATCCAAAATAAACTTACCTTTACTCAGTGGCAAAATTTTCTCAACTGAAACATGGAATGAAGGTATAATAATAAGAAAAGGTGTAGTTGCACAGTTTTAGAACTCTTTCTGTTCTTTCTCAGAGAGAACATAGATAAGCTGCATTCTTTTACTTTCTTAATCTCTGTGTTTGGTATTAGGTGTTATTTAGCTGTGACCAATGGTTTTAGGAGGTGGATTCTTTGCTGACCAATAGTTGCTAGAATATTAATGGATATAAAAGACCTTCCTTGTAAATAAAGTTCCCCTTTCACCATCTTGGGTTCGTCTGCTTGAATTCTCTCTGCCAGCCCCTGCATCCTCAGGGACTCAAAAGCCACAAAAAGGCATTCAGTTTTGCATAGAACAAAGTCCTGCTTCAGCAATAAAGACCCATCTGAATAATTATATGCAGTGTTTTAATCCAGGTTTATTCCCCCAAAATTGATTGAGGTCATCGAGCAGGTGTTATACACTTTGAAATTGTTCTTCTCCTGCAGATTCCATGTAAGGAACCAAAGAGTCATGTGGAATAAGGAGCTGCTCAGATTTATAGAAGATACAATTTTTTTCCCCTTTTTCCCATGGATTTAGAACGCCATCCATCTGTATTTTCTTCTGTGGCTTTGTGGTGTAATTTTGGTGTCTGGCCTTTGCAGAGGCCTCTTAGCAGGTTGTGTTTGAGATGGACAGGGACGTTGTCACTACTCGGAATAGTTTGTGGGATGGAGGCTGCCACAGACTGGGGAAGACGAATGGTCAGTGCAAGGCCATGGGTTGGACAAGATGAACCACAATGATGATGCCAGTGATTTTTGCATTTTCTTTTTTTACCCTTTTTATATATTTTTATACCCTTTCCCTTCCCTGTTACCCTCTAAACACACTCCTTTTACCCTGAACAGACACTCCTTGTACTTTAGCCCCACATGTTTACAACCCTTGTAGTCTGATATTTAGCTTCGTTTGGGGTCCTGCAAAGCGAGGAAGACCAAACATTCATATTATCTCAGAACTAGAGGCTCCAACCTGTTCTCTCTTGGAACATGTTTTTGTAAACTAGGCTGTAGTCTCAATTGGGGGTGGGGGGGGTTCATTAGAATAGGGGGAAATTATTCATTTATTAAGTTTCTTATTCGGGGATTTTAAATAGATATGCTAATTTTGTGAAGTCCATAAAAATCCGGTACGTGTTGTACAGGGAGGGTTCCAGACTGTCGTTCGCTCCATGGCGTTTTCCACCTTTGATGAGTCTGGGCACCTAGAATCCTATTAAACCGAGGTAAATTCCCTTTTCCCTGCACTGCTGTGTCTGCTTCATATTTTTACTAGCCTGTTTAAGGCATCAATGAGACTGAAGAAGTGCCCAGAGCAGTGATGGAGTCACCATCCCCGGAAGTGTTCAAAATATATACATGTGGCGCATGAGGACACGGTTTATTGGGAAACACGGTGTTGGTGCTGGGCTTTGTAGTCTTGCAGGTCTGTTCCAACCTCAGTGATTCTGTGGTTCCATGGTTCCGAGCTGCTCAGGTTTCCCAGGATGCACAGGATGAGATTCCAGGGGGGAACAAGGCAGCAGAGGGGGTGTATGAACAAGGAGAATCTTGTCTGGGAGCAGAGCAAAGGGGAAACAACAGGACATGGCAGAAATAGGATAACACTCAGGATGGTGAGGCCACTGCTCCTTGGAGCTCAGGGTCTGCGTTGATGAACCCTGGAAGATCTCTCAGAAAATTGGGAAGGGAATATCAGAGGAGCTCTGTGTGGAGCTGGATATATGTGCTTGCATCTCTGTAGAAGTTCAAACAGTGCCAGACAGAGGCTGGTGTGGGCCAAATGGGAAAACAACTTTCTCATTTCGTAAAGAAAAATAATTGCTGCTTGCTAAAGCTGCTGCTTCCAAATGCACTCTTGCCCTCAGGGGTGATGATTCTCTCTCTTCTGCTTGCTTTGCTGCAGATCATGGTGTCTCTTCTTGGTTTCCCAAGATCCCGTCACGGACCCAGATGCTTCCTCTGGCAGCTGTAGAAATATTAATGTAGGGAATTTACAAGCCTCAGCTCCGTCCTTGGAGCAGCTCGTTGGGCTTGCCGTGTGTACAAGCACAGAAGGGCATCACTGCCTTGTGTTTGTCTCTTTGCAACATGAGGGGGTGGAGAAAAATCAGTTGTTCTCTTCTGCCACCTCACTGAGCACTTCTGCACCTGGGGAGGACCAGCCTCATGCACCCCAGGCATCAGTTTGTGCTGGGAAGGAGTCTGGAGGAAAGGATTTGGGAGCCTTCCTGAGAACCAAATCTGCCCCCTTCACTTAGCATCTACCTGGTATTGAAAAGATGCAGAATCACTTTTTTCTTGCCAAATCTTAATGCTGTTTTCTTTTCTTCTCCTTCCTCCCCATCATCACCAGATTTCCTGGAGCAGATCTAAGAAAGTTCAGAGAGACAGCTGTGTGCTGTGGGTGGGAGTGTGGGTGTGATATATGCACACCACAGCAAACAGGTAGATAAAAAATAGTATAAATAAAACACAGACAGCCTCCTTTTGTCGCCTCCTTCATCCCTGCACTTTACAACTGGGGGAGATTATTTTGCAGAATGTTTGACATCAGTCTGAGATATGTTGTTCCCATGGCAACAGGTCTTTCTCACACTTTTTGTTTTGCTTTGGTTATTTCTTGAAATATCTTACTCTTCTTTAGGAACCAACGTTTTCTCAGGGATGCTTACCTGTTCCCCATATTTTCAAAGGAATTAAGGTATTTGGTGAAAGCTTCTTAGCTTAAATGACGTTGCAGTTTTTCATAATTTCCTAGTGTTTTTCTGCTTTTATTTGAAAATATGAAGTAAAAAGGAAAAAAAGTCTTTAACAACAAAGCAAAAAAATAAAAGTCTGCTTGTCCTACTGCAGGGGAAGAGCTTGCTGAGCTCCATGTGCACAGGCAGCACAGTGTGATGTGCTTGGACTGGGATTTTGGTCAGGCCAACCCCGCCAGAGTTGAAAGAGCATTTGGGCAGTGCTCTCAGGGTGGGATTTTTGGGGTGTCCTGTGCAGGGCCAGGAGTTGGACTGGATGATCCTTGTGGATATTCTGTGATTCTATGATTGTGCTCCCCCTCATCTGTCAGAGGTGGGAAGCAGAAGAAATGACTCATTTCCACCAGGAATTCGGAGTTCAGTGCCTCAGTCGGGCCAGGGGCATCACTGTTCTGGTTTTCCATGTTCATTTTCTGCTTAAATGATATCCCACCATCTCACCCTTTCACACTTCATTCCCCATGTCATTATTAAAAATAAATCCTGCTCTTGAGCCCCAGTGCAGACTGCAGGGGCTGTGGGGTGTGGATGAAGAAGTTTGTTTCATGACTCCTAATGTTTTTGATAACCCATAAGCTCTCTCTGTCTCCCTTTTCTGCCTCTGATGGTGTTCCATCAGAAGGAAAAATACAGCCACGGGACTCTGTTTTTGTGAGGAGACAAATACTCAGCTCAGCAGCACAGAATTTGCTGGTTGGGCCCGTGATTGCATCCACCATCAGGAACCTTCATCACAACACCAGCACTAAGGAAAAGGTTTTTGGTTTAATAACCTAAATGTGAATTTGGAAGCCGTCCTTCCAAAACTGCCACGGCTCAGGCGTGTTACCAAACGTCCAGGCTGAGGATGCCAAGGGATCCATCTGATGCGTGTGAAGGGGCTGATACCAGCGGGACAGGAAATGGGGAGGGCGTTCCCCAGGGAATAAACACAGAGTGGATCAGGAAATGTTTCATAGCAGTGAAAGCTGCTCGGCTGCAGAGGCAGCTCCCAGAGGAAGTCCTCTTGGAGGGTCTCCAAAATATTGCATGGGGGTGCACGAGCTGCATGAGAACACACGTTGGCTAATGTTGTAATTGATGATGGTTTTCATGGTGGTGCTAAACAAACGAGGGCAGTAAAGATAATGAATAAAATTTTCTGTTCTGCGTGAACACAAGGGCTACAGAGAGTCAAAGCCAGGCTGGACAGGGGTCAGCAATAAAATTCTCCTTCTCTCATGCTTTACCAGCCTTGTGAAGGCACTCCTGGGACATCCACCCCGAAAAGATCAACAGTCACATCCTTGCCTCCCAAAAAAACCAGGTTAAAGAGGTCTGCTGGGGTTTGGAGAGCTGGATCCTGGATTTGTGGAATGTCCTTCAGATGCAGCCCTGGGAACCTGCCAGCAGTGCTCAGGTTTGCAGGGTGGGATTGCTAAATGCCTCTGGCACTGATGTTTTTTGGCTAACAAGCCAAAAATGCTTGCAGGGTCTGGGTGAGTTAATTAAGAAGGAAAAAGATATAAAAGCACAAGAGTGGGAGCAACAGCGTTGCTGCAGTAACTCCTTCTTGAGCAGCTGGAAACCTTTTCTGTGATGTTAGAGAATCACGAAATGGTTTAGGTTGGAAAAGCCCTCTGAGATCATCAGGTCCAACCATTAACCCAGAACTGCCAAGGCCACCACTGATCGTGTCCCCAAGTGCCACATCCAAATGGCTTTGAAATCCCTCCAGGGATGGGGACTCCACCACTGCCCAGGGCACCCTGTTCCAATCCTTGACAACCCTTTCTGTAAAGAAATTTTCCCTAATATCCAATCTAATCCACCCATGAGGCCATTTCCTCTTGTTTTATCACTTGTTACCTGGAGGAAAAGACTGACCCCCACCTTATTATACCTTTATTCCCAAGCTCCAGTCCCTCCAATCTGTGTAGAAGGTCCCCTGCAGCTGTAGTGTGGGCAGGGAGTAGAGGCACTGGAAAAAGGTTTATTAGCTAAAGACACTAAAAAGAAATAAAAGAAGAACTCCTGTGCATAGTAAATTTTGCACTTTTGCAAGCTTATTGCTCTCCTTATATTCTCCTTACTATTTGTTGGAAGTGATAAAATCAGCTTTTTTCAACATGGGAATGAGGATTCCTATGTAATTCTTGAAAGCTCACAAGGCAGTCATAAGACAAGAAAAAAGAAAAAAAGTTCTCATGCAAATCTCAAGCAAAAATGCCTTTCCTGACAGTCTCAGCTCATTTTGTGGGTCTTCCTGGTCCTGTTCCATCATGAAGTTTTCACTTGAAAAGGTGGAAATGCCCTTTTCTTTGTGGAATAACTTTGCACGGCAAGTGATGCAAAAGCAGGCAAGCAAGGATGTGATGGGGCAGGAGCTCTGTATTGAGCAATTTGAGTATTTTTCTTATTCCCTTCTAGTTTCAGGCATTTTCATTGTGTATGGCAAACAATGGCTCAGAACTTGGTATATTGTCTGCCACTTTTTCTTTTTTTTCCCAGAAGAATGGGAAAGATGAACTTTGGGAGCTGAAACCTGACGGATTTGAACCTTTCGGTGTCCAAGTATTTAATGGCTTTTCTTAGCACAAGAAATTTAATTGGTATCTTTACACCTTCCCAAGATGGAGAGTTTGTCAAGAGAGAAACTTGACACAAGACCTGCTCTGTGCACAATGCTCTTTCACGTCCCCAGGGCTTCCTTCAAATCCATTCACCCCTCCCTGGCACTGACAGGATCCTGTTAATGATGGGCATGACCAGCCCTGAAATGCCATTTATTCTCGCATTTATCCAGTCCTGTGAGGTAGAGGAAGGACTGGAACAAAAGTGCCACTGATGTCACAACTGCGCACGACAGACACCAAGGACAAAGCCCCTGCTCCCAAATGTACATGGCTGAACTTTGGACTTGCCTATTTTGGGTAATTAAGAGGGCACAGAGATCTTTTTGTTCCTTGGCAAACCTTCAACAATTTAGATTCTTCTCAGCCTAGCTGGAGATGTGATGGAGGAACTCCACAGAATTCTATCAAGATTAAATAATCCTGGGATTCACGGAGTAGCTCTTGCTGCCCCAAGGGTGTGACCACACCACACTGAGAGGCTGACAGCGCTGGCTGGAGCCAAGAGCCACATTCCCTCTCCTTCAAGCCATATCCAAGAGCAAAGGCGTTGGTCCCCTTTTCCTAAGTGGTGTTTTGTGTTTTGGAGCTCTCCCCTGTCTCTGGAATGTCCTCCTTAATCTTGAACTTTTAATCTTTATCTCCAAAGTTCAGGAGATATTGCCCATTGTCCTGTCCAAAAACAGGACAATGGACAAAAGTAGGCTGGGACATCTTTGTGATCCTTTCCATCCATCAGAGTGGGATGCCAGCCATGGGACACTGAAAAGGAGAGAAAGAGAACTGAGCCCTGAAAACCTTGGACAGAACTAAAAACAAACAAACAAAAAAATCAATTTAGTTTTAAATCACTTCATTGACAACTGGACAATGCCTCTGATGAACAGCTAGTTCTGGTAAACATGGAGGGATGGGGACACTTTAGGAGAAAAATTGCCAGGAGGAAGAAGAAAATAAATCAAAAAGCAACTTAATATGTCCATATGTTAATATGTCCAGGATTTATGGATAGAGAATGCTGAGCAGGAGCTCCTTTCAGTCTCTTCCTACCTGTGATTTATCAGTCTTGCTCTCAGCACCTTTCTCCCATAACTCAGCATGATTTAACTGGGAAGCCTCCTCCAAATGTACATTTACTGGGAAGAGTTTCATAGCCACCTGGAAAAGAGGTGTTTTGCAGCCCCCTCCAGATTGCACCTGCCATGGTTCACGGCATCACAGAATGCTTGGAGCGGGAAGAGAGTCTGTACAAACGGTTTCTGTGTAATTAAACGGAAATAGCTCTGATTCGAGTGGACTGAATCAATTAAACTGTGAATATCACCAGCAGGCTCATCTTAGAGCTGGTGATGTGCCCTGTCCCCTTCCCTAATTCCTGTTCACAGACACATCACAACATTTACTGAAATCATCCTGTGCTGCACTGAAAGAGTTGAGCATTTGCTCTTCTCAGGTCCTGATCTGCATTTTGGGGGGTGGCTGGCCTAAAGGAATTAAAGGTGGCACTATTTTGAGATATTAGCAAAGAAAATATCTTTAGCAGCTGCCCCCTAAGAAAGCATTGGTCTTTTATCAGGGCAAAGAATATTAGCAGTTTATTGGCAGAGATGCAACCCAGGCTTTTGCTAACCCATCACGTGGATTTGAAAATAACTTCAGCCCATGATGCAGGACGTTACAAGTAGGTGTGACTTATTATAGGTTTTTATCTGCCTTTGAAGATAGCACTGATCAGAGAATGAAGCCAAATAACAGTGGTGGGAGTCTGGAGAGGAGAAAAGAGAGGGGTTTCTGAGGCCTCCACAGACTAATTACACCCAGATCAGGTTGTCTCTGTGATCTTGCATGCAGTGGGTGTGCTGTGGGGCTTTAAATCTCCTCCTACCTGTGTCCCATCTGTCCTTGCTTGGAAATTCCTCATTTACAGAGACTGTGATGGGTTCATAGTGAGATGGCTCAGGTTTAAAGATCAGAGATGGCAAGGCCTGTGCCATTAATGGCTTGGCTTCTACCAAAATGAGCTTATTTGTCTGAATTAGGTGTACAGCCAAGTATAAATAGATCCTGTCTAGACAGACAATGCAATAGAGAAGTGAAATAAAAGGTTTTAACTGTACCAGGCTCCTGATTTTAGTAAACCAGTTCAGAGACACCTCCAGACTGAACTGGGCTATCGAGAAGGGAAAGTGGAAACAATTCACAACGAATGTACCTGCTAGGTTTCTGTTCCTTGAGTTAAAACAATCGAGGAGATTGGGCCCCAGATGAAGAGGGACCACAAAACCAGTGCAATAGCAAAGGTGAAAAGCCCTCTGGGTGATTTTCTGTGCCCAAATCTCCACACCAGGTCATCTCCATACCACAGCACAACGAGCACAGGGAAGAAACAACATTGTGATGTTCCTGCTGATTTAAATCGCAGAATTTCAGATTTTAGGAGGTGAATGATCAGCAGGTATGGAGTTCAAACACAGGTAGGTTTCCTTTGTCCAGCCTGGATCACCTTTCCAGGCTATTCCAGGGCACTTTCCCATAAATAAGCAAGGAAAGACAAAAGCAGTAACATCAACCAACGAGGTATCACTGAACCCTTAAATGCAGCAAGAGTTCAGTCAGGGGGATCAAGATTGCACCTTCTTCCCTTTTATCTTGCCCCCCTTCCCAAGGAGAAATGATACTTCCTGCACTTGTGACTTTATTCCACTCCTGTGGGAAACAATATTTTTTGATCAACAGGGGGCATAAATATCAGCATTTTCCTGCATCTGCCTGGTTGAATGAACAATTTCCTCCAGGGGTTTGAAAGTGCAGCACTAAAGGGGTTAATAACGCCCAGAACAGGATTGTGGCGGAGAAATCCTTGAGTGGCACAGTGCTGTTGCATCGATGGCCAATGTGATGCTCTGACATTCTATCAGAGGATTTTCAGGTGGGTTGCAATAGAGAATCCTAAAATCACAGAATATCCTGAGTTGAAAGAGACCCACGAGGATCATTGAGTTCAGCTCCTGGCCCTGCACAGGACACGCCCCAAAAATCACACCATGTACCTGAGGACATTGTCCAGATGCTTCCTGAACTCATTACATTGAAGGCAATCTTAACTGGAGAAACTGATATGTTTTTACTCAAGTCCAATATTTGTATTTCAGTGAAAATACTGAAAAAATTGTAAAAGGCTTTTAAAAAGCAGCAAGAAGTGGCCTTAGATTACACCTTCCATCAAGACACTTAAAAGCTTTCTCTGCAGCTTCACTCCTAAGGAGGTTAAAGTTGACTTGGTCACATTTCTGTGAGTGCCTCTACAGAAATACCCTTCCTGGGAGGACACAGCCCTTCCACGCAGGAGAAAAGGACATTTTGATAGGTGAAGGTCAGCCTAGAGTGAACTTCTGGAGCAATTCAGACCAGTAAGAAAGAAGAGCTGCTTTAATAATGAGAGAAATCAACCACTAGAACAACATCTCCCTAGAGATTTCATGATTCTTTGTCCCCTGTTTTTTTAACTTTTAAGGGACAGGGTTTTTTTTAAAAGCTATGGATTTGCTCAAAGGGAAACTGCAGGAATTTTGTCACCCTGCTCTGCTGTCTGGTAAGGATCAGGGTGTTTGGCTTGGATAAAGATGCAGAAATTACAACAGAGGAGCTTGACAAGCCAGAAATTGCATTGGGTACCCCAGGGGGTGGCACATGCAAAATGGTAGAGATGTTTGTGCAGCTCTTGTCTCATGTCAGGGTTGTTTAGCTCACTTGAGTTCATGCAGGCCTGGACTTGATTTTTCTTGTATGGGTAAGAATGGGAAACCAAGTTTGTGTTGCCTTTCAAATGTGTAAAGACAGATTTCCCTTTTGGAGGGAAGCAACACAGATTAACCCAAATAAATGAGACGCAGTTCAGAGGCAAGAAAAAGCCAAAGAGCCAACAGAAGAAATGAAACTTTATTTCCCGTTAATTTTTAACTGCAAAGCAGAAATTATAAAAAGTATGTTGGACTTTCGTAAGACACAGAAAGAAGAAAAAAAAAAAAAATCTCCTTTTTCTGCTTCAGCTTTTAGCCTGGGCAGGCAGGAGGAGTGAAATCCCTTTGTGCTGTGAGCCCACTGTGCAGATAAGGTGCCAGGCAGAATGATTCACTCATCAGCCACTGCGTAGGATCCTGAAAGCACAAACAAGCGATAGTCCCAGAAGACCTCCTCGAGATGGAGATTTAAAAGTCAGTTTATTTCCATGTAAAGTATTCTCAGGCTGCAAAAATAGTCCTGTACCTGGTCTCAGTGGAGCTTTACAGAAAGCCAGATAGGCTAACTGACGTCATCTAAAAGTGATGTACTCATAAAGTTTTTACCCTGATGGCAAAATTGCTTTGAACTCGTAAAGTAATTAGGAGTTTTGGAGTGGAAATTCCACCACCACAGTCAGCATTGCTCCATTTGGCTGTTGCAATTGTTGTTACTTTTTAAAATGTGCAAATAGTTTACATATTTGTGTGATTGTTATAACATTGTAGGACATCAGAAAGTGGTTTGTGTGGGGGACAAGCTGATTCTGGGTATTCAAGAAGAAATCTCCCATCAAGAAAAATGGACCCTGCTTTTAAATTATTCTGGAGTCTTAGTTACAGGAATGAACCTGAACAAAACCAGCAGTGATTATTATTTTGTTCAGCAAGATGAAGGCTTACCAGTGAAATCTTTTAAGTTTCCGAAAATCAGTGGGAATAGGGTCTGCGAGGAACATGTAAGAGTTTTGTGATTGATTTCACACAGCAAAGGATGTGGGATTTGGAAACGAATATTGGGCATTGTTTGACGGAAATGGCTGAGGATAACCTGTGTCCTGCAAGGCTCTGTTTCCCAAAAGTTATGGAAATTTGCAGTGTCATCTGGAATGAGCAAAGTGCTTGATATTGGAGGTTTTTGAGATGTCTTCCCGAGACCATAAATCTTTTTTTAACCAAATGGCAGCAGCAGTGACCTCACTGCCTGAGCTTGGACGATGTTTGCAGGTAGTACTAAGCCCCAAAAACATCAGAGAAAGGCTGAAAGCCTCAGCCAAGTCAAGGATAACCAAAATTCTGCAACACTGGAAGAATGACATGGATTTAACCCATCCGAGCACCAGAAAATAAAAAGCTCTTATTGGTCCCTGTTTTTGAGGGAGCTAAAAGTTTTGTTATTGTTGCACAACATCTTTTATTTAAAGGCTGAACAAGAAACAGAAAGGACAAGATGATGGATGAAATCATCATGACGTTTAGAAATCCTTCAGAAATTCTGACTTCCACTGAGGCAGGATTTTACCTCTGTTATCATAGACAAAAACCTGATTTCATTATAAAAAATCTCTAGCAAACACTTTACAAATGCAACAATACCTATCCCTTTTAATATCTGATTTTGAGGCGCTTTTTTTCTCAGAAAAGCTGTGCCTTCCACCTGAATTCTCAGCTGCAGAGGTCTTCAGGGTGTTTTCTATTTCCCCACAGACTTGATGATTCACCAGGCAGGGCCTTTTAGGGGTGGCAGGATTGAGATGTGAGATTTGCTCACTTCAAGAAAATACTCATCTCCCTCCGTTTAGAGGGAGAAACATTTTCCTTTTGTCTGGTGGCAGATAACTGAAACATATTTTATATTCGTGTTGCATCAATGGGAACTATTGAAGTGTGGCAGGTTGTTTTTAGGAAGGCTGAGTGGTTAATTTTAGAATTGTCTGTCTAAAAATACCGCAGTATATTTGAAACACCACAAAATCTTGGCAGGATTCATAAATAGAGCATTTAACCCTTGAGATCCTCTTTCTAAAAGGAAAAAAAAAAAAACATTGAAGAAAGGCTGCCCTGGCTGTTTGATATTCATGGCTGAAGCCCCCATTCTCCATCCCCCTGTGCTGCTGAGGGGAAGGAGGGAGAGAATTTGGGGATGAAGTTGTCATTTCATTGTCTGCACCTCAAGATGAAGCCTTGCACTGAATTCAGACCACTCTTCTTCCAGCAGAAGGTCCTGAAGGTCTCTGCAGGTTTCTGCAAAGCCCTGCAGTGGTTTCTGCGCTATATAAAAACACATCCTGCCGGTGCTTTCCTATTTCCATGGCCTGGTTGTGTTTTACTGATTTTCCTCCCCTTCTGTGATGTTTTTCTGCTCGCTCTTCCATCCCTGCCTCCCTTCTTGGACTCGAGGATGAAGAGACTTTCTCTGGGTCTTTTCTGGGAGCTGCTCCTCCTTCCCCCAGGCTGTCCTTTCCTGCAGGTCTCAGCCTGGTGCCCAGGAGGGCTTTTTACAACCTCACACCATCATTGCATTCATCTTCTTTGGGATAATCATGAACTGTGCACTCATTTGCAGCCCTGGATGCAGTCCAGGCCATGGACTGATGAACTCCCACCCCTTTGATGCTGAATGGTTCCCTCAGGAGCTCGTGTTCCCACTTAACCACATTTTTGTGCCGTCACAGGATGCTCCTGCATCCAGGCAGCTTTGCTTTGGCTCAGCACTGTGTTTGCAGCAAATCAGAGGCGTCCCAGGGCAGAGGAAATCTGCTTTTTGCTTCCCCTTGTGAGGTTTCTCTCCCCTTCTGAGAGGATGAGGCTCCTTATCTGACCTCTTTTATCAGGAAAGTTTCCAGCAGGTCCCTGTACAACCACATGTTCACTGGTGGCTTAGCATGCAATAAAATCCACACTAATTTTTGGTACTTGAGCTCAGGGTTGCAGATCAAATATTCAAAGGCACGTACAGAGAGAGGAAGAAGGATTTATCCCAGTTTATCATTCCTACACCTTGGAAATCCGATGATCTTGCCAACTTTCTGGCAGCAGTTAGAAAAATGCATGAGAAGGGAATTTAGCTGACGTTTCTGAGGCCATTTTAATATATCTGGAAACAACCTGCAGAAGAAAACGGTGTGAAAGAGATATGATACTCCTTACAGAGCAGTGATTATCATATCTTCCTGACAGAAGGCATTAAACAGTCGTTCAGAATATCCATGGGTGAGGGATTCCCAGTTATTTTTCAGAAGTGCCGTAATTGATCATCAATCTTGTAATTATTTTAATTGGAGAAAATCACACGCCTGGCACCTCCCAGCATGACACCTGCCACAAGCCATTAGGAGCTCTGGGGTCTGATTCCAAGGCTGCTTCATCTAAATCGTGAGTATTCCAAAACATCAGTCGTGTCAGACTTCTGTATTTTTGGGTTTGACTTTAGTTTTGGTGCACTCTGCTCCTGAGAGAGTCTCAGCCTCAGATTTTCCCCTTTAGGCTGCTAATGGGTTTTCAAAGAAAATAATTGAAAAACATATAGCAGAGTCTCTATATGAAGTAGAAGACAATTCCAGGACTGGAGAGAGCTCCTTCTAGCACAAGATCTGTATCTCTGGGGCGACAGTGACATGCAGAAGTCACACGTGTGGGTTTTTGTGAGCATTTGAATGGGTTCTTCCTTCAGAGGGGACATAAAGCAGAATTTCTCTCTTCTGTGTAGTCACATAATTAAAAAACATAAGAGGTGGTAATAGATATGAGATGGCTCTCCATCCATAAAATCTTATTAAAGTTGGCTTATAGGGTTGAGAGCTGTGGGAGGAGTGTCTGTCAGTGTTATTTTCATCCACAATTGAACTTCCACAAGTCTTTTTCTAGTGTCTAATCCAGGCCTGAAGCATTGATAGCTCCGAGGCATTAATTCCCGAGACATGCAGCATCACTTGATACACTTATTTTCCCTAACACAGCTTCAACTTTTTTTTTTTTTCAGATTGAAATTCCTCTAGTGTATATAAAAAGCCCCACCAAAAACAAACCACAAAAAAATCTCTGTATTATCTCTTAATTTTCAGAAGTTTCACACCACTCTTACATTTCTGAGTCAGAAAGCTCAGCCAAGGACTAACAAATTTTTGTCCCCAGGCAGCTTGAGTTCATAGAATCATAGAATTGTTAAGGCTGGAAGAGACCTTCAAGAGCATCAAGTCCAGCTGTCAGCCCAGCCCCAGCACCATGTTCATCATCAAATTTTGTCCTCGAGTGCCACATCCACACAGGTTTTGGACACTTTCAGGGATGGTGACTCAACCTCTTCCTTGTGCCATCTGTTCCAATCCTTAATGGCTCTTTCTATGAAAAAATGTTCCCAAATATCCAGTCTGAACCTCCCCTGGCCCAGCCTGAGGCTGTTCCCTCTCCTCCTGTCCCTGTTCCTGGGAGCACAGCCCAACCCCCCCGGCTGTCCCCTCCTGGCAGGAGCTGTGCAGAGCCACAAGGTCCCCCTGATCCCCTTTTCTCCAGGCTGAGCCCTTTCCCAGCTCCCTCAGCTCCTCCTGGGGCTCCAGACCCTTCCCAGCTCCGTTCCCTTCCCTGGATGCTGCAGCCCCTCCATGTCCTTCTGGGAGTGAGGGGCCCAGAGCTGCCCCCAGGGCTGGAGGTTCCCCAGCACAGGGGATGGGCACAGCTCTGCTCCTGCTGCCACACCAGTGCTGTCACAAGCCAGGTGCCACTGGTCTTCTTGGCCACCTGGGCACACCACAGCCATGTAAAATGTTTTTAGGATATTCCCAGACCATTTCATGGTTTGCTGTGCGTGGTTGTCATTACCAGGACTGTTTTGGGAAGGCTGTGAAAAACCCATCGCGGTGCAAAATCCTCAGGATGCAGCAACATCTACAGAGATGGACGGGGTGAGAACATCATTATTCCTGTGTTAATGCCAGAGCTGTAAAAATGTGCCATCAGTCTGCTGAAGGAACGGAGAAGATTAAAACAAAAACAATAAAATTGTGTTTGCTATGAAGCACAGCAGGAGGAAGGGAGGCTGAAAGTCTCACCGTGTAATTATAGACTCACAGATAATTTTAAGCGAGGAAGGGGGTGTGCACACAGATCTATTAATGTGCAAATAAAACCTTGTGCAGAAGCATTTTTGACCATAAATGAAGAGCCATTAGTGGACCTGAAGATATAATTTTTCCTCATATCTTTAAGGATAAAGGGGCAAGTGGGACTTGTGGATAATGAAGTGCTGAAAGAGGTGTGGGGAAAGTGAAAGTTCAGGCAGGAGGAGATGCAGGGAGAAGGATGTCTTCTCCTGAGCCTTCACCTGTGCTTTGCCCTCTCCCTTTCCAGCTTCCCTCTTTCTTGCCATCATACCCTGTTCAGTTTTTGTTTCTCTGTAAGAGCTGGAAAAACAGATCAGAAAGAGAGTAGGATTAGATTGGATAGCAGGAAGAATGTATTTTCTGTGGAGGTTGTGAGGCCCTGGCACAGGCTGCACAGAGTTTTGGATTCCCCATCCCTGGAAGTGTCTAAGGCCAGGTTGGACAGGGCTTGGAGCAGCCTGGGATAGTGGAAGGTGTCCCTGTCCATGGCAGGGGGTTGGAAGTTGGCGGTTTTTAAGGTCCTTTCCAACCCAAACCATCCCATAATTCTGTGATGAAGGACAGGACGTGGTGGAAAACAACCCACGAGCCTCTGCTCTGAGCTAAAGCAAGGCTTGACTTTTTGCCAGGGTTGACCGTGGAGATCAAAGTCTGTGTTAACACGGACATCAGACTTATTGCCTCGGTTCTTGAGTCCTTTAATCATCTGAGCCAGGAGACTCTCGATGCTTCGGTAGAAATATCACTCTTTGCCTGTTAGGACACAGTGATATTGAAAATCATCCCCGTGGGCAGCACTGCTACACTGAACTGTGGAAACTCAGACGTCGTTTTCAGATGGAAAGGGCAAGGATTTTTATTACTGCCTACAGATCATGTCTCCCAGGTTTTTTAAAAAGAAAATAACCATTACATGCAATACATTTCTCTATAAACCAGGCAGAAAGATCACTTCATCTGGGAATGGAATGTGCAGGGAAGCAGTCATCCAAGTGGATGACTACAGAATCTGTATTCTCAGCAAACAGGTGTGTCCTTTAAATGTCGTGTTTCTGTCCCTTTTGCACCCAATCCCTCCACATTCAAAGATTTTTCTATTTAAGGTCAGGACTCACCTGGAGTGACCTCTTCCAGAACAAAGGCAGGAGGAGGAATTTCACAGTTTTAAGGAATTAAATTGTTGAGCTACTTCAGGTTGTTCTAGAAAACTAACTTGGCTTGACATAAAGACTTAAGAAAAAGTGACTTTGTTATGTCCTGTGGTAAACTGACATCATGTTTTGCAACTTTGAAAGGCAAAAATGAGAGTTTTGATCTTCCATCTGAATTTGCTCAGCTTTTCTGGCAGATATCCAACCCTGCTGTGAATCTTTCCGATAAATGGAAGTATGCAGTCAGATCAGAAATCTGTACTCAGCTTGGCCAAAACCTGGCATTAGGAAGGCTTCCAACTTTTTTCTGGATAAATTAAATTGAACTTCGATACTCTCTCATATCCATGAACATGAATGATGTTTGAGGAGTTAAAGAAATGCAGAGAAAAATACACAATAGTTATCGCAGCACATTAAATCTTATCTAGAACATGACTTTCATCATAAGTATTTTCCCCAAATCAGGGAAATTCTAATTTCTCACCTGAAATCCTGACAATCCAAAGGTGATCTATCACTGTATCTTCACTGCTATTCCCAATTTTATGTTGCACACAGGCATAAAGAAATAAAATCTCCAAGTTAGGCATTAAAACCTCTTGAAATGAGACACACACAGAGCCCTTATGAGGTTGCACAGAGTCCTATCAATTCTGCTGTGCAGCATTGCATAAAAGATTAGTTTTGCACTGCAGTTTTGCTATAATATATACTGTATATTGCCATTTAAAATCAAGAGGAAACTAACATTAATTTTTGCAGTCCTTGCTCTGAGATATGATTGCCTCCTGTTTCTCTTTTTAAAAAGTTAAAATCTAGTCTGAAAGCTAAAACCACAGATCAACAACAGGCAAGGTGTCTCCTGCCTCATCCTCCACCTCCACTGGGCTGTGCTTTGAAATATTTCCCAATTTCATGGGTACAGTGGTCTAGAAAAGTCATTTTTCACCAATAACTCCAGCACCAAGTGACCACCAATTTACTACTAAATGCAAAAGAAACCCTAAATGGTGTGGAAAAGTTAAATAAATGCCCAAAGCTGACAATTCGGAATTTCTATTTCTTTCCATTCCTGCACAGAGTGGAGGTAAAATAAAGATTTTTGCTTTTCAATAAAACTGTTTCCATGACATAGTTTGAAAGACCATGAGTTAATCACAGGTCAGATTTCTGACTTCAAAACTTTTAAAGATGCTCAAGAAGTTTTCAGTCACTGCAACCGTGAGCCCACATTCTGGAGCAAAGAACCCAAATGCAAATCCCTCTGTTAAAATTCCTGTGAGTAAAGAAAGAAAATTAATTGGAAGCTCTTCATTTGTGTGACACTTAAATTTACTATTTTTCCACAAAATAGTTGATTCCAATGCACAAGCTGCCAAGTTTTCCACCTTGCCTTCCCAGCAAAGGCTGGGAGATCAGGACAGCACCACACCAGGTGGGAAAAACAGGAGAGCTCTCAGAAAAGTGATTTGTCATGATTTTATTCATGGTTATTTCCTGATGAGGTGGATATTTTTGTTCCAGGACCATGACTAAGATAAAATTATTTTCAAACATTGTCAAAGGCCCTTACAAAGAAGGTCCCCTTCAACCCAAACTCTTCTATTATTCTATGATTCTATGATAAGGGGACATTGTTAATTTTCTGTATAGAAATATATTTCACTAAGGCACATAAATTAATTTTAACCCATTACTTTCCTCCATTGCAGAATAAATATTATTCAGCCAGTTGGGCTGATTGCAGGTAAAAAGCAGACCTCAAGCAATAGCCAGTGATTCTTCAATTCTGCCTAAATTATATTTTTTCCAGGAACAACCAGACTACCTGTTCAGAGACTCCTGCATGAAAGAAAGTGTAACTGCTTTCGGTGTGAGTCTGTGCTCCTGACTTAGTATGCTTGGATTTAAAAAAAAAAAAATTATCACATTAGAGTTTTTCTAGCTTCAGCTTCCCATTCATTACTGCTTTATGGAATAGCAGATACTCAGAAAGCAATTCACATCTGTGTGCTAGGGAATCCAGAGCCAGCAAATCCTAGCACCCACATGAAAAAAGAGGATTTAAATTTGTTTTCCAGCCTTAGTCACCTGACCCTGGTCAGATTTACAAAGGTTAATTTGATCTGTCACATACATCTCTTGACAATGTTGTTGTTCTTGCCCCTCCAAAGGCTTGGAAAGGGAATTCCATCTCCTTAATGTTTTTATTAAGATAAAACACTGCAAATGGACAATCTTTATCTGTCAGTGAAGTGTGTATTTATTTGGAGAGGTCTCACTTTTTGATAGGTCTGTGCGAAGTTTCCAAGGAAAATGCCCTGCTTTTAGAGCTAACAATAATTCATGTTTTCATCTGCTTGTCCTCTTTGAAATGCACTGCAGAAACCTCTGTCAAGGAATGACTTCAACAAACTGAACGTGGAACCTGAAATCACTCAAACTGATGCAAAGGCCACGTGGAGATTTCAGTTTTATGGTGGAGCTGCCAAAGGAACAGCCAAAAGGGGCTGAAAATCTAGGAAATTATTGGATGTATCTCATCCTAAGGTGGCTCCACGCCTCTTTTAATGCAACTGCTCCACGGAGAGCAAGGCAGGCTTCAAAATGATCTGGGAAACTCTGGATCCTGGATCTTCCCTTCTCTTCTCCCCCTGCAATCTTTAAAGATCATTAACCCAAAGTCATATTTTTTTTTTCCCCCTAATCCTTGCAGCTCCAGCAGCCCTGAGAGCATTGAGCAATGTGGAAATGGCACTCAGGGAATCACATCAGGCCAAGACACTCTGTGGCTTCCCCAGAAGGTCTTCCCATTATCCGGGGATTGTTCTCACGCTGCACGAGCGGCAAACTTGAAGCCACATCTGCTTTGCTGACCTTGTCCGAAGGCTGGACATTGTTCGCATGTTCTCTGAGTTGGAACACACTGTGTAGCTCCTGCATGGAACTGGGAAGGAAATATTTTTCCCTATTTCCCGTGTCTTCTGTGAACTTTTCCATTGTGAAATATGTGCTGTATTGTTGGGGGGTTTTTTTCCCCCCAAGGAATTGACTGGAAATCGATATTTTCCACCCGATACGCTCATTTAGAATTCACTCACAGGAAGTCAGTGGTTTTTCAGCTGGTATGGGAACTTTAATAAAAAAACCCCAATTCCACAGATAACGGAGAGGGAGGAGATTTGGGAACAGCCATAATCACTGTTCATTGGATAATGTATCATTTGTGCCATTAAAGCCTCCTGCAGAAGGCTGTGGATGTCTCACTTTGAGACAAACTGACAGCCATAGGAAAGCTAAAAGCAAAATATCTCTTTTTTTTTTAAAGCAAAGCAGGTTCTAAGTGACAAATGCACACCTCCAGCCTGTCACATTTCTAACACTCAGATGCTGTTGTGCCAGCAAGTTAGACACACACTTACTAAAAGGCAAGCCTACCATGGGAAAATTGTCATCTAAGTAGAGGAAGCAGACAAAAATTGAGCTAGCTCAGCCATTTCTTCCAGTTTTACAAAAGCTGAAATTAAAACCACCAAAAGTTAGGGGCTCTCATGAGGATTTATCTCACCTAAATAAAATGTTTTTATGTTGGACAGTGGATCTGATAGAGTCTTTGAAAGGCCAAATGAGGATGAAGAGAGAGAGGAAAACCTCCAGAGAGTAGTAGTGCTTCTCCTAAGGATACAACCAGTTGTACTTTGGAGAACATTTTTCTACACAGACCTTAGGTTAGATGAGAGTCTTTGACAGAAGGTCAACTTTAAAAGCAGATTAATGGATGGAATGAGCACTAGAGTCACAATATCTAACCCAATGTTTCCTGACTTCTTAGCTGGTCCCTTCAGCCGCCCGAAAAAGAGATGGTTTCAAAAGGGATATTCAATGTCTGACAGAGTGAGGGTGGAAGACCTCAGGATGCCTTGTCCCTGGAAGTGTCCAGGTTAAACAGGGCTTGGAGCAACCTGGGATAGTGGAAGGCATCCCTGCCCAAGGCAGAGGATTTGGAATGAGATGATCCATAAAGTCCCTTTTAACCTAGGCCATTCTGTGACTCTGTGATTCTGTGACTCTGTAATTGTGTGGTTCTGTGGTTCTGTGATTCTGTGACTCTGTGACTCTGTGATTTTGGGATTCTGTGACTCTGTGATTCTGTGACTGTGACTCTGTGACTCTGTGACTGTGTTTCTGTGACTCAGATTCTGTGATTCTGTGCCTCTGTGATTCTGAGATTCTGTGCCTCTGTGACTCTGTGACTCTGTGATTCTGTGGTTCTGTGATCCTGTGATTCTGTGACTCTGTGACTCCGTCATTCTCTGATTCTATGACTCCATGATTCTGTGACTCTGTGATTCTGTGTTTCTGTGACTCAGATTCTGTGATTCTGTGGTTCTGTGATTCTGTGGTTCTGTGATTCTGTGGTTCTGTGTCTCTGTGACTCTGTGATTCTGTGATTCTGTGACTCTGTGACTCTGTGACTCTGATTCTGTGATTCTGTGATTCTGTGATTCTGTGATTCTATGATTCCATGATTCTGTGACTCTATGATTCTGTGATTCTGTGGTTCTCTGGTTCTCTGTGTCTTAAACTCCTCCCTTCCCATAGATTTGGTGTGTGGCTCTTACACAACAGGATCTTTACCATCTAGGCCAGCTCTTCTAACACTAATAAATACATTTTTGCCTTTAAAAGATTGGAACAGGCTCTATCTGCTCTCTTGGTGTGCAGCAGAGAGAGGAGATAATCGCTGCCGCCTTTCAAGCATATCCTGGGATGCCAAAAGCCTTCCGGATCCTCTTGTGGAGGTTCAAACTCTCCTTCAAGGCTCCCCTAATGGCTTTGGCAGCAGGCAGCCTACGTGTTGGGGAGGCAGGGGAGAGCATTCTTTGTCCATTGTGCTGAAACGGAGCCTTTCTGCAGCAGATCTGGGATTAAATCTCCTCTGGATAGAGGTGGGACGACAGGAAGGCCATCTGCAAGGCAAAGGAATTGGGCTGTCTCCTGAAATGCGGAGGCTGGTTTCCAGTTCCTGTTCCAAGGGCTATTTATACCTTTTTATCTGCTAACTTTTACAGGACTGATTATGAGATTGTGATTACACAGTGTCCTTCCTATGCTCCACAAATAGGTAGGAAAGCCTGGAACTAAGATTGTGGCTGGTCCGCGTTGGAGAGGCAAAACTTGGAGGCTATGTGGAGCTCAGACACCAACTCTGTCTCCATCCAACTGCAGGAAATCTGTTGCTGTTGGATTTTCCATCTAGCGACATTTGCTGGAATGAACCCAAGCTGTGCTTAGAACTGGAAGAGATCACGTGGACATGAGCTGCAGGAACAAGTTTCTTTCCAAAGTAAACCCCTATGGAATGAAACTTGAGTTTCCAGTCATGGGAACTTCTTATACAGTGAACTCCTATGGAGTGGGAAACATGGAGATGTTGGGGTGACATCTCCTGTGCCTCTGTGACACTGATCTGGAGTCTCAAGGCTGTTGGATCCTCCACTTCTCCCTTGCTTCAAGAACATTCTGTTTCTCCTTCATTTATCACATAAATGAAAGTCAAGCACGCATCAAACAAGTTTATCAGAGCAACACTGAACAGAGCATCTGTTGATGAAATCATGCTTTCAATGAGGCAATCCTGATACTAAAATCTTTTAAGCAAAGCTAAACTAAAAACATAAATAGCGAAATAAAATTTATGGGCATTGTGACTCTGTTGGGAAAAACAAAACCAAACCAAACCAAACCAAACCAGACCAAACCAATTTCTGGAAAGTTTTATTAAGAGTTTCACAGGTATAAATTGTTTGCTAATGTTCTGTGAGCAGCATGATCAAAGCCAAGCTTTAAAACATATTAATTACTAATTTTTTTTCAGATTTTAGGTTGCAGGGTCCTGGCTGAGATCTTTGGAAAGTTCCACACAAGACCAGCAGTGTGTGTATGTGGAAGGGGAATGGCTGGGGCACTGTGGAGGAAAACTGAGGTGAAAGAAACCCTCTCCTCCCATGCAGTGTGATGCCTGAAAAGAAAGGATCTGCTCAGGCTGTGTTAAAGTTCAAGAAATGGGACCTGGTCACACTCCCAAAGTCCCTTTCTATAGGAAAATAAAAAGGTTGGAGTCGGGCTGCTCAGAAGAACAGCTGTCATTCAACAGAAATTTAAAGGCAAAAAAAATCTAAATTTCTTTACTGATTTTATACAGGAGACTAAAGAGCAGCGAGGCTGGAGAGTAAACACAAATTTTATTTCCAGAACAACGGTAGGCAATATCAGGATTGTGTTTAGAATTACTTTATCTTTTGAGCACATAAAGATGATTTTTATCTCAGATCTATTATGAGAATAATACTGGCTGTATGAAACACAGCGTCTAGGGGAGTGTTAGCTTGCTTATATGGAGATTATGGTTTATCTTCAAATCCTGGTTCTCTCTGTTCTTAAAATTGTAAAGTGGATCATGTCCATCCCTATCAAAAATGAAGCAGGCTTGCATAAACAGCTTTAGATTAAAGGAGCCTGTTTCATAGCACTTGTCAGAGTTTAGTCACAAATCAGAATTATTTGTTCCCGTAAAAATTTTATCAATTAACTGTAGGAAAAAAAAAAAAAAGATGTATTAAAAGTGTGAGAACTGCTAAGTACTGCTTTCAATAGTGAATTTATGCTGAATTCGATGTGAAAGCAGGAAACAGGCTCCTTATTAATATCCCTGGTTGCCACATTTGTGTGTGCAGAGTTATTTTTCTCTCAGCCCAGAAAGATGATGACTCCACACTGAGCACGCGCCTACTCGTTCAGATGGAAAAGCCAAAAATCACTGGGGAAACAACCTAACAAACAAACAAACAAAAGGACTGGCAGGAAGCCACAGGGATTGTTTACTATGTCCTGCTTTGGGAGGTGTGACAGGCCTGTCCCCTTTCCAAGGGATTCCTCTCGCTGCTGGTGCTCCGACTCCCTGCAGAAACAGCTTTACCAAGAAGGGTTTTGTTGAGCCTCGGGGCAAATGAATTCTTGGGTTTAAAATTTTGTTCATGTTCTATTTGGTGACGTCCTCCCCAGTGACAGGAGCATAGTTTTACCAATTAAAGTAATCTATGGAAGCCAGGAAGTGGGAAGGACTTCTTGTCCCCACGGTTCTGCCTGTCCCTGCTGAGGTAGAACAATGTCAAACATTGCTGTGGTGCTACGGCTCCCAAGGGGTGACTATTTAAACAGCTGCAGGCTCCTGGGAAAGGCCATCCATAAAACTCATCTGCCACCATCTGACCAGAAACACTCAGAGCTGGCTGCCCACAGCAGATGTGGGGCTCTGGATGGGGCTCGGAGCAACCAGGCTGAGTGGGAAATTCCCTGCCCATGGCAGGGGGTTGGGGTGAGATGGTCTTTAAGGTCTCTTCCCACCCAAACCATTCTATGATTCTATAATTCTATCCTGGATAGAATAATCTCAATATGATATCAATAAAGATAATATCGATTAAGATAAACCTGCCACTCCTGACCAGGTAAGACACAGACCCCCAAAATTGCTGTTTTCTGCATGGCAGGTCTGTTTGCTCCCCATGGAGAACATCAGACTGCAAACGCCATCCATAAAACAACTGCTCCTAAACATCCACATTGCAGACCAGGCCTGAGTTGGAGAAATAAATTTCCCTGGAATTTTACCTCTATAGTCATCTCTCTCTATTTTATTTTTTTCAGACCTTTAGTCACAGAACGTGACCATTCCCTGCTCAAAACACACTAACTGCTGTGCTGCATGTCATGGGTGCAAAATGTGCAGGATGCCCTAAGTCTCCCTAAGCATGGGAGCTGTCAGGAAAAGGGCTTTTCATCCCAGTTGTTGGGCTGAGGAAATGCTGAATCCCTGCTTTCTTCTTCTCAGTTCATTTAAAGTGGATTCACGCAGTGGAGGTAACCTGTAGATCACCGGTTGGCTTACAAATCCAAATAGTAATAATAAAAATTGGCACTTTCTAAATTCAGAATCCAAGCTTTTATTATTTACCCTCAGCTTGTCTAACAACAATAGACACTCACTATAAATAAATAATCTGGTTGTGTTTTGCAGCAGAAGCACCTAAAGAAAGGTGTATTTTCCAAAGAAAATTGATCCTCCAAAGGCTGAAGCTGCTCTGTCACTTACTCAGGGCAGCAGATCAGACATGAGAGAACATCTTTATTAATGTTCTTTCTGACGGGTTAGTACAACCAACTGGCAAATGAATTTTTCTCAGTCATTAGCACTGCCTCATGCATGTGCCAGTCATGTTAAAATTGAACACGTGTTGAACTATATTTTCTTTAAAAATAAATGGAGGTATATGGGCTTAGCTATTTGTACAGTCCTATTCCACAGAGTACCATACTCAGATATGGTAAAGTTTAGGTCATGGAAGTGTCTAAATACACCCTGCAGACAGATCAAGCAGTGCTTCATAAATTCCAGAAAGCATGAGTCTGTGTCCATTGACTGTCCCCATTAATAAATATTTCCAAAAAACAGGAGCAAAAGAGCCCATCCTGCTGGGCAAGGTAATAACAGCAAATAACCTGGAGAACAAGAATGACAAAGTACATATTCTTCATGTGGGAGATTTCAGAGAGAATGAGAAGTGTTTTTCCAAGTCTAGGAAGAGAAAAAGAAAAAAACCTCAAGGAAACTTCGAAGGATAAGTTGCAAAGTATCCATCAGATCCCTTCCACATTTCAATTAGTTTAAGCTGAGCCAAAGTCCAGTGCTCTTTCCTGAATGCATAGTTTAGCATACCAAGAGCTAAAAACTCTCCTCAGCAGATAACTTAGGGCTAATATCAACACAAAGTCACTCTTTGGGATTTCAGAAAAAGTAGCCTGAAGCACAATGGCATTCTTTCTTTGACGTCTCTTTTATTCAGCAAAAATGCAAATCATTCTCTTCATTAGTAAACACAGAGAACCAACATGTCCCATGGCCCAGAGGTTTTCCACCACTTCCAGCCTAAAATGGATAATTCAAGTGAGAGCTTCTTGGTGGGAAATTATTCAAAACACCTACAACGTTTTCGAATCCCTCCCACTACTTTCTGCTTTTTGGGGGTCACCATGAAAGTCTCAACTCAGCTTTGTTTCACAGTCAAAAACCATTCCCACTGACACAAGAATCAGGATGAGCACAGGAATTAAAAATTCAGGTGCTGCTGCCTTCGAATCATGGGTTTGATCTTTGCAGTTCCTTTCACATCACCATCTTTTGCACAGATACCTGAAATTCCTGGGTTTTGCTCGTGAAATTCCCATTATTTTGCACCTGTCTCAGCAAGTTCTGTGTCACAGAGATCCTTTCCTCCTTTCCACAAGGGCCAAAAGGAACCACTTTGGTTTGTGACTCAGCAGCTGTGGCTGCTGCTTGTGTTGAAGTGGGAAACTCCTTTTCATCTTTGCTTGCATTTTAAGGGACAAATAGTTAAAAAAAAAGTGGGACTCGGGAGACATTTTCCACTTGTATCTTCATGCCCTATTTTCTCATCCATTGTGTGACCCCTGTGCCAAACACATCCCCAGTAATCACCAAACTCAGATTTGTTTCTGGCACAGGGAAATGCAAAGCTTGAGTGGCCTTGTTGGGTCATATCATTAAAATAAATCCAAAGAGGGGCAATGGTTGGAGCCATATTTACTGAAAAGATTTAAACTAACCCACAAATCCTCTATAATTTGCTTTTTCCACCAATAGGTGGTGCCAATAATTTATGCATTCCCATTTTGAGCTGGGCAAAGGACTTGGAACAGATAGTTTATCTGTGCTGATTGTGAGCAGAACATCTGGAGGGAAGAGTTTTGACCCAGCAAACTCCTGGGAAAGGGAATTTTGTTGAAGTAACCGTAACATAGAAGTGAAAAATGGTGAGGGGAAAAGCTAATGGCTTAAGGCAAGAGTCATAGAATAGAACTAGAAAAGAACTAGAATATACTTCTTTTGCATGATTCAGAAAAAATTAAAGCTCTTCTTGGAAATGCAGACATCAATGTGTGCATTACAGCACAGGACTTCAGATATGAATCAGCCTTAGTCCTTCCTTTCGCACTCAGTCAACATTAGTGTGTCAGAGAAGGCAGGAAGAGACATCAAAAGGGAATCTATTGATTCATTGGAAGGAAAAACTATCAAAAATATCCCTTTTGTAAAGCCTTTTACATTAAAGCCCACAGCTGGCATTTCTGTTGGCCCACAGATCAATTTTAACAGAAAAACAAAATGTCAAGGCTTGCTTCTTCAGGTTGGTTATCAAATTCCGTGTTTAAAATAATTGATATTATTGTAATTTGGTTATTTGTTCTCTTAGGACTTTTTTTTTTTGTGTTTTGCTGGGTTAAATTTCTTCTTGACCCCTTCCCATCATAAATTTGTGATCTTGGATTAATGTTATAGTGGAATGAAATGTCACTAATTCCATAAAAGGTAAGATAACCTTTGGAAAACATTTAAGCAACTTAAATACATATGTATTAAAAAAAAAACTACCAGATTTAAAGCCAACATATCCAATATTTGTTGGGAGAAGGAAGGACTGGATAATGCCAGCAAAAGTCTGAGTGCCAGAAAGCAGATTCTGGAAGCCAAATCCTTAACTTTAAATTTAATTCTAGTTGGCTTTGGAAAGACTTTATCATTACAGCTCACCATGTATAAAATGAAAATAGGTGTTTGTAGAAGTGATACCATTCCCTGGCAGGAAGAGGCAAAACCTCAGCAGTCTCTTCATCAGTACTTGTGTGCATCACAAAAAATAATTCAATGACTTTCTCCCTCCCAAATGGAAACCATCTCCTTCATAAACCTCCGACTTTTTGCACTTGGTAATCCTGGGGGTTTTGCTGTCCTCTCACAGAAAAATTCTCTTTATATCATTACTGTTGTTAATAAAAAATCAGTGTCCTTGTTCCTGTGCTGAGTGTGGAGGGGCATGGAAAACTCTGATTTATGTCCTGGCCAAATCATATTTACTGTCTCAGTGCCTCGAATGTCAAACCTGGGAAACGGAGCAGTTTTTTTTATTGTTCTTAATTTACTACTAAAACAAGTTTTCCTACTCCCTGTGGTTGAGCCACAGTGCGCCAGTCAGATTTTGCCAGGTATTTTCATGTCAAATTCACAGAGGATGTAATTTTTGAAATGAAATTGTACATTCCCAGTGAGAGGGGGAGTGGCTGAAGGGAAAGAAGTCGTGAGCTCACAGCCGCCAGTGCAAGAGAGTTTATCCATTTAGGCAAAGGTCTAAACTCTTGGACAATTCACAGCCAGGATAGGCGGGAGCACAAAGGACCTTGCGTTGATGATTAAATCAGCACATCTCTTGTTTCTGACAGTAATAAATAGAAATCTGTGGATGCCTGATCCGTGTTATAAATATTTATTATCAGTTTTGAAATATATCAAAGAAGGGGATCTTCAGGGCATGGGGTCGTGTCTCAGGATCATTCTTTGGCTTCTACTGTCCTTAAAGTCCCTGAAGTTAATCCATGCCCAAAAGTCATCAGTTCAGTATCAGCCTCCCCATGTTCCTCTGGCCCTATAACCACATAAAATTTCCAAAATGAAGGCTGTAGTAGCAGCCTCATCGTGCTTTAAATTTAAAATGAATTAATTGAAATGAACACTGAACTTTACAGAGTTTTCCTTTCACACAACCACAGGTCTGGCCCAGTGGCCATTGCTTTAATTAATTTTTCCTGCAGTGTATCTTGCTAACATGGTGCCCTTTTGTGTGTTTACTTTTATTTTTAAATTATGTTTGAAAATACTAATGGTTCTATTAAATGTCCATTTGATTCAACCACAAGAGAAAATCGTCTGAGTTAATATTGAATTATTTTTTCTGGATAGATTTAGTGATGTTACAGCTGCCTCACCATTTCTTCAAATATTGATCCCTCTGCAGCTCCCAGAGGAGCTGTCCAGAGAAAATCAATGAGCTTCAAGTGAGGAAAAGAAGAAGAGGCTGAAGAGGTAGTTTTCATATATGTAAATTGCCACCTTTGCTCATCAGAATGAAGAAAATCAGAGTAAAATTTAAGTCTACAGGAAGACATGTTACAAAATCAAATGAGTCTCTCTTGCTCCTGCAACAAATAATCTGTAAGAGGCTCATGGAAGAAAGGGAAGTCCTTATAAATGTGATTTAATTCTTTCTTCCACAGAAAAGTACAGATCATAAACTTGTTATTTTATGTGCATCACAGAAGTAATAAAATATATGCACAAGGAATAACTTTTGCATCTCTAAATTTAGTAACTCAGCACCAGTTCTATTAAGACTGTGATCCTTATCTGAAGCAACCAGAAGACAGAGAGTGCCAGTCCCTCATATTTTATCATCTCAGGGACTTTATACAGAGCAATAATGAGCTGTTGACATGAAACAACACTAGAATCCACTTCGCAAAGTCACCCTGAAGTTGTGTTTGTCCAGAGCTGAGCTCTTCATTTGTTTGGGCTCTGTTTTCTCCTCCAGCTAATGAGATGTGCCAGCTGCCTTCAGAAAGCCTCGGGCATCCCAATCCCTGCCCTGAGCAGCCCAACAAATCCTGCCTTCAGTGGCTGCCTCGTGACTTCCAATTGTCCTTGAGGTGCTGCCTGAGACATCCGCTAAACGTTTTCTGGTTTGTTCTTAAAAATACGACATTTATATAATAAAAGCCTCTTCCAAACCTAGGAGCTCTTCACCCTGGTACATGTTATTATCATGTCCCATCCTCTTTGACTTGACAAGCTGAGTCCATACCTTTTTGCAACGGTAAAGACTGGGAGGAGTTATAGGAAGAAGTCACAAGTTGTTTGCTGTCTCGCCCTGGAACACCCCAGGCCATCCTCCTGTTGTACCAAGCCATTTATTTTCTTCTGTGGGTGAATCTATTTTGATCAGTTAAAGCTGTTGCTGAGATCTACAGACCAAAACGCCATTTAAGAAATGGTCCAATAACGAGGATTATGTCTGTGCAAGGACATCTACGAAATATTATCGCTTCCATTTTTCAAACCCTTACAAGTGCCTGGCTCTGCTTTATCATGATTAGCAGGAGTGCGAGCACTTCGCCCTCTGTCACTTATCTGAGGAGCAGGTGCATGAATCCCTGTCTCCCATCAAGCAGTTACTTTCTATCCCTTGTCTTTTTGATCTAAGCTGCAAGGAACTGTTGGAAAATATCTACATGTCGGCTCAGAGCTTTTTGATTAAACATCCGGTAGGGTAAAGACCGAATTTGCACCTGCAGGACAGCAGTGCAGAGCTGCTGTGATCCTCTGGTAGGTCATGGAATCACAGAACCATTTGGGTTGGAAAAGGCTCCTAAGATCACCAAACCAAACCGTTTCCCCAACACTGCCACCGGCACCACTGACCCATGTCCCCAAGGGCCACATGTTCGTGTCTTTTAAACCCCTCAAGGGATGGGGACTCCACCACTGCCCTGGGCAGCTGTGCCAGGGCTGGGCAACCCTTTCCATGAAGAAATTTTCCCTGACCGCCAATCTAAATGTCCTCTGGGACAACTTTCCTCTTTTTCTGTGATAGATTGGAGGGTGACACACTTAAAATTGACAGCGTGGCCATGGGGATCCTCTTCAGCAAACACAACCAGGGAGCTGTGTAACATAAATCTAACTCGGCATCCCACATCCAAATCTGGACATTCTAATGCTGACTTATCCTTAGAATAATACTGGGATTAGATCTTGCATTGCAAAAAAATCCCACAGAATGTGATATTATTTTGTCAGAAGTCAGATTAAAAGGTTTCTTTGATCCTTATTTCAGGAACAAAACCAATGCTCACACCCCCTTTGTTTGTTTGAGAAAAAAAATCCAACCAAACAGCTAAAACCATTCTAAGTGGAAGACTTGTTTTAAGTAATGAAGATACAGTGAAAAAGTGGTTGTTTTAGGACCTCTGAGAATAGTGGTGGTTTTCAGGGTAAATATATTCATTCTGTTGGTTCCTCAAAGAACATCTCTCACTGTAGGGCAAAGAAAACTGTCCTAGGATTTGGTCCTAGAAAGTGGAAATGTGCAGGAGAATAAACCAGATGTGAAATCCTAGAAAGACAATGCACATTTTGTGCCGCTCTCGTACACTCTGTTCTCAGCTTATGGAAGCAAAAGGAGACCTCATTAAAAGGTCAGCTTGGAAAGAGAGGAAACAGGCCAGTTCTCAGGAGATATTTTTGTCAAATTTCCAAGAACCCAAGTGCAGTCTGGTCTGAGAAAGGGCCCTGTTCAATATAATAAACTTCTAGAAAAGAACTGGTGGGTGAGAACTTTGTCACCGTCGGTTTTTTGTCTCTCTGAGAGTCACATCACGGTTACTCTGCCACCCTGCCAGACCTCAGTCCTTCAGCACCCCAGTGCCATTTCTGTTTGTCAGCCAAACTGCCACGTTCTCCTAATTGGATTAGTCTTCTGTCGTTCTCCCATTAAAATATTATCACTTATTTAGGAAAGCTCCCACTCGTCAGTCTTTCAAGCACAAATGGTCTTTGCACTGATGAGTTCATGCTTTTGTGGGCACTAAGCAGGAGTCAGGACAGAGTTGAGTCCATGGCTGGTTCCTCTCTAGCGGATTTGCTGAGGAGCAGAAGAGTTTTGTCCCTGTGGAGGGAACATCTGGCACCTGAGCAACTATCTCCTGTGAGATTGAATGGTCGATGTTTTAATGGAGTCAATGTTGCTGAAACCGTTAGAGGACTTTTGCCTGCTGCAGGAAACTGCAAAGAAACATTTGCTGATCTGAGACCACTGAAGCCACCAGTCCCCAAATATGCCTCCCAAATGGAATTGGGACCGTGACTTGGGATAAGATAAAAGGGATATTATTGTCCAATCCCGCGTCTAGGGAGAAGAAAGTATCCAGAAGTGATACTGGAAGAGAGACTGGGATGCTGATGGCTCAGAAAATCAAGGGAAGCTGTGATGGGCAAAGTCCCCGAGGGGAGCACAGCCCAGCTCAGGCACAGCTGGTGATGAACGAGGTAAGGAAAGAGGTGAGCCCTGTGAGGCAGGAACTGCCTCCTTGTCCTTATCAGTGAACTCAGCTGTGATAACTCCCCTGGCCAGGAGGTACCAGGACATTCACAGGTGGCCTGAAGGTGTTCACTCTGCTGATTAATGGGCCATAATGGGCCATAATGGGCCGAGCTGCACTCATGTGATGGGCAGATGAATTGACTTAGAAGGTGCCAAGACTCCCGAAGTGTCCCTTGATCCACAACACGACATCATCCAGGTGTCCTTTATCCACCACATGACATCATCCAGGTGTCCTTTATCCACAACATGACATCATCCAGGTGTCCTTTATCCACAACATCACATTATCCAGGTGCCCTTTATCCACAACGTCACATCATCCATCTGAAACACCCTGCCCCAGGGGAGGTACCTGGGCATTCCTACCCAAACCTGAGTGAATATAATCCCAATATGGGTGGTTTTGGGAGTTTTCTTTCACTGTCTAGAGGGTCCAGTCTGAGACCACTTTGACCAACACATTAAAACTGCACCAAGCCTCACTGTGGGGCCTATGGGTAGTGAGGTATTTTTGCTCTTATCCTTTCCTTCTCTTTCTAATACATTTTGATAAGTGATATTTTTATGCTTTTATATTGCCATTTGCTTACATAACAACAACCAAAATGCCTTCATATCTGTTTTCCTGTGCAACCAAATTGTTCTACAATAAACCCTACATGTATATATTTACAGACACTGGTCATTCAGTGTCATTTCACGAATCCACTCCAAGGGCTCTAGTAACAAGAACTCTCACCTTCTGGGGTAGGTTGTAAATATCTCTTCTCCCAGGGTGAGATTTCTGCAATCAAGTTAAAGCACAGTATTTTACCATGGGATGTATATATGCAAAGATTAGGTTTTCTGAAGTTTGTAGACAGCTAGAAATGCAAATAGAAAAAATTTCCCAAAGTCCCTGAGCTCCTCAATCGTGTGATACTGGTCACATGCTGTAAGAATGTGTTAAATACTCCAAAATCACACAGAGCTGAACAACATAAGTGTTCTCCTGAGATGGGATTGTCATCTCTCATCCTGACTGCTTCACACTAAGCTGTGAGTGCAGAGTGGAAAATGAGAGCAGGATATCTTGGTCTGAGATCAGTGCAGAGCTCATGGACTCAGAGGATTTTTTTCTGTTGCAGTAAAAGAGAGAGATAATATATATACCCTTGACTGAGAAAAATACTGAAATATGGAATGAGACAGATCAATGAGAAAACCAAAAAAGGAACAATCTCTTTAAACCTCAGGAAATAACACCAGCTGAGGTAGGGAGAGCGCTTGGTGACACAGATCCTTTCAAGCATCAGTATCTTAGATCAGAAATCTATATCGGTTTTAAAATGCCAGGTTCCTCATAGCAAGTTCAAATTACAAAGCAGAAGCACAGTTCATGGAAAGACAAAACTCCCTTTAAAGGTTAAAGGAAGGAAGCGGCACAGATTGTTTCCATGCCCCGTTAAAATATATCCTGCTGAGGTTGAGAAGCAGGAGCATTTCGAAATGTTAACTCTTCTTGGAGGGATGAGACATTGAACAGGAATCTGAAAGGTCAAGGCCTGGCAAAATGCACCTACAGAGCAGAGCAACGCCTTGTGCTGGGTCTTCTTGGCATATCGTAACCTGGGACTGCATTGGGTCAATTGGCAATTATAAACCACAATTAATGCTCATATTCAGCACGGGAAAGACAGGCACCTCTTGAAATGAATCCAGAGGAGGCCATGAAGATGCTGTGAGTGCCATGGAGACAGGCTGAGAAGGTTTGTGCTGTTCATCTTGGAGCAGGGAAGGCTCCAGTGAGACCTTATGAGTCTTTTCCAGTACCCAAACGGAACAGAGAAGAGATGAGAACAGAATTTTAGCAGGGTCTGTTGTAATAGGACTAGGGCCAAGCATTTTAAACTAAAAGAGGTCAGATTCAGACAAGCTATAAGGAAGAAATTTTTTAACAATGAGGTGATGGGACAGTGGCTCAGGTTGCTCAGAGAGGCGGTGGCTGCCCCATCCTTGGAAATATTCAATTTTCAAAAAAAAAAAAAAAAAAATGGACAGGGCTCTGAGCAATGTGGTCTAGTTGAAGATATCCCTGCCCGTTCCAACCCAATTCTATATTCTGTGATTCTAAAAAACACCCAGGAACACTGAAGCTTTGTCCCACGGTCCCTTGCAAACCATTCCTGGAGCTGATTTTGGGGTGAGGGAAGCAGGTGAGGCAGAGTCTTTGACAGGGCAAACTGAGCAGGGCTCTCCTACAGCAGCTGTCACGGGGTAGGAATCTGGTTCAGACCCTTTTTAAAAACCTCCTTGCTTTGATGTGGCTTGAAGCTTTTTCTAGAAAGTGAAACAGGATGGTATTCCAAGTGCTCCTTTACTGGAGATTCCACTCTGGAGAGACATCTTTGCTGGCGTTCAGAGTAAAGTCACTGCTGCTGACAAAGACAAGACTGTTCATCAGGTTACTCTCACAAGTTTTTGGAGTACAACTTGCACCTTTCCTTCCAAGCATCTTACATCACCCTGCTCTGTTGAAGAGATCCTTAAAGTATCATGGAATGGTTTGGGTTGGGAGAGACCTTAGACCCCATCCTGTTCCATCCCCTGCCATGGCAGGGACACCTTCCACTGTCCCAGGTTGCTCCAAGCCCTGTCCAGTCTGGCCTTGGACACTGCCAGGGATCCAGGGGCAGCCACAGCTTCTCTGGGCACCTGTGCCAGGGCGTCCCCACCCTCACAGGGAAGAATCTTTTCCTACATCTAATCTACATTTCTCTTCTTTCCATTTAAAATAATTCCTCCTTGTTCTATCATTATTTACCAGTATAAAAAGCCTCTCTTCCTGTTTTTTATAGGTTCTCTCTAAGAGCTGAGATGTCCCAATAAGGTCTCCCTGGAGCATTTCTCCAGGCTGAACAGCCCCAGCTCTCAGCCTGTCTCTGTGTCTTTGCACAACAGAGCTGGGCTGCATCGTGATGCTGCATTTAATAAGCCGAGGTGGACTAAGGGCCCAAGCCCATGGGAGGGTGTAGACAAAATTCTTGGCTAGTTCAGAGCTGTAAATGCAAAGTTCTAGCAGTAGATGATGATTGAGAGATTTCATATCCCCATGCCATCCACCTGGGTTTATATGTCTGGCTCAAGCTGTCTCCAACAATTGGGAAGATTCTGAAAAATTGGGAAAAAACTAAAGAGTGTGGTGTATTCTGCAGAGCTAGAAGAGTGTCTGCCTCAGGAAAAAATAGACTATGCTGAAAAAATATCTTGGTTATGAGTGTCATTGCCCTGGATTCCAGTTTTGTCCCTGTGGGTCATCAGCTCCACCAGTGAATACCAAGATTCAAATATTGGAAATTTTCCAGGTCCTTTGCATTCATGTGCAAGAGGACAGGGCCTGCACAGCAAGGAATGAAAATGAAATATAATGCCTGAGTATGACTATTAGTATGGATATATCTCACTCTCAGGCTATTTGACAAAATATATTTCACCCAGGGAGTCAAAATCATAAACTCTCCCTCCAAACCCAAGAAAATCTACTAGCTATTTTCTTAACTAGCGTAAATCAGTGTTGGTTCAGTAACAAAAGGTTTGAGAATCTGGACCTCAATCAGGGACTTTTGTTTTTCTAAAATAGGAAACAGGAAATGAGACGCCATGAATTAAAAATATATGCAAATAATGCAATTAGTTATTTCTGTCAACAGCTGAGAATTGGCTCAGCGCTGCATGCAGAAAGCCTCAAACCTATTACTTCAAAAGTTTTTCCAAAACAAGATTGTTTTCATAGATACTATTGGAAATCCATGAGCCTGCACCAAGAAAAGCAGTTCCCTGATAAAGGGACGAGTGCTGCTGGCACAGCCCTGCCTGCACAGAGCACATCTATTATTGCTGTAGAACGTCACAGAGCTGAGATATGGTGACCTGACTGACACCTGGAGGAGATGAACCTCATGTTCTGAAGCATCCAATTTTGTTCCTTGTCCTCAAATCTGCAGCTCCGATCTTCAAGATCCCAATCTGCGTCATTCCTCATTTGCATGGGTGTGTGGGTTCCTGCAGCACTCGCTGTAGCCAAGAGGATTTTTACTGAGGAAATGGAAAATGCTGCTTGCTGGACACACAGAGGGTGAATATTCCAGCTGGCACTGTTTTCTAGGAGTAATAAAAATTTCCATCAGAACCATGAACCCATCTCGCAGCAGCAGGGACCATATAAGTACTGAAAGAAGAACTTAGTCTGCGTTAAATTTGAGATGTGAGCGGCTTGTGGGGAAGGGAACATCAGCCCAGAGGGTGGGATGGGGCTGTTCCCTCTCACCACAGATTCTCGAGGAGTCTGCAGGAATGAGCCGTCCCTTAGCTTGACCTCTGGACTCTCAGGGCTGTCTCCTAAATTGCAAAGGGTGTTAGGTTCAGTCCGAAACATGAAAGAGCTGGCACTCGCTTTTCCACTCAGACAGAGGTTGTGCCAGCTTGCTCTAAATCCATTTCCTCAAGCCAGGCAGTGAGAAAGCTGAGGAGCTGAGCTCTCTAACCCACAGAAAGGCTGACAGGAACCAAGCCAAGCTGCACTAAAGCAAAGAAAAGGAATCTGACTGATAAGGGCTCTCCGACACCTCTCGGGAGGAAATGGGTCACTTCAGAGCAAATCAGTCACCTTTCTTGGAAGATGAATCAGCCAAACTATGTGAGTAAAAGGTATGAAAGGCTGCTGATGAATAGGTTTGGGCTTGTAATGAATGACCATTGCCAGGAAGGGATTTCCAGTGATTGGGTTCCTTGTTTCCATCTTCTGAAAACTACTTTATTTATGGCTGCAATAAATAGAAAATTGGTATATCCTATGGCCTAACAGGGTATGGGCAGCAACGTGTAACTCTGTGATTCACAATCCAAGTGGTCCAGGATGTGGGCAATCATTCCTTTCCCTTCTTCTCTTTGAAGAAACTACAAAATTTGAAAGTTGGTCATGAGCCCTCTAATTACTTGTCTGGTAAATACAACGGAATGCAAATGTTGGTAAGGCCAAAAACCTCTGTAATCTGGTGGCTATTTGGCTTAGTGGGAGGATTACTGGATGGGATTTTGGCATAATTCAGGCCTTGGAATCTGGAGTGACTAATTTTTTTGTGGGCTGTACTTAATTCCATCAACCAAGGATCGTGCTCGTTACATTTCATAACTGCAACCTCCTGCTGGCGATAAGGAGGAAATCTCCACAATGAATTTCAGAGAAATATCAAGAAGAGGTACTTGAAAAAATAAGTCTGTCAGAAACATCTAAATTGGGAATGCACCACTTCCATTTTCCCTCTTCTCCACACCCACACCTGGACTAGAAGCACTGGAGATGGTATAAAAGTTGTGTGACAACAGCAATCAATAAAACTCTCCCTCTCAGTGCGAGACCTTTGTGTATTTCTCATTCATTCGTCTGATTCATTGCAAGTTTTATTCAAGATTGTAGAGGACAAGGCCGACAGGAGCAGAATTGCTGAATGGTGGGAGCGAGGAGTGTCTCTACAGCAGCCCTTAACATTTAACAGTTGGACTCGATGATCTCAGAGGTCTTTTCCAACCTTCCAGCTTTGTGATTATATTCTGTAATTGGTACACAATCTGTCTGAGAAAGTCCTATTCTCTGGACTTTGTTTTCCCATGCAGGACATCCTGAAGGACTTCTATAAAAATGCCATCAGCTATTTATAAAATGCTGTGATATGGTTATCTCAATTAAAACTTAAAAATTAAAACTAATCTCCCTTTCCTTGGCCACACACCTGACTTTTACCTACATTTTATGAGTGGAACACATTAAAATGTCAACTTCACCCAAGTATTTAAATCCACCTCTTGTTGCTCCTGGCCGTACTTTGCAGCAGGATCATGGAAATATTCTGTGTATTTGATCCAATGGAGAATTCTGTATAAGAGAACAATCAAAAATGGAGGAGTAACAATTGGAATAGAGTAAATATCAAAAACATATTAATTTACACCTTCTTTAGGGTCATTTTATCCTTCTCCCCAGGTGTGAGAGCCATAGCCTGGAAGACTGAACATAGGATGATCATGTTCCCATCATCTCTTCATCTTCACTGCAGATGGAGAAGTGTGGCAGCTCGGAAACCTGAGAGCTGTCAAAAACCACCCTGACAAGCTCAGAACTCGTTTGTCAAGTGGAACGAGGCCAGAGAGTGGTGGAAAAGAGAAAATAGATGGAGAATGGATGCTTGTTGGAAAAAATAAAAATAATTTTGTTCTTGCTAGGACTGAGAGGCTGTTTCGATCTGCAGAATGACTTGGCATTAATTTTCTGCCACAGGGGGATGTGCTGCTCCCTGATGTGCAGCACTGCTGCTAAACTGGTAGAAATCTTTCTTTACCCACAGTAAAAAGGGGAAAGGGCTATCCATGGGATCCATCACCTTGTGATGATGTTGAGTTTCATTTTCTTTTCCTCTTTTCTAAGTGAACATAAAAACCAAAGGATTCAATTCATCTGCTTTTTCTCTTTGAATGTGATGTGATGTCAGAGCTTGAACTTCATTTTTAGGATGCAAAAGGTTTTCTGAATACGGATTTTTTTTTCCCCCAGGTGTTTCTTAAAGTCTGTCAGAACCCCTCCCTCTGTTCCCCACATGATCTTTCTTCTCCATGCCACCTGCCTTCTGTTGGATTAAATCCCACAAGAAACAAAAAATGGAAAAGGTCTGAGTTGAATAAATGTTGATAATATTGAAAGACTTCTCAAAAAAATCATTCTCTTTAAAGAAAATGAGCCAAACCTCACCTCTGAGCTAACCTAAGGAGCTCTGCCTAGTCTTTCATACTTCAAAAACCCCTCTGCCAGGCTACAGTTATCTTTGTTGCTCCCCAAGGCTTCAAACACTTCCCACTCACGCATTTCTTCTATTTTTGCTCCCAGTGCCACAGCCAGAGTGCTCTGGCTGTCCAGAGGGACGGTTCAAGAGGGGCAGCCTGAGCAGATCCCATTACGGATAAGACAGGATCACTTAAAACACTTTCCGTGCTCCCTGGAGAGTTGTTCAAGAGGAGGAAACTCTTTGGACTCCACTGAGGGCATGAAAACGGCTGCTCCTTGTATGTTGACCAGGGGAAAATGTCAAATGCTTGTGTTACAGTCTCCATAATTTATGTGCTGTCACCCAGTCCTGTCCCTCATTTTGTTGTTCATTTTCTTTGTAGGTTTTGGCAGCCTTGCTACAAATTTTGTTTTACATGTATTTCTTTCTTTGTATCTTTCACTTAGTCATTCTTAGTATGAGATACTTCTTGGACTCTCCTGCCATCAGTTTGTCTTCCAAGAAGGATGTTTCTCCTCTGTGTGGGTTGAGATCTGATCTTTTCCGCGCCTCCAGATGCTCAGATTAAAGCTCCTGTGTCCTGTAGAATACACACACAGGTAAGGCCCAAGATCTGTGCTTTTAGACGCCTTTGTTTCTCAATAATTAGTGAAAAAGCTTGATCCCAACCAGCACAGATGGTCATGGAGGTTTCAATCAGGAGAATGTCCTGCTAGACCAAAAAGGATGAGATAAAGTGTCAAATCTCCAACACAACATTATTTTGGTTTATTACTCATGTATTATTAGCATCCCCCAAATCAAACATTCCCACCCTTTTCCAATATGCACAAAAGGAAGTGGAGAGGGAAGAAGAACCTAGGAAATGTCAATTTAGTACAGCTGGAAACATGTGCCTTAAAAACTCCTGAATCGTAATTTAATGGAGAACTTCTGACTAGATGGATATTAGTTTCCCCTTTCATAATGATTCTAATTACTGCACTCGATATTTCTGCTTTTGTAGTCACAGGGTTCAACTGTTTCTTCTTTCCTTCACACTGTAATATTATAAAATTGTGTTAATCTTGCAATGCAAAGAAATACTGCTATATAAAAAGCAAAATAACCTTGGGAATACAGCTTACATGAAGCTGCTTACATGGATGAAAAGAAAAAATATTCAACACAGTTTTCAGTCTCTGATAGAGTGAAAGAGCATTCCAGGAGAAAAATGAGGACTCTCATAAAGTGACAAAAAGTAAAATCTAGGAGCGAGTATCAAAATTGACTGGAGGTCCAAGCCTTAATTTAAAAAAAAAAATAGCCAAAAAACCCCAAACAAACAAACCAAAACCAAAACCAAAGCAAAACAAAACAAGCCACACGCACACACGCACAAAAAACCCCCAAAACGCCACCAAAAAACCCCCCAAAACCCCAAACCACGAAATGAAAACGCCACTATTTCCTAAACATTAATAAAACCCAGACTAAACTAATTATGTGAAATACTTTGCTGTGCACTTGCCTTAGGCTAAACACAGTCACACTGCCATGTACCACGGACCATCTGATATGCAATAAATTCAGTTAGATAAGATCTCTCTCACTAAAGGTAAGTTGCTTTCTCCAAACTTTTTTCCCTAGTGGCCAGGAGCAAAAAACAGAGGCAAAGCCTGCAGAACAGCTTCTGTGTGAGGAACGACTAAGTTGGATAAGTTTGTCTTTCAAGTTGCAAAAAATACAGAAAGGGAAATGTTGAATAATAAATCTAGAATTTTAAATGGGGTGAAAGTTGAGGGTGAATGCAGGTGTGGCCACCAGGGTGGAGATAACCTGAGAATTGCTTGCTGGTTGTGAGAAATTCATGGATTCCAAAATCGGTGGAAGGCAAAGTCTTTGAAGATTATTGAATACAAAGATTTTGTTTGAAATTCATGACTCACCAAATGCTAGGGTAGGATTCCTGGAAGAAGAACCAAGTTCGCCTCATTTCTGTACATTTCTCGAAGTGTCTGCCAAACCCCACTGTTGGACAGGGAATTAATTAATTATGAATGAACAGTTCTACACGATTTTTTCTCCTGGGTCTGCTTGGCCTGCAGGAAGGAACTGGAGGCTGTTCAGGAGCTGCCCCCACTTACAGCTGAATACATCAGTTTAAATTTATAGGAATGAGCATGAAACAAAAAGTTGGCTTTTGTGTGGAGTCAGCCATCAACAGAAAGATGGAAACAATTAAGTGATGCCAGAGAGCATCTTAAAACCCTCCAGTCAGGACCAGGGAGGGCTGGAGGGTGTGGGATGTGGAGAGCCTGTCCTCCAGCGAGATTATTCACTGGCTGATCCAAGGAATTTCCCACTTGGTGCAAAGACCTGGAGCTCAGGTTGAAACAAAATTCCTTCATTTGGGACCTGCTCCAGTGGCATCATATTAAAATCTTGGACAGCACATGACATGTGCAGCCAACAAAATGCATTTCTTTGTTGATCTTCTTACAAGATCTTTGCTATTTTTTTGTGATCCAGTCCGGTGACTTCTCTACTGAGCCACAAAAAGGAGGGTGAAGAGAGATAAATCTCCAAGCTGAGCCACCCTATCCATATCTTCATGGAAACAGTTGTTGCTTGAGCTAATTTAATAATTCATATATACCTTCATATATATCTTCTAGATACCTTCTTCATTCTATCCTTTGCCAAAGAGTTCCTAGGTCTAACTCCTGCTGTAGGAAAACTGTCTTCCTGAGCATCTGTTAGATCAGGCCTTGAATTTTATGAGAAAATAAATAATTCCCTCTTTGTCCTCTTTGTCCATGGTTCTGTAGACCTCTGTCCAATCCCTGAATTAATTTGTTTTTTCCCAGGACAGAGAGAGACAGTCAATGCAACTGCACTTTCTGTGGAAGTCTCTCTTTAATTGTTCTCGTCAGTCTCAGTGGGTTTTCTATTTGTAACATTCCCTTTTGCACACTGAGTGGCCAAATGCTTCATGGTGCTCGGAGTCTGGGAGAACCACAAATTTATACAGTGTCAAAATGATCTATTTTGCTTTCCATTTCTTTCCTAATGACTCTTAGCATTCAATTTAGCATTTTTTGATTACTGTTCAGCTCTGCAGTGGTGCTTTCATGGAACTGTTACCACCCTATCAAGCTCTCACTCGAGTAATAATGTTTTGATGAAAGCCCACCAGATTTGTTTTCAGGCGTCCATCTTTACATTCATCTCCACCTTCACATTTATCCACAGTGAATTTATTCTGTGCTTTTATTTCTCACTCAATCTTGTAAAGTGTTTTCCAATTCTTCACAAGTGGTTTTGGTACTTATTGCTCTGGAATAGGTTCATATCTGCAGAAAATTTTGTCAGCCTCACTGTTAATACACTTTCCTTGGGTCACTAATGCATGTATTCAGCAGCACAGTTTCCCACAGAATCCTTTTTGTTGCTTCCCTCCATTATGAAAGCCACTCACTCCTATTCAGTTCCAATTTTTTAGCCATATCAGGACTATCACTTCTGGGGCTCTTGCAAATTTCCTCTTTTCAGGCATAATAGCAGGACTGTCCTGAAAAACATCTCAAGGGGCTCCCAGTGCCCTTTAGAGGAGCTCATTAGGTTATCTTTTCTGCGGGTAGAAAGAAGGGTTCTTACCCTTGCTAAACTTGCTAAAATCATGAGGAAATCTTTACCCAATTCTCTTGTGTGGGGTTTAGAGGTGGATTTTGCAAAGTTCTTCTCCCTCACTCTATGCCTTGAAAGATTTTTACTCTAACAGCGTTATGAATCCAGCGGAATTTTCAGCAATATAGCAGTGACCATCCAGCTGTCTGTCAAAGCCTGGCCAGATCACCTTGAATCAAACAAGTTTAGATTTGAACTTTAATATTTCTACGTTTTGCCTGTGGTCCTCAGAAAGAGGAGGCTCTTTTCCACTTTACCTATTTTGGGATGGAAGGGATATATTAAAAGTTATTTTACTACTGATTTCAGGGATCATTTTGACACAGTTAACCTTCCATAAATGGGCTGTTGATCAAGGGTGCTGATCTGTTCACCTCTGAGGGCATCCAGTGCTTCATCAAAGATAACATGGATCATCCTTGCTCCTGCTCCATCCTTGTCATGCCTTTGTAGTCAGCCGCTTTTGCTTTTTCTCTGCATGGATAATTCTGATTGCGCCAAGCAGATTGAACCCTTCAAAAGAAAACTGCCCAAGCCCTCGTGCAGTCTGTCCTTTAACAAGCAGACAAACAGCACATCTGATCCATAATCTCCTCCCGCTGGTTACTCCCTGGCAATAATCTACAAAATGAGTGCCACAATAAGCCCCTGGAGGATTGGCAGTGCCTCCATCGACTGTTCTGTGCCTGATGCTGCAGCTCGTTGTAGTCGTGGGCAGCTGGAATCACCGCAGAGACATTGGATGAGAGGAGCACAACCATCCCAAAATGCTTCCTCACAGTGGAGCAACTTCCTGACGCAGTAATTGGCTGTGGGAGACGCTGGAAGCTCTGGATGCTGCCACAGAGTACCCGAAGGGCAGTAATTACCAAGGAAGGGAGGGATTGCTGTAAGCAACATATTTTTCTGAGATTAAAAGCATTTCATGAAAGTGGGAGAACAGATGGGATGGGATAAAACAGTGGGCCTAGAGCGAGCAGTGAATATTTCACAGGTATTGTACCCTCATGAAACAGAGCTGAGTTTGGCAATAAAGATATTTTACTCACCTTTGTGAATCAGTCGGTGCTCAGGAGAGCACAGCAGCAATGGGAGATTACAAAGAAGTATTATATCGTGTCTTTGTTGAGATATCTATAAATAATATTGACTAAAGTATTATGGAGGATGTTTATAGAATACACAGAGTATTTTTGTGTTATTTGACTAAGACTTGACGCTACATTAATTACCAAATAACACTAAGAGTTAGTGTTAGCCATGACTCATTCTGGTGGCAGAAGTCAAATGATCAAACGTGGCTGATGGCTTTTCTATGCACAAACTCATTCCACACCTTCCACATTAACATTATTAAATAGCAATTGTAGAAATGCTAATTGAAAGGGAACTCTAAAGGTCTTGAATTACTCCTGAACAGCACAGCCACCCATAATGCAGATATTCCAGTGTCCTGCCCATAAATTACATGCCCATTTCCTAGTTCCGTAGTGAATGCAGGTTAGTATTCACAAGACCAACTTTCATTTTTCATAGAAATAAAAGACTGGCCTAAGGAGAACCTGGACTGATATAGAAATCCTCATCCATAATGCTTCTCCCCACACTCCCAACTTCAAGGATAGAGCACCAGTACTTTTGGCTTGAACTAAAACTTGTTTTACATCACAGGAGTGTCAAGTCTTTGGTTATAATTACAGGAACTAATTAGGACATAGCCATTAGAGGAGATACAGACTCCTCCTCAGAAAGTGACAATGGGAAATCCTTTTCCAGGGTTTGCTGTGTGGGTTCAGGAGCTGATGGGGATCATTAAATACAGCCAGAAAATTAGCACGCCCCCACCACGGAAATCAAGACATCAGAGGAGCTTCCACATGAGCAGAGAACAGCTCTGGAAATCTGAAGAACTGAGCTCTCCCTCGCTGACATTCAACCGAAGTCAGTGGAACTCTTCCCATAAATCCTGGTAGGACCATATAGAGCACATGCAGTGCATAATCAGAAATACTGTAGGGATCATTTTTTCAATATTCCATCCTTATCAATATTCCTGAGTTGGGAGATACCAATAGAAAGGTGGATATCTGCAGAGAACTACCAAAACATCTTCCCATTATCATCATTTTAGGGCATGGACTCTCTTTTCACCACAAAACCTAGAAGGATGTCTCATAGTACCTCATGTATTGGCAAGATGTAGAGCCAAGATCCAGCCCTTTCAGGAGACAAAAGCAGCCACAGGAGAACAGTTTTGGTGACCAGTTTGTGCTGAAACATGAAAAAGTTCCAGTTCTGGAACAACCACCCTGCAGGTGTTATGGACACAGGATCGAGGATGAAGCTGAAGAACAAAACATCAATAGGATGGGATCATGTTATCAAAGAGTCTTACATTAAGACCAAAAAATTACAGAGAATTCTGTTCAGACAAGACAGCCCTGCCATTCACTGTGTGTTATTTGGACTCTAAATCTCTCTTGTTTCTTTGATCTCTAGCGCAAGGGATACAAAGAACACAGCTAGAAAATTGAGAAAGTAAAATCTTCAGAAGCAGCAAACAAAGAAAATATCTTCTACAACATTTTCCTGTTGTTTTTCTTTTCTGTGTAATTCTAAAACCCCAAAACATTTGTAATGGGGTACTGTAAATTGAAGAGGAATGAAATATATATATATATGTATGTATATATACACACCACCACTTTCAAGGACATATTCGACAACAATGATCTTCTGCAAGATAATTTCCTTAGCTAAATAACAAAGCTCTGAGTAATAATAATTAAAAGAAAAAAATTAAAAACAGCCTTATTCAATAGACAATGCAGCCAGGAGACTGAATGCCAGATGTAAAAAAAAAAGTAACATCAGTAATTACAGAAATTCTTGGGCACGTCACCAAAACCTGGGGGTGTTAATTGAAGAAGACAATAAAATCTCTACATATAATGATTATGACTTCAATGTATTTCTCACGGAGGTTAAGTTGTTCCCACTTGCTCTCAGCAGTTATGATCACTTGCACTCAAACCATCTTGGTCCACTAGCCTAATAATCATTTATATTTCCCACCTGCTTGCTCAAATCTGTCTCTGGAGTAATGGCCTTTTTTCCAAAGAGCAGGATACAGAAGAAATCCTCAGAGCTGCTCCTTTTATTGCCCAATTTGTCTTCAATGTCTTTCTCCTCCAGCTGCTGCTTTTTGCAAAAGGTCTTTTCCACATCCGCGGCTTGCTTGTTCTCCAATTTATTGTCATCCTTAATTCTATTGTCCCTTCTAGCAAATTTTCTTTAGTTTAATAGAGTTTCTTGAGCAATTTTGCATCACGAATCACATTATAGATGCTGTAGTTACTCATGTGGAGAGCTCCGTTATTACTCCTGGAGTAAATATTGGTTTTTATACATTACAGGCTTTCATGTTCTTTGGATTATTGCTCTTTGGTATCACTCAAATTAAGGCTACTACAAAGAGGCCTTTTTTTGGTCATATTTCATCCATCTTTTCTTCCTCATGCCTTAGCACACAATATTTAACACGCTGAAGTCACAGAGTTTCCTCTAAATTCAGTTTTTGGGGCCAGTAAACAAGCTGTGCATATTCTTCAGGTAAAGGTTTTAAAACAGGGAAGGCTGGTGTGGGTTTGGAAGACTGGGAAGCTCCCTTTGGGGACAGATTTACTGACAATTAAACTCTCTTTGCTGCGTGGGATTGTCTACTGGAATTGAAAACAGGGTAGGAGGAGAGATGTTGGTATTCTTTCCCTCTTATATTCTAAAGCTTTGAAAGGGATAAAGTAGAATTAATAACCACTGGGACTAAAATCAAGGCGTACCCTTGGCTGTACCTACATTCCAAAAAAAAGCAAAGAGGAGGCCTCAACGTGCTGAATTTCATGAGCAAAGTGCTTTCCACAGAATTTTCTGGGCTGTCCAATGGCTTCAAAGTTTCTTCAGGATGCTTCAGGAGCCCTGTCTGGCACAATCCTGAGTTTTCCTATGGCCATATGTTCAGGGGTTCCGAATCCTCTGCCATGGGCAGGGACACCTTCCCCTAGACCAGGTTGCTCCAAGCCCTGAACACTCCCAAGGATAGTGCAGCCACAAGAGAAGAGCAGGAACTCTCAGTTCAGGGATGCATCTTTCTCTGAAAAATGATCCAAATTCATAGAAGACAGTGGGAACCATTATGACCAGTAAGACCTGGCCATTTCCAGCATCAGTGAAGTACAGAGGTTTGGAGCAATGCAGTTTGTCCCACCTTCTTTGCCCAAAGTGAATTATCTGTGAAAAAGGCAGGAATCTGAGTGAGCACTCATGATCAACTTCAGCATTCAGGTGCAGTTCTCTTGAAGAGATTGAAACATAGGGTTTCCTTTTAGACACTTAAATGGAGAGATTTTAGATAAAAGTTAGTTCTGTTGAAATCAACTAGAATAGAAAAAGATGCAGAACTCAGCTAGAAGGAAAATGATTAAGTGCAGAGTAGCCTTTTGATTATTTGATATTTACTCAGCTGTGCTTAGAATAGACAATTAATAATCTTAAGAGAAGAGGTTCAAAGGAGAGCCTAGACAGTTACAAATTTTGCCCAGATGCAACCTACTCAGAAGCAATAGAAGAGAGCATTGGGAGTTTTCCACGGTCAAATGTATTGTCAAACACCAACGTAGTAAGAAGGTCACACTGAGGAAGACAAGTTTTACTTCCTCAAAAGCAACCCTCAGACCCATTTTTAGACCACCAATCTATTGCACGAACTGTGCATACTTAATGACTTTTTGCTAATTTCCATGTGAAGTGGGGAATGGGAGGTGCTTATGCTATGAATACGTATCTGTATTTTAAATATGCATTGTTGTTATAGATAAATAAGTTCTGTGTTGCATTGTTACTTCAGAGCTGTACATTTGGGAGCTATCCCTGCAGCTCAAATAAACATACACTTTCTAACCTTAACAAGTTAGAGAGTCTTTGTCCGTCTCAGGTGGATATCGATATTAGATCTATATCCGCATTTTAATAATTCAAGATGATTAAGTTTAGAAACATGGGCAAGTATGGGAAACACTAATAATGCATCAAATTTGATGGGACCGGTCAAAATGCAAAGAAAACAATGAAACTTCAAGGGTCCATGGGGTCGTGTTTAGCAATTAATGACCTGTTGTTTCCATTCATTCCATGTGTCCTGTAGAACTTTTGGTTTTATGGCAGTGCTGATGATCAGCCCCTGAAGCCAGGCCCTCTCCCTCCTCCCCTCAACAGTCCTGTGGATACAGAATAAAGAGCAGAAGGTCAAATAGCTATAGGTATCCAAATAAGCCCCCCAAACCCTTGTCTTAACGCAGCATTAAATGGGGTGGCCATTAGTGTTTATGAAAAAAAGTGGATATGCAGTCTTTGCTGGGAAAAGTTAGGCTCTTGTTCCAAAAATAAAGCTGAAAAAAAAGCCAAGGCTATTATTGAGTTATAAAATTCATTCACTCTTGTGGTGTAGCCTTTCAGCAGTTCCCCAGCAGAGGAAACTCTCTTTATCAGACACCTGGAATATATTGTCCCCAGAGACTGAGATAAGAAAGCACATTCTGTGGTAAGATTCACATTCAGCTGTGGTGTGATCTGAAGGGTGATAACTTCTCTCCAGCTGCCTGTGAGAATCATTAATTTATTATTCAGCTGTGTCTTCAAGCCCCCTTGATCAAGGGTCCTTTTTCTCTCTGTCAGGAAACTGTTCTTTTCTGTGTTCCTGATTTCTTTACATCTCTGCCTTCAGTGCTGTTATCTCTAACTTAGACTATTCCAGTGTTCAAACGTTGGCTGCTTTTTTTTACCTTTGTAGGAAGAGACAGAGTGAAAACAATTATGTATTGAGTGTTTAATGTATTTCTGGGAGCTATGTGTTGCTCATTTAAAGTCTGGATTTAATCTTTACTGGAATGCTAAAGAGAAAAAAGAGCAAAACAAGTGTGGTTTTTCTTTTTTTACAATTTTTGGTTTTTACACTTGTAAAAGCCTCTGCTTCACCCTTTCCCCTGCCTTTACATTATATAAGTTAATGATGTTTCTGATTCTAATTGCTCTCATCAGTTTTATCCTCCCAAACCTCACTCGAAGCTGCTCCTGTGACTGGAGCAGTGACGCAGTTTATTAGAGCTGAGGCGACTCTGGGATGAATCATGGCCTTGTCTCTTCAAAACCTTTTGTGGCACTTTGAACATATTTGCAAATAGAGGACATTTCACTGGAATTCTGACAAATTAAAATAGAAAAATGGATTCATCCTGACTGCAAGTTTCACTCCTGCTAGCAAGAGGATAAATTCAAATTTTTTTCTTTTTCCTTCTGGGGTCACCCCTTGACATCTGCAAGGGTATCAAACACTTCAGAACCCCCAAAGAACCACTCAGCTACAGAAAGGAGTGGGACAGCTTGCAGGAGCTGCAGATTGAGGTAATTATCCACTTGACTGCCCAGTCTTGGCAGATGATGTTGTGTTAGACAGATTGAAGTTCAGTTTGTGCACTTGGAAGCGGTGGACAAAATACCTACACTGACCTTTCAAACAAAACACTTTCGGTACCCTACAGATCATTAAGATATTTCTGTGTGGTGTTTCTAAGCTTTCATTTGGGAAGGAAGAACATTGAGGATTGGTCATTTTCCCATGTTCAGGAGAAATCACAGAGCCACAGAGCAGTTGAGCTTGGAAGGGATCTCTGGTCCAGCCCTCTGCTCCAGCAGGGTCACCCAAAGCTGATTACAGAGGAATGAGTATAGTAGGGGTTTTTTTTAGTTTTTCTGAGGAAGGAAACTCCACAGGCTCACTGGGAAACCTGTATCAGTTCTTGATCATCCTTAGACCAAAAAAGTGCTTCCATTTGTTTAGATGGAACCTCTTGCATTTCAGTGTGTGCCCACCGCCAGCGGTGAGAGACAAATTTGCTGACAAAGTTTATGGATGTAAAATCAGGTCACAAAACATGACTTTGACTACAGAAGTGCACTTTTCAGTGGGTGCCATTTACCATTAGATTTCTTTGCTTTAGAGTGTGATCTCTGGACAGTGAATACAATTTAGGCTTACAGAAAAATGAAGCAAAAATGAATTTCTTAAGAAATCTGTGTTTACAACTATTTTCTTCAGCAGCAATTTGCTTTTGCATAGAAGCTGACACTTCATTTATCATGAGCTCCGTAGAAGGCAAGAAGACCCATTTACACATTTATGTTTTCTAATTCCACATCACTGAGTGCTTATTAGAAAATAGTATTTATTTATAATGGCTGGTTTTTTTTTTACTTTTGTGTGCTGCTCGGTGAATACCTGTCCTTAGCCATGGTGGAGGATCTGTGGGTCAAACAGGGCCCTCAGATAGCAATTCTTTAAGAAGATGGTGGGAAGAATGATTGAACAGCCGAGTTTAGAGGACAATGAAGCATTGTTGAATATATATCCTGACATACGGTTTCTCTCATTCTAAGGTGTGTCTACCGCATAACCTGAATATTCCTCATGAGGATTAATATTTGAAGCAGAGACAGTTCACTGAAGGAGCATGGAGAGGACTCTAAGGAGTGAGTTTTCCCCTAGACTGCACCAAACCAAATCATTTCTGTACTTCCAATTCCTCCCCTCCACCATCATCTTTCACATCACCACGTTAACCCTTTTCTCAACAATCCTAAGCACGTAGTGTCAATTGTTTCCAGAAGCATTCAGGCCTTCTCTAAGCCATTGTTTTCCAATGAGAGCAACCATTTCTGGAGCCATGGTCCACATTTTGCCCTCTGAGAAACCTCTGGCACACTCAGAGGCTGCCTTAGAGAACAACGACCTGGTGAAGAATGTGACAGAATATACAACTTCCAAATGGTGATGGACAAATGTTAATGACATGGATTTCCTGCCCACTCTCAAACCTAATTCCACCACAAGATGGTCTGCTCCATTAAAAACAGCCTGAAAAGGTTCCCAAACCCCTTTATTCTGATTAGGTTGAGAAGAATGCGCAGGAACATTTCCTGTTTGTTGCTATCAGTGTATTGAACTGTTCCATTTCCCTCTGGATTTGGATCAGAGGCCACCAGTTAGGATGTCAGATTGCACAAATGTTTTTGGTCACAGTTCACAAGCCAACCCTACTGGAGACATCCCAAACGCCCTCAGAGAAACCTACATCCAGTTTCTTATGATTTTATTTAAAGCATCCTGCCTGTGAATGTGTGGTCAGCTTAAAAAAAGCTCATGCAATGACCCGAAGTCATAAGCACCCCGTGGCTGGTAATTGGCCTCAAATCAGCTTGTTTTTGCCTCAGTCATTTGTCAGTGGCTCAATTAACTGCAGATTCTGCTCTTGCTAGGCAACAACAGGAAAAAATTGAGTGGGAATATTGAATCGTTCTGAGATCTCAGACCATTCCTTCTCAGTGAAAATATTTTGTATTACCAACTTCTATAACATGAGAGTTTACCTGCAGAGAGAATATTGGCTGCCCTTGGTGCTGTCTGTATTCCCTCTCCTCCCCAAATCCTTGCCTCACTCCCTCCCTTGCCACAATGAACATCATTTTGGGCATCAGTCGTGCTGCTCTACAGGGTTGGTACCCAGGAGCTGCTGCCATTGGAGAGAGTGAAGGAGAATTTTTCTTCTTACTCACACTATTATAAGAGGTAAATGGGAAAAGAAATTAGGAAAAAAAAAATCTGCTATTAAAGCTAAATCTCCAAACACCGGCAAGCAATAAACACATTATGGTTTTTATATGACTTTAATGTGTGGAACTATGTAAGTATTAGCTGAAAGAAGCTTCTGGAGCCAGTTCCCTCTGGCTGTGCAGTAATCTTGGGGGTTCAAATCCCAGCTCTCTGCGGGCAGTGTGCTGTGCCACCAATTCCATGCAGAGAGCTTGGCCTCTGGGCCCTGCAGGTGTGTGAAGGTGATGCCTCAACCAGGCTTACCTGAAACAGAGGCTGGACAAAGTTAGGAGAATGAAAATCAGATTAATTTATTAAAGGCCTTTAAGGTGCATTTAGGGCAGACAAGAGCCTATTCTCGAAGCTACACACAAAATGGGTGACGAGTCACGAGTTCTTCACAGTTTATAAGTTCCGTCAATTAACATATTGGGCCCCAATTTTCCAATCACACCTTCAGGTGATGATGTCAACCACCCCAAGCCTGCTCCCCCCAGCTCACTGTTGTTGACCTATTTTGGGGCTCTGAGGCAGCGAAGTGTCCTCGGATTTTCCAACTGAGAGGAATTGTTTTGTCTAAAATGCTGGGAACAGAGGTTTTTTAGCACTTTATACGGAGCCTAGAGCTACTCACCAAAACTAGAAATACATGAAAAATAGAAGCTAAAAATCCTAAGGCATCAAAGGCAGGGGTGCCCTCCAGGGCTGAAGCATTTTATAAGTGAGAAGCCAATGGATCAGGAGCTCCACAGGGCGTTCATGGCCCATCACACAGCAGGAAGGACACAGACACTATAAAATCTTTTATGCACCAGGGTGGGCTGTGCTCAAATTCAGATCATCCCACATCACCCGAAAAAACACATTGAAGATCTGAGTTACTTCAGCATGAGACCCCTCAAGGTACCATTTTAGTCTCATCCTTCCAGGTGGAAGGATCACAATGGTCCCAAAAGATCAATAGGTTTCTGAGGATATCTGTGTTTTCTGGTGGTTGGAACAAGCTTGAGAATGAGCAAAAGAACCACGACTTTCAGAACTAATCTTGGCTTAAATGGCCCAGTACCCCTTCAGTAGCCTTAGGCCAAACCCAAAACTGCCTAATTTCACCTTTCCAAGTCACCAGTCTGCCATACCTTCAAATGCCTTTCAAAGACTGCCCTGATTTTTCTGGGTTGTAATTTAACTAGGGACCTGTCTGGGAAAGTTGTAAAGGATTGTAGCTCAAAGCTGGGTGTGATCCAGCTGGTAGACGGCAAATGAGCAGCTCTGCAGCTCCTCTTTGATTCTGTAATTCTCCCACACTAAACCGAAAAATCTCCAATCCATCTGCTGATTCCAGGCTCCCAAGGAGACACTAAAAAGGCTGCGAAGTTTTTACAGTCACAAGGGGATCTGGAGTGTTGCAGTTCCAGGTTTTCAATGCGAGAATCTAGGGTGCAAACTGTGCAGTGCTTCCAAGAAAATAGATCTTAGTGTATAAACTCAAACATACAAAAAATCAATTCCGTTTTCTTGTCTTGCCTGGTCTTGCCCATAGAAGAATTGTACTGAGTTCTACAAATTCTGGTTTTTTTAATCTTTTAGACACAAAAGAGATAATGTGTTTCATCTCTCCCACTGTGCTACATGATATGCTATCATCGCATTTTCAGAGATTAATAACACAAGTGACTTTGTGAAATAGTTTCATCCTCACTTTGTTTTTTCCTACCAGCCAAATCTCTCTGCACACTCACAGACCCTTTGCTGTACTCCCAAAGCAAGAAAGTACCCTGAAAATTACTATTCTCTCTACACTATCTACGTTCACAGCTAATTCAGCAGCAAGAAGGACATACAAGTGTGACACACCTCTGATTCATCTGAACTTTTGGTGTCCCACCCTTGAAAATAGAAGTTAAACTGCACTGGATATGATGTGATGAATTAAAAGAAAGAACAAACTTGTCGTGTAGGAAGCCTCTACTAATTAAGAGCATCATAGTGTTTCTGAAGTTATGGAGAATTACTTCAAATTCCCTCTATCAGTTTTAAGGTGCTAATTTCAAATGTACACTTGGGATTGCAGCCTGGCCCAATGCTCTCAGACATTGCCTCCTTAAATTTCTCTCTGTTTCCTTGTAGGTCTTCCGAGAAATTTTCTGCAAGTTCATCTCCATTCTTTCTGGGCACAAATTAATTGTTGATAAAAGCAAAAGCTGTTTGGACACCTACATTTTTCACTGCAGTGCCATAGGCAGTAGTAGGACTCACAGCATGTTAATTATTTTCTGTTATGCATCTGCTCTTGGGATAAGTCACATTGTTGAGTGATGACTTCTCCATTCATGTCTCTATGAGGCTTAAAAAAGCACTAAAGAGCAGGTTGCAACAGCAGTTAAGATGGATTTTTTTTTCAGATTACTTTATGAAATTAATCTCCGCTTTAACTCTCTTTAAACACAGGCCTAAAACAAACACTGTGCGTATTTTTGACTCGTGGCCCTCAAAAACAGTAATTGTGGCAGATACACTGAAAAGATTCCACGCTGTATCTAAGTGACTGAACTCATTTAAGTGATGCAAACAGCCTTTAGTCAGAAAAAGTAAAGTCACAGAATTGTAGAATCACAGAATGGTTTGGATTGGAAGGGACCTTGAAGATTCTCCAGTTCCAACCCCCTGCCGTGAGCAGGGACACCTTCTACCACACCAGGTGGCTCAGAGTCCCAAACCATCTGGCCTTGAACACTTCCAGGGATGGGGAATCCAAAACATCTCTGGGCATCACACACAGTGCCACCAGTGAAGCTGAACACGGAAAGTGTTCTTTTTCTGCTCCAGATGAACGAGACACAGAGGTCACATTAACCTGTCAGCGCTAAAGAATGTCCACCAGCCCAGGTGGCAGTGGGGTAGATTTGTCATCTGGCCTTATCAAACGAGTACAAGAATCCTTACAGGACAGCCTGTTTCCAAGGAAATAAATTTCCAAGAATTTGCTTGCAGAGGAGTTCTGTGGCTTGAGGGATTTTGGCCAGGGGGGAGCCTCAGCTGTGATAACTCACCTTGAAAAAGCTGTTGAAAGAAGCCATGTGAGAATGGCTTGGTTCCTTGGGCATCCAGGAGCACATAGGTCTGGAAGGGATCAGTGGCAGGGGCCAGTGGAGCATCCTGTTAGGGAATGGGCATTCTCTGCCAGCCAAACAGGCTTTCAATTCCACGCAAGTCCCTTGTCCTGTTGGCTAACCCCACACCTTCAGAAATGCCTGACTAATAAAAAACATCAGACTTGGAGATTTTCGGCTCTCTCAAAGCCTATGTGTGTGATAAGGCAGCAGTTTTCTCCTCAACATCATCTCTGTCCTGAGTGGTTCAGCTGCTTTTGCTGGCCGAGGAATCAGAACAGGTAAAGGGAGGAGAAGTGGGGAGGGTAAGAAGAGCAGGGCCGAGCATGAATTTGAGGATCTGCTGATGAATTTGCAGCTGCACATGTAGGTGCTACAGGATTACCCTCAGTGCTTAAACAGCAGCTATTGGAAGGGGCAGGATGTTTTGGTGAGGGTAAAACCCTGGCTGTTGGCTGAGAAATAAGCAGGAACTGCCTTATATCTGAATTATTCGAGGAGATTGGCACAGGAGATGGGTAAGCTTACAGAGAACAGAAGGCAAAAGCTGTTACCTGATGCACCAGGCAGCCTCCACATCCTCACCTTGCATTTGCCACACCACCTTTGAGCCCTGGCTCTGGCCCAGCTCCAGGCTTTCATTGCAAGGGGATCCCCTATAAACTATGGCTCATGTAGAAAATACTCAATGTGAAGCTGTCCTCTGTTTTCTTACCCTGTGCCATGTTTAGTTTGTGGCTTTTGGTGTTTCATTAGGACTTTCCAGCCAGTTGCACAGTACTGGGGGGTATTTTTATAGCTGTTTATGAGCCTCAGTCTGGCTGCAGCCTTGTCACCAGCAGCCAAGTCTCTCAAACAGTGCTTTGTTACGAGATTTCTTTCCACCTCCTCCTCTCTCAACTTTCTCCATTGAAAATGCAGAGAAGCTGTCTGGGTTTACTGCAAGCCATTATTCAGTCCATACTTTGCCAGAATTTCTTCTGGAGTCCTTTTAAGAGAAATTTTGAAGGCTCTGGTATCATTATACCTTCAGCTATGGAAAACATCTCTGTTGAGCTGCACTGCCTGTTCTGCAGAAGGAAAATACCTGTTTACAGTGGAATTTGGCTTCCTCCTCCACAGACCCACAGTACAGTCCTCCTTGCAGGTCACATGCTCTAGGCATTCCTGCAGGCAATTAAATTCCTGTGAAAAACTGGTTTATTCTCATTAATGACAACTGGTGGTATTGAAGACAAGGCTGAATTCAGATGTCCTGTCCTTGAAATGGTGGCTGTGAGTAGAGGTTCCGTTTGGGGTTAGTCCCTATTAATTTTTTGCCACTGCTGTAAAATCTGCTTGTCCCACCCCAGAGGATGGGGTGGACCCGGAATTTTGCCATGCCCTTTCTCATCAAAAATTTGCTTTGCTTGTTAAAAGACTCTTTTTTATAATCGCCTCTGGTGTTATTCACCGTTGACACATCTTCCTGTTGTGGTCTTCCAAATTTTTACAGTTAGTTGAGCAAGGGCAAGGGAACTTCTAAATTTTAAAACAATCCCTGGAGCAGCTACCGCTGAGCATGCAATCCCAGAGGGTCAAGAAGAGCTCGGATGCCTTTTGCTAAACCAAAATTCCTGTGCATTCCAGCTGTCAAGGCAGCCATTGGCCTCTTGAACCAGCTCTCAACTGCACATTTTTAATCATTCCCCTGAGCCCTCTTCAACAGCAACAAACTTGTCCCAGGAAAGCTCAGTTACACCCTTTGCAAAGGAAATTATCAGTGGGTTTGTTGGTTTGTTGCTGCGTGTGTGGGAACAGTTTATAAAGATAGCATGAGGTGCTTTTCCTTTTGGGAGGCACTGGGGATAAAAAGGTTAAAATCCTAATTTGCAAAATGAGTGTTTTGGATTCCTGAACAGCAGATATTTGTTTTTACAGCAGGAGATTTTTTTTTTAGCTCAGACAATGGAATAAAGACGCTTCTTATGCCTCTTACCCATCTGCTTGGAGTGAGTGTAATGCGAGTATTGCTGTTTCCTTCCAGGGTAACCTCCCCAAATCCTGACTCAGCAGCACGAGACGAAAAGACAAATCCTGCATTCACCAGGCCAGCGTGGGGAGGCTCATGAGGCTGAGATTTCCTGAGATTTCCTGGGATGTTTTCTGCCCCCGGCCTCATGCACCTGGGCTGTCCCCAGCGCAAGCAGGTTTCAGGTTACCCCTGGCACCCAGCAGTGTCAGGATCCTCCAAGAAACATCCCAGGGTTGGGAATCTCCTGCTGTATCTCACTCTGTGGTGATGCTGGCCAGTTGTACCAGGTGCCAGGTCATGGGCAGGACAGGTTATGTGCCTTGAAGTTGTTGCAGGGAGCAGAGAGAGGCTGAAGTTCCTCCTGGAACAGCAAGCAATGAAGAGCTGTTTGACCAAACCCTTCTGATCAATGCGGAGTTTGAAACAGGAGCAGCCTCGGGGCCACCCTGTCCCAAAAATCAGAGGCCTTATTTGGACATGATGACTTCCATGCTCCAAAATCCAAGCGCTTGCTGGCATGAGGGAGCTGGGAAAGGGCTCAGCCTGGAGAAAAGGAGGCTCAGGGGGACCTTGTGGCTCTGCACGGCTCCTGACAGGAGGGGACAGCCGGGGGGGTCGGGCTGTGCTCCCAGGGAACAGGGACAGGAGGAGAGGGAATGGCCTCAGATTGCTCCAGGGCAAGATTAGATTGGATATTTGGGAAAATTTCTTCATGGAAAGGGTTGTCCAGCCCTGGCACAGCTGCCCAGGGCAGTGGTGGAGTCACCATTCCCCACCGGCTTTAAAAGCCCTGTGGATGTGGCACTTGGGGACATGGGTTAGTGGTGGCCTTGGCAGTGCTGGGGAGTGGTTGGACTCAATGATTGTAAAGATATTTTCCAACTCAAACAATTCTGTGATTCCATGATCCCACATCTTGCTGAGGGGTATATAAGTCCATGGGGTCCAATTAATTAAAAAAAAATCACCCCGAGTCTGACCCAAGTTTGCTCACACTAAACGTGTTTTTGAGGTCTCTTCCAGCACTTTATTTCAATGATTTTGTGCAACAGAAAGGAATAATGAGCCAGTAGGTCCTTGGGAAAACATTTTTTTGCCCACTGAAGTAGGCAGCAGTTATAAATATTCTGCAGACACTCCAGTGTCGCAGCAGTGACCACTCTGTGACGACAGCAGACGGCATCTCAGTAGCAGGAGACAGGCGAGGTTGCTTCTGTGAAAACAAATTTACCTATAAGCTCAATTTCAACAGCCACAGGGGGAAATCCAACTTCTTTCCTGCTGAAAAAAATTACTTTTCTGCTGCCAGTGGTACAGCATTACAACTTGAAAACTATCCCCATTATTCCACCAACTGATTGATTCCTCCTAACTGTGCTACTGGTGACTGAATTCATTTTGGGAGCCAATTACAGAAAAAAACCCCCATAGTAAGCGTTGTAAGAGAACCCCAAATTACCGTTTTAAAACTTGTTTTCTCTTTTCTTCTTCCTTCTATTTAATCCAAAGGAAACATGTTCACAGTAGGAGTAAAGACCAGCGTAAACAAACCAAAAGAATTCAATAATATGTATTTACTTGTGAAATTTTTTTTCTGTTGTGCACAATGCATGACCTTTATTTAGGTTTTATGAATACTGACAAAATGACTTTCACTGCAGCTCTCAGTCTTAAAAAATATATATATCTAGGGTCAAATCCTTCATAACCCACCCCCCAGTCTTCTAATACTTGATATTCTATATGGAATTTTGTACCATGTGAAGAGAATGAAATGTGAGAGCCACTGGAAAAACCCACCACATTTCTAAAGCAACACCCAAGAACAGGAAAAATGTGCTGGTTTTTGCTCACTGGAATATTAGATATTTTATTCTGGATTGTTATTATTTCTGTGTGTCACAGGCAGAGAAACTTTTATTAATGGAAATCAAAACCCACAGCAAGGAAGAGGCATTTTCCATCCTATTTCTGACTGTTCCCAGCTGAAGAACATGTCAGACACAATATAACTTTGCCATTGCACAAGCCTCTAAAAGATGCTGGCAGATATTTTGGGAGTTTGGCATTCTGTATAAATAAGAAAACAAATCCATGACAGTTTCCCATCGAGTCAGAACAATACAAGCTCAGGACAGAATATTTTTAGCATGCTTATATTCCATACCACACATCTTAGGCTGAATTTTTTCCCTTTTTCTCTACTGAGTTTTCCAGCAGTGTATTGACTAATTTATAATCAGACACACTTAGAATTCATCTACATCTTTCTCATGTGGAATTACATAAAAGTCGTGAGCCTCTAATAATAGCAATTTTTTGTCTGCATTGACAAGGAGAATGAAATGAAAATCAGGAGTCCTTTAGTGCTCTGCCCTTGAGGGCAAAAGGGAAATCCAGGGCCATCCAGAGCAGCATCTCCATAGCTCCTGCCAAGGTCTCCTGAAACTACTGATGCCATCATGATTTCTCATCAAGGAAATTTAAATAACAGGCAACACCCTGTCTGGAAAATAGGTGAAGGTGACAGAGATGAAAAGCTCACTCTCCAGTGATGAATTTATACATGAAATAAGCTCGATCCTCATTAAGGTCATTGTTTGAGTGATTTGGGGTTGAGGGTATTCACCCATGAGCATGACCAGTTTTCCTCCCTGTAATTTCATACTTTTATCCTCACATACATGTGGATATGTGAGGCCCATCTAAGGCTTCCTCTTCTCTCTCAGGGATGTATCTCAAATCAGCCATTTTCCCTTTGTCTTGAAGGGTTCCAGTTTTCCAAAGACAGTTTTTGAGATTGCTGACATGCACTTTTTCCTCCTATTTGTCTGTGAAGAGTCTGGAGGTGGCAGTAACTAAAGACTCACTCTTGGGCCAATAAATTTATGGTATATTTATAGCATTTTGAGGACCATAACACATCTCCGGAAATAAATACAAATAGTTTTGACACATTGGTTAGTATTCATCTTTTTAGAGCACTCTAACTGGAAAAATCAAAGCATGTGGATCTCCTCTTCCCATCACCAGGATTTTATAACTGTAATTACGATGAAATAAATTATTTATCTAGTCCTCTCACAAAGCTTCACATGATTTTGTGAAAAACAAATTGTGTGATCACCTATGGGGGAATAGTCTGGATATTAATTGTGTGTTCTTTTAATTCTTTGGGTGAAACTATCATGTGTGTTGAAAGCTAAGGAAGTTCTCTCCTTCTAAGTTTTGAATCTGCATTTTTCCCTGTGTTTTTAACCTGAGCACATTCAACCTTCCACTGTACCACGTGCCCTCAACTCGATCAGCTGTCATTTTTCTCAGTATTTTTCACATTTCCCAAGATTATTCCCCACCTTTCTCCTCTCTGCTGTGTGAACTGTCCAGCGCTCACACCCTGAGGGTGATTCTTTAGAGGCATCACATCCCTGGTCTGCACCCTGTTACAAATGGATCCCCAAACTACCGTGGTGCATGAGACAGGAAAATAAAAGCAGTGAAGTCTTCTCTCAAGTGCAACTCATCATTTTCCTGCTGACACATTTTGTGCCAGAAGAATTGGCCTGTTTTGCTTGACACCAATATCTCTTCCTATTCACTGCTGCGCTCAATCGCATCAAGAATTCAATATGCTTGAACGTGGGACCGATTTATTCAGTGTAAGTACCTGAGCAGTGACACCAAAAAATGAAGGAGTTTGCACCAGCAGAAGAACCAGCTGTTCACTTGGGCAGACCTACCTGTTCCTGTCACTTGAGAGTTCTGATCAACACAAAAGCATCACCCAAGCCCTTTGGTATTAATGCACCTTATTTCTGTGTGTTTACATTGGCTTTTTAATTTTTCTCACCTCTCTCATGAAGAGAGGTTAAATCAGCAGGAGAATTCCTAGTTTACACTGATTTTTTTTTAGCAATGCTGGAAGAAAAAACAACCACCTACCTCTAAGTACAAAAAATTATTTCCTAATAAAAGTTCTGTTCTAATGTTGCTAAGAAACGTGGATGAAAATGGCCTCTGATTCTGAGTGTCCCCACCCTGCACTGAGACAGCTGGTACAGAATTTAACGTGATCTTGAGCCAGTCTTGTTCTTTCCTGCAGTCATCCCATGCTTTTCTCTGTCATTGTGGGACATAATTAGTCTCCCTTAGTTTCTAAATAAGTTGTTCCTTTGAATAAATGGTGTAGTGAAAGGTTCCTGCCCATGCCAGAGGGTTGGGATTAAATGTTCTTTAAGGTCCCTTCCAACCAAAACCGTTCTGTGATTGCACAATAATGCATGAGGAAAACTTCGATGCCTTTTGTGCATTCCAAACCTGGAATGGCTCTGTGCACTCCAGACCTGGAATGGCTCTGTGCACACTGGGTTTCAGCGTGGACTTCTGCATTTTATAAATAATGTTTTAGATGCTCAGGAGCCCCCACAGGTATAGAGGAAAGGGGGCACTGAATATGTTTTAACTTTGAACCTGCCCCACTGGAAGGTGTTGTTTAGAGCAACCTCACAGCTACTCTGACTTGAGGAGAGTCGTCAGTGACCTCTCTGCTCATCATGGAACATCTGAGTGTCTTTCTCTACTGGAGAGGGCATGGAAAGGCACAGAAAGCCTTGAAAGGTTCTTCTGAAAGTGCAGGCCAAGGGATGAAGAGCTGGTGCTTATTCCTGGCAAGTCACACTGCAATAAAAGCAAGAATTAGTAGAAATACCCCCAGAGAACATAGGTTTGCAGGACCACGATGAGAGCTGGTCTGAAGCACTGAACACTGATGTGTTCTGCATTCAGGAAAGAGTGAATTATCTGACAAAAGCAGCCAGAGGAGTTGGTTTGTTGATGGCAAGGCTCTGTCGCTTGCCTTTGTATATTTACATCCAGGTTGAATTAGCTGAGCAACCTAAGATTCTTCCTGCACCAGCGAGACCAGGAGAATATGAGGATACTCATGGGGCAACTCATCCCACCAAACTTAAAAACCACTCCCTGCATTAGATTTGAGGCTGTAAAATTTACTAAGAGAGAGCAAAAATCCTACCTTTGCTTATAAATACGTGACATATGTCACTGCGAGTAAAAATATCAGGAATAAAGAGACAAAGTTAAGGGGAAAGTACAGGAGTAGACAAATAATTTCTGGGCCAGCTCATCCAGGACAAGTTTAAAAGATTTTGTGGCAACTGAATGAGTAAGACTCCAAACAATTTGTTGAAAGAGCAGCTAGGACAAAAACCTTACCTGTTTTAGCATATCAGGAGAGAGTTTTCTGTTTATGGAGGTGATTTATGCCATGGTTTCATCACAAGAATGGATAGCAGGGCTGAATACCCTGGCATTTTTTTTCAGCTTTATATCAAACTATTGTGTTTCCTGCCCTCTGTTAAAAGCAGTTGGAGAAGGTGACCTTGCACTGCTGATGAAAGCAACTCAAAGCCTAAAGAAACAGCAGAGATAAAAACTGCTGTGCAAGATCCTGTAAACATATGCAAAAAAAACCTCAATAAAACCCCCAAACCCCTTTGGGGATACGGAATAATCTCCTCAGTTCATGCAAAAAGAATTCATGTAGGGAGGTAATTAGGTTTTTTAGAATTATACTGTAACTGTACTTAATGATCCTTTTGCCATCTAATCAAAGATCTCACACTGACATTTTGCAATATTGCTAAAGCTTCTTATACCAGCTCATTTGTCTAACGAGGTTTCTATTTATAAGCCTTGTTGGAAGTAAAATTAAATTAATGAGCAAGTCCATCTCATTTTTCCAAAATGCAAGAATATATTCACAGAATATTTGGGGTTGGAAGGAACTCTGAAGATCATCTGGTCCAACCCCCCTGCCAAGGCAGGGTCACCTAGAGCAGGTTGCACAGATATTCTTGTATTGAATTAGTATTGAATATTTATTCACCAGCTCAGGCATCACCCATCATGATTTATTGAGAAAACATTTACCTTTGGTTCAAGCACTTCCACACAGAAACGTTAGCAGAAGAGAAGCGAATATATTAACACTCTGCTGAGCAAAACCAGCAAATGATCTTTTTCACGAATTCATGGATTTTAATCCCATTTAAATATTTGATGAATAAACCTTTAAGAAGGAAAATAACAACCATTTACACTTCTCATTATCATTGACTCAGTGGTTTAAAAGTTGATGGCAGTGAAACATGTACTTTCATGACCTTGGGGCCTTTTTAATATTCTAATACAGGCTAGTAACATCCATTTTATGGCACTTGAAATATGAATTAATGCAAAAGAAGTTGTCTTTTAGAGATATTGCAGTCTCCATCCTTGAAGGCTTTCAAGATAAAGCCCTGAAGAGCCTGGCCTAAATTCAGTGTTGGCTCTACTTTGTGCAGGAGTTTCCATCAGTGACATCCCAACCTGAGTGATCCCATGGTCTCTGCTCTGACATCAAGGCCAGCCAAGTAATTTTCACTCAAGAGCGTAAAACCACTCTCTGTGTGCTGATGTTTCCTCAGTCAGCTTGAAATAAAAGAAACCAGAAGCCCTTTTCCAAGGGAGGGCTTGTCCAGAATGAAGCACATTTATCCCGAAAGGTTAAGTGCCTTATTTATCATGACTGGGAACAAAAGTTTGGCTTTGCCAGCAAGTGACTGCTCCAGCACAGCTGCATAAACGGTGAAAAATAAATAAATTTCACAAACTGAAGGTTAAGGCATGTTTCTCCCTATCAGGAGGTCTCACGAATGAGTATTTGTGTAAAGGACCCAACAGGTGAAGTTTAAATCACTTTTTGTGCTCAGAACTGTTAAATACATCGCCACTGCTGAGAGCTGGGGAAGTTATTGCCTCCCTGGATAAACATTTACAGGAGGATGAGGGAAAATAACCACAACAATTTGAGCAGAACCAGAGGAAACAACCTGAAAATAGGAAAAGCTGAAAGGTGTTCTGGCTGCTCTAATGGAACACAGTGGTTTGTCAAATATTTACAGTTTTATTGATTCTGTGGTTTGTTAATAAATTTGCATGTTTTTTGGCCACTAGGAAAAAACTTGTCTGGTTTTGTTGCTGTTGTTGATCTTGTTTTTGTTTTTCTCTTGATAAACAGATTGTGAGAAAACCCTGCTGGCTCAGTGATAAATTCATGCATGCAATAGGAATGTTTTGATTTTTTTTTTTTCCTAAGAATTAAACTATATTGCTGAAGCTAATGAAAAACTACTGTTGAATTACAAGCTAATTCTGTTCTTAGGATTCAGGCATATATATCAGATTATTCACCTTTTAAAAATAAAACCTTTGAATACCTCTCAGACAACAGGCTTTCAGGCTCCTTCCTGCTCCAAGAAATACCACCCCTCCCCTCCCTGAGAGATAAATAAAGCTTTTGAAATAAACAAAGATTGCTGGCATTTACAAGAAAGGTAAAAAATCGTAACAAGGAGCCCTGAATGACCTGCTAATGTGTTTGAGCAGAAAGAGGAAATTTTCATGTACAATGGGGGCTACAGGAAAAAAAAAAATCAATAATAAGCAACATTAAGATTTGCCCAGGAAATCTTTATTCCGCCCACCTCCGAATGTGCTTTAGGAAATTGTTTCTGACAGTGTTTACAACTAGCACACAGAACAAGTGTGTCCTTTAATGAACAGCTATTTGCTCATAGACTGTTCCGTGCACTGAGCAGAGGTGACTCAAAAAGGCCCTGCAAGGATGAGGGAAGGATGCCAGGTGGAGGCTCCCACCGAGCTGGGGAAGAGCAGATTTCTGTGGCTGCCAAAGAGAGGGATTAAACCACTGACCTTGTGAAGCCCAGCACAGCCAGTCAACCAAAAAAAGCTTTCTTTCCACTGTGCTGGAGAAGATATCAGGTGTTATTGCCTACCAGGGTATGAAACTTAGTTAGGGGATGCGGGCACAAAGAGGGTTTGGGGTTGGAATGGAAAATGTTTGGAGCAAATAAAAGTTGCTAGGGGGTGTTTGGAGGACAGGGCAACCTCTTGTCTCCTTAGCCCTTCCAAGGGAGAGTCTCTGTGTCCAACCACTCTCCAGATGGAGCTCACCAGTGTTTTCCTCCTTCCCAGGACAGCGAGCCCATTGGAGAGATGCAGATGTGTCCATAGTTCCACGAGAATTTCTATGAAATTCACAGTTAGAGCGTGATGTAACAAAACACACCAGAAACATCATGGAATGGTTTGGGTTGGAAGGGACCTTAAAGATCATCCATTCCCACCCCCTGCCATGGGCAGGGACAACTTCCACTGTCCCAGGTTGCTCCAAGTCCTGTCCAGCCTGGCCTGGGACACTTCCAGGGATCCAGGGACAGCCACAGCTTCTCTGGGCACCTGTGCCAGGGCCTGCCCACACTCACAGGGAGGAATTCCTTCCCAGTATCCCATCTAGCCCTGCCCTCGGCAGTGGGAAGCTCTTTCCCCTTCTCCTGTCACTCCAGACCTGTGTAAAACGTCCCTCTCCATCTTTCTCGAAGGATGCCTTCAGGCACTGGAATCCCACAGTTAGGCCACCTCAGAACCTTTTTTCTCCAGGCTGAACAATCCCAATTCTCTCAGCCTTTCCTCACAGCAGAGCTGCTCCATCCCTCTGATCAACTTGGTGGCCTCCTCTGGATTCACCAGGTTTCCCCCCCTGACAATGCCCATCTCTTCTTAGGGAAGGAAAATTCTGAATATTTTATTCTGGCAAAATAAAGCTGAGAACTGAACAGTAGAAATACCCCCACATTTGTGAAAAGAAATGCACAGCTCGATGAATTTTTATTGCAATAACACAGAAACTCCATATGTTTTTAGCCTTCAAGTTTGCCTGTTCCCTTAATTTGGGCAATAAACTTATCTATTTCTGAGATGTTCATACAGGAGCAAATCAAGAATTTCTCTGCTTGGAGTGAAATAAACATTGACATCTGCTCCTGCTGGTAGAAATTCTACCAGGAACCCAGGAATAGACCAAAAGTGGGAACAATAAAGGCAGACGTGAAACCCTTCTTTGCAAGGGAAGACAGAGAGTTTAACCTTTTCAGTTTTGGGCCTCTCACAAGAAAGACATTGAGGAGCTGGAGAGTGTCCAGAGAAGGGAACGGAGCTGGGGAAGGGTCTGGGCTGAAGGAGCTGGGAAAGGGCTCAGCCTGGAGAATTGAATTTCAGGAGGATCCTCTCTGCCCCTCTCTCCAACCTGTCGAGGTCCCTCTGAAGGGCCACACAACCCTTTGGGGTCTCGGTCACTCTCCAGTTTTGTATCAACATAATTCACAGCTGGTGAGGAGAGCCCAAGGCCAGGGTGGTGCTGGTGTGGTGTGGGCATGGATGGGAATCTGCACAGAGAGTCCCTGAGAGCCATCAGCGCCCCGGCAGTGCTTGTAGAGAACAAAACAAAGAGCTCAGGTGTCCAGACTGCTCTGAGCAGCAGAGCCCAGCCTGGGCTATAAAATCCCAAGTAATATGAAGTTAAGCCCTGCTGAACTCTGTCTTGCAAAGGCAAAGCTGACTTTTAACCCTCCCAGGCTTTCCCCAGCTCTAGCACAGTATTCAAATATCAAGGCTTGCCGCTGATCATAGAGAAAGTTTAAGTGTTGCATGATGTGCAGAGTCTTTCCAGATTGTAACTTCCATAAAGTCAAAATATTTCACCTAAACATTAGATTAAAGGTGTATATGTTTATTCATTGTTAAGGCATTGGAACAGCAACTTACAGCTGAGATTCACACCCAGCAAATTCCACTGAGCATGTATGTGCAGTGTTTAAAACAGCAACTAAATTGTGGTTTTTTCTAAAAGCAAATTAAAAAATATATCTCAACGGAGCCAGGAAATATGGCATGAGTGAGGGCTGTGCAACCATGCTCTGAAGGTGATGCAACTTGCATTATTACTTTTCATAAAATTGGGCTGTACTTGGAGAAAGAAGGTACATCTTGGTCATATTTTAGGTCCTTTATAGCAATTCACAAGCTCCCCAAATATAATTCTAAAGGAGATACAGTCATATGGAATTTAATCCCGTGGATGTAGTTGTGAATTTCTTTTCCCCTTTGACTCTAGCTCTGATCCAAGAACTCCCTGGAGTGTTCATGGCCACAGGAAGGACAGCAGTGACCCAAAAACATCAGCTCTTGTCAGGCTGCTGCTGCCCACTGACTGGAGGGGAACCTGCAGCCACCAGAGGGTGCAAGGAAAATAATCCCTCAGATCTTCATAATTTGGGGGGAAAAAAATCATCTCAATATACATGTGAACAAAGATTTGGGACAAAGGGGACGATGTTGTTGCCAGCCTTTCTTATTAAAAACAAGCAATTTAAAAAAAAAAATCAATTTTAGTGGCAGAATATTAAGGGATAAAAAAGTGGAATTATATTAATTTATGTTCTGATCCTAGGACCCTCATTTTATGTTTACTCATTTGTCAGTAATTTAATTGTAGACTCATAATTGTGAATTCTGGAATTTTGGAACGACTCAACCGAAGTTCCAGGAGTCAAAACTTGTGCTGGATCATCCTGAGCATCCTGACAGTGGTGCATTCTCTCTTGGGTGCACTGCAAAAATGCATCGATATTGAAGCATTGAGAGATTCCCTGTCATCTTATGGGGTAAAACCAGATGGTGACATCCTTACAAAGGTCATGGTAGAGCACTGCTCCATCTTAGGAAGAATTTCTTCCCTGTGAGGGTGGGCAGGCCCTGGCACAGGTGCCCAGAGAAGCTGTGGCTGCCCCTGGATCCCTGGAAATGTCCAAGGCCAGGCTGGACAGGGCTTGGAGCAACCTGGGACAGTGGAAGGTGTCCCTGCCCATGGCTGGGGTGGGATGGGATGGGCTTTAGGGTCCCTTCCAACCCAAACCATTCTGTGTTTCTATGACCTTCACAAACACGGAGAAAGTGATGGAAACCAGGTCTCTTGTGAAGATACAGAAGATGGTCTGTGATAAAAAAAACCTGAGAATTTCAAGAGGATCCTTTACAGTTTTCATGCACTGGTCTGCACTGGAAACCCTCCCTGTGCATCACTCACCCAAACCATTGCAACTGTGGGGGAAAAGAGATCTAGAAGGTCTTTCAGACAATGCAGACCAGATAGTTATGTGTAAAAAACTCCTGTGGCGTTACAGTTGACAGCTGTTTTGTCAGCAGCTGCTCAGTGAATACCCTTTCACTAAAACCATGGAGAACTTCCCAAAAGTCTTCGCAGTCACCTCACATTTCCTTTTCTTGAAGAAATCATGGCCACGATCTGCAATATGATAAATTTCACCAAGCGTTGCAAGGCTGAGGAGGATTTTAATAAATATGTGCGTCATGGGAATGTGCATTCGGCACTCTGCCCACGATGTTTTCATCAGGTCAAAGAGGGTCGGAGCATTATTCTCCACACAAAATACATCGTGTTCTTCAGGAGCACAGCAAACAGGCGGCTAAGGGCTTGGGGCTTCTCAGGCACTCTTTGCTCAAAGGTGAACTGGAGAGACCTGCCAGGTACGTGAGATATTTTAAAAGTTCTCTGTGTGGAAACCCAGACAGAACATGAGGTGATGGAGGGTCCAAAAATTCCCTTTGCCCTTCACAGCGCTCGTGTCACAGCAACCTGAACGTGGCAGATGTTTAGGACAGCCCACAGATGTTTAGGACAGCCCACAGCTGGATGGGCAGTGCTGTGGGATAGGTACTGAAGTTTGAAGCAATCAGATGCAGAATGGGAGGGAGGAATCAAAACAAGCACACAATGAGAAATGCACACACCCTCAGCTCACGATTTGCAGAAATGTCAAGAATTTTAAAGCAAATGTTTTATTTATAAAGGAAAGGTTGCTAGCATAAACCCAGCCTGTTTCTCCTATGGAAGAGCAGCAGAGGAAGAGAAATTGGACTTAATCTGTTAATGAATCTCAGGTCCAGGGGAACTTGTCTAGCAAATGTGATCCCAAATGGTGCCAGCTTCTTTATTTCTCCAAACCATCTGTTTGCCCACCCTCTGTCCTCCTCCTTCTTCACATGTAGCCGACGGAATCTCGTTTTGGGAGATGTGTTGACAGGCAAACAAGGAAGGGCTCTCAGTGCCGTGGAGAGGCAGCAATTAGGAAGTTCCCAGAGCAAAGGTGGCCACTTTGGCCTGCGATTGCATCAGTAACTCCACATGCAGATTTGCCTGAAGGATCCAAAGTGCTTTGGGAAAAACCCAACAAACCTCCTTCTTACAGTTCAACAAGGCAATAACCCCCAGGGAATACACCATTCTGGGTGTTCAGAGGGATTAGTGACCAATTAAAGCCTTAGAAAGAAAAAAAACCTTATTCCAACCTCTGTATTCGTTCCTAAGATAGTTTTAAGCCAAATAAGAAAAACGACATGGATATGAGCAAATTACACACCCTGGAATGTAAATGCTTGCTTAAGGAGAAGATGGGGCAGCGATTCCCAGGTCTTGGGAGAACACACATGTGAAGGGTTTGGGCTCAGGCATCTGAATTCCACACAAAAGTGAAATTTGCAGTCCCCTGTGAGTGACCCACTCGCCTTTAAGTTTCGGCACTCACAATAATGCCCAGGAGCCTAAAGCCAAATCAACAAATTGATATTTTTTTCACAAATCTCCAGATAAATTTAACAAAACTATATTTTGATCCTGTGTTTTGCTTAACTGTACAGGCTCAGGCTCCTCCAACACACATCAATGTTTAAAGTCATCATCATTTAAGGGTCAGAACACTCCCAACTTCACCACCTCGAGCCAGTGAGCAGGAAACTTATTTTTCCCTTTCCCTAATTCTCATTTTTATTGAGGAAAACAAAGTTTTCATCTGATATACGTTTCCAATCAAGTTCTTTACAAATTTTCTGATTTTTTTTTCAGTCAGGGTGGATTGTGACTAATTAAGTTAAGTTTTAGGATGATGACTAGTTTAATTATTACCACCAGTGTGTTTAGTGCTGTTCAGCTGAGCCTTGAAGGGGGAAAAAAAACCCCAAAACAATCGACATTTCTCCAAATTCTGCTTAATTTGTTGCCTAGTCTGATGCTTAGGGGAATTTTCTCAGAATTTAGACAGTGCAATGAATATGCAAATTCATCTCACAGTCTTAAACCACTGGGAGGTGTCTTGAATAGAAGTTTAGCGGTAGAATTCAGTGGCATTTGTATTTCGAAGAAGTAAACCAGGGTTATCTGAACAGCTCTCCTTGCCCCTAGAGAAGGAAAGGCTTCAAAGCATTTTTAAAATTCAGATCAGCAAAGTGCATGTGTCTAATTTCACTTTGATGCCACCTGAGAGAAGATGTTCAAGGGAGGAGCACACCCACCAAAGGGGTCGGTGGAGGGACCTGCAGCAGGTCAGTTGGATGGAAAATCAACTTTTTGATTTAAAACAACTCAAAGTTCAGTATTTTCACTTATGCCCATAAAGGAAAGTCATTTTACAGCATGTCTTTGACCTTACTAAGAGGAGATGAGAAGAGGTGCAGCAGGTTTTGCCCTCTCAGCTTAGAGGCAGCGATGCTAAATTAGGATGCAGTGATATGAGCAGATACTCATTTCTCTATTGCAGAAGCCACCCAAGGACGCGATGGCCAAAAAACCCCAAAACTATTCAGGCCAGGAAAAAGCTAAGGATTCAGAGTTCAGGACACCTATTTTCTTTGTTCTTAATATCCCAAGGTCTTCATGTGAAAACCTCGACATCCCTAAAGAATTTAACACCAACTGGAAATATCCTACACAGGCTTTACCCCTTTCGTACACTGAGGTGTACACATAGAGGTGTGGGTTTTATCAAAAAGATCATTGTTATTTCCCACCCTGAGACTCAGGACTGGGACATTGAATAGCCAAGGAGTGGAACACTGAGATAAAGGATTGTTATTTGTGAAAGTAAATCATAAATTACAAGCCATTTAATTCTTCCCAGGTTACTAGAAGAGGCAGCGAGGTCAGAATAAATTCAGGTAACCTACAGGGCATTTGGGAAGGAAAGAGATTATATAACTGACAGATAAAATAAAACTAGAAATAATATATTATAAAAAACCCACTAGTTATTAAATTAACAAAACCCCACTAGTGATTAAATGGCTTATCGAACTATTTGCATTGTAGTTGTCCCCTCACTTTACCTCTCCTTGATTAGCATAAAATTAAAAAAATAAGCAAACACCTAGTTCTGAAAACAACCTGAGAATCCAACATTGCTTAACAATTACAAACACTTGATTTTTTTTTTTTTAATTTTAGTTCTATAAAAGCCTTAAACAAAGCTATTGCTTTTCTACTTACCCCAGACAGTCCATTTCACAGACAGCTGAAAGGTCCTTCACAAGAAAACCCAAATAGCCACAGCTATTCTCTCCCTCTATATAGATAATGACCTGAGTTAATTGCCAATTAGTGGAGCTCCTCCCAGTGAGACTTTATTTTATACATGAGTCCTTCTGTGTCAGTAGTCCTTCTGTAATGTATTTGAGCTTTTTACTTGCATTTAAAAAAGGTTCTATTGAAGTGAAAATAAGGAAAAAAAGAGCAGTTGAAGGTTGGTTTGTTCTTTGTTTTCATATTTTTAGTCAATTTTAATATCAGCTGGTACTAAGCACTTTTTATTCAAGAGAATTTTTTTTTTTTTAATAAAGAGACAGGTACTTTGAGGTAGTTTTTAATGGTACAGCTGAGATTTCTTGGTACTTCTAAGCCTGGGTGCAAGGATGAATAAAAATGAATATTTTATTGGTTGATAAGTTTCTTTTAAGGTCATCAAGGTGAGGCTCAATGATTAGTGTATGGAAAAATCAGCTCATAATTTTCAGTTCTTTCAAAGACATTTAGTGGGTTATTCTTGCTTGAGCACAACAAAGAGAAATAAAAGCAGAAAAATTGAAATATTTTAAATTCTAGGCTGACAGTAGGATTTCCAATTCACTGAGACACAAATTTCTTTAAAAGAGAAATTTCTTTCACTTTTCTATTGTGCACAAGTAAGGGCATCTTGTTTGTGTGGCATTGTTTTCTAGCCTGTTAGAAATATTGTTTTAAGTCTTATTAAATGTACAATAATAAGATATTTTCTTTTTGTAGTTTAGGTCTAAATTTCCTATCAAATATTAGTAGATTATAAAGTTGCAAATAAAGCAAATAAAGCAAATAAAGTTGCTTGATTATTAATAATTTTTCTTATGTGGTCACTAAAGACAAAAAATTAGTAAGAGCTGATTTTTCTGCATTACTGTCCACCTGTTTTAGCCCTGGTGTTCAGGGGTTGTGAGAAATTACATTATATGACCATGATGGAACTTGGCTACATATCCCTGAAATTATTTCAAGATAAAATTTTTTAATCTGACCAAAGAATTGAGGAAGAGCAGATGCGTCTGTTTTGGTGCTTCAGTTCTAGTACAGAGCCCCTGGGCTGCAGCTCCTGCTGCAAAATGTCACATCCCAGGTACAGAAGAAAAAATCCTCTCCAACTTTTCACTGACTTTAAATATTGTGTTTAAGGTATATAAATATTATGTTTAAGGTATATAAATATTCAATGCAGTTCAAAGCATGGCTCCACATCTCCTGGGTGGTTTTTCATTGAGCTGGGGCTGGAGAGCATTGAAGAAACCCAAATCATTGAAAGGAAAGACAAATCCCAGAAGGTTTGCTCATTCCTAGAAATCAGTCCCTTGAAACCACAAGCAAATGCACACTACATTGTTGGAAAAAGGTTTTGCTATTTACACTTGTATTTCCCTAATTTATATCTGCATAATATAATTGGTGTAATCAGGCATACCGTACATTGTAAAGTTGCATTTTTTATTCTCTCACACTCCAACTATTTCCTTTTGCTTTATTTTTTCTTAGCAATTAAATGACTTCTACTCTAAGGGTGCTGGTGTGCAGGGCCTTGTGAAATTTTCAGTCTTACTTGCTTCTCAAAACATAAATAATCTCTAATGTTTGATACCCTGCCATATGTTGTAAATGTGAAATGTAAATGTATGTTGGAAATGTGAAAGGGTGATCTCAGAAAATAAAATATAGGGAGGGGAGGACTGAGCAAAGCAAGTCCGTGGAGCAGGACGGAGTCAGCTTTGAAGCTGGAGGAGCTCAGATCCCACCCCTCACTGCTGCACCTGTGCAGCTACAAACTCGTGGTAAAAGATGAAATGAGGATCTGGCTTATCTCAGGCTGTATTGAAAAAAAAAAAAAGGGAATAATCTTTATACAAAGGAATCTGTAAGGGCTCTGTGATGTTTTTATCACTGTTACTGACCCCCTCTGTTCAATTGAATACAGAATGTCCAGGTCTAGTGTTGAGTTGTCCGCAGTTAATTATTAAAAATTCACCAAGTTTTGTCATGAAAATCTTTGTCATTTCACATTTTTCTTCCCAGTCAGAGCCCCTTTTTCATGTAGAATTACTGCAAGGGCTGAAGTTCAAAGCTAAATATCAACCTATGGGCCTTGCAGCAAAACTGTGTGTGGTGACAATGATGGCCTGAGGTGTGTTAACAAAAATTGTCCTCCAGGAGAGTTTCAGCACAGCCATAAATCTCCAGGACCAATGTATTTTCTGCTGTGGCATTAGATGCTGTTTGTTCTTCCAATTCTGTATTTATGTTCTAGAAGTTCACAAAGGAAAATCTTCCCTAATGCTTCATTTCATATGCATTTGAAGAGTTGAAGGTTTGCTGTGGTGAAGGAGCTTCTCAAAGAGGAATTGCAGCTGGAGTTCTGAGGTACTTCTTGTTCTGGAGTAGTTCTTATTCTTTCCTAAAGATTTACCCAAAATCCCTCAGTTGCAAAGGTTAAAAATCCTAAATGAAGGTGAAAAGCCCTGCCAATCCCAGCACCTCGGTTCTCAAGGGGAACATTTTTTTCCAAATTGGGTTCATGCTCTTAGAAGTTCAGTTTGAGCTTTAGTGCAGCTTTGATCACTTTTTAACTGGATCTTTTACTGAGATTATTCTAGGCATTCAAGTGCTGTAATTTTTAAATAGTTTCTGTGTAATGATCATCTTGTTTGTCATTAATTACCCAAATTGCTGTTTCTGGCCATTCATCCACAAGCCTTCCTGAGTGCTACATTCTTCCACTTATTGAGTAATGTTATTAATTATTCCACAATATTGCAGATGAGTGCAATTTTGTCAGGCTAATATAAATCACCAGAGAGAGCTGTAGGGTTTCATTCCATACCACCAATGTGTAATTACATCACTAATTTCTCCTGCCTGGTGCATGGCTTGGTCAGACAGAGCTGCCAAGGCCTGACCTGGCACCCAGGGTCTCATTTGGGTGTCAGCCTGATGGGCTGAATGAATACATTTGCACAATAAAATAAATTTATCTGAGACCAGGAAGAAGCCCATGGTGTTTGGAACACCCAAAGTTTGAACATCGAGGTGTCAGGAAGGAAATCTGGATTTTACCATTGCATTTGTTATAGTGAACTTACATACTTAAAAATTAAATGTCTATTGGTGCTGCTGCTATCAGTTAATCTGATTTTAACTTGCCTAGACTGGACAATATAAACACAGCACAAGTAGAGAAGACAAAGCACTGGGGCCCTGTGGTAGCTAAAGAGAAAAACAGAGCTTGGAAAGGACTTTCATCCCCTGAAATGTGATTTTCTGAAATAACAAGGAGCCCTGTGGACCTGCATTTTTAAATTCATTTTCATTTGGAATACCTGAACAAATTTTTTTCTAGTGATTTATTCTTTGAATATGATCAGAGAAAGAATATGAATAGATGAAATTAATATAATTTTCTTCCCCTATGAGAATCCTGTAGTAATAAAATGTGTTGCAAAATAAGATATTGCTTCAGGAGACAGGCAGGGTGGTGTGTCAGAGCAAGCCGATGCTGAACCTGGCCAGGGTTGTTTCACACAGTGGTAACAGCAGAAAGGAAAAGCAAAAACCAAATTACATTTTAATTTGTCCATTATGTTCACCTGCTTGCCATTGTAAATTATGTGCAAAGGTACACCTGAAATCCACTGTAATGGGGATAAGTGTGTGCTGCATTTCAAGTATTAGACAGATGCAAAATTAGGCTCATTTCTTTGAAAAAGCAACACCTTTCAGGTATAAAACAGAGCAATTATTGCAGTAATTGTCATTATTATGGCTTACTAATATTCAGTGTTTATTTTCATGTATCCACAATACCTCACTTCAGCAGTGGTAAGCCATAACTGGTTCACATAATTCAAGAAACAGAGGTTCCATTAATGACATTTATAATCTGGAGAATTTTATGGACATTTCTTTTTGAGATTTTAGATATAGCAAAATGAAGAATAAGCAGCTCTTTCCTTTAACTTCTCAAAATTTAATATATTTTCATCATAACTCCTTGTATTCATCTCTTCTGTAAACAATCCTACAATCTTTCAATCTCTTTTTATGAAATTTTTATTCCAGGACCCTGATCATTTTCATAACCAATTTCTGAACCCCTTGTGATTCTGTAATATACTCCAGGAAGTCCTTTTGTATTTTTTATGAGAGGTAGAATAACAGCTTCTTTTGCTGTTCTAATCTGCCTTCCAGCCTCAAACTATTTTCAGTCTTCACTACCTACTCCTGACGTTTTATTCCCGTTTTGTCCTGCACATCCTCTCCTATATTTCTGAGTAGGAGATAGGATTTGCGTCAGCTATTGCTGATATCCCAAAGTTTGACATCTCCATCTCAGCTGCTGTTAGAGCCAGAGCAGGGTGTAGAGATTTGTCTTCTGAAATTGTCTGAGGCTCACCTTCAGGTGAAAAATATCATATGCGGATATTATCGGGGAAGGGGAATGAAGAATAGGAGCTGTTGGTGTTTAACTAGCGGCAGGCAGCAGAAAATCAGTTGTTATATTCAATAAAGCCTGATTTAATACTAAGATTTTGAAGATTTCTTTTGTTTAGTTTCAAATATTACTGCCCAGATCTGCAGTTAAAAGCACCCATAAGAGACCATATCTCCCCTTCTCCAAGATGTGATCACCTCTGCTTGCACCACGGGTGACTTTCTAGATGTTTGTTATTAAAATCTGATGATGATAAACCCACCACTTCTCCCTTTCAGCTGTTTAAATATGTTCACTTGCAAGTTTTTACCTCTTGTCTGATCAAACCTTCCATTCTCCATTTTTATTTTGTTTTATGTTCCTCAACAGCTACAAACAGATTCTGTCTTGACAGCAATCTTTCAAAAAATTAAAGATAAATATTGCATTGCTTCTTGTGCCATCTCTACATGAACATATTACAGAATGAAAAGAGCCTTGACATGGTCTTCATAAAATAAAATTCAGTGGTTTATTTGTCTCCTAGACATTTAGGAATAATTTGGTGGGGTTTTCCTAGAGTGTTATTGGGAATAGAAGTCAGAAAAGCTCAGTCCGAGATTCTATTTTCTCCTTTTCCCTGTTTTTAAGGATGTGGAGGGAGCCTACAAGAAAGATGGGGAGAGACTCTTTGTTGCAGACTGAAATAAAAGAAGACGACGACGAGACGAAGGGCGGCGGGAGGATGACTCCTGCCCAAGCTCTCCTTTATTAGGGTAGAGGGTTCTCGGTGGTCGGGAGGGAGAGCAGGGGAAGGAGGGCCATGTCCGTAGGTGGCATGAGGACAAAATGGCAAAATGGCGCCGAGTGCCTGGGAACACCTGGTTAAGTAGGGAAAGGGTTGACCAATGAGGAAAGAGGGAGAGGGCGGTACGAGCATACATGAACCAATCCGAACGCAAAGGGGAGGGGTACAATTCAAACGAACCAATGATACATATAAAGGTGGAGAAAAGTCTGGAGGGATGGGCGGGCCCAAGCCCTGAGCACGCCTTGATCCACGCCCCCAGGCTCTGGGCACAGCTCCCAAGATGGGTGGAGCTGTCCTGGGAGGCGGAGGCATACTCAGAGTCCTTTCCCGCCCAGGCAAGGCTCTCTTCCCTAAGGGATGGGAAGATAAGAAGCGTCAGCCTGGGGGGCAGAGGAAGACTAACTGCCTGCCATGCGAGGCTCTCTTCCCTAAGGGATGGGAAGATGGGAAGCATTAGCCTGGGAGGAAAAAGGGGCAATCCTCCACAACTCTTTACAAGACCATGTTTTGATAGGATCAGAGGAGCAGAAATTTCAAAGAGAGTAGGTTTAGATTGGGTATTAGAAAAAAAATCTTTATCCAGAGGGTGTGAGGCCCTAGCACAGGTGCCCAGAGAAGCTGTGGCTGCCCCTGGATCCCTGGCAGTGTCCCAGGCCAGGCTGGACAGGGCTGGGAGCAACCTGGGATAGTGGAAGGTGTCCCTGCCCATGGCTGGGGTGGGATGGGATGGGCTTTAATGTCCCAACAAGTTTGCTGCTCTTGCATCAGGTTGGAGTGTCCCCAAAGCCTCCCTAATATGAAAGATGTTCTTGTCTTCACAGGGGTTGAATAGAAGTTCTGGTTGGAGGGCTTTTTAAAAAAAAAGTTGTCCCTGGGCAAATATTTGTTATAGCTCTTTCTGTAAACCAATTATTTTGTTTTCTTTACCTTTAGAGATGAACTTATTCATGCTTGTATACACAAATGCCAGCTCCCTCTGGCATATTTGGGACAATGGGAAAGAGGAGTCTCTACAGGAATTTAAAATTAGAAATTAAAATAAGATTGAAAATATTAATGTTCCAGAGGAGTTAATTGGAAATCTGGTCATTAAGCCAAGGTCAGCAACAGAAATATGGTAATATGGAAAGCAAATGTAAAAAACCCAGGACCCAAATTCTCTCAGATCCATGGGTTTTGGATCTTCCTGTATGGAAAAAACACCCCAGCTCTGTGTTTTGGAGAAGATTGGTCCTGAATTTTCAGAAGGGTTAAATCCACTTTTGCTCGGTGGAATCAAATGAAAAGAGGAATAAGTCTGTTCACATATGCAAGGCAGGGAGTAACAAAAGCACTACAATTACAATATCAGAAAATAATTCTGAAGAGAAAGGGGAACTCCTTCACCAATGCATTAAATCATTTAGATATGCGTCTATTCATATATTTCATAAAAGCCATTTGACTTTAAAGTAGACATTCACTGATTATTCTTAAACACACTTTTCTGATGTTATTCTGCATCCTCTAAAGTACTTTTATTTGTTACAATGAGGTGCTGAGGCACTTAAACATAATGGGAACTCAATTGAAGACCCAGGTGCTATTGTAAATAAATGTAAAGGCAGCCAGCAATGACTGAGCCTAAAGAATAATCTTCCCATGGAAACAGGGCTAATTTAATCCAAGGTTTTAAGGAATAGCTGAATCCTGTAAAGATTATTTTTTCTTCTGAAAAGGTCTTTTAAGGTTGGAATTATTTTTATTGGAATAATTTTAAAGGTTGGAATAATGGTTATTCATTGGTCGTGTATCAGCTCAGATTCCTCAAGCTGGGCTCTCCTGTGATTCCGTTCACAGCGATTTTAAAAAAGATCCAAAAGTTTGTCAGTCAAAACTACCAAGCAGCTTACCCTGGGGTTTCAGCATGGGGCAGGTGCAGAAAATGAATTTAGAATGGTGTCCTGAATCAAGACATTTTTAAGTAATAGAGGGGGAAAAAATGAAGGAGTGGAAATTTTTATGATCCAGCAAATTATGTTTTTCAGTTTCTTAACTGGGACTGGAAAATAAAATGGGCCAGTTCTGCTGGTGTCAGTGGATGTGAGTGCGAATGCAGTGGGAGACAATGATTTTATGTCAGCTTAGGATTTTGGTCCTTCTGATTCTTTGTATCTCAGTGAAAAAAGCTGACCCAGAATGACTCTTCTAACAGGAAAATGTTTACGCAGCAAGCAGATGATAAATTAATTATCTCTCTGATAATCTCCCTGACTTTGGCTAAATGCTTGCTCAGAACAGATGAAACCACCCAAGGAAACAGTACAGAGCCTTTAGTGAATGATCTGGCAACAAAAAACAGATGCAGGGAATCATTTCATTGAGACAATTTTTAGAATTTATTTTGTGACTGAAGGAAGCACTAATTGCTGATGAATTTGTATCCAGAGTTGTCTTCTGCATTGTCAGGGCATCAGCAGCACAGAGTTTGTTCTGACAGCTGTTCTGGCTGTGCTTTGCATCTCAATCAGGCATTTTTCGAGGAGTTATGACAGCATTTGCCACATCCCCTCCTTTGCAAATGTTAATTAATTAAGCAAAACTCTTTCGAAACAACGGAAATTACAAAGAAAAGATGGAGCGTGAAGAGATGAACAGCAACAGCAAGGAATGAGAGAAGGCAGGGTGAGAGACAAACTCTCCAAGTCTGGCTGGAGCTGTTCTTGGCCTGCCCAAATCTCAGTTCAGCAGTGCTGGGTGTGCCTCTCATCCTCAGTTTGAGGCGTTTTATGAGGATGTGTGGAATTATCTTCCTGCTTGTGATGAGCTGTGTGTGTAATGTGGATTATGTAAATCCATGTTAATTATTATTATTGTTAATATTTTCAAGATTAACACTGCTAGCTTGACCTTGCTTTTGTATTAGATGAATAATTTTCTGGTAAAGTAAGGATCTATGTTGACAGATGAGATTTTTGTTAGGTCAGAGTTGTTAGGACCCACTTAATTTACCTACGTAGTTGAGTTAATGAGCTTTAATTCACTATTTTGGTATATTATGCAGTAAATCATGAAAGTAACACCTAGATTGTACCTATTCTAATAAAGAAGCTCAAATGGTGTCTATAAATCTTGGTAGGCAAACACTTTCAACAGTGTAAATACATTTTTTGATGTGAAAACTTTTTCCTTCTTCTTTATTTCTTTTCTTTATTTCTTTTCTCTCTTTTCTCTCTTTTCTCTCTTTTCTCTCTTTTCTCTCTTTTCTCTCTTTTCTCTCTTTTCTCTCTTTTCTCTCTTTTCTCTCTTTTCTCTCTCTCTTTCTCTCTCTCTTTCTCTCTCTCTCTCTCTCTCTTTCTCTCTCTCTTTCTCTCTCTCTCTCTCTCTTTCTCTCTCTCTTTCTCTCTCTCTTTCTCTCTCTCTTTCTCTCTCTCTTTCTCTCTCTCTTTCTCTCTCTCTTTCTCTCTCTCTCTTTCTCTCTTTCTCTCTCTCTTTCTCTCTCTCTCTCTCTCTCTTGCTCTCTCTCTTGCTCTCTCTCTTGCTCTCTCTCTTGCTCTCTTTCTTTCTCTCTTATTTTTTCTGTTTGTGACTGCTTCTCTTTGGAGAGTGAGTTATAATGGACCTCCAATTCCACCTTTAGGCAGCCTAACGTGAGCTATTTTTGTTGTTTTAAAGAATAGAATATGGTCACTGAACAACAATGTCAGAGGGAAATTTGTGACATCAAAAGAAACATTGTCCAGAGAAGCTGTGGCTGCCCCTGGATCCCTGGAAGTGTCCAAGGCCAGGCTGGACAGGGCTTGGAGCAACCTGGGACGGTGGAAGGTGTCCCTCCCTGTGGCAGGGGTGTGGAACTGGATGATCTTCCATCCCAAACCATTGATTTAGAAAGGGTGTTACTTTTGTCTCTGATCCAGTCAAATTTATAGACCATATTTTAGCTCTTTTAAAACTCCATTGCCTTTTCTCAGTGATGTCTTCCCACCCATTTTTCCACTGTGGTTTGTACAGTGGGAATTTTTAAAATCACCTCTGTGTTCCCCCTTTCCCAGGTAGATACTGCTCCTCTGTCACCAAGTGGGGAAAATTATTCAAATATATTTCTTTTCTTCATCTGAATGCTCCAAATAGTGGCGTGGCTGATTCATCTTCACACTTCCCAATATGACCATCATCCTAAACTTCTCTCTGGGGTCACAATCACATTTCAATTTTATAGTTTTGTGACTTTGGTAGGACAGACCCCACATCCAACGAGCAAAATTCTTCCTTTTCCCACATAAATGTTCTTGGAAATAAGAAATAAATTCAGCCCTAGGGACAAAACTTTCTTCTCCTTTGTCTTTCCAGTGTCAGAGAGGTGTCATCCTAATGAACACTCATTATTTCCTTGTTTCTGGAAACTCATCATCTTTCATGGATTTCCAGGTAGTGCTCAGAACAATCAACAGCTGAGCAGGGGAGGGTCAGTTGTTCCTCACGTATTGAAAAGGCTTTTTAAAACAAGAATTTTCGGTGTTGATTAATCTTTTTTTTTTTTTTTTTTTTTTTTTTTTTTTTTTTTTTTTTTTTTTTTTTTTCTCATTGCTCTTGGTACATTTCCTGCCTGACTTGTGGTTGACTTTCATAATCTTCCTCCTGCCACTCAGAGTTGTGCTGCTGTCCAAAAGGTTTGAGCTTGGCATTGACCTCTTTGGATTTGGGATAATATTGATCATCTAATTCGTTCTCTTAATTAAATACATTCAAATTGGTTTGTATATTTTGTGAACTTCCCTAAAGCCACCCCTTCATTTCTTACTGCTGATCCTTACAATTTTTACCCACGAACCTTTTCACATCCCTTTTTAAACTTTATTCTCATGGCATTCACCTGTTCCTCCCTAAAACATTAGTTACGAATGACCTTTTGATCCAGATCTTTCTTTTCTCCTCCCCTGTTCCAGTAATATTTCAAAGTTAAATATGCTATGGAAGCTGATGTGGCAGCAAAGAAATGAGTCATCTCTTAGAACAGGGAATTATTTTTTTCTAGTCTGTAGCGGGAATTTCCTTGAATTAAAAGAAAAGGTCAGAATTCAGTGAACAACAGGCAATGACAATGGAGTGAATAATCAATCTTGGTGCACAGCAGAAGTGCGTGTGACTGGGATTTAAAGAGGGGGAAGAAGTTTGGAGAAGCATTATTTTTTTTGACAAATAATGCAGTAGAAGTAAGTGACTAAGAACTAACACCCTGAGCATGCTGTTAGCTTTATGTATTGTTCTTTTGTTCGCACACACATTCTATCCCGGCTTTCAAAAGCTTTTTTGCCTCACTAACTTCATCCTCCTTTAATCTAATCTTAGTTTTTCTTGTCTCTCCATGGCAGAGATTTTGATCTACAGATATTTTCCAGCTGAGGATCTTTGACTTTTGCAAGTAATGGCAGAAATAAATACTCGGAGTAAATGATATGTACAATAAATGTTCATGTGCTTTTGAGGAGAAGCAATCTCCTGGCTGGAGATTATTGACAACGTTAGATGGGTGCAAAAATGTCCATATCAAAACCACATCATCCCTTTCTGTTCTCCATTCTGGAAAAAACCCAATTCTGAATCAAACCAAGCACATTGGAACAGGGAAGAATAGGAGAAAAAGAAAAATGTAGCCCAGTGGCACCACTTCAAGAAAAAATGGGAGGTCATCATAGAAGCACAGAATATCCTGAGCTGGAAGGAACCACAGGAATCACTGATCCAACTCCTGCCCTGCACAGGACTCCCCAACAATCCCACCCTGTGCTTGGGGTGCTGTCCAAATGCTCCTGGAGCTCTGTCAGGCTTGGAGCTGTGCCCATTCCCTAGGGAGCCTGGGCAGAGCCTGACCACCCTCTGGGGGAAAACCCTTTTCCTAATGAGGTGATGAAGTGTTTACTCAATATTTTAATTACAGGGGCTTGGACCAGCCACACTCCACGGGGAGGGACTGAGAGACAGGAGGAGCTGGGAGTGTGAAAATGGTGACAACTCCTGCAGTGTGAAGTGGATCAGAGCCCTGGAGCTGACCTAGCTCAGCTTCCATCCTCCACCAAAGCCTTGTTCTCAGTGGTTGCTGGAGAACCCTCCTGAGTTATTAAACTGGCAATTCTTTGGATAAAATCCTGGTGCTGCTGCTGCAGCAAAAAAATTAATTATGGAGGCTCCTGAAGCTTTTGATTCTCGCGTGACAGGAGACACAACATGCTGGGAACAGGCACATTAACCAGAGATTTCAGTGCCAGACTTGTTTGCACACACTGGGAATTAGCAAGAAGAAATTATTGAGGGCTGTCAGGGACCCAAACAAAGTCCTAATTTGCTTTGGCACAAGTGCAGACTGACATACAGACACGGATCAGCCTGTTCTGCCCAGCCTAGGAAAATTCTGGCTGGGATGTATCAGCTGGAGGAGTGAGTGCCAACAGTGGTGAAGTAGGAAATGAAAATTTCCTCCTCAGGCTTTGTGAGGGTGCATCAAAAAAAATGTAACCAGGGAAGGTACAAAGTCCAAATCATCCTCTTGGAAAGATCACAAGAGGGATCCTGAAATTAAATTTTGAAATACACACTTGGGCTTCTGGAAAAGCACCAGAGTAAGGATCCATTCTTTGCTTGGGTTTAAAAGCCTCCATGCCCCATTTGACTCATACAGCTTCAAACGATGCTGCAGACTTTTGGCTTTAGTTCCCTTGCAGAGATCAAAATTGCTGAAGCTGGAAGGTTTTTGTAGAATTCACAGCTGATGCTGCAGAACTGGGAGCTTTGACACTGTTGCCCAAGGCAGTGGTGGAGTCACCATCCCCAGATGGATTTAAAAGCTGTGTGGATGTGGCACTTGGGGACATGGGTCCCTGGTGGCCTTGGCAGTGCTGGGGGAATGGTTGGGATCGATGATCTTGAAGAGCTTTTCTACTGAGTCTGTGACTCCAGGCAGTGATTTTGCTAATTGGGAAGTCAGGAGTGCAGGAGGTAAAATAAAATCTTACAGGAGCTTTTCCTGTGCTTTCACTTCTGTATTCAGGGGGCAAGTCCTGAGTGCTTGAAGTAAAGAAAGGCTTCACTGTGCACTGTTAACCACTAAAGCAAATGATGTCCCTTTGCCAATAACCCTTTGGGTCATTTTTGGCAAAGATGTTGCAATCATTTAGATTGTCACTGTACCTTTTTTATTTGTTATGCCTTAATGCCTTCAGAGGGAGGCAAAGTCTTTTGAATGGCATTTCCAGTAATATTCACATCTCTGCGAGTGATGTCTCTCCTGAGAGTCCCTCGGTGGACACAAAATGCAGCTTAGGGATATTAAAAGAAAGTATGGAAACAGAATACTTAACTTGCCCATTCTCCCAAGTGCAAGTGAGAAACCTTGGCCTTCGGTCATGTCAGGCTTCGCGTGTTTTCAGTGAGATCAAGAAGATATGATGCTCTTGAGTTGACAGAAATGGTCTAGCAGAGCTTTCAGGGCTGGGGAGAAGAGCATTTGGGCTGTGCAGTGACCATCTCAATGCGTGCCTTCAATAATTTTTTTTTTAGTAATATAGACTGAGTCTAATTTTTTAGTAATATAGACTGAGACTAATCCCTCTGGAGTCCAAGTTCTTCACCAGAGATATTTGAACTCTCTGAAAATGGGAAAAACTTGAACCTTTCTCTTAATGAGAGGACTTCATCAAATGAAGATAATTTCCTAAAATGGCGCTTAAGATTTAGATAGAAAGACTCAACATCCTTTTTGCATTAGAAGGGATCTAAAATAAGTCAATATAAGGGCTCCAAAGAGCTGCACAACACTGTAGGACAGGTTTATCTCCTGAGGAAGTTCTTGAATGGCACAGAAGAAATGGCCTCTCTATAGGGAAAGACTTGCTATTGGAACAGACTTTTAAAAGGTCTTGTATAAGACAAGAATTGTAAAAAATATTGCAGCATTCCAATGAATAAACAGATGTAAGGAAGTCTCTTAAGCAATGAGGAGGAGAAGCAGACAAAACCATTTCAAATAAATGGCCAGGGGGTTATTAACGTCATCCCACTGAGGCTTTGAGACAATGGATCCAGTTTGGCATGGGGGAAATATATCCCTGTTTGCAGTAGACATCTCTGCACATGAGATCATAAAATCCATAAAGAGAAGGAAAAATAAAAGGAAAGAAACCCTCCTTGTTCCTCATGTCATTCAAGAACTTGTGAACTTGTGATTGCTTTGGTTGACAGGCACTCAGTGCCTGTCAGGATTTTGTAGTAACAGATCATTTTATCTCTTTAAGGATCCAGCCAGAGGGTTAGAGAACCTGTAATGAATCTTTCTTTCAAAGCAATAAAATAAATGAGCGGAGGGCTTTTTAAATGCACCTCTAAAATAATGGAGTGAACCTTTTAAATCAGGTCTGGCCCAAATACAATTTAATTTGGCACATGGATAATCTCCAGCAAACTCTTACTAGGGCAGAGAATTCCCCTTTCCCTCTGCAATGCTTTTGAAACACCTTCAGAGCCAATCCTGAAATGGCAATTTGCAACCTGAGGGTTTCACTAATAAATCAAAATAGTCAAACTCAAAGATGAAAAATTTGAATACCTAATTTCAGGTAAAATGACAAGGTTAAATGCTTTGCTGGCATTTAGATACTGTGCTGAGTGCATTTGAAATGCAGATATATTGCAGGGGGTTTGAGAAGGCAGAGATCCCAGGGCATAATTTATAGCCTGTCATGGTAGAAATTATTTAAAGAGAAATGGAGCATCTCTGGAAATCTCAAAAAAAATAGAAAAAAAATCAGGAGCTAACAAAACGGTAAAAAATTGAAAATGTTGTGTGATGGCAGGGATTTTAAAGTAAAAATCTGAATTCCATTTAAACATAAATGAAGAATTATCTGAATTCCATTTAAACATAAATGAAGATTTTCTGAAGACAATTTGGGTGGCTTGTAAAACATAAAGGACTCACAAACACAGAGACAGTCCAGGAAATGTGTTATTCACTGAGAAGCCAAAAAAAATGGCATTATGGTGTGCAGAGTAAGAAAGATACCAGAGCAGTGGAAATATGAGTGTTCTTAAAAAAAACCCACTGATCAAATACACCAACAAAAGTGGGGGGGAAAGCCTATGAAAAGTTCAGCGCAGGAGGAAAAAATTCCCCCCTGGACCTGCTGGCTGCCCTCTTGCCAAAGATGAAGTTGGGCATTTATGGCCACAAGGTCACCCTTACAGGACTTAAATTCAACTTCTTGCCCACCTGGACCTTCAGGCCCTATTTTGGGGAACAACTCCTGGTGTAAGACAGGAATATTTTTCTTTTTAAGTACAACCAGTAAAAAGTGTATGTGCAACTGCAGAGCCCAGACTGGAAAAGTGGGGTGAACCTCCAGAGTTCCCAAGAACTTCTGAAGAAATCTGTCTATGCCATAAACTGTTTCTGTGGGACAGAAAAATAATGGAAAAATGCATTCTAATAATGACGTTTACGCAGTTTGATCTTTATAAATAAATGTGCTGTGGCCTCCCATTCCTTTCTCCAGAGCCTCTGGCAAAATGTGACAACTCAACTCTTCTTTGGCAAGAGGAACTCGAGTTTCTTCGTAACAGACTCCTCTGTGTGTCTTGAATTTCAAAATCAGATAAAATGTTATTGGAAAAGAAACTCCAAGCAACTCAAAACTCAAGGTCATTGTGACTGACAGGCTGCTGGAGAGCCACTGACACTAAAGGGTTTGACAGCCTTGCAAACACTTGCATCCGATGATAGTTTTCTTTCTAAATTAGAAATTTGCTGGTGGAAATCCAACAGGGCCAGGAGATATTGCATTTCAAAGTTTAGACACTTCTCACTTCTCATCAGGTTACCTTTGACGTCGTGATTTGGTGCAGAATGTCCCCTTTACTCCAGCTGAATCTCAATCAGGTGTTTCAGCTCCTGCTCCGCAAATCCACCTCCACATCCGCCAGCGGTTCTCTTCTGACCCCATAAATTAGACAACGGGATGGGAACAGTCTCCACCAGCCATTTTCTAGTCCAGAAGACCTCATTTGCAGCCAGAAGCTGAGCCCTCTTTCAAAGAAAAAAAAAATTGAAAATAGAAAAATAAGGACTTGCAAAGGCATGGCTGAAATGTTGGGGATTTCCTGCTTAGTGTGGGGACTGAGCTGGTGACAGGAAATGTGAGGAGTTCTCTCCAGAGCATTCAGGGGCAGCACTGAACCACAAAATGCTGCATTTGCTCCCATGGCTGGAAAAGTGAAGGGGTCAGGAGCAGTCCCAGCTGAGCTCTACGGCAGCAGGATCAAGAGGAAAATTCCATGTGGGAAATTATCAATGTTTTTATGTAGTTTTGAACCGTGAGGAGAAAACAGATTGTTGTGGGGTTTTTTTCCTGTGTCATCCCAAACACCATTTAGATCACGTGTGGATCATTTTCTGTTCCTCTGCCAGACCTCACCTTCAGCAGAGAGTTTGCCTGTGGGAGTTTTCAGAGATATGAAATAAAGGCATGTTGGCTCTGCCCTGAGTACACTGACAGTGATTCCTGGATTTTGACATGCTTTAGTTCCTGCTCGTTCAGTCAAGCAGTGAAATTTGCCTGTACAGAACATGGATATCTGAGCAAAGGTTTTGCTCCCGAAGAATCTTCCCCAAAAAAACTTCCATTGACTGCTTGGCTTGTATTCCTATCACTTTTCTTAATTTTAGGATTTCTTGTATAAATTGAAAACATTATGTAAAAACTCCAATAAACAGAATAAGATCAAGCATTTACAAATACTTTTGGGTTACTGAAGCATAACCCTGCATAATCCCATAACTCCACACAATCAATGTAAGTGTGTTGATTACACACTGAAAATGATCACATGTGGGATGTCTTCAGAAATCCTCTTAGAGAGAGAAAAAGCATGGGTTTGTGTTGGACACGCAGCAAGAAAGGACAATATTTCAAGAACTGAAAGTGCTGAAGGAATGCTTTGACTCACATTGAATATTTCACTCTGTTTCAAGCAGGTCAATCTCAGGGGGGAAAAAAAAACCCAACATAATTTCTTGGAGGTGTTAATGTGGCTGATATTTTAGTAACAGAAAAAGCAATGGCTCCTTTTCATCTTAGATATTTGAGCTCTTCCCACGTCAAGTACCAAAGGGAAAATATCCAGGTTTTCAAAAGCCAACATGGTCTGTGCTGATCATGGTGATCCTGGGTGACATTTTGCCTTCCACAACATGGCAGAGCACATGCTCCTTGCAAGGGAGATGCTGAATGGAGAGCTGCAATGAGTGCTAAAAATCCCAAACTGCCTTCCTGGAAAAGCTGACTGCAAAATAACAAACCTCTGGGTGTTTTCAGCTCAATGGGTTCATGCCTGTGCTGTGCTCAGGTCTCTGATAACATCACCCCAATGGGTCTGTGCAGGACAGGGAGCTCCAGTGTCTGTTATTCACTGTTCCCCTGCCTCTGTTTTTCCAAACACACACGTTTGAAGGAACATTGAGTGATGTCCTGGGCCTGCTGTCACCTCTGAGACAGAAAGAAGGAGGGATGAATCTGCTTCCAATGTGTAAGACAATACCTCATCTATCAACCCCCTGAAATTCTCCTCTCAATCCCCTGTTTTCTAGATGAAACAAATTCAGTTTTTCCAAAACTTTCTCTACAAGTCATGCTCTTAAACCTCTCCTCATTTTCAGGACAGTTCTCTGAACTCTCTCAAGTATGAGCAAGTCTTTAATTGCAGTGCTCAAATCTGAAGGCAGAATTCCAGCAGAGGCCATCGCCAAACAAATAGAGAAAAACAGTGACATTACACTAATATAGCCCAGACTGGAATTCAACATTTTCCACAAGGATCCATGCTGATTCTCCTTTGTCTGTGTTCAGCCCCAATGTGTGGGGAGGGGACCCCTCTAAAGGCCCTTTTTTAATGCAGGATTCCTCTTCCTTTATTTTTAAACCCCTTTGAATTTCCCTCAGTTGAATGATGCCATGAGGATTTCAGAACTTCTGCCAAAGTTATGAAAGTGATTTAAAATTCCAGTTCTGTTTTCCAGAGTATTTTTCAGGGTTTTTTCCTAGCCCGTTAGCTACAAATGATATCAAATCACTTTGTATCTCCACAGTCAAGTCACCAATGAAAATATTAAATACAGCCAGATTCAGAACAGATTTCATAGGGCTTCCACCTGAAACATCCTCCCATTTACAGATAACCAAAAGGATCTCCTTTTCTTCTGCTCCATGTTTTTAAGGAGCAATTTTCTGATTTATGTGTAAAGTTTGGGCCACACTCCCTAATTTTTGTAGAGAGCATCATACCAGAGCAGTATGAAACTTTTAAGTCCTGTTCCCCCTTCTTCCTCTCCATTTACATAGGCTAAATGATCACTCAGAGAGGGAAATTGGGTTCCTTTAACAGAATTTCTTCTTGACAGTTCCACAGTGACCATATTTTTATCACCTCTCTCTGACGTGCTTGGGAAATGTTTAATAATTTAATTCCGCCGTTTCCAGAAACGGAAGCTTAGGGAGTTTGAGGGAGGTATTTCTGATTCTCTTTTTAAAGCACATCCTTCCCATTCTCTTGAATCCCTTCCCCTCTCACCAACCAGGAGTTTTTAAGAATTTTAAAGAGTTTTAAAGAGTTTTTGCTGATTCTTTAAGTATCTGTACAAAATGGTGTCTTAAAGGCAGGATGAGAAAAGACTCTGAATTCCCAGTGTGTCTAAACCAGAGATGAGATAAGCTTTTGGAGATTGGTTTCTATGTAAGTCTTATTTCTCATGGAGGCAAAATTAGGCTGTTAGTGTCAGGAAAGGTATAAATCTCGGAAGCAGCTGCAGAAATGACTCAGGCTTCTGAAGATAAAATGTGTGAGATGTTTGAGATGAAATTAAAGAGCGTAAGAAAGGTATAAATAATAATAAAGTGGTGTGATTCCATCTCAGTTATCTCAGAGCACTCCTGGCAGCTGGTGAGAAATGTTATTCTTTTCTTATAGGAAAAAGTCCTAAAAATGATTAATCACCTCACATGACCTTTTGAAAGTAAGTTTGGTGAACTGGGGAACAAGACATTTTTCTACACTGAGTATCTGATGGTTTTCTTTGATATTATTAATATTGCAGCTGGTTTAGCACACACTGTTATAAATAGAAAGTACCCTGTCCTCCCCACAGACACCTTCTGAAGTGTGTTACGCACCAGAGCTGCATTTCCTTTCTGTAATTCATCCTTGAGGTTGGAATATAAATGAAGCTTCAGTTAAATGAAGCCACGAAACTGCACCTCTACCTTATTTATTCATCCGCTAGCCTGCCCAAGATCAGTGATTATCTGTAGGCAGTGGCTGCTGCTCTGCTTTGGAGTCATGTTTCACCAAAGTTAATATTTCCTGTATGATTTCCTTTTTCCTGGCTAAGCTTTACAATACACCATTAAAAGCCATGGAGGAATAAATGAAATTTTTGCCAGAAATCAAGTCCACATATTGCTTGTGTTTCCTACATCCATAGCTGGTGTTGGAAGGGTGCAGGGATGGACTTGTCAAAGATTTGTAGCATAATTAGGTTGTAAATTTTCCTACTATGAATAACAAAGTTAAATAATAATATATAGCAATCATGTTTTGGAATCTTTTCTATTTAACTCCCGTGCTGTTTGATTTAAAAACCCCTGTCAGATTTGAAAGGTGGTTCATTTAGTCAGTGACACTCCTCACCATCCCTACAGTCTTCAACCTAAAATCTCAAGCACTTGAACTAAAATCAAAGCCTGTTCTAAAACCGAGGGATTACTTATTTTCCAGCTTGTGTATTTATTTTATATACAAGTGTCTTATTAAATTTAATAGTGCAATAAACCCCCCATTAAAGTATTTAGTGCACAAATGCAGTTAGAACAGTATCCTTTTTAGGAGAGTTATGAATCAACATGTCAAGAAGCCCAAATAAATCTAAGAGTTCATTTCTTATAGCCTGCAGCCCTGTGCTTTTTTCCTCTTTATTATAAATAACACTAAAGAGTGTGTTTGAGACCCACCAAAGTTGTTTGAAAGGCCTCCATTGCCCTCAGCAAGGAAAAGATCACACACTCCAGAACTGAATATTCTGAGAATTATACACTTGGAATACTTTTCGTGCTCTATGAACTATTCCGTCCTAAAAATCCCAACCAAACCAACAAACAAAAAAAGCCCCAAAATACACAAACAAGAAAGAGAAGGAAAGAAAAAAAAAACTTGGTGCTTACATCCTAAACACTTTTTTCGCAAGTGAGAGCTGAAGTGTATAAAAAGCATTTCCTATAGTGAGCTGTCAGTTTTCTTCCACAAATCCAGGCAGGCATTCCTGAGAAGTGAAAATTTGCAGCTTCATTTTCTCCTCCAGTGACAGGAGAAAAGTTTGACAAGAACCAGTACTGGAAGATTCATCCCAGTCAATTTTCAAGTTAGAAAGTTAAGATTTTGCAAAGAATTTTCCTTGAAGTTTAAGGTTTCTTATCCCTCAATGTGAGTTAAATAGCAAAAAATATACATTCGCTGAAAATTTACGCTTTTTTAACCAAAATATCCCAGCTCTAAAACGAATACTAAACCCATGTATTTCAGGTCCATATGGCTGACGCTTATATATTTCAGTTTGGAATGGTCAGCTGATATTTGTTGCAAGGTAGATGAAGTTTCATCAACAATCTTACAGGGATTGCTGCCTCTCAGGAGCTGTTTTCCAGGATAACTTTATTATTCTCCTTTAAAAGGTGGTTTAAAATGTGTTCTCTCCTGCAATGAGGAATATTCCAGTTTTCTGCCTGCTCCAAACTCAACTCCATTAATTTGAACACCAAGCGTTGAAAAATAATTGGAAAATATCTCGATGCATTGTGATGGATTGAGCATGTAAGGATTTCAAGAGGATTTCAAGGATTTCAAGAGGATTTCAAGACAAAACTCTTGCTGAAAATATTCAAATACAGAGAACTGGGCTTATTGTGCAGAAGTGAATGTTCCTGCTTTTATTTTTTAGCTCTTGCAAAGCCACCTAAAGGTGTTTCCTGGCCAAAAGCTGTCCCTCCTCCCTGGTGCACGTTCCCCACAGCTGCCAAACCTCTCTGCACTGAGCTGTGCCCTTGTCAGACCCAAATGCAAGCTGGGATGGACTCTCCTCATCCACCCTCTTAAAGCTTTGAGCATATTTGTAGAGGTTAGCAAAGACGCCTTTCAAGAAGTGTTAAAAACAAATAAGGAATAAAAGGGAAACGGACAATCCTGAGAACTTCACTTTTTATTTTTTTTCTTTTTTCTTTGAGGATCTTGACCTAAATGCCAAAAGTTTTGCAGAAAACACACAGAAAAAAAGATATTTCATCTCTACTAGTACAAGAGTTCTGGCCCTCCAGTGAAAGGGCTGTTCTGCCCTTATGTGTGGGCAGGATATAAAGTTTTAATAAACTCTACCATTCTGAGTCATTCTAATCCGATTATATCTCAGTCCTCTTGCTATTCTCCATACCTCTACAACTGCAGAGGTTGGGATGGATTTTTCCTCTACTCGAATCACCTCTGCTGCTTTCCCAATGAACTGAAATCAGGAGTTCTGCCCTCCCCAATGCCAACTGGGACACCAATGCCTGCGCTTTCCATTGGGGCACTTGGGGGCCACCACATCTTCTCCCTCTTATGCCTATGTTTTGGGTGAAGAGCGGTGCCTGGAGAAAGTTCAAGAAGGAATAATTCCCTGTGAGGGTGGGCAGGCCTTGGCACAGGTGCCCAGAGAAGCTGTGGCTGCCCCTGGATTCCTGGAAGTGTCCAAGGCCAGGCTGGACAGGGCTTGGAGCAACCTGGGACAGTACAGGGCTTGGAGCAACCTGGGACAGTGGAAAGTGTCCCTGCCATGGCAGGGGCTGGAACTGGATAGTCTTTTAGGTCCCTTCCAACCCAAGAAATTCTGTGAAGATTTGACATCATCTGCACAGGAGGTGATCTCATCCCGGTTCTGTTTTAATCTTATACTTGTTGGGGTTTTTTGTTGTAGTTTGTTTGGGTTTTTTTCACAGTGATCTGCTTCCTTGGCAAATAAAACAGAAAGAGAAGAAGTGGAAAGATCCACACATTCACAGTTGCACACAGAAAAATAACACCACTTGCTGCTATAGTTCTAACTTTAAATTTGCGCGTATTATCAGTGATTAATTAACCTCCAGGCTTTCCCTTTGTCATATATTAAATGTTGTCATATGTCCATATGGAAAAGCTGAGTGAGATTTTACACCAGAAATCAATATTCAGAACACCCACAAGTGGCAGGTTTGCAATTAGCACAGGAACTTAAAAGATCAATTGCACATATTTTGCCTTGTGGTAATTAGTCACCATGCCATTGAAATTCTTAAGTGCATGACATGATATTATTAATTAGAAATGACAGAAAAATCTAGATAACTGCTTTTGACTGTGTAGAAATATCTGTTAAAGCTCCAGGGCTGCTTCTATTTGTAGACCAGCCTGGGAAAAAGGGAAATGTTTTATTTTTGTTTTGTTGCATAATCAATACCAAGACATATTTTCATTAATGGTGACTTTTTAGCTTCTGGGAATCTATTAGATGTTGCTTTTATGCTATTTTTTGATATGTATAAATTTTGATACATTACTCCAAATTTGCCTGTTTTGGGGCGTCTTGCTTCTATGAAATATGTCCATCAGATTTATAATTTGGTTAAGAAACATCGCAACTTTGTTTTGAGTATTCCTAAAATATTTGCTTGGCACAAGACCCAAATAAATTAAATCAGGCAGAATGCTTGACAATAATAAGAGAAAAAATCCATTTTTTTTTCTCCAAACCTTCATTGACTGTTTATTTGAAGCAATGCTGTTTTCCTTAAAATCAAACTGCACTGGGTCCCTGTGGATTTTCATTTAGAAGCTCTCCTTTTCCAAAAAGCTCATCATTCTTATTGCCTTTTTTAGACTTTGAACTGCCCATGTGTTTTGGCAGCTCCAGAGTCTGGAGAGGTCCCTGGGATATTCCAGTGCTGGAGAAAGGCAGGATGTGTTTCTTCACTCACAGCAATGGTGGATTCACCTTGCTAAGCAGTATTAAACTCGGTAAGAAGTATTTAAAGAAGAATTAAAAACTTCAGTGAGTGACACGACCTCAGAGCAAAACTCCAACTGCTCAAAACTACTTTTGCTTTCGTGGCTATTGATCTGAACAAGTTCCCTCCGCATTGTCTGTCATCAAAATAACAGAGAATAAATACTAGCAATTTCAAGGCTCCTTTGAGCAGCCATCCAGGCTCAGTGCTGGCATTTATTGACCTTTCCCTGATGGTTGAGGTAAAGCAACATCAGGGCTTCCAGCTGAAAGGAGAGGCAGAAACAGAAGGAAGCTGGCTGATGGATCTCCTGTGGAGATCTGTAGCTTTATTTCCATCTCTGCTTACTTCTCTTGTGTCATAGGAAGTATTAAAAGGAGTTTGAAGGATTCCCTTCACTTCTGTGCTGTTCTGAGTTCTCTTTTCTTAGAGAAAATCAAGCAGCTGAGAGGGAGTAAAGCTGTAAAATCCAGTCTCAAAGTGTGTCTGTTTTAAACTGATATTAAGGAAAACTGTGAAAGAGACCTAAAAGCTCTGGACCTTCCTTTCTGGGAAAAGTGTTGAGGGAGAAAAGAGCCACTTCATGTACAAAAACTCTGCATAAAAGTTGGAAAGATAAAAGAGATTGGTGCAAAGCTCTCTTGAGGATGTTCTCCAGGCTGACTTTTGATTTCTTTTACCCACTCTTTCCATGTGTGTGTTCTACAGAACTTTTCAGCAAGGAATTCTTCGTCATGTTTCCATGCAGTTGATTACTCCCAGTTATAAGCACTATCTTTTAATTTCCTGCATTGAACAGCATCCTATTTAATTCAGACCATACCTTTAATTTCTCCAGATCATTTTGAATGTTCTGCCTGTCTTCCACAATTCCCATGGGATCTGTGAGACCTCCTAGCTTATTACCTTTTGCAAACTAATTGCTTTTGCAAGTCCTAGAGGGATGCTGTTCCAGAGCTGCATTGCTCTGAAATGGCAAAAACCTTTCTAATTTCCAACCTAAATATATTACTGGTCATGTTTGTTCTTGTTCCTCCCCTGTCTTAATTTCACTCGTGATTTCAATTCTACCCCAATGCATTTATGGATGGCAATCAGATCTTCCATTCAGCTCATCACTTAATGCACAAAATCCTCTTTGTTTCTTCCCATGTTGAGGTTTCCGTTCCAGCTCCCTCCTCCCAGCCCTTCTGAAAGCCTCCTCCAATTTACCTTGATTTATCTTGATCTGGATAAGCAACTGCTAAAATCCACCAGCTTGTTCCTGTACTTCAGTTGCAGTCAGAACTTTATTGCAGCCTTACACAGGCACCCAGTCTAGAATATCTGTGTCTACCTTTAAAAAGTAATATCAATTTTTCTATATCTCATGGAGCTGATTATAGCAGGTGAGTTTTCTCTAAGTTCATTTTTAGATTAAGTGAATCACTGCATATAATACTCAGAAATCCACACAAAGTTCTGTTGGCCCAGGAAAGGTAGTTTTTTACATAAAAGCACAGACCAGGATGGAAACTTGTAAAAATCCTCTGCTACCACTGGCAAACACAAAATACATTCCTCCTAATAGTGAGGCCCTGGCACAGGTGCCCAGAGAAGCTGTGGCTGCCCTGGATCCCCTGGACAGGGTTTGGAGCAGCCTGGGAGAGTGGAAGGTGTCCCTGGCCATAGATGATCTTTAAGGTCCCTTAAAACCCCTCCTGTGCTTCTGGATTCTCTGATCCTATAATCCTCTTCCCATGATCTAACCATAGCCCCCCAGACTGATTTGTTAAATTAGGTTGCTTTTCTCCACTCAAACCTCTCACGCTCTTCAATCCTGCTGTGTGTGGGATTAAAAACTTCAGTAAGAGAAGAGACAACCTCAGAGCAAAACTCCAACCACTCAAAACTACTTTTGCTTTCATGGCTATTGATCTGAACAAGTTCCCTCTGCATTGTCTGTTGTCAAAATAACAGAGAATAAATACTAACAATTTCAAGGCTCCTTTGAGCAGCCATCCAGGCTCAGTGCTGTTATTTATTGACCTTTCCTGATGGTTGAGGTAAAGCAACATCAGGGCTTTCAGCTGAGAGGAGAGCAGAAACAGAAGAAGCTGGCTGATGGATCTCCTGTGGAGATCTATGGCTTTATTTCCATCTCTGCTTACTTTTCTTGTGTCATAGGAAGTATTAAAAGGAGTTTGAAGGATTCCCTTCACTTGCCATCCTAAGTTCTCTTTTCTTTCTTGTTGCAAATGAGAGAAAATCAAGCAGTTGAGAGGGAGTAAAGCTGCAAAATCCAGTCCCAAAATATGCCTGTTTCAAATTGGTATTAAGGAAATTTTTGAAAAATTTTAGAGCTCTGAGCCCTTTCTTTGTGTTGAGTGAGAAAAGAACCACTTCACTCACAGGAAATTTACAAAAAAGATGGAAAGGTAAATTAGATTTGTGCAAAGCCCTCTTCAGTAGGAGAGAAACATCAGCAGCAAAAGTAAATTTGTAGTCAATCTTCTTTCTTGTTTAGCCCTGTACAATTGTTTTTTTTAAAACTAAAGAAACTCTTTCTACCAAAAATGAGTCACCCATATCTTGACCCATCTGACCTTGCCTTCAGCTGTGTCAAGATTTCTGGACTGCTTCCTCTAGTTGTGTTGTAGCTGTGTTGGGCATCAATAACACTGTCTAATGATCTCATCTTTTTTGATTGAAACCTAAAACAACAAGATTAACTCACCAAATGTCATTATTTCCCCAAGACAAAAAAAAAGTTGTGCGGCACTGGGGCTGAAAGTATAAGCACCAATCAGAAAAGCAGTGAAAAGTTAATAAGGACGTGTTAAATTTGGAAATTAGGCAAAATGAAACCAGAAAAGTGAATTTAGTGATACAAGATATTAAGATGAAAAAAACAGACTTTAAAAAAATCCTAAGTATGATTTACAGAGAAATCAGGTAGTAATTATATAACTGAAGATTTCAAAATTGGTGGTTTAAAGGGGAATAAATTTTACCTTATTTTAATGTATATACTCCCTCTCTTGGAAATTTAATTTCTTATATATCATGAGCATCCCAAACTTCCATAGATTTGCTCTCAAAGCAAAGTCCACCCTGGATCAGTTTTTCCTTTGCAAATACAAAGCCAAGTTTTGAGCTCTTTGCGTTCATCATCCTTCATGGGAAGGTTTTGATATTCTTCTCACACTATTTCTTGGTTTCTCAGTGCACAGTTTGTTGTTATTTTGATAACATCCTTCACAACTTAGCAGATGCCTATAATATGCCAGGTGTGAAATTTGCTGTCTATAAATCACTCTAGAATTATTCTTGCTCTGATTCCACAAATTCCTCGTGGGATGTATGTTACCTTAAGTTAAAAGTCTATCAGCAATTGCCTCTCAAGTGGCACAATTAGTAATCAAGTCAATCCTGACAGGGCAATTTTCAAAATGTCCCATTTTTCAGCCTTGCCCTCATAGTTGAATTTATTTTTTGAACTATTTCTTTGTTTCCAGGCCTTGGGGATATCGGTTTAAGTCAGAAGAACTGGTGACACACACTGGGAGTTTGGAGGTTTCTAGTAGTGCTTGGGGAAATAGAAGTAACACATTTCTCCTTCTCGATGTCTCCAGCAGTCATGAATGGCTTCTCCATATTTTTTGTGGGATTTCCTCTCTCCCCTGAGAAGCCTGGTGGATCCCAGTGCCACCACAGCGGGCTGGCACACTCACATGAAGGTAAATTTACAAGATCTCATCACCCACACTGCTCCATCCCAAGGACTGGCACATGGAAATGGTTTTGTGTTCAAGCAAAAGTGGTGTGTTCATCACTTTTTAATTACTGGTGATGAGGGTGAGGTGTCCTTTGATGTGAACGATCAGCTGGGTCATTCTTGGCTTGTGACCACCTGAGGCACAAGACCCTCCCCAGCAATTTCACGAGTCCTCTCTTTCAAGGATTTTTGTCTCTTTTTTTTTTTTTTTTTTCCCCCACATCTTGCTTCAGTTCAGGATCAACTGGAATTTGAGGTATTTCCCAGACTTTCCTGGAGTTTTTATGCCCCAGCCTCCAGTGCCTGCCTGCTGGAGGTAGCAGCCATTTGCTGTGAGTTCTGAGCGGCTCCGTGGAACATCTGCAGCTCTTCGAGCACAGGTCTTCAAGCCAGTCAAGAAGAAACAACAGTCACCACGATGCAAGTCAAACCTTCCAATGTCAAGCTTAATAAATCCAAACGATCTGAAATTTCCATAGCAGTCCTCTCCCTTACTGACTGCCACCATTGTCTTGTTAAAAATTGCAGAAATTGCCTGATTAAAAAATGCTGGCACTGGGTCATCCTTTGAGATGGGGTCACCCTTTCCTTTCCTTTCCTTTCCTTTCCTTTCCTTTCCTTTCCTTTCCTTTCCTTTCCTTTCCTTTCCTTTCCTTTCCTTTCCTTTCCTTTCCTTTCCTTTCCTTTCCTTTCCTTTCCTTTCCTTTCCTTTCCTTTCCTTTCCTTTCCTTTCTCTTTCCTTTCCTTTCCTTTCCTTTCCTTTCCTTTCCTTTCCTTTCCTTTCCTTTCCTTTCCTTTCCTTTCCTTTCCTTTCCTTTCCTTTCCTTTCCTTTCCTTTCCTTTCCTTTCCTTTCCCCATTCTAGATAAATTCTGACATTTTGATAGCCATTTTCATTGATTGTGTGTTGATCAAAACCTTTCCCTTCCAATAGCCAGGAGAGACTTTCACACATTAATAACTCAAAACCCACACAACCCAAAACTCTTGGATTTTTTCCTGGCATGCTGCACAGTGCAAGATCTTTCTTTTCTGAGCAGCTGAAGAGCTCCATAATCCCTTTTTGTCAGAAGTTAATGGGGCTTATCTTTGCCAATCTGATAGAAAGGATCCATGCAACTATTTGAGCAGTGTTTATTTAGTGGTGATTGGCCTCTAGTCATTAATATTTTATTTATTCAGCACCATCTATCCAGGGAATTAGTACCCTTTAAAGCTGTCAGGGGGCATGACTTGTGGTCAGAATATATTGAATAACATGCTAATGCTGCTCTAAGGGTCCTCTTAAAACAAGTTTTTTAAGATGTCTCTGTCCTGAATTTTTACCCATTTTTCCTGTAATTCACTGTAATTATTGATTGATTCCTGAATTCCCAATTACATTGCTGTTTGAAAATAACCTTAGGCCTTGAAATGTTATTGCTTTCTCTGAATTTTAATTCTAGTGCATAGCTTTCTTCATCTAATAATGAGAAACCCTTTTCAGAGCAATGTCATTGATTGCATACTGCTGATTTACGTTTTAATCTCAAAAGCTAAAATTTTGATTTATTTTTTCTAACTCTCTCAGAATAACTTTTTGGAGAAGGATATATGGCCATACCTTTTTGGTATGAATAAGCTATTTTCTCTAGCAACAGATGCCACCATTTTTGTGCAAACATTTTCGCTTCTTCAAAAACCCCGTTGATGTGTTTAATTGAGCTAGATGTGGGCTTATGTCCAAGTAATTTACCTGATCCTTCAGCTGAAAGATCTCTTCCCTACAAAAGGTTTAGGTCCCTGTTTAACAAGGTACAGGCAAACAATCATTAGTTTAGCATGAAATTTAGGGAGGAACAGCTTATTTGAAGACACCGTGAAAAGCTGATTTTTCTCAGTGGCTCAGTAGTCTCTGGCCCAACCTCCCAACCTGCCTGGCCACTGCTGACAGCACTGGCACAACCTTTCCTCCACTGGGTGCAGATGGTTCTTGAACCAATATGCCCTTTTGAACCTCTGTTTAAATTCAGAATCCTTTGCTCAGTTCCAAGCAGCTGCTAAGGCCATTATCAGGGGAGGAAGAGTTATTCTACATTTAGTGCGAGATTTGATACAGCCCCGTACATAATCCAGATTTAATCGTAGTCTACAAGCCTCACATATGCTCACATTGTAATGGTGTCACATTAATGTGATGCTTTGCCTGGTGCTATTCATGTCTAAGATGAGCTTTAGGTGCTGTTTCACTGGAAAAAACATATAAAATGTCAGTGTATATAACTGTCCTTGTCCCAGAAAGCTTCCTTAAAGCAGAACCTGTTGGAAAATAATCAACAGGGACAGTACAGGAAAATTCATATTGACAAAATTGTAATGCCGCAATGAGCTCGCTTTGTTGGGTTTGTTTCCTTCTTCTCTGGGCATTTTGAGAGCTGGATTTAGAGGACAAAAAGGTGATTGTGTGGATATTTGAAGAGTTCTTCCTGCTCTTGAGGGCAGTGTGGGAGAAATCATGACAGCTCCTGGGAATTTTGAAGGACAGGTCTTTGAGGGGGCAACCAACCCCTTAGGAGTCAATCCCACCTCTGACTAATCAGCTGTGACTCATTGGAGTATTTGTCTTCTTTTATTAAGGCTTTTCAAAGTCTCCACATCCTAAAAAAACCATGTGGGCAACACCCGAGTGAGATTAAGTCAGAGCCACACTCAGGCTCCCAGGTTTTACAGGAAATAACACCGTTAATTCTCCTAAGTGCTCGTACACAGAAATAGCAAAGGAAGATGAATAACTTCAAGAGCTTCGCAACCCCAGGCATAATGGCATTATAACAAAAAAAAGCTCTGGTATCCTAGCACCAAACACCCTTTTTCTGTTTTCTGTGCCTCATAGACAGCACAATGCTCCTTGTTGGCATCACTTTCCATAAACCAGATCCAAGGGCCAGCACTAAAGGAATCACACAGACTTGAGCACTGGCTGCATTTATTCCTTTCCACAAAATCACTTTTGAAAGTCCATGCATTAATTTTTATAGTTTTGTCGGATTCCCAAAGCTTTAGGCTATCTCATACTGTAATTCCAGACTTCTGTATCTTTGACATATAGGATTTGTTTGATCAGACTAGAACAGCTTCTCGTCCCTCTGCACTCACATCTCTCCTCAGACAAAATCACCGATTCCTCCTCAATTCAGCTCAGCCTTGGAAAACTGAATGTTCAAAATGCAAAAAGCACTCTGACAGGCACCCTGTGCTTTTCAGAAGATGTGTGACACTTGAAAACTTTTATAGCTTCCCACTACCTGCCATCCCCAGCACCCTTTCCTGGTTGCAACTCTCTCTTTTCCCTCACAAAAAACTACCTTCAGCATTTTCAGCTAATTTTTAATCACAGAATCATTGAATCACACAACGGTTTGGGTTGGGTATTCTTTTGAAAAATCAATTGCGATCACAGGGGGTGCAAACTGCCCATAATTTCTGCCTAGAGATGAATGGGGGTGTTTTAGGGACCAGACTCAGTCTTCAGGACGAGGTTGGATGGAGCTCTGAGCAGCCTGGGACAGTGGAAGGTGTCCCTGCCCACAGCAGGGGTGGAATGAGATGACCTTTAAGGTCCTTTCCAACCCCAACAATTCTGGGATTCTGTGATGGGAGATCATATGATTTTGGGAAACATAGGTGTTCCTAGGACTGAGGAAAAAAATGATATGATTACATGATGTTTTTAAAGCGTGGAGAAGTTGGAATTGAGAATCCCGGCAGGAAATGTGTGAATATGCTTCTATCACACAAAATCCTTGGTCACAGGTGCCAGGGACTTGAAACAGCTCTCAGATTTGTTCTGGCATCTGGGACATCCATGTGTCTATTCCGTGCTTTGATAGAAGTGTCTGTCTGCCTGTCATTTGTTAAAGAAGCTTCTGGAAAATGGGAAGTGCCACCATCTTACATGGCTGCAGTGAGGAAAACCTCTACAATGTCAGAGCAGATGGTTGAAGAGATGACATTGTTTAAAAGATTTTGTTAAAGTTGTGTTCATGATAACATTTTATTAAATGAGTTAAAGTAGATTAGCTCATCTGAGACACTCTTGCCCATTTTTTCTCTGCCCTTGTGACCTGAGCTGTCATCTAACGTGAGAACCATCTCCGTTTTTTCCTAATGTGTTCTAGTTTTTCCTCTGTGAAGGTGGAATTCAACCCACCAACGAAGCTGAGAGAGTGTGCAAGTGCACTGAAACACCCACAACTACATTTCCATGCCTTCTAAACTCACACCTGAATCTCAGAATAAGGATCGGTTACTCTTTTGGAAGCATTTGGATTGAATTTGATTTAATTTGCTGATAATGGTATGGAAGCCCTGTTTTATTTTTCAGAACCTGTGTGCTGTGCAGAGTAGGCAGAGTCTGCAGAGTCTCATGTACCTCCTGCTCCGAACTTCATCCAAGAAGCAACAAAATATTCCTTGTGCTTTCTCTACATGGCACTTAGTCTGCAAAACAGACTTTGTTCACTTTGCTGTCAGTTTCCTATAATCAGATTTGAATGGATGATGTGGGAGAAGTTCAGTCTAAATTGTCAACAGATCTAGTTGATAATTTTGGACTAAATTTAATTGGTGGAGTGTAGTTGCTACTGACAAGTGAGGCCTTTTCTAGTGTTTAAAGCTCATGCAATACAGACTGAAGGTGCTGATAACAACTTACTTCTTCCTTTTTGAGGAGTGTTTTTTAAAATCAAATTGACCACCAAGGACAACACTTCCGTGATTTACCATTGAAAATATTTTCTGCAAACTGGATTGGCTCCACAGGAGAGAAAGAAATGTTTCTATGGAAGAATTTTCACTAAATTTCTGGAGGAGAGGTTTTATTTACAAGTGATGAGAAGAGTTAATGTAAATATGAATAAAAAAAAATTTAAAAAAGAAATAACCCCCTATGTTTTCTCTCCTTAGTAGTCTCACAACTGTCTTCTCCTCAGTGTTTTTCACAAAACATGAGCATTTGGATGGTGGGAATCTCAGCTTTGCAATCAGTCTCCTGTTGAGGGAAGGACACAGACTGTGTGTGAACATGTGCAGTGCCAACATCGACACCAGAGCTGATCTCTGCAGGATTCTTGGCCATCTGGTGGGAATCGAGTCTGGAAAATGACTCAGCCCCCGATGCAGGTGTGTAAAGGAGGTCTGATGAGTCACGATTTAAAATTGCCCAGTTCTCTGTTTTAATACTTAGGATAGCTTTGGGTGTCTAGCTCACATATGACTGTCTGGAAAGAAAAAAAAATAAAGGTTAGACTGAATTAATTCCATCTGGAGCAGTCTTTTTTTTTTCCTTGTTTTTAAAGCAGAGCTTTGTGGTGCTGAGCTGCTTCTTTGCCTTCAGTAACTTCTCAGTGATCAATGTGTGATGAGAACAGGTTACACAAGCTCATTGTTTCCTCACATGTTTAAAGTACCATTCAGCCGACTGAGACAAAAATAAATTTTGGAAGGGAAGAACAAATATAAGTTTATAAATTAAAAACGTCACAATTTATGACACTTCAGGTAGATTATAATCATTAATCTTATGAAAGAATCCTCCATTTATGCTGCTGGACAGGAAGAGGGGGCAACTGTCTCACTGTAGACGTTCTAGACTTGTACAAAATCTGTTTTTCCATGGCACCTTCCCATGTATCTTACATTTAAGAGGAAACCTGCCACTGTAATCTGCAGATCTTCATTATGACATTGAAAAAAATAGTCTTTTCTATTAACATAATTATAGGATGATGGCACTGGGCAAATCAGGGAGACGTTTGGGATTCTCAGATCTTGAAAACCAGCAATTATGACCACAGGGAGCTCTGTTAGGAAGGGACATATAAACTGGTAATTGCCTGTGAGCTCAGAGGAGCCTGTGAATGCTCTTCTGAAATATTTGCCACGCTTTAAATACTCTGTTACACAGCATTTACTGGAGTTTATTGCAAATTTCAGCATTGCAAACCAATTTTTCCTAGACATGGCCTGTTTGGCATGTTGAGCAACGGGGGGTTGTCAGAAATCCTAGGAGCAGAGTCTTTTTTCATGTTGAGGTTTTCCAGCAAGGTTTAGAAGCCCTGAGCTTGTAATTTGTGTGTCTACCTGTATTTGTGAGTGAGTGATCCCAAAACCACCCTCAACAAGGGTTCCAAACACACGCTTTGAATTCAGCCTTCCTGAAGAAATGTGCAATATTCTGCAGAATTCTCCTGACATTTTCACAGCAGCTGAGCTCCTGCCATTTTCATGATGTGGTGCTGCCTCCTCTAAACCCTGCTCTCTCGGATAACACTTATTTTCAAGATTTCACTGCTGTGCTCAGGAGAAACCGAGCTGGAGCTCGAGCAGGAGGGATCAATTATCCATGACTGACACCACAGGGAGCACTGGCATGGTGGAAGGGAACATAACGGGAAAGGATGATTGGAACTTACATTAAACCAATGGAATATGAAGTCCCTGAGCTGAAACCCTGCCTTGGAAGTGTAAATTGGTCTGAGGGCTGACAAAGCAGCTCTGATCTTGCAGCTCAGAGCAGGGTGAGCGCAGTTTGGACAGTGGCTGCCGTCTCAAGTCAGATACACCTCTGGCTTCTGTCAGGACCCTGATTGTCTCGGTGTGAGATATCCTTCAGCACTGAAAACTAAACCCTTGACTGGAAAATTGGTGCAGGCAGTGGTGAGGTTACAGAGCTGCTCTGTGGCTCCAGCCCTGTCTGAGCACATCCTTGCCTTCGGTGTCCTCTCACTTCCTAAGTGGCCAACGTGACACCTGCTGCCATTGCATTGCTTATTCTATTTGCAATGTTGACTCTTTCTTTTCTCTGTGTGCCATCTTTATTTAGATATCTTCTCTTTGCTATGAGGATTGTGCCTCCTGCCATGTGACTTTAAATCTATTTAGTCCTTGAAATAGTATGAACGTGGTCAGCACAGACCTGACCCTCAGGAAATCCATAACCCACCCCCGAGGAGATGGTTTCCTCCCTATGCTTGTGGAAGGAGCTATGAAACTACAGGGGGAAAATGAATCATCAATCTTGTTCACTGCAGGGAAGGACTAATTTTTTTTTTTCCTCAGGACCTCTGAATATTGTATTTGGAATGTTTCAAGAAATTAAAACCTAGGCTAGTGAGGCCCTGGCACAGGTGCCCAGCGAAGCTGTGGCTGCCCCTGGATCCCTGGAAATGTCCAAGGCCAGGCTGGGCAGGACTTGGAGCAACCTGGGACAGTGGAAGGTGTCCCTGCCCATGGCAGGGGGGTGGGACTGGATAGTCTTTAAAATCCCTTCCCATCCAACCCATTCTGTGATCCCACAAGGAGAAGCAGCAGGATTTTGATCATCAGTTCCCAATTACGTCACTTTGAAGGTGCTACAACCCACACTGGCCTGCTGTGTGCAGCACAGATGTTTATAAAGGCTGGGAATATCAACAGTGGGGACAGGACAACACCAGCTCAGGCAGGATTCACCTTCCTAAAAACCCTGCATGGAGTTCCAGTAGGGAAGTTCCAATGGGGGAACAATCCAGAGTGCTCATATCTGTCACCCAAGGAGCTGCTCCTGCTCCAGTGTCCCTCAAAAGTGAGAGGCTCAGCTGACAGAGGATTTGCTTCACTAATTCAGGAGCAGCTGAAATAAAGAAGCTATGATTTTTTTCTGTGGTTCACAAGGCAAATTGTCGTGCAAACAACTCCTACTCCTCATGCTCGTTAGTAGCAGTTGTGAAAACCTTCACAGTTTAATTAGCAGCGCTCATCAGTGCCTGGAAAAGAGACACCCAAACTCAAAAGGAAATATTTGTCTCCCTGAGCTGTGCTTTGAGGTGTAAACGAGAAGAAAAACCATGTTTGACATTTTGAACAATTGAAATTTCTCCAGCTTCGGGCATCAGAATATTCCATACTTCAAGGAGGTATTTTCATAACTACTTATGGTTGATATTACATGGGTGAGATCAAGTCCATTAAACATTTCATTTCAATACTTCAGGCCATGCTCTTTCTCTTCAGACAAAAAAAAAAAAAAAAAAAAATCAACTGTCTAGAGTAATAGCTAAAAGACTTTATCATCTTTTAGGGGTCGTAATATGAGTTTTAAAATCATTACCCTGTGCCAGACTGGAAACGGCTGAAAATTGGGACACTTATGAAATTAATAGACAGCTCCAAAATGGATTTACTAGTTAATGCTTAGAATAATGAATGAATAAAACTGGAGGAAAGTTCAACACTGCATTTTCATCTGAAAACAGCAGGACAAGGAGGACTAGAGAAGTGGCTTCTCAAGTAAGGACTGTCTCAAATATGTGAAGTGAAATGAAATTCCTTTTATTTCTCTCAAAGTGTTTGAGAAAGAATTTTGCAGCATCTCGATTATTTAGGGTATGAAGAAAGAATGATAATAGAGAAAGAGGTTTTATAATTTGCCAGGTTAGAGAACAACAGCTGCCATCTGCAGGGAATCCATAAATTTTATTGAATGGATGATGAAATAGATTTATTTGGTGTTCTAGCACTTGGTCTGTGACTAGAAATGTTTTACATTTACCATGTCTCATGAACTTTTCCCAAGCATCAGGTTCACTGAAAATATTAATAATAACAATGTTTGTTTCTAGAAGTGTTTTTTTCTTGAAGTCCCTCTTTCACTCATTTTAATTAAGATGGACTCTGATCCACCTCAGAAACAGAAAATTTCTTCACCTTGATTTCAAAGTGGTTTTTATCAAGGCTTCTGAATTGCTTTAATGGTAGTTTCCATGTCAAAATTTTACCAAAAAGATATTGAATTTTTATAGTTTTTTTCCCCCATGCATTGGCCTTCTTGCAAATCAAATTTCTTTAACCTTGTTTCCCCTAGATTATTTCTTTGTTAGGTGTATCCAGTTTTTACAGATCAAGCTCCTGGAAAATATAATGAAAAAGCATTTTTTATAATGAATTTCAGGGAGTACTCAGTTTAGGATTAAAAAAATTTAATTATTGTTATAGGGTCATTACAAAACTAGACATATATATATATGTATATATATATGTGTGTGTGATTTTTTAAATAGCTTTTCTCATCAATGAGCAATAATCATACCAAATTCTGTTTGTGTATCATGGGACACTTTCAATATTTGTAATTTTTAATATTTAGATGCTCCCTGGAGCCTTACTTTTATTCCCAGTCAGACCTGACTGCAGCATTTCTCTGTTTCATGAACTCTATATTCAGATTTTCAGTTTTTAGGGCTGAAAAACGAACCTGCAGAAACCAAGGAGATGCTGAAAGGCCTGAAGCTGGACAGTGGCAAACCAATTCAAAGTGACATTTTCTCTCCTGCTGAAATGAACCCTGGAAGACCATGGACTGAAACCTGGAGATCTTCATTCTAAATCTCTTCTGCCAAGTGCTGTTTGAAGCCCACATTAATCTCCTGCAGCACTGAAAACCTAAATCAGAAATCTAATTTGAGGTCTCTTTGACTGGAGATTTTGAAATTAATACCGCTTTCCTGAATAAAAATCTTTGAATGAAAGAAAATAATAATAATGATAAGAGAATATATGAAACAAGTGATGCACAATTCATTTTCTCACCATCCACTGACTAAAGCCCTGAGCTCCAGAGCAGTGTCTCTGCTTTGTTTTTTTGAGGTGAATAACAGTCTCTCCTCCCTTTCTTGCCCTCTCATCGGTTCTTAGACATGAAACCTCCACTTAGGATCTTCCCAGAGCTCCATTTTTCACTCAATTTTAGGTTTTGGCCCTGGTGCATTAGAATACCCACACATAAGGAAACTGGGATTGCACAGAATCCTTTTAGGTGCAAAATTTGGTCCTTTTCATCATCAAATTGGAGGTGGTTGGAAGTGGGGACTTCCAAACTGGGTTTGGAAACCACAATTTCAGGCGCTTGGAAAGGTGGCTACCTTCACCAAGTGCAATTGTCTCCACAAAATAACAATGAACCATCATATGTAGATAAGGAATCCACATGAAATTGCTCTCTTTTTCACATTACCCCCAGCGCAGACTGAAATCTGGGAAAATATAAAACTCCTCCTGGAACATCAGCAAAGGTGAGCTCTGCTCTCTCACGCAGTGACTTCAATGGGTGAGTGAATTAAGCTAACACCTGGGATGTCCAAACATTTGGAGATCTCGAGAATAACAAAGCATTTAAAGTGAGTTACATTCTGTACTTCAGATCTTCAGAACAACACAATTATATTTAATGCTGTGCCCTGCAATCTGTCAAGCCAAAGCCTTTCTTTCTGACGTATTGTTTGCACATTGTAATTTATTTTAGTTCTCTGTAGAGGTAAGAAATGAGGGAAGAAATCTAAAATATTCCTGCCTTCCTTCTCCTCCTCCTCTGAGAATCTCAGAGTGACTTGTCAAAAAGTGAAGCTTGGGAGGTTTTCTTAATTTAAAGAAGTCAGTTTTAAAATGTTCTTAATTAGGGGATGTGCATGTTTTGTCAGCCGAAGCTGTACAGCCTGGATAATAGTGGGCAGTTCTGACACAATCTGTACAGCTTTTGCTATAATTAGACAGACATGCAGAACATCCTTCAGAGTAGAAAGTGATTGGTAAAATGCACAATTCCCTGGCAGATTTTGGAGATCTCACGCTGTCACCCGCAGACATCTCTTCTGTCTGTCACGTAGGCTCACAGCAAAGTCTACAAGAGCAACATGGCCCCAGAAGTGCCCTCCTGACACATCACTTCATGAAAGAAGAGACTGTGGGCAATTCCACAGCCTTCGGTGGGTGAGGAAACTCTCAGAGCAAGAGAGAACTTCTCCACTGAGAGCACAGGAACAGATTTCCCAGAGAAGCTGCGCAGTCTCCACACTGGGGATATTCCAGAGCCATCTGGACACAATCCTATGCCGTGTGGTCTGGGATGACCCTGCTGGAGCAGGGAGGTGGGACCAGTTCCACTGTGATCCCTTCCAGCCTGACCCACCGCGGATTCTGTGAAATTTAGGCAGAATCATGGATCCACTTGGAAAAGATCTTGTTTCTCATTCGGGATTGACATCAAATGAGATTGAGGGTGTAGTTGCACTGTTTTAAAATCTTTCTCTTCTTTCTCATGGAGAATAGAGATAATTTGCATTCTTGTGCTTTCTAATCTCATTGTTTTGGAACCGGACACTTCAGCGTTGTAACCAATCGTTATAGGGAGTAGAAAAACTATCGACCAATAATTATCAGACTATTAATGGATATATAAAGAAGTTCTTGCAAATAAAGTTTCTCTTTTCGCCATCTTGTGAACTGCCTTCCTGACTTCTCTGCAAGCTTCTGCGAATCTCCATGAATATCAGAAAATCAAAGCAACATGAGGGTTAGCTGGAATTTATGATATCTTAAAAAGATTTGAAGACTTGCAGAAAACCTATCAGTTTAATTGCCCTGGTATTGAATTCATGGCTTCCTGTGTGTGCTGGCAAAGATGTGCATGTTCTCTCTGACAGCTCAGTCAGGGGTTATCACCTGAATATCCATTAGGAATGCCATAGGAGAGAAGGATATTTCCCATCAGCAGCTTAAAATTGCTACAACGGGACATAGGTTTATATATTAAAAAAAAAGTAGCTCTTGACTTCATCAGAAGCATAAACTGTGAATAAACTCTCTCCGGATCTCCATCTTAGAATGGAAAGACATCACATCTTTTTGGATGGAAGAACATCACACACTGCAGCACTCACCAGTTGTCTTAATTGTCTCTTCACTCAGGGAAGTTTTGGGAGGATCATGAGGGCACATGGCAGCTGTGGAAATCTGCTCATTAAGTGGGAGAGAGCAGAAACAAGCACAGCTCCCCTTTGGCATTTTGTGTTTGGGATCACTCACGTTGTTTCCATCTTCACTGGAGTGTGTCTTGCTGAAAGATTTTGTTCAAGACCATGAAGACACAAGACTAAAGTCATTCTGATTGTGCACGAGGAATTTAGAAATCTACCCTCATCTGTTCCATATGCTTCTTGCAAATGTGATTGAATGGCTATTTTCTTTTCTTGGGAATAAAGAGTTTCGCTGTTATGCAAAGATCTATTAGTGTCTTTTATAGTCTGTGCAGCCTTTTCTGCATGAGTCTCTCATATGGTCAGAAAATCCACAATTTACAACTTGTAAAATAAACTGAGATACAAAATATGGTTTAAGAAAATGAGTGAACCAGAGCATAAAATTGCCACAGGCACTCCTATTCCAAAACTAAGTCCAAGTTTAAAAACAAGTCTAAGATTGTTTTAACTTGCTCCTGCTGCTGTGGGCTAAGTCAGCGATGCTGTGTGAAGTTAGAGGTCTCCTTAGCATGGCACAGCACACATTTAGTACTGTCACATCATTAATTCTGTTTCCTTTTTAAAACACAGCCCTCAGGAATGGACATTTGAAGCAGGCTGCAGGGTACTGACATTGTTCGAAAACTCAAGGAATTCTTCCAGTACACAAACCCTGAACTGTTAAAAAGTGACTTTGTTTCCTACTTTTCATGTGCTATGGATTATATACAGGTTGAAAAGGTTCTTGTTGGTCTGAAAGCTTCACTTTTCAAATCTAATTTTCTGAGCAGGAATGTTAAACATTAACATCTTGATCACAATAATGTTGGGTATGGATTGGAAGGAAGAAAAGGAAGTGTTAGTGATGACAAATCCAAAGGCTCTGAGGCACACAGGTCTGAGTGTGCCTCTGTAGGCAGCCCTGGGTCTCTTGATGTCTCCTTGAAATCTGTCCAGAAATACTAAAATAAATGTGCTTTACATACCTACTCACAAATCTGTGAGACAGAGTTTGCCACTGGAGTCACAGAGGAATTTGACTCAAAGATGAATAAAAAGGACTTCTAATAAATACTGTTCAATCCAATTATACTGACCGACTTACCTTCATGCAAGCCCTGTTTCATTCCTTTCTCACTGTCTCTGTTTCATTCCTTACCCACTGTCCCTGTTTCATTCCTCACTGTCCCTGTTTCATTCCTTACCGACTGTCCCTGGTTCATTCCTTACTCACTTTCTGTGTTTTATTCCTTACCCACTGTCCATTTTATTCCTTACCCACTGTCCATTTCATTCTTTACACACTGTCCATTTAATTCCTTACTCACTCTCCCTGTTTCATTCCTTACCCACTGTCCCTGTTTTATTCCTCACCCACTGTCCTTGTTTAATTTCTTACCCACTGTCCATTTCATTCCTTACCCACTGTCCATTTCATTCCTTACCCACTGTCCCTGTTTTATTCCTTACCCAATAATCCAGGCGTTTAACTTCAGCCCTGCTGTTAGGCTTTACCTAAGCAGTGTTGCTGTAACTCTGACTTTGTGTGCTGGAAAAGCTGCTGGAACCTCATTTACACTTTGTCTCTAAGAACTTTCTTTGACTCCTTCTGCTCACATTTGGGGGCAAATCAGGCCAACTAGAAGTTTGGTGTGAATTAAGGACATTCTTATTATTTCCTTGAGTTGAACTTGTCAGTTTAAAGGCAGTTAAGACCTGAATATCTTCATTCATGCTCTGCTTTGAGTGCTTTGTTCTCTTTTCCTCCCAGTGTCCACACTTTTCATCTTTATCCAGCTGCCCTCAGCTTTAACTACCTGAATGGTCTGCAGGGAGCCGTGAAACTCATTGCAAACTCTGGAAAACCAACAAGGAAAATGACGTATTTTTCACTTTCCTATTTCCAGGTCCAAAATTGGATGTCTGAATTTGGAAGCTGGTATTTTTTTTTGTTTGTTTTTTTAAACCCCATTGGAAACCCCTCTGGCAGGTGAATGATTTGGCCCTTCTAAGAGCAAAGTCTCTGGAGGTGCCTGACTTCCTCCAGTGATTGTATAGGGAAGACTAATGCAAATAAATTCAAGGACCTCGCAGTTCAGTCCATAAATCTGGGCTGCAGTTGTAGACTCTGAATCCTTTTGTTAAAGACTTCTTCAGTAAAGAAACTCCGTCTTGGCAAAATAATGTAACATGGGAGCACATAAAAAAAACAAAAAAAAGGAGGACATTCCAGCAATCATTTAATTCTACTTTTTCTAGCCAAAGTAAGTTTGTTCTTCATAGAAATACTCTAAAACGGTTGCTTTTTTTTCCAGCCTAACTTAATGGATTTATGGCCATAAACATTCCAATTATTCCGTTTGATGGTTCACTCTTCCTCACCTGGGACACAGCAGATCCATGTGCCCATGTCATTCACCCTGCTGTAGTGGGAAGGAGCACATTGGCTAAAACTGCCCTCGGGCCCTGAAATGACAAAATCTCAGGTTGTGTTGAATTATTAAAATGCGGATATAGATCTAATATCGATATCCACTTGAGACGGACAAAGACTCTCTAACTTGTTAAGGATAGAAAGTGTATGTTTATTTCAGCGCCAGAGAGCTGCAGGGATAGCTCCCAAATGTACAGCTCTGAAGTAACAATGCAACACGGAACTTATTTATCTATAACAATAATGCATATTTACAATACAGATACATATTCATAGCATAAGCGCCTCCCATTCCCTGCTTCCTATGGAAATTAGCAAAAAGTCATTAAGCATGCACAGTTCCTGCAATGGAATTGGGTCGGTGGTCTAAAAATGAGTCTAAGGGCTGCTTTGGATGAAGTAATATAGGTCTTCCTCAGTGTGACCTTACTTTGTTGATTTTTGACAATACATTTGACCCTGGAAAACTCCCAATGCTCTATTCTATTGCTTCTAAGTACGTTGCATCTGGGCAAAATTTGTAACTGTCTAGGCTCTCCTTTGAACCTCTTTTCTTAAGATTATTAATTGTCTGTTCTAAGCACAGCTGAGAAAATATGAAATAATCAAAGGGCTACTCTGCATTAATCATTAATTTCTTTCTAGCTGAGTCCTGCGTCTTTTTCTATTCTAGTTAATTTTAACAGAACTAACTTTTATCTAAAATCTCTGCATTGAAGTGTATAAAAGAAAACCCTGTGTTTCAGTGTGACACTGGCTGCGGTAACTGCGGTGCTGTCCAGGGGCAAAGCATGACAGTGCAGCTCAGTGATGAATTATGCAGCGTGACTGGAGTCAATCCATACCATCGCTGTGATTTATGCCCATTCAGTCACTCTGACTCATGGCCAGGGCTCTGGAAGGGTCAGCAGTCTGACACTTTTCCACTGTGGAGAAATGCTGCTAATTTGGGATTTTTTCGTTGTGAAGATCCCCTGTTTTTGGAAAGGACTTTTATACTAATCTCCCTTCTTTTTCTTTTTTTCTGTCAGAGATCTTATAACGATTACAAAACCAGGTTCAGAAATCATTTGCCCCCTGTAATCAAATAAGCAAATAAATCAATAAACCCTTTTATCTCCTGGCTAAAGGTTAATGAGGTAAGAAATAACAACCAGGCTGAGAAGTGGGCAGCTGGGGAAGAACTGATGAAGTTGTAGCTGATGATGTTTCCTTCCTTAAGTGAGTGCAAAGAACACAAGTACAAAAGAGAGGCTAATTAGTCTCTTTTCAGCTGGAGAAAGAACCCAATGGAAAATTAAGCAAAACCACCCTGTAGTAAGCAGCGCTGCTGCCATTCTGGGGTCTTTTCTCTATTTCAGACTGAGGACTCTTGTGGAGTCAAGAAACTCCTTTGGAAATCAAGCCCAGAGGAGCTACATCAGGATCACCAAAACAGCGCTCAGTGTTCGGCAAGTTATGTGCAAAGATGACAAATTTCAGACCTGTAGAGCTGTGAAGGTTAAAAAGGGAGATCATATACTGTGCTTTAAGCGGTGGAAACCCTTCATAAAAACCTCTCTTGACCAGACCGCTTCCTTTCCTCATCCAATCACTCCCACATGAGCTCCCTTCAGTTTCCAAGCTTAATTTAGTGCCTTTTCAGTGGTTTCAGAGAATAGGGCCAAGCTTGGCCTCATGAGGGTACATTATTAGCCAGAAAATTTTCGTTCGTTTTGTGGCTTTCTGGGATTTCAGGCCGCAGCAATCATAAGCAATTTTTCCTCAGATGGATGTGTGGCTTAGGAAGGTCTCTGGTGAACCACTAATTAGATACAACAGTTTTTGAGAGGAAGTCAATATTAAGAGATTGGGCTCTGTGGTGCTATTTAAGTGTCCACAGGGAAAACGCCACATTCAGAAACCCTTATCTTGGAGAAAATTACTTTTTTAAGATACAAAGTAGTTCCTAAAAAACATGCCCAATGAGGAAAGACAGAAAGAACTGAAGCATTTAATTCCTAGCAAGTGAATATTGAAAAAGAATGTCTGTAGTAGTCAGACCCAGAAGAAAGTGTGTATCTAAGGGGGAGAGAGGAGGATGGGAAGCTGTTTGGAGTCTGAGATTAAAAGATGTGGAAGAGGAAGGCTGGGAAAGGTCAAGAAGAAACTTTGCAATTTTCCCAGGGCACTGCAATACCATGGAGACTGTTTGCATGACTTAGGTAGATCTGGCTCAAAGACATGCAGCAATCTTTTTCTTTTTCTGTTTCCTTTTTTTCTTTTTCCTTTTTCTTTTTCCTGTTTCTTTTTCTTTTTCTTTTTCTTTTTCTTTTTCTTTTTCTTTTTCTTTTTCTTTTTCTTTTTCTTTTTCTTTTTCTTTTTCTTTCTTTTTTTCTTTTTCTTTTTCTTTTTCTTTTTCTTTTTCTTTTTCTTTTTCTTTTTCTTTTTCTTTTTCTTTTTCTTTTTCTTTTTCTTTTTCTTTTTCTTTTTCTTCTTCTTCTTCTTCTTTTTCTTCTTCTTCTTTTTCTTTTTCTTCTTTTTCTTTTTCTTCTTCTTTTTCTTCCTTTTCCTTTTCCTTTTCCTTTTCCTTTTCCTTTTCCTTTTCCTTTTCCTTTTCCTTTTCCTTTTCCTTTTCCTTTTCTTTTCCCTTTTTTTTAAAGAAAAAAATTTTAAAAAAGAGCTCTGCTTCATCCATTGAATATGTTTCCCATCATCCTAGGTACAGACACAACTTCAGGAATGGCGCTGGAGTCTTCCCCTGAGTGCGTCAGTGATGTGTCCATTGGTGAGCGCTGTCTCTGTGTACCTTTGGGGAGCTTTAATGCACTGCTGACCTTTCAGTGAGCAGAGGTTTTCCTTTAATGTGCTGTTAGTGTTTCCTCCTCTCTGATCTTTCCCCTGAAGCTCCCAGGAAAGCCCCCAGCGCCTCCAGCAGCTCAGACAGATGTGTCCTGGCTGCACATCTGCCATCCCAAAGCCAGAAGGCTCCATGACCTTCAGCTCTTCAGATTCTGCAGCAATTACAGGTCAAAGAGAAGAGCCAGGGCAGTGAAACCACCACGTTTCCTGCCATGAAAGTGAGCTGGGGAGGGGCCCAGCAGCCAGGCAGGAACAGCTGCACATTGCACTGCAGGCTCTGCATCTCCAGAGATGAGAGCAGCAAACTCTGAACCACAACCTGGAGCTGGGCTGGACTGCAAAAGATGTCTGCAGAGAAGGGGAATGGCTTGGGGACACAGAGCTGATGTCCCTGGGCTGAGAGCAGGGTGTCCATGGTCTTCATTTGGTTGCAGCAAGTCCAAGGAAGTGCCAGAGAAATTATTAGAAGGATAGAATATGTGTCCTATTAGAAAAGACTGGGAGAGATGGGGTTGTTCAGTCTGGAGAAGAAAAGGTTCCAGGGAGACCATAGAGCTCTTGACAGTGCCTGAAGGGCTCCAGGAGAGTTGGAGAGGGACTTGGGACAAGGCATGGAGGGACAGGACAAGGGGGAATGCTTCACACTGAAAAGGAGTGAGCTTGGATTGGATATCAGGAAGAAATTCTTGGTTGTGAGGGTGGGCAGGCCCTGGCACAGGTGCCCAGAGAAGCTGTGGCTGCCCCTGGATCCCTGGAAGTGTCCAAGGCCAGGCTGGACAGGGCTTGGAGCAGCCTAGGATAGTGGAAAGTGTCCCTGTCCTTCTACAGGGTGGAAGGAGATGAGCTTTAAGGGTCCTTCCAACCCAAACCATTCCGTGGTTTTATGATTCTAAAACATTGCAGCCTTTCATGGCTCTGTGTCTGCAACAAAAGCTGAAGACAGAGCTTCTAGCTTGTGCATAAATTTTTCTTTTAAAAATTGGGATAGGACAAAGCCTAGGAATCCTTGAAAGCCTCCGGGGAATTTTCTTGGAAGTAATGAAGTTCCTGCTCTGAGGGCAGTTCCCTTCAATCTTTTCTCCAGCGTCCTTCCTTCCATCCTCGCCCCAATTTCATTTGAAACCCTTACAACAAAGACTCTATTAAACTGTTAATATTTTCCCCAATGCTGAGCAGTGAATTTTACCCTCACTAGGAAAAGGTTCCTTTCCTTCAGGCCTGCCTTTCCTCAATGTCCCATCTTGCCAGCCGAACTAATTTTGGAAGGGGAAGGTTCCTGTTTCTGTGACAGCCAATCTGGCGTGCTGGACTTGGAGATTTAAGTACTGTAAGCACTCAGTTTCCAGGCCTAAAGTCCAGTTCCAAATTCCTTCAAATATACGGTTCCTGAAATACAAAAAGGAAAAAAAAAGTAAAAAATGAGTCTGTAATTATGTTTGTTTGAAAACACATTTGTTTGAAACTAGGAGGTTTCAAGTTTGATGTTCCAGAATCAACAAATTTGAGTTGTTTGTAAGTATATTTTTTTTTATCTGAAAATTTGCCAGATTTTTTTTTAGCCCACAAGAACAGTTCCTAGTGATTAAAGCCAAGCTCAGTGCTGAGTGGGAAATATTTTTGCCAGGGATATTGCAGATGATGTCCCAGCTGATATGAGACTTTGCAAATCTGTCAGATTAATTTATCTGCTCCAAGGGCTGGCACTTTGAAAATCTTTGTCCCAGGGGTGCCAACATAAGGACCTCTTTCAAGTGCAGAAAACATCCCTGTGTCCCTCATTTTCCCCAGGCTGGGTCATCATCAATCCCTCCCTTGACTATTACAGTTGATGAAATGCAAAGCTAAAAGTGGTTGGAGATTTTTGCTATTATTTCTAGAAGGCAAAGGTAAAAGGAGATAGAACTGATGAAATTTTTATGCTGTTTGCTACAGAGGAGAAAGTGAAAAATAAGTGGATTTGCATGCTTTGACCTTGGCTCGGAGGGGGTTGGATATTTTCAAGACCGAAAAGTTCAAAAAGTCCCTGTGAGCTGAACCCATGGGGACAACTCCTCCTCCAGAAAACCCTTCCTGCCCTCCAGGACACGAGTGGATTAAAAGAATTATTTTGTGATAGAAGATTAATCCTTACTGTTTGTTTTCTTAAGCAATTTTATGAACTTTTAAAAATCATATTTTAGCTCTTCTCTCCCATGAGACCTCTGAACGCTTGGAAGGTATTGGAAACTGAAAATAATCATAATAAAATATTTTTGACCTTGGATTAAAAATTTGCCAAGGTGACAGAAAAGCACATGAATCAATTACAACTTGTACACAAGATGTAAAGGCTGCAGTTGGTTAAAATTTTAAGAGTCCAGGACCAAACAATCACAGAGAGACAGATCCACAGCTCTGTGTTAGTTGCTCTTTTCAGTACACTTTGATTTTAAAAAAAACCAACCAAAGATGTGCAAGCTCAGGATCACTGAACGAGTGTTCAGTGATCCTGAGCTGGCAGGCATCCTCCCTTCTGCAGGCATCCAGAATTTTCTGGCACCAAGGACACTTGAGAAGCCTTCACTTGGAGGGCTCACAGCAAGGCATCACGGATGAGAGGGAACTGGGGGCAGGGTAAGGTCCTACTTTGTCAGGAGAATATTCCTGGGGTATTTTTCGAGTGCTTTTAATTTCTTCAGAGCAATTTTCATTCCCTTTTGGCAGGTCTGCACCCCGATCAGTGCCTGTAAGAGGAGAAAGAATGAAGTATGTGGGATCTTAATTTCTCATACAAAGCACAGAGACAGACAAGTTGGTGCCATCATTGTGGTGACAATGACAAAACAATGTCTTTTTTCTGAGCTGATTTTACATGATAATATAAAGCTTTCAAAACAAAGCGTTGTAAGTGCTCCTGAAATACAAACAGAAATGGTTTATAACCTCTCCAGCCCTGCAGAGTGATTATTTCCATTTAAAATATGGTTATGCTTAATGTTGCATATTTTCGGATCACGAATTATTATTTCCTTTAAGTGGGTGCTGCCTTTGCTCCCCTTCTGTTGCACCGAGGACAAGGTTGAAATTTATTAACTTTTCATTCAGGCTCTGATAGGAATATTTGCTCATCATTCCAAAGGGTGCCTGGTGCCACAGACAGCTCTGAAGTGACCCAACCCCATCCCTGAAAGGTCCATTTTTAATGGGATTTTAGAGGTGATATTAACAACAGGCTTGGGGCAACGAAGGACAAAGATTCTGGGATAAAATGCGCTTTCTTCAGGTTTGATTAATGTGTTTTGGCTCCATGAATCCTCCCATAGCAGAAACTCTTCCCAACACACTCCTGAAGGGGAGCTGTGACAGGGAGGAAACTGTCCTAGGTTACATGGAAGGTGTAACCAAAAGTCTGTATTCTATTACCATCTCCATAAGCTGTTAAAACAGGTGGGGCAGTGTTCTTTGTGTTCAGCATGACCCAGTCCTGATAACACCATCGGGGCTATCTCTGCTCATGGCCATCAATGTCCCCAGGAGTGACCCAGCCCTGCTAACACCATCGGGGCTATCTCTGCTCATGGCCATCAAGGGTTCTGGGAGTGACTCACAGATTCCATCAGCCATTGTGAGATGCCCTGCCCAGAGAGGAGGAACTGAACATTCCTACCTGCACATAAACTGAGACCCTGGAACACCGGGCTACCTTTTCCATTGGATCCCCAGAGGAGAAGAGCTCGAGAGCCACCACTGGACCTCCAGAGACTGACGAGACCTTTCCACAAGATCACCACTTCAACAAGAGCACATCCATCACTCCAACGGGACTGCAGCCACCATTTTTAACTGGACTGCTCCCACCACCCTAACAGGGTGCAGCTTGTATTCTGACTTTGCCTATCTAAACCGTTGTTTCTGTATTATTGCCTTGCTCTAAATATTAGTGTAGAACAGTTATTCCTTCTCTCATATCTTTGAAAGCCCTTGATTCCAAAGTTATAATAATTCGGAGGGATAATCACACTATCCATTATAAGGGGGGCTCCCAACTTCCTTAGCAAGACACCTGTCTTTCAAACCAAGACAGAAACCCATCCTGCCCCACAGCATTGGGGGAAAGTTTTCCTGGTCCCTGGACTGTGCACATCCATCACCCTCTGCCCTCTGTGCTGCTGCCACTACAAGGAGCCACACGCCAGCTCCTCAGGGGATTTGGGATTTTTCTCAAAGGGCACTTGGCACAAGGCTGGTCTTGAAGGCCAAGTGTGCTCAAATTTCTGCTGAATTACTGCTGGATTTGGGGTGGGGGGAAGCCTGGGGCTCTCTAATCCAGCCTGCTCAAAACAGGATGAACTTGAAATTGGTGCATTTGGCAGCTCACGGTTTTTAACCAGTTTAGCTTTGAGTATTTTCAAGGATGGAGGTTCTCCCAGTGCTTTTTGTGTTTGATCACTGCCAAAACCCCCTCGTGCAGCATTTATTCAGAATTCAACTCCTCTGATAGGAAATGGGACTTGCTTGGGCATTTTCCTTCACTTCGAGCAACCTCTAAAACATCAATAAGGCTTCAAAGCAAAGAAATCACCAACCATTTTTATTATTAAGGCTCTTCTGAAAACAAAAAAAAAAAGAAAATACGTAAAGCAGACAACAACAGAAGTATTTAAACGCAAATCTTGTCTTGCTCATCTTCCCCTTTCAGAAGAGCAAGTCATTGACTCCTGGTTAGGATTCAGTCAATTCACCCATCACATAAATTCTCATTTTTGCGTGTTATTGAAGGAATCTCAAGAGACTTTGCCTTGGAAGTCAACATAGTCAGAAAAACTTCCCCATTAATAAAAATTTGAAGAGTACTTGAGAGAAAGTGTTAATTTTATATGAAAACTGAGAACCTAGTGATGAAGCACACTCAAGAAAAAAAGATCTGTATATCTCAATTTTTAATGTTCTGACTTGGTTTGCATTAGAAACTTGTTGAAAACAAAGACAATGAGAATAAATTAATGCTACCTCTGACCATTTAGTTCTGTATTTGGGAAGGAAACTCCTTTTTGTACTAACATATTTTGTCTGTCTGCAGAACTATGTGGAAGTCTTCTATCTTGATAAATTTCAGGGATGTGCTTTAAGATGACTTTTGGGTTTACAGCAGAATTTTTAAAGATAGCTCAGGATGAACAAGTGTATTTATTATGAATGGTTCTCCTGCAGTTGCTCATCTACCCTCATCTTTAGCAGATTTGTCTGAAGTCACTGTAGGGAATATCTATTACAAAACTGCCTGTAACTTTAAAAACATTTATTATGGCAACAGCTCTTGAAGACAGAAGGGAGGTTTTTTCAGGAAGATAGTGATTGAGAGGTGAATAAAAAGCAGGATTCCCCTGTCCTGGGTTAACATCCTGATGGCAAGAACATTTTCCTCTTTGTGTCAGAGAGGAGAAGTCTCTGCCCTCTGTTGTGTCCGTGTGTGCTGAGGACAATTAAGGATTAAAGGTTTCTGCTTTGGGACACAGTGCTATCAGTCATTTATGGCAGCAAATCGAAGTATCATTCTTCTTGTGTTTATTAAAGAGCTGGTGGCATATTTTGGTTGTTTTTTACAGGAGTATTCTTCCCCTCAATCTGCAAATTCAGATTTGGGTTTCTCTGCATTAAGTAGTATATACATATTCATCTCCACACCCTGTCTGCATCTTCTGCTGTGGCATGTGTGTTTAACTTACATGGCAGTTGTGCATCGCCCCTTTTTCAGTTAAATGGCAGTGAAATTCTCATTAGTCTATAGGTTATAAGGTTTTAAAATGTCAAGAAAGCAAGATGGAGCTGGTAATTGATTAACCTGAGGTGGTACAAGGCTGCACCCTCAAACACTCAATGTTTAGTGGATTTAAAGATGTATTGAGTTGTCTAGTGACTAAGGATAGAATTAAATCCAAAATTTCCCTCACAGTTAATTGTCACTTTGAAGTTTTTCCTTTAGAGAAGAATATTATTTGAAGATCAACTACAAACACACTAAATATGTTGGCTGTATAACTATTGCTGCTAATCTGTCAATAATATTTTAAACAAGCAAACAATTCAATGTTTTTTTGCTTATCAGTTCACCTGCCTAGGCAATAAACATAAAATCTGTAGCCTAGAAAAAGATATGTTATGTAAAAATCAGCTGCATTGTAGATAAGCATAAATGAAAGGAACAGTAGCACAAGTTTTTCCCAACCCACTCAGAGTTTAGTAACATATGTTAGGCAGGGAATATGGACATATGTCAGGAAAAGGGAGCAAAACCAAAGTCCTGGAGATCCTGGTTCTACTCCATGTTCTGTGCTGATTTCCCAAAGGGAAGGATGGGAGGAGCAGCAGAACCACGGCCTGAGGCCTTCTGTGGTGCCCCAGAGATCAGGCAAAAAGACAAGGAGACTGGATCAGCTGAAAGCACCAATTTACTGCTAAGCTGAAATGTTTAGATGCACTCAAAAGGATGGACTATGGCTGGGTTTTTTCCCCAGTATTGGAGAATTGCCAAAATGAACAGAAATTTATCAGGAATAATGTGAGGTCTGTTGGGTAATATTTTACATAGATGCAAAACCTAATAACGACACCACTGGTGTTGATCTAATTAAAAGCTGATGTTACTCTGATGATCTTTAATATATTCTATTACACATATTTCATGCAGATAAAACTTGTACTCTCTGATTTTGTCATTTTTGACTAAGAATACAGACACCCCTGGACATGCACAGGAAAGAGATGCAGGAGAACACCTGAAAATCACGAGTGTGAAAACTATTTTAGAAATATCAGAAATGCTTGCATTGTGGGAAAGGGAAGACACCCAGTCAAACAAGAATTGTTTGTATAAAAGCTCATGAACACAGCACCCTTCTTTTCTTTTCATGACCACCACCGTGGGTGCAATTTTGCAAGTGGAAAAAGGCAAAGGGAAGATTCTCTGATCATCTAATTCTGGCATCCTTTATCTGCCTGTGTTTTGAAATTAGACAATCACATCTTGCTTTTCTTCTTGCAGGAGCTCTACATCATTCCTGGCCTCAGATGGACAGCACTCCTTAAAAGAATTCATTCTTCATCTTCCTCCCTCTACCCTGAGTGATGGTCCTGCCTGAGTGATGGTCCTGCCTTCTGTACCTGTGGTTCAAAATAATCAACTTTCTTCTGGATTTAATTGTCAGTCTCATTAATACAGTGCTCTGTCTTCAAAATATAAATGTAGTTAATTTTCACAACACCTCCTTGAGGTGAGCACAGGCTCCCTTAATTACTGGGCATGTTTTGATGAGAAAATGAAACACAAGAAGATGAATCTACTAAATGTATCTACTGACTGTGCCATCCTCATTTTAGGACTTGTAATAAAAAGGAGGTCGGAATAAAAGTCATGGTCTCACCTGACCTTAACCTTTATATAATCGTAGAAACATTAAAGTTGTAACTCTCAGGTCATCAAGTCTAATCATTGACCCAGCACCACCACCAGCTTTACCACTAAAATATCTGCTATATCAACTGCAATATTCACACATTTTTTGAACACTTCCAGGGCTGGTGACTCCAACGCTTGACAACCCTTTCTGTGAAGAAATTTTCCTTAATATCAAATCTAACTCTCCCCTGGCACGATTTGAGAGCATTTCCTCTCATCCTGCCACTTGTCCCCTTGGAGAAGAGACTGAATCTAGCTCTCTACAACCTTGCAGGTAGTTGTAGAGGGTGAGTATGTCCTCCTTGAGCCTCCTTTTCCCCAGGCTGAGCTTCCCCAGCTCCCTCAGCCACTCCTCGTGCTCCAGACCTTTCCCCAGCTCTGTTGCCCTTTATGTCTTTCATGTAGTGAGGGGAAAAGCCTGAGGCTGGCCATTAAATCCTACCTGGATATCTTTATATTGAAAATTGATTTCAGACAGATGCAAAATTGTTTTTGAGGTAGCATGACACAGGTCAGGTGCAATCTGGACTGTGCAAAGTGAGGGTCAACTTCTTCTCCAAGAACAAGAGACAGGACAAGAGGAAATGGCTTAAAGCTGTGCCAGGAGAGGTTCAGGCTGGGCATCAGGAAGAATTTCTTCATGGAAAGAAGAAATTGGTTAAGTTAAGCTTTGGAAGGGGCTGCCCAGGGACGTTTGGAGTCCCCATCCCTGGAGGTGCCCAAGGAACGCCTGGATGTGACACTCAGTGCTCCGGGCTGGTGACAAGGTGGGGATTGGTCACAGGTTGGACTCGATGACCTTGGAGGGCTTTTCCCATCTAAGTAAATCTGTGATTCCGTGTAGAAAGAAACAAGTTTGCACCTGCCTGCCGTGGCCCATGATTTCAAAGACCCTGTTGGACTGGTAGCTGCAGAATGAAATGCTTATTTCATTCCTCTGGTGGCCACAGAATTTCTTATTTCATTCCTCTGAAGATGCTGTGGGTACAGAGGAACTCAGAGCTGCAGCTCAAAAGGAGCAGGTGGGCAATGCCAGATGGGACCTGAGCAAATAAAAAAGGTTCAAAGAGTGGCTGGCAGTGATTTATTCCTGCCTCCCAGCCTGGTGCATGCTGTGAACACGATGTGAGCGGGGTCTGAGCAGGTCCTGTTCCCTGTTGTGGCAGGACGTCCCTCCCGCCCCCCAACTTCTCTCTCCATGGCTGATGCACAGATAACTCAGATTGAGTTAAAAGCTCAGCAAGAAGTTATCTCTTGGTGCCCAAAAGTCTGAAATCTCCAACCTTGAATCAACATCTTGGTATGGAGAGAGGATGTGGAGAGAGATGAAAGAAATGAGTACACCAAAAGATACACTTTTACACTATAAAAGACGCACGAAATATCACAGAAGCAGAAGCTTTTCTACACGGACACTGGAGCGTGAAAAAGCCTCTCCCCAGAGTCTAGACACAGCTCTGTGGTAACTTCCTGAGGATTGAGTGAGGATTCTGATGTGTATTCCATCACCAAATTGGGGTTTGGTAAGATACATTGGTTTCCTAAATTGTATTTTCTTTGCTAGCAATAACAATAATAATAGGTGCCTTTATTGTGCATGACATTTTTAGCTACTCGTAGTTTTGCATTTGTTCTGTGCAGTATGTAGTTTTGTCCCAAGTCTAATGTCTGTTATTTACTGTGTCTAATAAATGATAATTTATGTCATATTAGACCTAATTGGCCATTATTAAAGAACTTACAAACGAGAGCAGGTCTTGGGGTGCTGCCACCCCAACAAGAGCTCCTGCTGCTGCCAAAGGCCTGGGCACAGGCAGAGATTTAGCTAAGCTCCTGTCTCCATTCCTAACACCTGTGTGCCTCGGTGCACACTGACCTGTGCTGCTCCTGCCCTGCCTCCAGCTGCAGGCAATGAAACCCAGCCAAAGCAAACCTCAGACACACAAATGTGTCTGCTCAGTTTTCCACTAAGGGAAATGTAAATCCTGCTCAACTCACCCAGGAGACACAGAACTCTGAAGCATGAATATTCAATATTATCTTTATCTTAATGCTCAACAAAGTACCCTGAACATTTTGAGGGCAATGCAGGCATATTTTGTTCCATCTCTAATCCAAAGAACTTAACTGGTAGCTGAGGTTAATTTAAAAATGCAGATTGAAGTAATTATTCAGTCTTAGATTCAATATTGATTAGGCAATGCTAAGCTTAAACAGAGATTTGTTAAGTGTCGTAAGCACAACGTAAAACAATTATTAAAGTGACCTTTTCTTCTCATTCAGTCTCAGCTTGACGATCCCAAATGAATGGGCGAAGGGTTTAAGTGGTGGATTGAGTTTGTGTGGCAAGGTTTTGGTAGAGGAGAGGCAGCAACTCCACCAACTGAGCTGCAGGACTAAACACCTTCTCAGTGTAGGGTGGGCTTTCCTCCCCTTGAATAATTTGTATGACTTTTCTGCATGCTAAAATGTGAATTCCTGACTGGAAGTAGCATTCCAGTCATGGCAATGTGTTTGTCAAAGGTAATAGCAACTCTTTGGTATAGTCAGTATTGGTTCCAATATATCTTTATATCTGTGCTTTCTTCTCTACAATCTGTGCCTCCACCTCAATCACAAGGAAGGCCTAAAATCAGAAATGTGTGGGTAGCACAGGTTGTTTACCTGGTTTTTGCTGACAGACAGACCTGCTCATTTTTTGCTCCTATTGAGGCTGGTGTATGAAGAAGAACAGGTTTTCCATTTTCTCCCAGTTCAAAATGTGGTTGTCTTTAACCTCTGCTGTATTATCGTGCTCCCTGCTCCTTTCCGAGCAGGAATTACACCTTGCTGATCAGGAACGCTGCTGACTTGATGTGCAGTGGGGCTGCCCTGGGGACAGACAGAAGAGGACACAGGATGAGGGCAAGGCACTCAATGCTGGGACTTGCCCAGGGGGGTAAATGTGGGGCTGAGTGACTCCGTGGAGATGCTCCAGTTGTTGGGCAGCTGAAGGATAAAAGAAGGAAGGATTGGACTCAAGGCCAGGATGGATGAGGCTTGGAGCTCTCACCAAAACCGTGGGAAAAACAAAAACCCTCCAACAACATTTTTAATGTTAGAGAGTCAAGACATTACTTTATTATCTGGCCAGGATGGTGTTCTGGCCAGGGTGTGCTACAGAAATCATCTCATCCACACACAGCCTGGGTGTGCAGAGAGAATCATTCCATGGCACACGAGTTTTATAGGATTTTCGTTCAAATTTTATACAGTCAAAGCCCATAGAGATGCATTGTTTCAAAGTTCATTGGTCTAGAGTTGAGCAACCCCCAGTGTTCAATTTCCCATTGGATCTGAATCCCCTCACCTCCGATGTGAATTAGATCTTCATTTTTCAATTTTGTTATCAGTTCTTTTCTGGTGAGATGTCTTCAGCTCTGTCAGAGGTGCTCTGGGGTGGATGGTTGGAGATGGCCACCGATGTTCTGTTCATGTTCCATTGATGGCTTTATCTCTCTGGGTATCTTTTGGGCTGCTCCACTCTGTTGATGTGTTGAGTTCATCAGACCTCACCTGGCAGAACAATGTCCTGAAAAGAAACTTAAAATTCCTTTTCCCGGGGTACAGACAAACAAAGCCTTTGACTAAAGTTATACAAAATTTTTAAACTGGTATATTTTCCAGCAGAGCAACCTGATCGAGTGGAAGGTGTCCCTGCCCATGGCAGGGGGTGGAACGAGATGATCTTTAAGGTCCTTTTGAACACAAACCATTCTAGGATTCCACAGTCCCTCTGCTGAGGTCTGGTGAGGGTGCAGAGATGATTCCAGATGAAGCTGGAAGTGAAGAGAGTGCCAGGCTATGCTGTCCTGCCGTTGTTATGCCTGCCCTGGGGGTGGTGGTGTCCCCCTGAACATCCAGCTGGCTCTCTCCAGGCTTGACCCAAAGAGCAAATCAACACAGAAACACCGGAAAGGACTGCAGAGCTCAGCCTCAGCTCTGGGAATTCAAACCCTTCACCTGACAGTGCCACTACATGTCTGCTAATGTGCTAATGGACACCCTTACCCACGGTGGCTCCCACAATTGTTTTTGGAGGTCTAGTGGCATCAGAGCTAGAGCGACCAGCAGCTTTCTCAAAGTCACAGAAATTCAACCTAAACCCAAAAAAATGCCTTGAGAGGTCAGTGCAAGAAAGCAGCACCTCCACAGCTGGGATGACGGTGGAGTCCAGGCCACACCTAATTCATTGCAGGATCAGTGATGCTCCTAAGGTAACCTTAGAGCCACTGAGAGGCGAGATGGGAATTCTGAAAGGTCTCCAAGAGAGGTATGATAAAGATCCATCAGCAAAGTGCCTTTCTGAAATGGTTTTTCCAGCTTTCAAAGGAGCTCAGAGTTCGAGCAAACCCAGGTTCCTCCTTTACAAGGGGCCACCCTGCTTCTATGTCTGGATCATGTTCTTCCACCAACAAAACAAACACATAATTTATTTGTACAAACCTTGTACAGTCATCCAAGTTTCCCCATTTAATAGCAGAGTTTACTGAGAAAAAGATATTTCTTGGTTTTAGAAACCTTAATTCAGGGTCAGTGAGGAAACTCTTACCTAAACATGGAGTTTTAACAGCAAACGAGACATGTTATATTTGTGTCTCTGCTCCTATAATTAAAAAAAAAAAAAAAGTATAATGAGACGCTAAGCAAATTATTCTTGGTGCTGACTAAAACAATTAACAATTATTATTTATAACAGAAATAGTCTAGAGTGAATTATGTTTAGTTTTCAGCTCTGTCCCCAGCATTTGCATTTCACTGCTCTACTGGTATGTTTTGGCACCTACCTTATTTTTGTCAGAGAAAACAGTTATTTCTGACATTATTTCAGTGCCTTCAGGGCAGAATGCTGGAACTAAACAACTGGTTCCCTCCATGACATTTTCCAAGCCCGTATCAAGTTTCTTTGCTGTTATCCAGAGAAATCATGGAAGCAGGGCCAGCGGAAGGAACGCCCTGGTAGGGGTCACTTTGAGCTGAAAGCTGTGTCATGCTGTGTGCCCACAATTACCTCCATATTTACAGATTTCTCTGTGTCCAAAAATGGAGATCTGAACACGTACTCTTGCTTCTTTCAAGAGTGAACAGTTTTTATATTAACCAGAGACACCATGACCAAATTTATTTCCAGCAACCCCTAAACAAAGAAAAATTGTTTCTTCTGCCAGATGTCTTCTGTCTGCACCACAGACCTTTCTCCACTGCTTGTAGGCCTTCAAGTTTTTTTTTTTTTTCAGGTGAAGAAAATCAATTAATCTCTGGAGACATTTGCAGCGTGATGGAGGGACAGACACATTAAGCAAAGCTCTGAGAGAACTACTGCTTGGGGTGCGAATTTGACATCTTACATCCCCAGTGCATGTCCTTGATTCCTGTCAATGAGCATCTCTGCTAATTGAAAGCTTCCTCAGAAAACGATCTTCAGCCTGAGGTTTCCAAGATTGTCCCAGTTCAAGGTTTCATTTCTGCTTGACACTTGCATCTTTGCTTTTCCTCTGCAGAAGTAATCCAAACTTGTTAATTCCTTTTAGATACAGAAAAGGAACAAACCCCTTTATTATTATTTTCTAAGATAAAGCTTAATTTACCGACTAAATCCCAAGCATCAACAACCTCCTTACACTTGCAAGCATCAGGTGAACTGCAGATTTTTCTTTATTTTCCTCTGTTTGTTTAGTCTTGCCCATCCTTGAGATGAGTCACTCCTAATGGTAAATATAAATACGATGGGAATCTTGAAGCTACCTTTCCTTTCTCTGCAGTTCCCAGATTCGTGCCCTTAATCGAAGCAATAATTTGAACAAATCAAGAAAATGGGGCTGAAAATAGTCACAGTGTCGATGCTGGCTGAAAAGAAAAGTCTTTATCCCTCATTTGAAGGTGTTGATTCCCAGAGATATTGAACTCCCTCAACCTTCCTTAACCCCACGGAGAATCGATGGAACTTTGCTCCCACGTGGGCAGGCAGCATCAATTGCTGCTCATTGGCACTGGGATGCTCGTGGGAGGAGTGAGGGTGGAAGGGCTGAGGGGTTGATTTCTCCCCTGAGCTCCAGTGCATTTTTCACTGCAGATAAATTTGCCAATTACCACTTGGATATCTCGTAATGTTTTCTCTCCGCTCGAGGCAATCAGTGGACAGAACAGAGAGAGCTGAGCAGAGCATTTGTCCTGATAACTCTCGATGTGCCAGCATTCAATTTCTGAAAAATGTCTTTCCAATTACTTTAATCTGTTTTAATTTGTTTCAACAAAGCGAGGAGAGTTAATGTTTATAATATTGTAGATGGCCATGTACAACACATATATCTCTAATTCTTGAATATTTTATATATATTCAGTGGATCTTGAGCACAGGAATTGAGAATGTATGTCGTATTCTGGCAACATGTAGATCAGTATATAACATTTTATCTGGACTAGTTTCCCTCATATTCTGATGACAGTCAAACTATTTTACTAATTTATTTTAATTTGTCATTATGTTGGTTGATATTCACATAACAGAGCTCTTCATCTCACATCAGTACTGTGTATTTTTCAAACGTTATTTCTCTGAGCAATACCAGATGAAGAAGCTTCTTTTCGCTTTATCTCTGTGAAGTTTATGCAGCCTGGTTTTCCTATTTGTAATGATGGATCCCAGCACTGCTGAACAGACTTCAATCTTGGTTTCATTATCCCTCAATCCCAAATGTTGGGCGTCTTACCAAAGTTTTGACTTTTGCTGTGGAGCTCCAATATTAGGCAATTAATCTGTGGTCTCAGAATATTGTAAAATAAATAACAATAAATCTCCCTGGAGCATGACTTTTTAAGACTTAAGAAACTTTTAAGACCAAGGGTCCATTCCCACAAAAATAAAAAAAGGTATTGTATAAATAGTAAATATTTATTAAGTTAATAAAGATTAATAATTAGCATTACAAATTGCAGCAAAAATATAAATGTCACTAATAATATAATATTTTAATTATAAAATAATAGTGTATTGACACTATAAGATAGTATATTAACAGTAATTGGACTAGTAAATAAGTATTGATTTATCAATACAGAGATAAGTTATGGGAGGCTTGCTGTGGTAACTCATCTTTCTGATCTGTGGGCTGTGATTCATTTCCTCAAACTCTTCGTGTCTGTGATGTGTTCGGATGTGCCTGAGCTCGGTTGTCATCGCACAGTGGAGAGAAATGGACACTTCCAGGACATAATTCATTTCTGCCCAAGGCAGGATTTACCACTATAAGATTAAGTCTTTCCCAATGGTTAGAATGTCCAGATCTGAGGCTCAAATCCTGACATTTTCAGTTAGGATTTATCAGGCCTATGGCAGTCTCCTGGAAGACACAAACCAAATCAATTCCACATTGTCTGTCTGTACAATAAATCTGCAAAACATTTTCCTTGTGGAAGCTTTTCCAAGCATTTCAATAGATGATCTTTTCCCTGTGATTGATGTGAGTCGTAAACTACATGAACATGCTCAGAATTGCTTAATGCAAATCAACTCCTAAACTGTTTTCGCAGGATGATTTTGTCTATTCCTTGCCAGAGAAGCTGTGCATTGAGCTCGAGAAGTGCAGGGCTTAACTCACTGTTGTCAAGCAATAACTCTCCAAAATGCTGCAAACAGTTGACATCTGTCCCATTTATCACCATGTTTTCAAAGCACCTGGGATCGTGGGGCTTTGATTCTGAGGAGGGAGTGGATGTGTTCATGTTCATGTTTGGAAGAGGGAAGCAATTGGTTATCCATTAATGAAAACATCAATCGCTCTTGGCAGATTCTTAGCAGTCAAATGCTCCCTCAGTTCGTCTGGAAAGACAAACCAAGCCATGCTGAGGTCTTGCAGATCCATTTGTATTAATCCCATGGTTTCCTGGATATAACTGGAAATTAATCCAATGGGAAATGCAGCTAGTTATTTGAATAATGCATAGTTGTTTGAACTGTATGCCACTGTTAGCTCTCGTGAGCTGAATAAGCACAATGAGAAGGATTTGGCCTCTAAGGGTTTTAAGAAGGAGGCACAGCACTGTCTCTCCATAAATCTAACCTTATCACTGTGGTTTGCTGTAACAACTTCATTTTCCAGGAATATGAAGTTTAAAATATTCCAAGAAGCACAAAAATTCCCCAAAGCATGAAGTCACATAGCATCATTTCCCACAGGACTCACCACAGGGGATATGGAAATGCAATGGCTTCAGCTTGGAACTGAGTGTGTGTCCTGCAAGCAGCAGACAAAAAATGCAACAGAAGCCTCTGCACATCACATCTGAAGCTGAAACTGCATCCAAGTTTCTCAGTTTCGTAACCACACACTTCCATTCTGAGGTAAAGAAAATCTTCCTTTATTTCTGCTCTAATTTTTTTCTTGGCTTGAAGGTATAAAAACCCTTCTATTGTATAGATTCTCCACTGTCACACGTCAAAGTTCCTGTGTGGAGTGAATTTTTAACTCCCTAGCAGCGGCTGCATCAACCTTGAATATACTTTTTTTGTTGGTGTCATGCCTTTCTATTGCTTGCTTTTTATGATCTGCCAAAAATAAAAAGAAGAAAATATCACATTCTTTGAGGGTGGTGAGGCACTGGCACAGGTTTCCCAGAGAGGCTGTGGTTTCCGCACCCTTTAGAAGTGTCCAAGGCCAGGCTGGATAGGATTTGGAGCAACCTGGGATAGTGGAAGGTGTCCCTGCCCATGGCAGGGTTTTAGAACTGGATGGTCTTTGACACTCCTCCCAACCCAAACCATTCTATGATTCTTTGAAAAAAGGAAATATAGATCGCAATTATATCTCTTGGGCTTCATCTTGAGAGACTCTGGCAAAAAAACCCAACAAAAACGGCACTCAAACCCTGTGCTAAATTAGTTTCTCTGACACAGCAAAGGAGAAGTTTGACTGTTGAAAAGGGTAAGGAGCTTAAGTCTGCAAGGTTTGGTCATTTGCACAATGAAAATATGTATGAGAGGGCAAAGGTTTAAGGCAAGAAATACTGGAAATAATTCAGCATTGACCTGGTGACACCCTCTGTTATGTCTCCACAGTTGAGTCTCAGAGCATTGTAGGGGAAAAAGGCTGCCTAAGGCAATGAGACCTGACAATTCATTAGGTATTCTTATTTTTTATCCCTCACTTAAATCTACAGCAGATCCACGTTGTTAAATACTGCTGCAGATCTGGCCTTACAAACATTTAGGATTCATTTTCAAGGTTCATAAAATGCTGTCTTTGATAGCACCAATATGTTGGATTTTCTTCCTTGAATAGAATGTAAATGGGATAACCTTTCCCTACTCTTTAAAAGGAAAAAAAAAAAAAAAAAAAAGAGGCAGTTCGAATAAGCAGTTTCACATTCTCTTTGTTATAACCCATCCTGCTACACTCCAAAATGTGGTTGCATTGGGAGTGAGGAGGAAAAAAACTTCCTCCCCTCCAGAGCCGCTGCCCCTGCTCCTCTGGGTGCTGTGAATTCTTTCCTAATATCTCATTTAAGCCTCTCCAACCTGAGACCACTTCTTCTGGTTCTTGTCTGCTCCTGTGTTTTTTCCCTGTGTATACTTAAGTCTGGGTTTGAAACTTCTCGTTTGGGCTCCTGACTTTGTAAAAACAAGTTATGTTTTTGTGTTATCCCTTGTGAAGGGTGATTGATAGCAGAAGGGTCATATTTATTACTTCATTGCTACTTTCCATAAATCTTAGAGGTGATATTAATATAATAATGTTAAACAGGCAATGAATTGACTTTGACTGGAAAAAGAATAATTGTGAGATCATAACCAAAAATAGCTATGTTTTTAGAGCACGTTCATAACAATCATGTTTCCCTTTTAGCATGATGCATAATCCCATTATATTAAACAAATCGCAAAAAAAATCATAAAAATAGAAGGTAGAAGACATAATTATGGACTCCATTTGGCCTGAAGGAATAAAACTCTGTTTCAGCCAAAGAAGATAGCATCAAATTTTTATTCCTTGCATTTCATTACTTATGACTCATCTCTGGCCAATGCAATTATCATTGTAAATACTGCAACTGTTTTCAAAACTTGCTTCACATCACTTTAGACAACTTCCCCAGTACTATTTACTGAAATCAAACAAGTAGTAAATTAAAACAAGATGCTCTACCAATGCATTGAGAAAGTTAGGATCGAGAACTGTCCAGAAAAATAAAATAAGGAAAAGCTAAAATAAAGGAGAAAGTCCTGGAATCTGTCTTAAAAAACAGGTGAGCACAACAGAATGTACTCTTCCTGCACAGTAGGCTGTGGGGAGCATATTGTTCGTTTTTAGGAAGAAGGAAATGAAAATACAATAGACTGAAAATGAATTCTGTAGCAAGTCATAGGATTTGAATTGTTGGACAATTGTTAAAAACCTGCTATTTTAGCTTGGTTTGACGTATTTTGTAGCATCTGTAAAGCTACAGCTCTCGAGCTGTCATTGCAATTTTGGGACTCTTTGCCTTGGTGAGTGAAGGTGGAGGTGGCGGCACATGGAAGGAGGAGCTTTGGCAGCAGCACTCCTGAAGTTTTCATCACAGTAAATGTCCTAATCTTCCACTTCTTGCCAATTCTTAGGACACAGGCAACCCTTTTCCAGCTGTTTGGGTGGGAAGGGAAGGACATTGGGCTGCCATTAACCAAATCTCAGCTTCTCCAGCTTCTCAGTGCTGGAGTTCTGAGAGAGAGACCTGCAGCTCATGTCAGGACTGCTCTGCTTTCTGCTGCTCAAAGCTCTTTTCTACAGAAACCTGTCAGCAAGTTCTTCAAAGGTGAAGATACCAACTGTATGATTATAATTTGGTTTCTTCTATGTGATCCATTTGGGCTTTTTTTGCTTTTCCACCTCCTATTTTTTTATCCAACTCAGAGCTCAATGTATAAAATATTTTCCTCTTGTCTGTGTGAAGAATTACTGGGTTTTATTTTAGCTTTTGCTCCAAAAGCTCTGTTTCCCAGAGTAAAAACCCAGAGCAGTTAGCCACAATTAATATATGTAAAAAAGGTATGAATTAGTTGATTGCACAGGAAACAAGGCTCTGGTTCAGTGATCTGCATCCTACGAATTCAGCGAAGAGTTCAAGTTCTCAGAAGGAGCAGCATCTTCATGCAAAACCAATAGAGAGCCTCTGGTGATGACATAATTCAAGCTGTTGTTGAGCCCTAGAATCCTCTAGGAACTTGTGCAAATTGTGCACAGAAATTTTTTATTTGGATGCAGTTTTGAAGCCTTTTGAGGGATGGTGCAGGGATGCTTGAGCGAGGTCCAGGCTTTCCCAGGATGTAGGCAGGATTACACCTGGATTTGTTTTTTCATCTTCTTTTATCCATCAGATTTTTTTTCTTGCTGCAAAATAAGCTCTGCAGGATGTGGATTTACAGCTCCTTAGATCCCTTTGCACTTCTTTGGATCCCTTTGCAGCTGGCGTAGTCCTTAGGAAAACTCAAACCGAATTTGTCCATCTTGCAGAGCCTGGTTACCAAATTATGTCCCACTTCTTTTAATTAAAAACTATGCATGAGAACAGATATTGCAAGTAACTAACAGGTGAAAAATTCATACCTAATTGCTTTGTAGTAACGCATTTCTCTGACTCCATCCCATCTCATGATATTTATTTGAAACGGTATTTTGTGTGGCTGTTGAGATTTGGAAGCACTTCATGACATTTGCACCCTTGCTGTGAAATGGAAAACATTTTAGATGCATTGTAAACAGGAGAAAAAGCCTTAGTGGGTCCCACTCTGACATGCTGTGAGTTTTATAATAATTAATTAACTGGATGAGCTCATAAATGTTACAAATAATTGTGCCAAATGTGACAATGGCTCTGTTTTCCCTTGGGTGTATTACCTGATTAACATCGATTTACTATCTGGGGCCCTGTTGGATCAAATAAAGTTCTCAGAAACACATCGCATTTCAAGCAACTGCACTAACCCCCACATGCTCAAAAAAAAAAAAAAAAAAAGAAAAAAAAAGAAAAAAATAGTCATGAGTCATGTCTTTTATTCATTACCATGAAAAGTTACAAACCAGGATTCTCAGAAAGCCAAATGACATTTTGAGAGAAAATGAAAAATCTCATCCAAATCTCTTCTGGGGAGCAGTTTTGATAGCTCTGCATGCTACCCCACACTGACTTTTTGCTCCACTTGGCACCATGAAGAAATTAAATATATTATTTACCCAACTTGTACAAGACAGCACTGCTGCAGAAAGAGCTGCAAAGGGATAAATAGCAAAGTTAGCAGCACAAAACTGGCAAAGAGGGAAATCTGATTGTTTATGCAAATCGATGGCCTTCTAAATGACACAAATCACCATGGAAGGAACGTTTCTTAGTTGAAAGAAAACAAGAACAGATTTAAAAATCCTGTTTTTCAAAAATGATTTTCCACACAGTTGAATTGCTGTAGAAGCCAGGAGCTTCTTGGGAAGGTCCACAAACATTAATAAATACAATTTCAGTGATAACAGCTCTAAGTGCTTTCGTTTGGCAGTGATCACAGATAACGAATTCCCTCTGGGAGTGAAGTTTAAATAAGATCAAAGAGGCAAGCTCTGCTGGGGAGATGTGTGACACAGCAAGAGCAGTGTTAGTCCTCAGCTCCTGACGCTCCTCTTTGCCTGTCAATTCTTGGAGGTTTGGGATTGACAAGTGGGTGGTTGTTGGGATTAAACCTGGTGTAAATCTCCTCCACGTTTGCACCAGTTCTGTCCTGCTCAGAGTAAATCCCTCGTCCTCCTGCAGTGCAGAGCTGTGACTCTGTTAGCTCATCTCTCCTGAAATATTCTGCTTTTCTCTTGGAAGCTGCTGGGTTTGGCTTCCTCTGTTTTTTCAAAATATCCTTTTTGTGCTGTGAGCTCTTGGAACCCTTCCAAAGAACAGATCCCCAGTGAAAAACAAGCAAACAAACAAACAAACTGTTGTTCTGCTAATTAATATATCAAAATTTAAAGTTTGGTGTTTCTGCCCAAGGCACTAATAGGTTATTGTGTGCTCTTGCCTCTGAAATCAGAAAGAAGCATCTCCACTTCCAATATATTGGTGAGAGTTTATTTAAACCAAGTTATTCACAAAGGCTTTATGATGTGGTGGATAGCAGACAGGCTATGGTCTACTGATTTTTATTTTCTTTTTAAATTTTAATAAGGAAAAATTAAATCCTATAGGTCAGAAAAGAATTAGTAATATCCTTTTCCCTCTATGGAACTCTACATTATCTGAATGCATTTTCATTCTGGGAACAAGCTAATCTACTTTTAATTAATTTTTTTCCCCCAGAAACATGGATATGTTGAAAGAAATCTGTGCCCAAAGTCTTAAGTTTGGGTGACTCATGTTAGCTACCAAAATATCTGTACTTTATTGTGGCTTTAATAACCAATAATCCTGGTTTAGCATTCAAATTTAATTCATGTATTTGCTAGGCTGAGGGCCCTTCTGTTTGACACTAAGTTAAAAATCAAATTTCCATAATGCTTAAACACCTATATTAAGAAGCTTAGCTGAAGTTTATATAACCTTTAGTTTGCTAGTGTCTTAAAAATCTGTTTAAAGGAAGTCTTTTGGATTATCTCTTGATTATAATATATTTAGTGATTTTTTTGCTGTTTTTTTCTTTCTCTCTACATTTTAAAGCTGCAGATAAAAGCAGAATATTGCTTTTTTATATCCTGCTTTAAAACAAGCAGAGGGCAATTGGTGAATTCTCTAAAACTGCCTTGCAAAGAAGCAGAGTGCAAAATGTTACGGTAAATTTCCTTAGCTACTAAGAAGGATAAAACACTACCTTCACATTTTCTACGGAGGTTTTTGGCAATAAGTAGTAGAAGACTAAAATTTTTAGTGCTTTGGGCTTCAGTGCTGATCAGCCACTGTAATGGCAGCAGATAATAATTAGGGAAAGGTTGATGGGCAGCTGATTGTCTTGATCTGTGCATGCAGAAAAGAGTCTTGAACAGAACCTCTGCCTGCAATTGCGAAATGGCTGTGGAACGCTGTCCTTGCTGCATATTTATGACATTTAGGGAGTGATCTGTGTGCATTTTAAGATAATAACAATGAATGATGCATGAGTGGGACTGGACACCCTGCCCTTAGTGAGATCTGAGCAAAGATCCCTAAACGCAGATCCCAATAAAAGGCAAGTGAATTTTTAAGTGGATTTTAATTTTGAAGTGAATTTTATCCCGGTAAAATTCAGGTGGGTTTTCAGCAGACAGAGAATGTGAGTGCCTCAGCAACAAACTGAACCACAGAATTATAGACTCATTTAGGTTGGAAAAGACTTCCAGGATCATTGAGTCCAACCTATAACCAATCACCACCTTGTCAACTAAACCAGAGCTCTGAGGCCCACATCCAGGTGTTAAAAATAACACTGTTAACCTAAGGATAATAGAGAAAATTAATCTGCTTTTAGGAAGGTGGTGTAAAGCTGGGGAAAAAATGAAAAAGCTCTGTTTCTTAAATAATAGTCTAAAATACAAGTTAGTGCACTTTTCTTTCTCAGTTTTGCATTACTGCTTAGTAACTCTGTATAAATTTCCTTCTAGGCAGTTAGGGAAACGAAGCACAAAGGCAATCATTCTTTTTAAGGAGTCTTTCAAAATTTTAGCAAACTTGGGGTAGGCAGTCTTAAGGCAGAGAAAGGTTCTTCTGTGTGAAATAATGTTTACAAAAATCAAAGCATCTGAAATTGAGGTAGGTATCAGTCTTGAGCCAAACCAAGTCTCATGCTGTATACAATGACCCCCACATAACAGAAATACATTTTATATTTATTGCAAAGCTTTTATGCTGTAAGAAACATTTTTCTTTGGTTTTTTTTTTGTTGTTTTTTTGGTTTTTTTGTTTGTTTGTTTAGGGTTTTTTTGGGGGGGTTCAGTTTTTTGTTGTTGGGGGTTTTTTTGTTTGTTTGTTTGGTTTGTTTGGTTTTTTGGGGGGACAGGGGGGCTGTTTTTGTTGTTTTTCATCTTTTTTTTTCCCTTTTAAAAAAAAATGTGATTTTATGTTAGCAGTAGTGTCAGACTGGCCCATTCTATCACATAGGTTTGACTGCATGGCCCAAACCACACCAAAACCTCCCCATGTAGCACCTAAAAATATCCATCAACACCATTTAGCTTCTTGGGATGTTGTAACTCAACACTGACAATGGATCTTTCTGTCCAGGTGGAGGCGCGTTTTTAAAGGAACAGGGATTATTTCTCCCCCCAGGATATTTTAATTCAGCATAGATTGAATCTGATGATATTATTTGGGGATCAGGTGAGAAGAAATTCCAGAAGGCATGGAAAATTCTTCATTAGCAGAATTGTGTGAGTCATCATCTTGCAAGTGCTTTCTGCATTCCCTTCACTGCAGGATTTTAATTGGCAAAATCCTCCCGTGCCTAATGACTGCAAATACTGCGTGTTATTTCTGTTTTCTCAGCCTCCTGAGCTAAACATATCATCAAGGTCTTAATTACTTCCCATCCAAGCAATATGTGCCATTTATCAGCGTGATTTAAAGCTTTTCTCCTTGAGCCCACCTGCTAATTTTCACTGTTAAATAAACCCCTGACGAGCAGGAAAATGCCAGCTTGTGGCACGGAGAGGGAGATGGTCAAAGGGTTTTGAGTGTTTCGCTTAAAAGTCACTAGGAAAAATGTAAACCAGCCCCTGGCAGCAGCACCTCAGTGTCCCCTGAGATTTATTTGGGATTTTCAGAGATTGCCATACACAGGTGTGCCCACAAGTCTCAGGTCTCAGACTCAGGGCATCGCAATTTCTATTATTTATTTTGCACTCCCAAGTTGTTGAATTCCTCCCCAGAGTCCAACATGCAGGTTAGACTTTCCAGGGGCAGAAAGGATTCGAGGTGGCTTCCCTATTTCCAAAGGACTCTAAATTCTTGTTTGATTCGCCCCAAGCAGGCCCAGAGACACTCCAGAGACACAGTCAGAGCAGTGGGGATTTGCTTTATTCGGCGCAGGGTGTGGGGATTCACTCCTCCAAACACACACACCAGCACTGCCAACTCACAATATTATGGGTGACACTCATGAATATTCATCACATTCCCCGGGATAGGAGTGGTTATACAAATCATTCCTCAGAAATCATTAATATCATTAGCTGTGTGCCACCCATGCATTGTGTGTCCTGGTGGTCTTTGGGGTCTTCTTGTGATGAAGATCTGTAGTCTCCATCACAGTGCACTTTTCCCCTTTCTCTCTGGAGCATGGGCAGTCCTTGGTGGGTGATTCAGGGTTTCTGTGCTGGCCTCAGACAGATTCTTGTCCCTCTTATCTTGACAAGATAAAGGGAATCCTGTTTTTCTAGGTTTAGAATTCCCATATTCTGTCTCTCAATAGTTAACTTGAGTTACCTATTGACCACTCCTTTCTCAGCATTTTGCCTAAAGAGCGAGCCCAGCCCCTCTCCTGAAAACCATAATGAGCACCACCTAATCTCGAGCAGATCATTGAACCAGAGGGATCCTGCACGTGGAATTCCACTGAAGGGCTGGGATTTAACCACTGCCAGGATTAGATAAAAATGCTTTCATTTTTATCCCTGATTTATTGGATGTGGGGTAAGACATCTGAGAAGCTGAACCTAATATTCCTCTTTGGGAATATAATCAGTTTTTTTAGTAACAATCTGCCCCATTGTAGGACAGGAATCCCATTGTGCCTGATTAAAACAAGGACAAGGAGGCCCTGCCACCAGCAACCTCAGGACTTTATCAACACCATCTTCTGCCATAAGAAAAATGAAAAAACCCCAATCCCAACGACCCTAAAGGAGTAGACAACTACTTTGCTTTTACACATCAACTTTTGAGGTAGTTCCATAAGCAAATTGAAGATTCTTCCAAACTGTGTATGAAATAAGCAGAGTGCTCTCATATTTTAATAATATCTGATTGCTTCTCATTCAAGCTGTGACATAATAGAGAAATTAATTAAACCAAATGTCACTGTAGTCGTATCTATAATGAATTTCAGTGGCCTAAAACACTCCAAAAATTGACACAGGAGTAAAAGAAATTGTTTTAAAAGGCTATGGCATTTAGTAGGCACTTGATAAAGGGTAATGATATAAATCACACCAACAGCTTTAGGTACTTGAAATAATCATTTATTTATACATTGCTGCACTGCCTGGGGACCCTGGCTAGGACTGTGCCCTGCTGGATGTGCTGTGCAGACTCCTCCTCTCCTCTCCCCTCCCATATCCAGATCAGGTGTTAATTAATAACCTTATCCTATCATAATTTAAGGACTAATAACTAAATAAATCAAGCCACAGTTGTGATATAACATTGATTTGGATCCGGATTTGAGTGTTTCCTGTGTTTTACCTATCTTTCTGGAGGGGATTTATGTGCCCAGAGTAACCATACAGAGGTTACTTACCCATATTTGCCCTATTTAACATTAAATATGGGTAATAAACACCACCCAGCCATCACCTCCCTTTCCGAAAGCCAAGTGGTCTCCACCAACTTCTCCGTGAGGATGGAGGCAAACCAAGACTCAGCCTGAGGCTGTGCTGAGGAGCCTCAGTGTCCTCTGCTCAGGTCTTATCTGAGAAAGGCCTTTTTTTGCTGAAAAATCTTTTCTTTCAGCACCTGCAGCTGCTATCTATTTCATGCTTTCCTGGTGGAAGATGGCAAAGTAAATTGGTCACATTCAATATCTTCACACTGAGCTCATTGGAAATGTTAACAAAATGCAGAATCTGTTATTTTGGCTAATCTTGCAAATTTATTGGAGGCTCCTGGCTTTCCTCGGCCTCTCTTGCCTAATTATTCATACACTCCATGGTGTTTATCACCTGTGCAGGGCAGATTTGGAGAGCAGGGTCTCCTCCTGCGTCTGGGACAATGCACCTCAGCAGTTTGATTGTGTTCCTTCTTCCACTCCTCAGCAATTCCTGATGCCAAAATACCTTAAAAAGCTTTGATATTTCCTTGCTGTTAAGCAAATTTCACGGAGCAACCTCAGGGCAGCCTTTCACAGCCCACCCTGGTTTATACCCACTTGTTTACAGCTCTCCAAACTTCAGCTGAACTCCATCTGCCTGTTTTGAAAGGCATAAAAATGATGTATAAAAATACCTAAGCACCCTACACAAATGATCGTAACTGAAGCCCATATGGCAATTATAAAAACAGAAATGTAAAAAGTTCAAGGCGAACAACTCAGGAAAAAAATAACAGAAATATTTGGAGGCTTTCTTTTTAAAGTTGTTAAAAAATGTAATTGTTCTCCTTGACACAAACCGTAATGAAAATGTAGTCTCCAGCTTAGTGAAAGATAGAAAAGTCCCTTAACCTTATAAACCATCCTGATTAAAAAACCTTCAACTGTATCTCATTTGTTAGTACAGAACAACATGCGCTACATAGAATTAGCAGAAATTCTTCTCTTTCCCAGCCTAAACACATTCCAGGCTGGTTTATATCCAATAGATCTGTCAAAATTATCCTTGAATTATCAAGTACAAGACTTTCAGAGCCAGGACAGTGCAGTCACAGTGTGGACTGTGAAAGTCAGCTTGAGTCAAGGTGAGAAGAGAGGAAGTCAGAGCACAAGCCGGAACGGAAATGCCAAGTGAAAAAAAGTGGATCTTATTTTCCTTTCAAATTGCTCAACATGGAGAGTGACAGGAAAAGTTTCGTGCTTAAAACCCTTTTGTTTTCTGGAAGTTTTCAGCATCTCACAGTCCTGGGTTCCAGTGGAAATTCTCTTGCTCCTTTTAGCTGTGCTGTAATTTCCATGAGAGGCAGACAGCTTAACAATAACACTTATCGTGTCACGCGGTGCTTCAAAGCCTTGCACAAACACTCAGGAACACTCAGGAATATCAGGAAGAAAAATCAGAGTTAAACACAGCTGCTTCTCAGTTAAAACTTTTAAACTGCACTTATTTATGAGAGACATGTAATTAAAAGTGGGAGGAGAGGATTCTGCTCTCACTGCAGGGTACAGTTGTCAGTCAAACCATTTTTAGACCTTGGTCTGAGGCTGTGTCTGCACACAACACTTCAGATTGACAGGCGAGTTCCATCTCCGCGCGTGTAGCAACCTATTTTTGAATAATAATGTGGGTTTTGATTGGCAACTCAACAATGGCAGAATTCAGCCATCCATGTACCCTTTTTATACCTGATTATCTGCTGCTGTACCGCTCTGCTGTTGTGCACATCCTCGCTGTCAATAAAAACGGGTCTGGCGCTCAGCTGTACACAGCCAGCGCAGTCCACAGGATCTGAACATCAAAATAAGAACATTAAAACCCAATAAAAAGGAAAATACTTTAAAATTTAATACTCTGAATGTGCCCTGAGCAGAGGGACTGGTGTTTCCAGATCCTTTACAAATATATCTTTGCCAGTTTCACCTCGGCATTGGTTATAATTTCAAGGGTGGCACAAGAAAAGCCCAGAGAGAAATGAGAGTGAGTTTGAAATGTTTGGTAATGGCCCAGTTCAATGTGTCTTGCCACTCACATCACGTTTGTATATTGGATGCAACATTTTGGATGGCTCCAAACCTGAACACTTCCTGAGTTCCACACTGTAACCTTGAATTCTTCATTTCCTCACAACAAAACACTGCTTTGATTTACCAGGCAGATTCCTCTCAGGTTTTGTAAAGTTCAGAGAAGCCAAACTTGTGGTGTATGTCTGTTCTCCCGTGGACAGAACATCTCTTTTCTTCATTTAACAGACCCGGGTTCAGATTGTGGTAATAGAAGTGTTTTCATGCATTTTTAAAAAGCACTGTCAAATATTAGGCTTTCTGTCTTTGCCAGGTAACAATGCTGCAATTCACTTACTCATGGCTTTTAATGGCAGCTGAGTACTTCTCCTGCCTTGAAATTTGTTGGTGTGGTACAAGTTATTCTTATAAACTTCCCTGAGTTTCAATAGAGCTAGAGAGAATTGGAAACTAATGGATCCCATCCATCTCAGGCAGTTTGCTCGGAGGGATGGATTGCCCCTGTGCCCCTGGATATTGAACAACAGCGTCCTGCTTGTGCCCTCTGGGCATTTTTCTTCTTCAGTGCCATGAAGACAAGATGAAATTTTTAAACCAAGAGCTTCTTAATCTCAGCCCTGCTTTAAAACACTCCTCTGCATGCTTGTAGGAGCAATTGAATATGAATAAAAATGTCCGTCGTGACACTTGGAGGCAGATGTGTTTCAGCTGATTCAGACCCTCATCTTAATAATAAGTTCTCAGATAAACGAAAATGATAAATTCTTAACAAAAATACGTTCTCAGATAAACAGCTCCCTGATAGCTGCCAGCAAAAGAATGATCAGGAGATTTCTCAGGCGCTTCCTCCAGACCTTTTCCATTCTCTTTTAGCCTCAAAAAGCAGTTTGGTTTCTCTGCATGGTAACTATCTTTGTGACACTAATTTAAGGCAGCATTTGTCTCTAAGGACGCAGAAAAGCCATTCCAGCTGAAGGTTACTTGAGAACTTCAACAATTCCTTTATCCAAGACCAACCTTGACGTCATTCGATCAATCCTGGTGTCCCCAGCCCCAGCTCTGCCTCAGTCCTCAATCTCCACACTCCCTGTGAGTTTCAGGTGACGAAAAGAGGCTGACAGATTGTCGGAAATAGCAGAAAATATCGGGATGGGCAACTGCTCCATCCCTGCTCTTTCTGGGAGTGCCTTGGGAAGCCAAAAGAGGAAATGCACAGACACCAGGTCCCAGAATTATATTTTTCAGTGCAGGTGTGGGAAGTGAAGAAACAAAGCCAATGTCTGCCTCTTTTTCGGTCAGTGCAGAGAACTTGAATTCCTGAGCTAAAAATTCTCGGATTTGTACCTTTCCAGACAATGCATGTTAAAATGGTTTTGTTTTATGTTTCAATTTTACCGCCTTGCCAAAATGATGATTTGATGGCCGAGGAGGACAAGGATTTTTTCTTCTATCATGTTGCTCAAAAACATCCCAGAGAGAATATTCCCATCCTATCCCATTCCTATTAAATCACATTATCTTAGAAGTTCCACCACAGGTGAAGAAAAACATCCACTTCCTTTTCTACAAAGTGTTCAGCTTGTAAGAGAATTCAGTTTTTTCTTCAATTCATTGCTTGATTTTTTTTCTTCTACAGTAAATCCTGACTTATGATTTCTAGGAAGGCTGTAAAGTTCTGTTAAAAATACAGGAAAAAGGATTTGATTATTTTCTATACTTAGCTGTACTAATCACAGCTGAAAAAAAAATTAAAATATTTATCTTATTAGAATAAAGTGCTTGTATGTTTATCTTCAAAATTTCAATCAGTTCAAGAAAAGAGGTTTTATTTTATTATTTTTAATTAATATATTCAGTATAAATGACTGATTTATATCTTGGTAATAAAATTTTAAGCTGAATAAAAATAATTCAGGCAAAATAATTAAATTTGATAAGTGTCAAGCAACTTAAAACTTCACTGGAATGTATTTACATTTGGTAACTTCCCCTCAGGAAATTCAGGATTTAGCATGGGAAGTGTTTTTGTTAAATTCTTCAGGAGTGTAAGTCGAAGAAATAGCGTTCCACCAAACTGATCTAAGAAAATTCTGTCCCTGTGTTATATACTACCATAAAAATCTGTTCTGTCTTTTCATTTCCTGGCAATGCTCAGATTAGGAAATGAAAACAAAATAATTTAATCACATCAAGTTTGATTTCTGATGGACACACAGGTTATAGTACAAGGGTGCATGTACTTGTCTGCTAAAATGAAGTAGTTATGGCTCAAAGGGGATGGAGAGATTAAGAATTTTCACAAAAACTAATAAAACTGACTGTGTTTACATGACAAATATTACTGAAAAAAATAATGTGAACATGGTCTAGCAATTGTTTTACATGCCGATTAAGAACTTAACATTTCTGGCATTAAAAAAATGAATAATTTTTTTAGCTCAAATAGTAGAAATCTCTGTTTTAATTTCAAGGCCTGATCCCTCTGTATAATCCATGAAGCAGGAAGGTTGTTGGCCTCAAAATGCTGCTTGAATTGAATTGTAAACCTAAAAAATCTGAAGGACTGAATGTTTTTCTCCAAAGGTATTCTGGTTCCAGTCAAAGTGATGAGGTTTCATACAGAAGTTATTTGGTGACACTTTAATCTGGAGGCATCAGCACAGGTGACTATGAAAGTTCCTTTGCCTGTGCAGTTTTTGATCATTTGTATTGTTTCCCTTTTCCTTATAAACCCAAATGCTTTTAATCATAAGAAAACACCCACAGTGAAACCCATGTACGTGGTGGGGTTTTATTTATGACCTTTAAAATTATTGAGTCCAACCATTCCCCAGCGCTGCCAAGGCCACCACTGACCCATGTCCCCAAGTGCCACATCCACATGGCTTTGAAATAAAAACTTACCGACAAGCCAAGGATGTGTGCTCCAATATCTGAGTCCAAAGTGATTGAGAAGGAAACAAACATTGCTCAGTTTTCACGGAAGCTTGCGTTAACCAAGGATGAATGGATCAATGGCACAAGCATTTCTGATCAAAGGTAGTTGAAAAAATCAGTGAGATCACTGTTCTGGAGTCTGCTGTTTAACTTCAAAGGCTATAAACAATTCCAGGGAAGTGTCTGTGCTGGGGCAGAGAGATTGTAAATGAGCACTGATGAAACTCGATGATCTTGTTCCTGGCTGGGAGATTCATTGCTTTTCAGATGCACATCCTGGTGAAGCTGTGAAGTAACCAGCCAGTAGATACTAACCTTATTACTGTTCTGTTTTTCTGATTATTCACTTCATCCCCCATCTGTCCCTATTTGTTCTTCTGCTGGAAAAACAATGTTCCTCTGGACTCTGTCGGAACCTGCTGTGTTCAGATGAGGAAGGCAAGCGAGAAGAGGCAGTAGGTGGTTTGTCCCCTCAGGCTGCCACTTTGATAATTTTCATATTATTTTTTTTTGTAGAAGAAACAAGGGAAGTTTTTGTGTCGATCCCCTGCCAGCCTGCCACAGGGCTTGTTTCTGTTTCAAGCAAGGAAAAGGATAATAAGTAGGAGTGAAGTGTTTTAAGCACCTAATGCTGCAGAACAACTCTTGCCTGGGTTGGAAGGATCATCCCCACTCTGACTTCAGAACTCCACGAGCTGTAATTTATTGCAAGAGCACCGTTCAGCACCGGGGTCAGGGCAATCCTGAGCACAAATACAGGTTTTGGGGAGAATGGACTGAGGGCAGCCCAGGGAGAAGGATTTGGGGGTGTTGGTTGGTGAGAAGTTCCCTGAGACCCAGAACTGTGAACTCACAGCCCAGGAACCCCTGGGATCCATCCCCAGCAGCACAGGGAGGAGAAGAGGGAAGCAGGACTGTGACAGAAAAGGAAGGGACATTACACGTGGGACAAAGATGGAAGAACTGGTGAAATGGGAATGGAATGGAAATCACTATGGAAATATGCAAGGCTTTGTAAAGTACCATGAACACAGAAATTTTCTTGAGAGGAAAGCAGAATATCTTATTTACTTATTATGTTATTTACCTGACAACGAGGTCAAGGATACAATTTCTCTCTTCACACTTTCTGGGAAAACAACAGCAGGGAAGATAAAAGGAGCAGCTGATGCTAAAGAACATGTTGGCACTAGTGCAAAAGGCTGTGGCATTTTCCATGACCTTAAGTAAAGTTGGGAAGAAATTAGGAAGCTCATCACTCCCCATTTTCTGGGATTCTGAAAAACATTTCTGTAACAGGGTGACAAAAACCCTCTGCTTTAGCACAGGTTGATATTTAGGAAGGAGTCAGAATTTATTGAAGAACCAAGATGAAGAGGGTGAAAATATTTCCAGGAATTTTTGCAGGACAGCACAGGAATCCCACAGGCTGTGCACATCTGCAGATTTCTAATATGCTCCAAAACACCTTGAGCAGCACCAAACACCCCCCAGACAGCAGAATTCCTCTTCTCCAAGGCAGACACCTCCATGGGAGCAAACCCCTCGTGGCTCCGTGTGTGCCATCAACAGAGAGCTCCAGAGATGTGTGTCTGTCTCCCTTGACGACAAACAGATCAGAGAAATGAGCTGAAATGCAGATGTTATTGTGTGACTGAATGAGATGAGCTACACTGGGGCTGTCCATATCTCAAACATTTTAAAAATCAACGTAAGTGTCTAGAAAGTCACCCTAAAGCTCTGGTTGTTACAGGAGATGGAGAGAAGATGTCACGAGTGTCTTTCACTGAGTTAAAGGTGGCAGAGGTAGAAATGCTCTTTCTGTTCACTGCACGTGGGGAAAGAGAAATGGTTTAAATTACAGCAAGAGTGATTTGTATTATCTACCCACGAGGCTTTGCTTAGAGGAAGAGTTAAGCCCTAGAAAAGACTGTGTGGTGCAAAATTGCACCACTGCCCACAAAAAGCAGTCTGGGAAGCACTGAGAGAGTGTTTTTCAGGTTTGTCTAAATACCAGCTTGGCAGTTTTATGGTAGTGGTTGGGATGATCTCTTGACTCTCTGCCAGCTCTGTTTTCTACTGTTTCTCTGATTAAAATGGTATCAGACTTTAAAATCATTGTTTAACATCTTGCTCCATTTTTTCCCTCTGGTTTTTGAAAAGGTGTGTAGCTCATTTCTTCAGAATCTTATGTATTTTCATGCCCAACACAGAGAATGAGGTCAAAGGAGACTGAACAATGAAGGCAGCATACATCAATTTGTTCCTACTTAGCATTTGTATTCAGATTTTTCCTTCCCCAGAATGCCTAATACCTCTGATTTTGATCACTTCCCAAAAACTTTCCTTTTTATTAATCCAGGAATTCCCTCTTTGATTATTCAAGCTACTTCCAATATATCTCCCCCTGCTCTCTTCCCCCTTTTCCACAGTTAATTCACCTGTTGTGACTGAATTCAGCTGCCTTCAGCACTGCTGATTCTGCAAACAGCCTTCTCTTCACTCAGATGATCAGCATTTTTTAATTAAACCATGGATTTCTGCTCAGAGGACAGATTTTCATGTTTTTACAGTTATGGTCACTGAGCAGCCTGAGGTCTTTACTTGCTATGTTTGGTGAAAACTCTACTCTGCATCATCCTCACCTTGTTTGGATTTTACAAAACGCAAACTTAGGAACTTGAGTGCAGATTGGTTTATTTTCTACAGCAAAGATGAAACATGGGGGGAGGGAAATTATTCGTGTTTGCTTTCTTTAAAACTCTCCTCTTACTCTTTGAGTTGATAAAGGCAGTGGTGCTTTCAGAAGTGTCATTTACTCAAGTCTGGATCCTCCACCAGCCAAAAGGATGGGAAAATGTTCATTCAGCCTTTTAACCAGAGTTGCAGGCCTATAGAGCTGCTCTGGCAGTCCAGATGGAGCAATGATGTGAAGGCTGGTACCTCAGGCTAGACCTGCTCCTCTAAGGTGAAAAACCAAAATCAGAGCTCAAAGAGGGGCGGCAAATGGATTATTGAATGGATTTGTTCAGATCTAGACTGCAAGCACTGCTTGTCTTCCTCCGTGGGCTGCAATTGGCCAATCTTTTCATCATATCTCTCTCCATCACTCATCTGTGAGGATTTAAGAGTGGCTCCAGAGGCGGGGATGGGATTTCTGGTCATAGATTTACAATAAATGAGTAACTGTTGTTTGTAAGCTACGCTGGTCCTTCTAGGCTTCTCCCTGAGTGCCACCAGTGTTGCCTGTTTGACTTCTAATTTGGGGCTTTTTCCAGCTTTGGGGAAAATTCTGTGTCTTTGTGCCTGTTTGTACTTTATGTGAGCACAGGAAAGTCCTGGCATTGACTGGAGCCTCTGTGTGCCTTGTCACATCTCATTGTGAGTTTTGAAGAGCACCGTGTTTCAGCTCTGCTGTGGTGGCTGAAACCACCTCAGAGAAGCCAAGAGGGTCCCACAGCAGCAGCAAACTGGTGGGACAATTTCGAGGTGTGAAATACCCTCTGAGTGTTGGCTAAATGGTCCCTCCCTAAGGTTATGTTAATCCTCCTATGCTGATTGGTTGTTGTTGTATCCCTGTCTCTGCCCTTCTCTGTTGGGAAGGATGAAATAGGAAAGCATTATAAATATTATTACCTGGTAAAAGATGCTGAGAATATGGGAACTATAAGCAAGATTGAAATGAAGACAAGCTTTGAGATACCAAACCTCAGTTACTAAATGACTGGAAAAACAATGGTATGGCCACTGAGGGTAATCTCCCTCCTTGATTAGACAATACCCTCTACTGGCACGCAGGTCCAAGGGTCAGAGCAGACCCTACCAACTTGGCAGAGGGTCCAAAAAGCAGTTTTTAGGGTTTAAAATATAACGCCGTATGGTAATGCAATGGCTCTCATAGGCTGTATGTAAATGTTGTAGGATTTATACCTTGTTCTAGATTGGTTAGTGAAAATTAGAATATTCAGCACAGAAGATGATTTATTGTATTGTAAACTGCAACCACAGGACTTCTATTCTGTTTTCCGTATTCTGTACTTCTCTCTCTCTCTCACCTCTCTGCCCTGCTCTGAGCTGTGTCTGGCAGCTCCTGGCAGGTCTCCTACACTCACCCCTTTCACAATAAACCTCATGCTCTAAGACCAAACTCCAGAGATCTCTCATCTCCATCCCGACCGTCTGAAGCAAACCGCACCAACACCTCAGACGGCAAATCCTACACTTCTCCTCATTGGTTCTCATTGTACCCCACACTCCACCCCTTCCTTCTTCCCATTGGTTGTCATTGCATTTCCCCGCCTCCTTCCCAACCCTATTGGCCCTTGACCCCTATATCTGGAGTCACGCAGAGTGGCTCGGCCTCTTTCACCCCTGGATCCCTTCAGAGGAATAAATGCCTTTGGAACATACTCAGATGACTGATCCCTCTGAGTTCTGTATTCCTGGTAATGCTGGGCCTGTCAAAGGCTCTGGGGTGTGTGAGTGTCTCAGTGCTCCCCAGCAGCACGGGTGATAGAATAGGTCTGTCTGCACGCTGTGGAATGCAGCGGCCAGGAGGGTCTGTCTGGGAATTGGGACGCTCTTGGATCACACAGGAGACCACATCTCACTCCACCACTGCCCCCGCGTTACAGCTCCTCTTATTTCATTTCCCCCTCTCTGTATTCCTGGATTTTGAAGTCTGTAGGGCTCTCCTAGGTGTGACTCTTCAGTCCTGTGGCAAACAGCTCTCAGATCACTCTCAGAGTTGTGGCATCTTCTCTGGCAGTGGCCGTGTGCACTCACAAACCTCGAGGGAAGGAGAGGCAATACAACACTGTGGTGAACACTGGTGCATTTTCAAAGCTTTCCAAAAGCTGCTGTGGGCTGTCTCTCACACTGAATTATCACAATTCCATGAATTATCACAATTCCGTGAATTATCGCTCTGCGCTCCCTATTATTTCTTCATGCTCTGTTTGAAAGGGCTGTAAACCTCTCATGGATATCACGATATCTTTTTAATTTAAATGCCACCAGATCTGGGTGTAACAACCTCGTGCGCTCCCAGCTCGTGTATCCAAAGGGCAATCCCAGCAATTCCATGCACCTTTAAAAGGTGTCTCTCAGTTTCTAGACCTAGAGGCCTCCAGGCAGGGCAGAACAAGGAGCAATGTGTGCCTTACCCAGTTTTTCTTTCTCCCGAGGATGGTGGAAGCCGTGACATGGAGCTGAAGAGAAGAACAGGATGATCTTTGTTGCACAGGAACTGGTGAGCTGTTCGTGAGATAAGGCAATTTAAGAGGGTGAGACAGATGTAGCTGCTCCTCACTCTGGAGAATGATTTATCTAACCTTTAAGGGCCTCCCTTACACCTTCCTCCCCCTCATGTTGCAGTAGCTTTCCTGCTTGCAGTGTCTGTATGAATTTCTAATCTTTCTTGGAATTCTGCAAAGATGTGGGAGCTTGAGATACTGTGAATTGTTCTGAGGAAATATTTCCACTTATCTGCTGTGTTCTGGTTGCTTTGCTTTCCCTCCTTTTCCTTGGTGTGTGGAAGGGGGCGTACAGGAGTGTTTTGACTTCCTTTGCTAAATAATTTGTTAGTTTGTGCACCTCTTTTTTATGCCCCACTTCTTCAAAACCAAATACTGGCCGCATTGACAAATATAATGACAGCATTTAATGATTGGAAATTTCCTCTCATTTCATTTGCCCTTCAAGATTAGCCTAATCACTTTCTAATCCACCCCCTTTTGGCTCTCTATGATTTCATTATCCAAATCCAATTGTATTTATTTCCACTTAATCAATTATTTTATGATCCTATCCAAGACTGTCACTCATAATAGCTGATTTTCCAAAGTGTTTTAAATCAATTTAATTAATTTCCATCTAATCTCTCCAGGAATTTTCGGGATGTTGCTTTCTACACCAATTATCTTCTCCAATTACTGGCATGTGCTTGTTAAGAAGTTTCCTCTTATCTATGAGTTCCTTTGCTGTAGCTGTATGGCCCCTGTGGTACCAGAGAGAGCTTGAAATTCCCTCCTCTCCTTTTCTGCGAATGTTCTGAATGTTCTGTTAATGCTCTGAAGGTTGTTTGCTGAACAAAGAGGACCTCAAAGACCTATTTGGCACAAGAGGCATCCAATAACTTGGAGATAAATATCTGCTTCACCCTCACATTTAGCCATGTAGGTAACATGCCCTGAAACACATCCTCAGCCTTAACAGGTTTATTTCTCCTAGGATCCTACTTGGATACTTTGCATGTGAATGCAGAATATATAAAAAATCAGACTGAGACAGATGTTTATAAAATATATCTAAATGAATGTATATAATATCTTTCCTTAATATTTGCAAAACTATTGCTTGCCACCTGTAACTGCAAAGTCAAAAACTTTGCATTTCTACCTGCTTATGATCTGTTGATTTAAAGACTTTTTTCGGATTATCAACCAGCCCGATGAATTCAGTAGAAACCTCAGTTTGTTATTCCAATTATTTAAGGGATAAAGAGGATTTCAGCAGAGCACAGAAGAGTGAGAACAGAACAGGTACAATCCTACCTGGGGCTGGAAAACAGAGGGAAGGAGAAGCTCTTGGTGGCTGTGGGAGAAGCAGCAGGGCAGAGGTCATGGGGATAAGTCTGTGTGATGAGTCAGTGCTGTATTTATGCACCTCCAATGGCTCTGCGTGATTAAATATGAATTGCGTTTAACTCACTGCTTGCAGGAAATGATTTCCCTTTCGTCTTCTGAGAAGCCTTTAGAAGGGAAAGGACAGACACTCCCTCTAGTGTCCTACTATTTAGAGCAAACAAAGTTCAGTTTTTATAATTTTTGGCCATTTTTTGTCATCTTCCTTGATTTCTTACACACATGCTGATCCCAGCTTGGTTTTTAAAATCCCGTCCTCCACAATTGCTCCCAACTGATTGCACTGAGATGAAAGAAGAACTTGCCTGTGAAAGCTCCTTTGAATCAGGAGTGGGAGTAGTGGGAACAATCTTCTGTAGTGCTGTAGGACTTGAGCAGCCTCCTCAGAAACCAGGGGTGCCCAGTGCTAGAAAAAAACAGGATCAAAAATAATAACCCTGCTTGAGGAAACTTGCATTTTACACATGAAGGTGAAGGGAAGTTTCCCAGAGTCCACGAGAAGAAATGTTTGACTACACACTCATATCAGGGTCTGAAATAAAAGTTAATTTGCAGGGTTCAGTGGGCTAAAGGGGTCCCTCATCGTTGGTGCCCATGGGCAGCATGTGCCTGGTGCTTTACCTTGCACAGTGCCCTGGCTCAGAAAAAAGTTGTTTTGTCCTGTGTCTTGGAGCTCCAGAGTTAGTTTTGGATTGCTTTTAACACTGCCTGCTTCTGTGGAAAAACTGAACAAATCCTTGGGCCATAGATCCAACCCCTGTGCCACTGGAAATGTCTTTGAAGCTCCCAGTAAAGCCTGCTTGGGTTTCTTGCTGACACAAAATCCGGGGCAGATGGGAGAGTTTTGCATGCCCTGATTGAAAATATCCAAAATAACAATAACTCAATTCTCAACAGCTGCTCAGGTCAAACTTGCTTGGTTTTGACATTCTGCTGTTTCACTTCTTCGTGCAGATGATTGTTTTGTTAAGTCAGGGGGTTAAGGAATGATTATTCTTCATACAAACTCTCCTGTTCAGCTGCAGAGGGATTGATTCAGCTGGAAACAAGAAAAGTCTTTGTCCATTACTGACTATTCACTGAGTTTCCATGTAGAATTCGACGTAATTGAAACATAACTTTCGGTGACAAATATCCAATTATCCAGGACAGGTGTATGAAATGCTGTAGTGAACAATTTATGGAAATGGGCATTTCTGCCTTTGTTTGTCTCTGAGTGGGTGGCAACTTAGGAGGAGGTTGGAAAGTGGAAAGTCCCTGAACAAATATTATTGACACCAATCTACAACTTCTAAAATAATAGCATAACTTTCAGAGGAATAAAAGAGGAGTAAGTATAGACACTGTCACGTTAGTGACAACCAACCAGCCCTTTTCTCCAAAATGTGTTCAGAACTTGACTGAAAAATGATAATAAGCATGAAATGGTGAGAGTTTAACTGTCTCCAAAATGTTGCAAAAATCAGTAAGTTTTAACTTTCTGATCATCTTTGTGTCAGGGTTTTTTCCCTTGTTTTAGGGAGGACATTGTGGGACATGTCATCTGTGTACAGTCCCATCGGGGTGGGGAGTGTGTTAAATGATCTTTAAGGTCCCTTCCAACCCAAACCATTCTGTGATTCTAAATTGCTTCCCTCTCCTGTCTGACCAGGAATTTGGATGAGCTTTTCCATTCCTTCTCACCCTTTGCTCATCTGATTCACCCTGTGGGGAAGAGGGAGAGTGGTGATTTCCAGAGCAGCCTTTAAACATCACCGGGCAGCAGCAGAGATGGAGTTGTGAGTCTTCAGAAGTGGATCTCAAGGAGCAGCAACTCCCCAGACCTTTTCAAAAATGTGCTTACATCTCCACTGACACAGGACCTGGGGCAGATCCACCTGGAAGTGTTGGTGGTGCTGGGGACACCCAACTCGTGGAGATGTGGAATGGTTTGGGTGGGAAGGGACATCAAAGACCATCCCGTTCCACCTCCTGCCATGGGCAGGGTCACCTTCCACTGTCCCAGATTGCTCCAAGCTCTGTCCAGCCTGGCCTTGGACACTTCCAGAGATCCAGGGGCAGCCACAGCTTCTCCGGGCACGCTCATCACAATGCATGAGATGAGTTTCTCATGCCCCTCACACAGCACTGAGCCATGCAGGGATCAAATAAGTCCCCAAACTGAAAACCAGACTGAGGGGAGAAATAGTCAGAGCAGATGAGGGGCTTTGTTTCTCAAGAATTTCTGTTCCTAAAGTCAGAGTGTGATGGAAAACACTGCACACTCGTGGGTGGTGGATGAAGGAGGCAAAGAAGCAGCAGCAGAATGACTGCAAGGGTAAAAGTAGCACAAACCTAGCAGGGGCTGCAGGGAGAGGAACCACCTGAGGGGGTGTAGGAAGAGACAAAATGAGCACATTGAAATAGAGAAGGAGTGAAGAAATGGAATACAGCAGGGAAAAGGTGGGTGTTAGGATGGATTAAATATTTAGTTCTATTGAATAGTTAAATTTATATCTTCCTGGCTAAGTTTCCAGGACAGAGAGTACTGGAAGAGGGATTACGTTCTGCAGGAATGAGGAGCTTTGCTGCCAGGAGACAATTGACCTCCCCAAGCTTGGGTTTCTCAGCCACAGAATGAACCAGAAACTGCACTTGTGGGGGCACAGAGAGGTCCAGCGTGCTGAAATCCTTCCAACAGCTCAGGTGAGAACTGCTAGTCCATGCCAGGAGAATGAAGCTGATGGTCCCCCTCCCTCCCTTCTCCCTGGGGAGGAGCAGCAGAGCTCAGGGTGCCGAGCACATTCTGCTCCCAGGTTCATCTGCTTTCAGTTTGCTTTGAAGATGAGCTGGCTCGGAGAAGTAGGACACTTGTACTGCCATGAAGCTTTCATCTTCTCATTTCCCTGGCCTTCATTTGTTGCTGTTTTGCTCTCATCTGGCTGCAGCTATTTCTCAGTGCTTTGTTTGCAGCCTTTCTGGATGAAATCCTACAGCGAGAACACACTCTGGGTACCAGAGTCATAATAATGGTTTCATTTACTTATCCAAATTATTCAGCAATAATACTGCTTTGTTTAGCAGACATCCACTGCTGTAAAACACTTGAAATCCATGTCATGCAGAGGCCCAACGGTGCCTTATTTTAAAGTGGCGTGACCAACTTTTTTGATTTTTCAGTTTAAATTTGCAATGTCCTTTTTTTCCGGTGCTTCCTCAGGAGGGGTTCTTTGGGCACACAGACACTTAGGGGATTTTGTCATGGGGGTACAGCAAAGAGAATCCCATCACACAACCTCTGTGTGATGTGATTGAAGTCTAGTTTAGAAATATTTGAGGCTTTCAGGTTTGTAATTTGGAGCTGTATTTAGACTGCCACAAACTGACATCCATTTTTTCTCACAAGTCATTGATGTGCAAAGTTCTTATTTCCATTTTGGATATTTGTTCTTCATTTGATGATCTACTCAAACACTCCCAACTGTGAAGAGGTAGCATCTCCCAAGTGTCTCATTCCTCATCCCAAACCTCCTTCATTCATCCCTTCCCACCCGTGCTCTGACATTTTCCCATCATTTACCATGGTCATTGAAGGAATTGAAAAATACACTAAAGATGCAATTTCAGCCCAAATTTTAACTTTGCAGCAAACACATAGGTGAGGGATTTTGCTCACATGTTTAAACTGGATGGGTGTCCCATCCCTGGAAGTGTTCAAGGCCAGTTTGGATGAGGTTCTGAGCAACCTGGGATAGTGGAAGGTGTCCCTGCCCGTGGCAGGAGAGCCAGAACAAAATGGTCTTTAGGGTCCCTTCCAACCCAAACCATTTGGTGAGTCCATGAAGTTTTCTTGCACTGTGTATCTGAACACTCTGCCCAAGAACTGCATAGTGGTATCCTCTAGAAACGAAGGTGGCTCCCAGACTCTCCTTGTCCAACATGAGACAGGAAAACGAATAAAAAAATACCTGTTGAAACATCTCTGAATAGCCCTTCTTTTTCTAAGTGCTTCAATATTTATTTATTAATTAACATTTACTTATAATTAACAGTCAATATTAATATAGTAATATTTAGAACTCTCCACTGGAGGGCTTCAATAAGCAGGAAGAGCCAAGTGTGCACATGGGACACTGTCCCTTGTGTCACCCTGCCAAGAAATGAATGGGGCTCTAGTGGGAATAATCCTGAGCACAAAAAGTCTCCAGGAAACAGATTTTATGCACTTCAGCTTTAATGCTTCAGAAATTTGCAGAGATTTGTGTGTGGGACCAAGCACCTGTTGGCTTTGGGTATCTGCTTCTTTCTCACATTATTATCACTCCCCACACCCCAAAAACACATATTCATGTTCTCTTGACCGGGAAGAAAGTCAGTTTTTGGCAAGGATGGTCTGAAGTCCTGTCACTCTGAGGGGCATTGGGATTTTAAATCATTACAGACTTTTCCTGCAGCTCAGTTTTGAAGTCCCTAACTCAGATGGCCACAGCAGAGCTTATGGCAACAAGTTACTATTTGCTGATGGTTTTTCTGGTAATTACTGCTTTCCCCCCCCTTTTTCCCTTTACATTACGATTTTATGTTTTCCTTCTGTTTTTCCTTTCTGCAGTTGGATTTTGCTGTGAGGCTTCAGTAGCGTAAAGATAGTTTTGATGTTGAGCATCTGTTCCTTGCTTCCATTATCCTTTGCAGTAGAACTCTGGGAAAACTGGGAAGGGTTTCCACAGCACTGCAATGGGAATATAATACCTTTATCTATGACCTGGTTGAGGGGACCAAAGTCTGCATTTATCAAAAGCCAGCAAAAAAAATCTTTATTTCTTATCAACTGGGGAGCAAAGAGGATTCACACAAATCATGCGCTCAGCTGGAAATCTTGCCCTAGGTTCTGTATTTCTGTGTTGTTTTATTTTTGTCCAGAAATTGAAACTGTTAGGACAAAAATTTAAGGAGTCTCTAGTTAATCTTCCCAGATTTTCTGTGTCAGGAGTTTTTTTTCTACAACTTTTGTTACGATCTGGAAACATCATCGTTTGTTAAGCTTTTAGATACAGTGATGACACACGAGCCAAGTTTTTATCGGGAGAGTTACAGTGGATTTATTACAGGATAACAGAAAACAGAGTTTGTATCATTTATTTCTAAACTAAAAGTTTATTCAAAACACCCCAAGGCATTTTTTATAATCATAAGTCTCCTTCCACCAGCAGTAAACAATCCCCAGAGAGACTCTCATTTTTATTTACTCTGAGTGTAAACTCTTCGGGGCAGGTGGCAGATCTTAATCTGTGACCTCTTGAGATAAATCCACATTTTCCACTTTGAACTGCATTTCAAGCTTCAGTTTGAAGCCAACTTGCAACCTTAAGGTCCTTTATTTTTGCTTTATCTTTTCACTTTGGATTTGGATTCCCTTAAGTTTTGGGTAGGTCTTCTGACATTTTTTATTTCTTCACATGTCTAACTTGGATGTTTATTTTTATTTTAAAAGTAAACCTTTCTTGCAGATTAAGGACAGCACAATTGGAGATTTTTTATTATTATTACTACTATTACTAATAATAACAACATTTTGTTTTGTTCTTTCTTTCATCTGGAATCTCATTTCTGTCAGCAAAACCAAAAGCCTTTCCCAACATTGAATCTGTTTCTACAACAAGGACTTCTGTATTGTATTTACAGAAATCTGTCTGGCAGATTCTCCTATAAAAACACTTAGAACTTTTTAAATTTGTCTCTGAATACCAGATTGAATTTCTCACTGCCACTGCCTTTGAGAGCTCTGTGACATGTGTCTTTTCTGCATCAGAAAGTTTTGGGGGAAAAAAAAAGGCAGATGATTTAGAAAAGAGACACAAAAATGATTTTAAAGGTCTCACAGTGAGAGGGGGATAAAGATCAGAGTTTATCAGAGGAGAAGATGGAGACTTGCTTTTTAAATTATGTAAGTTCCTGGATTGGGATATAATACAAGGGAATAAAATATTTTTTGACTAAACAGAGAAAATCTGGACAGAGTAAACAAGAGACAAATTCAGGGGAGAATTAGAGTACCTATTGTAGCAGCAACTGGAACCAGGAAAACAGCAGCTGTAGCAATTTCAGATGGAGACTGACTGTGTTTCGGGAAGACAAATACTAGTCAAGAACAATACAAAGAAAAGAGGAAAATCGTGGGATCTTTTCATGCAGATGTGTCCCAGGGATATCTCATGATGGTTTCATGAGGCTTTCATGAGTCTGAAGCACAGCCTCTGTATCCTTCAAGACTTCATAACTGAGATTCAGCCTTGAGGATGTTTGGAGGACTCTGTGTTTGGGTTTGGTTTGGTTTTTTTTCTTTGCTTGTTTTCTTAAAATGATAAGGAGGAGAAGGAGAAGGAGAAGGAGAAGGAGAAGGAGAAGGAGAAGGAGAAGGAGAAGGAGAAGGAGAAGGAGAAGGAGAAGGAGAAGGAGAAGGAGAAAAGTCATGGCTGGAAAAGCAAGAAATCTAATCAGATTTTCTGTTTCATTATTGACAAAAAAAATCTAATAAAAGAAACATTTTTAATTACCCTTTTTTTTTTTCCTGGGGAGACTGAGGTGGACAAGTGGCTTTTGGTAAATTGTTTTCTGAGAGAAGGAGCAAACCCAGGAGGAGGTCCCAGGACAGTGTAAATCCAGACCCACTGAAATATAAGTTATATCTCTCATGGTCATGGGAGAAATTCCGTACTCAAAAGTTTGTCTGATGTGGATGATCAAATGGTCCTTTTGAAAAGAAAAGCTCTCTATGTAAATTTGTTAATCCTAAAAGATTAGGAATGATATCCAGATGAAAACAAGAGGAGGAAGAAGTTGGAAACAACTCCCCCAAATGGAAGCAGAGACGGAAATTAGTTTGTATTTATAATGCATCCATAGGTACATAGTAGAAAAGTAGGGGAGGACCCTCAAAGCAGATTTAATGCTTTAATTTTGTTTCAGGATCTTCCTTTGCCTCATACATGCACAAACCAATCTCCTAAAATGCTAACCATCATTAAGCCTGATATCCTGGATTACTTTAAGCAGATATAAAGCAGCAACATTATTTCAATTTTATTTAATCTTTCTGGTCCAGTCAACTTCAAATCCTTGGAAAACATGACTAGCTGAATTGGATTAATGTGAGCAATCTGAGATGTGTTAGTATTTGCACAATCATGTTTTCAATCTTTCCTGTGAACTTCAAGACCTTCTGCAGTTGCAAATTTATATTTCTTATAAGATGCCCTCTAACCCTTGTGGTATAAGCAGTGATCATTCACATATTTCCTGAATTTTCAAGGATCCTAATTAAGAAGTAGAAATATGTTTAATGTACATGTAGGTCTTATTGAAAAGCAGGAACCCTCAAGCCTTTTTTTGAAAGTATAAATATACTATTCAAGAAAATAAATTTTGTTTTCCTGAGCCATATATTGTAAGTGTGGGAAGCAAAGACATAAATTACTAGAGACACTGAAAACCCATGTACTCTCTTTTCCAGTTCCTATTTCAGTTTGTTGCAATCCATGTCTTGGAAATCCTGTTGTTGGATTATTTGACAGAAATATATAATCCCACTCCCATGTCCTAAATTTGCAAGAATCACTGCACAAGCACTTCCAAAGCTGAAAACCAAACTTTATAGTTTGGAAGAGAATAAGACATGAAAAATGGGCTGTGCAGGTGAATACTCTGCATTGACTCCTTGGGTTGCAGGGAAAAATAAACGCTGCAATCTTAATATGGAAAAGAGCAAGAGGAACCGAGGGAAAAAAATCTTCTGGGAAAGCTAATGTGGAATATTATGCTCAAGCAATGGAAACTGGGATAGAAAAGCTCAGGATGAGGGAGATGGTGGATGAATTATCTGTAATGAAACAGCAGACGTTTGCCCAGGTGTTTGTGCACAAAACGGTGTTTTCATGCTGTTTTCCCATATGATGAAAATGCATACGCAGCACATCCTGAGCACTGAATTTTCAATCTGAGAATGCATTTCCAAGGAGTCATTTTTCACTCTTCAAAGCAAATGGCAGTGGATATTTAGGAAAATAGACCTGTTGGGAAAACACGCTTGCACGTTTTGTTCCTTGAGAGGTGGTTATGGCAACTATACCTTCATGGCACATTAAATTCTCAGTTTTAAAAACATAGGCACAGGTGTTCCCCTTGCATTTATCTGTAAACTCAAGCACACGTCTCTGCCTCCCCAGAACCAGAATTTACACACCGCTTAGTCCATGTATCTGCTGAAATATTTAAGGGAGGAAAAGTATCTTTAATATTTTATAATTTATGTAATGAATGTGATAAGCGGATTTTTAGCTCTGTGCTATCTAGCAAAGAAAAAATGTATCATTATTTGTCAATACTCTATGGCAAGAGCTAGAAAATGTCCAGGGAAATAAAGAAGCTTACAATAAAAGTAAATAGCTATAGAAATTAATACAATATTGCCTGAAAGATTATATGCAGACCTGAGCATGTTTTTAGGATAAAAGGTAAAGAACCTCTCTAGAGAACTTGAGTGGTCCAGACAGCACCATAATAGTGCAGTCATGGGTTACCTGGTCATGTACAAATGGCAAAATTTAGGGGACTTTCTGTTCTTTAGGTGACCTTTACTTCAAAACTTACAATACAACCTGCACTATCTTAACTGGTAAAGTAGAAATAATTCAGAGATTTGTAGTCCTAGGGCAAAATAATTACAAGAAGCAATGTTTCAATGTTCTGCCCTGGGAAAGAAAATATTTTAGATTTATTATAACCCATAAAACCTATCAGTTACCCAGAATTTTACCTCGTTGGCTTTGGGCATACCAATAATCACAAATAAAGAATTTTTCTCCACAAGTCACTATTTTGTCAGTAAAGATGCTCAGCATCGCTCTACACCTGAGCTAATGATGCTTTCATTGGGTGAAACTTCTTTAGATAAAACTTAGACTGCATTTTTCATGTCCAGTCAGCAGGGAAATATTTCAGTGTGGTTGGGGTCATGCCAAGTTTTCAGATAGAACTTGTTTCGACTACTTAATGTTGACTGACTTGTGTATTTGCCAGTTTGGAAAAAAAAGGAATTTGAAAGGAAAAGCCACCACCAGCAACATTTAAGATATTCTTCAGAGTCCGTGTCCAGCTTTGAGCATGTTAGAATACAATGCTATTAATACATTAACGCTAGATGTTAATTCATTAATGCTAAATGTTAACTCATTAATGCTAGGTGTTATTCCATGGACATTTACACATTGCACATTTACACAGCTGAATGAATTGAGCAGAACCCAAGCAAATGTGTCTCAGTGAAGGACATCAAAGGTTAGCCCTCCATAAACCTAAACAAGTATGGGAGCTCTGCTCTTGGCTATAACAATTCAACATGAAAGTAACTACAGCCAAGTGTCCATCTTTGTGTTTTGAATGTGTGCAATAGAATATACGGAATTAGAGAACCCCAGGGTGGGTCAGGCTGGAAAGGACCACAGTGGTCACCTGGTGCCACCTCCCTGCTCCAGCAGGGTCACCCCGGAGCACAGGGCACAGCATTGTGTCCAGATGGCTCTGGAATATCTCCTGTGAGGAGACTCCAAAACCTCTCTGCACAATCTGTTCAGTGCTCAGTCACTGTCCGGGGAAGAAGTTCTGCCTCCTATTCAAGTGGAACTTCCTGGGATCAGTTCCTGCCCATTCCTCTGGTGCCAGTGCTGGGCCCCACAGAGCAGTGCCTGGCCCTGCTCTGAGCCCTCCCTGCACACAGGGACAGACAGGGATGAGTTTCCCTCTCAGCATCTCCTCTCCAGGTTGAACAACCCCAGCTCCCTCAGCCTTTCCTGGTCAGGAAGATGCTCCAGCCTTCTCATAATCTCTTCATCCCTCCACTGAGCCCAGGTCAGGAGCTCTGTGTCACAGTTAAAGATTTATGCTGACATTTTTTGATGCTGGTTTCTTCTTCCAGACTTTAGCCCTCTGCTCGTGTTCGCTTGCCCCCTCCAGCCAGTGCTCGATGTCTGTGGTGTTCATCTTCATTCCAACCTTTGACCTTGAGGATGAATCAATTCCTTGGCACAGTTTCTGGAACAGCTGTGATAAGCAATCATTCTCTCTCTGAATCCAACATATTGCCCAAGACTTGTTGGCTCTTGACAGGTGACAAGAAATGTCCCTTTTTCTTGGCTGTCATCTCAGGCCATGTCCTCTTCCAATGTTGCATAAATGAACAGAGAATTTCTGGGGTTAAATTTGCTCTGTCCTGGAACACCAGCTGACTTTAATCTGCTGCAATTTGTGCTCCAGCTCTCTCTCTGTGTTGTTTTGCCTTTGTACTCTATTCTCTCTCCTTCTGAAAGGGAGGAATCAGGTCTCATTATGTTCTTTGCTGATTGGGAAGTATCTTTCGCTTGCAAAAAGTCAAACCCCATGTTAGCAGAAGCCCTGAAGGCCAGCAGAGCTATGGAGCCTATTCAAAGAGGACGAATTTAATAGTAATTATAGATGAAAGCTTTGTTATGCTTATATAACCCATAATAGCACAATTTTCCCATGACTTGCTGCTTACAAGATAGCTGACCTTCTACCAGTTAGCCACTTTCTTACAAATCTGCACAATGTGCTTTTAATTAAAACTCGCCTTTGAAACTAGGCCCAAATGAGCTATCCCTTAAAAAACCCAGTGAAATAGGACCCATCTTTCTGGTTTTACTCCAACCAAATCCTGCCTTTTTTACACCCACCATAAACAACATTCCCCTCAGTGTCATCCTGCTAAAATAAAGCTGTAAGAGAGTCAGTCTCACCTGGAGTAACATTGTCAAGGAAGGGTCCTTGCTCTGCTGGAGTCAGTCAGAAATCCTGCCAGGGCCTCCTCCAATGATGGAAAGAAAGATGGAAGCAGGATCACATTTGCTGAAGTTTTTTACTTTCTTACCCTGCCTCAAAGGATTCTGATTTTTCCCAGGAGATGTGGGCACGAGAGCAGGGCTTTGAGATGTTAAACAGGGAAACAATGATGAAAAAAGGGATGGTTTCAGAAGAGCATCCCAACCATGTCTGGTAAGGGTACACTGTGCTTTTCACAGGTGCTTGCAATTCTTAGTGCTGCCTTAAATAACAGGTGATGGCGTTTGGGCAGCTCCAGGAAAATGGAGGATTAGTAAAGAATGCAAAATAAATTTGACTGTGAAGGTGTCAGAGTGCATTACATTCACAAGCTTCTCCCATCAGCTGAGAAGAGAAAGAGTCTAAATTAGTTCTATGTTTCATGTTGTATGTGTTTAAAAGTAGTGATGAGAGAAAATCTACATAGTCCATGTGAGACTCTCCAATATTTCTCCCAAATGATCAGTCCCCTGGAGAGAACCAGGTTTTCTTCCTTCCAAAAGTGAAGCTTCAATGTCACATCACTCAGCACATTTCTGTGCTGAGAGCCGCAGTGACAAATTTCACTTAAACAGAGAAGAGGCAGGAGTTAAAGTTAGGGGCAGTGACAATGTAAGAAGCAGTGTCTCTGGAAATTTAGGGCAATGAGCTTGAAGGGAAATCCATTTCCCTTTTCAATTAATTTCATTGCAATCCAATTAACTGAACTGAAAAAAAAACCCAAAACAAAACGTAATTTTATGAATAAAACAATGGGCTGTGGAATCACTCTGCCTCCACTCAGAACAATTCGGGGATGAACATAAATGAAATAATGAAATAAAATATAGGGGTGGGTTTTTTCCTGGTGGCTAAGAGATCATATGCAACCAATACTTTTTTTTTTTGGTGAAAAGGGGTCTGAAATTGCAAGATCCTAAAAGTGAAGCAGCACATTTCAGCTTTTAGTGCTGGTCAGTGGTGTAAACATCTGAACTTGAACAGTTTGGAGAGGAGCTCTCAGTTGGAGACTGTCAATCATGAGCCACACAGGAACCCATCAGCATCTCCATCCACCTCCTGAGCTCATGAAAGATGAGACTTTTCTCATCATGTCCTACCATAAGATGGTAAAAGAAGATTTGCAGAAGTGCCATTATTTTCCATGCTGTCATCTGCCAGAAAAGCAATCATCATTGCACTGCTCTGCAGATTCAGAGATGAGCATTTAGCCAGGAGATCCTAAAATAGAGAAGAGAACTTTGCTCAGAAAGACCATCCTGTGCTCTTGTGAGAGATGGAAGCTGAAGTTGAATCCCACATGGGAGCTGTTACGAAACCACTTTTCTTTCTTTCTCTTCTGTTAAATACTATCCCAAGACTTCACCAGTCTTAAAGTGTGAAATCAAAATCACAGAATATTCAGAGTTGGAAGGGACCCCACAGTGATCAAGTCCAACTCCTCAGTGAATGGCCCATAAATCTTTTTGGTGTCAGCTCAAAGGCACTCATAGACAGTTAAAATCAGGTGCTCTTGTTCTAGATTGGTTTTTTTAACTTCAAAAGATCTTTTCTTTCCCTGGAATTTGTTCCACTGGGCAATCACAGCAGACAGAGGACAATCACAGCCCTTCTTGGTCTTTTACTTGACACACCAGGACTGGTTTTCCCTCCCTCCATCCCAAAGAGGATTCTCACTCTGCTGACCAACACAGTCTCCTCAGGGCTCAGTCTTTGTTCACCATGACAGATGTGAACACTCCATTAAAAATGACATCTCTTCCATTTCTCATACCAGGCCAATAATTCTCCTTGAGTCTACTGGAAGCAAATTTTGGCTGTTGCATTCTGTTTCCTCCTTGCTGGCATCACCCCAGAATTTCCCTTCACTACTATCAGCTGTGCTGCACCACTGCTCCTCTTTCTCACTCATTCCCAACCCAAGTGTCCCATCTTGCAACAGAAATGCCTGTGGTCAGTCTCCAAATATGCAATCTTACTTTTTTTTTCCCTATTAAATTCCTTTCAGCTTTCTTTTAATTCCAGTCTTCGAGGTCATGCAGCTTTTAGGATATAAAGCCCTGATTTTTCTGTTAGTCGAAGATGCTATCTAACTTCAGGTCATTGGGAAATTGAATTAACAGAGTCATTTTGTGCCAGTTCGTAAAAGAAACCATGACATGAACTGAGGCCTGAGTCCTATTTCCTGGGAATCTCTTCCATGGGGCTCTTTACCTGCTGTCTGATGTCACCTCCCCTTTTCCTGGTGTCCCCTCAAAGGGGTTCTGGTTCTGTCCCCATGGCACTGCAGCTGTGCTCACACTCACAGATTGGTGTGTGAGACTTTTCATGGGAAGTCTTTCATTTCCAGAGAAAGGTATCAAGTTATTTTGTCCTTATCTACCCACACTAAGTGAAGCCTGCATTTTATCTTCTGTTTCATTTGTTTCTGACTCCTCACTCACAATGCCCCGAGGACTCCTCAAAAGTTTAACACATTCTAAAAGCCAAATTTTCTATTTTCCTAAACTTTCTGTTTAGGGAAAACTCAGCTTCAGATATATCATCACCCAAAAATATAGTGAAACTCCTTCCTCATAGGCCTTTGGGTATTTTTCAGAAGATTGGAATGGAGATTATTTGAATCTTCAGCTTTGCATGAGCTTTTTGTACTCCTCAGGATGCTAATTTTCTCCTTTTGTCTGGATTTTTCTGTTTTCCAAGCTGACACTAAACACTTTGAACAGGTTAGTCACTTAGCTCATGACATAAAGTGGGCTGGAAAATGACAGTTCTCCACTGATTGTGAGGTACTTAGAGACACAATAAAAAAAAAGAGTTTTAGACATGGAAATTGTTCTGTTCTCTGGTGAATCACGGCCTTTTGAAAGAGTTCTGGCTGAAGTGAGTGAGTGTTAGATCTGCAGTATGTCTGCTTTTAAATTTGCACTGTGCTCCATCTGTAATGATATGTGAAATAACTTCATATTGTTACGGTCCTTACAGTAAGGGATTTAATGATATTTCTTTAAAAAACCCATGTGTGGTCGTCCAAATTGAATTTCTAAGTGAAAATAACAAATACATGCTCAGGAAAGGGAAAGAAACTCTGTTATTCTTTTTGAGTATCTGCCTCATTCCCACAACACGACAGCACCAACTTTTCCAAGGTTATGAGCAGATCCCTCTTTTCCATCGGGGGCTCGGCAGCCACAGGTTGTGTTTCTAGCAGGAATTAACAGAGAAATATCTCACATCCAAGCACACGCCAGGGTTCAGGGTCTGTACCTGCTGCTGTGGCATCTGCACAGCTGAAATTTGCCATTAGAGCTTCCAGGGATTTCTTTTTTCTTTTTCCTTCCTTCTGGGGGGCCCTGAGGAGCAGATACACCACAGCTTCATTTAGCACTGCCAAGACTAAATACTTTATTTACTTTATATTTACTTAATACTTTATTTACATAAAGACCAAATACTTTATTTACTACCTGTTTACTCCTGTGACCAAGCGACACAATAACAACAATGGATGTCAGTTTACTCAAACATAAAAGTAGATTTCTGCCAAAAGACTTTTCTAGAGCAAAATCATTTTTTTTTAGGTGGGATGGAAGTGAAGGGCTTCCTGTAGGAACTTTTATTATTATACCTGCATGGATGGATCTCTCATTTTTATGGCAGCTTTAACCATCTCTGAAAGCTCAATCATCACCCATAAGGAGCAAAAAATAACTTCTAATGTCTCTTAGTTCTGCAAGTCTCCTAAAGTGGAGTTAATTCAGCCCAAGCCTTTTGAAGACATTTAATGTACAAAAGAACAGCTAAGTCTCTCCCTTCCTCTTCCAAAGCTGAATCTTTGTGTTTCATTGCCCCAGTACAGGACACTACGATTTGATGGCAGAATTATTCTGAAAGTTTTCTCAGAACATTTTGTCCCACATATTTTAAAAAATGTTTAAACTTTTTGTTTCGACAGAGTTTGATATATTTGAATTTCCTGTCTGATGTCAGAACTTGGCCAGGGCAGGGATTGTCCCTCTGTGCTGGGCACTGGTGAGGCCACACCTCGAGTGCTGTGTCCAGTTTGGGCCACTCAGTTCAGGAAGGACATTGAGAGGCTGGAGCCTGTCCAGGGAAGGGAATGGAACTGGGGAAGGGTCTGGAGAGCCAGGAGGAGCTGAGGGAGCTGGGAAAGGGCTCAGCCTGGAGAAAAGGAGGCTCAGGGGGACCTTGTGGCTCTGCACAGCTCCTGCCAGGAGGGGACAGCCAGGGGGGTCAGGCTGTGCTCCCAGGGAACAGCGACAGGAGGAGAGGGAACGGCCTCAGGCTGGGCCAGGGGAGGTTTAGATTGGATATTGGGGCAAATTTATTCACAGAAAGGTTTGTCAGGCATTGGAAGGAGATGTCCACGGAGGTGATGGGGTCACCATCCCTGTGGGTGCTCAAGAAACAGCTGAACATGGGGCTCAGTGCTCTGGTCTGGTGATCAGTCACAGGTTGGACTCATGGATCCTGGGGATCTTTTCCGACATAAATTACTCTGTTTCTGTGATTCTGCAGCTTGTTCTCCTCTGTGCTTGTTCTCCTCTGTCCTCTGAGGGACCTCCATGTGTTTTCCTGGCTCCACAGTGTGTCAGAATCCCAGAGACACGATGCAGACTCCGAAAGAGTCACTGTCACTGGTTGGGATCTCTCAGCATTCACAGGTCTTTCTTCTTAGTCACTTCCAGGCAAAAAGCTCCTGCATCACATCCAAAATCACCACTGCTGACCCTGCAAGTTCAAAGCCTTCCTTTTTCACTATCAAGTTCAGTCCTGGAGAGCACAGTGCTATGAGGATAATTTCAGTTCTCTTCTGTCCAGAGAAGTGAGGTTGAAAAGAGAGAGCACAGATCATTACAGCCTTATAGCATTGAATCTGTTTGAACGAGAACTTTGTCCTGATCACTCTTTTAAGGTTTATGATAAACACTGTACTTTAGTCAGGGGAGGGTGGTTTTATTTTACACCTGTAATTCCTTAATTTAAATTCCTGTTTAATTATACTTATATTATTATATTATATTATATTATATATTATACTAAATATATGTGATTTTAAATTCACAGCAACAACAAATTATAAAAGATTAAAAAGAAAGCTGAAATATATTAAATTCATTATATATATACATATATATATATATATACTATATGTTCTAATATATTAAATGTGGTCAATAAGTCTGAAGATGAAATCTCAAAACCTGAAAATACAGAGGGTTGGTGTTGAGTTGCTTTGCTCTTTATCTTACACAGCAAAGCAACATTTCTCCAGTCTGAAAGAAAAAGTTATAAAATTAAAAAAAAAAAAAAAAAGACAAGCACATAATTGTCCCTCTGGAAAAAGATAAGACTTATATAAAGCAGCTCTGAAATTGGAAAGTTTCTTGAAATATGCTGGTGCAAGCACGGACAGAAAAGTTCTAAACTCACTTCAGAAAGGAAAAAAATCCAACCAACCCAGAAATATGCAAATATTACAAGCATTTTACCATATTTCACCTAAACACATTCAAGAAGTGACCTAAATTCATGTGCTGCAAATACAGCTTGTAATTCCCTGGCAAGGACTCTCTTTTTGACGGAGAACATTCTCTGTATCAGAGAATGAGGAATGTGCAAATTTTACTAAATAAAGACATGGTCATCAGATCCTTCCTTCCTTCCTTCCTTCCTTCCTTCCTTCCTTCCTTCCTTCCTTCCTTCCTTCCTTCCGACACAGTGGGATGCTCAATGCCAACATGCTGGAGGAAATCAACACACTAAAATAAAATGAAAGATTGAAAAAGAATAAAGGAAATCCATCCATACTGACAGGCACAGAAGGAAAATAGGTTTGCAGTTGGCTGAAGGTCACTGGTCCTTCTGTTACTGTGTCCAAACATGCAAATAATCTATCCTGAAGATGGGAAAAAGTAATTGAAACAGTTTTTTCTGTGTTTTCTATGCTTCCACATGAAGAACTTTGTCACTTTGCATCAGTGAGATGAAAGTGTTGGGTGTTGTCTGTGCTGAAGGAGCAGTGAAGGAACTCACAGCAAACACCAATATACCATAAAATGTCAAGCAACAAACTCGAATAAATCAAAGACAGGCAAAGTAAACAAAAGAAAAAAGTGACAAAGATCTTGGTAGTGCCACTGCAATTATTTAAAAGGAGATAAAAAATAGAGTTCAGTTGAAGAATGAAAGAATTTAGCTTTAAAAGGATATTTGCTTTCTGAATGCATCAGGCTGGAGCAGGGTAAGTGTTATGGAAGATGAAATAGGAAAGCCTTATAAATATTATTACCTGGCAAAAGATGCTGAGACTATGGAAACTATAAGTGAGATTGAAATAAAGACAAGCTTTGAGATACCAAACCCCAGTTACTAAATAAATGGAAAACAATGGTATGGCCACTGAAGGTAATCCCTCTCTTTGATTAAACAATTCCCCCTTTTGATTAAACAATCCCCTCTGCTTGCAGACAGGTCCAAGGGTCAGAGCAGACCCTACCAACTTAGCAGAGGGTCCAAAAAGCAGTTTTTAGAGTTTAAAATGTAATGTCGTATGGTAATGCAGTGACTCTCATAGACTATATGTAAATGTTGTAGGATTTGTAGCTTGTTCTAGGTTGGTTAGTGAAAATTAGAATATTCAGCACAGAAGATGATTTATTGTATTGTAAACGGCAACCACGGTATTCTGTATTCTTCTATACTTCTCTCTCTCTCTTACCTCTCTGCCCTGCTCTGAGCTGTGTCTGGCAGCTTCTGGCAGGTCCCCTACCCCCATGCCCTTTCACAATAAACCTCATGCTCTAAGACCAAACTTCAGAGATCTCTTGTCTTTGTCCCGACCGTCCGAAAAAAAACTGGGGAAAAATGCCACAGGGAAGAGTGTGAGGAGTCCTTCCCTAGGAGGAAAGAGCTGCAGAGCCCACATGTGATGGGCTGACTGCAACCATTGTGGGCTGCCAGACGGAAGAGAACACAAAAGGTCATTTTGCACCTTGAAAAATCCCATTATTGATGACTTACTGTTATTTACCCATTCATATTGTTTTGGCTGCCGTTTGGTGGAGATCGTGGCAGTGACTGTGAGCATGTAGGGAGAGATGCCTAAGCAGAATAATCCTCCAAAAACCAAGATGCAGTTACCTCTAACATAATCAGAGCTTTTGTGTAAAGCCTACTCTTCCCTGAAGAAAAGAGATTGGCTAAACATCAGCAAAAGCACATGTAGTGAAGGGAAACATGAAGCTTGTAATTAAATCTGACAAGATGTGAAATGAAAAGCTTCCACCGTACACTGTTAATAAGGAGATGTTTAAATGAGCAGGCAGGTGTGGCGAGGAGATGAGAAGTGAAGCAGCAAATGAGAGCAAGGTCTGCAAGGTGGGAGAGAAACTCAGTGCAGTTCTCAAGAACGAGGAAAAGACCTGAGGGACTTTCCCCATTTATTCCAGAAGAATCTGGATCAGAGTAGCAGCTCAGAAACTCCTCTTTTGCACTGTTATGGCATTTCAGAAATGCCGTGGAAGCCAAGTAATGAATGGAGTTACTGCCAGGTTTGGAGCTTACCCATCCAACTATCTGCACTGAATTAATTATATTCTGAATTAATTACATTGGATCACAAGCCACAGGGGTGGAGGACAGGGAGGCCATGAGGCATCAGTGACTTCTATCCTCACAGTGAGTGGCTGTTTCCATCAATATCCCACATTAACACAATTTACCCAGTGAAATTTTAGATTCTATTTGCCTTTGTTATCTAGAAAAAAATTATAATTTTTCCTGAATTATCAGCTGTGCTCCCTGAGCCTGGATCTCCAAAATTGTCACCATTTGGTGTAGAGTTGATCTTTGCTACTTCTGTGAACCTCAGCTCAAAGACAGAAGAGAAGGTAACAGCAACTGAAAATGCCATGAGGCCGAAATACATTTCACGATCATGAAAAGGAATTCATAAAGTGTAGAGTGATGTCACCCTGCTAATAACAGCTATAAACACTGCTGGTCCCTGAGTTTCACACATCAGCTAATTATTGTGACTGTGCTGAGCGAAGGGGTCAGAGGAGCTCCGCTGTTTCCATTTCATTCTGGATATCTGCTCTGTGATTCAGAAACCTTTGCACAAATGCTGAAGTGCTAAATATGCATTTTCCTTCTCCCTACTCAAAATCAGTTTCAAATATAGTTTAATGTATCACATAACTCTTGTATGGCTGTGTGTCACAGCAGATACTTCGTGTATTTTCTCTACACTTGCTGCAGACCATCACAGCTCAATGTGTTTGAATCTTGCTGCCTGAGCTAGTGACCAGAAAAATCTTCCAGGGTCTTGTCAGACTTGAATTCCGTAATTAATTGTGGAAATATAATGCCGGAAAGGGAATATTTTATGGCACTGCCTATCTACACATTATTTCTTTACGTGAAATATGGCATCAAAATGATAGCACTCTGCAGCACTCAGAGTGTTCTTAACGTGAGCAATTCTCCATGAGGTTTGAGGGGTTTAGTATTGGTATAAATAAGAGTAGTGCTGGTAGTACTACCAGTACTGGTAAAAATAGTTTAGTACTGTTTTAGTACTGGGATAAATAACTCCTTGTATTGGTATAAATATGTCCCTGATGATAAGTTGAGATTGGTGAGTCTTGTTGACATGAAAGGCAGAGTTCAGTTGAGTTCAATAGAGAATATATCTGTCCTCCACATAAATTAAAGGGAAAAAAAGAAGGAGGAATTAAGAAGAGGAGAGTAAAGTTGCCACTATTGGCATATCTATAAATAATAAATATTAATTAAAGTAGTTAGGTCAAATTTAAAGACAGTAATAGTCTGTGATATCAAGAAAAGTTAGTATGTGTCTATAGAATAGTTCACAGTTTCCAGAAAAAGAGCTGTTTTGTGAAAAGCAGTTTCACTAAAATACCAGTTAATTATTGAATTTCTTTTTTCACTCTCCAAAATTGAGAGTATCACTGTACTTTCTTCGTTACCGTCTCAAAATTCCCCTGGAATCATCACTTTCTAAGAGATTAGCTGACTAAATGTTCTAGTGCCTACCCTTTAAATTTGAGGTTAATTGGAACAGCACACACCAAAAAATTTATTGCTTGAACTCCATCTTGTTTTTCCATGCTTAATTTCAAATCCTGGACACCCTGGAGCACCTTGTGAGGCTGTGTGAGTCCCCTGCTCCCTGTGTGATGTCTGGGGGATCCTCGTGTGTCCCTAAAGGCTCTGTGTGTCCGTGTTTGCACTGCAGTGATGCTTTAGGATTTTAACCTCTCTATTTCTCCTGTGTCTGTGGTTTTAGTGTGCGGCTCTGGACTCCATGTAGAAGTCCTACAGCTGTTTGCAGCATTTTTATATAAAACAGTTCCTCTAAATTGGAAATCCAAGGACACTTCGCTGCCTCAGGGCCCCAGGATGTGTAAACAACAGTGAATTGGGGGGAACTAACTTGAAATAATTGACATCATCACCTGAAGGTGTTAATTAGAGGATTAAAGCCCAATATGTAAATGGACAGAACTTATAAAATATGAATAACTCGTGGCTCAGTGTCCATTTTGGGTGCAGCCTTGGTCTGCCCTAAATGCACCTTGAAGGCCTTCAACAAATTTAACTGCTTTTTATTCTCTTAACTTTGTCTAGCCTCTGTTTTGGGTAATCTGGCATCAGCAGCTGCTTCTTGGGCAGCTTTTCTGGGGCAAATCTCCTGGGGGATGCACAGATGAGCTGCTCAGGAGGCAACAGGATGGATGTCCATGGAATGTCAGGTGTGTGCCAGCTTTGTGCAGACCAGAAATTTCCCTCTGATCCTTGGTTTATGGGAAATATCTCCAGATCCCTGATGTTTCAAAGAACATTTCTAAGGATTAATTGATTTAATTTGATTTGTGTCTGTGTTTAGCTGAGGGAAGGCTTTTAAACAACTCCATGGACTCAAACTGATCATTAAATACATAAATTGCATTGATTATAACCAGTTCCAAATCTCTGTGACTTCACTTTCACTGGCCTAATGCAATGAAAAATTAATTGAGGCAAATGATTCTTCAGTGGGATAGAAGCAATAAGTTCTTCACTCAATTCAACTCAAATTTCATAAGCTTTGCTTAAGCAGTCAAGATAAATTTATTACATGGAAGGTGAGTAAATAACTGAATTTAGTACTGCAGACAAGAGTTAATTTTTTTCCCAGTCAAGCCTTGATATTTTCTATCCTCAGGTCCATGCAGGCAGAATTCAACAGCTTCTCAGGAAAACACTCAAAGACCAGGGATAACAACAGACAGAATTACTCATTTTTCCTCCCTCTCCAATGTTAGCTGTCATTATTTTTAAGACTATTCTGGGTTTTAAGCCTTGTCCTCCCTCACTGTGTCCCTGCTCTCCTCTCCCACAGAGAAATCATCACTTCAACAGCACTTAGCCTTGGCTCCAGGAGAAAGATTTGAAGTGCTGCAAGACTGGGAACAAAGAATCCCAATTTTCATTGAAGATTGTGTGATGGAGAGTGATTACACCATGACTCAACTGCATAACTCTTATCAGATCACAGGAAAGGACTTCATTCATAAAATTCCCCCAGCCCCATATTCTCTGGGTTTCACGAGAACATGAATTTTACAATGATGGGAATGAAAAAGCCAAGGTGAATAGCTGTCTGCTAGCAAAGCACAGGAATGTTCTCTGAACCACGGGGGGTTGCTTTGGATGGACAGAGAGTCCTTTTAGCACTTGGACACATCCAGCATGAGGAGTGGTGTGAAAACTAAAACTTCTGTGCCACTGGTACGGCAGCTGTGCTCACTGATTATTTCCAAAGGCTGCAGCTCCTGTCCTCCCAAAATCAGCTGTAGCCCATCTCCATTCTGAAATCCCTTCTGGTGTCTCCATGACCCTTCTGTTTCAGCTCAGATGAGAGCTCACATGGAGCTGTACTTTCCACCGTGCTCCAGCCTCCTGTGTTACACTCAGAATTTTTTTATTGGCTTCTCAAAAGTACTGCAAGGACTGACACAATGCTCCATCCTGTGCACATCCAGACTTCGCTTTCTCCTTCAGCATCACCAAGTCTGAGTTGACAAGGACAGAGATACACAGAATCATGGAATTATGGGATGGTTTGAGTTGGAAGGGACCTTCAAGATCATCTAGCTCCAATTTCCTGCCATGGGCAGGGACACATTGCACTGGACCAGGGTGCTCCAAGCCCCATCCAACCTGGCCTTGAGCATTCCCAGGGATGGAGCAGCCACAGCTTTACCACATTCATAGCTCAGAATTTCTTCCTAACGTTTAGTCTAACGAATCTCTGTGCAATGTGCAGCCAGTTCATCCTTGGGTTACATCTTCCTGCTAATTGCTGCCAAAAGTATTTCCTGAAGGTTTGGTTTAGACTTTCTTGCGGATATTTTGCAATTGTTGGTGTTCAGATTCTTTCATCCTCTCCTGCTCCTAGAGAGGCAATAGTCAGACACTCAACAAAAGTCAAGTGTAAGGATCTGTTTGCTGTACTGGATGAAAGACAATGCTCCCAAATAAAGCACCTGAAGCGTAAAGGTCTTTTCCTCTAATACAAGAGCATTCATTTCCCACCACATGGTGGATTTTGGGAAGGGTGGCCCCTGTTCACAGTGACATTTATATTTGCTGTTTCACTGCTGGAAATTGGAAAAGGTCTGAAGGGAAGTGGTAAATCTGGCATCTTCCCTGCAAACCAAAGTGTTGCTTTATTTTAAACAACACTGTTATAGCTTAAGCAGGACAACAGATCAATCATTCCAGATTCAGGGACAAAAATCTTTATTTTTGGTGCTTTTAGATAAGTGACTTCAGCTGAAATGAAGACCTTGACATCTCCACAAACATGCAAAGACAGGACAGGACTAACTATCTTTGAGCCCCACTATTCCTGTTCAATAACAAAATTCTGATGTTTCAACTGCTTCCCAGAGTTTCAGTATGAAAACAGATCCCCAAAACTGTGTGATTTTACCAGGAATGAGTTACGGTTTACACTATGTGGATGATTTCAGAAAGACTTAAGCTCCATTAAAGGCAGGGAGGAAAACCTAATTTTTTTTTGCAATTTAAATCAAGGCTGACTGCCTTGTGCTTGCTCAAAATTCCACTCTGGCTGTGACAGTGGCTTTGCTCCACTGTGACTTACTTTGCCATGACGCTGAAATGTGACTTTGTGTCTTTAACCATGCAAAAGTTTAGTGCATTTGGGTAATATCCCACACCATACCTTTTCAACTTTTAAATTTTTCTCAACCCTCTTTCCCCACCTTTTTCCTGAGGACCAGGAATGTGGGCAGACAGCACCCTCTGCAGTGAACGACGGGGAAATGAGAGCTTGATTTCTGCCAGGAAATTTTATTTATATTTGCTGTATTAAATCCATCTGCTGGGAGCACTCTTCCACACTCTGCTTTCGGTGGATGAGCAAAATTATGGTGTTTGGAGCTGGTGTGGAAGCTGAGACAGGCAGGGCCATCTCAGGATACCTTGAAGCACATGTGGTATGTCAGGGAAGGGAGACAACGGATAAATTGATTTAACAATATCCCAAAATCCATGGCACGAGCTGTTTCAGGTGTTATTGTCTCCCCGAGGCTGTTACCTCTTGTTTACAAGGACAGCCCTGTCTTATATTACAGATATGAGATTGGAGATTTTTTTTCTAAGTCGCACTTCTTTTTGTGTGCAATAAAATTTTTTTATTGTGTTAAAAGAAGCATAGTCAAGGGACACATCTCTCATTGCAGAACTGGAATCTGAGCCAGGCTCCAGTAGTGGTCACCCTTGGAGTCCACTCCTATTTCCTACTAACAAAGAGGAGGAAATCCCCACTCCCCTGCAAGTGTTTCAGGTCAGGTTGGACAAGGCTTGGAGCAATCAGCTCTAGTGGAAGGCGTCCCTGCCCATGACAATAAAATGGTCTTTAAGGTCCCTTCCAACACAAACCATTCTAGGATTCTAAGTTAGAACATAAGAAAATTTGGGAAATACACAGTAAATGTTATTTTCTGCTCTTTGAAAAATGTTTTGGCTCCAAAATCTCTTCCATAATCTTTTTCAGGCTTTCCAAAATATTCTGGTTTAAAGTCAGAGAAGTTTAATTTCATTGGGTCCACGGCAGTCCTGGTCAAAACTAGATTAATAATGCTTTTATCTGGTGAGTTTTTTAATTGTGGAATGCCAGCACTTCCTCATAATTTAAAGTATGTTGGAAATGTGGATTATCCCTCTTTGATCTGAAATTTGGTTGAACTGTAGCAGATTGAAACAAATGTGGCTTAATGTCCCTCGCTTTATATGGCCATATATAAAATATTACAGTTTAGTGATTTTAACTCAAGTTGTTACCTGACATAGAGAATAAAAAAAAATTCTTCACTCTTAGTGTTTCTCCTCACTCCACCCAAAATTATATAAGACCAAAGGGGCACAGAGGATAACATCTCACCTCTGAACATGGCGCGTGAGGGGAATTGCAGGAGGTACAGAGCAATTCCTCCTCCTGCCTTCAAAGCTTCTGAGTAATTTGATATTTAAAGCAATCATGTACCATGCCATGGTCAATAAATCAAATATAGGGGTGTTTTTTGTTTGTTTGTCTTTTAATTTTGTGGGGGGTTCTTTGGTTTTGTTTTTTGGGGGGGCTTTTTGGGTTTTTTGTTTGTTTTATGTTTGTTTTATGTTTGTTTTTTTGGGGGGGTTGTTTTTTTTTGTTTTGGTTTTTTTTTTTTTGTTTTGTTTTGTTTTTTTTTTTTTATCTTTGGTTTGCTTGTTTGGGCTTGGTTTTATTTTCTCCCTAGTGTTGGTTGAACAAATCCAGAGTGATTGCTCCACTCATCAAGCAAATTATTTTAGACTTTTTCTTGACATAGCACTTGTAAAGACTGAGGGATGCTGATGTGCACTTTAAGAACCTCATAAAAGAAACTTTTGCAAATTCTGTAAATTCTTCTTCATTACATAGGAATGAAGAGTCTGTTTTTAGTTGACTAAAAATATCCCAATGATCACAGCTAAAGATGGAGGAGAATAACTGAATTTCATTGTGCCTTCATTTTTTGAGTTACAGGCACCATGTCTTGGGATGACCACACTCAAATTTATTTCCATGTGAGATGTGGATGAGGGCTGTTACAAGGCCAAGAAATTATTCCAATGTGGTTGGAAAACCTTCAGCATGGAGAACGTGGTGCCTCTCAGTATTATTTGGAAGGAAAAACCCTCTAAAGAAAATCTTAAAGCAACCTTGTTATGTTGCTCTAGAAATAAGTAAAAGCAAAGTTGTCTTCTCTGATTTTTCTCTGATGAGTCAATGTAGAGAAAAAGAAATGTCACTCACATATTAAAAGTGAAAAACAACACCAGGTACAACTTTGCCAGGCTGCTTAGACTTGCAAATACTGCTGATGGACAAAGGGAGAAACCACCACGAGCAAAATCCAAGGGCAGGCTACTGAGGGATTTCTGCTTAAAATCCTCTATCGGGTGAATTTTAGAATCTAAAATAGTGCTAATGATTTTGACCTCCTTTGTAAAGTGCTTAGTGATTTTCTGGACAAAAGGAATGTACCAGCTAGATTGTTGTTGTTGTTATTATTATTATTGAATTATTACTAGTTCTATAGCTATTGAGAACATCAAATGGCTACATTATTTCAGGGTGTAAATGTCTATATAATATCCATGCTTTCTATTCACAAACTAAGAGCTTTTCCTGTTGTACTTTTCTTTGTCATTTTTACCTCCCTCTTCTTGCTCCTATATGTTTATACTTTATTTTCCTCAAGATCTGGAGTAGCTTTTCCACCATCATGCTGTTCTTTGGCTCTTTTCAGGCTCAACAATCTGTCTCTTGTTTGGGGTAAAGCTCTGGGAAAAAACTGAGGTGTAGAGCAATGGTTGGGTGAATTTCCATGAGCTGCAGCTGGGCATGGAACACATTCCAGCACAGAGGACTCCATGAGAGCAGACTGGAGATAAAACCAAAGTGATATTTCTCTGTTGTGGATTTGACGAATAGCAAAACAAATGTCTGAGTGCCCTTAAGAATTTAAATTCTTGGTCTTCCAGGATGCCTTGATTTCTGCCGGATTTTCCTTTAGTTCTTTCCCTTTCGGTTCAAAGGAGATGGAGAGCTGTGTGCCTTTTCTCCTAGAAACTCTTCTCCATTGTTAAAATCACCACATTTCCCTGATCCTTGGCAGTGCCTCACAACAGGGAGCTGGCAGGATGGCTCACCCTGGCATCAATACTGTAGTGTTTGCTCATATTTATATATTTATATTTATTTACATAATTATATATATTCGGGAATAGAACTTGTTGTGGACGAAAGAGAGGTACAGCCTCCTATGAGAAATACCAGCTCCCAAAATCTTGTGTAAATAACTCAGCAAAGCAATTTTTTACTGTCCTAAAGTCTTCCCCACACACTTTTTTCCAATTTAACCCCCCAAAAACTCAAAGTGTAATTGAAGTAAAGCAAGGTGACAGAATGTGTGTAACTAACACTGCCCAGATCCCTCAGACAAACTGAGACAGATCCACAACCTAAACCTCTGCTCTAGGATTGAGGGTGGTGTTTGTCCCAAATTTTAGACTTTACTTATGACACAAAGGTTCCAGAAATCTTTAGTCCAGGACTTTATCTCCTTATTGCAGCCCAAGAAATCAACCCATGATAATAGCGAGAATGGAGGAGGAGGAAGGTGTTACTGAAAGCAGAAATCACCACCTCAAAGACAAGAAAAGATTCAATCTATAATTTGAGGTCCAGTTTTGGGAATTACCTTTTTATCTCATGTTTTTGCATGGGTAAGATAAATGTTTCCATAGTTGGAGTATTTGAGTACATAAAATCCACTGCACAGAAATGTGGAAATGAGACTCAAACCAATGCAAATATCTAGATTTATACCAAGACTGAGGCCTCTGAAGGTGATATGGAGCTACACAGCTTAAGCAAAATTTTGTGGAAGAGACCCTCCTCTCTGAGGCCCTCCCTCATAAAACTTAAGATAGCTCAAATACAAGTGAATCAGGCTGTAAAATCCTATATGATTTTAATTCCCCTGCTCTGCCCTATCCTGAGTGAAGCAGGCAGGAGCACACACCTCATGCATTTTAATGAGAATTTCAAAGAGCTGCTTTGAAGTCCTTAAGGGAGCAGAACACCGATGACCACTTTGGGTGGTGTTGACTCGTTTGCAGCGTTGATGATCTCCTGGCTGCTCCTTCATTTACTCTGCCTATCAATTAGGCTGTTATTGTTCTGGAAGTTGCAGTAATTGGCAGGTTGTGCAGACGCAGCTGACAGTCACCAGGCAGAAAGGTGGGGGAGGATGAATTCATTTAAATACATCTGCATAGTGAAAATGAGCCCCTAACAATAGCAGATACAGACCGCCTTAAAATAATTTTGAAAATGCATCACAGTCAAGGCGAATAGCCCGAAGTATCCCACTGATTGCAATCTGGGAAGCTCAGAAGGAGACAAGAGAAGTGTTCAGCAGCGCAGGACGCAGAGAAATTTGGGTGAATTGGGCTTCTTATCTCATCTATCCAGCACATTTTGTATGATTCTGTGCTCGGCAGTTCTGCTGCTATTTTTGAAAGGCTATAAGCAAGGCTGAGCACTCAGGTTGATTTTGGTGTCCTAGGTTCTGTCTGTGAAGTGGGAGTGTTATTGCAATGCTGAACTCTGCTCTCTGCGACAGGGATAGGACCCAGGAACAGCTGGGATGGTTTAGGTTGGATATCAGGAAAAGGTTCTTCACCCAGAGGGTGGCTGGGCGCTGGAAGAGGCTCCCCAGGGAAGCTGTCATGGCCCCAAGCCTGACAAAGCTCAAGGAGCATTTGGAAAATGCTCTCCAGTGCTTTAAACCCTGATGTTCCTACAAGAACTGCTTTGCTCTCCTGCAAAACCCTTCCTGAACCGAACAGAGGAGCCAACAGAAATGTTTTACATCTCTCACTAAACAATAAGAAGACAGTGATTAAACTCCAGTGTTACAGAACATTCAGTCCAGAGCTTGACAGAATTCATGTGAAGTTCCTGAGCCCTCAGGTGGGCAGCACGTCCATCACAGCTGTGCACATCGGAACTGCAGAAGGCTAAATGAAAGCTGTTTTACAGAGGTAAAGCAGAGCAGTCAGGTTTCACATCAAGAAGTAGAGGTAGAGGCAATGAAAATGCATAGAACTTCCATCAGCCTAGAGAAAAGATAAAAGATACTAAAGAGTAGGGAAGAATAAAGTATTTAAGGATTGGGCATTGAGAGGAAAGAAAAGAAATAAATGGGAGGGTACGGGTTTGATTGCTCCATGTCTTTTAAACTAGGAAATACTTTTTATCTATTTTAGGGTTTGTCTTGGAGACATTTGGCCTATAAAGGACCATGGTCTTGTTTTAACCTTTGCAGGTTTTGTGGCAAGAATTGCTGCAAGGGGTGGGAGACATCCTTCAAATTTAATTCAGTGGTAACTCTCCTTCCTGGACTGACCTGCACTGATCTGGCATGAGAGGCACAAAAAGAACTTTAAGAAATAAGTCTTGTAGCAAAATAATGTGAATATTTTCTGCTTCTTTTGGCACTCCTGCTCTTACAGGCTCAAGGGAGCTGTGTCATCGGTTGGGCTGCTGCTGCAGCTGGGGTTCAGAGCCAGGCTTCTGTGAACTGGTTAATATTTATTGTCTTTATAATCACTGTCATAAAAAAAGACAATTTCCCACTCGTGGGTTAGAGCAAAAGGTGTTTATTGCTGAACCCACGAGGTCCAGGATCTCCCGAGGGAGAAATGAAAGGAAAAAGAAAGAAAAAAAGCACAAAAAAAAAAGGAAGGTCCCAGGACAGCAATAAGACTCTCCTGGCCACCGGTTGGTGGCCAAGGACAAGGAGATCCCTCAGGCCGGGTGGCGAACTTAAGCTAATCTTAAGTTCAAAAAAAAAGATTTTAAGTATAGCCCATAAAAATGGGCAAGAGGCCCAGCACCCGACCCAGCCTCTGACTCCCTGCTAGTCAGAGAGACAGAGACACCAGGCACCCTGCACAGACCAGAGTCTGCAGCTGTTGGTGGTAAAGGCACCTGGAACAAAAAAGAGACTGTCTCAGCTCAAGAGAGCCAAATTTATAAAGTTTTTGATGGGCTGGTCCGAATTAGCCTCTCCGCCCTCTCGCTCGCTGGTGATTGGGAATACTAATTAATGAGGTGGCCTTCCCCACCAATAGATGGATCGTTGCCTAGGGGTAATTTGCAAAGGCGGGAAAGGGCCTCATTAGTATTCCACTTGAGGTGGGCGGAGAGGTGCAAACCTTCTATTTTTAGCTCGGGTGCTGCAGAGTGCCTTTAATATTGGGATGGGTGATGGGCTTACAGATTTACAATACAACATAAAAACTGAGTTTTACATAAATAAAATTACAAAGATAAAGGATTTTTAAAAAGGTACATAACTTCTGAACTCAGGGTTACATGGGTTCAACTGCTTTTCCATCTAAAATACCTTCAATCCCTTTTATTTTGCTCCAAACAACTTTAATATCCCAATGCTTTTACCCAGAAACATTGCACTCTTAAAACATCTTTAAAACAGTCTCTTTTTTTAACTTTTCAATCTAGAACTTTATCAAAAATCCAAACTTTCAACTCCACTCAACAGGTACAACAATACAACAGCAACCATCAACTCCAACATGCGAAAAATCACTCCACTCTCATTTATAACAAACTCCCCCCTTTTTCTTTTTTTCTTAGGGAACCTTGATTTTTCGCATTACTCTCACAGTGTACCCACTTCACTCATGCGCAACACTGGAGGAACAAAATAGAGTCTTTTCGGCTACAGAAAAGTTGTCATTTCTTATCCAAAACAAATTTTCTGGAGCTGCCCAGAAACTGTCTTTAACTGAGTTCGCCTGAGTCCAATACCTCGAGAAAGCAGGAAGTGTGGAAAAAGGATTACCATCCTCCCAGCATTGAAACAGCTTCTCGATTTTGTTGTAAACACAGTTTTTATGAGGTAGTTGTGTACTTGACCAGTATACGTTTGGTGTTGTGGGCAGCCACCAGCTCTTTTTCCCGTCTGTGACCAGGTATCTTTTACACGTTGTTTCTCCCACCCTCTGGAAGAATCTTGGGGCTTTTCTCCAAATGCACTCTTCCCCTAAGACTGTGTTACTTAAATGCCAAATTTCATTATCAGTTCGGGTGTTTGGCGGAAGATTGCCCAGCTGTATGATTTCGAGGGGTCCAATCCCGACCCCTCGCCAAGGCCAGTACTCGGACATTAAAGTTCCTCCGCACACCCAGCAATTTGTTAAATTTAGTTGCTGACTTATCCTCTCCGCCAAATCAATAAATAAATTTTGGTCTACTTTTGATAAGCCAGCTTCCTGTTGTTTTTGGTTTTCTTCGATTACAGTTTCTTGAATCAGGTCCAATTCAAAGGTTTTTCTTTTTATTAAATCTTCCTCTTTTGTGATATAATTGAAATTGAAACAAAGCCAAACATCATCGGAGGGGCACTCTCCTTTTATCTTTTGAATTTGAGTACCAATGTTTTGCCCAATCCAATACTTCTGTCCCTTTTCCGTACACCTTCCTAAGTTAACAATATCGTAGCAACCTGGGCTTACATAGGAATGTGCACGGAAAAAGTGTTTTATTTTGAATGAATTTCCTGCGGTCTGGTAAATGGTGTGATAGCACTTGTTGCACCTTATGTCCGCCTTGGCTCCCAGGATCTTCGGCACAGAGATGACTAGTGCCACGGCCAGGAAGAGCAGTACGGTGACCTTTCTTGGTTTGGGCTCTATTCCTGCTTGTGCTGGTGGTTGGCATTCCTTTCCTGGAGTCTCTGGACTGGTGCTAAGCGCGTTCTCTCCCTCAGGCCGCAGGAGATTCATTTCTACTTGGCCTCGGTCAGTTCCTGTGAGGAACGTGTGTCCGTTAATTTGTAGCCAAATTATTTTGGTCTTAGAAGAAGAGGCAGATCTTCCTACAAAAAGTGGGAAGTGAGAGAAACAAGGTTAGTGTTTTATATACGTAACAAATGTTGAACATGATAATTTGAAACTTGAACAGTCTTTTAACTTCAACAACAATAACATTTACAGTAACTGGTAACATTTCTTTGACTAGATCTTAGTTTTAAAGGATACTGTTGCGGTTCAAGGTTTTCCTTTTTCTCGGAGCTCTTGTTCATCCTCTGGTGGAGTCACTGGACCTTTTACTCTCCGAATGTGTGTCCATCCCTTTTCTGCTGTTCTTATCGCTGCTTCTGTTGTTAAAAGAACCTGGAAGGGGCCTTCCCAAGAGGGGGTTAGAGATTTTTCTTTCCAGCATTTGATTAACACCCACTCTCCTGGATGAATATTATGTAAATTGAAATCAAGAGGTGGTGTTTGCACAAGCAGGCCCTTTTCCTTTAACTCTTGGATGTTGTGTGCAATGATCTTTACATACTCCCTTATTGCTATGTTTCCAGTCTCTTTTACATCGATTTCTCGCTGTCCAGCTAAATAAGGGAGTCCAAACAACATTTCATACGCTGAGACTTGAATGTCAGTTCGTGGTTGTGTTCGAACGCTTAATAGGGCAAGTGGGAGGCACTTAACCCAGGACCACTTTGTTTCTATCATTAATTTTGTGAGTATTCTTTTTAGTGTCTGATTCATGCGTTCTACTCTTCCCGAACTCTCCGGGTGCCAGGGAGTATGCAATTTCCAATCTGAGCCTAATTGATTGATTAAATTTAGAGTGATTTGAGAAGTAAAATGAGTTCCTCTATCTGAGTCAATTCTTAGAGGGACTCCATAGCGGGGAATTATCTGTTCTAAGAGCACCTTACTCACTGTGTGGGCGGTGGCATTGGTGGTAGGAAAAGCTTCCACCCAGTGAGTGAGGTGATCTACTATGACTAATAGGTACTTCCACCGCTGTACAAGGGGCATCTCTGTGAAGTCTATCTGGATGCTCTGGAATGGACGAGAAGCTATGTCCATTCCCCCTTTTGGAACATTTTTCATTTGTTTTTTATTGACTTTTTGGCATACTAGACAATTTTTGGTAATTTGGTTTGCAATTTCGTATACTCCCAGGCAACAGAAGACCCGGGAAAAGTGATCTACTAGGGCCTTTGTTCCCCAATGGTAATTTCTATGTATCGCAAATAAAATTTCACGAGTCAGTGCTTTGTTTAGAATTTGCCTACCATCAGGAAGGTGCCACCTACCTTCCTGGTCTTCTATTCCGCCAATTGCCGCCAATTGTTCTTTTTCTTTGTTGTTGAAAATGGGCCTGGGTAAGTTTTTCTCACTTACCCCTTGTTGGTCTGGTGCTGATGGTATCTCTTCCTCATTTGCTTCCAGGGTTTTAGGGACTTCATCCTCCTCGGAGGTTTCTTTGGTCTTGTTCGATTCCTCTGCATCAGTTGTTTCTTGTCTTTTCGCTGCTGCTCGTGTGGTTACCTTTAAAACAGTCTCTGTGAACAGTCCTTCAATAGCTGCCTCTCTAGCTGTATTATCTGCTAGAGTATTTCCCCTAGCTTCTAGACTGAGCCCGGTTTGGTGTCCTGGTACATGTACCACAGCAATGGCTTTTGGTCTCTTTAAGCTCTCTAAGATTTTTACAATCATTTCTTTGTGCAAAATGTCTTTCCCTTTTGAATTCAATAGCCCACGTTCCATCCATATTTTACCAAAGGTGTGGACCACCCCGAAGGCATATTTAGAGTCTGTGTATATAGTTCCGATTTCCCCGGCTAGGTGGTGGAGGGCTCTTTCCAACGCATAAAGCTCGCATACCTGAGCAGACCAATGTCCTGGTAGTTTCCCTTTTTCTATTACTTTCATTTCCAACCCGTCTACCACTGCATACCCGGAGCATCGGTTTCCACGTACCACCCTGGATGATCCGTCTACAAAGATCTTTTTCCCTTCGAGGATGGCGATGTCAGTTAGGTCTTCCCGCACCTTTGTTTGTAGGTCGATCACATTTATGCAATTGTGGGCTAAGTCATCTTGTGGTAAGCCATAAAGAAATTGTGCTGGGTTCTGTGAGGTACATGTGGCGAAGTGAAGATGTTTAGATTCAATTAGGAGGCTCTCATATTGCACAATTCGGGCATCCGTGAGCCACTCTGAGGCCCGCTGAGTTAGAATGGCCTTTACACAGTGAGGTGTGTGCACTGTGAGTGTCCCTCCAAACACCAGCTTCTGAGCCTCAGCCACCAGAACTGCCGACGCTGCGATTGCCTGGATGCATTGTGGCCATCCCCTTGATACAGGGTCCAAGATCTTCGAAATGAAAGCTACAGGTTTTCTGGACCCGCCCCACGTTTGGGTCAGCACCCCAAAGGCAACTCCTTTGTCCACATTTACAAACAAATCAAAGGGCTTATCTAGGGCAGGTAAGCTGAGGACTGGAGCTTGCAGTAATTTGTCTTTCAAATCTTTTAGTTTTTGATCGTCTGATTTTGTCCAATGTACTGGCTCCTCCTCAGTTAATTTTTCGTATAGGAATTGAACGGATTGCGAGTACTTGTCAATCCAGAGCCTACAATATCCAAACAGGCCCAGTAACTGTCTAATTTCTCGTTTTGTTTTTGGAGGTGGCAGGTCAATTATTGCCTTTACTCTTTCGGCACTCAGGTTTTTTGTACCATGCCCAATTAAATGTCCGAGGTATTTTACTTCTTGTAGTACGAATTGTAATTTTTGTTTTGACACTCGCAACCCTTTCTGCCCTAGAAAGTTTAATAGTTTTATAGTAGCCAATTTGACTGTCTCCTCCTGCTCCCCAGACACCAGCAGGTCGTCCACATACTGCGTGATTTTTATGCCCTCTGGTGGATCAAAGGTAGTTAAAAGGCCTTCAAGGGCCTGGCCAAAAAGCGTGGGGGACTCAGTGTAACCCTGAGGCAACCGAGTCCATCGAAGCTGCCGCTTCCTCCCTGTATCTGGATCCTCCCAAGTAAATGCAAAGATGTTTCTGCAGGAAGGATCTAGGGGACATGACCAGAATGCGTCCTTAAGGTCAACAACAGAGAACCAGGCATGTGATGGTGGAATTTGATTTAAAAGTGTGTATGGGTTAGGAACCAGGGGGTACCTGGTTTCCACTCTGTCATTTACCTTACGCAGGTCGTGGACAAGTCGGCAGCCCCCGTCTGGTTTGCTGACACCCAGAATCGGTGTGTTGAAGGGAGACTTGCAAGGCTCTAGGATGCCATCCTCTAGCAGCTCTTCGATGGTGACCTTCAGTTTCTTCCGCTTCTCCTTGGTTAGGGGATACTGTGGAACTCGAATAGGATTCGTTCCTGGAAGTAAGTTCACAGTTAGTGGTGTCATGTCTATTTTTCCCCGGTTGCCCGGTTTGGCCCAGACAATGGGGTTTATCTGGTTCTCATCTTTTACTGATAATACAAATAGCTTGGTAACCATTTTACCTTTACGGGGGACTACCCCAATTTGCAGTGGAATCTGCAGGTCTCTCCCCAATAGATTTATTCCTGCTTGAGGAACAAAAAGGATGTCATTAATATGAATTCTTCCATTTCCCCTGATCTCCACATTTGGAATGATTGGGACGGTAAAAGAGTCACCCTTCGCTCCTGAGATCTCTATGGTGTTGTTTTTGGTAACGTATAGTCCTTTTGGTACTTCCGCAATACAAGTCCTTTCAGCTCCAGTGTCCACAAGAAACGTTACAGGTTGATGGTGGGGACCTACTAATAAAGTTATCAAGGGCTCTTGTTGATGTTTATCGGTCCCCACTGGATAGAGCCCCTGACACCTTCAGTTACTTTCGGCCTGGGTTTCCTGGTACACTACTTGGTCTTTCTGCTTCCTGTAACAATACCAGGTCCCATGGCCTGGTTTCTTACAATAGGTACAATAGTGGTTTGCTTTGTTCATACTCGGGTCACTCGACCTCGAGTCACCTCTAGTAAATTGAGTGGGTTTAGGAGAGCCAATTGTAGTATCTTTGGGAGGGTCTTTTTCAACATTTTTCATTATTTTTGCTTTTGTTTTCCAATTTTCTTCATCTCTTCGAACAAAGACCCTCTGAGCTTCCTCGAGTAATTCCTTTAAATCTCTCTCTGGCCACTTGTCCAATTTTTCCAGTTTTTTACGAATATCCGGCCAGGAGTATAGCACAAAATGTACTTTCAACATTGTTTGCCCGCTGTCGCTGTCTAAATCCAATTGGGTGTACAATTGCACATTGTTCTTTAACCTTTCCAGCCAGTCATGGGGAGTTTCATCTTTGCCTTGGGTACTTCCAAATGCCCTCTTGATGTTGTTCACCCTCGGAACAGCCTCTCTAATCCCTTTTACTATCAATTTTCTATAATCTTTCATATTTTCCCTATCCTCCTCGTCATTTGGGTTCCAATTTGGATCTTCATTTGGCATTTTCCGTTCTCCAGGAGGGCCCTGATTATCATTATTTTCTCTCTCCCACACTTTCATTCCCGCAGTCCTTATTAAACATTGCTCCTCCAGGGAGAACAGGGACTGGAGGATGGACTGCATTTCGTGCCAAGTGAATATGTTTGGCCCGAGGAATTGATCGAATTGTTGAGATAACCCTATCGGGTCACTCAATAAGGACTTCATTTCTCTTTTGAAGTCTCTTACCTCTGAGGAGGAAAGAGGTGCAACTACATATCCAATTCCTCCCCGTGCTCCACCCATAGGCACTTCTCGCAGGGGGAAAGCCTTTGTTTTATCTTGTGGAGTTTTGGAACAATCCTCACAAATTGAGCAGGCCAATTTAACATTTCGTTTTCTGGTTGAGGAGAGAGATTTTTCTTTTCCAATTGGAGTAATTTTGCTTTTTGAATGTTTTGGACGAGGAGAGTTAGGGAGGGTATGTTTTCTTTTTGGTGTGCAGACTTCTCCCTCATCTGACTGACTGGAATTATTTGTGTCCTCCTCCTCTATTGAGGATTCGGCACTACTATCTCCATCAATTTGGTTAGCAGCAACTGGTGGAAGGGCATCTAAAGGGTCCCATCGCTTTGGTTGAACTTTCCTTACTTTTTGATCTTTTTTGTCAGTGGTTGATATTTCATGTTTAGTTAATTTTGAGTTGTCTTTTACTGTTAAGATTTTCTCGTCTTTTGTTTCCACATTGTTCCAATATTTTAACCAAATTCGTGCGTAATCCAATTGTTCCAATTTCTTTGGGCCCTTATAATGTAGATATAAGCAAAGGGCCTTACAGAGCCATATCTCTGAAGATCCCTGTTTGGGCCACTTGAGTCCATCCTCTCGAATTTTCTTTCTAGGCCACTCAAAGACACAGTACTGGATCATTTGCACTGCATCCTTCCCCTTAGTTAATTCATGACTGTCCCAATTTTTGAGCATAATGCCTAGGGGACTGTCAGGTGCTACTTTGTAATTCTTCAGGGAAGAGTGGCTCTTGCTTACACACTGACCCATTTTGGCTCAACTGCAACGATGGGAAAGTAAAAAGAATATAGAATTTAAAATACCCACTTTCTATTTTATTTTCTCTCCTTTTTTTTTTTTTTTTTTTTTTTTCTTTTTTTTTTTTTTTTTTTTTTTTTTAATAATATATGTATAAATAATATATGAATATTTTGATTTAATTTATTTTTTTACAATTTTTTTTTTTTTTTTTTTTTTTTTTTTTTTTTTTTTTAGATTTAATTAATTAATTTATTTATTTATATCTTTTGATGTTCTTTACTTAACTTAATTATTTTCTATGATGGGAACTTGATAACTTTCCGTGGGAAAAAATTAATAATTCACTTAAACAATTAACAAAGCAATTGAATAATTAAACAATAAGAAACCAAGATGGCCGACAATAATAACTTCCCGTGGGAAAAATAAATACTTCACTTAAGCACTTAAATAATATATGAATATTTTGATTTAATTTATTTTTTACAAATTTTTTTTTTTTTTTTTTTTTAAATTTAATTAAATTAATTAATTTATTTATATCTTTTGATGTTCTTTACTTAACTTAATTATTTTCTATGATGGGAACTTTCCGTGGGAAAAATTAATAATTAACTTAAACAATTAACAAAGCAATTGAATAATTAAACAATAAGAAACCAAGATGGCCGACAATAATGACTTCCCGTGGGAAAAATAAATACTTCACTTAAGCACTTAAATAATGCAATGGACAATTAAACAATAAGGAACCAAGATGGCCGACAACTGAAAACCAAAATGGCTGCTATAAATAATTCACTCAAGCAATTAAATAAAGCAATGAACAATTAAACAATAAAGAACCAAGATGGCCGACGACTGAAAACCAAAATGGCCGCTATAAATGATTCACTTAATCAATGAACAATTAAACAATAAAGAACCAAGATGGCCGACGACTGAAAACCAAAATGGCCGCTATAAATGATTCACTTAATCAATGAACAATTAAACAATAAGGAACCAAGATGGCCACCGGCTGATAACCAAAATGGCTGCTTCCCCCTTTCCGGAGAAGCTTCTGGCTGAAGAAGAAGAACCCAAAATGGCTGCTCCCCCCTTCCCGGAGAAGCTTCTGGCTAAAGAAGAAGAACTCAAAATGGCCGCTCCCCCCTTCCCGGAGAAGCTTCTGGCTAAAGAAGAAGAACTCAAAATGGCCGCTCCCCCCTTCCCGGAGAAGCTTCTGGCTAAAGAAGAAGAACTCAAAATGGCCGCTCCCCCCTTCCCGGAGAAGCTTCTGGCTAAAGGACAGTTAGAGAAAGGGGACAGAGTAGATAGAAATATAAAAACTGAGGAGAAAATATATATATATGAAGGCCGCGCGGTATTTTTTTTTTTCTTTCTTTCTGGGGCTGGGCTTTTTCCCTTAACAAAAATTTTCAATTTTCTTTGAATCTCCCACTTTCAGTCGCTTCAAGCTCACTCTCTCTGCTCTTGCCCCAAAACTGAGTCAGAGAGCTCTGGCTCTCAGCTCCTTGCCCTGTCTCACTCACTCTGCAATCACACCAGGGGTGGCCCACCCCACACTCACACTTCAATCAGGGCTGGCGCTAGGGAGAAACTAAACAGAAATTTTCTTTTTATAAGTTGGTTTTCCCTAACTACAGTCCCCTAGAAAGGGGTAGGGCCTCACCAATCTCCTGCGATGGTCTTGGAGTCCTCTCACCGTAGGTGGTATCCGCAGTAGTCCAAATTTGAGGAAAAAATCGGAAAAATTAAAAATTTGGAAAAAAACCAAAAAATCGGGATTTTTGGGCAAATTTGGGCAAAAAAGGATCTCCCGGACGAGCCCCCAAGAAATTGTCATAAAAAAAGACAATTTCCCACTCGTGGGTTAGAGCAAAAGGTGTTTATTGCTGAACCCACGAGGTCCAGGATCTCCCGAGGGAGAAATGAAAGGAAAAAGAAAGAAAAAAAGCACAAAAAAAAAAGGAAGGTCCCAGGACAGCAATAAGACTCTCCTGGCCACCGGTTGGTGGCCAAGGACAAGGAGATCCCTCAGGCCGGGTGGCGAACTTAAGCTAATCTTAAGTTCAAAAAAAAAGATTTTAAGTATAGCCCATAAAAATGGGCAAGAGGCCCAGCACCCGACCCAGCCTCTGACTCCCTGCTAGTCAGAGAGACAGAGACACCAGGCACCCTGCACAGACCAGAGTCTGCAGCTGTTGGTGGTAAAGGCACCTGGAACAAAAAAGAGACTGTCTCAGCTCAAGAGAGCCAAATTTATAAAGTTTTTGATGGGCTGGTCCGAATTAGCCTCTCCGCCCTCTCGCTCGCTGGTGATTGGGAATACTAATTAATGAGGTGGCCTTCCCCACCAATAGATGGATCGTTGCCTAGGGGTAATTTGCAAAGGCGGGAAAGGGCCTCATTAGTATTCCACTTGAGGTGGGCGGAGAGGTGCAAACCTTCTATTTTTAGCTCGGGTGCTGCAGAGTGCCTTTAATATTGGGATGGGTGATGGGCTTACAGATTTACAATACAACATAAAAACTGAGTTTTACATAAATAAAATTACAAAGATAAAGGATTTTTAAAAAGGTACATAACTTCTGAACTCAGGGTTACATGGGTTCAACTGCTTTTCCATCTAAAATACCTTCAATCCCTTTTATTTTGCTCCAAACAACTTTAATATCCCAATGCTTTTACCCAGAAACATTGCACTCTTAAAACATCTTTAAAACAGTCTCTTTTTTTAACTTTTCAATCTAGAACTTTATCAAAAATCCAAACTTTCAACTCCACTCAACAGGTACAACAATACAACAGCAACCATCAACTCCAACATGCGAAAAATCACTCCACTCTCATTTATAACAATCACCGTTCTGGGGCTGAGTTATCACCTCACGTCTGCACATTTTGGAAGTTGCATGCATTTTCTCACCCTGGTTATAGCTGCAGTTTTGAGAAACAGGACCAGGATCCCAAATGTTACATCAACAGAAGCCCAGGTCTATGTTCCCTGATTTAATTTAGCTGCTGGTTTAAACTTCTGTTTTGTATGCTCACATGTTAAAATTTCACCTTCCTGAAAGTCGTTACAAATAAAAAGTAATGATGGTGCTTGGCATTTTCCTGCATCCCCTCTTTACATACTGGCACAGCATAGAGAAGTATAAGAAGATTGCAAACCTGGGCCATCTCTGTCTTGTTCTCTCCCCTACAAACTGCAAGTGTTTCTGGAAATGATAAATGGAAAATCTTATGTCTCAAAGAATAAAATTAAATTAAATGGAGCTTGTGAGAACAAAGTCTGAAAAAAAAACCAAAGAGGGACTAAACTTAGGTAAAAGAAAAATAACTGGGTTTGCACATAGAAACAAAATTGCATTTTCTGAAACTCTTGAGAGCACTTAGTTTAAACTAAACAGCCCCAACACTGCACTGCACTGTCACTATCTATTCGCATGAAATCTCCTGGTAACACCAAAGCTCTCTAGATGGCAATGTCAACATATGTTTGAGAAAACCATGCAGGTGCCTCTCTCCATCCATTACTTGTCATTTCATCCTAAGGAGACTACCTTTCCTAAATTTTGATTTTTTAAAATTAAAGTGGATCCCACTAACAGAAGGCAAAATAATCATAGAATCACAGAATAGCTGGAGTTGGAAGGAACCTCTGGAGATCATCTGATCCAACCCCCTGCCAGGGCAGTGTCACCTGGAGCAGGTGACACAGGAACACATCCAGGCGGATTTGGAATGGCTCCAGAGAAGGGGGCTCCTTACCTTCCCTGTGCCAGTGCTCTGCCACACAACATACAGGAGTTCTTCCTCATGTTGAGACAAAACTTCTTGTGTTTCAATCTCTGGCCATTAGTTCTTGTCCTGTTGCTAAGCCCAGGTCTTGACTCAGCAGAACACTTCTGTTTAATTGTGTTTATCATGGAATCATAGAATCATTTTTGTTGGAAAAGCCCTCCAAGATTATTGAGGGCTGTTCCCCCCAGCACTGCCAAGGCCACCACTGCCCCATGTCCCCAGGTGCCACATCCACAGGGCTTTTAAATCCCTCCAGGGGTGGGGCCTCCATCACTGCCCTGGACAGCTGTGCCAGGGCTGGACAACTCTTCCTGTGAAGAAATATTCCATAATATCCAGTCTAAATCCTCCCCACTGGCACGTCTTTCAGCACATGGGGACAGCCTGCTGCTGTGCCCATAGGATTCCCACAAAACATGCCCAGCCTTCCCAGACTCCTTTGCCCTTCAGGACTGCTTCCCAAGGGATTTCATCATCCAAGCTTTCAACAGGCCAAAGTCTGACCTTTGGGAGCCCAAGGCAGCAATTCACTGACCCCTCTCCCTACTCCCTGAGATGCTGTGATCACTCTGCCCAAGCCAAGGCAGCTTCCAACCATCACATCCACCAGAATTCCTGCTCTGGAGCGAACAGCAGGACCAGCCATGCCTGCCCTAGAGGATTCCCTCACCAGCTGAGTGTGTTATATCCCACACAGTCCCCAGTCTCCCAGAGCGTTTCCGGAGCGAACAGCAGGACCAGCTGTGCCTTCTCTAGAGGATTCCCTCACCAGCTGAGTGTATTATATCCCACACATTCCCCAATCTCCCAGAGTGTTTCCTCTCTGCTGTGTTGTATTTCCAGCAGACGTCTAGGAAACTGAAGCCCCCCATGAGAACAAGGATTAGTGATCATGGGACTTTTCCCAGCTGCTCACAGAATGTTTCTCCTGCCTCTTCATTCTGGTTGGGTGCTCTAGACCAGACTCCCACCACAATCTCTGCCCTGTTGTCCTTCCCCCTGATTCTTACCCAGGGATATTCAGCTGTTCCCTCACTGTCATTGAGCTCCAGGCCATCAAAGCACTCCTTAACACACAGGGCTAATTATGGTTTAATGTAATGGGGGTTTTTTTCCATATTGATATTTATGTCATGCTGATTCCACTTGCACCCAGACCTTCATCCCCAAGCCAAAACTCCTGCACAAGAACAAAAAAATATTGGGATATGGGGAAAGAATGAGGAGTCCATTAGTCAAGAGAGGGTTTTTTTGCTTGCTTCATTTGCTTTTGCAATGACCAGGAGTTTGATATTAGTCAAGAAAAGACAGAACTCTAATGTGATTTTAGTGAGTGGGGACTACAAATGTTCTCTTTTGGTTTGAATTGTATTCCTCATAGCTTGACATAATAATTTGTATTGTCTCCATCTCCTTGCTCACATTTTTCTCAACATTCTCAAAAGAAGCTTTTCTACTTTACCAATTTAACCTACAGGATATTCCCTGGGATTACATATTAATGCTTCAGGAGCTTGCCTGGCTTTTCCTTGTTGTACACCTGCCTTTATTATCCATGCAGCCTGCACTGAATGTGAATCAAAGCTCACCATTCAGGAGCCAATTAACCAATCTTTTTGGTTAATTATTTTGAAGTGTGGCCTACATACTTTGATTTTTATTTCAAGTTTTGATTCTGACATTTTGTGGGGGCGGTCTTGATTCCTTTTTCATTTTTCTCAATGCAACTTCTGCTTTGCTCTCCATGGGGAAATTAGTTTTCTACTCAGTCATTTGTGCAGACAAAGAAAAACTTGGTGATGTTCTCAGCATGACTGGAGGGATTTTGTGAAACCATCTCTTACTGTAGCTGGGACTCAGTGGCAGAACTGCAGTCTGTTGAGTCAAGAAAATGGGGAAAAATCACATCAGAATTGTGGAGTTAGAGGTGATATTAATCAACACTAAATGTCTTCATGTCTCCCTATATTCCTTCTGCAAAGTTAACTTCCTGTAAAGCCTTCTGGTTCATTCAATGCATCAAACTCCAAACTGGACACGTTGCATTAATTTAAATTAGTTTAAAATATTACCAGGGAAAATATGTTTACTAGAGCTGTCAAGAAACACATCTGGTTAAAATCCTATTCATGTTTCAAATCCTCATCACCAGTTTTGCCTGAACTTTTTTTTAATTACACTTAAATCTTAGGATGGAGGGAATTTATGTTGAACCAAATCATTACTTTGCAATTACAAGACTATATACAGAAAATTAAATATTTGCTTAATAAAAATTTATGTTGAATATTTGATGGAGTTTCTTTCTGGTCAAGGAGGAATTATATCCTCTGAACATTGTAATTAGTAAACACAGTCCCAGTGAATATAGTGAGTTATTTCTTTAAAGGAAATTATATTAAAATCTCAATAATGCATAAAGTTTAGTATGAAGTTTTAGTACCCTGGAATAATAAGTTTACAGCCATCTTTAACTTCCTTCTTTTTCCTTCCCCAGAGGGAAATCGCCTCAATATTTAAAATTTATGTAATTTATATAAGATATATACAATATATAATTTATATGATGTAAGGACATGATGGGGGTTTGCAGTGAAGAGGTTACGATGTGAAGACACTGACCAATTACAGCCAGTGATCAAAAAAAAAAAAGAAATTTATCCAAAGTTAATAAGGTAGTCATTTTGATTTGGGAAAGTCCATTAATATTTTTTTTTAATCACAGAATTCCCCGAAAAATGTGTTTAGATTCAAGTTTTTCAAGGATTTCAATACTTTTACCTTTTACTTATTAATAAATAAAGCTTTTTAAATTACTTTTTTAAACATTTTTATTGCCATTATATTTGCATGTTTGAGCTCTTATCCTTACTGATAAAACCCAAAATGTTTGAGGTCTTCAGCATTGTGAAGCTTCTCTCAGCATGTTTCAGTATTTGCATTTTTAAGTCCTGTCAGGAACATAAAGAACTGGCTGAATGCATCTAAAATCAGGATTTGTGTGTGCTCTGAATCCATCAATTTCTACCTACACGCTCTGGACAATCCAGGAATTTGCGTTTTTAGTCAGAGGATGAAACTGTCAAGGGTTATCTCAAAGAAATAGACCTATTCCATAGTAAATTCCTTCCACAATCCCTTTTTTTCTGTTGCTGGGGTCATCATATTCAATAATCACCTGGGAAAATGTAGATAAATGAAAAGGATGGCAAAACACACACAAGAACACACAAATGCCAGAATTCTGATTTCAAATTTCTACATTCTACAGCTTGGTTTCCCATAGTTCCAGCAATTGTTGACAATTATAAAAAATTTAGTCTTTTTTCAGTCCCACCTAGTGCCCCCAGGACTTCATACGCAACACGGATGCATTTCGGGGACACTGACAGGGCTAACCAGAAATCTTTAAATCAGGATTTATTCAGTGTTCTGTCATTATTTGGGGACACAAACAAAAGCTGGTAGGCATGGCAATATAAAGTGTGTACAAATCTAGTCTGAGGAAAGGAACTGGGAAAAGGGAAAAGAGAAAAGAATCAGAGATACCTTGAAAATGATCCTAAAGACTCTGAAATCGTAACCCAAACTCTGAGAATTTGTAATGGCACAGAGCGCAGATAAATCTAATTCTGTGTTGTCTGGAAGGCTTCCTTGTCATGCAATCATTTGATAATTAATGTATTCACCTGGTGATTAATGCAATGACTACATTGGGAAACATTATAGGGCTCATTATGCCTGTCAGAGAATGCAAACAAACACTGAGAAAAGTGTAGGTTAAACTACAGAGAGTTTTGTTTAAATGTATGAGTCAGGTAAGAAATTAACAGACTTACACCAGAAAAAAATATCCCCTGAATGGTTTAGGATTTAAAACAACTTCCACATCCTGTGTCTAGGAAAAGGATTTCTCAGGAGAGAGCTTTTTCGCATTTCCTCATGCAAAAGTCTAGGCTGAATTTCTGTCATGCATTTTTGTGTGAAACAGAAGGATTGACTGCTCCCAAAGCTACCAGAAAAAATGAGTGAGTGTCCTACTCCAGCTCACAATTCAGTTTTCTTCCCCAAGGCTTCAAGGTGGGAATATCCCCAAGAAAGTCCCTAACGGAGCTGGGGAGCTCGGCCCAGCCGTGTAACTCATGACCCCGAAGTCAGGCATGAGGGATCTTCAGTGCCCAGCGCTGATTAGATCCTTTTCTGAGCAACTAATTAGCTGGGACACAATAATCAGATTCTCATAATAATCTACCAGTGCATGTCAGTGTGCATCCCCCAAAAGCTTTGCATTTGTATGTCCCACTGAGCTGGAGAGGAATGAGAAACCTCTCTTCTCTCATCACCATTCGTCTCTTTTGGGACATGGCAGATGCATTTTGCAGTAGCTTGAAATTACAATGCAGATTAAAGAAATCTTATTCAGATTAATTTAAATCAACACCCATTTTCCCATAGACTTGAGCGAACATTATATCAAATATTTGGGTGTGCAAAATAGATGGATGAATCCATTGATCCTGTTGATGGCATTTTGGACTTGGAGCATTGCCTGTATCTGCTTTGAGCTTACAAGGATTCACAGAGAAGTGATTAATTGATGTGTTAATTGAAGGGGGTTTTTATGTATCTCACACCATTTGGCTTTGTTTAGACAGTGAGAGATGCAAAAATAAATGAATATGTAACTAAATGAAAACAACTCTGATAATCTGTTCAGCAGCAGTAGATATTGACTTAATTTCAGGTTCTTACCCATGATATTTTCTTGGTCTTGGAACCTGGATTTACACCCTTTATTTCCATATAGACAGTAAAGGTGTTGTGTACCATGCTGCCACACCAAGGGAAAAAAGAAAAATATAAAAGAATGGAGCAACTCTCTAACACATTTTAAAAGGACTGAAAAGTCTTCTTTGGTGAAACCCAGGCTTCAAAAATAATTATGAGAAGCTGAAAAGGCAATAATAGATTTTTTTTTCTTCTTAAGATTGATTTTTTTTTTCAAAGGCAACAGATCAATTTGGTCTATTTTTAAAAGCATTATTTCCAGCCAGTTTTAAAGTCATTGTTCTTGAGAAAACTGTTGTCAAATCTCATTTATTCAGAAGGTTTTTGGTTTGGTTTTTTCCCCTCTGGATGTTGATGAGTAAGGCTAAAAGGCAAGTATGATATTAAAGACTTGTGACAAATGGCATTAATGGGGAGCTTTCCCTTTTGTTTCCCTGGGAATTGACTCCATTTGAACTGCAGCTGATGCTGGAGGAAGAGCAGATCAGCCAGGATGCACCAGGATACTCTCCCATCTCCTCTAGACTCCACCAGGTGCCATTGGGGATCAAGACGGACTAGAGAAAGAATCTACCAAATTTTCTGTCTGGCAGAAACAGCAGCAGGCAAAGCAAAGACTCAGAAAAAAAAAAAAGTTGTGAAAGTGTTTGGCTTAGGTCAGCCTTCTTCCCAATAACCCAGCGGGTGTGGGATGATGTTGGGGAGATCTCCATCGGAACCACACACACTTTGGGAACATCGGGACCTGGATTGATCCCATCTAACTTGAGATATCCATCTGAGGTGTCTCTATCTGGTGGATCAGTCCCCCCAAAACTGGTCCATCATCTCTGGAGGCAGAGAAGCAATTCTCAAGGAAAATTGATATCTTTGCCCTCCATCTCCATTATTGCAAATGCAAGGCAACAAGATCCCTAAATAAGGTGCTTTGGAGAAGTTGCTAATTATTTGGAATCCGTCTGAGTTGAGACCTCTGGATGCAAGGAGCTGTCTGTCACACGCAACTGAATTTTTCTGCGTTTTGCCCATTTCTTCCCTTCATTCCACAGCCCTCCCTTCTCCTTGCACTCCCCTCCTTCCCTTTTAGTCTACCTGATCCTTCAGCCTCTGGTTGTTTCTCCCTCTCTGCTTGTCCACAGAGTGAAAAACACCTTCTCTAAAAAATGCCAGGCAGGAACGAGAGCAAATCAGCTGCTGTGTGCTATAACCCTCCTTCCAGCCCGACATTTCTACTTAAATTATAAATCCCTGCGTGCTCCACAACAGGCACCTCTGAGTCCTTAAGTACAAACATAATGAAAGCAGCAACAGCAGCAAAGGCGTGGGTGGGTCAGCCAAATTCCCTTTTCCTTTCATCCTCGCGAGCACCGCTGGGAACAGCGATGAGTGAGAGCTCCACTTTCATGTGGCAAAATGGCTGCAAATGAACTGCAGAGCAGGTGTTGGGAGAAATTAAATGATTCCGAGTAATTTACCGTGGCAGGAGCATCAATTTGAGAATTGCTAAACTGCGAGTTACTGAAACACGGTATTTTATTACATTTTCAACCAGTAAATGTCAGCTGCTTTATTGGTTTTAACATCCTATCAGGTGTGCCGATAAATTTAGCAAACACACCAGTTGGGTTTCTAATAAGTGTGGACTCCTCACCTCAGATATCATTAATTCTGCTTCGTTTCTGAGGGCCATGAAGTTGGAGAAGTATTTTAGGTGTAATTTGCTCCCATCCTAATCAGTTCCATAGCAATTTATTACACAATTTCTGTGTGTCTGGAGCAAAGTGTAATTGGTTCATGGAGCGTGGAGACTGTTTTATTTCAGGTTTAGTTCTATTAGCCAAGTTCTCTTCACTCAAATCTAGAAAAATAATAAAGCTGATTTGCAAGCTAACCACTTGCCTTTCAAAGCTAGGAAAGAGAAGGTACACCCCCTTAAAAATCCCCAATTTGGCATTAAAAATCATGACCTGGCTAAGCAGTCAATTAAATGCATGATGAATGCCAAAATCAGTTAAAAGAACTTCCTGTACAGCTTAAATCTGCTGATGAAAAGGGATTTTTTCTTATTGTTAAAAAAGGATGAAAAAAGAATCCATCAGCACGGCCGTCCTGAAGGCATTTATTGAATGTGAAGTAAAAAAAAAAAAAAAAAAATCATGAATTGTCAGAAAACAGGAGTTTGATTAGGAATGAAAAGACATCAAGGCAAGGTCACTGAGATGATTTTTATGCTCCATGAACACAACACTGAATGTTGCAGTACAATTCAGGGCTCTGTCCCATTCCTGAATCCTTTGTCAGTCCTGCCATATTATCCTGCCAGATTACACACTATGGCTTTGCACGGATTGGGTCTCTCTGTGCACGGATCCCCCAGCCGAGGCTGATGTGGAGCTGTCAGCAGAGGGAGGAATGTGCTCACCTTTCTCTGCACAGCATCCCTGTGAGTCCTGGGAGTGGGAATGGCTTTGGATCGCTCTGGCAGGGAAGGGTTGGGTGACTGAGATGAATTCTGTGTGGCTCTGCGTCCAGCTGATATGAAAACTTGCCAGTGACAACAGGTGGGAAGAGTCTATTTTTATTTTTTTTTAATGCCTGTCGGAAGAACTGCAGTGAATCCAAAACCTTCCGTCCCTAACCTAAAGGAAGGCTGCCACCTAATGATCACAGCAGCAATTCCTGCCATGCACCAACGTTTCCTGCCTTGGAGGAACAAACCTTAGAGGAACAAACCTCATTCCCAACTTGTTTCAATCTGTAGGTTCAGCAGCTCAGCTACTGTTGACCTTGACCTCAAAGTACTTTATGGTGTTGGGACCTGTGACAGGGCACATAAGGACAAAGGTGCTCCCTGTGAACTGTTAAACGTCATCTCTACTTATTCTTTTTTCATTCTTGCACCTCAGTGGATAGTGGGAGAGTGGTTTTGCTGCCTCATTGTATCACCTTTATCCAGCTTTACATTCAAACACACTCATAAAGATCTTGCTGCGAATAAGAAAAAAAACCCAAACCACTATAACCACACTAGGGAACAGATCTCTTGCAATTTCCACCTAGTGCAGCACAACAAAATTATTTTTTTTAGTACTCCAGGGACATCAGGAGCTCTCTGCAACGTGTCACAGAGGAAAGACACACAGCTGACTTCCCTATTGCACTCACCTCTCAGCACACTGGGTATACATTCCATATATTTTCATATATGGAAAATGTTCCAGCAAAAACAAGGAAGAAATCTGGTTCCATATTTGTGGTACACAGAAAAAGAAGTGAGATGCATACACTGCAACAACAAAACCAAAAAATTCTAAAAAATTAGAAGTTTCTGAAAGCAGGGATAGTCAAGTGTTTAAATTAATTGTCTGGGACATTGCTCTGTTAATGGAGTGTTTTGGAAACAGATTGGACAAAATACCTGATAAGGTTAAAATTATTCCTGATCCTACCTTGGGAAAGCAAGATGGACTAACTCATCTCTGGAAGCCACACACAATTTCAGCTTTAAGGTTATCGGAAATGAAAACGCAGCAGGCTCTAGAGACTCCATAAATAGTTTTCAGATTTTTTATAATAAACATAAATTCTTTTCAAGACTAATCTAGTTTATCCCATGCACTTGTGAAAATATGACTGCTTTATTGCCAGGACTAACACTCCTTTTTTATCTGATGGAGCAAACATTGCTGACCTTTGGAATATTTCCCTCCTCCTGGCTCCGTTCTGGAGCATCCAAACTCTCCCATCAAAGGCACAACAGCTGTACAAACTGTCCAGCAAGGCTGCTGCACTTCCAAGCTGCCACATTTCACCCATGGTTTGCAGTTATAAGCAAGGTCATTCCATCTCCTCTCGCTTAAATCCATCCAAATTACATCCTCTGCAAAGTCAAAAGTTAATTTAGGCAGTTATTTTAATTTCAGCGGTGCTGTGATTGAGTGACCTTTGAAGGTATGAGTTAATATTCTCAGGTGCTGCCACCACCTTTGCTTTTTTTTTTATTTTCTAAAAATAAATCTGCAATTACTGCAATTCTTTTGGCCTCTCTGGGGACCGTGATTCCAAGGGATGTGATGGTTTTCAGCTCACATAAAGGAATCCCTCTGGAAAAACAAGCAGCTTTTCATCCAGCACATAGTGCAGGCACAGCCTTGCATTTTGTTTTAAGGGAGAGATTCTTCCGACTTCTCGCCCAGCAGGGACGGGGCAGTCCCCAGACTGAAAGATTTGTTTTTCTTCCTTCACGGAGTCCTCAGACAGTGGTCCCAGGCCCTTTCTAGTAGCCCTTGACTGCCCACAGGTGCCTGCTTCAAGCAGTGAGCTTTAAATAACCCCCTCAACTTCACCAGCCCATTCCAAAGCACATTTTTTCCCAAGCTGGAGTTTTTCTGAAGTTAAGGGTGGTCAAATTCATCCTGCTCCAGCTGAAATGCCTGTCAGGATGAACACCATGGGGAGGAAGCAGCTGTCTGCAGTGAATACAGTGAATACCTGGCAAACTCCTAAAATTTTGGATGTGTAAAGTGTAAAGCTTAAGGATCAGCAACAACAAAACTGGTCCTGCCACCGCCGAGTGAAGGCTGATAACTGGTGTCACTTTGTGCAAAACCACAATTCTGTCACTCATTTTTTCTTTGTCATTGTCCTATAATCAGGCATCTTCACTCTGAGCACGCTTCAGCTATCAACCAATCAGATTAATTGGTTGAAAAATCCGTGTAATCCACAAGAAGCTTGGAAAAGCTCATGTTGGGAATCACAGTGTTGTTTACGGCACAGTTGATGCTGAATTAGTGAGTGGTAGTGCTGCCAGGTGGAAAATCATGCCTGGCTCTTTCTTCTCAGGAATATGTGAAATATTCTGTGTAATACCTGAATTTCAGCCTGGGCTCATGGAATCTCCACAATTTTCAGCCTGGCCCAAGAGATGCATGCCCAAGGATGTGTGAGACACTCCAACCATCATTGATGCCGTGGCTGAGACTCTTATTCCCTTCAGTAAACAATGCTGAGGCTCAACATTTCTGAGCTCACAGAATCATTAAGGCTGGAAAAGGCCTCTGAGGTCATCGAGTCCACGGAGTCAACCTAATTAGTCGAGCCAAAGAGCTCCCAGGAAAGCCCAGATCTGGTGGCAAACATCCTGCAGAGCATGGCTACAGCACCAGGGCCTGGGCACCCCCAGGATCCATCCAGGCTGGGGATGAGCAGAAGTTTACAGGACAAGTTTACAGTATTTGACCTTGCAGAATTCACAGTTATTAACAATTATACAGCATCATAACACCTGTGGAGTGACTTAAGGATTTTATCTGTATTTGACCAGATATTAGCACTCCTCATTCACTCCCTTTTTACTACTCAGTGTTCCCCATCTTTGGGCTGTGATATTGAATCCTCAGAACATGACCACGTGGTTTGCCAAGCAAATGAGCACTACATGAAATTCAGTTTGTTCTTCTCTGTTGTGTTTCTGTTGTATCTTCTGCTGCACTGTTACATCTTCAACAACCAAAAAATACCCCAGAAAACTACTCAGGATGTTCCATCTCCTCCTGTCTGCATTTAATATATTTTAACCTCATGCCTCAAAAGTACCAGAGAAGCAGATGCTCTCATTTCATTAAAATACTCCTTTTCCTTCAAATGTTAATTCTTATCAAACCAGCCCTACATCATATTAATTCTACAGACCAGGTAGCAGTGAATGAGCTGTCACTTCTTTGCACTTTAATTTTTTATTCCGCCTTTCTTCCTGTGACAGTCAAAGCAATTTGCTGAAGCAAACCAGCCCTTGGGGACACATCAAAAGCTGGAGGGCTCGAATATTGTCTATGTGAGGGCTCCTAGAGCTGTGATACCCCCAAGAGGTACAGATCATCTGCATTGACATAACAAGGTCTGCAGCCATGGAAAGCTCCACTTATTTCAGGGTAAATCACATTTCTGGTGCTGCTTGGGCAGGAGGTAACGCGGGGGTGGTGGTGGAATGAGATGTGGTCTCTTGTGTAATCCGAGGGTGTCCCGATTTCCAGATTTCCAGACAGACTCTTCTGGCCGCTGCATTCCACAGCGTGCAGGGAGACTTTTTCTATCACTCGTGCTGATGGGGAGCACTGAGACACTCACACACCCCAGAGCTTCTAATTAGCTCAATGCGTTTACCAGAGATACAGAACTCCAGAGGGCCCGGACGCATGGATATTCCGAAAGCTGTTTACTTTCAAAGGGATCCAGCAGCATAAGAGGGAGGGTCACTCTGCGTGACCATGGATATAGGGGTGAAGGGCCAATAGGGTTGGGGAGGAGGCGGGGAAATACAACGACAACCAATGGGAAGAAGGGAGGGGTGGAGCATGTGACACAATGAGAACCAATGAGGGGAAGGGAAGGGCGGAGTCAGGGATGCAACAACAACCAATCAACATAGGAGGATTAACATAACCTTAGGGAGGGACCATTCAACCAATACTCAGAGGGTATTTCACACCTCAGAGTTGTCCCACCAGTTTGCTGCTGCTGTGGGAACCTCAGCTTCTCCGAGATGCCTACAGCCACCGAAACAAGGAGGGATGGTCTTCCATCCACCATGGAGGGTTTCTCTCCTCAAGCCAGCTCTTGCAATTCCCTGGGGGGATGTCCTCCAGCTCCATGAGCCCCATTTTCCCGTGATTGGCAGGAAGAGTGAAAGATATTTCTGGCAATACCATTTTCTCCAGACCTGCTGCTGCTTCTGCAAAAGCCACACGCTCGCAGTCTGGCACTTGGGAATGCTGCAAATGCAGCCTGAAAGAGAGATGGGACTTTATTCCAGCACCACAAATGCTCCAGTTTTTTTTTTTTCACCCCCCCAATGGTTCCTGAGTGAGTTATGAAACATCTCAGAGACCTGAGGATCACAAGCATTCCTCTGCTCAGTGTCTTTCGGAGCAGGTTTCTACTAAAGCCTCTTTTTCTCTTTGCCACTTGCTACTGGTGGTAAATGACATTTCAAAGGATCTATTAAAAACATTTTTATTAATATACTTCTGTTAATTTAGAAGGGCTCTTTGCACAGTGCCCTTGTTTGTAGCTCCTTGGCATGAAATGAAGTGTTCTTCAGTGGGTTTGATAATGAATCACTTTCTGAGATGAGATCAGCTGTGGAGCACTCATTTTCTTCCCAACACCGTTCCCTGTTTACCTTCTTCCAGGAAATCTACTGCATTTGATTAAAAAAGTACATTTTAATGATTTAAAAATAATTATTTTAACTGTTTAATGACCTAAGGTGAGTAGTTTGCATTCCACAAAGATCTGAGAGAATAGTTCAACACAAATATACTGCGAGACAACAACACTGGAATAACATCCTCAGATGGCAACCAGAGGAAGATCTGCTTGAATTAAACAGTACCAATTCACAGGATCATCGATAATTTCTCTTTCAAAACGGTCCCAAAACGAAACTAATATTCTGTGCTCTGTCTATGGGCAGGAAACTTTCAGATAGGAAGATCTCTGAATCATGGCAGGGTTGGATGAAAAATAAAATTAAAAGGACTGCATTAGTTACTTTCTGATTGAACTCACGAAAGAATGATCAGCAAAGGTTTTATAGGGCCACAGGGGTTTGTAGGGCCACAGACCTTCCCATCATGGATGACTGGTGACAGAAGAAGTTAATGAATGACAACAGAAATTAATTAGTACTCATATTTTCAGGGGCTGCTGGAGCACAGGTATTTACAGTGGCTCGAGATAGTCCTATCTTTGCAAACTGCTCTTCTATTTTAGAACCATCTGAGAGAAATTTCAGCAACTTCAGTACCACTTGTGGTTTTTGGTGGGTTTTTTTGATGGTATTAAATGAGATAAAGAGCAGTTCTCATTACTTTTAAAAGATATCTGATACGGTGAGTAATTAGGGGTTTGTGGAATGGCACACACATTAAAGACATGGAGATATGTGCTCATTTTCGTGCTGTCTGCTGCCCTGAATATGTTTAACAGAGTCTGGGGTTTGTTTTGCTCTCAGACTAAAGAGGAAGCGATCTGTCATTTTGGCAAGTTTTCAGTATTGATTTATTAGATCGACTAATTCAATTATATTTTAACTTTTTTGCTGGCGTATTTCTCAGAATGTAAAATCCAATTATCCCATCTGTTGTTTAAATAACACAAACTATGGTCCTGTTATTCTATGTCTCCCTTTAACAAGCCCACAGCATGTGATTCACTTAGAGCCACAAGATTCAATTAAAGACTTCAAGTGACAGCGAATTTCACACACTCCTTACTAAGATGTTCCCATGGTTAATTGAAAACACTGTAAGAAATATTCAGGCTTAATTATCAGCCTGAATTTTCCTAGATTCAGTTTCCAGCCATGAAATCTTAATATGCCTTTGCTAGATAGAAAGATCCGTCTGCATGACCAACCCGCTGGTTTTTATGTTGATTTTCAATTGAGTTTGCCAATGTTAATTGGTGTTAATTGCCAGATTGGTGGCAGGACAAGTAGTCCACTAAATACGGCGTGCAAAATTAGTGGATGTTATTTGATGAAGAAACTCTGAGCTCTTTAAGTAGACTGTGCTGTGGAAATGCAAAGCTTTTCTTGGCTTATGTTTTTAAATGGCACAACATGATTTAATGAAAGCAAATAAAATTGCTTGTTGAAGGACTGTGGGGTCTGTCACCCTGGGGTCTACAACCCTGTCTGAGGATGAATTCTGTGGTTCTGTGAGGGTTGAAGAGTCCAGATAAACTGAAAGCACACTTTGGTCTTAAGTACAGTAAAACACTTTTTGCATTGGCCCCTGGAGGTGGCTGGGAACAGCAAAATATCCAATTCCATCAGCTGCGAACCCCAAACATTTAAAAGCAAAGAAACAGTTAACACTTTTACAAAATTTGCATCTCTTGTAACATAAGCAAAGCTTAAAAGTGCACATTTCATTAGATAACACACCAATTTTTCATACCTTGAGAAGGTGCAGGAGAAATGTGCCTTGATTTGAAGAACTAAATACCATAATTTCAGCAATGCATTTTTGCAGACATGAAATTTAAATAGGAAGCATGAAGTTATTTGGCTTATGACACAACATTTATTATTATTATTATTTAAATATATGATTATTTATTACAAAAAATTTACTTTCTACATTTTAAGATTCTTTTTCTCATAAACTTAGTTCAAAAATTGGTAGAGTCCACAATTACAGAAGCTGCAATTACCGTAACAGATGAAAAGGAAAGACTTTTCCAAGGCATTTCCCAGACCACTTAAACCACAAATTGCCTGGATTTTGCTGTATATTTAGACATATTTGCCTAAATTTAAGTGAGATTAATCTATGCTATGATGTCCAACAATTTATTAATATATAATATAGGATGGGGAGGACAATCCAGTTCTCAACTGTAACTCCATGTGCATCATGATTGAGGGTAAATTGTCATTTCTTTGTGAGAAATATATTGGATATAGACAATTGGATATGAAAAATAGTGGATTTTTCCCAAATCCATCTCTATAAAGGTGTTATTCAGACCACCAATATTTAATATTCAGTGGGTGCCACTTAATCACATGTTCATGGCACCTCCAGCAGCTCTGCTCCCTCAGGCTCTATCACTTCAAGGAAAACAAAGAAATTTGAAGGCCAAGAGAGAAAGAGAGACACTGGGAGATAAACCAGTGCATTTTCTGGGAATATAAGAACTGAGGTGGGTAGTTCTTCTTTCTGCTTGTTTTCTGCACTCTTGGTAAGCCTTTCAATTTTGCTTGAATATCTCCCAGACAAGTTTCAATTTTAGTAGATGATCAGCTCTCATATGACTTACAGGAAAAAAATATATTTAATATCCTCATGTTTATTTTTGGTGAGCAGATGCCTTCTGAAGAAAAGCCATCACATGGGGAAAAGGGAATTGTTATTGGGAAATGACTGTGATATTTATCTCTTTTTTTTTTTTCCATCTGTAAAGAGCTTTCTTTGGTATACAAGCATGAAAGAGTGGGAATAAAGGAGCACATGGAAACAACCCAATACTTAATTCAACTTGTGTGGAAATTTAATTTAATAAAAAGAAAAAGAAGGATTTTTTTTTCCTGAGAAATCATAAAGAAGCTGATTTTATCCTTCATTTCAGTTGTGAAAACCAATGAACCAAACATCCAAACCAAATTTCCTTTAGCTTAATTAATTGTACCAGCCCCCAGACAAGAACACTCCACTTCTATGCACATGGAATAAAATGCAGGATCTTTTTGGATACAATTCTCTGGGGACACTTTGCAGTGCTGCCAAAAGGAAAGGTCACACAGGGCCCTTGATGAAGCACAGCCCTGGTGCAATAAAAGTGAAAGTCTGGGCTGTTTTCTTCCATGCCAACCCTGGAAATTTCACATAAGTTCTCAGCAAGTCCCTCCAGTAGTTTAGGATAACTGCTCCTACCCCAAAGTCAGATTTCAGCATGATTTAGGAGCCATCAGGCAAAAAATCCCACAGCTTTCCACAGGATGATGAAGGATTCTACAGATTTATAACAAACTGGTTATTTCTGCAATTCCAGTGACCTCAGATTGCACAGACAACACAAGAAGTGACACATTTGCATGTGAATTCTGCAGAAGAGCAGTGAAACAAAGCTGCTGCTACAAATACTTTCAGACCAGTGAACACATGATAAAGAATATGTAGATGGTGATTCCTACCATTGGAATTCATCGATGTCAGTCAGAGGGGAAGGAGAAGGGAGAAAAATTATCCTTCTGCTTGATCTCCGGTACGGTATTTTTCTTTTTTTTCCCCTGCATCACTTTTGGCTGAAATTCACCTTCCATAAAAGCATTCACTTTTCATGTGGGGAATTCACCACTCTTCTTAGTTGTCATCCTTAAATCCATTTCTCCTTTGCATTTATCTTCTCTTACCGTCAAAATGGTCAAAAATCAGAGAAAACTTGGTGGTATCCCAACGAGGTTGTGCTGTTCTGCAAGGGAGAGAGATTTTATTGAAAATGATAAGGTGAGAATGAGATTTTGTACTTAAGAGTGAGAGCACAGTATACAGTCGGTAGGATTAATAAAAGACATGAGTTAAAATACTATTTCATAATCAGTTAGTCCAAAATTCTTTTATTTTTCTCTCCTGGACTCTTAGGGACTTGGTTGCAACCAAGAACATTTTCCCTTAAGGGAAGTTACAGATGTAGGTTGGTTACAACACACATTGCAATTGAACAAGATGAAGTTCTTCAAATAAAGGCTTTTTTTAGATATACACCATGAAAAACAAAACTAAACCACTCACCCATATAAGAATTAAGGACAGAGAACACAGGATTCTCGATTTTGAAGTAGAAATGATGGAATCAATGAAAAATGACTCACACATAGAGGAGGGGCAGCCCATTTCTAAAATAAATATGGTTTGACATGAGAAAATGACCTGACTTCTGGAGCTGGACTAACATTAACATATTAATTGGAAAAGTCTCCCTGCAGAAAATATTAGATTCTACAGATTCTGCTTGGATTTTAGTTACATTTTCAGAAAACTGCATTATTCTTAAAGAATTTCTTGTTCTCATCAGGATGTGAGTTCTTGAAGATCCTTTTCAACTTTTAGGAAGCAGTGGGATTTTCAGCAAGGACTCAAGCTCTGAGCTAGGGAATTTTCCATTCTTTTTCTTCCCCGCCCCCCCAGAATCTCATTTGATAAATAACCAGAAGTTGCTCAAGTTCTAAAATGGAACATCAAACATTTCTGCAAGAGCTGGCAAAGCCGCTAAAGGCATGGTAATTGTAATGAACAGCACTCACAGAATCCCTGTCTGCTTTGACTCACATCCTGTTTCACTCATGCAAGGTATTAAGTTTATACAACGGATTAGTTGATGACAAACTCTCTCCTGCATGGATTACAAATGAGCAAATTGCAAAAACATCAACATACAAACAGTGTTATCAGGTATTACAATTGATTTGCGCTGCAGAGCACAGGATTTCAGGTGTTCTTTCAAACAGCACCCTGCTCAAACCGAATGTTACGCAGAATATGAAATTCTGATTTCTAATGGAGAATAAAGGTAAAACAGAGTGTACATATTTTTTAAGATATTGGACTGATATGGAGCCCATCAGTGGTGACCATTTGATTATGTCCTAGGAAGAGATTTATTTCTCTAAAATTCTGTCTGGATGAAAATATATGGTCCTGATACATACACACATGACCCTAGGGCCATAAGGAGTGGACCAACTGTGGTTTATTCACCAACCTCTTACGAATTAAAGCCCAGAATAGTAAAGGACTGAAATACAGGGAGAGGGAGTAAAATATGGGATTCAAGCTTCTAACCCACCTGGAAGAAGAATAGGTGTTTTCGTGTGTGTAACTCTTCTGTTTTCTTTAGGCATTGTGTCACTGTGGGACATCATTGTGACAGGGCAGAAAGACTTTCATCCTTGCTAACATTTTCAAGAAATTACACGGATTTACACTGAATTTTAAATTACTAGCAGATTAAACTGCCTAAACACCAAGATACTGTAATATTGGATTTAAAAAAAAAAATTAAAATATATTAAAATCCCAAACAAACTGAAGTAATTTTTACCTGAAAAAACTAAACTGAGATTACAATTCTTGCCCTTCTAATCTGATCTGGCTTTGTGTAGAGCAATGTTTAGCAAGTGTTGGAGTGTCATTGAGATGGCCAAGCTCCAAAGATCAATAATTGGCTGGTTCTTGAGACAGGCCAGGGGTGTTATCTGCACTTGGTGAAGGACAGATCACCATCAAGAGAGAGTAAAAGGTGGGGGCAAACTGGGAAATCAACTTTATAAAAATCTTGGAATGAAATTTGGGTTTATCTTATGCTCACAAATATATGGGTGGGTGGAATAGAAAAAACCCATTTGTTTTTCAGAAATAAAGCAGGGATCTGGAAACATCCAGGAGATAGCTGTGGGGAAAAATTATGGGGGTAAAAAAAAGTGTAGCTTCATTGGCAAAAACCCTACAAACAATTTGGAGGTGTAGCTGGGATAGGGTGGTTTAGATATCACTGTCTTTCCAAGCTGTTATCATGGGAGCTAGGAGAACTGTGGTGATGGTAAAAGAATCAAACTGCGATTCTCAGAGAAGTTTGAAAGGAAACTGAGCTAAAAACAAAGGAGATTTTCAGCTTGGAATGAGAATCCTTTGTCCTTGTTAGGAGCCTCAATCGGCGCTATTCATGTAGGAGCAGCCTCGAGGTGCAGATTGACTGTGGGATGTCCTGTTGGGTTTTCAGGAACTCTGCTCAGGGAACAGGAGAACACGTGGGTGATTGGTTGGATGTTGGTGATCCACCTGGCTGCACAAATTATAGGAAGCAATTGGTGTAAAAAATGGGCTCGTTCTTTTGAACAATGAGGAGGAAGATCTTCTGCTTGGCAGACTTGTGATTTATAGAATCATAAGATGGTTTGGTTTGGAAGGGATTTTAAAGCTCATTCAATTCCACCCCTGCCATGGGCAGGGACACCTTCCACTGTCCCAGGCTGCTCCAAGCCCTGACCAGCCTGGCCTTGGACACTGCCAGGGATCCAGGGGCAGCCACAGCTTCTCTGGGCACCTGTGCCAGGGTCTCAGCACCCTCAGAGGGAAGAATTTCTTCCCAATATCCCATCCATCCCTGCCCTCCATCAGTTTGAAGCCATTCCCTGTGTCCTGCCCCTCCATCCCTTGTCCAAAGTCCCTCTCCAGCTCTCTTGGAACCCTTTTAGGCACTGGAAGGTGCTGGAAAGTCTCCCTGGAGCCTTCTCCAGGCTGAACAACCCCAACTTTCCCAGCCTTTCTTCAGAGCAAAGATGCTCCAGACCTCTCTCTCAGTCCTGGCTCCTGAGAGATTAAATTAAATCCAAGCCAACTCTTCAACCTCTACCCAACCTGCAGCTTCTTCTGGATTTTTTTAGAGAGTGTGTGTGTGTGCCACATGTACCTATATGTAAGTGCACACATACAGTTAGGTAAATTTTGGCAAATTAATTGTTCAGGTCAATGTTTCAGGCCAGATGTCACAAAGCAATAAAATGTCCAGGCTGTCCAGTTCACAGAATATCACGGAATTACCCCAAAATTTTTGAAAAGGCACATGGCCAAAAGAAAAGAGATTGTTACACCTCAACCCTCTGGCTGAGGGTGACTACTTTTGACTGCAGCCATATCCTTACCAAAAAAAAAAAGGTAATTAAAAAAAATTACATTGATTAGATTAATTTGGATTTAAAAGACTGCAATCACTCATTCTTTGTAGGAAAGACTGTGTTTGCCCTGAGATGCAGCAATTTTACATCTGTAAGCATTTAAAATAAAAGATCCATTGGATTTTGCATCATTCTGGGAGAAAAACTTCACAAAGGATTCTCTGGAGACTCTAAATTCCTCTGAGCAAGAAATTGATTTGCAGAAGGGTTTCATGCATTGGTTGTCCCCAAAGAGCTCAAGTCCTGGCCTTTCAGGCTGTGACTGCCACAAATCTAAATATTTCTGTGATTTCTGGACAAGTCTTATGATGCAATGAGCCCCGGCTTCTTGGAATTACATGACAAAGCCCCTGGTAATATTAGGCCTTTTTTTCTCAGTTTTAGCTGAAAGAACTTCAATTGCTTGCACACTATGAAAAAAAAACAAACCCAAGACATTCCTCACAGTTTCAAAAAATTTATGCCTGTAGGATGCAAATTAGAAGTGTGACCACTTAAAAATATCCTGGAAATATTACTTTGATGGCTTTTCTCGGCACCTCAGTATCGGTGACACATTTCCTTCGTGTTTTAAGCTGCTCTTAAACTGCAGTGACCCGTTTCCTCTGACAAGCTTGTAATAATATTTGTAAGTTATTTTTTAAAAAAAAGAGCATGTTAAATAGAGATATTCATGGAATTTGGAGCCAGAAGGAATTTTCCCTATGCTCTTGTTCTTAATCAAGTAAAATTCCTTCTGCCTAGGAAAGAATGAAAAATTCTCATTAATATCAAAGTCCAGCTTTTTAAGGGTCAGAATGTTAAAAACAGTGTCAGCATAAGAAGTCATCTGAGAGAGAATATCAAGAAAAAACTCAGGATATTAAGTTTCTTGATGGGAGCTTTAAGGATAACACTGAAAGAAAACCAGTTTTTAAAATTTAGTCAAATATCCTCAGTCATGTTCGTGAAAATTGCAATCCCTCCCCTACTAAATTCTTAGGAGAAAATTGCCAGGTAGGACCTGACTTGGTTTGTCAGAGGCACCGCAGAGACCTTCAGAGCTTGCTGAATTCCTCAATGAGACCTTTCTGGTTTGATATCTATGGGGTCTAAAGCTGGGAAAAGGAGAAGGAAAGGTATGGAAATCATTCTGTCCTGAAGAAAAATGGAATCACAGAATAGTTTGGGCTGGGAGGGACCTTAAAGTCCATCTAGTTCCACGCCCTGCCGTGGGCAGGGACATTTTCCACCATCCCAGGTTGCTCCAAGCCTCATCCAGCCTGGCCTTGGACACTTCCAGGGATCCAGGGGTGTCAACCAACACAACATCTCATTCCAAATTATAAAAACCTTGGGCTTACAAAAGTGGAAATGAAATTACTACAATTAACATTACATTTCCAGGGAGAGTTGCGGCAGCCAGATCTTAGCTCTTGTGCTGCAAAGAAATACTGAACTGAGTCCTTTTACCCTTCTTTTATCCTTTCTATACCCTTAGCTATAGGAAAGCAGATATTCCTGAGCATTCTCAGGAATTTGTGAATTTTTGAAAACTGGAGGAGATCGGGAAAAGTTCTTTGTACTTGTGCATTTTCTAGAGCATTTTCAGTAGAACAGTGTCCCCTGAGCCTCCTTTCTCCAGGTCAAACAGCCCCAGCTCCCTCAGCTGTTCCTGGGGCTCCAGACCCTTCCCCAACTCCATTCCCTTCTCTGGACAAGCTCCAACCCCTCAATATCTTTCTTCAAATGATGGGGCCCCAAACTGGAAAAAGCACTCAAGGTGATTTTAAAACACTTGCTAATGATCTTTCCCAAACAAGAATCTGGATTCATCTGAATCCTTCTAAATATTTTATCAGTAAAAGGAAAAATAAACAACTTTTATCTCCTGCAGTTCTAGGAGGATGGAGAAACTCCTGGGGTCCAAAAGCCCAGGTTTTAATTCATTTTCATTCCCCAGCTCTTTGATGTGCAACCAGAGAATGCTGTTAATTAAAGCAGGTCCCAAAGGCAATGCTTGTTGTTGTGCTAAAAGAGAGAGAGAGAAAAAAAACAACCTGCATCATTTCACATTGCAAGGGACCAAAGTAACACCCTTAAAAATTAATTTCCGCTGAGTGCTCTGAAACCTGCTCACTTGTCCCCAGGAAACACAATCCCTGGGCTGAATGTTCAGGTGGTGTGGATCAGCGTGGCTGACACAGGCACAGCAGAAGCTGTGATTCCTTTGAGCCTTGTGCCATCTCTGACCATGCCTTGGCTGCGTCTCGGTGCTGTGGAAAACCACCTCACCACACCAGAGAGCATCAGGCATCCGACACGCAGCCCCAGCAACTTGTTTTTCATTTTTCTTGGCCAAATTCATTTCTGCTTGACTTAGTGTATGTTTTCTACTTTCATTCCAAAGCTGCCTGAGCTGTTGTTTTATAACAGCTTCGTGCTACAGCAGATGCTCTGTGGTTTTCTCCTACTCTTACCCATGGCGCTGGATGCAGTGCTTCCCTTTCTGCTCCCCCAAGTCTCCTCAGCCTTGCCATTGATGCCTTAGGATTTTAGCTTCTCTATGTTTTGTGTAGCTGTAGTTTTGGTGTGTGGCTCTGGTTGCCACACAGAGTGCTAAAAGTCCTGCTCCCAGCATTTTTTAGACAAAACAATTCCTCTAAATTTTGGGATCCAAGGACCCTTTGCTGCCTCAGGGCCCCAAGATATGTAAACAACAGTCAATTGGGGGGAGCAAACTTAGAGTAATTTACATCATCACCTGAAGGTGTAATTGGAGGATTAAGGCACAATATGTTAATGGACAGAATTTATAAAGTATGAAAAACTCGTGACTCAGCCTCCATTTTGGGTGTAGCATCTCAAGTAGGCTCTGTCTGCCCTGAATGCACCTTGAAGGCCTTTCAATAAATTTATCTACTTTTTATTCTCCTAACTGTGTCCAGCCTCTCTTTCAGGTAAGCCCATTTAGGGCATGACCATCACCATCACCCCTCAGCCCCATTGTCTGCTCAGCCCCGATGCCATGGCATCTCCCATCACTTCTGGAAAACATGGGTGGATGAGCCTGGAGGTGACACCAGCTGAGCACAAAAGACCTCAACACTGTACAAGCACTGCTGAGCAATTACATCTCTCTTTATTTTCAAGTTTTAAGCACCGAGTGAAAATGTAACCCCACACAGGCCTAAGCCCATCCCAGTCTGACTGCCCCCCAGTTAAGGCAGCATAGTGGGCAAGCGAGGTGCTGCCTGCGCTGCCTTCCTGCACAAAAGGAACATCTGAGTGCAGCTCTGCTCCTCAAGGGGCTGCTCACCAGGAACTTGCAGGAGCAGGAGCTGGGCAGGAACATCAGACACCGTATGGCCACTGAGGCAAACGCTCCCAGGCTGAAAACAGCAAGTTTTCCACCCAGATGGAGATTTGCTCCACGTTTAAGTAGGAGCCTGTGTAGAAGGTTTCTAGGAGCAGTGAGCTCTGATCCTGCAGCAGCTCGTTGCCCTGGCAGTGGACAAAACACAAGGAATATCCCATCAGATGCTCCACGGGGCACTCCAGCTCTTAATGGATGTCAGAGCAGCTCTCTGGGTGCTGTCCCACAGTGTCCTGCTCCAGGATGGGAGAGTGACCAGGGTGGCCGCAGGAACAGGAGCAGCTGTAGAACACTCAATTCTTGTGGACCCTCCAGGGTCCATGGGTGCCGTTCATCGCAGCGTGTGGGGAAATTTTTGGCATGAATGTGCTCTTGGATAACTCTTGGACATCACGCAGCATCTGCTTCAGATTCCTGCCCAGGTCAGGTAGTTCCTGTGCTGGAAATAGGGTGGGCCAAGCCAAAGATCTGGCATCACTGTGTGATCCATTGAGGTCTTCATCTTCCTCACTATCCTCCTCCTCCTCCTCACTGCTGTCGGTGTCCTGCTCAGGGCAGCTGCTGGAGCCGAGCGGCTTTTGCAAGCTGAGCTCAATGAGCACGACGGCTGCAGCAGCCTGGCAGAGCCAGTAAAACACCGAACAGAGGGAGGCTTTCTCCAGTGCCTCGACCTCCTGCCACAGGCGCGACATCTCCTGCAGCAGAAACGCCTCGCGCTGCCCCATCCGCCGAGCCATGGCCACGTCGGCCTGCGGATCTTGGGTCTGCTTGAAGAGGATGGCCAGCACAGCCACGAGGAGTGTGATCGCTACAGCCATGGCCTGGAGGAGATGGGAGAAAGGTTTATCCAGCAGCTCTGGGCAGACAGGCTTGAAGGGACCGCAGTCCCTGGCTGGAGACAGCACAGTGCCCATCCTGTCCAAGCCACCCTGAGGTCATCCCCTGGCTGCGCTGTGCCCATGAAAGGGCAAAGACACAAAGCAGAGCCTCCCGAGGCTCCACCCCTGCCATGCTGGACCATTCCATGGAGCCTGGGGCACCTGGCACACCCCAGAGCCTCTCTGGCACCTGCCATGCCTGGGAGCCCCAAGCCCCTCTGTCCCCAGCCCCAGGACCATGCCCTGCCCTGCAGGGCTCAGCTCTTGCTCAGAAATCCCCCATGGCATCTGCTCCATGCCCCACTCAGCTCAGCCTTGCAGAGAGTATCTTGCAACATTTAGTGGTCATCTAAAATAAGAACTGTAACTAGTTTGGGTGGAAGTTTCCCATCCTGGCATTTTCCAGCAGCCTCGTGCTGTTCTATTTAGCTTTCTTAAAGATGGAATAAGGATGAGGAGGGGACAGTTGGTCCTCTCCTCTCCTTAATTTTCTCTAAAGTGCTTTATGTTCTTCAGATGCTAATTAAAGACATTATGTTCTGTTTGCCTAGCCTGAAACAGTATTTAAAAAAAAAAAAATCAAAACAAAATCCCCATCTATTTTATTGTTACTGTGCTCATCCTTTGACGCAAAACATTGAAATCTATCAGACTGTTTCTTTGTTTCTATTTTCCTGCAATGCACATTATTACAAGCATCTCAAAAGTCTGTCTGCTCCATGAAGACTTATTGAATCAAGCAACGAAGCACAGAGCCTGCACGGAATGTCCTGTATCTCCTCTTTAGAAATGGTTATTCGATATGTACAGCACTCACCAACCAGATCTCTTTTGCTGTTACAAGGATGAGAAGGATTTTCTCTCACAGCTGGATTTCAGGCGGTAAAAGCATTAATAGCTTCAAGGAGAAGATATTGAATTTGACATTTTGTAGTTAATTCAGTAACACTGTAGTACTTTGGCTCTGCAACAAGACTTGCACGGGCTGTTGAACTTGGGCCATTTGGAAACTAAGACTTTATTTTACAAAAAGTCATTCTCATTTTTATCTAGTGGATGTATTTGTGCCTTATTTTGCAGGAAGGTGGATAGGATCAGAGGGTGGAAGGTATTCTATTGTGGACTAGAAGAAAAATTAATAAATGCCCAAACACTTCTGTGGTCCCCAGTACCTCCTCTGCTGTTTGGGAGCTATTGGTTACATGATTTAAACTTTCAAGGTTTTTAGCTTAATTTTGGTTAGTCTTTTCCACTGCACAGTGGAAATTTGCAGAAACTGCTGCTTTTAAAAGTACAAATTTAAACCTTTACTTTTGCAAGGCTGTGCATGAATCTGCTCCTTCTGCCAATCTGTCCTTCCTAAGATGGGGAATAATATTCCTTACCAGCAAATCTCCTTTCTCCTTTTCAGGACCCCACACTATGACTCCTGTTCTTTCCTCTCTCAGCTGTTATTGGAGATTGAATGCTAATATTTCATGGGAATGATCTCTTTAATAGGAATATTGTGATATAGCCCAGTGGATATCAAAGTAGTGTTCAACTCCCCAGCCTCCAGCAGCAACAGCATATTTTTTTTTTTATTCTGAGAACTTTGAGACAGAAATAACTGTTCCCCTGCTGCTTTCTATATGATTATGTTTGGTTTTTTTGTTTTTTTTTTAATGGGAGAAGGTTGCCACAGAGTGGAAAAGTTTTCCCCTTTGCTGACACTAGAGCTGCTCCACTTCTGATGCTTGAATAAAAACTGAGGGTGAACATTGCAAAAGGCAAAAGGATTATGGGTATTTTAAATCAGACCCTAAAATACAAGGCAGCTTTTACTCCTGAGGAGTTAGTCATGTTTCAGGAAAAAAATCTGTTCTTTTGGTAGATTAGTTTTATTTTTTTCTTCGTCTTTTACACTTTTACTTGGTCCAAATACACTGGCACCCCAGCTGGGTTATCTTTAATGTTTTAACCGTATTATTACATGCTTTCTGATCAGCCAATATTGCTGAAATAAAGGTAATACGCCTGGCATTAATCCTTTCCTGCTTTTTCAAACAAACAAATCCTGAATAATAATGTGGGATTTTCCGGTTTGGCTACAAACAGTTTCTTGCCATTCTCCTCTTAAAAAAATTTCCATCTGACATGCCAGCAGTGCTGTCTTGTTTTTGTTCTCATATATAATTAGAATGTCAGGAAAAAGAAAAGCTTGCAACTAGTTTAGTGCTGAGACCAGGACTTTTTCTTCTGGAGGAGCAGAACATCAAGTCCTCATTAGGATTAAAATCATTAGTGCATAAATACTCACTTGAAAATCCTTAATGTAAAGTGTTCTCTTAAAGTTACGGAAGTATTTCGTTAATCAGGGCATTTTTAAGTTCAAGGGTTTAATTACAGTTATAGCCAATGAATGTGGAAAAATCACCCAGCACATGAAACTGTGCTAAGGGAATGTTAGGGATTAGGCAAATGTGATTAATGAGACCTGAACTTGGCCCTAAAAGTTCAAAGAAGTGGATGCATAAAACCCCCAAATTTTATTTTTGTTTTAAAGGTGTGTTTGTGAGGGAGAAAAAAAGTTGAGAATTATTGAAGACTTCCAGTGATAGCACCCACAGCCTCTCTGGGCAAACTGTGCCAGGGCCTCACCACCCTCTCAGGGAAGAATTTTATCACAGATCTTATATTTGCATTTGCCTTTTTTTAAGCACCAAAGTCATCTGAATGAAGGGAAGATGTATTACTTTTACATTTTCCAATTCAGGGTTATTTTCATAATTGTCACAAAAGGCTCCAACAATTGAAGGTCATCAGCTGACGTTTAATGGCTTATTTGAAATTGTCAACAGATTTGAAAAATGTTTTTAAAATTCTGCTTGGTGACAAAATTCTCTTCCTGCAAAAAGGGACAGGAAGGGCGCAATAAAACCCGAAATTCTTCCTAATTATATTTCAAACTGCGAATTGTTGCACCATAACCCTTGCCAATGCACATGAGCATAAAGCAGATAATTCCTTACAAAAGGAGAAAATTTTCAGCTTGAAGTAGAAGTCTCTCCTCTGATACTCACATCCTTTCTGTTCCTGAGTCGTGGGAGCCCTCTAGGGTTAGTTCAGGCACTCGGTGTTACTCTAATTAGACCAAGAAACAGCACACAAGCTGTGCCACATCACAGCTTGGGGGCTGGGCATCCTCACTTCTGCCCACAGACACAATTACTCAGAAATCTGCCTCTGTGAATTCACACAATTTACATCCCTGTGCTCCCAAATCCTCAGCTTAAAGAGTTCTTCTGTTAAAGCCAAATTCCCCTTCCCTAACAAAGACGGACCCATTTCCTATCTTCCTACAGCTATTTTTTTCCCCTTAACTTTCTAATTTTTGATATTGCCAACTTTAATCTGAGCTGCAGCAAAGAGAAATCCCTCTATCCTGGTAAGAGAGGTAAGAGTTGAGCAAGTCACAATATTTAGGTACCAATGTGCAGCTGCTTGTAGGAACTGGTGCCTTGCACCTTGTCAGGTTTACGATGACATTCTCATCTTAAGATTCTGAATCTTAATAGAACTAAGATTAGTTGTCTTATTTGCCATTATTATTACTATTATTATTACTGTTAAAGCCCAATCATGGCATTAAAAAAGTTGAACTAGTGTTGGGCTGAGCTGCAGTTCCTACCAAGCAGATTCTTGCAGGACTTTTCCACATGTTCCTCCCAAAGAAATATTGGTGCAAAGACAGAAAACAAAGATGGGCAATTCCAACCCCAACATAACCAGAACGAGCTCTTTTCCAAACTTCAGAAACCTTGTTTTGAATTCACACATAAGTCATCAGTGAGGACTCACACAATGAAGAAAAATCAAAAGCAGCAACAAGCAGCACAGCAAAAACAAGTCCAGCCTTTCTGATATTGTTATTATAGCTATAGACAGAGGTTTCTTACATAAAATTTCAGGTTAAAAGTCCCAAATGTGTCAGTTTTTACAGAAAGAGGACCAGACACAGCTGAAGAGTGGGTCCCTCTATTTCAGAGGCAGCAGTTTCAGAATACAGACAAACCATTTCCCCAGAGGTCTCTTCCTGTGTCTCAGAGCCTGTGCTTCCATCTAACACCCAATTTTTCATTTTCTCTTGCCAAACTCCCTCCTAAATGTCACATATCATTGTGACACATGCAAGGCAGGTGTAGGGAAAAGGAAGCCAATTCAAAGGGGTGATGCTGTTACAGTTTAATGTCCAAGTCCAACATACACAAAAACATCAGTATTGTGAAATACAGAAGTCTGATATTGCATTTTTTTTAAGTCTATGTTAACAGCTGTAACCTCCACTTTCTTACCCCCCCTAAAAAGCCAACAAAACAAACAAACAAATAAACAACAAAAAACCAAACAAAAAAACCCCACAAAAAAACACCCCCCAAAACTACTTATGGGCTAGTTTGTGGCAGAAAGGATCAGAATGCCAAAGGTAAAGAGAAAAAAAACAAAATGTGCTCTTCACATTAAATTCCCTTTAGAAGAAAGTCAAATTACCACCTGATTTTGCTGACAGGGTTACCTGGAGACTCATGGAATCATTTAGGTTTGAAAAGACCACTAAAATAATTGATTTCAACCCTTAACCCAGCACTGCCAAAGCCACCATTATACCATGTCCCCAAGTGCCACATTCACACAGTTTTTAAATCCCTCCAGGGATGGGGAACCCACCACTGCCCTGAGCTGTGCCAGGGCTGGACAACCTTTCCATGAAGAAATTTTCCCAATATCCAATCTGAACCTCCCCTGGCCCAGCCTGAGGCCGTTCCCTCTCCTCCTGTCCCTGTTCCCTGGGAGCAGAGCCTGACCCCCCCGGCTGTCCCCTCCTGTCAGGAGCTGTGCAGAGCCACAAGGTCCCCCTGATCCCTTTTCTCCAGGCTGAGCCCTTTCCCAGCTCCCTCAGCCTCTCCTGGAGCTCCAGACCCTTCCCCAGCTCCATTCCTTGCCCTGGACCTGCTCCAGCTCCTCGATGTTTTTTTTGTGGGGGATCCAAAACTGCCCCCAGGACCTCAGCTGTGCCCAGCACATGGGGATGGGCACTGCCCTGGTCCTGCAGCCACACCAGTGCTGAGACAAAACTTTCACCGGTGTAAAAATGCACAAAAACCCATTTGTGGATATTTTAATGATATTTTAACTTGGTGACTGAGTTTCAGAATTTCTACACCCTTAACGCGGGTCAGCAGGTGAAACACAGGAGTCAGCCAGAGCTCAGCACTAACAGAACACCCTCAGTCACAACCAGAATGTGTTTCCCCATTCACATTTCCAAATCTCCTTTATCCCTTCCCCCCACTCCATCTGCATAGTAAAAAGATGTGCCATGATTTTCTCAAAGTGTATAGTTGATGCACAAAAAAATGGCAGAAAGGTGAGAGAGCTTGACTGGAAATTCCCCCTGCTTTGCTCCCTGTGCTGCTATTTGTGGAAAATTGGGGATGAGCTGGAAAAAAGCCTCTTGAGCTGTTCTCTTCACCAATGTCCCTTTCAGCACCCGAGCTGCAGCACATCCTGGATGGAGCAGCTCCTTCCAGCTGAGCCAGAAGAGGGAGACCAAGGATGCACTAAGGGAGCTGCCAGCTCCTTTCCCTGCTCAATCTCGCGTTCTGGAAAATCAGATTGCAGTTTCTGCACCTGCATGAACCCAGATTTATGCAATTACTAATTTTCAAACCATAGAGTTGGAGCTGTGCAACCACACTGTAAAAGAACCTGACAACGCCTAACAGCATTTTGAAGCCCTTGAGATAAAACCTCTGTACAACCTGCTGGAAATGCAACAAAACAGCCTTAATAAATGTTTATTGTCAAAGTCAGGAAATTTAGGTGCTGGCATAAAAAAGCTGTTTGATGTGTTTGCGGACAAGAGCACACCTGCAACTGCCTGCATTCCTAGAAAACAGCCAGCCAGGATATTCCTGGAATTTCTATGCTCTTAGTATTTAATATTTTCCAGGTCCAGAAGTGACTGGCAGGAGAACCACTTTAGCAGTTCTCTTGATTTGAACATTCTTTCATGTGCATTCTCAATCTTTTGCTCATTGTATTATCTTTCTGTTTACATAATGATTTTGGGGAAACCTAGAAATCACAAAAGTGGATCAAAGCCCCTCTGTAGAGATTGGTGGAAAAACACATGAAAAGAAATCGCCTACCACTTAAATCCTGGAGCTTAAACAGATTTGTAGACAGAAAGCTGGGTGCTGCGAAGGGCTGGAAGAACCAGCAAAAATCCAGTAACTTCTGCAGTAAGGGAATCTATTAGGACATTGTCCTGCATTCAGCTGCTCTAGGACCTTTAGGATTTTATGTGTGAGCATCTGGAGGAATCTTATAGGAAAACACTTGAATGATCTCCTAACCCCTTACACAGGATCTCATGAATGGATAGTGTTAAAAAAAAAAAAAAAAACAAACCCAAAGGAGATGCAGCATCTTATCCCTTTGTCATTGCACAAAAAAAAAAAAAAATTTACAGTGTTCTCACTGGAATGAAAAAAAAAAAAATCCAGTCCTCCATAACTCTGCTCCAAACTTCAGCCAAAATTTACCAGAGCATTTCTACAGGTAAAAAACTTCTTCAGAATTTGAGGCAACATTGGCAGACATTGTATTATCTCATTGAGAGGTAAATTTGCAAAAACAACATTGCAAAATGTCAAAACAAATGTTTTACAGCAATTCTAACTGTGAATTTCCTTCATCCTATTCAATTACACTCTTTGCAGACACCTGAATTTTTCTACTGGCATTCTCAAATTCTTACCCTAAGTTTGCTGACATGTATGAAAACATGCCCTGTGGCTTAGTGGATTTGGGATCTGGTCAGCTCCAAACTGCTTTTCCAGTTGATCAAAAAAGTAATTTAATGTGTTCATTTAGCCATGAGCACACCAAAGAGATCAGCTCCAGCTCCTTCCTGATAAAACTCCAAAGACACTTCAAAAATACCAAGTTATTTCTGCTTTCCAGCCTGTCAGTGGGACAATTTGGAGGCTGATGGGAAGAGTGAATGCGGTCATCAGGACCCAAGGAAAGCAGAGGAAATTTCCCCTGAGCAGAGAGAATCAGGACTGTGCAGGTGACCCCTGCAAACAGCAGCCTTACAACAACAACAACAACAACAACAACAACAACAACAACAACAAAAAAAAAAATATATATATATATAATAGAGGCAACATCAAGTTTTCCTTGTAATGAGAACAGCAAGGATGGATATGAACAAAACCTGCTCAGGTAACATCCAGAAAACCATTCTTTGGGTCAGCAGGCCCAGGGTCAGGAGCATCCTGGTTTCCAGTCCAAGACATTGACACAAACACCACAAAATCTGCACCAGACGTGAGTGGTACAGGAAAGAGACAGAGAGAACAGCAGCTCCTTCAGACCCTGCAGCCTGATGCTCAGGTGCAGCCAAGAATCCCAAATCCCACTTTTTTCCCTACATGACCTCATTGTAATTTATATTCCTGCAGTGCCTAATTTTCTGTCTTTCAGTGGGCACAAGCACAATCATCCAACTGCTCGCACAGCTCCCAAACGTCAGTGACATTCCAGGTTCCCTGGGAAGATCTATCTTCTGGAATCTTCCAAACATACTGCTGGGACATCGCTGCCCATCAAGAGAAAATCTGGGATTAGGCCTTTACACAGAATCCTTGTTTGGCTTTGCCCCACTGTTTGGGATTTGGAAAACCTGGTTTTGTTTTCTACTGATGTTTGATTAGGAGCAGAAAACTAACAGTAAGTTTCCTGCAAAGATGCTGCTGCAAACATGAGGCTTGGATAAATGAATCCCACTGAAGCTGCTTTGTTTTGTACAAATAATTCACTGTCCAATGCACCTAAGAGGCACCAAGCCAGAAAATGAGTTACTGTTTGGTCACTATATTTTCGCAGTATCTTGGCAAGGAGACAAGGTCAGACCCATCTTCCAATGAGTATTTATTTATCCAAAATAGAATGACTTCAGGCAAAGATTTTAAGAGATGTGTTTACAGGAAGGTCTGAGACTCATAATTTTTTTCTGGGGTTTAAAAAAAAGATGATGATCAGAGAAGAGAGTTGAGACCATGTCTTCTGTTTTCCACATGGTCTCTCCCTTCTCCCCCTGCTTGGTTATCTTTTCAAAGGGCTAAGGACAAGCCTGGCTTTAGCATTCAGCACAATCTGAGAGTCCACAGATGAAAATCTGAATCAAAGACAGGTACTAGATAAACTTTTTTTTTTTTTAATTTACTGGAGATCAGTTGCCTGAATGCCTTTAAATCTGGACCTAAATCTGCAAGGATTAGAACACTGATAACTAAAATGTCATCTGAGAGCTGAGTCATGTTCCTAAATGTCTTTGAGACATTTATCATGGATTATATGGCGCAGCATTAATTTCTTTTCAGACTTTTTACTGCAACATTAAATGATGGAAAGAATGATCAAGCATTTGCACAGCCTAATAAGGCAAAGAACCATCTCAGCAAGCAGAGGAAAACACAACTGAGCACTAATGAAAGAAATTAGAGCAAAAAGGGGCAGTCACAGACTGCATTACACACACGTCAGGAAGCGATTTAACAGCTGAGTAACCAGAACCAAATTATTGAGACTTGATCCCTGCAGAAATGAAATGTTGTGCTGTGCTGACACCTGCTGCACAAATCCATTTGCTCAGGAAACCACAGCTCCCCACCATGCATGCCAAAAAGCAGCTTTCCAACCCAGAGAAGTTACCCTTAGGCTTTCAGAATCATCTGATGTTTGCAAAGTACTTAGAGACAACTGAGCTGTCTGGGAGTGACATCTTCCCGAGCAATTCAACTCAGTAAATTTTCATGTGTTTACAAGACTATTCCTGATACATTAAAGATGTGATTAGAGGCTTGGGAGGAGGATTTTTTTCAAGGACACAAATGGCAGCAGGAATGCTTGTCTGCAGAATATGCCTTAGAACTAATTCCCTTTGCTAAGTCTTGCTTGACTTGGAGGCTTCGAATGCCAGAGGTGTGTTGGTTTTGCTTGTGGAGCAGAGAGAATCACAGAACCACAGAATCATTAAGGCTGGAAAAGACCTCAAGGAACACCAAGTCCAGCCATTGACCCAGCACGGCCAAGGCCTCCACTAAATCATGTCCCCAGGTGCCACATCCACCCAGCTTTTGAATCCCTCCAGGGTTAGGGATTCCACCACTGCCCTGGCAGGCAGCCCTTTCCATGAAAAATTTTTTCCTAATATCCAATCTAAACCTCCCCTGGCACAGCTTGAGGCTCTTTCCTTTGGAAAGGTGACCAACGCCCATCTGGTTCAGGTAGTTCTAGTTGCAAAATGTGATGAGGTCCTTAGGTCTTGTTTGGCTCAGGTCACTTCCCAGGGTTAAACCCAGAAATGTTCTTATCACACCCTGTTTTACTCCACCAAGCAGCCAGGGATTATGCAGCGGGTTAGGAAGCAGCCTTCTCCAGAAACACAGCCACATGCAGTTCTCTCTTTTGGGACTGCCTTGATCCTTTCATACAAACACTACCTTCCTTTTTTGAAAAAAGTAAACATCATAAACCTGATATGCCCTTTCTTATGGGCTTTATAGACTCTTGTGTTCATGGACCCTAAAGTCTCACATAGATGAAAGAGTGACCCACCAATGAGCCTGTGATATGAAAAGTGCCACTTCCAAACAGAGACTGTATCTTCCTCTTAGGTCAATTAAAATAACAAATTTTAACTATTGCATTTTGCAGCCTCCCTTGGACCCCTTCTCTCTAGCCCAGCTGTAAAATGGGCACTTGGCCGCTCAGTTTGGGAAGAACAGATTCACCCAGACATGGTTCTTTCCTCTGCTATGGGAAGAGAGTGTGCTGCAGCCAGATTGACCACATGGCCTTAATTTTTAATTACAGATACCCTTATTCTACATTCTTTTGTTTTAAACCACCCCACATTTCACCAGCCTTTTGCTGTTCAAAGTTCTGTGCAGGAGAGATATCCTCCTAACAAGAGCAGCTGCCTGTAATTATCTATGCAGACACAGTGACCTAAAAGGCATATTACACCAAGCACATAACTCCCAACAGCAAACAGGGGGCTTGTTTACTTTCCTTGAAGCTTGTTAGGTTTAATCCTTTTTGGGTTATTTTTTCAGCTAATTGATTTATAGCATTGGTTTCAAAACTGAAGCTCCTTATTTCCATTTTCTGAATACTCCGCACCCCAGAGTGCTTCCAGTCTGTATTTAATATTAGGTTCAGGTAGCACATGTGGAAGAAAAATAGCTGCCTGTTAAGACTATCATGTGCCTCATTTGATGCAGAATTGAGAGGCAGCCAAAATACTACAAGAGCCTGTCTTAGTTACCTCTTGCTTTCTCTGCCTATGTCCAATCATTAGTTCACACTAAACACATTTAACTCACAATGACTAATCTTCCCCTCAGAACACTTCAGTCAATTTTTTCCCCCTTAATCCCTCAAAAACTTCTATTTGTTACCTGAGGCACCTCGGCTCAGCAGTCCCTGGGAGCAGCACAGGAGGAGCTAACAACAGAGGTTTGAACCCTCCCCAAAGCACCTTTAAATGAGGTGGCTCAGCTGTCTGAAGCATCAGACTGGATAAAGGAAGGCAAAACACCTGGGGCTGAGTCTGTGATGAGACTTGTGCCCTGTTAACTCTTTTACAGCTGTTTCTCACTGCATGGAAATGCTGTGAACAGCTACAGGTGACAAAACCTGGGGGCTTTTAATCTGGAATTCAGTGTCAGCCCAGGTCATATCTGAAATGTGTGATGCTTTCAGATAATCTTTCTAAATTATTTTGTCATCGCTGCTAGGGAGCTAAAGCTCTCCTGATGTCATGTCTTGACTGTTATGAAGTGTGAAGGTTGCAGGTTGTCACATCTGCACAATTTTCCCCTCCCACATTTTTCTGGACTTGGGGAGGATCATCTGAGCATGTGACTTCTTATTTGTGCCTTTTCCCCTTTACTGTTTTATGAAACAAGCCATTTGTCTTCCTCACATGCTGAGCAATGCCATCATAGTATTTTCTCCTTCTTGACTTGCCTGTTGTTTATTGTCATGTGGTTAGTCTGGGAAAGAAGATAATCCTTTTATTTTGTATTTTTACAGCTCAGCACAGTGGGACTATGCCCCGAGCCAGAGGCTGCAAAGCTGTAAAATAATCCAAGCCAGCAGCGTGGATATGGCAGTATTTTACCCCAGTTTTCATGCAAATTGTGAAAGGTATTTAAAGTCCATTGCTCTCCAAGTTTGGGCAGTGTCATTAGGAATTTAGACTTTTGGATTTTCCTGCAAGGATCAGAGGAATACACCTTCCCTCTCCATCCCAGCAGGGAAAATGCCCACTCCTGGCTGCTGTATGTCCCCAAATTCACTCTTCTTTTCTCCCTGTCCAGAGACACAAGCCAGTTGTACACTAAGGTCCTCATTTAGGATTGTTTCCCATGACTCCTGGATATTTAAAAGAGATGTTCACAGCTTTTAAGCTGCTTGTGGTACTGACTCCAGTTTTGTAGGCAAAAAATTGATGAAAAGCAACAGAGGGAATGGTGGTTATGCCTCATTTGTAAATGGATAGACCCAGAAGAAGGAAAGTTCCTGCCTGTTAATCCATCAGTCAGGCATAATTTGCCTCAGAAACATGAACTTTCTCACTAAAATATGATGGGGCTTGGAGCAGCCTGGTCCAGTGGAAGGTGCTCCATGGCAGGGGCTGGAACTAGACAGCCTTTAAGGTCTCTTCCAACCCAACCATTCCATGATTTTGTGAAAACAAAGGATGTTCCCCATCCCACACACCGTGGGTGAGCACGGAACCACATATTTCTTGTATTGAATCTTGCACACTGCACAGAAATTAATATCAGAAGAGGTCTCAATATTTACATACAGGCAGGTTGGCATTGTGGGAAAAGGATTGTGAGAGCAAGTAATGGGTGAAATAAATGAAATACACAAACTTGCCCTGGGTCGCAGACAGGGTCAAGCAAGCAGCTCATTAAGATCCCAAAGTGACCTTGTCCCTGCCTGGCTCTGCCCTCACGGTGTTACTGAAAACACTCACATTTCAGTGGCTTCATCCTGTGCTTTAACACTCATTTTTGCAATGCAGGGAAAGAAAACCAAAAGATTTTCGAGCGACCTTAAGCTGTTTACTTTTTCTTCCCTGAGCTGCCAGTAACCACAGCTGTTCTTGCAGGAAGTGGATTCAAATGTGGACATTTTAGCATTTAAGAACCCTCAGAGAAGTGAACAGTTGCTTAGTGAGCAGTTCACATCCATCTCTGAGTCCAGGGATTAAGAATGTGCATCTTTAACAGCCAGCACTCCTGAGATCCTGTCCTTAGCTCACACAGGAATGGTCTGAGCTCAGTGATAATCCCAGCTAAAGCCTTTCCGTAAACACGAGTCAAGAGATTTTCCATATAATATTTGTAGAAACTTTGACTGATATCTCCCCCTGGTACTCACAGCTGCAGCCTTTCCTAAGGCCAGCAGTTAACAGTGTTAACAATCCTAAGGTTAACAGTGCCTCCGCTTTCCACCAGCACAACTCACAAGGCTCCGCAATGGGGAAAGCCAAGCCGGAATTCTTGAGCGGGATTTACATTTCTGCAATTAATAAATCTTCAGTAAGAGATGTGATAAGCTCTCTGGAGGTTTCTCTTTAGATGCCTCGAGGTCTGAGCTCAGCAGGGAAACTGGAGACTTCTGGCCTTTGTCCCTTCCAGGGTCACTGGGGAGTGGAGTCAGCACCCCGGTACGAAAACAGAGTGAGAACTGGCAGTGCTTCCCTCATTTCCAAGAGCTTCAGAGCAGATCTCTGGGGGAAAAGACAGTTAATCGGATCCCAAGAGCATGTGGAGTCACACTCCAGGACATGGTGAGTGTCCCAGACTGGTGTGGAAAGAGCTGCAATGGTCCAGTCAGTGGGAATGATGGGCTGCAATACCTGCGGAGCTGCTCCACCTCTGGGACCCCAACAGCAGAAGGACCTGGAGCTGCTGGAGCAGGTCCAGAGGAGACCACGGAGATGCTCTGAGGGCTGGAGCCCCTCTGGAGCCAGGCTGGGAGAGATGGGAGTGCTTACCTGAAGAGAAGGCTCCAGGGAGACCTTAGAGCCCTTTCCTTAAGGGACTCTGGAGAGCTGGAGAGGGACTTGGCACAAGAAACTGGAGGGACAGGACACAAGAAATAGCTTCCCACTGCCAGAGAGCAGGGATGGATAGGATATTGGGAAGAAATCCTTCCCTGTGAGGGTGGGCAGGCCCTGGCACAGGTGCCCAGAGAAGCTGTGGCTGCCCCTGGATCCCTGGAAGTGTCCAAGGCCAGGCTGGACAGGGCTTGGAGCAACCTGGGATAGTGGGAGGTGTCCCTGCCTGTGGCAGGGGATAGAACAAGATGGTCTTTCAAGTCCTTTCCAACGCAAACCATTCTGGGATTCTGGGATTTTGCCTGTCTTGTGTAAGACCATGACACACCTGCAGTAGTGCTGCTCAGGTCCACAAGTCTTCAGATTTTAATAAAAAAAGATGGCTAAAGGGAACAGAGATAAATCTCATTACAAACCTCCAGCCAGTTACATTTGGATGTCTCCATGAAACATTTTATCAGCACCCAGACCTAAAAACAACTTCTGTGTAGAAAGAAAAAAAACTTGCCAGAATAATTAAAATTCATATCACTGGGCTTGGGCCCTCAACCACAAGCCTTCCACCCTATCATTTTGTTTGTTTTCAATGGTGCGCTCCATTAAGCAGTGACTGTGTCAGTGATTAAAAACCATTGCTTATCTTCATGCCTCATTTCATGTTTCTTATCTAGACATCCCATTCTTGAAAAAAAACATAGATGACCCCCAAAATTTTCACTGACTTGTTCTGGTGAGCAAGGACTATATGTGTTTTATTGTCCTTGTCTTTCAAGCAGAAAAATATGAGTTATCATTAGGAAGACGTGAGGGAGTCCTGAAAACAACAGCATTCTTCACTGGCTTAAGATATTGGTTGCACTTAAAGTAAAATTGTCAGTGATCCTTTCTTGGGAAAGTGGTCTTTTTGTTCCTCAGGCATCTTTAATCTATTTAATCTCTGGTTGTTTGTTTTGGTTTTTTTTCCAAACATAGAATCACAGAATGGTTTGGGTTGGAAGGGACCTTAAGGATTATCTCTTTCTGACCTCCTGCCATGGATAGGGACACCTTCCATTTGACCATCCAGCCTGGCCTTGAATCTTTCCAAGGATGAGGGAATATCCTACTAAAAGCTCTCAGGTTCCCAGGAAGTGTGTCTGGATACCTCCAAAATCACTACAGGGAAAAAGATCTATATAGAATTCAAAAGATTTCGATTTATTTCTGTCAATCTGTTGAAATCCATTCTCAAAAATTAAAAAAAAAAAAAAAATCAGACTTTCTGTTTGTAAATAAATTTAAAAATAGACAAAAGTTTCATTTCTTCCACTTTTTTTACCTGTTATCCCATATCACCCAAAAGAGAGGCTCAGACTTCACACTCAAGTCTGTCTTAGTTTGGATCCCTTCACAGCATCTTCAGAACAGAGTGAGAGAGATATCATGTATGGATCAGGACTGACCTTTTCATTGAGACCTCATTCTATTTGTTGTTCCCAAAAGTCTCACAGCCTGCATGCACTGATTTTGTTTGCAGAAGGATCTAGAGGGTGATAATTGGAAAAGAGATTGACACGGACAGAACAAATGTGTGCTGCAGCTGAAACCAGCTCTTTGGGCTTTGTAAACGTGAGCCTGAAAGGAGAATTACATTATATCAGAATTAATAAAAATTTTCTTCAGGCAAGGAGAGAATCAAATGCTGGGAGGTGACGAAATTATTCATTCCCACTGTGACCAGGTGTTTTTTGGTCCATCTGCCTTTCCCTCATGCTGCCCCATAACCTTTATGGTAGAGGAAGAAGGCGTGCTTCTGGTTGGTCCTTAATCTCAGCGCAGCTTTCTACCAAGTTTAGGAAATTAAATTTGCCATCAAGCTATGGCACATGCAAAGAGCTTCTTGTTCAATAGCCCAGATAAATCCTTTCACCCCAAAATGCTGGGCAGGAAAAGAAAACAGCCTTACAACAATCCTGGCAGATCTGTGGTTCTCAACTCCCACCTCAAATGCTGTCATTAGTGCATTTCAGTAAATCCATTCCTATTTTATAGACAAGAAATATTAAACTGGAGTTGACAGGGCAAGAAGGGACCTTGGAATGTCAACTTGTCCATCCTGCTGCCTCAGGACAAGCACGACCCTTGTAAAACTTGTCCTGTCAGACAGTGTCTGCTCCGAGGAACCTTGGAGGCTGAAGATGTTCCTGCTGTCTCAGTTGATCTGTTTCAGTCCTTTATTTTTTTCTGTGACCATCCTAAAATCCGGTTAGATTCCTTTGTTGTTCTGGATGATTAAGTGTGAGATTTTAAACTGATAATCAGATTAGATTTGCCATAATATGAAGTACCCTGAGACTAAACATTCTGAATAATGAATATCCCTATCTCCTCTGAGATCTTCCCCTATCTCTCCATCCTCCTTGATTCTTGGGCTGTCCTGTGCAGGAGTTGGACTCGATGATCCTTGTGGGTCCCTTGGAATTCAGGATATTCCATGACTCTGTGTGAGATGGGCTTCCATCGATATTTCGGTGCTGTCCTTCATTTCCAGTCCAAGAGTTGCCTTTGGAACAAGCCGGCTTTGAAATCTCATTTGAACCTCGAAGTCCAAAGCTGAGGTTTGCAGTAAAGCCAACCATGGCCCAACTCATGTATAATGTGAAAAAAAAATCTGTAGGACACCTATTTACTTCAGCAAATCTGCTCTAAATATCATGCTCGTATTAGGACAGAATAAGACCTAAGGTTGAGAATTTCTGAGTTCCCAAATAGTGCTTTGACAACACATGTGCTTCTGACCAACAAATGTGTTGGTCTGACCTCATTATCCATTCATTTTCGTGGAAGATTCTTAAGAAACACAAAACCTTTGGAACACAAAAAAATCAAAAGCTGGCTGGGTTATCTTTGCTCCACCAGGGATTTAAGCCATTCACTGTAGGACATTTTAATCTATTTAGGTTTTAAACTAACCTGCTTTAAGTAACCATGAAGTAGTGTATATTGGGACTTCTATTTTGCTGTAAAGAACCTTTCTTTTTGGTTCTGCATCTTTTGATTGCTTTAATAGTTCTGTGGTTCAAAAAATTGAGCTGTTTTTATGGTGAAAGCCAACAACGTTCCAAAAATATGATGGATTCAACAGAGCAGTTCTGGGTAAACAGTTTTTGGTTTGTTCACGTGGGTTAGCAATTGTCTATGTTTCCATGACCAGTAAACCTCTGAAGGTCAAATTTTCTCCACATTTAGAGCAAAATTTTAAAAAATAACCATTCTCCATTGTGTTTGCCGAAATGGATTGTGAAATTGTGAGCTGAGCCTGGCGTTTGGATGGGATGGAGCCTGTAACAAGATGCAGATACAGGGAATTCTTTCGGGCAGGGGCTCGATGCCAAAAGCCTTAATTTAGTCTCATACAGACACATGATTCTGTGTTGTGCGCCTGAATGGTTCGGTGAAAGTAATTATTTGAGTCATGGGGGCTTTTGAGGGGCTTTAGGGTAAAAAGGGTGAGAAAACAAGAGAGTAAATAAGTCTAGAGATGTGAACGAAGTAAATATGTAGAGCTCGGTATCTGAACTGCTTTGCACTGAGCACATCAAGATCTCACTGGAAAAAAACAACAGATGCTGCAACTTCAGAGTACAATAGATTTAGGTGGTCAAATGGTTTTGGAAATCCTTGCCATAAAAACCTCTCAACAACAAAATCCAATCACAAATTCAGAAAGGAAAGCATTATAGGTTTTTCTTCACTGTTGCTGCAGAATAAGAGTGATTTTATTAAGGAAAGTAATAAAATGCTACTTGCAAACTCAAAGAGGGGAAATTTAGGTTACATATAAGGAAGAAATTCTTCCCATGTGGGTGGGGAGGCCCTGGCACAGGTTGTCCAGAGAAGCTGTGGCTGCCCCTGGATCCCTGGCAGTGTCCAAGGCCAGGCTGGACAGGGCTTGGAGCAGCCTGGAATAGTGGAAGGTGTCCCTGCCCATGGCAGGGGGTGGAACGGGATGAACTTTAGGTCCCTTCCAATCCCAAAGCATTCTGTGTTTCTCTATAAATAGTTGTGGGGTTTCTGATGCAAATAGCGACATTTTCTCTCTGATTTATGTGTGTGTATCACAAATAAACACTTTCTCTATCATAATGTTTTTTTAAATAAATAAAATTTCTATTTTGAAACTTCTTGAGTTCATTTTTTTCCTCCCTTCAGATAGTTTCCAAACCTGTGGGTGTTGCTCTCTCTGATCCTCCCCCATTGTCACCTTTTTGGCATTTACTCACAGTGCTTAAAAGAGAAATGTCTTCTTCAGTGAGAATACAATGGGATTTGATGAATCCCACGAGAAAATTGCAGAGGGGAAGGAATTAGATTCAGACTGCCTAATTTTCACAAAATGCAGACAGACTGAATGCATCTGTATAAAATATTACTCATAATTTTTAGCCAGACGATGACAAAGCAGAAGTGAGAACAATCCGTTTCTTATGTCAATTGAAACCACTTCTGGGAGAGAGAACAGGCCAGGAAAAAGGCTCTGTGGGACATTGTCCTGATTTTGGTTGGGATGGAGTTATTTTCTTCCCAGTAGCTGGCACAGTGCTGTGTTTTGGATTCAGTATAGCAATAATATTGGTAACACACCAGTGTTTTAGTTCCTACGAAGTCATGCTTAGTCTACATCAAGGACTTTTCAGTTTTCCATGTGCTGGGAGGGATCATGGCCAGGACAGCAGGATGAATTGTCCAAAGGGATATTCCAGTCCAGAGAACATCTTTCCCAATATTTAACCTGGAGGACTTGAGCAGGAGGGGACAATCACTGCTGGAGGACGGGCTGGGCATTGGACAATAGGTGGTGAGCAATAATTTTCTAGGGCTTCTCTTGGGTAGGTCCTCTCCCTCTCCCTCTCCCTCTCCCTCTCCCTCTCCCTCTCCCTCTCTCTCTCCCTCTCCCTCTCTCTCTCCCTCCTCCTCCTCCTTCCCCTTTCCCTTCTCTTCCTCCTCCTTCTCCTACTCCTCCTCCTCCTTCTCCCTCTCCCCCTCCCCCTCCCCCTCCCCCTCCCCCTCCTCCTCCTCCTTCTCCTTCTCCTTCTCCTTCTCCTTCTCCTTCTCCTTCTCCTTCTCCTTCTCCTTCTCCTTCTCCTTCTCCTTCTCCTTCTCCTCCTTCTCTTCGTTCTCCTCTCCTTCTTCCTTTATCATTATTATTATTTTATTTCAATTATTAAACTGTTCTCATCTCAACCCATGGGTTTAATTTTTTTTCCTGATTCTCCTCCCCATCCCACCAGGGTGGGGCAGAGGTGGGGTGACCAAGGAGCTCTGTGATACTGAGTTGCTGGCTGAAGTTCTACCACGACAGACATCTGTGGCTGTGCTATCAACTTCATTCAGAGCCAGCGAGTATTTAAACCCTGGTGTGAGTTTGCACAAAAGGTTTCAAGATTCAGGCCACCATCAGTGTGACAGACTCTTACAATGAGAACTGTGATTGCAGGTGAGGAGTGAGCTCTAAATCAGAAAATACAGCAGCCTCCTCTCCTTGAGGAAGATGATGTGATCCATAAATTCAGTTTGAATAGCCAAGGTGGAAGGCAGAGGGCTGAACCAGAACTGACTTTCCTTAGAATAATTGCCTGATGCAACTTCACAGATGCAATGCGAGTGAGTAAATGCATCTCATTACTTCTTTAAATTACTGGTTGAATTGAAATAATGCAGTAATTTATTTCATTTCATTAGGATTTTGCACGTCAGACATAACATTGGGCCACACGAAATCAGAAAGTAAAGGAATAGTAAAATGTGCAATGTAACACTCATTACAGCACTGAGTATGTGAAAAGTTCAGCATTGTGTCTTGGGAGAATAAAGAAACCCTTCGAACAAGAAGCTGAAATTTGTCAACATCTACTTAATAGATAAATTTTGGGCATTACTGAGCTGGGGTCCACATTATGCAAAGTCTCCTGGGACAATCCTGGCCCAATAAAGAAATGAGCTGCAAAAAGTTTTTGAGGGCTGTGAGAAGTGCCACACACTGATAAACTCTTATCAAAAAGCAATCTGAGAAAGAAAACTTGATTATCAGTATTACTTAAAATAACAATAAATTATAACTAGTATTAGATAATAATTACAATAATGTTACTTTTCCTGTGGGGGAGATAACCACAAATACAAAACAGTTCTTTAGGTCAGGAAGGAAAATATTAGGGAGAAACAACAGCTGAAAATGTAAAACTAGGGGTATTCCAATGACTGGCAGGGCATAGATTTTTAAGAGTGAAACAGGCTCCCAAGGGAGGCAGCAGATTTTCCATCTTTGACTCTCCACAGTTCAAGATTGGATGTTTTCCTGGAAGCAGTGCAGGACAAGTGGGTGAGCTCTCATGAGCTTTGCTCTGCAAGATGTCACCATGATTGATCTGCTGGTCCCTTCTGCCCACTAGCTCGGTGTTTATTAATCACACAGAAGTGACTGAATTCCCAGAGCCCCATCCCAGCCATGCATAGAGATCAATTAAAAACCTCTGCTGGATCATTCTTGTCCCATGATTAGTCTAACTCTGTGGGCCAAAAGCAATATATTTTCACAGTCCACTCTTATCTAAACACTGGAGCAGCATTTCAGTGTGAAGTTTCATGTTGACCTTCACGTTACCCTCATAGCTTTTACTTTTGAACTCATTTCTTGTCATTAGGTGTTATTAAGAGTTGTTTTCAACTGAGTTATGGATGAACTTTGTCTCCAAGAGTCAGATTGTCTTTATTATTTCTATTTTGACAATTAGTGACTTTTAAAACAAGTATCTGTACATTTGTAAATAAAAAAACCAGTTCATAAAATCATAGAGCGGTTTAGATTGGAAAGAACCTTAAAGATCATCTTGTTGAGCAGGCACCCAAGTAAAATCTCCTGTAGTGTTTTGTGCAGTGGAGTGTTTAATTGAAAATTAAGGAATATTTTTAGATGTTTCCTATTATAATCAGATCTATTTTAGCAGTGAGGAGCAGATGGATAAATCCTTTCTGGCTAGACACATACCATTCTCTCCATCAGCAGCTACAATTTTTTGTCAGATATCATCACACTGTGGAAAAGATTTCCTGAGCAGCTCTTACCGGGAGGTGAAGTTTGCTAAAGAAATGCAGAACTGCCCACATGTAAAATCTTTTCTATCAGCAGCTTCCCTCCTCTAGCAGGTAAAATCAGCTTCCTCAGCATCTGCAAGTCTATCCCAAAGCTCTGTGAATTGTTTCCTGATACCTCTGCACGCTTTCCCCAAGCCAGGTTGGTTATTTTTTGAAAAAGATGTTGGAAATGAATTCACTGGCCCTTCGCTGTAAAATGGTTTTAGCTGCTATGTAGGCAGAGGTGTAAAACAGAGGAACTGCTGAGTTGAGCCACCTCAAACCCCATTCACTTCTCCAGAACAACATTTCATCCTTTTATTGCTGCCCATCACCCTCTTCCGACCCAAACTAAGGCCACCACTGTTCTTCCAGGACAATGCTGACCCACAGACACTTTCTTCAGGCCCAGAGTCATCTCTTTGGGACAGGACAAGAGGAAATGGCCTCAAGTTGCATCCGGGGAGGTTTAGATTGATATCAGAAAAAAATTCTGCATGGAAAGGGTTGTTAACTAATGCGGGGGTGGCGGTGGAGTGAGATGTGGTCTCCTGCGTGATCCAAGAGCGTCCCGATTCCCAGACAGACCCTTCCGGCCGCTGCATTCTGCAGTGTACAGGGAGACTTTTTCTATCACTCGTGCTGATGGGGAGCACTGAGATACTCACACACCCCAGAGCTTATAACAAGCTCAATGCGTTTACCAGAGATACAGAACTCCAGAGGGCTCAGTCATCTGGGTATGTTCCAACAGCGCTCATTTCTCGAAGGGACCCAAAGGCGAAAAAAGAAGGACCACTCTGCGAGACCACGGATATAGGGGTCAAGGGCTAATAGGATTAGGGAGGAGGCGGGGAAATACAATGACAACCAATGGGAAGAAGGGAGGGGTGGAGTATGTGACACAATGAGAACCAATGAGGGGAAGGGAAGGGCGGAGTCAGGGATACAACAACAACCAATCAGCATAGGAGGATTAACATAACCTTAGGGAGGGACCATTTAGCCAACACTCAGAGGGTATTTCACACCTCAAAGTTGTCCCACCAGTTTGCTGCTGCTGTGGGACCCTCTCGGCTTCTCTGAGAGGGTTTCAGCCACCACAACAGTTAAGCACTAGAACTGCATTCCCAAGGCAGTGGTGGAGTCACCATCATCAAAAGTGTTGGAAAACCACCAAACATGAGAATATGGCAGATGAGGACGTGATTTAGTGATGAACATGGTGGTGGTGCTGGGTTGATGGTTGGACTTGATCTCAGAGATCTTCTCCGACCTGAATGATTCTGTGAGTCCTTGAGATGCCCATTTGGATCGTTCCAGCACCGGAGGGTGAGCTCAGGGTGCTGTTGCCTTTCCAACACCACAAACTTGTGGTGTGGGCAGGGCTCTGCTGTAGCCAAATTCCCTCGAAGTGGTCACAGAGAAGGGTGAGTGGTCTGTGGTGGGCAGCAGCTAGGTCACAGGGACACAAGGATTAAAACAAGGCAGTTGGATAACTGGAATCTTCCTTAGGATCCCTTCTTTACATTGAATGTGCTCTGCATCTTTTTTTTTTTTTTTTTTTTTAAGATGTTTTGACTGAGAAAAGGGTTTTCACTCATGAAAATTCAGTGGGTGCAGCAGGAACTTCTAAAGATATTCTGCTTTCTCTGTCCTTTTTTAGTAATTTCAGAATGTCTAGCAAAGCAGATGTCTTTAAAGATTTTTTTTTTTGGCATAAAGGTGGTTACACAGAAAAGCAGAGGATGTTATTTCTTAACAAGATTTTCTTCTAGTCCCCTCCTGATAATGACTCTGAAAATGAAAGTAATTCAGGCTGACAGGTTCTCCCTGCCTGTAGTGCAGCATGCAGAGAAACAGGATAAGGCTCCTTAAACGTGAAGTGATGAAAGCCATGACTGCTTCAGAAACACACAGAGCAGAGGAACATCACGGTGCTTTGAGCAGAATCTGTTTCTTGGAATAATCTGACTCCAGCGAGTGGATAAAAGTTTGTGTCATTTCTGTTGCAGAATTCCCTCGTATTGTGCATAAGACTCTTGGAAGTTTTATTCCTGGAAAGTTTAGCTGTGACTGAAATATTTGAGAGAGAGGGATTAAAAAAAATCCCCAAAAACCTCTGAGCCAAAGATGTGGTAGAGAATTTAAACACATTTTCAGAGAGGATCACATTTAGATGCATTGCACAGAGATGTATTTATTTTTTGAATAACCACATTACTCAAAGCATTTTAGCAACAGGCAGGAGGGAACTGCCTCAAGACATTGAAAATGCTTGTTATAACCCTGCAATGCATTTGGAAGGCTGTAAAAATAATAATAATAAAGCTCCCCTCAGCTTGGCAGAGCTGAGAGAAATAGAAAAAATAAAACAAATTAAATACAAAACAGAACAGTTATGAAAGAAAATCTGGAATCTCAGGCTACATCCTGCAGTGTCTACTTTGGAAAAAAAAAGACAGTATGTGGCTGATTGAAATAATGGTTTTACTTGAGTGAAAGCTGCCAGGTTGATTGCCAAATTCACTTCCTGTGAAGTTTTTTGTGCTAAAAGAGTCTCTAAGGTGCTTCTCACTGTGGTAGGGAAAGCATCACATCCTCAGATGTTGATAACACACTGTTCTCTACCTCTGGTAAGAAATTCCAACGATACCGAGGCAAGACTCCTGCCCAGGGCAGCCTTATCCCCTCCCAGCCTCGACAGAGCATTTAGACAGCACACAGAGATTGTGTGTGATGGTCACAAAAAGAAACTCAGCCAGAAAATGGCTCTCAATGAAGCTTAGCAACTCTGCTTCTGTTCCAGTGGAGACAGAAAAAGATAGTTATCAGGAGATAAAGTCTTTGGCAACCGTCTGTACAACAGGATTTTTTTGTTCTTAAAGCATTATTTCTTTGTTGTTTCTTTCCAATCCCAAGAAACTGTTTCCTGAGAAAACAGTTATTTAAAAAACAGTTCTGTCATCTTGTGTAGATCGCTGTCAATCCTAAGCACTCACAAATATGGGATGAAATTTCACATATAAGCTAGCACATACAGATTACAGTTAAGTTTATGTAGACAGAAGTATTTTCTACCACAAAAGACTTTTTCTTTGATCTATTTTACCGTTTGCCACCACTACCAGAGATTTTATTACACCTCTCAATCAGAAGCTGTGGCTGTGGAGATGATTGACACATGGAAGGATCTTCCATGAGGCTCTGCAAGGCCTGGGAAAAGAATAAAGTGTCTGAAACTGCTCCCATATGTGATGCTTTTCTTCCTGGCATGTTTCTTGACCTGAATAATGTCTTATCCCTGAGGTGATAGACATTCATGTGAGAAAAGCTACATCTCCCCAGAAGAAAGTGTATTAGCATTGTATCCATGAAAAGTGTTGAAGCAAAAGATGTTTTAACAAAACAGCTGAACTCAGACAGCAATTAGTTTCCTTCCCTTCTTCAGGGGCTTTTTATATAAATCCCATGAGGTTTTTGCATTTACCTATTTTGTTACAGACCATTTTGCCACATTTAAAATGGCCTTCAAGGCATTTTTAGAAAGCTATTACTCAATGTCAGGCTTGCAGAGATATCACAGACACTGAGCATTGAGCACCCACAATGAAGATTGCAGCAAATAGGGCTGAACTCTTAGGAGACACAAAGAGGAAGCATTAGCAAAGGGAAAGCTGCCAAGCTCCTCAGAGGAGCAGAAGTAATTCTTTCATCACTGCTCTTGCTGATTCCCAGTTTGGGCTGTGTTTGTAATAAACAGGGAGGTGATTTATTAGGAATCCAAAGGGGTTTTTACTGTGCAGTCTCTGAGTTTGAACATGTAAAATATAACTGTAACCACCAGGACTGTGGCAGTTGTCATATTGGGGTTATTACACCTTCATTTCTTTTAAAACATCTCCCTCTTGGTGCCTCTGCTCCAATGCTCTCCCTTCCCTCTGAATCTAATAGATGCCATGGAAAGATTACTTTTTCCCCCACAAATCAATTTGCTCCCAGGCTTCTTAATTCACTGCTGAATCATCTTGGCACGGTTGGAACCTCTGCACATCCCACGGATGGGTTCAAATCGGCTCTTTGGAGAGCTCCTGACCTTCATTTCCCACTAAGAGGGACCCATTCAGTCTTTCTCTCCATGGAGAGCCAAAATGAGGAGAGGCTGATGTCCTCCTCTTGAGGCTTCTTTCCTGCCAGGATGTAAAGAAAATCGTAGATTAACAGCAGTGTGTTGTAGCTCTGAGTTATGAACCAAGAGAGGTTGTACATCTATGTTGGAGTATTAGAAGGAAAAATGTGTAAACTTCATGCCTGGGACTCCTGGGACTCCCTCGTTCCTGAGCTCCATCAACAATAAAATTACACATAACCAAAAATATTTTGGATTAGGCAGTTTTGTGGTGAACCTCAATGAATAACATCAACGTACATAAAATGCCAGATTCACCCCTTAATACTAAGTTTGCCCCCAAATACTAAGTAAGTGTTTGGGGGAAAACAGTGAAGATGCCATTATCATCCATGAGGACCAAATCTGAACTGATTTAGGCTCAGTGCCATGCATTTAACAGTACTTCAATGCTTTCCATACTCTATTTTTTAATATATCTGAGCTCTTGTTTCCATTTCTCTCAAAAAGGAGAGCATGAATCATTCTTATCACTTAGAGTTTCTGTTTAGAAATGGAAAAATAAGTGTTTTCAAACTCTCTGTGGATGAAAGAAAAAAGCAGGCAAGGTTGTTTAAAAAAAAAAAATGAGGACTCGGAATTGGTGTAGTTACAGGGCAGTTGGTTCCAGCTCTTGCCAAGTCATTGTCATTCAGATTTCTTGTCTGAAAGAATTTCTGACCAAAAATATTTGTGGCATTTTTATCAGATAAATATAATATGTATCATATATTATGTAAAGGGTTGTGATTGTTAGGTAAAAGTTGCCAGGGAGCAGCCAAGTAACTGAATACTTTTCATGGATATTTCTCTTCAATCACATCTCATTGAAAAGCTTGAAAAGAACTGAAAGATGAAATAAAGTTGTTTTTTTTCTAGTACGGACATTGTCACTTTCCTTTTCAGAAAACTTTGAATCCATCATCCAAGCAAAGTTTCTGGGAATACAGACTTTAGACTCTGTGAATAACTGCAGAAATGTTCCACTGGAAGAAGTGGCTATGCACTAAAACTGGGTGAATTTAGCCAAGTGATGAATTTTATGTTTGTTTTCTTGTGATTGAGGAGTATTTACTTTCTTTAAGTCCAAGTATTGCACTGAGAGCCAAAGGGCAGCTCTTGAGGCTTCTCCTCAGGCTTCAACACCAGCCAAGCCAAATCCGTAAAAGGAAGGAGCTCGTAGCCCCTTCCTCCCTATTCCCTCCCTAAGTCAGGTAACAACACTTTCAGCCAGAATCATGCTGGATTTCAATAACCAGGCTCCAGCATATCCCACATTCACCTCATTCCTGTAGTCACTCCAAATCCTCTGCTGTTTATTGTGAAATAACAGTGTCTAGAGAGTTCTTTACCTCTGCTAGACCCTCTGGGGTGAGGTGCGCAACCCTTTCCAAGTGACTGCAGGACATTTATTTGCATGACAAAGGGATTTATTTAGCTGCACTGAGATTTTTGGCCTTGCTGTTCCTCTGCAGCACAGCTGCCACCACGCCGAGACCGCGGAGACGCGATCCAATCCCATTTGTGATTCCGAGTGCAAACTCCCAAACGAGCCCTAATGCAATCCAATTAGGTGAGGTGGGAAAGCAGAGCAGGAATCTTGATTAGCATTTACATGCATTAGCATTTGCAGCAGACCAGACAAAGTAATGAGCTGTTCCCAAAATAAGCAAGTGGCGTGCATGGCACATGTAAAACAGCGCATGGGGTTAAAATCTCGCAGATTCGTTGCCACTGTCTGCATGTTAAAATTCAACTCCCAAGGTCCCCTACTCCATCCTCAGCAGCTCTGTGGTGGTGTATGTGCTCCCTCCTTGCTGCAAGGGCAGCTGTGATAATCCTCTGGCCAAATCCTCCCTGACTTCAGTGAAGCTGGATCGCTGCACAAAGAGATGGATTGTGCTTCTATGCGGTTATTGTTATTATTCACAGAATCACAGAGTGGTTTGGGTTGGAAGGGGACCTTGGAGACCAGACAGTTCCATCCCTGCCATGGGCAGGGACACCTTCCACTAGCCCAGGCTGCTCCAAGCCCTGTCCAACCTGGCCTTGGACACTTCCAGGGATCCAGGGGCAGCCACAGCTTCTCTGGGCACCTGTGCCAGGGACTCTCCACTCTCACAGGGAAGAATTTTTTTCTAAGATCTAATTTAAACCTACTCTCTTCCAATTTGGAGCCATTTCCTCTTGTCCTGTCACTACAGCTCCTGATGAAGTGTCCCTCTCCAGAACCCGAAAGACTGCTACGAGGTGTCCCTGCAACCTCCACAAGAAAGGCACTTTTTTTATTTATATGGAATTTACTGTGTTTCAGTTTGTGCCCATTGCTTCTTGCCTATTCAATGGGCACCACTGAGAAAAATCTTGCTCCCCACATCAGGAACTCATCCCTGTTGGTAAGATCTGCTCCCAAACCTTCTCTCCTTGAGGATGAACAACCCTGCTTGACTCAGCATCTCCTCACGTGGCAGATGCTCCAAGCCTTTAATCTCCTTCAGGGGTCTTCACAGGATCCTCTTCTATGTATTCCTGTTGCTCTTGTGCTTGGGCGCCCAAACTGGGCATGCAGGGAGGTCTCCCCAGTGTTCAGTGGTGAGGAACCTCCACAGGATACCCTGAACTGGACAATTTTAAGGCTGGGACGGAGCCACCACACCTTCACATATCCCTGAAACCATGGCCAGGCCATCAGCAGAGTATGGAAAGTCCTTACTCTGCAGTGGGCCTTGCACAGGTCCTTAGATCTGCCAAGTTGTGTTAGACTGGGATTGTTTTTATCCTTAACGCAGGCATCTGCAGCCAGCTAGTTTTCCAAAGAAATTTTCATCCCACGTATTGATTTCTACTAAACATGGCTCAAGGATTCTGCAGCTGTCCCCTGTGCTCAGGACAGGTTAAGCACTGCCCTTGATGTTCAGTCTAAATAGGACAAGATTTCTTAGATATCAACAGAGCGAAAAGCCCTCCAAGGAGATTTTCTCACCCAGCTTTGATATATCATTGTCATTCCCAGAGTAAGACCCCTTGGAAAAAAATTGAAACCTCTAGCCTGAGGCAAACTTTTCAGCTCAGAGTGCTGCCAGCCTAAAATAATTTCTTGTAGCTTGGTCACAGAGGAAAGTCAACCCGGCCCAAGCTCATGAAGGCTCAGGCTGTTCTACTTGTGAAAATCTAATATCTCTACCGCAAGGTTTGCTCCCACAGTCATTTCAAGGCTTTTAATTTTGGCGGAATAGCACAGAATCTGCTCATATTTTCCCTTTTGGCTCGAACATAGCACCAGTTGTGTCCATGAGTAGGGGGAGGATACACTGTCAATATTGCATGGCTCCTACTGGGAATGAGCCAAATAATTAAAACAAATCAGTTTCCAGAATATTTGTCCATTTCTGTGACTGAAAATTTAATATTTCTGGGGAACTTCTGGTGTGTCTGCATGAAGAAATTGTTACTTGCTAATGTTGGCCAAGAACTGGATTCTGGCACCATCAGTTTCAGTCTTATGTGTTTATTTTTTAAAATCCAAACCTGGACATCTCTCAGGGAATCTCAGAGGAACCCAATCAAAACCGCATCCCTGACGAATGCCTGAGTAGACAAAACGGGGGTGTATATATATTGCAAACTCAATCATTCTCTTCCTTCCATCTTTTTTTCCCCCTCTCTCCAGGGAGAATAGACCCATAAATTCAAAATTAGAGGTGAGGCGCCATCTTTGCAAACTCTCTGAAATTCTCTAAAAATTTAATCTCTCAGAAAATCTTTTCTCATTGATTTACCTCACAGACGTGGCTTTTAGTAGACTAAGGTTCAGGTATGATCCAGATAGTAAAGACTGTTTTTTTAATCAAAAGGACTTAGAGGTGAGAAATATCAGAAATCTTCTATTGAGGCATTAAGTTTCAAGTACTAGTCCTGTTTCTTTTCTAAACAAGTGGCTTTGAAAAGTGACTCTGCCTCTGTGTGGTTTTTTTGCTTACAAAAACGTGCTAACATATTTACTCACTTCAGGCTACCATCAGTGTTTCGTTGAAGACTTTCACGTGGCTTTTTTATGGTGTGAACATGGATTCAATGACAAACCCAAACATTAGGATCAGGAAAGAATCCAAAAACTGCAGAATACTTCCCAAGAGGCAAGTGGTGGTTTTTAAATTACCTGGATGTGGTCAAGCAAGAATATTCAGAAAGTAAACAACTTAAATGAAGAATAACCCTGTGGTCAGAGAAATTGACTTTAAGCTGAAGGAGGGCAAGGATGGATGGAATATTGGGAAGGAATTGTTCCCTGTGAGGGTGGGCAGGCCCTGGCACAGGTGCCCAGAGAAGCTGTGGCTGCCCCTGGATCCCTGGAAGTGTCCAAGGCCAGGCTGGATGAGGCTTGGAGCAGCCTGGGATGGTGGGAGGTGTCCCTGCCCATGGCAGGGGTGGAACTGAATGATTTTTGATGTTCCCTTCCAACCCAAACCATTCCATGATCCTGTGATTAATTTTTTCCTGGGAGCTATTTGAAATACTGACTTTCCCATCAATGTTATCCCGAAATTTTACTCCTAACCAACCAAAGAATTCTTCATAAACCCCCAGAACCTTCTGGCCCAAAATGCACATTACAGCTCACAAAATGTGCTTGCACCATATTTCTTCTGGAAAAATTGCCAATATTTCATCTCTGAGGAGATTTTCTGACTCAAAGTCATGTCTGCTAGGTAAGGTATGGGACCCTCGGACACTGTTGGTCACCTTAGTTCATTTGGATTCTGGAAAAGACATTTCATTTGCAAGTGGGAGTGAAACCAGCCTTGATATTCTCAAGCAGATAAATCATAGACAAGTTCTGAGCATCTGCAATTTCCATGTTGCTCTCATTATCAGAAGCCCATTTATATTTAACAATGTAGAAGGTTAGAATTGCAGTGAAATGAGCATGGAAAAGCCCTACAAAGGAGCCTGGGAGACTCAGGCTGAAATGTCTGTGGCACTATTTTTTCTTCAGTTCTATCTCCCTCTTTCTTTTATTTCTGGGAAGGAGTCTTGTGTAGTAGTGTATGTTTACTCTGGAAGGTAATTGAATACTCTAGTCATACAGCTTAACGAGGACTCTTGTGGAAAAAAAAATTATTTACTGATAAATTGACCATCTAATTTGGGTTTTTATGGAGTTTTGTCATAAGTTCTGCTGGCCAGGTTGCAATCTCCCTTCTAAAAGCTGTGCGTTTCTTGTGCTGGTGAGTAATTTGTAATAGTTACAGAGTCACAACTTGCACCTACCAGCTGTGAAACTGTTATGAACAACTTAAAAAAAAATTATAAAAATCCAGCTGCTTCTTTTTAAAATTTCTCTCTGAATCCTTACCCTCCCAAACTGAATAAAACAACTGAAGTTCAGTTTCTCTGTGTACTCCAAAGGACGTGCATATTTCCAAGTTGCACCAGGGGATGCTTAGGCTGGGTATTGGGAAAAATTTCTTCATGGAAAGGGTTGTCCAGATCTGGCAGAAGCTGCCCACGGCAGTGGTAGAGTCCCCATCCCTGGAGGGATTTAAAAATCCTGCCGATGTGGCACTTGGGGACATGGGGCAGTGGTGGCCTTGGCTGTGCTGGGTGATCTTAGAGAGCTTTTCCAACTTTAATAATTCTGTGATTTTCTGAATATTGAGTTATACCATAATGTTTGAGCAAGAACAGAACATAGGCATTAATGTTATGAATTTGACTTATTGTCTGTGTAGTTGGGACCCCTCACCAGATTCTGCTCTTGGGCTCATTTAGGAAGTTTGTACTTCCACCTTCCGCCCCTCTTGTCTCCCAATCTGCCCATTTCTAATCACAGGTTGTCACTTCTCTGTGTCACATCTTGCCCCTATGTGGAAAAAGTGATTCAGCCAGATGGACAGACATCCAGGATCTTGGAAAAATGACTGTTCTCTATTACATTGTAATAAAACTACATAACTGTAGAATCACAGAATGGACTGGGTTGGAAGGGAACTTAAAAACCATCCAATCCACGCCACTGCCACAGGCAGGGACACCTTCCACTGTCCCAGGTTGCTCCCAGCCTGGACCAACCTGGCCTTGGACACTTCCAGGGATCCAGGGGCAGCCACAGCTTCTCTGGGCACCTGTGCCAGGGACTCTCCATGCTCACAGGGAAGAATTTTTTTCCCAATATCCCACCCATCCCTGCCCTCTGGCAGTTCAAAGCCATTTCCCCTTGTCCTGTCACTACATGCTCTTGTAAATAGTCTTTCTCCATCTTTCTTCTCGTTCTGGCACTTCTGTCCCATTCTGCACATTCAAATAAATATTCTTGTCACACACATATTTTTGCTAGAAAAAAAGTCTGTAGATATCAGTGAGTATCACCCCTGTTTTTTCCTAATGGTGCTGTGTGTGCACTGTGTACTTATATGTCATAAAAACACCATCTCTGTCTCCTTCCTACTGGGAATATAAATTCTTGGAAGCAGGATGCTTATTCCAGGTCTCTGTACAGTGGGACTGGGAGCCCAAGAAGAGTTATAAGTTTGATGTGTTCAACACAATACCCAGGTTAGGGTGTCTCGGGAAATAAGTGGGAGAAATGAAGCTTTTTGCCGTTATTTCTTTGTTTAAGGAAACTTGCAGACTTCTCTTTGCTGCCATGTGCTGGTAACGAGAACTCCTGAGCTCTCCCAAGGGAAAAGTGTCTGAGGACAAGCGTTTTCTGTGAGGTTGACAAAGCAGACTTAAACTCAGCACTGCCCATTAGGCCTCCAGTTGTCTGATGGATTCCACAAATCTGAGTTAAGCCCCTGAGCTGCTGCTGCTGCCACTCCTGGGGGAGAAGGTGGCAGGTGTCAAACTGCTACAAAGGGCTTGTACTGCTTGAAGAGGCAGGAAAATTCCCAGGACTGTCACCTTGAAAGATTTTCTCGCAGAGGCAGCACTTCAAATCCCAAAGCTGGTGCGAAGTTTGGTTTGTTTTTAGCTCCTGTAGCTGAGAAAAAGGATGAAAACTTGTGCTGATGCCTCCTACCTGCTGGGTCTGCGCCCCATTGCTGTGAAATGGGGAATCTCTTGGCGTTTCCTCTTCCAGCTAGAATTAATTAAATATTAGTTGGCAAAGGGACATGTACTGGAAGCTCCTGCTGCCTGGGAGAAACATCTGAAGCTGAGTTGCAGAGCAAATCTAAGCCTTGATTTAGCCTAGTAAATACTTAATGTTATAAGGGATATATCAGAGGACTGGGAGCATGTTCCTGCTTGAAGCCAAATTGGGGTCTCTGGCTTCAAGATAAATTTATTTCTCAGTTCAGCTGAAGGGGAAAATGCACAGCTCCCTCTGACTGCTGAGTGTGAGGGTGGGCAGGACCCTGCAGGGGATGGAGGCTGGAGAGCTTTTTGTGATACTGTCCCAGATCCACGCAAGGTTAATTGGATGGTGTATGTGGCACTCCTGGACCAAAATACATTTTTTTGCATATCCCTGAATGATGCCACATGAAATCCTGAGCCTGAAGCTCTCCACCACAGCTCCAGTTGCTCGGGAATGCCTGGAGAGAGGCGATGGTCACTGTGACACAGCCCAGCCTCCTCTTAAAAAACACCCAGGAGGTGCCCACCCTCCTGCAAGGGTCTGGGCAGGAAGATTTTTGATGGCACCACAGCTCACAGTTCTCCACGGTAAATCTGGAGCTGGAACTTCCTATCCCTGCAAATCTCTCTGTGGAGAAAGGGCACAGTTACAAAACGGGAAACAGAGCTTCCAGTGATTATCCCTCAAAACCTCACAGGCTTCAAATGGTCTGCTGGAACTCCTTCATCAGCAAATTCAGGACAAGAAGTAAATTACAGATTAATGAGTTGTGCTCAGCTTCTCTCAGTGCGTTTTGCAAGCCCGAGGGTCGTAGTGACACAGGGTCAAATGGCACAGTTTTTTGACTCGATGAGCAAATATTTGTTTCATGCATTCGCTGTCTCATTTCGTGCCTAGTGATCAAAGTGTGGAGACTTCTCAAAAAGATTCCTTTGCTGTGGCTAAAACAAAAAGTAGAATAACAATTCCAAATGTGAAAATCATGTTAAGGCTTCTTTGGTTTCAGCTAAATGAATTGTTCCTCTTGACTCACAATAACCTCATTACATATAATTATTTTTTTAAAATCTATACTTCTCTCAAAGTTTCAGTCACTTATTTGCCTTCAAATGATGAAAATTATTTTGCTTTGTGTGTTTTTGGTTTGTTTTTTTAAATTGAAGTGGGTGTATCTTCTATTCATTCTTTTCATGATGATGACATTAAGCAATATTTGCCACATAATTAAAATTTTACACATTTATCATAATCAGTTATTCTCTTTTCTTTTTTTGTAATTGGGACTCTTCTAAGTCAGTCATTTCTCTTGTTCATTATTCGCTGCATGAATGGTTGTTCAAGCCCATATACATTCTGGAGTTTATTTTGATCTTTGGTTTTAAAAAGTGGCACTCACAATTTCTTTGATGTTTATCGAATTCCTTGCCTAATTGCAAACCTCATTTCTGAGTTTCTTCTCCAATCTGAGCATTAGAAATGAACGTCAGCAGCCCTTTTACAGGAGAAATACAAAGAACAAATTCCATTTTAGCAGCAGGGTACGGCAGCAGCTTGTGATATTAATTTGTTTTGTGTGCAACAGGCAGGGAACATTTGGGTGAGCAATTGAAAAGAAAATGCTATCTGCAAGATATGTCACAAAACATGATGTCAGATTTCCTGAGGAGCCTGGGAGAAATATCACACCAACATGAAAGTGCCAGATTTCTAAATGCCTTGGCCTATGGGAGCAAACATTCAAAACTGCAAGGAAAGCATCTGCGATCTGGTTTATACATTGCTAAGAATAAAATGGCCATTATTTGTGCCCCATGATGCCTGTGGGATGAAATGTGCTGCTTGTGGAACTGCCCTGGCTTTCGTGCTGCTCTAACAAAGCGCCCTGGTGTCAAATTGTTGACGTTTATGGATTTATTGCAAGCCCTGGGGAAATACACCACAACTTAAGAAGTAGGAAAGTGAAAGAATTTCCAAAATAACTGGCTAATGATTAGGTCCAATGGAGTTTCTGAAATAATTTACCTCGTAATTGGATGAAGTGATGTGGGCTCATGAAAGAGCAGCACAGTGGTGCAGTGTTCATTTTGTGTTATACATATATATGTATTTGACAGTTTTCTGCCTAAAGTGATCCCCAAAATCATGAAAAAAAAAGAAAAATAATATATATGTTTAAAACCCCACTCAAAACAAAAAAAAAATAAAAATCTACCCTCTTCTAGGAGGTAGAAATAGAAAATAAAATTTAAAGACAACTTGTTGTAGAAATAAAAAACAAAAATGCAAAGGGATTTTAAATGATAATTTAGTTTATCTCTTATCCTCAGGGATCTGCTAGCTGGAAATTATTCTTAATAGCTTGTCTTATCTCAGTGTATATTGAAAACAATATTTTGCCTTTGCAGTTTCCTCTGGTGTGTCTGAAGAGCCCAGCCACAGTCTCACCTGCTGTTCTTTTCTCTAGGCTCAATCACTGCAGTTTCTTCAATTTTTCTCTTTGCTGCTGCTCTGGTTTCAGCCAGTACAGAATTAATTTTTTTCATTATCCCAGGCTTGATGAGCATTTTTGTGTGTAAATCACTCTCTCTTCATACACAGTTGTTGTGTGTTACTGTTCCTTTTCTCATCTCTTTGCCATTTCACATGAATATTTCTTATCTCAGCCCTTAATCTCTGCCTTTTGCCTCCCACCAGAGTGGGGAGGGACGTTGTGGCTTTCTTTTCAGTGGGAGAACTAAACTCCTGCTCCTAAACCATGACAGGTGGGGGAATTTTCAAACTCACGATCTTTCTTTTCATCTGAGCAAAGGAGGAAAAGTTTCATTGAGGTGTGGCGTTCAAATCATGGAATCACAGAACAGTTTGGGTTGGAAGGGACATTAAAGATCATCGAGTTCCAACCCTGTTCATGGGCACCTTCCTCTATCCCAGGTTGCTCCAAACCCCATCCAGCCTGGCCTTGGACACTGCCAGGGATCCAGGGGCAGCCACAGCTTCTCTGGGCAGCAAAATCCAAGTGCATTAGTATATCACTATATATAATATTAGTATTTTACAGCCCAGGATGAGGTTTGTCCTTCTCCAGAAATGTGGCTTCTTGTTTTATTTTACATTTTCTGTAATGGTTTTCACTTTGAACTTCAATAAATCTCTTTTCAATGAATTTGCTGTCAACCCAGTTTTCCTTATTCTGCATTTATAAACAGGATTATCACTGTCTAAATGTAGAAACTTGCACTTGTTTGTGATAAATAGCACCATGGCTCCCATCCTTATTAATAATACTAAGAATTCAACTTACTCCCACCAGTGTGCTGACAGTTTCTCTTTCCCACAAAATTTTAGGTTGTCTATAAACCTAAAATCACACTTTTTTATTAATCAGGGTTGCTGAGTATAAACCCAAGAGAGTTCCAGCGCCATGAGGCTCTGTCAGAACTGAACCTTTAACAGGAACTGTTTTTCGGCTCTTTTTTTACTCTCCATGGAGCCCTTACACCCTCTGTACACTCTGCTAATGCTTTCACATCTTACCACCAAGGATGTCCTAGAGGATAACTCAAAAAAATATTTCATACAAGTAAAGATTTGACATCAACAGCTTTCCCCCTAAAGACTATTATTGTATTTTGAAAGGAAAATAGATCAACCTGAAACATTTCTTGTTACTGGATAGGTTCATGTTAGCTCCTAAACTCCTGATTTCCTCAGTGTCTGTGTTTATATTGTGAATGATTGTAATTCCTTTGTGCTGAACTTAGAGGGTTTTAAGAAAGTCAAAGTGCTTTGGGGTTTGGGTAGGAGTTTATTTTGTTTGTTTGTGTGGTGTTTTGTTTGTTTGTTTGTTTGTGGAAGTTTTTGGGTTTGGTTTGGTTTTGTTTTTTTTGTTTGTTTGTTTTTTTTGGTTTTTTTTTTTTTTTTGTTTGTTTGTTTGGGAGTTTTATTATTCAATTTCCATTCTACAGAAAAATCATGAGCTGTTTGGAAGTTACTGCAATCAGTTCTCAACATAAAGATAATTAGACAATATAAAGTCATATGGGAGCTTTTAATACCTCCCACCACACCCACTTGTGTTCTACCTTTGGTTTAGTCACCTCTTGCTTTATCCAGCTTGGCCTTTCTGCTCTGTGCAGGTTTCATCAGTGAATCTGACCAAGGCTAATTATTTTAGTGAATGCTGAAGCAAAAAAGTCCTTAACCATCATGACCTCTTGGCACTGACTCTTGACAACTCCCACTCTATGCTGAAGCACGATGGAAACTTTCCTTGTTTTTCACTTGCTACTAATGAACCTTAGAGTTGCCAAGAACACATTTTTGTGGCTCTGGTTATTTGGTTATTTTTTCATTATATTTTATATCAGCTTTTCTGATTTTTCATTTATGATTCCGTTGTCCAGTTGTAGCAACCAAAGGCTTTGTTCTAGCAACACATATTAATTAATTTTTAGCTTCAATACTTTTAACTAAGGTTATGTGTTAAAGTAATTTTGGAAAAGAGACATTTAATAGAATCATAGAATATCCTGTATTGGAAGGGACCCACAAAGATCATCCTGGCCCTGCCCAGACCTCCCAACAATCCCACCCTGGGCATCTCTGGGAGCGTTGTCTGAACTCTCCTGGAGCTCTGGGGCTGTGCCCATTCCCTGGGGAGCCTGGGCAGTGCCCAGCACTCTCTGGGGGGAAGAACCTTTTCCTGATATCCAACATAAATCCCCCTGGCACAGCTCCAGCTGTTCCCTGGGGTCCTGTCACTGTCAGAAAGAGAAATTCTCAAAAAGAGAATTTGGTGCTTTTAGGACATCTTTAGCATTTGACTCAGGGGCCCCTGACTTCTGAACTTCCTCCATTTAAGGAGGGAGCATGTTTGCCTTGGTCATTTTGAGTGGCTGAAATTCTGATCATGTTTGTAACATTCTGTGCCTAAAGCATTCAATAAACACTTTTCTAACTGAATAAATATGAAAGGCATCAACATGCAAATTCATCTTCTCCTCTTCTAATCCCAAATTGCAATATGGTGCTTTCAAGTTCTACATCGAGATTTCTTCCCCTCCTGCTCTTCTCCTTTGCAATCTTTTCTTTAATTAGACTACTTAAAAAAAAACCAACAAAACAAAACAGAAAAGAAATTAAAAGTAAATGACATGTGAAAATGTTGTTTTGTCACATTAATTTCACAGATGGTGGAGGCTCTTTCACCGAATGTGAGTATAAACATTAATCCTATTCTCTTCCTTCTGCAAAAGAAGACCTATCCTGATGGAAAGTCAATCATATTAGGATAAATATTTACAGTGCACACGCAGACAGGCCTGTACATTGGGGATAAAGTAAATGATTACTTTTTCCTCCTTTGTCATCTGAAAGATTAATTATTGGTTGTTCATTGGGTCATGGCATTCATGGAGTTTTATTCCTAAACTGCATGTTTTTCTACCCAAGTTATAAAACCATAGAATCGCAGAAAGTTTGGGCTGAAAGGAACCTTAAAGATCATCTTGTTCTAACCCTCAAGTCATCCAGCATCATCAGGCTTCCATTTAGGGAAAGGGGGATGAAACTTAACTCTTAGGGAAAGGTTTGGTAATTCTAACTGGCATGGTGCTATAAATTTGAGTAATTCGGAGCAATGTTTCAGAGAAACTCTAGGATAATTTATTACGCATTGATTAGAGCCCAGGGTAAGTTTGCAGTCTCATCCACAGTCCCCAGCCTTGAACAAAGAAAACTCCTTCATTTTCATCACTTTATTTTTGCGTTCAGAAGAGCAGATATTTCCTTTATGCTGTTTTTTTTTTTTTCTTTGTGCAAATCAGATGTCTGGCTTGGTCCTGCTTGCACTGTCTGCGATGCAAAACTCTCCCTTCCCTTTCCCACATGCACACAGAGACACCCACAAATCTGCTCACCAGAAATCCTTGGCAGGATCCTCCAGCCACATAGAATAAATCATCTGAAATGAATCTCTGTAGTGACTTACATGAAGCTGGCATACATTGTGACAGCCTTGAACCAGAAGAAAAAGAAATAAAGGCAGAAAGAAAACAATATGAGGAAGAAGTGAAAAGGAAAGAAACCTGAGCCATTTAAAGGATTTTAGTCTCTCAGTGGACTTCTACTTATTTCCAAGCATCCCCAAATTAGGCATTCCTTCATAAATATCTGTTTGTTTTAAACATTTTTTATCATTCAAAAGTGAGATTTAAGTATTTGATTTTCAGAATGAAGGCTCTAATAGCACTGAATTCCTTCCAGCATTGCTGGCAAACCTGAGGACTCCCCAGCTCACCCACACATTATAGATCCAACTGCAATATAAAAAACCCTTCCCAGCTACGCATGACATACACAAAGTGGAGAAACAGGAACAGGAATGCAAGGCCCATTTTGAGCTCCTGAGTCACTCTCCCAACTCACTGTGAAATCCCCTGTCCGTGTTGGGTGCAGTCGTGCAGGATGTGCTGGGGATGGAGAGCTGCTGCTGGAAATGGAGCCATGGAGCCAGGGCACGTTGTGGGAAAGAACACAGGGAATTGTGGAATGGGTTTGGATGAAACCCAGTCCAAGTTGTGTTGACTAAAATGTGAGAGCACATAGGTCCTCCATCTCAAGGCTAAGGGAAGGCTCATTTTGCACAGCACATGCTGCCAGGGGCAGGAATGGTATTAATGATGTGGAAAGAGACCAGCCTGTCATTTCTGCTGAAAATGATAAGAAAACAATTCCCTGTAACCCTTGCAAAAATACAAGGGTTTTGTATTATTAAAAAATACAAAAATACTGCTGGGGCAACTCAAGAAAAAATCAGATGAAAGCCTGGTTTGTCAGGCTGGCATCGTCCACTGCTGGGACTGATAATTTACAACAGGAGTCCATTGTTATGTGAGAAGAAGTAATGTCAGCTCCAATTCCATCCAACTCCATGAAGGTTTTCTTCTCTTAAGACATTGGGTTTAAGCTACAAGTTATTATTTGAGAGGGCTGGTTCTAGTTGTAAGTTAAGTAAACAGCTGCACAATTGGGAGCGTGGCTCTGTCAGCTTTGGATACTCCAGTGCCTCGGAAAACCTGTCTGGATATTCATCTGACTGTCGGGGAACAGGAATGTGGGGAATGAGCTACTGTGGATGGGAGACCCCTGCAGAAATTGCCCTCCACATTATTTTAGGCTTCTCCCATCAGTTGTAACTTTTTCCACTTTTTTTCTTGACTTTTAGGGAGAATGCTCCTAGGAGCAGCAATATTTGGCCCAATACAGGGACGAGGACCTTTGCAACAAGCACTTTTCTTCAGACCTTGATGTGGCTCTCAGCTTTTTCCTAATGGGAAGTAACATTTCATAGATGAAAAACAAGACTCATGATGTCATCAATTTAGTCAAGAAATGAGGTAGAACTTAGGAAATTCTTTACACAGAGGGTGGGCAGGCCCTGGCACAGGTGCCCAGAGAAACTGTGGCTGCCCCTGGATCCTTGAAAGTGTCCAAGGCCAGGCTGGACAGGGCTTGGAGCAGCCTGGGACAGTGGAAGGTGTCCCTGCCCATGGCAGGGGGTGGGACTGGATGGTCTTCAAGATCCTTTCCAACCCAAACCATTCTGTGGTTCTGTGAGCAGGATAATATTTGAGGTGTCTCTCAGATGATTATTCCCATGACTCTTAAATAGAATCCTTCCTTGCAAGAGCAGAATTTATATGCAGCTAGGATTAAAACAGAAAAAAATACAGAGTTTCTGTTGTGATTCGGAACAGCAAAAAATGCACACCGATAGGAAGTGAAATAAGGAGGAAACTACATGGGCTTTTAGGAAAAAGTAAAAGGTAACATGGAGCCCAATTATTTCCAAATACTATCAGGCTTGTTACTGAGGACATTTCGAAGAAGAGTTTCTCAAACATGACAAGAACTCAGCAGAGGTCTTTATGGGGTCAAGCAACAGCAGTTTTCAGCTGCAACATATTCAAGCATATACCTGAAAGAATTTTGACAGAAAACTCAGAGAAGTCAGGAAAGTTTCAAAAGTTCATCTTTTAAGCCTGCTAAAGAAGAGTTTGTTTTCTCTGTGTCTCTTTCTTCCCTCCCCTCCTTCCCCTACCCAAATATCTTTGCACAATTCTGCTTTCATGATGATCCCTTTTGTTCAGGAGCCATCAAGACCTGATCCAAGGTCTGTTGAAAAGAACGAAGAAAACCAAGCTTCAGGATCTTCCTCTTCATCATTTGGATGAACACAGGCACTGCACCAGCCCTTGAGAGCAGAGACAATGGCAGGAAATTGGCAGCACACGGAGCTCGTGCAGAGCTCGGCCGTAAAGCGCCCAAACTTCGGGAAGCAGATTGTCGCTGAGAAATCACAGGTGAACCAGCTCAACAGAATTTTGAAGTATTTTTCATCTTTTTAGGGCTGTACCTTACTCGCGCTGAGCTGGAGAAAAGAGAAAGGGGGATTTCTGAGGGGGCTGATCTGAAGGATACGCTGAAAACCTGTATTTTCAGGAACTCAAGCCAGATGAATCAGTAAAACTTCAGTCCTAGGGATGAAGTTAAATGCAATAAAATGTGTACAGCTCCCAAACCTCATTACTTCCTCCATATGTTTTCCTTAGATGTCCCAACTACTGAATTGACACTGCTCAGAGGTTTGAGTCACCTGGAGTTTGTTTGGGAAACAAAAGGTTGAGGAGAGAAATATAAAGGCTTCTTTAAAACTGAGAGAATATGTGAGGCAGGCAAAGATAATGTACTGATTCCTATATCAAATGGTGTTTCAGCTTTCTGATGTTGCTCAGACAGAAGAAGTGGAAACAGTATATTAAAAATCAGAATAATTTTCTCATAAAACACAAGGATTTAATGAAAACTGAGTAATATAATTTATAGGAATGAGTCACTGAGTTGTAAGAATTTAACAAGAAAAATATTACCAAGCACCATGAACTTTTTTTAAAAATTATCTTTGTTAACAAAATTATTGATATTTAATGAAACAATGCTCCACAATTACCAAAACAATATTAAAAGTGGAGGAAAAGTTAGGAAGCTCCCACATTATTCATAGAATCACAGAGTTGTTTGGGTTGGAAGGGACCTTAAAGATCATCTGGATTCCACCCCATGCCATGGGCAGGGTTGCCACCCACAAGCTCAATTAATATCTGGATTAATAACAGCAGCCACATTTAAATGAAATGTTTGTGCACTAAAGAGCCTTCCCTGGCTGCGTGGTTATCTTTTCCTTGCAGAACCCCTTTGGGAAGAGGCTGTCAGGTTAGATGGATAGCAACTGGCACAACTTGGTATAAAAGGTGTTTTGTGACATTTTATGAGCCATGTCTCAGATTTCCACGGGAATTTAATACCCAAGTACTTTAAACTAAACTGCAATAAAAAACAATGTGCATTTTGTGTCTACAGCTGGCAATTAAACTCGAGGTCAAGCTCACCTGACAGATTTCTGCAGGTGGGGAATGAACAAGAAAAACAGCACATAAGAGCCCAGCTGCAGTGTGGACTTTGTGCTTTAAGATGGTGCACCTGTCCAGTATAATATAAAAAATTACTTAGTTTGACTAAAATTTGAGACCCACTAGAGTCTAATCCACTAAAAAAGAAAAGCAGGCTCTTGTGGCTGCATCTGTATAAAAAAACCCTGAGTTTTAAATTACAGAATTTTGACTAAAGAAAGACTAAAGTTCTATGCTCAGGCCATAGATGATGAGAAGTTGTCATTTTTTGGATCAGCAATGTTCTTACCCCAATTTTCATTCCTTCAGCTTACGTCAAAGTCTTTAACTGCTTCAGGAGCAATTCTGGGAAACATCCACACTAATGGGAGGCTTCCATATGTACACACCATCTGAAAACACTCATTTTTCCCTTCCCATCAGGGCTATTTAGAGACAAGTGGCATTTTAGCTGTCTTTTCCAGCAGCCTCTTTGTGTCAAAGTTTTCCGACGCATCACATTTTCGGTTTATGGGTCTAAAAAAAGAAAATAAAAGTAGTTTCGTGGAGCTCAGTGAAGAAGCGATCGATGTGTTGGAGATTCCTGGATTTAGTTATCTTAGCAAGCTCAGGGAGGGAGTGAAGTGTTGTGATCTAAGCTCTGTGCTGAATGAATGCTGGGCCCTCATTCACAAACACACAACCAATTAAAAAAAACCATTTTTGGCCATTTTCTCAAAGTCTTTTAGACTCTCCAAACATGATTATTTCATACATTATGTCAAATATAGTCAGACAGAAATAAATAAGGGTCACAAGGAAAGATTTTTTTTTTACTCTGTCTGTTATGGGAAAATCCACCAGGCTGTGTTCCTTAGTAGTGTATTAGGGAATTTCACCTTCATAGCTCAAATTTGTGAACTCTCCTCCACATATTTGAAGAAATAAGTCTATAAAACTTTACATTGATTATAGATTGCAACTAGAGAGGCAAAAAAAGTAGAGAGTCCTGTTATAACAATATATCAGAACTTCACATGATGGATAGAACAACCCCAATATTTGTAGTATATACTAAAGTGTGCTTTGTAAGACAACAGAGTTTCTAAACTCACTTAGGTAAAGTAATTGCAGCCTGTCACTGGATTTATTGAGACAGGAACTGTCAATGACAGAGAAATCTCTCCTTCCCTACTCAGCAGTTCTAACCAAAGGTAGTTGGAATTAGGACCTACAGTACTAAAAGTTCCCTACTTCCAGTTAATCAGAATTTTATGGAGACTGACCTTGAGCAAAGACCACATTAGGATCTTCCAGATTTTTTCAGTCAGCTCTAAAAAAATTCTGCAGTTTGTTTCTGCATGGATCCAATGATGAGTATTTCTGATATGCTAATATAGAGTGAGTGCCTTATGAAATCTCAATATCCTATTTTATATGCTAATCTTGCTTGATTGGAAATGATTAACCCTGTCAAGCTCTAAGAATTATTTGGGGGAGTGGGTTAAAGATCAACTCTGCTAAAGAGCAGTGACAGATTATAAACCTTCAAGGCGGATAAGACCTCTTAAAACTCACTTTGCTCCTCTGCCCAAGACAGAAGACATTGGCAGTATAATCTAAAAAAAGGCAAAAGCCCAGGAAAAGATCTCCTAGCAGGCACCGATGTGGTTTCTGATGGAGTGCAAAAGGAACATGTTCAGGGTGGAGAGGCCTTAACTGATATTTCCCCAGACACAAGAAACAATCTCTGCCTTAGCTTGAGACCTGACATATTCGGGAGGTGCCTTGAGGTGCAGATAAAAGGCTGGCACAGGAAAACCTTTCTGCCTGAGCCTGAACACAATATTTACACCTAGAGAGAAACTCGGGAGATATTTAGTGGTGGTGCTAAACTGACACTTGGACCTGATCTCAAAGGTCTTTTCCAACCTTAATGATTCCCTGATTCTGTGACTCTAAAATTCTGTCTAGGGAGCTCTACCAGAGAGAAGAGATTTGGCTCCTCATTTGAAGATGGCTGTGCATGTATTTCATCCGCAAACTGCTTCATCCTCCCACGAGACTTCCACAAAACAAAAGGAACTGATGACCTTTTCATTTCCCCCCCTATTTCATAAAACAAGTGTTTGTAACTGCTTTATTGGTGGCATTTTAGAAATGCAGATCTATTAAATTTTGGGTAGATTTTCCCTGTGTTTTTCAATGGAAAATGAACATAACACATCATAAACCTTGGGGAGGAATGAGAGCAGTGTTTTAAAATTGTGCCAAAACTTGCTTTTGTAGGGAAAGGGGGGAAAAAAGTAAGAAGTGTTATTTCTTTATGATAAACAAACAAACAAACAAACAAACAAACAAACAAACAGACAAAAGCCTGTATTTATAGAAAGCATTAAAAATGCAATAGCTATTGCCATGAAAAACATGAGTGGTTTATTCTGCCATCACATGTTAGCTCCTTCCCTGTGATCTGCCATGGGTTGAATTACCTGTTTCTTGTCTCCCACCTCCAGCTCTTTTCTCCTGCAGCCTTTTAGGGCCTCCTGGCACCAGCAAGTCTTCAAAGAGGCGGATTTTCAGCAGTTTGTCTGCTCCCCTCAGTATTCCAACATTAAGGAAGATGAGGGATGTAAGAAGCCACAGCTGGGTTTATTTTATCTTAATGATGCAGCCTGAAACCTCAGCCCCGCGGAGCTGGTGCCCCTGAGGCTGACAGCAAACACCAAGCAGGAGCCTATTGTTTGCTGAATGTATCCATCAGAAGATTACTGCGCTTGGCCAAGTTGCTTCACTTTCTCTTTGCTGGAAGTATAAGCCCAGGAATCCTCTGCTCCACTCGAGAGGCATTTTGTGTTTAGTTAAGCAAACATTCATGTAATTGCAGGATTAGTTCTGGTGGGGGATGCTGCTCAGATGGATGAGCGATGCTCTGGAGAAGTGGCATTTGTTACCAGACCTGTTTCTATTGCTGATATTTTATTTTATTTTATTTTTTAAAAAAATTTATTTTATTTTATTTTATTTTATTTTATTTTGATTTAATTTAATTTATTTATTTTTATTTTATTTTATTTTATTTTATTTTATTTTATTTTATTTTATTTTATTTTAATTTATTTTATTTTATTTTATTTATATTTTATTTATATTTTATTTCATTTTATTTTATTTTAGTAGTCATCGCCCACTTTCCCATTAATATTCCATAGCCCTCTGGAGATTGCATGTCATACAAAGAGAGGTCTGAGCCCCACTGCACTCTGTCACCAAATGCAATTCCCTCTCAGGTCAATACAGTGCTGAGAGCAGAAATCGATATCTTACTCCCTTGATGTACAGCAGAACAGAGACACATTCCTTTTCCCTATCCATTGTACTCTACAGAGCTCCTTATTGATCTGAATTCCCAGTGCCAGTCCACTTATTTCACATGCCTTGTTCAGAAGCTGTGTTTTCACAAAAAATCCTTTCTTGTGCTAACCTACCGTAATGATAAAAACAACACATATGGAGGGAAATTCTGCCTTGAAACTGGGTGGCAGTGCTGGGTTTGGGATCTTTGGATTGAAATGAAGCCATTTTCTGAGTGTATCCATGCTGAGCAATAACCAGGACAGGAATATGAGGATGGTGAGAGCACAGCCATGCCGGTGAGCGCATCTGCCTCAGCTTGTTCACCTGGAGACTCTTGGAGAGCTTTGCACACTGACTGCAGTGTAACAAACTTATTTACTTTATAGGAAGTTGCCTTAAGTATTTCTGAATTCACTCTTGTCAAGCTAAGAGGTAGGAACAAGTTGTATCCTGGCAGATAAATTCCTTATTCTCACCTTTTCGGTCTCATTCACACACGAGCAATCCTGCAGCCAGGGAGGTGAATGCTGGCACACCCTTCCCAAAGAGGGATGAGACGTGGGTTAATGGGGCAGGTATTGCTTTTATTTTGGTTCGCCCCAAGCAGGCCCAGAGGCACTTCAGAGACACAGTCAGAGCAGTGGGGATTTGCTTTATTCGGCGCAGGGTGTGGGGATTCACTCCTCCAAACACACACACCAGCACTGCCAACACACAATACTATGGGTGACATTCAGGAATATTCATCACATTCCCTGGGATAGGAGTGGTTATACAAATCATTCCTCGGCAATCATTAATATCATTAGCAGTGTGCCACTCATGCGCTGTGTGTCCTGGTGGTCTTTGGGGTCTTCTCGTGATGAAGATCTGTAGTTTTCATCACAGTGCACTTTTCCCCTTTCTCTCTGGAGCATGGGCAGTCCTTGGTGGGTGATTCAGGGTTTCTGTGCTGACCTCAAACAGATTCTTGTCCCTCTTATCTTGACAAGATAAAGGCAATCCTGTTTTTCTAGGTGTTAGAATTCACATATTCTGTCTCTCAATAGTTAACTTGAGTTACCTATTGACCAACCCTTTCTCAATTTCCCGATCCCCCTTTCCCTAATCTGTGCAATGGTTTGGTGAGTGGAGCCTGAGGAGGATTGATGAGCTGTGATCTGCAGAGAAGGTTGTTCCTTCCCACTTCCAGCAGAAAAGAGGTCTTAGGCAGCTTTAGAAGAGCGGGGTGGGACAGGAGAGCAGTTCCTCGGGGAATATCGGTGAGGTGTGTAGGGGCTGGAGGTGAGGAACAGATGGCTTCAGAACCTGGAGATGAGGCTGTTTGGGCTGGAAGTTTCCAGACATGCAGAAAGTGTGGCAGGGTTTGGATCTGCTCTGGAAACCAGAGGAGGGACAGTGCCACTGGGAAGAGCCAGCTCGAATATTGCAGGAATATCAAATTCACAGGCCCTGGCACAGGTGCCCAGAGAAGCTGTGGCTGCCCCTGGATCCCTGGCAGTGTCCAAGGCCAGGCTGGACAGGGCTTGGAGCCACCTGGGACAGTGGGAGATGTCCCTGCCCATGGCAGGGGTAGGAACTGGATGGCTTTAAGGTTCCCTTCCAACCCAAACCATTCTGTGATTCCACAATTCCGTGATTCCATAACCTCTGGATTACTCTTGATGTATTCACAACCCAGCCAAACCAAGCAATGGCAGGAATCTGAGCTCAGCTGCTCAGGCAAAGCCATTTACATCAATTCAACTCATTAAAAATTATTTTTTTCCGAGAAAACTACAAGTGTACTTCATATAAGCAGTTAGGAATGTGCAGGATGTGGCTTTCACCGTGACAATGAAAATATTTTGCTTTTCCGTATGGAGATCCTGAAATCCTTTAAACATATTGATAGATAAAAGTTCAAATGGGTAAGTCACAAACAATATTATTTTGATTTCATAGCTAGAGATGCTAAAGCACAAAGGGATTAAATATTAGCCAATGTTTAGGGACAAGCTGGAAATAGATTACAAATGTCCCAACATCAAGGTAAGGTTTTATGTCCCAGCATAATTTTAATTTTCAATGCCTTTATGTACAGAATGATATAAGGGTTTATTTTGATTTAAAATTCTATTAAATTAAATGGTTGTGGATAAATACTGGGTGTTATTATTGACTTCTCAGGCAATACTTTTCATACAATTTTTTTTTTTTACTTTGCACTGCACAAATTGTTTTTCCTATTCAGTACATAAAATGTTTGTGAATTATTCAGTGGGATTCTTTTATTCTTCATTAAACATGCTTGGGACTGGGCTTTCTACAGTTCAGCTAATGCTTTGAAAGTGAAATGCCTGAAATTGTTCAGTGAAATCCATATAGAAGCAGATAATACGGCGTTACAATTTGAAAATGTTGGCTTTCGGTACATGTAAGCCTCCTTCCCAGTTTCCAATTTATAGACATCCTTCCAAATCAGATTCCCTCTGGTTAGCAGGGACTAAGAGTAAAAACTCTGCTGGAAAATATCTGTCAGCTTTCCAATATCACATTTTCCCCTTGGAACGCTGTGGAAATTCCAAATTCTTTGTGAGGATTAGAGTGAAAACAGTCGGTGATATACAATGATCTAGACAAAGCAAGACTATTTTTTTTTGTAAGTATTTATGAATATTAATAAATCATTGAACTGAATCAAGCAATGTATTAATGTTCATTTGTAGTGTTTCTCATTCTTTTTTTTTTTTTTTGGTTGATAGTAGCAATATAAATTACATTCAAGTAATGTGATAGAGGTTCCCTCTGTAGCTGTTGCATATCCAAAGGTGCTCCATGGAAAAAGCTTTAGGATTAAACACCCATCTCCCTATCAGTAGGTGCCCATCCATCCCCAGTGACCCCACGATCCCTGGTGTTGACTTTGGCACTAAATTCTGGAATAACACCGCCCCTGACAAAAGTTCCAGTGAGCTGTGCTTAGCCAGGGGTAGCTGAGTCCCAGACAGAGTTATAGGATCACAGAACTGTTCAGGTTGGAAAAACCTGACCCTGGACTCTGCTTTTCTTTCCACAGACTGGAATCCACCTCATGGCACCAGCCTTGCTTTTTAAACTACCAAATGTCTCCAGAGGCTCAGGTGACTGGAAATACCCTCTGCACTAGTGATTAGAAACTTCTTTTCCCCTCTGGTAATGAAGCTTCCTCCCAAAGGAAGTGCAGACAATTGTGCAGTGGATGGAGTTCCGAAAAGCAGGTGAAAAGAAAACCATAAGGACATGGATTCAGTGAGTTTGGAATGTGAAATCAGACTGACTGCTGCTTTCACATTAAGGTGAATGGTACTGAATGCCTGTCATGTCTGAATGCAGCCATAATATAAATTTCAGTTCAAAAAGAATCCCCTATTTTGACATTTAAAGTGTCTGCTTAATTCTACAGTGGTGATAATTAAGCTAATTACTGTTGCAAACAGTCAGGAGTCAATGGCTTGGACTGCAAAATCAAAATCTCAGTTCCAGAGAATTCACATCCATTGATTTGTCACTGAGTTTAACACAGGGGCAGGAGATGCTGGCACAGAGTGGTGTTGGTGCTTGTCCTGACACCGAAGAACTTCCCTTGGGAATGCCAGTCTGAACTCTAAGGTTGCTGTAGATTATCTTGGGTTCTGAACATGTTCCTTAATCTGCCTCATGCTCAGGCTGAAGTGGACAGGCTGCAGGCAGAGAATTAATTTCATTTGCCCAGGACTATCCTGGATAAATTAGAAAGACGAGGCCGGGCCCTGTTGATTGCGAGAAGGTCCCGATGACAAACCCTCATGTCCACGCTCAGCCCTGCTGCAATCAGAGATTTCACTTGTGTGAATTACACTGCATTGCAGGTCGCAGCACAAATTTAATTAAATCCTGATAAAATCGATTTGCAGTTCTTCAACTGCTTAAGTCGAGGAGAGAAAACTACTGAGACAGGCGCCCAGCTGGAAAAAGTTCTCAAGTAGAAAATTACAACTGCATTTTTAAATGTTCATCTGATTTGGGATGCAGGAAAGGTTGATGGTGTGATTCCAGGCTGTGCAGGACAGGGGAGTTCTGCTCTCAGCATTGGGATTGTGTTCCCTTCTGCCAGCTGAGGCCCACCCTTTCCTCACATGGATCAAGCAGAAGTTTTGTTTTTTTTAGGAAAACAGCGCTGGCTACAGACTTTAATCCCAGCACCCACCCAACCTCCCCCTTGTCTGCTATATTAAAATTCAACACAATTTGTGGTGACTCAACGTTGTTTCTGTCTCCAGCGGCAACGTGACATCCTTTGGGACATCCAAGAATTATCTCACTGGCCTGAGGCACCCACCATTTACATGACAGGAAAAGTCTTGTGACCACAACCGGGATTTCTAAGGATAATATTTAATTTCAAGGGGGGGACTGGACAACACTTCAAAATAAGGCTCTCAGCACAGCTGGGATGTAGATGTTAAAAAGCAAGTTCCTCCTGGTTTGTGGAGCAGGGGACAGGCCCTCAGGGGCTCCAGCTGTAACCACAGCTGTCTGGGTGACCTGGGACGTTTGAATTCCTGCTCGTGCTCCAGTCTGGCTTTGCAAGAGAACCAAGTGGATATCAAGGAGCAAGAACCATGGCTATTGTCATCTCCAGTGACAGAGAGTGCCCAAGCTGTCATTCAGTGACAGATGAGCGCCCCAGGGAGGTCTTTCCTAGCCAGCCTGTGGCTGGAAGTGGGCAGCCCTCATTTTAGGAAAGCCATCCTCTTCTCCAAGTGATGCATCCCTTCTGCAACACCTTGTCTGTGATTATTTCCCATTTTATTCATTACCCGGCTGTTTGGTCTGCCCTGCCTGGTCCCACTCAGACAGAGCATCATCCTTTCTTTCCTGAAGGAGACAGCTCAGCATGTGCTCGGTGAATCCCAACTCTCGTGTCCCACCTGGAATGCTGATCAGGAGCTCAGCGGTGCCTCTGACGCAGGCGCACTCCAAATAACAGGTACAAATCAATGGAAGCCCCTCGGAGCTGCAGCTCCCCAGCCTCCGATGTTTCCATGACAGCCAAAAGGTTTCTGGACATGCTTTTACCACCCTCTTGTGTCGGCTCACTATAAGAGCAGGATTTTTTTCGGTTTTACACTTGTTCTGCATTTTGGTGATGTCCCGGTTGGTTTCTGACGCCAATCTTCCTCCTGGACATCATTCACAGAGCAAAAAAGGACTGGAAAAGAGGAGAAACCATTTGTGTGGATGGGTTTTCTCAGTAATTTTGTTGCAGGTAGAGGTTTGATCAGTAAGCGCAGCAAAACAACACTTCTTAAATTTTTTTTTTTCATTTTGGCAGCCTGCATTGACATTATAGTCCTTGATAAAATCGATTCAGGTCACAAAAAATATCCATGACCTAGGAAGGAATGTCCATTGTAATGTGCAAGCCATAAAAGCATTTATTTAACATCACTCCGTAAATTATGCACAAGATATTAATTCACAACCACTTCTCCTGGCACCTAACAGACAGGCTCTCCAAGTTTTGATGGACAGTGTTTCGCAGGATCTAAAGAGCTTTTCTAGTTCTCCTCACTTCTTCCGTGGTGGGCAGGTTGCCCAAGTCCCCCTCCTCCTTTGGTCTGCACTTTTCCTGGGCAAGGAAGAGATCTTTCAAATAATTATCGATTCTGATACTGCCAGCATAATTTCTTCTTATTGATTTTTTTTCTTTTTAACTCCAGTTCTTGCAGGTTGAGGCTTTCTAGGGCCATCCAACAGACTGACAGCTTTGAAAGACCAAAGCTGAATATACCCTTTACTTCTCTGTCATCTTAAATGAAATTTTAAGCTCACCTTTGCAAGGCTTTACAAATGACAGCAGATTTTTTTTCCTGCTTTGCCTGCATTGCAATCTCCAGCTCTGTAAAATGACCAGGAGAAGATCAGTCTGTGTTTGCTTTGCTGTGGCTGTGGATGGCAGATGGTGAAATTACAGGGGGAAGAGAGGACAAGGAAAGGTCTCGCACATATTTTTAAGGCAGATTTGTTGAAATCCACAGCTTCCCTGCACTGTTATAATGGTGATGGTACAATGATGAACCCTCTGAGCCCCTGTAATAAATTGGACCCCATTAGAACTAATTTAATCTTGAAATTTCCCACTGTGAATGTATTGGGAAACTCAGGGTTCAGCAGAAAAGACCCTTATACATTTTGCTTATAGACAACTAAGAAAACTGCTGGTTGCATCAAGATCACAGGGTAAATCTTGGGAGTGAAATATTGGCTTGGGCATTTTTATTGAGGCTTGTCAGCTAAAAAGGGAATTTTCAGCTGGCTGGGAGCTTGGTGCAGAACTCTGAATTCCACGCACACACATACACACACACACACAAGCAAAAAGTTAGGTGGCAAAATTCAGATAAAATGAATATCCTGTGGCAGAGCTGTTGCTGCTGTTGCTGTGGTAACCAAGCATGACAATGTGTCAGACAAGTTAATTTTAGAGAAAGTAAACTGTTTTTTAAAACTGTTGGAGAAACAGATGGATTTTGTCTTAAAATGGACTCTTAAATGTTTGCTCTTTGGAAATACTCAGAGGCAGACCAGATAAATACACATCCACATCCCGATAGCTTGCTCAAATGAAAAGGCTTTCCAGATGTTTTGGGACTCTCTTTTTTAACCACATCTCACTTGCTAAAGTATTTTCCTGCACCTCTCTGAACTGATGTGTGGGCCATTTGAGAAGAAGATTTGACTTATTTTTGCTGGATTTCTGCTGGATTGCTTGGCCTCCATTCTAAGCACCCTTTTCAAACCTCCCCATTTATCCCCATCTTTATTTTCACCGTGAAGTGCTGATTTAAACACATAGAGAGTTTCCTTCTTGTTGTCTGCACCTCTGCTGTTAATTTAGTATCATCCAGTCTGCTTCCACCAGAATACTCCGAATTTCCAAAGGAAATGTGCCACGCAGAATGCGAGATAACTCTTTTGGGGATCTGCATATGATGAGTAAAAATGAATTAACCACTGGACTAGAAAATGATGGTTGCTAAGGCACCAGTGGTCACAACCTGATTATATGCAGGATAAATAGAGGACAGGCCTAAGCAGCAATATTTTCACTTAGTCATTCAACAGGATGATTTCCCAGCTGAAGAAAACGATGAGCCAACGAAGGCAAGAATAAAAAACAGGAATGGAAAAATCAGATTTTCTTTTTGCATATAGATTCAAAGTCCCAAAAACCCACCAAGTCAAGATCAAATAAGAATAAACTGAATACTCATCTCAGTGAGAGAAATAAAAACAGAAATTGAAAAAAAAGCCAAGCCAAAATAAAAATGAGGAAAACTTAAAACTATAAGAAATTAAAATAAAGGGCGACTCCTATGACCAAGAAATGCTGAGATTAACTGGTAAGAGAAGTTGATGACATGAGGGAAAAAGCCATTGTAAGCAGCGTCACAGGAAATTTAAAATATATTTAGAGCAAAAGAATTCTTATTAGTAGTAGAAACCTTTCCTGGAGACAGGGATAACCAATATGAACAATATCCCAGAAAATCAAAAGTGCTCCCTAAACACTTCCACCCTGCAAAATGACAAGAGGTTATTGCATATTTTTAGTAATGACAACACTGTTTATAAGTGGTTTAGTAAATCAAGGAATAAAGGACCAAACCCACCAAAGTTTCAGGATCAGCCAGTTCAGACAACTTTCAGAAGACTCTGATGGATCTGGCAGAGGAGAAGTTGATGAATTGCTGTGAATGTTAATAAATCATTTCACTGCACCGAAATTTCAGAAGATGGAAGGACGATATGGGAGATAATATTGCGTGAGGCAGGGAAGAAGATGGAGACCTGGCATCTGTCACTCCCACACAGAATAATGGGAAACCTCATATGAGCTTCACTTGGTAAAGACTGTAAATATAATTAATACCAATCAAAACTCTTTCTGGAAAATGGGCCCTGTCAAAGAAACTCGATTTTGTTCTTTATATTGTTGTTTTGCCTGGAAAACTTACTGCTAAATGTAGCAGTCTTTCCTAAAATGCTTGCCTTTATACTGCACAGCTTCCTGACAAAAATAAAACACTGCAAAATATCGATACACCCTCCTGTGGCTTCCCACCCCTAAGGGGAAGGGAGCAGCCAAAATTTGCACATGCCTATGGCTGAAAAGAAATGACAAAAGTCAGAGGGTTCACAAAAACTTAAAAGTTTTATTTGTAAATTACACACTTGGCATGGAGATTTTTATAAGGTAGGCAGTCATCTTACAGAATAAACACAGAGGGGTGGATTTTGAATAAGGGGTGGAATGAAAGAGAAGAGGGAGAGATTAAAGAGAGAGGGGAAGGAAGGAAGGAAGGAAGGAAGGAAGGAAGGAAGGAAGGAAGGAAGGAAGGAAGGAAGGAAGGAAGGAAGGAAGGAAGGAAGGAAGGAAGGAAGGAAGGAAGGAAGGAAGGGAGAAAGGGAGAAGGGGAGAAAGGGAGAAAGGGAGAGAGAAAGAAAGAGAGAAAGAAAAAGAGAAAGAAAGAAAGAGAGAAAGAGAGAAAGAAAAAGAGAGAGAGAGAAAGAAAGAAAGAAAGAGAGAAAGAAAGAGAGAAAGAAAGAGAGAAAGAAAGTGAGAAAGAAGGAGAGAAAGAAAGAAAGATCACTAGTTCTGACTCCATCATCGATCCTGCTGATGGGGTGTCCACGGTCCTGGGGCACCACACAGCCTTTGTGGGAATACCTTTTTTTATATAAGTTTTCACATCCTGGAACCAAATTTCTTGCTTTCAATGCAAATTAGTTCTCATGCATCATCCATTCTTCCAGACCTTTCTAGAAATGGATCAGTGGTTTGGGGAGTCTTGGGTGGTGATACTTTATTGAGTTGGCCTTGGGTCAACAGTTCATTCTCTCTTCCCGACCTCCCCCCTGCGCTGAGCTCTGCTGTGCTGTGCCTATTTCCAGGAGCCAGCACAAGGATATTTGTCCCAGGAAGGTGCTGCCCTACCTCCCTCTGGTCCCTTCTCCAGCTAGATCCTGTTCTTTCTCACCATTTGTTCTTCCCAGTAATCCATGGTTGGTTCCACGGCCACCCAGCTGTCGGTGTTTGAGACATCCACACTACCCCTTATCCTTTGGGATTCTCCTGGCACAGCTTGCCTATGAGGAAACCACACCTTTGGGAAGCAAATATGAAACCATGGGTGCAAACAAAGGTTGTTGTGGTGATTATAAGAGTAAAACTCAGGTAAGCACAACTTGTGGAGGTCAGAGTGTGTCACGGCATCAGAGAATGGCTTCAGCTGGAAGGGTTCTCAAGACTCACCTAGTTCCAGCCCCAGTGATTGGAATTAGATGGATTAATTACAGTTATATGCTATATATGCTACTGTTCTGCATATATATACTATACCATAGTTCTATAGTTTAATTGCAGTCTGACCCCCAGTCCCCCTGAATCCCTCCCAGCCTTAAGCTCCTCAAATATAAATATTCTTTAACAGCCAGCCAGAAACTCCAAAAATTCTGCCTGATTTGTTACAGCAATGATTCTGCAAAATCAGAAATTTGAGCCCTGCATAAGGAGTGTTAAGCAGTTCCTGCCCTAAGGAGCAGTACAAAACAGAGGCAGAAAGTGAAATGCTTTTTGGTTGTCATCTCCGTTTTTGGACAACACAACCCGGATGTCTGATGGCCTGAAGAGTGTTTCCAAGCATTCATGGCTGGTGTGATTTTGGACTGTGCCCTCGGGATATTTAATATTGCCCCAACACTGCTGGCATCTCCCAAGGGATGCTGCAATGAGACCTCTCACAAGCAGCACTCAGTGACTTTCAGGATCAAGCCTGTGTTTCTCACCAGGAGAAAAGCTCACCCTGCTATTGAAGCCTGCATTCTCTCTTGCTTAATTTCTTCCAATTATTCTTAATTGTGCCCCCAGGAGTAGAGCTCTGTGAATAATTGATTTTTTTTGTTTTGTTTTGTTTGGTTGCCAAATGGAGGGGAGGGGAATTATTCAAGGTTGATTGGAAATGAAACACATTTGGCTTTTCTCACCATAAGAAAGCCCTCCTCCCTGACATTTTTCAGGTCAAACAAAACAGTTCAAAAACACAGAAGTCTTTTGTAAGCAGTAAAGTGTAACTACATGAAATCTTAAAGCATCATGATAAAGTCAAAGCGTGGCATTTAAAAACAGTGAACTGAAAGGTTTCAAATGTAGCAGTTTGGAGCAAGAGGTCTGATACGGATCAGAGCCAATAAAAATTGGTGAGAATCTTCATTTCCACTCTCCACATGCATTTTCTAGTGAGCCCTTTCCCCCATTTTCCTTCACAGATCACCCAATTTTGCTGTGATCCTACTTCAACAGCCCTGCCTTTGGTATTGGTTTGGTATTCAGCTTACAGACAGGTAGATTTATGCCCCTCTCCTGAGCTCTCCTTTAGCCAAGCTCTACCTTATTAGTTCTGCTCTTCTCTCAGAAGTCAGTCCCTTCTTCCTACTAATCATTTTTCTTTGTCTTTATCTTCAATTTATCCTTTACCTACAATTTATCAAAGTGTGCCTGGGCAGGAGCTGCTAACAATTGATTCCTGTGTGAACTTGCAAGGCTCCTTCTCATAGATAGCTGGGTTTTGCTATTTGTCCTGCAATTATCTTTCTTTTTCTTATTTTTTTATTTTGCTTTACCAATCTTCTTGAAACATGTTTCAAGCTGGCAAAGGTCCGTTTAGCCTTCTTTTTTTTTCCCCTGGAAAAATTGTGGGTACTTCATTTGTAGGCTTGGGTTGGAAAAACCTTCATTCTGAATGCTCTGGAACTTTTTCATAGTTCATACTTTATGGATATTTGAAATAATTTTGTTCACAAAAATACCTGTTTCTTGCCCAATTCAAATATTCCTCAAATTTGCCTGAGGCAAAACCTCAATGCACACACTTGGTACTTCCAAACATTATTTAGGAACACCTGCGTGCATGGATGCCTGGGGCTGCAATAAAGCCAAACCTGTCTGGATGAAATATTGCAGCGAAAAACATTGGAGGGTCACCAAATCAGAAAAAGGGAAGAGGAAGGGAAAAGCTACCAACGTTTTCCAGCACTTTCAGATGTCGGCTGGGCTCGAATCCCCTCCTTCACCCAGAACCTCCAGCAGAGTGATTTGATAAACAGTGAGGGATGGCTGAGGATTGCTCGCTGGGGAGGATCAGCCATGGGAAGAGTTATGAGAAAGCTGCTCACATTTCCATAATTCACCCGAGCAGAGCAATATTTACTGTCCCTCAAGGTGATCCAACACTGAGTCCTGCTGCCAGGGTTTAGTCCTTTCAAAAGCACATGAAGGCTGGTGATGAAAGCGTTCGGCGTGCCAGCATTTTCCTGACTTTTTCATTAAGAAATGTGTTATCCCTGCTCACATGTTTGTTCAGCACATATGCTTCATTGACTTACATTGAACATGAACATACCTTGGCTGTGTCCTTAAAACCTCATTACTGTCTGCTGAATATCCATTTCAATTGGAATTTTATTCATAAATGTGGATTTGCAAACGTTGTTAATTGTGTGTCACGCATCAGTGTGATTAAAACTCCATCTCCTCTGTTTTGACATAATGTGTGTTTCATACTTTGCAAAAACACCAGCCTAGGTAATTCAGAATGACTTTTCATTCATACAGAGGCAAATGTTTCCCATTGTTTCCAGAGCTGGTCAATACCTCCCAAGAAATAAGGTATCCTGCATTTTACAGGAATGAATTATGGTGCTGTATAAAAGCAGCAAAATATTGAATTTCTAATCGGAATCAGAAAATATTATCTTGTTTAGGAAGAAAAATGCAGTGGTACATATAAATGTTTTGTGTTGTCTGCCAAGAATTGATGCCCCAAATGTTTGTAACTGTTATTTAATATTAAATAAAGAGTAAATTAGCAAGATCCAATTAAAAGCAAGAATCAAATGTCCAAATTTGTTCTATGTTATGTTTTTGGTCTTCATTTTAACACCCTTCTCTGTCACTTCACCTCTCCCATTCCTCCCATGTTCTAGTTTTCTCCCTGGTCCTATAATAATTCACTATTTCTAATTTTCACCTCCTTTCCTCAGGACTGTCCTTGTTCCACCTAAAGAGTCAGCATGAAGAAAAACATGAAATGCAAATTTCCCCTCCAGGCACTTGTTCCAGATGAGAGTGCAAATCTGACAATCCAAAATGCTGTCAAATCCCTTTTCCCAGCGTTGCAGACCCCTGACAATGGCCCTGGAGCACCATGGTTATTTCTCCCCCTGGGAATTGGAGCTTGAACCTGGCACAGGGGTGTGCAATTAGAACTTTGATGATTTTTTAATTCTCAGCAGCTGGATAGGTTGTTCAGCAGGGAATAAGCACAAGCCCTGGCTGGTTTCTCATGTGGATCCAGCTGCTCTGCTTTGTGAAATTTGGATTCAAAAATTATTCTCTCCAGGTGGACCTTCCTGGTGGCACAGCACTGAAAAGGAGATATGAGACCTCAGGGACCTCCTTGCTTAGCGATAAATGAAGATGTGGGTTAGTTAAAAGGTGGAAAGAGGGTTGTCCATCATGGTTTTTTGAGAGACACAGAAAAGGCAGTAGTAAATCTCTGGTTAGGTTGAGTTGTTCCCCATGCTCTACAGAAATACCTACAGTGGCTGAAAGGCTCCAATTTAAATCTGAGTGTTCTGTGTCTTTAATTGTTAAACAGAAACATAGACCTGATTTCTCAAGATTCACCTGCAGATACAAAGTCTGACTTTGCCACTGTTTGCACACTGCAGACCACTTAGTTGCCAGTAAAATTCAAGGAATAAGCTTGCTTTTTTCTCACCTTGGATTGTCTACATGAGCTTTTAAAATGAATCCAGTTTTTTTAAGTTTTTCTTTCTATCAGGTTTTCCTCCTGCAGCTCCTTTCCAAATCCTTTCCAAGCTTGCCTGTGTGCTTTGTGGATAGCAGACATCTAAATCTGACACACTATTTCAAGAAGTGCACCAGACAGAACAGGAAGATGAAGATTCAGAAGAACGGTACAAGGTAAGAACCCTTTTTTAACAGATCTGCTATGAAATAGTCCAGGGCTGGAAAAAAAAAAGGGACAAAAAGGAAAAAAACAGGGTTATGTTACTCCTCAGAGAAAGCACTTGAGCCAGATAGACCTGCATATGATTCATTAGGACAGTTGAAATGTTCATCTTGTTATTTTCTCTAACAAATACTTTATTTGCAGATTTATGGTAGATATCTTGTACCTTGGTGTTACAAAACTGTGGAGATCTGACAGTAATTAATCATGATGAAGGGTCTTGCTTCTCAGGAAGGAAGAACATTGCAATTCTGCAGGCTGTTAGTCAATAAAGAGACACTTTTCAGGGATTCTTAATTGACTACCTTCATCACCAATTTACACAAAGAAAGCTTCTGCCAAGGATACTTTGAAGGGGAGATTGCCAAATCAGAATAAAACCGAATTTACAATGCACACCAAATAAAATTATTGTGATGAATTCCTCAAACCACTTTTCCTTATGGCAGTGGGGTTTTGATGTCTGCATTTATAAATAAAATAAGGTTAGGAGATCTGTGAACTTGTTGTAAATCTCTACCAGGCTAGGGAGAATTCAAGAAACATTTAAGGAAGAGTGCCAAAGTATGGCAAGGAGGCCTATAAATACATCACGACAGTTTAAAATATGTTGACTCCATAACTGTGAGATTCCCCGTTGCACAAATAAAACTCTTTAGTCTGAGCGAAGAGTAGGACATGAAAATTTATCCAGGGAACAGTCATTCTCATCATGAAAAGGCCTGTGCAGAATTTCGCAGGTGATGGGATGGACCCAGAGAAGCAGCTATCAAGAAAGATGTTCCCGCAGAAGATCCTCACAAGGAAACAGAGAAATCCCATTGCTCAACACACTTAAAATTAGGCAGTGCACAGCAGCTGTTATGTATCTCTAGCGCTGCAATAAAAAATAATAGGAAGAAATCACCCTGGCACAGCCGGGGACATAAATAATGGTGTTTTGCTCACAAGCAGCTTGAAAGGCTGCTGGTGTATTCCAAACATGTTCCATGGGTTCAGAGTGGAATGTATGGCAGGGACAAGGCCGGGAGGGAGATGGACTCCACGTGTTGGTAAATGTGCTCTCTTTGGATGCCTGTGACCTTTATGCCTTGGCAGAGAAGGCAAACCTTTATTTTCGGTCTTGCACTTTGTCTCCAACACCTGCAATATCAACTCCCCTTTGCAAAAGGTAGAAAACAACAACTTGGTCCTGCGGTCTGCTGCTCAATTCCCCACCTTCCAAACCCTTGGAAATGTTAGTGCTGTCCACAAAACCTTTCCCTTCCAAACCTTCGGATATGTTAGTGCTGTCCAGAAATCCTTTCCCTTCCAAACCCTCGGAAATGTTAGTGCTGTCCAGAAATCCTTTTCCTTGTCACCTGTGGGCTTTAGGACAAATATATTTCTCCTTTGGTTCCCACATTTTTCTATTGTCATGTGTGCCAAGGAGATCATAAGACTGACAAAACCAACTATGTTGAGGCTCTGATTTGTCAGGATACTCACAAGTCATCCAAGACAGGATACAGCTGGTTCTTGCAGGATATATCTAATTTTTGTGGCCTAGACCTACAGACCTCCAGAAAAAGGTCAGAACACAGAATAAGCTCAATTGGTGATGACATAACGTGGAGATGATGGGTTTTCTTTATAAGGCTTAGTCAAAATCTGGGAAAAACACATTTATAACTGTTTTTCTTGGGCAAAAAGGATAGAGGGGAGAAATTCAAGTTGTCTGGATGTATGAAATGAGTTGTTCAGCAGATAGTGAGGGTTGGCCAGGTTTGTGTAAAACAGCTCAGCAGCTCTGCTGCTCTTCCTGCCCCTCTGGTGCTTGGCAGTGAAGGTGATGTTACGTGGCTTAAACTGAGGTGATGGAGTGAAAATTGGGCTTTCAGACTTAACACTGTTTCTTCTATTCCAATGTTCATAAAAACCAATTTTATCCTCAGATTGCACTGGAGAAGTACTAAAAAAAACAATAAAAAGTTGAAAAGGTGAATCCTTCGAGTTAAAAATCACCAGCACAATTGCTGTCAAGGTAGAGCAAGCTCTGCAGGTAGTAGTAACAGCCTTCCTTTAACTCCACACAGGAAAACAATCTTTAGCATAATGATCTGGAACAAGTTCTTTGGAAGCAATTGAAGATATGGCTGTTTAGCTTCTTGGGAAAGACAACCTACCGAAACCTTCAGTGGAAAATGTCTGAAACAGAGGTCTGAGTACAGCAAATATCGTGGGGTAAGGTGGGGATGCAGGCAGAGGTCAAGCTGCAGGTCCATTGCAAGGCGTAGTTAATTTCTCCATCAGTGCTGTTTAATTATTCTGATTTTTTACATAATTTCCCTGCAGAAAAACAGGCACTCCTGAGCAGCGTTGTGGCAGCGTTAGTGGGGAAATGCTGCCTGCAAACACAGAGTACCTCCAGAGGGTTCGCTTTCTCTCCAGGCAAACCCTTGGTGCATCTTTCAGCCCCAGGAGGGCTCAGCTCTGGAGCCTCACTCAGCCTTAAATCCTGCCAGCCCTGTGACTGATCCATGTCCTGCCCAGCTGCCCGAGGGGATTGGAATGGCAGGGATAGACAGAGCATGGCTGGAAAGGGCTCCCCGCAGCACACAGGGAGGGAAAAGCTTTCCTTTGTGCCATGCCTGGGCATGGAGGGGATGCTCTGAACCCTTCCCTGCCTCTACCTGGTCTGGAGCTCTCCACAAGGGCCTGGGAGAATGAGGCTGGGTGTCCTATCCCACCTTTTGTCATCTCAAACCCAAATCAAAGAGTCTGGCTGGAAAGGAGGAAAGAGGAGGAGATATTGGAAACTCTGGCTTTTGACTCCAGAGGTGTGGGGAACCAGAAAGGCAGAAAAAGCAATACCACTGAATCCACAATCCATGCCATCATGTTAAAATTGGGCATCCTTGCTCTGGCAGTTGTTTTTCAGGTTATACAATGGTAAATTTATTTATAATACACATCTGCATTTACTTTATGCATTTCACATTTACTTTATACCTTTAATGTTTATTTTATACATTTTGCATTTATGTAATACATCTACTATGAGGGTGGGCAGGCCCTGGCACAGGTGCCCAGAGAAGCTGTGGCTGCCCCTGGATCCCTGGAAGTGTCCAAGGCCAGGTTGGATAAGGCTTGGAGCCACCTGGGACAGTGGAAGTGTCCCCAATGGCAGGGTGGGACTGGATGAACTTTGAGGTCTCTTTCAACCCAAACCATTCTGTGCCTCCCTGATCTGCTCCTTGAAGAGAAGGTCAGAATCTTTGTCCCCAGCCTGACCTCAGACCCTAACCCTCTTCTTTTGGAGTGTCCCGATGGCTCCACACCACAATTATCTCCCCTTTTCATCTTTTCTGGGTAATCTACACTCTGTTCATGTCTGTATGTAGGATTTGCCGTCTGAGGTGTTGGTGCGGTTTGCTTCAGACGGTCGAGACGGAGTCGAGAGACCTCTGGAGTTTGGTCTTAGAGCATGAGGTTTATTGTGAAAGGGGTGAGTGTAGGAGACCTGCTAGGAGCTGCCAGACACAGCTCAGAGCAGGGCAGAGAGGTAAGAGAGAGAGAGAAGTACAGAATATGGAATACGGAATCAAAGTACCGTGGTTGCCATTTACAATACAATAAATCATCTTCTGTGCTGAATATTCTAATTTTCACTAACCAATCTAGAACAAGCTACAAATCCTACAACATTTACATACAGCCTATGAGAGTCATTGCATTACCATACAACGTTATATTTTAAACTCTATAAACTGCTTTTTGGACCCTCTGCCAAGTTGGTAGGGTCTGCTCTGACCCTAGGACCTGTCTGCAAGCAGAGGCTATTGTCTAATCAAGAGGTAGTATTGTCTAATTGAAGCGGGAGATTACGTTCAGTGGCCATACCATTGTTTTTCCAGTTCTTTAGTAACTGGGGTTTGGTATCTCAAAGCTTGTCTTCATTTCGATCTCACTTATAGTTTCCATATTCTCAGCATCTTTTGCCAGGTAATCATATTTATAAGGCTTTCCTATTTCATCCTCCCCAATATCTGTACAATGAAAACTTTCAGCAAAATGGATGTGGAGCTGCTCCTTTACCTTGCAGGATAGGATACGACGCCGTCCTCGAGCACAGGGTTTGGAATCCAGGTGATGTGGAGAGACAAGCAATTGATCTGCTCTGTTTCCTGCAGGTGTTCTGATAACAGAGCTGCTTTGTAAATAGAAAGTGGAAACAACCTCCTGTGCTCTGGAAAACTGGAATAACTCTCTGCCAGGCTCTGCAAAGAAAGTTGCTACTTTCAAGAGAATAGATAATGTTTGTCAGCCCTAAATAGGAATTATTTCCTTACAAAAAATGTACTCTGAGGGATGGGGGGAAAATTAAAGTAAACTGTTGCCTTCTGCTTTTCCCTCCATGCAGAGTCTAATGGGTTTTGGCTCAGAATGCTGGATTTTGAGAATCCATTTTTGAAGCCCCTTGCTCTGGAGTGCAGAGCCCTGGATGCTGCTGTGCCAGGCCAGGTGCTGATCTCCTGCAGTGCTTCTTGCTCTGCATCCATGGGATTTTGCCACCACAGATGTTTACAGCAAAATATTTGCCTTTTCGCTTTTCTTTCTTTCCTTTTTTTTTTTTTTTTAAATCAAAAAGAAAATACACTAATTGTTTCCAATCGTTTGGCTTTCACATCTACATATTCCCCAACATTATGGGACTTTCTCCTCCAAGTCTTCTGGAGTGTTTAACAAATTTTGAGTCTTTGCAATGTGTCCTGATTTTGGTTGGGGTAGAGTGAATTGTCCTCCCAGTAGCTGGCACAGGGCTGTGTTCTGGATTCAATATATGAGGAAAATGTTGATAATACACTGATTTTTCACTGCTGCTGCTGAGCAGTGTTTACACTGAGTCAAGGACCTTGCAGCTTCTCCCACTGCCCTGCCAGAGCTGGCTGGGGGCACAAGGAGCTGGGAGGGGACACAGGGCAGGCTGATCCCAACTGTCCAAAAAGATATTCCAGACCCCATGACATCACAGGGAGTGTATATAAACGGGGAAAAGCTGACCTGGGGCTTCTGGGTGGGAACTGGCTGAGCATCAGTCCATAGATGGTGAGGATCTGCATCGTGCATCAATTGCTTCATATACTATTATTTTTATTATTATCATTATTATCATTATTATTATCATCACTATCATTATCAATATTATTAGTCTTACTATTAATATTATTATCATTATTATTATCATTATCAATATTATTGTTGTCATTATCATTATCATTATCATTATTTTCCCCTCCTTTTCTCTCCTATTAAACTCTCTTTACCTCAACCCACAAATTCCGTTTTCTTCCCAATTCTCTCCCCCACCGCACGGTCGGGAGGGACTGCGTGAGCAGCAGGACACAAAGCTAACAAGGAATCCAAATTTCTGACCTCCCTTTTCATTAATGTGCTCAGCTCTGGCCCTTTATACCTCACACTGAGAGGGAAAGCTCAGTTCCACAGAACCTTTGGATGGCTCGAGGGGAAAAAGTTTCAGCTACCTCAGCTAAATGTCAGAGAGGCTGAGCCAAGGTCCACCAACCTCAATGAGAGTCTTTTTTTTCCTTGACTTTAGTGAGCTTTGCATGGGGAATTAAGCCTACCTGCTAGAAGCAACAGTAAATTTTCAAATCCTTCTTCAAAACCCTCATAGGGGAGGAACAAAGTCCCAGAGCATGTTAATGAGAATGGAGTGCACTTGGAAAAGCTGTTTATATTGGACCCTGCTCTCTTCAGACATCTCATACTTTCTGTAAGACATTCCCTTTCATTTCCATCTTCTGCTGCAGCTCAGTTGTAATATCTGAGGCCCTTTTGCCCCTTGCTCCACTTGTTACGTTCCCATTTCAAAGACAAACTCCCTCTGCACCTTTTTTATATTAAAGGTCACAGACAAAGTTTGAAAGTTGGCCTGTAAATTCCTTCTGGTGGAAAGTGGTTCTTTGTTAAGGCAAAGACAGAGAAATAACAAGTTCTGTGATTCGGGAGCCACTTTCAGTGCATCTTTGGGACTTTTACAAAACTCTGGAGTCTATAACACAGCCATGTGTAGGACAAAACAAGGAGACAAATTAAATTGAGGGCTGTGTGATTGTGAGGGGTAGAAATAAAGTCCTATACTTAAGCTTTTACAAACACCCCAAATCCACAGACATTTAGAATTTTTTTAAGCTGAAAATTTTCTAAATATCCCAATTCTCTGTTCATGTTTATGAGCAAATTACTTCTCTGGAGGGGAAGAACATGGTTTCCAGCACTTATTTCACATTTAATTCCCATCTGAATCTCCAAATTGCTTGTCAACATTCTCCTTCTGACTCTGCCTGAGGGCCTCAGTCATTTACACAGAGCCCCAGGAGTGTGTGCTGAATCCAGGGCTGGGAGTTGTTCTCCTGGAGCAGGAAAGAGAGAGCAATCTCACAGGTTTGCAGTGTGAATAGGAGATCAAAGCACTTGGGCAGGAAAAAGAGCCCTACAAATAATCCCATTGAACCCAAAACTGAATTGCTGTAGTACTTCTCCAGGTTCAATTTCATTCTCCACTCAAAGGGACTCAAACTTTCATCTCCTCTGAGAACACTTTAAAACCTCCAGGGTATAAGTGGAGAAACACAGCAGAGTAGGAAAGGACACGTTTGTAATTCTTCTCACTCAACCTTGCCTTCATTGAGCAAAGAGCCTGACACTATCAGGCTGTATTTTCCTAAGGGGTTGAAATATTTTTTTGATCATGCACTGCCCTATGATCCAAAGAAAACTCTAATTTCATGGAACAATTCAAGATCCAGAAGGAATCATAGAATGGTTTGGGTTGGAAGGGACCTCCAAGACCATCTCATTCCAACCCCCTGCCATGGGCAGGGACACCTTCCACCATCCCAGGTTTCTCCAAGCCTCACCCAGCCTGGCCTTGAAGAATGAGTGGCTGCTTTTTCTGTGGTTCCCCAGCACAGAAAATACACCAGGATGTTATGATATCACAAGGATTCGGTGAAAGCTTCAATGACCCTGCGCAGCACCCAGATCTGGCAGCTGTAGGATGAGGTGTAGTGGTTTTAAACTGAAAGGGGGTGGATTTAGATTAGCCAGTAGGATGAAATGCCTTCCTATGAGGGTGGCGAGGCCCTGGCACAGGATGCCCAGTGAAGGTGTGGATGCCCTTCCCCTTCCCTGGGAGTGTCCAAGGCCAGGTTGCCCTGAGTCTTAATGCTTTGTGGGGTTTGGGTCTGATCCGGGGGAGATTTTATTCATCTACATTAACTTCAAACCACCTTGACACGGCCAAAACAGCAAATATGGGCTTAGCATGTTTGGGATTTGGAGAGTGAGGGAAAGAAGAAGAGTTTTTCTGGTGAAGATCCGTAAGACAGTGAGGCTCCTTCTGTCTTGGACCCCAACCAAAGCAGCTGCCATCACCTGGCTGTTCAAGAACCATTTAGGCCAGGGGATGAGCCAAAAGACTGTCCACAGGTCTAAAGTGAATTTCCAGCCTGCTGCTGTCCTCACTGTTCGCAGCAGAGTAAAGTGCTGTGCTTAAATTTTTGTAGGGTGAAGGATTACTCAGACACACTTTCCCTAAATTTATAATCCCTTTGAATGGAGAACTAAGAGAAAATGAGCTTAAAGCAGAAAGAAAAAATGAACTGATGAGTAATTCCTGCTACAAAATGAGAAAGCAATAGCTGTTCCCACTCTCATGTTTTGCTCTGTGGGTTTCTTCTACAGGGCGGAATTAAACCCCCAGCTGCTCTGCCTAATGATGATAGCCACAAAATGGATTTCTCCAGGCTGGCACTTGCAATTACATTTAACTGAAGGTCTGACATGGTTAATGAAACCATGGAAAAATGCATTTCTCTGAGTCCTAAACCACACAAACACACATTGATGGTATCAGAGGGAAATGAGCCAAATTCCTGATCGGACACACAAAGACATAAACACCAACACACATGTATTTTCCATGGCGGTTTGTTGTGATAAAGAGGATTTGAATTCTTCAGTCATTCTACACAGATATTTGAAAATAAATGGAAATGGTGTTTCTGATGTCAGTCGTCATGAGAAAAACAAAATTGCCGAATGATTGACAGAATAATTTAACATGGAGGCTAAAATTGATGAAGGAGGTATTTTTATCCTTGGAAAGCAACGGGATATGTGTAAGGTCATCCCTACATGGGATTATTAGATGAAGAAGTAATAATGCACTGCCTTATCCCACAATGCTGTGGATCCAACACAAAGCCTATTAAAGTCTATGCAAATGTCTCCATTATACTCCATGGCCTCCCTGCTGATCCACGAGAAAATCTGATTACAAGTTCATGAAAAATAAATACTCCCTCTCCCAAAAGTAGCTTATTCATAGAATCACAGAATAATTAATGTCAGAAAGGCCCTCTAAGATCATCGAGCCCAACCATTCCCTCAGTTTACCAAAGCCTCCACTAAACCGTGTCCCCAGGTGCCACATCCACATTTTCTTTGAACCTTTCAAGCAACAGTGCCCCCACCACTTCCCTGGGCAGCCTATTCCATCTGAATCTGCCCTCTTTGAGCACATGCATTGGGAAAAAATTCCAGGGCTGGGATAACCCGCGGTTTGAATGGGTCTGACTGCGGAATGTTGGCAAATGGACTCTACAGCCCAACTCTGAATTTAAGTTGTGCAGGTGAAGGCAAAAAATCATTAGCTGTTGACAAATAACTGTAGGTCTACACGAAAATGAGCTCAGGGATCTCAGTGCAACTCCTACATCCTAATCTGCTAATAATTCTTATACCTTCCTGGTCTCCAAGCACCTTGCAATCTTTCTAATGGGTTTATAATACTTTTGTGAGACAGAGAGGGGCTATTTCATCCATCTTCATGGGTGGGGAAGATGGCTCATGCTAATAGGTCTCCACAAATCAAGGGATGGCTGTGGAAAAGCTCGGGGATTCAGTGTCTAACTCTTGGATAACTTGTGCCTTGTTTTTCCTGTGCATGACAAACTCCATCAGACAGAATTCTGAGTTGCAGACGATAAAAAGCAGAAAATATGCAGGAGAGATGTGGATTTAGATGCTCCTTAGGTTCAGCTGCAATGTTTTCATTGTTTGAGCTGCATGGAACTGTCCAGTGCTCACAAATATATAATCCAGCTCCTTCCAAGAAATTCCCAGGGAGTTTCCTGCAACCAAGGCTGATTTTCCAGTCAAAAACATCATGGCCACAGCGTGTCCTTTTGCCTGGGTGACTTTGCTCGGTGATTGCTCGGTTGTCAATCTGATGCTGCTCATAATTTTAATTATGAATGAAGGAGTGAGGGGAGATCCCTCTGCCGCGTTCCCAGCATCACTCCAGTGGCTGACAGGAGCCTGGAGGAATTCTCTGCGTCTGTGTCAGCCCTGAGCCCTGAGCCAGCAAGATCAGACTTGACAAATCAGCAAGTTGCCATATCAAGGCAAAGAAGACTCAAGGACAGGTTTATAACCCTGGAATGTCCAAGGCTGGGTTGGATGGGGCTGGAGGAATCCAGTCCAGTGGAAGGTGTCCCTGTCCAAGGTGGGGGGGGTGGAACCAGATGAACTTTGAGGTCCCTTCCCACTCAAACCATTCTATGATCCTACATTTTTTGCAAAGCTTTGATTTTTCTTCATTTTATTCTATTTTTACACTGTTTTTTTACTTCATGAAACTGTGCAAAAGACCCTGGAAAGCAGCTTGGTGCTCTCTCTCACTTGTTGTCATATATGGATCTATTGCTTGAACCATTCATACAGAGAGATTAAATTATTTTTCTCTCTCTGACTGAAGATCAGGAGAAATCTGTTGTCTAATGTTCATAGGAGCAGGAGCAATGATGCTTTTATTGGAATAGCTATGCCCTGGGAACACTTCCAGAAAGAAAATCCTTTGAAGAAAGTCCCATCAGGAGGAAATGATATTCTGTTTGTATTTACTGTACTGTTCAAGGCAAGAGTCAGAAGGTGTGGAGGACTGAGCCATACCCAATATATCAGTGGTGCTGAAATCACACGGAATCCCTGCTTGGCTGCCGCAGGATGATCCCTTGTGCCATCCCTGGGCCTGTTCACACGGCACTTAAACAGAGAATTTCAGCAGCTCCACCTCCTGAAATTGGGGTTTAGGTTAACTCCAGGGGCTGAGTCTAGCAAAGGGACATTTCTGCCCTTGTGGAGCCAGCCTCTCTCAGGGTTATTTTTCTCACAGATTGTGCACCTGACGCCTGCTCTGATCAAGGGTGGTCAATTAGTGCATGTTTTATGCTGCAGTACTGTCAAATCCCAATGAGAAGTGACAGGATTCCTCTGTATTATTTCTATTACTGTTTCCTTCTCCCATCCCTAGTCCCTTTCCCATTTTTTCCTTCATCCTGAGCTTTGTTAACCTCTCTTCTGCTCTGTGCTGTACCTGTTATTTTGAGTTATGTCCATCCTCTGTAATTGCTTCTGAAAGGCTGAAGGTAAACACAGAAGAGGAGACTGATAAACAAATGCTGCAAGAAAGCCAAGTATAATAAAAGATAGCAGCATGGAGCAATATTTGGGAGTAGGTTGTAATTTTAAAGGTCAATAATGCGCCAAGGAAATTTTGCCTGGAGCACAGCTCGCATTGATAACAGAGAGCTGCTATCTTAGGATTGCTTGGCTGCTAAATGAGTTTAAGAGTCTACCTCTGAGTTTATTTTCCTGTCTCCCACTGCTTCAGGCTGTCTTTCTTTTCTTTTCTTTTTCTTTCTTTCTTTCTTTTCTCTTTCTTTCTTTCTTTTCTTTTCTTTCTCTTTCTTTCTTTCTTTCTTTCTTTCTTTCTTTCTTTCTTTCTTTTCTTTCTTTCTTTCTTTCTTTTCTTTCTCTTTCTTTCTTTCTTTCTTTCTTTCTTTTCTTTCTCTTTCTTTCTCTTTCTTTCTTTCTTTCTTTCTTTTCTTTCTCTTTCTTTCTTTCTCTCTCTCTTTCTCTCTTTTGCCCTTTTTCTCTTTCTCTTTTCTCTTTTCTTTTCTTTTCTTTTCTTTTCTTTTCTTTTCTTTTCTTTTCTTTTCTTTTCTTTTCTTTTCTTTTCTTTTTTCTTTTCTTTTCTTTTCTTTTCTTCTTTCTTTCTTTCTTTCTCTCTCTCTCTTTCTCTCTCTCTTTCTTTCTCTCTTTCTCTTTCTCTCTTTCTCTCTTTCTCTCTCTTCCTTTCTCCCTTCCTTCCTCCCTCCATTCCTCCCTTCCTTCCTTTCTCCCTCCTCTCCTTCCTTTGCTGTTTCTCTTGTTTGACTTGTTTCTTTCTTTCTTTCTTTCTTTCTTTCTTTCTTTCTTTCTTTCTTTCTTTCTCTTTCTTTCTCTCTCTTTCTTTCTTTCTTTCTTTCTTTCTTTCTTTCTTTCTTTCTTTCTTTCTTTCTTTCTTTCTTTCTTTCTTTCTTTCTTTCTTTCTTTCTTTCTTTCTCTGTACCAGATTTATCATGGCTTAGAGTTTCCCTTATAAAACCTTGAAACACATCTCTTTACTATTTATTAAAACAATTTTTCATGTCAGGCCTTCTGCAGGAAACACTCACTGGATCAGTACGGCACCAAATGAGAGCAGGTTTTTAATTTCCAGGTTGTGCTGCCTGTTGGATAAAGATCTGTATTACCACAGCTCAGGTTTCCACTATCTCTGTCCCTCTCTGATCTGAGAACAAGCAGCTTTGACTTTCTGTGTTGTTCCCATTGCGGCAGGTTCAGCTGAATCCTTGGACTGAAATGGTCACAGAGAAACCAGTTTCCCCCGGGGGGTTTTGAGTCCCACTGGGATATTACCAACAATCATAAAAGCAAGAATAAAAACATGAATTCAAGAGAACACAGTGGCTTTTTGAATGTTGCACTGCATTGTAGCAAGTTTCAAACTTTTCAAAAAGTAAATCCCCTGACTATAGAATTATATTTGACCAGATTTTTCAGCAGTCACTAAGGATTTCTATATTCTTTATTTCTAAGCTGACATCATTTTTGGAAGATAGGTCCTCAAGTCCCTATTTCTGCCAATTGAGCTATTCCAATTATGTCTCGGAAATCACTGCTGCTCCAAATTCAGCATCAAACATCCTGATACAGTAGCATGACTTAAAGGAAATCTATAGTTTGATCTAAAGTTGCTAAAATTTTACAATTTTCACATTTTTAATTTCAAATATTCAAGTTTTAAATTTTTAACTAAGAAGTCCAGTGGAAATACAAGTAAAGGTAGACAATAATCTTGATACACCCAAGATTTTCTGTCTGCTGCTGTGGTGTCTGTCTGCCTGCATGGACAAACTCCCACACGGGCAAGTGGGAGCAAAAGATGGATGAGAAGAGCAGGCTCTGCCTCTCCCCGTCATGGGGTCAATGTTATCATCACGGAATCACAGAATATCTGGAGTTGCGAGGGATCTGTGGGGATCATCGAGGCCAGGAGAGCCCAAAGAATCCCACCCTGTTCCCGAGAGCATTTTTGTTGGGTATCCTATTCAGTCCCATGTGAAAAAATCCATCAATCTTTTTATTTATAAATGACAATTATTTATTGTCATTTATAAATGACAGCACAAGCTGTTGAGCAGTGAGGAACAACCTGTGGAATTTTCTTCCTGTGATTACACAGAGCTCCCCCTGTGCCCTGTGCAGTCCAGGGCAGAGCAGCTGGAAGCAGAACCCCTCCAGCAGAATTTTGTCAGTCTCAGTGTCTACAGAACCGTGATAAATCATGGCGGTTTTCTTGCCCCAGAAAGAAAAAAAGTTTTCAGTTGTGAAAAAAGGTAATGGGAAATGATTGGTGGCTTTGGCATTTACAGACTCCTGAGCCATAATAACATGTTTTGGAGACACAGTCCTGGGACAGGCTTTATGCCTTGGGAAGGCTCACAGCACGAGATTGTTGATGGTCACATCTGGGGCTGGCCAGGGCACTTGTGCTCCCCTGCCAGCTGCTGTGTAGGACAGGCTCAACATCATCCACATCATTCTGTGTGAAATGAGTGCTGTCCGTGAGCAGATCTGATCCTTTATCATGCCCAAGACAAAATCAGCAGAATCTGCAGCTCCGTGGGAAGAATTAGGCATGGTGGGGGGTAGATGTGTTTTTAATGAAGACTTAAGGCAGAATTCTGATCCAATTAAAAAAATCCCTCAGTAAAATATTAAACCAAACCCCGTTATTATTACAAGTTTGAGCAGAAATGCTACAAGTCTCCTTGGGGAGATTTGTGAGATTTTTCCTCTCACAGGGCTGGGATGTCTCTGAGCCTCTTCTCAGCCTTCCCCAACCTTCTGAAAAAGAAGATCAGGAAGAGGCTGCAATTGCAATATATAGTTCTTTCCACATTTGACGTACAAATGCAAAAGGCAATTAATACCATTAGCTGCAATTAATAGTGCTTAAAGAACAATGCCCAGGAGGCAGCCACTTATGGATCTTAACAAAAGCTGCTGATTTTAACAAAGAAGGACCATTTTCTGGTATTAACTAATTATGTGTCGCTCTAGGTACTTTCTCTTCTTGCATGAACCACAAGGAGGAGAAAAGCCTTTCATTTTTCCCCATCTGGAGCTCTAATATTAAGGCTCAACCACTACTAATAGGCTAATGTTAAACTTTAGCAGTTTTCAATTATCCTCATATTGAAGCCAAAAATTTCCTGTGTATACATCTTATTGCCTCACCAACTTCATTTCATAGTTCCATTTTTAGTTCAATAAAATTCAGCAGAAACCCCTCTGGCTTTATCCATATTGTTTTTTCCCTCTGCTAGCTCCCAAGTAATGTGAATGCGAATGTGACTAAAAGCACTGAATTATCACTCCCTGGCAGCTCCCTGACAACCACCAGTTGGGTTCTCAGTCCATCTCAGTTGCACAATAAAACACACTGGTTTGAACAGCTTTTGTGGTGGCTTTGCTGCATAATTCAGTCTGGCTGAGAATATTCCAGCTATTCTGAAGAGGCTGGGAATTAAACCAGCGTGTTGTGCTGCTCAGGATGTCCTTGTGGGATACATCGCTCTGAAAGGACTGGATTGCTTCGTTGCTCTGAGGGTTCATGGTGTAAAATCCTCGCTGCTGAATTCAAACAAGGTCAGTATCCCATACTTCCCACTCAAGATTTCAACTCATAACTTCCACTGTCCCAGGCTGCTCCAAGCCCTGTCCAGCCTGGCCTTGGACACTGCCAGGGATCCAGGGGCAGCCACAGCTTCTCTGGGCACCTGTGCCAGGGCATCACCACCCTCATGGGGAAGAGCTGTTAGCATTTAATTAATTAATTGCTCTAAAGCAACATGCATTACGTCTGTCAAGGTTCATCTTTTCCCTCTTTTCAAATCAGTCCCTTCACTTTAATCAGGTTTTTCCCCCGGAGGGTGGTTGGGCACTGAACAAGCTCCCCAGGGAAGTGGTCGCAGCACCAAACCTGGCAGAGTTCGAGAAGTTCATTTGGATAGCGCTCTCAGGCACAGGGTGGGATTGCAGGGGTTGTCCTTTGCAGGACCAGAACTCAGACTCAGTGATCCTTGTGGGACCCTTCCAGCTCAGTATTCTGTGGTTCTATGATTAAAATAATTATTCACGCTTGTTTCTGCATATGATTTGTTCTACCTCTTCCTAAGACAGGACTATTTATCTTCCTTCACTGTCGTTCTGAAAAAACAAACTGAACAGCTTTAAGAGTTATTGACAGTTTAAATTTGCCTGAACACAGTCACATCTCTAAAAAGAAGGCAGATTTTTTTTGCTTTTCCATGTCCCCAGAGGTGTTTCTTGTCTCTCTTAACTCTTTAAGGCCAGGCTGAAATAAAGGGGTGCTTTGCCATGGAGTCCAAGAGCCTTCAGCCTGGCTGTCACTGCATGGCATTTTCAAAATGTAATGACATACACACGCCTCTACCACAGGGCTTATCACCCTCCTCTCTCCTCTCTGTGCTTGTGGTGTAATATGTTCTGCGCTGGTACCCAAACCTAAAGAAAGATAAAAAGAGCAGGGCTCGACCGACACAAAGAGCAGCTTCCCGTGACTGTGGCTCCGAGGGGAGGCAGAACTTGCGGCTCTGGGGAAGTGAATTTTCCTTCTGCTGACACTCACACGGATTTCTTCCCTTGTCTTTTCACTGCCTTAGTGTGGCTCCCACCACACAGGTTTGCTGCTTTTGGCCAGGGATGTGCCAAAGGGACAGGGAGGCTCTTTGTCCCCTGTGCCAAGGACCCTTTTGCACATTAAAAACTCCCTTCTCCTTTTCTGACCGACCTTCCGTTTCTCCCTGTCCAGCAGAATGAAAACTTGAGCATTTCCTAGCTGTATTTACAGTGCCATAAAAGATATCTTGCTGAGAGACATCCATCCCCTGGTAGGGTTCTGTTTAGGGTAATGGGAATCCATTGTGCAAAAACACAACCCTCAGATTTTTATCTTGTGTCCTTGTCTTCCCTTTGTGTCTCACGGTGCTTTAATTAAGCTGCAATTTGGAAGCTCTGTAAGACAGGGATATATCTGTCTTTTGTCCCATAAAGTAGTTTATGGAATGTCATAAAGACAGAAATTTTGCAAATCAATCTGCTGGCGTGTCACCAAGACAGGGAGCTCAGGAAATGCAGAGCTCAGTGAAATCTGGTTGGGTTTATTGGGATTTGCTAATATCTCTTAAATTCGGAGCACTCAGTTCATGCCCATCCGAAGGACTTTCTAGGACAGAGCTGGGCAGACTTTGAAAACATGTTTTCATTCCTCCCTTATTAATTCCATCAGTGGCATTGTGTTATTCTCAACAGCAGCTATGATTAGGTTTATCCCACGTTAATCTGGAAAGGGGAAACTACACCTTCAAAATGTACTAACTTTCTCTTGAGATGAAAAGGATGGAATTAAATAAGGAATAAGGCAGCTGGAGAGGGGAAGAAATGTAGGAAGAGATATTTTAGCCTAAGGAAGAGCTTTAGGAGTTGTTTAAGGCTGCATGGGAAGAGTGATCTACTGGAAAAGGATAAAGGCAGAAAAAACCCAATCTGAATTAGGAATTTAATTCAGACTAATGGCTTTTACATGACATTTGACAGAAAAACTAATAATTCCAACATGCAATTTTTTTGCATTCTCATGGAAAAATCACTGGAACAGAGCTTGAGACAATTCAAGGGTGCAGCGAATCCAACCAACACCACCTCCAACAAACTGCTGAGGGGACAAAATGTCCCTCACCTTCCTTCTATTTGAATTTTTTGATTTCCACTGAGACACAATCAACACCAATTGTGTGACATTTTGCTTTGGAAAAAGGAAACAGAAAATAAACACAGGAGGCAGGGAAGACGTGCATAATCACTGCTGTATCAGTAATTTATGGGATTTATAATCACTGCTGCATTAGTTATTTATGGGATTTATAATCATTACTGCATCGGTCGTTTACCTGGGATATCTCTGCATGAAAGCCGCCGTGCTTCAACTCCACCCTACACGTTCTGAGAGCAAAGTAAAACTCACACGGGCAGAGAGCAGAACCAAGGCCACTGATGTCCTGAAGGCAAAATTTAGATTATAGCATAGAAAAGGGAAGGGAACACTGATTTTCTGATCATCTTTGGCTCCATAGAACTTTGAGAGTTTCCTTATCACACTGACCAAAACTGTCTCCTTGGGTTTCTTTTGCCTTATGTATTGTTAATATCTGTGTATTCCATCTATTATCTAAGTCTTGATTCACAATATATCAATGACAGAACATTTCTTGGCCTTTTTAAAGTTGCATTTAGCACAGTGTACAAACAATGAGAATTTTTTGACATCACAGTCACCTCTATGTCCTCTGTTTTTTGGGATCCTTTCCTCCAAAACCATCTCTTACCTTTCCAAAACCATCTCTCCCATTGGGTGCTTTTGTGTAGGCACTGATAGCAATTACAAAAAGTTTTACTAATCTTGCTTGAAGGAGTCAGAGACAATGAGAGTGCAGGCAAGAGGGAGGTGAAATTCAGGTTGCAGAAATGAGATGGCAGCAGTTAAAAAGGAGGGGAGAGCACCAAGAAACAAATCTCCAAAGAAAGGGAGGAAGGGGCACCTTTAAAATTAATTAGCAATTTACAAGTGCCTCCAACCCCTCTGGCAGAATTAAAAATGTTTACTCATTTCCTCAGCATGTGCGTGTTCTGGGGAGTGACACATTAATTAATACTAAATATCTAGCCCATGGTCTGCCTCAGCTTTCAAGGCACATTATAAATATTGGCAGGAAAGATCATTAAAAACAACACAGATCGAATGTTCAGCTTGATTTGTAAAAATTGCCTGGTAGCAAAGGTGCTGTGAAGACGAATGGGTTTGTTAAAAGGGAAGAAGATTTCAAATATCAATGTATTAGGAAATAAATTGTTCCTTCCTCCTCTGCAATGTGGCCACAAACACACGCACAGAGCAGAGGGGAAAACCCCCAAGTTTCTCTCATTATCACGGGACGCTCACAGACTACTGAAAAATAACATATGTCTAGTTCTGCCTCTTGACAGAAATTTTGGAAGGGCTGGACCAGAATTAGGAGCAATTTCTCCGACTCCTCTATCATCCTTCCTCACCTGCTGCTCCCAGCTCCACCACACACTGATCTGTTTCTACCTCTTGCCCCCTCTCTGATGGGCAGCATGAAATCCAGGAGCAGGACCCAGGAAACCTGCAATTTTCCTTCCCTGGGAAAATGTATAATTAGAATCCTTTTGGTTTAGGATGTTTTACATCAGGTGGAAAAGCATTTGAAGCATTGAAAAGGGAATTTTCAGACCGACTGGTAGACTTGGAAGAATATGTACTTCTGACAGCCGGGGGGAATCTGTAAAGCCAGATGTTTTTATATCTCTGATCTTATTCTGAAGATCTTCAGTTTCATAAGGCTGGAAGTTTTTTAGCCTCAGAGTCACAGAATCACTGCATCAGAGAACCAGAGAATGGCTGGGTTTGACAGAGGCCTCTGGATGTTGTGTGGTCCAAATTCCCTGCCCCAGCAGGGCCACCTAGAGCCAGATGTCCATGGCTGGTTTGGAATGAGATGGTCTTTATGGTCCCTTCCAGCATAAACCATTTTAATTCTGTGATTCTATGATCATAAACTGTAGGAAACTACTTTTGTTTCAGTTATTATTACAGAGATTTCACATAACAGACTCTCTGACATCTTATAAGGTAAGACTGACTAAAAATTTTCTGTCAGTTTAAGACATGCAAAAACTGCTTGTTTAAGAAAAAAATTAAAACTTCGGCACCCTTATTCTTTTCATTTATGTGTCATTCTTTGCAACCTTCCATTCTTTTCTCCATAAATCTCTTTTCTTCTCTTCCCAATAGGTTTTATGAAACTACCATAGTATGTAAAATATGGATTTTAGTACCATTTGGATGACGTTTCTCTTCTCCTCCAATTTTGGAACAGATATTTTACCAAGACAGCATTAAAATAACACAGATCTTCAGATGGCAGTCAGGCAATAGCTCAAAATCTGGGAAGGGAAGACAGAGAATCCTTTGGGGAAACTGATGAGAATGCCAAGGATACAGAAAGAAAAAAATAACATCTTCATTGCTGGAACATGCTCACCAATTTTGCTGTGGGTAGAAACGATTGCATAGATGTTGGACATCAGAGAGAAAATGGATGTGCCCGCTCTGGAATCTCACTGCTTTTAAAAACCGTGGAGGTTTTATCAAAACCCATCCATGATTTTGACACCAGTGCTAAATATGCTGCTACAAATCCCACAATCGATAGGCTGGGAGGTGAACCAATCCTTCACACCAGCTCCTGCTGTCACAGTCGCTGCCGTGTGACCACGTCCCGGCAGCTACATCTGCAGAAAACTTCCCTCTCGGAGCACTGAGAAGTTCTGCATGGATGAAGGGGCCAGAATAGAGCCAATTATTTCCCTTGTGACAAAATATTTCAGGCTCTGAAACGTGGAGATCCAGAAGAAGTGAACAGGGCTGTTCTGAACATCAACCCCACCTTTACTTTTATGGAGCATCTGGAGGTCTCTTGTTTAAAGTGCGGTGTAAGTCATAAGTGCAATAACATCTAAATATTTGGGAAGCATTATACTACTAATACTAATTTTATTTTCCAGAAAGGTTGCAGAATCAAGGCTTTCATTATGTGTAACCACTTAAGATTCCAAGTTACTTTTGCTAAAGAGGCAATGATAGCTTTGGTGTCTGGGCTAAGATCCAAATGAGTAATTACATTCTGCAAGCCTACATTCCTCCTCAAGTTTTATATGAGATAAAGTTCTTTTCACTTAGCAATGTTTCTTTTTAAAGACTGACGTTTTCCAAGCCAGAGGCAGATGCATTTCACTGGTGGGTGAAATAATCCCAACGTAAACATAATTTGAATAAATCAAGTTCTTTGTGGTTTTCAAAATGCCATGTCCACTCCAATTCATGGTTTTCATCTGTTACATGCATGGGATAAAAACCTGTAATGCAAGAAAAACAAAAAGTCCATCAAATCTCTGATTTCAGGGAACAGCCTAAGCACAGACAATGGGGAAAAATGCTTTGGGCAATTCACATTTACTTTCAAGTGTTTTGTTCATAAACAGCTTTTAATGAAATGGCATTTAAACTGAGTATAGTGCATGCAAAAATAAAACAGCTCCTCACCTGCTGAAACTTCCATTAACGAAACTCCCAATAAGATGAACTGAAATGGAAAAAACTGTGAACTTCCTCGAGATATATTTTAGCAGTCTCCAGCTCAGTAAATAACTAATGGCTATGAGCTTTTGCTTGTGTTCAGAAACATAAACTCAGAAGCATAGATTCAAAATGCTTTACTTACTAATGATTCTCAATGCATCAAAGCTGAGAGGTGCTGAGGCGCAGGAGCTCAAATGAATAAGTAAAAGGCAGCGGTGAAATTGCCAGGCATTTTAAGGTGTTTGCAAAGCAGATCTTGAACTTAAAATATAGTTCTGTTCAGAACATACAGTTCAGAAAGCTGCTCTCTGCAATCTGTGGAACATTACTCAGTGTATGTTGCCATGTCCAATGTTTCATTTCTGAGGAGTGGTTATAGCCAAAGACAGAGCAAGTCGTTTCCTTTGGATGCTTTTCCCGTGAATAAAGAATAAAGGGAAAGCTGCTCATCCAGCCCTATCAGGAACAGGAAACCCCATTGTTTTTCAGGGTAGGATCCATACATAGATCCCACAAGCAAGAAAACGAGAAAATCAAATTTAAAAAAAAGGATGGGAAACTTGCGCTAAGGGAATAGCTCCTTTCTCAAGGTATTTCATCTGCACCAGGCATTTCCCTGTGGTAAGAGTGGTCTTGTTTTATCCCTGCTCATCTCGGATGTGCTGGCACCCTCCTCATTCCCTTTCAGCCTCCAGCCAGGCCAAGAGCCCTTTGCCTCCTTGTGGTAATATCCAAAAGACTTAGCCCACCAGCACTGCTCCGCGATTCTGTTTTGTCGAAATACATGGGTTTGTTGGACTAAAAACTTGGAAGCTAAGCAGAATAAATCATAAACAATGTTATTACTGCACAACAGTTCTTACCAAGCTAAAACCTTGTTATTGCAAGGTATTGATCAGACTGGTCGAACCTCTCATAGCTTAAAGGATTTTACATCATTTACAGTAATTACAGTGTCTTCCTAACTGCGAAAGGTATCTCTGAACTCCCTGAAGGACACTCTGAACAGGCAGAATTAAGTGATAATTTCCCGGTTACTTCTGTGAAGCCAGGATCCTGTATTCTTGGAGAACATTTTATATTTGCACATCTTTTTCTGTGGGTTCTCCTCTCCCAAACCAGCTCAGGGCCATGGGGAGCAGCAGGTCCGGGCGTTGGATTGCTGTCCCCACATCCCATGTTGCATAACTCGGCACCATCTGCTCCCCAGCTGCAGGGAAATCCCACACGTGGTTCCAGTCACATTAAATCTGAAGCTGGAAATGTGGAGACACTTCATGTTCCCTCAGAGCAGCGACTGAGATAAAAATACCGCAGCTTCCTTCTGCCGTGGATGTGGGCTCGATGCACCGGAATTTCGTGCTGGAATTTTACCTTCCCAAAGGCTGCCATGCCCTGCTGTGACTGTGAGCCTGCGCCCCACTTAGACTGAGGTACTGCTCAGGAAATGTGCTCATTTTCCCTGGATAAATAGATGTTTCTCATTATATAACCATTATATAATAATTACACCTTTTTTACAACCCAACCAAGGGCTGGCACTCTTGTAGTAAATAAGTTTATCAAAGCAGCAATCACAGCCAATCATTTTCATTCAACAGGCAGTGACTTTACAATCCACCTTGGGATATTGCTTCACTATTAACAAAGCCATCGAGAGAAAAATGCCTCTCAACCATGGGTTTGTTCACAGCTGTGGACGGCTCACGATGGCAGTAATGGTTTTTGTGGTGGTACCTGGGCTAAGGCTCGGTGACATTCTCCACTGGTGTAGGATCAGGGCCTCTGGGTGTAGCACCTCAAATTCATGTCAGTGAGCACCTTCTGACATGTAGACTTTTTTGTGAGGATGTGTCAGGAGGCACAGAGACTCTTCAGAGCAGGAAAAATGTACAATATTGCAAACAATAGTAAAATATTGAGAGTTTCAACTTTAAAGACTTTTCTTCAGTTGGTGGTGTAATCTAAATTGAATAAATAACTACAACGAGCCTGGAGCAAGAATCTTTGAATTCATGTCCTCATCCTGGCAGCGATTTGAGATATGACCTTGGGCAAGGTCAAGTTCAGATTTTCTGTACCTCAGCTTCCCCATTTGCAGAAAGGTAATGATAATTCTCACTCCACAAGAAGACCATGGGGCTTAATTACCATCCATAAACCACCTTGAAATCCTTATATAAAAGGTTCTGTAAAAGGGCAAATGTAATTACTGTTATTACAGCGGTGCAGCTATAAAATATTCATGGTGCAATGGCAAGTCCAGTGAACACTCAGAGGCTTGTAAGATCAATTACTGTGCATGAATGCACAAGCACATTAGCAGGTTGTACAAGATGCCAGGCAATTTCCTTCCAGCTATGATGTTCTGTCCTGCAGAGGGTCAAGAGCCTCAGTTTCCCACTGAACTCCGTGAGAGGCCCTCGAAAATAGTAGGAAAGTTGGGTTTAAGTACTTTCCAGGTTTAAAGAGAAGAAGAAATTCTTGTCATGGAAAAATAGAAAAGAAAAAAAAAGTCAATTTTTTTTTTTTTTTTTTTATTGATCAGGAACCTTCTAGTAAAGTTCAATGACTGGTTGTGCTGGCACCAACATCAAAGAATGGAGGGTTGGATCCACATAAAAACCAAATAAATCATGGCAGCATTTCTAAAGTCAGTGCAGCTACACTGATTTATGATACTGATGCTCTTAAGAACACAATGCATTCTTGAAGGGGTTTTTTTAGACACAAATGAGAGTGATTACACCAAAATAAACTAGTGCTGCCCTAACAAAATAAAATAAATAAGCCAATAAATCAGTCCACTTTTTTCCCAGAATCAGCGTCTACACATTTAGACAGAAAAAGTGTCAGGATTAGTTTGTCATTGAAATATACATAAAAAATTAATACCTCAGCATTTGGAGCATCAACTGGCTATACTGTGGATTTGAATTATTCCTGTTCCTCCTGCTCTTGCATTTGTTGTCACCTAGAGGGTCACAGAGCCAGCTGTTTGGGTTTGAAGCACGTTGTCATTAATGGCTTCCTAACCAATTACAAGACGCACTTAATAAGTGATGCTGCTGTTATGCAATGCAGTCGTTCCAGAACTTCCCTCTCAAGGACAGCATTAAAAGTCCTGTGGAGCCTAATCGTGGTTGTCACATTGTCTGACTGCATTTCCTCACACAGCCCTGACACTCCACACACCGCTGCCATCACATCCCACCCCTCCTCTCCACACACCTGAGCTCGTGCCCATCCAACATTTCCTCAGGCTGGAACTGGCGGCAGAGCAACATTTCTCAAGGTATGGATCCCGCCGTGTCAAAGCTGCCATCAAAATCTGCCGTGGGATTTTAATGTAATTCTTTTGAAGGAAGAAAGCCTTTCTCTTCGGCTCAGTGGGTGTATTTCAGTGGTGTATAAAGGGGAAATTTCCCAGTGAAAAAGAAGCAGCTGACATTTCCCTTGCTTCCCTGTAAGCCCAGTGGAAAGGCTGTGACTTGGAAAGCAGCCCTGGAGCTCTGGAGGGACTCTGTAACTACAATTAGGAGTTCTCAGAGCAAAATCCTTATCCATTAGAAACTGCAGAGCTGAAACTTCAGTCGGAGGATCTATTTCCAGTGAAGACCAAGAAAATTGTGCCTACAAATAGCAGTGAACTTGGGCTCCTTGAGTGTTGGGTAGATTTTCAAGAAGATCTGAGCGTGGATGGTTTGGGATCAGATGTTTCCAAGCTTGCCAGCACCATGAGAGCTCACCTGACCTCTTTCCATAGGAGAAGTGCACCAGAACTTCAAATCCTCTGACTAAAAACCACGTTTCTCAGCCCTGCAGGCATTTGACAGCAAAGCTGTCCAGGTTCCAAGCTCCCAGCTCCTGGCAGTGTGTCTAATTCTTTTCCACTGAGGAGAACATGCAAATTCCCTTTATCCAGCTCATCCCAACAAAAAGGCAGGGCCCGTGGGAAGCCCATTTTGATTTGGAGAAACACGAGGAGTCTTGGTGTGATCAGACTACCTCAGTGAATTTGGAATGAAGAGTTGGAATATTTAAGTTCTGCGGAACAAAAATGTAGTCAGGAAAAACACAGCAATTCATCCTCTTTGCCATTGATTTAACATTTTTTTTCTGACTTCAGGATAATTTATGGAACCCCAATTTTCCTTTCCAGGTGACTCTTGCCTATGGCATAACAAGTAGATGACCTTAACAAAGTTCTCTTGGAGTACAGGAGCCCAAAATATTGCTGTAATTTAGGGTAAATGTCTTGAATTTCTGTTCATGGGCTGTCCAGCACCCATGGCTCTTCTTACATCCTGGTGTTTGCTAAGATCACATTATTACATTAATATGCTTTGCCCATGAGAGGACTGAGGGAGAATAGATGCACAAAGTAGTGAAAAAAAAAAGAAATTTAGTGAGAAAATAGTTATCATATGGGGATATTCAAAGGAAGAACACAGTAAAATGGCAAATGCTGTGTACGTTAGCAGCTGATAAAAACTGACTGGTAAGGAAGATCTTCCACTGTCCCCAAATATTCAATATCCACAGTTTCTGAAATGAACTTCGTGAAACAATACATTTTTTAAATGGGAAATTTTGATACAATATTTCTTTTATTTCATTTCCTTTTCAAGGATATTCAGGGAATATATTTGTGGTTTTTTGTTTCAGCATTGGGCTCTTCGTCTGTTTGAATAACAGTGCAAGGTCAGAATCCTCAAATCCATTAAAACTGCTGCAACCTCCAGAAATTGAAAAATCTAAGATTAAAAAAAATAATAATCCTTTCAGCACCCAAGATGAGATAAGTTCACAGCTGGTGAGTAGAATTACCTACAATCCCTGCCCAAAGAGAGCCCAGCCCATGCCACGGCTTAGACCAATCCTTTCCTCCTGCACATCACAATCTGTGGGACCACTGGCAATATTCAGATTAGATGTGTATAAATCTTAGTAGAATGTCAGATCTAACCAAAGGAACAAGCTCAACGCCTCCAAATATCATGAGTTTCGCAAGAAAATCTCGCCCATTGCACTTCAAAACCTTCCCATCCTGCATGTGTGTGTTTTGCTCTGTTCCTCAAGCACTGCAGAAATCTCATCCTGCGGTAACAAATTCCCAGGACGAGTGTGCGAACAATCAGACTTTGTGAACAATAAGTTTATGCATATGCATTAACCGTCCTAAAACTTCTGTTTAATGAATAATCATAAAGATAATGCCACTGATTCCGTGATTCAGGCAGGATGTCATTTTGGGTCACATACTTAAAAGATGTGAAAAATTAGGACATTTCAGGCACGAGAGTGACACCGAAAGTGATGACAATGGAAATATCAAGGCTGGAATGATTGATGTGGTAGATGAGAATGCTGAAGAAATTTAAGAAGAGCAGAAAAGAATAAGAAAGATGAAACTTGTGATGGATTTAATGCCCAAGATATGAGAATGCTGGATGTGGTACAGAGGGGAAAAACCAGCTTGCCTCAGAAAGATAGAAGGATGAAGATAAGTTAAAGCATATTTCCAACAGCCGGCTCTGGAGGGATCATTTAAAGCAGGAGGGAATAATTTGGGAGCTGCACTTTGTCCCAGGCAGAGGGAAGGATGGATGGTGTGACACTGGGATGCAGAACTGGGTGTGTAGGTCATCAACAAGATCTTCATCTTGTCTGCAAAGCCTCAGCTCCTGGGGGTGTGATGGATGCAGAGCCGAGCAGCCTTGCAGCTAACCTGGGGGATAAAGGAAGCAACTGCCCAGCTGATCCTGAAGGAGGAGGGTTGGTGATAGAGGAAAGAAAGCAAAAATCCAGCCAGCCTATAATGGGAAAATGAGGATTTAATAGGGCTTTATTAAGCCATCCCAGAAGAGCTGTCACAGAGCCAGTCTGATACATGAGAGTCAGGCTGAGGGAGATACATCACAAACGGAGAGCTGCGAGGCTTCGGAGAGGAGTTAATAGCTCTCCATCTTTCATGTAGACTGGACATGGACTGAAGTTCCCTGCACAAAATACGTTCTCTGCAAGAGGAATTTCATCCCCCATCAAAACACAGCCACCTCTCTGGTGGGTTGGCCAATTTCATCTCTCCTACTAACGTTACCAAATACCTTTGGAAGAGTTAGCAGAGAGTAATTTCACATCTTTGGAACTATTAAAGTAATTTACGTGAGCAAAATGTAATTATCCAAACTGAAATCCAGCCAGCAGCTTGGTTTCACATTTCTGCTGGAACAAAACCACCAGAAATCAGCAAGATTCCTTCTAGAACAAAGCTGAAGTATGAATTGAATCCTGACCCAGGTGGAATGACATGGCCCTGAAAAATCTCTCCTGAAAGGTGCTGAGTGAACCATAGCCCTCCCTCTTTTCAGTGGGACAAAGGTGCTCAATGCCTTTTCTCATGGCCTGGTGCAGTACATGGAGGAGGGTAATTTGAAAAGCTGACCTTTGGGAAGGCAAAGGAAGATTTACTCACATCTTCTACCAGTGCAGGATTTGGCCAATAAACACGTTCCTCTGTGCTGCCAAAAATAAGTCTTGTGTTGATCAATCCTGACCCTGCGAGGGAATCAGATTTAACAACATCTTAAGTCCCAAATGGTCTGGCTGGAAGATGGCCAGGGCATAATTCAGGGTGGAAAATCTATCAGGCTGGACTCACAGCGTGTGCCTGAGCCCCTCGACACAGGTGGGGATGTGAAGTGCCAAAATCCAGCCACGAATTGCCCAGACAAGAATTCCCTGGTGGCTTTGAGTGCCATGTCCCGAGGCTCTGCACCTCAGCCTGGGCAGAGGGGAGAGAGGGTGGAAAAAGCAGCAGACAAGTTCGGGGCTGGGAGACTTAATGTGGTTATTGTCTGCCATGGCAACCCCTCCTCTGGCACATCCTCGCTGCACAGAAGGGACAATCTTGCCTTTGTAGTTCAAGATAAAGCAGGAGTCTCAAAGCAAGTCCCCTGAGCATCTGTGTCACTGTGTATTTTGCTGTTTCATTTGTTCTCTGCAATGTGCCACTGAAAGAAGTGATTTCTGCTCGCAGTATTACATCACCTCTAGGATTATTTGTTGAAAATGTGCCTTATCTACCATGTCACAGTTGTTTCCTCTTACAACGAGCTGTTACCAATGAGTCCACCTGTGGAATTACTCCATATAAACAGGCCATGAAAAAAAAAAAAAAACAAATCAAAAGGAAGAAGAAGAAATTAAATATTTACTGGCATGTCTGCATAACTGCCCTTTCCAGCTGTCTGCTTCAAGGTGCTTTGAGGATTAATTACTTGATGTTCACAGAATTATCTGAAAACAAAATGTGCTGCACAGTTGGAATTCACCTCTGCAATTCCTGCTGTCCATTGAGAACTTCCTCTCATTCCACCACACATTGGTGCCCTCTAAACTGGGCTGCCACAAAACTCTCCTCTATTCATAGAATCACAGAATGGTTGGGGTTGGAAACCCACCAAGTTCCACCCCCTGCCATGGGCAGGGACACCTTGCACCAGATCCAGTTGCTCTAAGCACCGTTCAACCTCACCTTAACCAATTTCTATAAAATCACTGAAGATTCCATTTCTGTAGACGCTGCCTTGCTAACTGAACTGGGATGGAAAAAGTCCCTCCGAAGCCATCCAGAAGACCTCTGCGTGCTGGTTCATCCATCACACAAGCTACAAACTGCTCTAAGACTGCCTTTAATTTGTGAGGAAACCTCCCTTAATCCAGTTTGATGTAAAAAAAAAAAAGTGGTAATTATGAAGGACAGTGGTGCTTTCTTCCAACTTCATTGTGTTCACTTCACAGGTTTCCCTTGGAGCTCCAGGCCAAATTATTATTATTTGATATTATTTGATAAATTATTTGATTGCAATCTCAGCTCTCCTTTAAAACTTAGGTTGCATCCACCACAGGTGATGATGGGAGACCTCTCTTTTTTTTTAATATCAGTAATAACCATCCCCTGAAATCTTCCTAATAGTCAGGACAAACCTCTGTGAAATCCAGGAGGCAGAATCCTTTCAGTTCTCAGAGCTGGAAACTATTTATGGTCAGCCAAAGAGACTGTGGTCCTAAAAAACACAAGAGGAACCTTTTCCTAAGAGCAGGAGCCAGCGATGCCTTTCAATAGTGTGGCACATCTTGGCTTGCTCTTGCTTTCCAAAATTACCTCACAATTTGCACGTTTCTGTCTGCCTAGGGCTGCCTCTGCAGTCAGTTCTTCAAGCCATAGAAAATATTTACATTTGAGTGTGTTCAGTCCCAGTCAGAACCCTGATCCTGAGAAATGCATTGTTTCTAAAAGGACTCCACAACACAGATTTTACTGCCTTTTAGCAGCTGACTTTATGAAACGGTCTATAAATAAATGGAGACGCTTTAAAGCTTTTTAAAGTTTTCTAGGGAATCTGCATCCGTAGACATCTTTCCACACATCTTAAAATAGTCTGAGTTCTCTTCCAAGGGTGCTGACTGCTCTAATTTTGCATTTGGGGATTGTTTTATCCCCAAGATAACACAACACACAGACACTGTGATGGTTTCCCTGAGTGGGCCAACCAATCTCAGTTCTTCGTTTGCCACTGAACAGCAGCTGAAGCATAACAGATACCATGGAATCGTATCATAGACCCATAGGATAGTTTGGATGGGAAGGGAATTTAAAGATCATGCAGCTCCAACCCCCCTGGGCAGGGACACCTTCCACTATCCCAGGTTGCTCCAGGTCCAGCCAACTTCAATATCAACAGGTAACTCTCATCAGTATCTTATTTCCAAAACCATCTAATATATATATTTTATTTCATTGCCTGAAACTAAGTTCTGCATTTCTTGAAACTCCCTAGACAGCCACTGCCTCCTCCTTGGGACAGATTCTAACAGTTTTTCTTTTCAGGCTTTTCCCTTAGCCTACACACAAAGTGCTTAATTTCATGGAGCAGTGATCTCTGTCTCAGTGAGCTTCTCATCTAAGAAACAAATTGCACTTGGGTTTCATTTTATGGCTACAGCTACTAAGAAACAGAATTAAAGGCAGTTTTTCTTTCTGAAATTTTCAAGTTTCAAAAGATGATACACAAAAAGAACTTGCTGGAAACAATTGAAAGATTTCTGCTGTGATATTTGCAGCTCAGGCATTGTTTCCATTCTCAGTCATTTGAAATAGATTCCTTCTTTCTTTCTTTTTCTTTTCGTTTCACTACAATATCCAAAAGCAGATGGCTAAAATGCTGTTGGAATGATTTTCAGTGTTTAATTGAGAAACCTTTTTCTTTTTTGTTAATAATAACATTGATCTGTAACACCATTTCTTTTATATACCTGTATTTAATTTGATTTTCCATTCAGAAAACCAGAAACTTTGGTGGAAAAACAGAAAAAGGGAAAAGATTTTGACAACTTTTAATGAAAACCAGTAATTTTTCAAGTCTTTTTCTGAAGGAAAACTTCTTTTTCTTGAGAAAACCCTCAACCAGCTCTACAGGCAAATTTAACAAAGCAGCAGAGCCTTTGTAAATCCATCATTTAAATGCAAGATTCACTGAGGTGAAATGTGGCAACTGTTTAATAATGCACAGCAGCACTATACAGTAATTTAAGATGAGAAGACAAGGAGAATGACACATGGAACTGACAATGCAGCCTGAGTGTAAGCAGGCAAAATGTAATCATCTAAATGTGAATTTTACCACAGCAACAGAGTAGGAATTCCTGCGCTCACAGCTATTGCCATGAGATCTTTAATGGCAACTTGTCACGGTGTCTTTTACATCTTCTTCTTAGGAAATTACGTCGCTAAACACAGAGACCCCAAGCACTGGTTCACAATAACTCACAGCAATGATCTCCTCCTGGTCAATCATTATTATAATTTCTTCTGAATATTTGTTGTATTTTTGGAGTTGCCCCTGACTGGATGTCATAAACCCTGTTTAGACTTTGGGGCACCGGAGAAGGTCAAAACTGGACCACAAATCCCATTTGGATGTGTGAGGGTAGGGATGAAAAGTCATATTTTCGTATTTATTTAGAATGTGTTCATGTTTTTAAAAGTTTGTATCATTCCCTCCATCCACCCTTCCTCTAATGCTTTGCTATGAAGTCTCATTGGTTTTTTCTGATGTGCATGAGCTCATCTTGCTGCTGGAGTGACAGTTTAAAGCCGAAAAGGACGAATGACCTGGTGCATTTTTTAATTTCTTCCCTTTTAATGCTTGTCAAAGGGAAACATATTGAAGAAAAAAAAATGGCCCTTTGTCCAGCTAGGAACATCCAGTCAGGGGATCAAACAATATTTCAACTCATCATGTCTGGATGCAAAACGAAGCACTTTGGAGGTCTTAATAAGTCAAAAAGAAGCACCAATCCAAAGACAATTCATTAGATGAACAACTTGGCCTATTGAAAAATGTTCCCTTCCCTTTCCCCTTTCCCCTTTCCCCTTTCCCCTTTCCCCTTTCCCCTTTCCCTTCCCCTTCCCCTTCCCTTCCCCTTCCCTTCCCTCAGAGCTTGCCCTACAAAGCACGATTGATCACTGGGCAGGGAAATAAGATCCAAAGGTAGATAACAAAAGAAACATTCCCCTCGAGGAAGTCACTCTCTCTCACAGAAGAAGAAAGAGTGAGAATGTTATGGACCTATTTTTGTATCATAATTCCTTTTGCTATATGATGTTGCCCAGGGTTCTATGACTGAAGAGATAAAGCTCTCTCCATCTTCATTAGCAGGGAGCTGGGAGACAGGGAAGTTGTTCATTAGGCAGAGAGATCAGACAGTTATGTAAAAAATAACAGAGCTGGGGCAGGAAATCGGCGGCGATCAGGGAAAGGAGTGGAGCAGGCAGGGTGAGGAGCGAGCAGAAGGAAGCATCGTGGTAAAGGTGGGAGTCCTGCCTGTAAATCAAAAGAGAATCCTGAAAACGTTGCAGGGAGAGGGAGTGAAGCAGTCAGTGAGATGTGGGATGCTGTGGTCAGGCTAGTGGGGAAAAAGATGAGTGAAATATAAGCAAAGTATTGGCAACCCTGGCCGAAGGGAGAAGACAAATACCATCCACAAAGAAAGAGAGATATGAGTTCTTGCCTCTCATTTCCCACCTTTTCCCCTCGTGTTTGTTTTGTTTCTCTTTTCATCTGCTTGACAGCTCACCCTGGAAAGGATCACAGCTTTGGTTGCCCCTCTGATGAGCTGAGCACCTTGCTCTTATTGAACCAAGATATAGTGGTGGTAAGAAAGGAAACAAAGTGAAACCCTGACTTCCCTGAAATCCATAGGAATTTCTCAGTGATACCTGAAGATTTCAGCCATGAGCTTTGGAAGTGCACCTGGAGTCTGTATCTCAGTGTAGATTCCTACACTCCCTTCACAGTTAATGACCAGAAACAGGGGTTTCAGGGCTGTCATTCACCTCTTCAAGAGGCAAACGTATAGAGGACGTAAAATCCTAAAAGAGCCTATTTCTTGCATAAATTCTCATCCTAGGAGGTCCTGGCTCCTGTGTAGATGTCTATAATGCACCAAGATGAATCCTGCTGCCTGTGCTTGAAGAAGTGCAGCGTGTGATAAAGCCATGAAATCAGATTTGTGAAGGAAAGGAATGTGTCAGGCCGGGGGTCATTCTTTTCTCACTTCTTCATCAGGCTTCGCTGCTTCCCTCTCTCCGCTTCCTAAGACTCTCTCAAGAGTAAAAATGAGAATCCTCCAATCTGTGACTCATTTGAGTGCATAATATTGCTCGCAATGAGGGGTGGTGGAGCTGCCTGAGGCAAGTCTTTCCATCAGCTCTGCTGGGACTGGGGAATGATGGAGGTGTTGGATGGAGGAACTGGCTCGAGCTGGTGGAGGGGAGGCAGACGCTGAATTACTCATCCGTCGTGATGAGGAGTAGAAACTGAGCAGGTAAGTTATGGGGGAAAAAAAAATCCCATGCATCATCCTTCAGTCTTCCAGACTCTCATTTCCATTTCCTGATGAAAAATGAACAGGCGAGCAACTAAAAGTTTCGAAAACTTTAAAAGGCCATTCAAAACCTGACAGGGAAAAAAAATATCTGCAGCACTTCAGAAAGTACCGGGATATCTAAGCAGATGGTCTGCTTGCTTTCCCGAAGTATAAAAATTAAATTGATGTTTCTGAAGCAGCATCCAGGCCTTTAAAGATAATAACCAGACACGATGTCATTTGCACTGAAGTGCAGAAAACTCTGGTAATGAACTGTGGGAGCAGAGTGGGTCCAGTCCACCCTCTGTGAACCAAAAGATGTACAGTGCTCAGGGTGCAGATGGCATGGGCACACTCAGCTGCTCCTATGTGTCCTTTGTTTAGTAAATACTATATTTAATGGCCTGCCATTAAATGCTGAATATACTAAGTTAATTTCACATTTAAAGAGTAAAACTTCAAGGAAGTTCATAATTGCATATCTTTTTAGCAAATGACAAGCCATATGCTAGGAAATTTCAAGCCACTAATTAAACAAAACATGCCCAAGCATGTTTTTTAACAAATACTGTACATCGTTATTTAAATTCAGGGCAAATACTGTTCTGAGCACTACAAATAGCTAAAATGGTGTTTAATAAGATACACCATCTGCATTTCAAATTGATGCCACCCACATTTAAATCTCTTGGATAATCCCACTGAGCAGTTACTGGGGAACAGAAATGCATTCATGGCTCGTTCCATGAATCTGATCCCACTGTTCTGGGCAATTCTCGTTGGGTTATTAAACTCACTGGGGTAAAACTGCCAAAGCGCTGCCTGCCAGCTCCCAGATCACACTCATCCAGAAGTGCACCAACCAAACCAAACTGTCCTTTAACAGCCCTGGAAAGGGAGTAATTGGAAATAAATCAAAATCAATGTTGAGGGGTTTTTTTGTCTTCCCTCCTGCCCCCATTCCATTGAGCTACTCAAAGCTCCCAACATATGGAACCCTACAGATTGTGTAATCTCCAGATAACTGCTGGGGCCATCCCTTCGTCAGCTGACAGGCTGAACACTGGAAGAGAATGCACAGAATAAACCTCAAAAAGGGAAAATTACTGCATTCGGGCATATAGACATTTTTCCACCTCTCTCCCCCCAGCCTCCCCAAGAGAATGAGCCTGAAATGCAACAGCTGTTTGGTTTAGCATCCAAACATCCACCACGGACTGGGTTTGCAGGTGTTCAGAGTCCAAAGCACGCTGTCTTGTCTATGCCAAGACAGCTGGTGCGAAGTCACAGGCTAATTGTGACAATTCTCCTACCAAGGAGCTACAGGGCATAGTTATGACAATTAGCATGGCACAAATGGAGCCAGGGAAGGGAAGGGAGGCACTTCAGCAAAGACATCTGCTGGGAAAATGAAGTCAGTATGGCCCTTTGCTAATTTTTTTTGTGTATGTGTGTGTGTGTGTGTGTGTGTGTGTGTGCATGTGCTTTTTGTTGTTTGGGTTTTTTAAAATTTTTTGGGGGGTTTTAATCTCTGGTCTGCAGCTGATGTTTTCCTGTGGACAATCACACTCTCCCTGAGATTATTTACCAGTGCACTGCAAAAACTACTTGCTGCAAAAGCTGTGGGATAGTCTTAAAACCTCTGAGAGCTTGGAAATACAACCAAGGCTCCTGTTCTACCTGGTTGGGTCAGAAATATATTGAATGACACCCAGAAGATTAAGCCAAAGCTGGTCCTGACACTATAAATAGCAAAGCAAAGCAGCAGCTCAGGGCCTCTGCCTTTCAGCATTAACTGAATTTACTTTTTAGTGATTTAGAAGGGTGGCATAAAGATGAAATGTATCATTTATATCAGTGGTATGAAAGGCTCTAAAACTTGTGTGCAGAGCCCCATTAAAATGCCTCTCCCGTGGCCTCAATGGTGGCAAAGGGACCTTATGTTTTCACAATCACTTGGCCTCTTAGAGATACAACCACCAGGTCAGTTCTTTATGTTGTGTTCTCCATCTGATCCTTTAGGAAAGGATTCCCTGTGACACACTGTGCCTTTCCCAGGGACAAAGACGTGCAAAATGCGCCTCGACAGCAAAAAGTGTGGCTTGGCTTAAAATTTTGCCCCGTGGGATGCTTTGAATCACAGGGAATTTTATGAGATTTTAAGATCTTGGTTGAACTGTTTAGATTTAGATTAGGTGTTAGGAAGAAATTCCAGGGCAGCTGTGGCTGCCCCTGGGTCCGTGGCCAGGCTGGACAGGGCTTGGAACAACCTGGGACAGTGGAAGGTGTCCTTGCATGAGATGGAACAAGATGAGCTTTAGGTCTCTTCCAATCCAAACCCTCCTGGGATTCCATGAACTGTCTTTCCTGATGCTGCAGGGAAGTTCCTCTGTCCCAGCTCTGCACCAGGACTCATCTGCTGTGCTTGGCTCATCTGAGCCTCCTGGTTTTCACTTCGGATTTCCAGAGGACAGAGGTGAGAAAATTCCTGCTGACCTTAGGGACTTGTGTCAGTTGCAAGTAATAAACATATTGAGACTTTCTAAATCCGTTCCTACCGCATTTATTTGTGTCATTTCAGCTTTCAAACACTGCTACTTGTGATGTCTCCCAAATCCCTTACGTCTGCTTTTAATGCATTTTCTGCCAGCCACTCTGAATTTCTGAACCCAACCACAACTGCTCAAGAGACTCCTTTAAAGACATCCACAAAACCTAAGCAGGATGTAGATTTTAAACAGCTCAAACCACTTTTAAAACAAACAAGAAAAAGAATAAAGTGAACTTCACGGAAATCACAATGCTGAACATCTTGCAGGGCTTTCAGAATAATCCCTCACCACACTTCGCTCGGGAAGGGTTTTCAGAAATGCTCAGCTCTGTTCTTTATGAATTCTGGGGGAGTTTTCAGCACTGACTCCATCAAAGTAGCGTTTGGCCAGCATTGAGTACTTCTGAAAATCTCATCCTTCTTGAACCAATCCATCCATTTTTAAGAATAAAGACGGCTATAGTTGACATTATAGATTAATGGTCTGAAAAATTTCATTTAAATTTACATAAGCCAAAGAAATGATAATAAAAGCAATAAATCTAACAGTACTGGTACATTTTGTTTTCTTTATTCCCTTTTTTCCCTTTTCTCACATTAGTCTCCTTAAAAAGCAGACAGATATTCTTAATTCTCTTTTTTAAAAGAATTGCTGAGTTCAGCATGGAAACCATTTGGACTGCTAAGTTAAGAATCTGGGGTTAATTCTAACAAGATTTTAAATGGAAAAAAACCCTTTAATCTTCCAGCAGGGTGAGCTAATGCCCATAGCTAAGAAAGTAAAAGAATTAATTATCTGCAATAAATAGAAATAGTTTGAAAAGCAGGAGGAAAGAAGGCTAGGACACAAAAATATTTCACTTTATCAGCCCACACAGCAATATTTCCTTTCATTGTCTATTTGGAGACCTCAGTTATAGAATCACAGAATGGTTTGAGTTGGAAGAGACCTTAAAAATCTTCTACTTCCAATCCCCTTCCATGGTCAGGGACACCTTCCTTGAGTTCAGATTGTTCAAACACAATCCAAGATGGCCCATCCAACCATCATTTCCAAATTTTTTCCCGGAGTTTTTCTGATTCAGGTTGCTTTTGTTGGTGAGCCACCTGCTGAAACGCAGGCTGCTGTTTCAAACTGCTCAGCTGAGGACTACGAAGATGATCAGAGGGATGGATCATGTCTCCCATGAGGAAAGGCTGTGAGAATTGGGACTGTTCAGCCTGGAGAAGAGAAGACTCCAGGGAGAACTTCCAGCAATGGAGCTGGAGAGGGACATTTAGCAAGGTCATGGAGTCATAGGACAAGAGGGAAAAGTTTTAAACTGAAAGAGGAAAATTTAGATGGGATACTGGGAAGAAATTCTCCCCTATGAGGGTGATGAGGACCTGGCACAGGTACCCAGAGCAGGGCTGCCCCTGCATCCCTGGAAGTGTCCAAGGCCAGGCTGCACTGGGCTTTCAGCAGCCTGTCCATTGGAATGTATTAATTTCCTTAGCAGGTGCAGTGAAAGAGACCAAGCAGTCTGAAATACACATCAGACAAAACCCACAAATCTTTGCTGTTCCCTGCACAAAATCCTGCCCCTGGGAATTAAACATTGTTTACCACACTGTCCCTGGCAGCAGCCAGCCCCCTGCGAGCACAGAGGCCAATCTGCACCAAGGCCTCAAGGGCACAACCTTGGGGAATTGCAAAACAGGTCTTGAAACTTATCTGTAGTGAGAACACATCCTCCACTTGTGGATGAAATAATGTCCTAGGTTACACTGAAGGTGTAACCAAAAGCGTGTATTCTATTACCATCTCCATAAGCTGTTAAAACAGGTGGGGCAGTGTTCTTTGTGTTCAGCATGACCCAGCCCTGGTAACACCATCAGGGCTATCTCTGCTCATGGCCATCAATGTCCCCAGGAGTGACCCAGCCCTGCTAACACCATCGGGGCTATCTCTGCTCATGGCCATCGAGGGCTCCTGGAGTGACTCACAGATTCCATCAGCCATTGTGAGATGCCCTGCCCAGAGGGGAGGAACTGAACATTCCTACCTGCTTGTAAACTGAGACCTTGGAACACCAGGGTATCTTTTCCACTGATTCCCAGAGGGGAAGAGCTCAAGAGCCACCACTGGACCTCCAGAGACAAACGAGACCTTTCCACAAGTTCACCACTCCAACAAGACCACATCCATCACTCCAACAGGACTGCAGCCACCATTTTTAACTGGACTGCTCCCACCACCCTAACAGGATGCAGGTTGTATTCTGACTTTGCCTATCTATACCGTTGTTTCTGTATTATTGCCTTGCTCTAAATATTAGTGTAGAACTGTTATTCCTTCTCCCATATCTTTGCCTGAAAGCCCTTGATTCCGAAGTTATAATAATTCAGAGGGATAATCACATTATCCATTCTAAAGGAGACTCCCACCTTCCTTAACAAGACACCTGTCTTTCAAACCAAGACAAACATGCAGGGTCCTGAGTGTTTGGAAGAGCCTGTTCGAGCTGGATTTTCCTCCATGGTGTTTGCCAGCACATGCTCTCATTTAGCCACTTGTGCATGACATGATGCATTGTTCTGTAATTTTTTTTTATGCCACGTTCCAGCCACATTCTGAATGTCACACATTTTCATTAGCTACAAGCCCATTAAAATGATGCCTTTTCACTCCATGTGCCCTGGGAAGGCTGGGCTGTTCTAAAGGAGTGATTGAAGCTTGCAAACACAAGCCAGTGATATGACACAATTAACTGGACTCATTGTTTGTAAAAAGCAAAACTAACAGTCTGTGAATAATTATTTTTTCCCATTAAATGGTATGCTGGGATATCCTTCTGACAAGCCCCTCTCAGGAATTGTATGTGTAAGTATTTTATGGTGTCACTCGTCTTAGGTAGTGTGACATTTTTTTAATAAGTCATCAAGTCACACCTCATGGTTTTCCTATTTAAAGATGAAATGAACCCCTGACACATCCAATAAATCATATCTATCCATGCATACAGCCATAGACTCACTAAACTTCAGGTTTTAATATGATTTCTGTTTGGGGTTAAAACAATAGTGAATGCCAGATTTTGCCATGTTTTCCCAGAGCTGGATTTTTTTAGACTGACCTTGGAATAGGGGAAAGGTGGAATGGAGGAAAAAAAAAAGAAACAGAGAGAAGGAAAGAAGAAAGAAAGCGCTGTGGGCTGATTACAGGAACAAATGGGACATAACTGAAATTCTCGGGAGATAAGGATGTTGTAGAGAAGAAATGGGTCGGATTTGTTCCGCTATCCTCTATATGTAGAATTATGGAATGGTTTGGGCTGGAAGGGACCCTAAAGATTGTTCCACCCCTGCCATGGGCAGGGACACCTTCCACTGTCCCAGGCTGCTCCAAGCCCTGTCCAGCCTGGCCTTGGACACTGCCAGGGATCCAGGGGCAGCCACAGCTTCTCTGGGCACCTGTGCCAGGGCCTCCCCACCCTCACAGGGAACAATTTCTTCCTAACATCTAATCTAAATCTACCCTCCTTCATAAAGTTTTATGGAATAGGATAATGGATTTTTTCTTAAACAAACAAGCAAGCAAACAAAAAACCCTATAGATTTTCTCATATCATAAAATCAAAGATTTAAAAGTATTTAAGTTTGGGGCTTTGTCTGTTTTTTTTAAGCAGACATTGTGAATTCCCTACAAGAAGGAAATACTTTTCATTTAAAAAATTAAGTTTGGTTGACAACGCAGTTTTCCATCAGATGAATTTCTCTGGAAGTCCCTAATGTGATCTCAAGGGACAGAACTGCTGCCACCACTGTGACTCACAAAACAAGGTAAGGGAGTGGGTAGAGCAAAGAGAAAAGAGCACAGAATTCCAGGGCAGTGCTGAGGATTTGTCTGTGCCACAGGTCCCAGCAGATATTGCCAACTGAAAAAAGCCCCGTTAATGTCACAAAGGATGGCAAATACACCTTTAACCTGAGGGATCAGCACTGTTGGGGTTTTGTACTGGTGTGGAGCTGTTGGGGAGGAGAGAGAATCATCTAAAACTTTTTTCTTTTTTATTAATAAATTGCTCTTTAATTACAAACAGTTATCACTGAACTCCACTGTCTCCTTTTGCTCACCTTCCTTTCAGACTGGTCATCAGCACTGAATGTCTGATCTTATCTAACCACTTAGGTCCAGCAAAGCACATTGTTAGTATTTTAAATATTAAGGGAGAATTGATTTCCCCCTTTAAAGAACTGTATTTCTGTGTTGTGGCAATTAGGTGTGAATATTCCAATAACTTTCCCAGACAAGGAGAGCCTCCTGGGGGTGCTTCAAGGGAAGTATTGTACTATAATGATTATTAGATGAGTTCCTCCTCAGTTTGGAAGTGAGCAGTTTGCAGTGCTGCAACCTATTTACTAAAGAGTTGCTTCAAAAAGAATAAAATTACTTTTACAATAACGTGGATGTTTCCTCCGTGGAAGAAACTTGAGAACTGGATAAGAAATTCAAGGGTGAGAAGCTAATTTACCTACAGATAGGTTCCCCCCAAAACTCTACAGGATTTTAGACAACTCACTAAGCTGCAGAATAAACACAAAACAAAGAGGGGAGAGAGGAACTTAACAAATACAAAAGAGTCACAGCAGGCCATGTTAACCAATGGCCCAGGGCTTGTGGTGTCAGCCCATGAATATAAACCTAAATCCAATTCCTAAATATAATTCCACCTCCTGCTTGAGGAGATTTCAGCCCCCCTTTCCCGAGGAGGATCCGAGTGGCTGCGATGTGCCATGTTCCTACAAGGGAGAGGGAGCACTGCAGGCCTCCTGTTGATGCAGTTCCATCTGGCACTGCTAATTACACTTTCACCTGACATGAGGCTTGATCATTAATTGTCCTGATTGCTGGACTCATTCTTCTTCCCTGCCTTAGTGAAATGAAACAGAGATTTAGTGAGCCCCAGCTCAGGCTTGTCTCTACCTCCATGGACATGTCAGTATTCCCTGGATTCTCTGCTTTACATCGATGAGCTGCTCATTTCACAGCCTCAGGTGAGTTCTGTAGTGGTATTTTCTCCCTCAAATCCTGCTGGCAGAGGGGTTTCATTCTGTGATCAGTATTCCCTGAGCCCAAGCACTCACACACAGGAGGTGAGGTATCTGTCTCCTAATAGCTGCATCCAAGAATGACAAATTGGAAAAGCAGTAGCAGAAATAATGTCCCATATAGCCAACAATGAAAGGATTAAAGGATGTGGAGATGTGGCTTTCCTACAAATCAAAGCAAAAGCAGGGGTGAAATCTGTGCCTCCTGTGTCCAGGGTCAGCGTTTTGGCAGCTGGGGCAGGGAAGCATCTCCTTTTCTCCAGTTAGGCAGTATGGTCCTTCAGTTGTTATTTATTTTTCTCCCTGGTGCTCTGAATTAGAAATATTTAAATTTTTTATTCACCGGGAGGATTTTTCACTTGGCATGGAGTGACCAGATTCCTATTGTCTCATTATTTCAGTTTTCACCAAATTGGTTTTTTTCTCTCTCACATCACTGCTATTTCTCTCTCCACTCTGGTATCTGAATCTCAGGTCTCTTTGTATTCAGTCCAATGCACTCGGAAGGAATTCAGAGCTTGAACCTCCTGTGAAAGTTCAGCCATAATTTTCAGAAAAAACAATAATCCTTGCCTTGGATGCAGTGTCTGAGAAGCATGGAAACCTCACCTGGGGTACTACACATCCAACTGAGAGCAAGAAGGCTCAGTCTCCTGAGCACATTCAGGTTGTGACTTCACCTGGCTCATGTCTGGCAAGATAAGAGATGCATTGGCATCAGATCCCTCAGGAGAGGAAAGGCTTGTTTTGGGTTTGTTCCACAGTTATTTCTGGCTTGCCCACCGAGTGAACAAGATGGCACTAAATAGCTGATATTCCACAAATATGTCCTGGAGGAGCGGCGGCTGCCAGTGCCTGTCACACACGCAGACAGACACAGTCTCACACAGTTTGTGAATATACAAAGAGCCCAAACTTCAGCTGACTGAAGTGCTACAAATCATCTCATAAAGGAGCCCAGTCCCTCATTAAATGTCCTGCTTTAGAAGCCACGCAATCCAGAGGATTTTCTGCCGAACATGGATTGCCAATGTTTGCTGTTCCACGGGGCTTTCTCCCTTTCTTGGCAACGTTGGTGTTACCTGCTCATGACCAATCTGTGGGCACAGCCCAGGCTGAGCTGACCCCTTCAGGGAGCTCCAACACTCTTGGCAGTGGTGTCCCTGCTCTTTGAGGTCCCCTGATGGCGGCAGAGGACAGCCATGATGATGGGAGCTGTGTGCACGTTGTGCCACTGAAGTCAAGGCACGTCCCAGTCCTATTCCTGTGTTAGAAGCAGACCCCAGAGCTGGAAGCTGATGTCCTGGCTTTGTGTCCCTGAAGACTTCACCCTTCTGTGCAGCCTCAGGGAGTTTGGTCAGAAACCCTCTCACCAGCTTGGGGATGTCTTTTCCTATTTACCAAGACAAGTGTGAACTCTTGACTGAGTAAAATTCAAGTCAAGCGAAGAAATTTCCCTTCTGCTGAAAGCAGGAGGAAATTTGCCATTCATTTAAATGCACCTTCAGATTAAAATCCAACTCTGATGTAGAGAGGAATGGAGATGTGGATGTCCTTGGCTCAAGGACACTGCATTGGAGTGCAGATCAACCCATGGGGAAAGGAGAATTTTGAAGGCCAGCGGAACAACTTTCTGCCCTCTTGCATCAGCAGGACAGAGCCTTTTCGGCTGATTGATGATGGCAAAGGATATCTGACTTTTTATAAAAGTGTCATACTCCACATACCTTTGGAAAGCAGATGGAAATCTGCAGAGAGACAGGGAATGGTTCCTTTGGGACAGGGAATCATAATATCACAGAAATATTCTGAGTTCAAAAGGACACATCAGGATCACCGAGTCCAACTCCCGGCCCTGCACAGGACACCCCAAAAACCCCACCCTGTGCCTGAAAGCATTGTTCAAGCACTTCTTGAGCTCTGCCCTGGGGAGCCTGTTCCAGGCTGGATTGATCTTCTCAAGGAAGCTTCAAGACTAAAGGACAGGGCAGGCACAGGAAAACACAGAGGCAACTTAGCAAGAACCTGGAATACCACAGGTCAAGACTGGGAGACTGCTGGAGAAAGAAAAGCAATCATTCTTAATTTGTTGAAATTCCAGAAAACCACTGAGCTGACTGAAATCAAAAGGAGAAGCAAGGGCACAGTGTCTTCTCTTTCTTCCTCTGCTTTACCAAATTGCTTTGAGTTGTCCTAATTAAAAATGTAATTGTTCTAGTCTGTGTACAACCCAGCTTTTTGAATTTAAAGGGCACTGTGGTCTTCAAGGGGATAATACTAAATTATCCGGGCACATCCTTGGGAAAGTTGTGCTTGATTTGTGGTCCCATCACAGTAATGAACAAAACCCCACAGCAGCTCTTTCCAAACTGAATCAGTTCTGTGGCCACCAGTAGTATTCAACCTCATTAATCCTGGCTTCGGGCAAGGCCTCTTTTCTCTAAGCCTCTCTCCCAAGTAGCTGTGAGATTTAACAAGATGGGTTTCGAAGAGCACCAGATGACAGTCAGGCCCCGTGTCACCCCTTCCCCGAACTGCAGGACAGAGCGGATGGTGGCTCCTGTCAGCAGCAATCTGGAACACGACAATGTGCCCCCAAACATTCACCTTTCCCTGGGAACACAAGGAATCGCTGCATCCGTGGTCAAAACACTGCCACAGCAGATCACAGTGACATCAGTTCCACGGCCACAAAGGTGACCGAGGATTGGAGTAGCTCTCAGTGAAGAAAGGCTGAGAGAGTTGACGTTGCTTTGATTTGAGAGAGCTTTGTGACACACCTTTTCAATAAACAAATAAACACCTGATGGGTGAGTAAAGGAGATGGACCAGGTGGTGTCCAGCAGCAGGACAAAAGACAATGGTCACAAAAGGAAATAAAAGTGACCATTTAAATACAAGGTAAAAGACCATTTTTCCTGTTAGGGTGATTGAACCGTGGAATTTTCATCCTTAGAGATTTGCAAACCCAGCTTTCCTGGATGCTGTCCTGGAGGCCTTGCTGTCACTGGTGTTTCTGTGGTTGTGGATTTTGGAGCAGACCATATCCAGATGTCCCCTCTGAGCTCAGCTGTTCTGTGCCTCTGTGGCACTGTGCTCAGCCCCTCCATATACCATCCCCGAGGACCTCAGCTGCAATGATTGCATTTTGCTAATTGCTCTAAATCCCACCTTTACTCTACCCCCCCAAAAACACCCCCAAAAAAAGACAGGGGGCTGTGACCTTCTATGTAATTAAAATTGCTTTCTTAATGGAAGAAGCTATGATACTAAACCTGGAAATCTTGACCCCTCTTCCCACTAAGGATATTATGGATCTAAAGACCAATCTTTCCTGATGTCCCACCCTCCCCCTTCCCTTCTGCTCATGGGAAGAAGATGAATCTTTCCATCTGTGAATTACCCAATATGCATTATTCATGGAGCACTTTTATCAGCCCTATTAGCTGCACATGAATCCAGGTAAATGTCAAGTCATCTTCGTTAATCCTTCATTCAGGCTCTTGGAAGTGATATTGCCCTGAGTGGAAACGCATTTGACCTCCCAGAGTATTCACTTTGCCAGAGTCACATTTTGATGAGAAAGTCTAAGTGCTTCTCTGTGGCAGAGTCTGGACTCTTACCTTTCTGAATAATTGGGTAGCAGGAGGTGGCCTTGCTGTTTGCATGTTTCCTTCTGGATTCTGCATTTCAAATGGAGGAGAAAAATGACCTATTAGCTCATCTCATGTCCTTTTGTGTAATGCCTTGCCTGGTGCAGGTGCCCTGCTCTCTGACAGGCTTCAGGAGCTGCACTGCTTTGCATTTCTCCTCTGCCCTAGGAGATGACTGATTATCTTACACGCTGAAGATTTTTCCCAGGAAGGACATATACAGGGAAGTTACATTTTCACTCTAACCCTCAGAAAAATTCCATGACTTTACGTGCTCAGTGCAGTGGGTTTAAAATATGCCACTTGCTGTTACCTGACACAACAGCTTTCCTTCCACAGAGACCTGAGTTCCTTGGAAAGGGACTTCAGCCAAAAAAAAAAGAGAATTCAGGCACCTAAATCAGGGCATTAGTGGGAATTTTTTCATATCTGTGCTAGCCTTCAAGCCCATAAGTCTGCAATCCCCATGATTTTATACTTTACAGCATGCTTAGTCATAAATACTTTCCCTCCAGCCCTGTGAATTTTGAATTCCTGCATGGATGCCGACACCGTTTCCAGAGCTGGACTAAAACAGCCTAATGGTGAGGACAATGGCTGCATTTATGGGGCACTGGAGACTGGGTGCCATCAGATCTGGGCCAAGGGAGAGGGAACATGCGAGGGAGAGCAAACATGCTCCACCCTGCACAAGGCTGGGCTGTAGAACTAATTTTCATGATCGTAGCTTATGATCTAGGAACCTATTTTCCATCTCTCTGGTATGTCTCGTCCCCTGCCATGGAGTCTGATGTAGAAATATCCATATTTATGCCATGTTAACTTGAATCAGCCAACTTTGAGAAGTCCACACCAGCTTTCACCCTGCCCAGTCCCGAGCCATGTCTCAACATTGTTTTTCTTTGCCTATGGAGACACCAAAACTCACCTGATGGTCCCTCTCACAGCATTTCTGTGCTTGGTGTGTTCACACCTTCTTGCTCCAGACCTGGCCGTGAATAACTTGCCCAAGGCTGCATGGGGAGCCCGTGGTGGAGCAGAAACACAAATGCTGGGCAGTGCCCAAATCCTTAATCCAACCTTCCCGTGTGTAGCGCAGTTGTCTTGCAGGCTGGCGCTACACTGACTATAAAAGAATTAGAAGTGCCACACAATTTGTCTTCCAGGCTTTCCTGGTTTCTCTCTGTGCATTTCCCTTGTTGTTCCCACAGGTAAAGCACAGAGCAAATAGAGGCTGATGCCAGCTGGAATATTGCTGCAGTGCAGACGTGAAATGATGCTTCCCCTTGGTATCCTTCTCTTCCATAATCCTTTCCTAATCTGTTGGCGAGGAAGGCAGGACTGTACTAGAGCTCCAGCTGCCCATCTCGGATGGATGCAGAGACACAAGTTACAGCACATACCTTACTCTGTTCTGCCAACTCCACAGCAATCACAAAATTTTGAAATGAGAGTGGTGGAAGCACAGCTCTCGGAGCGTATGGCAGTGCAAGAAACTTGCAGATATACAGTGGGCAGCAAAAGTGTCTGGAGTGGGTTTGAACCCTTCCTAACAAGTAGGTTATGAAGCAAATAATTTAAATACTATAAATGAAATCTATTCATTTCCCACTCTTTTCAGCAGGTGTTTAAAACTCACCATCTCACCTTCCTGGCTGCAGGAATCTGGATTAGCTTCTCTGTAAAGCAGCATGGCTTTCTCAGGGTGAAACAAAGCTTTTTTTAAAAAAAAATCCATATCTTCTGCACAGCAGAAAGCTTCTCCCACATGTTTAAATAAGCATTTAGAAAGTTGTTGTGAAGCACCCAGCCTGAGGGAGCAGGGGACATAACGAGTTAACCCTTATTTACATTTGTGAATAGAGAAATTAAACCTTTGGGACGGAGTGGCTGGAAAGTGGCCCCAGCAGAAAAGGACCTGGGGGTGCTGGTCAGCAGTGGCTGAACGTGATCCAGCTGTGCCCAGGTGGCCAAGGAGGCCAATGGCACCTGGCCTGTGTCAGCAGTGGGGCAGCCCTGGGACCAAGGCAGTGTCCATCCACTGCTGAGGCCACTCCTCGAGTGCTGTGTCCAGTTCTGGGTCCCTCAGGATAAGAAAGACATGGAGGGGCTGGAGCGAGTCCAGAGAAGGGAACAGAGCTGGAGAAGGGTCTGGAGCACCAGGAGCAGCTGAGGAACCTGGGTTTGTTTAGCCTGGAGAAAAGGAGGCTCAGGAGAGACTTTACCACTCTCTACAACTCCCTGAAAGAAGGTTGTAGCAAAGTGAGGATCGGCCTCTTCTCCAGGCAGCCAGTGACAGGACAAGAGGAAAAGGCCTCAAGCTGTACCAGGAGAGGTTCAGGTTGAACATCAGAAAAAAAAATTTCACTGAAAGGGTGTTCAGGCGTTGGAATGGGTTAGTCAGGGAGGTGGTGCAGTCCCCATCCCTGGAGGTGCTCAAGGAACAACAGGATGTGGCACTCAGGGCTCTGGGCTAGTGACAAGGTGGTAGTCTGTCCAAAGTTGGACTCAGTGATCACGGAGGTCCTTTCCAAACATAGTGATTCTAAAGAGATTCATAGGAGGAAATGTCCTATGTTGAGGACAGCTAAACGTGGAAACAGCACCTCTCATTTAGCACAGCTGTAAGCCACAAGCTGATGGAGTGAACGAGTCCTCTGAGGGAGCAGCACAACACACACGCCTGCTCCCAAGCTCTTTCCGGGCATCCAGATTTGATTGCTGTCCAAAAAAGGATACTGGGCTAGGAGGACTTTTCATCTGACCCAGCACAGTCATTCTCACAGCCTCCCATTACTGGTGAGCTGTGCAGAAATAGCCGGAGCTGGAAAACCTTAATGGTGAGTTTGAGCTTGAGCAGTTGTAGGAGAGAGCTCCAAGATCAGAGCCTTGTGACTCTGCTGCTTTCCCATGCAGGTCACAGACAGGGCAGGGCCTGGAGCTGGGACAGCTGCTGTGAAGGGAGCTCTCACCTGGAATTGTGCTGGAACATGCCCCTGCTGTTATGATCCAATTATTGAGGGTCTTTAGGAACACCTTTGCCCGAATTAAGGTGCAAACGAGACCATATGCCAGTCAATAGTATGGGTTTTATTTGATAGTCAATATGAGAGAGAGAGGGAAGAAAAGAGAGAAAAGGAGAAGTAGGAAAAGAGGTGGGGGGGACAGAAGGAGAGTGACAGAGACAGAATAAAAGAACATCACCGTCTGTGGATGATGTTGTGTTGATCCTCTCCATCTTGGTCTTCTTGGTGGTGAAGGTCTCCCCGAAAAGCACAGAATCCCATGGGTTAATATACACTCAGGCCAGGTGGCAATGTCCAGGCATGTCCCCTTGGGGGAAGGGACAGTCTCTTGCAGCAGACTCTCCTTGCATCACATGCAGTCCTGTGGTGCAAGGCTGAGCACTTTGGGGGGTCTGTGATGGATTAGGACACCCCCTCAGCTGCCTCTCAAGTGGAAGATGTGGATGCGGCCTGTGGGGTTGGGGGTTCCACAGCTGGCCCAGTTTGTGTAATGGAGGATGGGCGTTTATTGCCTCTCCCCAGAGGTTATGCCACACACCCAAAACCTCCTCTTCCCCCCTCGGCTGGGGAAGAAGTCTGTGTAGCCCTGACTTTGTGAGCTGTGCTCTCCCCCCACCCCAAACTCAGTCGGGGATGATTCTCAGAACAGCTGGTGGCTTTGGCCTTTGCAGATGCGTTCCTTTCCTTCAGGCTGAGATGACTGAACAATAGGCTTCCCTTTATCTAATCTCAGCAGTTTGACGTCCAGTCCAAAGTCCCAGTCAGGTATCTTCACCGAGGCTTCTTTGGTTGTAGTTTCTTTATACAGTTTTTGTTATAATGAGCAAAACTTTATATCAATGTTTGAGGCATGAACTATTTCAGTCTCTGACACCAGCCCACAGCTGGGGGTTGGAACGAAATGATCTGTAAGGTCCTTTCCAACCCAAACCATTCTGTGATTCTGTGTTACATACATGGTGGAGACAAAAGAATTAAACTATTAAACCTCTCTCTTGGAGACCATGGAAGGTCTCTGGTGAAAGTTAGAACTACCTTCTCCCAGGAAAGAGGATTTGGGGTAGATTTTCTTAAGAGCTGTGTGAATTCTGAGAACTCCCAGATGAAAAACTCAGCACTGGAGTCCCTGGCCTTTTTCCACTTACAAGGGACATGAACATTTCTCCTGGCTTCCCACTTCCCTCCTGGTCCTGCCTTCCATTTGCTAGTTTAAAAATTTCCCGTTTTTACAGTAAAAAAATTATGAATGGAGCTCTCCTCATTCTTAAAACACATGGAAAAATAAGAAGGTATTACGATATTCCAAGCCCTGCCTTGCCTTTGCTGGCCCACCAGGAATGTCAGTGCTACAGTGACTCGTGTTTTGGTGTCATGAGCTCCAATTTCACACTACTGACAGTCCTATTTTATTATCCATGCTTTATGGATGGGGAAATGAGCGTGCTGATAACCAAGGTGCCTAAAAATCATGCAGGGAGGGGAAAAGGCAAGAAAGCAAGCCTCCTTTCCAAGAAAAATAAAAGAGCCCCAGAATTAATCAGTTGAATGTGGCTGATAGGATACACAGAACACAACCCAAAACACACATGCAATTTTTTAGCTCTGTCAGTATCTAGATAAGCCTATCTGGTAATAGCAGCAGCTGATCCAATGACATGTGCAAAACTCAAATCCACCAAATATGAGATTACATTTTACATTCAGGAAGCATCTTTCCCTGAGGATAGCATAACATTTTGAAAACTATTAAATATTAACTTGATATTAAACTAGCCCCACTGCATGTGTGATGTGTAAGGGGGAAGTAACTATATTTTTTATGAGACACCTAAAAGCAAGGACGGAGTGATCCGTGGCAGTGGATTATGTTTCCTGTACCTATCTATTGTAAATGCTAAAAACTATCAAATGTGCTTATATTCTGTGTGTCAGCACATACCTGGGGGGAAAGAATGTGAGCAAACCCAACTGGAAAGCTGAAGAAAAATGGTAAAGAAATTGGGAAAAGACTTGAATGTCTCCCGCTTCTGACCTTACACCCCATGGTATTCTGGTCAGCTTGCTCAGTCTCTCCATGCCTGTTTTCCATTCTTGAAACAGGAATATAAAGTCTTTATTTTCTTTGCCTGTCTTGCCTATTCTTGCTACAGTCCCCCAGGAAGGGAAGTGGTTATTATTCTGAGTTTGCAAAGTACATAGTATGGGAAAGCCCTAGGCTCCAAATGTTCCACTGGTGTGAGCAATAATGAGAGTCAGACAATTCTTTGCTTTTCACCACACAGCACTAGCCACAACACAGGAAATAATGTCTGTTTGCTACCTCTGACAGGTGGAAAACTCTCCCTTCTTTCCCAGAAGACTTTATCAGTAATCAGGATGGAAAGCTTTCCTGACGGAAGGCTTGCCTGCCTGGCAGAAACACAGGATTATATCCAATCCTGAAGCCCAGCCATCAATACCTGATGGATGAGCCTGCGTCCCTCGGGCGTGAGGAGCTCCTGGAGCTCACCCACAGGTCAGCCCATGGAGCAGCCAGGGATTATCCCAGGACAGCAAATCGAGGGGAAGGAAATGCTTGCTTCAGGCTGGTGTTTCACAGAGATAACGAATGCTCGCTGCCTCCAGATTGGGAGGGTTGCAACCTGCTCCAGAGAGAGGAAAAAGAGCATCTTTTAGCCTGTCAGCAGCGAGGAGACAGATGGTCTTTTATGCACTAATCTTTTTCTACACCCCTAGAAAACCAAGGGATTTTGTCAGTGAGAGACTACATGGCCAAACTCACTTAAAAGGACGTATTGCAAAACGATTTGGGTCATTATGGATTAGGCAAGATTCCCACTTCTCCGGGAAACTAAACATCCCTTTAAAAAAGAGCTGTGTCAGACACAATCCTCTTTGATACACTCTGTCCTACCTTGGTACCTCGCAAGGGACTGTGTACAGAGAGAGCCTGATCCTCCTCTCTCCCACACCAGTGACCATTAAGGGTAATGTTGTAATTAGGAAGACACGCTGACATCAGAGTCCCTGATGGGATTGGTCTTCGGGAGCAAATACTACTCAGGGGATGCATATTACACAAAAACTTGATCAGCAGCCTCCAATTTTCCCCTTTTTCTTCTGTCTCCTCTTCCCTGTTGGTTTCTAAAAGACATTGGAAATCAACTCTCCAGAGGTGAAAAGCTAAAGTCCCAGAGTGCGTTGGCCAACTTGTTTTATTTGCTTCTCCCAGGACCTCCCTCTTGTAACAGTTTCATTTATTCCATTTGAAATCCCATCCTTGTTGATCCCATTCACAATGGGAAAGGAAATACTGGAATTGAGCAAGTAATTTCATGGTGACTGACATTATGCAGTGAATTCACTGTACTTCATAGACACCTTTTCCAAAATTTGATCACAGAATCATAGGATTATTAGGGTTGGGAGGGAACTTAAAGCCCATGTAGCTCCAGCAGGGACACCTTCTGCCAGACCAGGCTGCTCTCAACCCCATCCAGCCTGAGATTGCCACAGCTTCTCTGGACAGAGTGAGATGTCATACACTGATCAGGAATATTAAAATGTAATCTCGGTTGTGTATTTTTCAGTGGCTCTAAAAGTTGCATGGCCTTGATTCACATCTGGATGACCACAACCAGCCAAACTGTCCATTTCTTCATCCACTGCCACAGGCCACTATGAAGTTCACTTTATTCATCGTTTTTACCCTATTTTTTTTTTTCTCAGCTTCACAGAATTTAAATCCAGAGGTCTTTCTGGAGTCATCTAATTTAAGTTTTCCAAATTTCACCTGGCTCCTCCTGAGTAAATTCTGTAACTTCTATTGAATGAAACAAATGCGGTTCCTGGTTGTGTAATGAAGCTAGGATGAAAGAAGTCCTTCTGTGAGCAGAGGAGGTAAAAACCCAGCTTTGTTACAGGTTTGTGCCTTCACAGCACTAGTTCTAGCTCTCCCTCTGAGGCTCTCAGTGTCTTGCTGGGTGAGAAACAAGGTGTGTTATCGCTGTTTCAGAGATGCCTGCCAGCACTGGGCCAGTGCCTGTGAGGCTGGCCAGCTGCCACCAGATAAATTGTCTGATGTCACTTCTTCCTGTCTTTTCAATTCGGAGAGTGCTAATTCCCTTCACCACCCTGTGGGTATTGAATTCCCTCCGAATCTCCTACCTCCTCCCCTTCAAATCTCTTTTGGGATTGACTGAGTTGCAAAAGTCAGGAGAGGATGGAGGGAGGAGCAGGAGCAGAGCTGGGTTCGTAGACTTAGGATCACATAGCTGTGTCTTCTTAGGAAGCCAATAATGAATGCAACATGACTGAGGGAGGAATGAATTCAGCTAATGGAAGAATGTTTATCTTAATTCATTAAGCTCTGGGGGAAAAAAATCACGCACAGGAATAAAGCCCATCTCTGTTATATTCATTTGTATTCTCAAGCAAGAGGATTTTGGGACTGATCCTCAGCCAGGGTCAGTACCTGGCCCGGCCCATATTTGATTTCTGCTTATTCCTCAATTAAAAAAATGAAGAAAAAATGAAACCTTGCTGAACTACAGATCAAAAAGCCTGCAGGTAGATGTTTAAAATATTTTTTATTTCTTTCTAGGTAAGTATTTGGGAATTCTGATTGGCCTAGTTTTATACTTTATGATTATAGATTTATGTATTTTTGAAAGCTCTACACTGGCACCAGCCACCCTAAAGTTCCAGCGCTTCTTATAAGCTCAGCTGTAAGAATTCTATATTTGTGTGAATTTATTCCCCTTTTTCCCTTCCCCTGTGGAACACCAGCTTTTCCCCCCACATTCTGCTTTCATAGTAGAATTGTCAGAAGCTCTTGCACTTCAGTGGGGTGGAGGAAAGTCCACACAATAGCAATTATCAAATAAATTACAGGCAGAAAGTAATCAGAGACAAAGCGATTTTGCTGGTAGCCCGAAGTGGAAATCATGGCAAGCCTTGAGGAACAGGTGGGGACGAAGCTGGAAGGAGACAGTAGTGAGCCTTTTTGCAAGGGCAGAAAACCAGCTCCAACATCTCTATAAAGTATTCTTTCTGGGAAGGAGCATTTTGGTGTTGTCTGTATTGCCCAATGCCTGCATGGGAAATTGGGGGTGAATTGGAGGCAGTGTTTTATCTGAAATAGAGACACTGAATTTGTGATTGGCAGGAGCTGCTCTGTGGTCCAATGCACTCAATAGGGAAGCACCGTTAAGGTTCTCCTAGAAAATGAGAATGTCCAGAATTGGAAGGGACCCACAAGGATCATTGATCCAACTCCTGGCCCTGCACCGACACCCCAAAAATCCCACCCCGGGCATCCCTGAGAGCATTTTCCAAACTCTCCTGGAGCTCTGGGGCTGTGCCCATTCCCTGGGGAGTCTTTCAGTGCCCAGCACCCTCTGAGGGAAGAACTTTTTCCTGATTCCCCTCCCCTGACACAGCTCCAGCCTCTCCCCAGGCTCCTATCATTGCCCACCAGAGAAGCTGTTGGTGTAAGAGAAAGAAAACAGAGATTTTGTCAGCTGTCTCTGTGGTCCCTCCTTTCCTGGGGTGCCTCAAGAAGAGTTAAGCTCTAAGCAGCTCTGGCTCGAACAGAGGACATGTGTTTTACCTCGGAGGAACAATGATTTGCAGAGGTAAAGAGCTTTTCCTCTGCATTACATTGCTGCACTGATGTAACTCTGTTCCTGCTGCAGAAAGCATAAACCCACATTAGAGATGTGCTGCAGCAGTGAGAAAGTGACACATTTCAGTGTCTTCACACCCCCAAGAAATGAGGCTTTTACTGCAACAGCCACACAGGAGTAGCTGCATTTTTCTTTAAAAGCCAAATTTTTGCTGACCAGCAATTTGGATCTCTGAAGGACCAAAGGCAACTCAAACTCAAACATGCAAAGCTGAGGTGCAGATGTAGCAGTCCAAGTGGTGACAACCCTACGATTATTTCAACAAAAAGGCAGGAAATTCTTTCAGGATATAATGGTCTGTAAGGACAGCAGCACATCGCTGCATAGATCAATTTACAGGTAATTGTAATTACTGTAATAACTGTAGTTACTTACCAAGAAGAAATATTTTCTGTTAATATTTGTTCAAAATTTGTTCAAAAATTTGTTCAAAAAAAAATCATGCAATACGTGATTTATGTAATATGCCACCAGCCAAATTATTGATTTCATTTTTAGATGAGTGAGAATATATACCTGAGTTCTCAGCTGAGACCTAGTTTAAAAAAAGAAAGAACGAAAGAAAAAAAAAAAAAGACAACCTTAATTCCTGCTCAGTTCAGAAATAATGTGGGATTTTTCAATCAGACCTGCTGCAAAATCAGAATAGCAGCAAATGCCCCATTGTGTGGTGCGCATCGCCAGGAAAATCCTAAAGATAAAATCCTGCTTTGTGATTTATTCACAAAAGGGAGAAACTGCAGAATCACATTATTTTTAATTTTAAAGTGCTGGAGAATTTGAACAGTAAGCGTTAGGTGATAATGTATCCAAAAACATATTGCCATAAATGAAGGCACTGTGGGAAAATTCCCCCTGACTTCTAGGGAAGGGAATCAGCACAGAATAAGATCCACAATCTGTCTGCCTTAACTCTCTGACTGTCACCTCAACCATTCATTTAATAATTTTTTTCTGCCTTAATAGCACTGAGGTTTCACTTTTACCTTCAAATTGCCCTAGAAACTTTAATCATTGCAGGGATTACAATAACCGTTTCAAATTAATGCCGTAATTCAGTGCACACAGGTTGGCAGAAAACATTATCACTTCTCCTGAAATGAAAACCACACAGCCTTAAGTGTAGCGTTGTTATCATTTTTCTGTAATTAACTGCTGAAGATTTGACTTAAATTTACGAAGACATAGGTCAAGGTAATTGTCTTGTTGCTTAGCAAGAGAGGAGGAGAACTCAGTAGGGTTACTGGAGCAGCAGCTACCCACGGTTAATAAAGATTTTGAAATCCTGCTTCGCTGACCCCCATACCATTTCTAAAATATGATTTCCCACAGCCTGCAGAGTTTCAGGAGCAATGACTTGTTTCCAAAACTTCTGCAGATGATCAGTGAAGTCTTTGCAATTGAATCCAAAGGTGGGTAAAAGCAACACTAAAAGCTCTGTAGGCTGAAGATTTCCAGTCTGTATCTCCTTTGTTTACTCAGAACAAGGTGCACAAACACCAGACGAGGTTTGGTTTTGTTTTGTGGTTTTTTTAAATAAAAAAGGAAATCACGTGTTTTAAAATATAAGCTTATTTTCCAAAGGGATCAAAGAGGCAATCCCTAAATGGAGCATTATGAGTCAGACACCCAGTTAGTTTTAAGGATTTGGTTCTTGCTGATACAGATATTTTACTGCTTATAGTAGTTTAGCAGTATCAGTATAAAGGGGGAGGTGTTTGGGTTTTTTTGGTTTGGTTTTATTTTGGTTTGGGTTTTTGACTGTTAGTTTTGTTTTTTGGGGTTGTTTTAATACTTTTTTTTCAGCTTAGACAAATCCCTTTTCCACTCAGGCAGGAACAAGGATGTCAGTGTCACTGCCTTGGTGTGAATTCACAGAGGGTTGACATGAAGGGTTTAATTTACCCTTTGTCAGCAAGTCCTTGAGAATTTAGAGTTCCAGTCCCTGTGTCAGTGGAATTTAGGTTGCTTGAAGACAGATTTGACTACATCTGTGAGAAAACACCTGAGCTTAAAAATCATGTTTACAAATCAATGCAAGGATGGCTCTATAAATCTGCACCTTGTCTGCTCTGCAGGTGGGGTCTCACCTGAGCAGGGCACAGGGGCAGAATCCTGCTGCCCTCACTGGGGAATCAGCCCAGCATATGTGGTATAGAAGAAGTTAATTAGAGACATGCCAATTAATACCCAGATTTGCACTGATCATCTTTGCTAATGCAAAGAGCAGATAAATTTACCACCACGCACAGAAACATAAAGAAGCCAACCGAAGCTGTAAAACTCATTTCCCTACCAGTCAAGTTGTTTCTCCAAGAGACTGTAAAAGAAAAAGAAAGGGAGAATGCTGCTTTATCAGCCTTGAAAACTGCGGAGGTACCTGAGAAGCCAGAGGGGAAATTCTGGAAGCACCTGGAGGCTCATGTCCTTCTGATTCCTGACAGATGTCACGTCAGCTGAACTGCAAGGGGGCTTTTGGCCCACCATTCCTTCATGGAAAGGAATATTTAAACTACTAAAGCCAAATGAAAAACTGGCTGGAAATGAGAACTGTATAAGCTGGATAATTTTCTTTTTCTGAAGAAAAATTATCTACCTATCGCAGGCCCCAGCCTTAGGATGAGAAGCAAATCCTCCAGAGGTGCTCATTTCCCTACAACAGCCATTGAGAGTCCAAATAAACCCTTTGAAAGATGCCAAATTTTTGGAGAGCTGCAACAGCTCAAGAATAAATCTGATCCCCTGAGTGACCCATGCCAACCCTTTAATCTTCACTGTCCTCTGTAGCCCCTTTGCATGGCCACATAGACTAAATAATCCTAATACTTGGGGGAATCCCATATATCCAGGAGGACCATTTTTCCACAATTTCCTCCTCCTGTTTCTAGTTTTCATCATATTTCTGGAATACACACTGGTGGTGTAGTTTTATATTCGTTCCCTTTACCAGAAGCTGGCTGCAAACAGATTTTTCTCTCTGTAATATAACCAAATAAATTAGCATCCAAAAGAAATTTCTATCAAAGACTGCAAGCCTAGAGGCACAGGAAAATTGGTATTACTGCAGAAGACAATTATTTGGTTTAAGACGGATAAAGATTCTGCAGGGATTTGATACTAGCTTAAAATTTGCGGGGGAGTTATAGCTATAAATCAGGAGGAAAGTAAAAAGTCTCAGATGGTCCAATTTGCTGACAATTTTACCTCCACATTTATTTTAGAAAATATATCTAATAGCAAACAAGGTTTGTTACTGCTGGGTTTGTCTGTACTGCAGCAGCATCTAAAATACTGCTGGAAGCTTTCCAAATCCAATATAAGTTTCACTATCACTCTGAAAATGTGCATTTCCTCTCTTTCATGCACCTCAGAAGAGTGTGGCGTGAGAAAGAAATCTCATCAATGGACCAAATATTGCTGTCCTGACCTGGAGCAAATCCTGGAATCTGGGTGCTAGTCCAGGTTTTGGAAAAAGCAATTAATTATTGCAGGTGCTTCAGGTGCTCAGCTAGAGACACCTTGACGAAGGCTGAATTTCAGAATGTGCCATGCTCTGAATATAATTAGTGGCTTTCAAAAACCTTGGCTTTCCTGGTCCTCTCTGATGAGGAAAGAATCTTAAATTCCCATGGATGGATTTATTTTATCCGTGCTTTGGGGTTTATTTATTTGCTGGTCTGCTATTGTTTGGGTTGGGTTTTTATGGAGACCAGGACTGAAAGGTCATTCCTAAAAGGCTATATTATATGTTTTGCTTTAAGCATTTATTCTACTGAACAGTAATATTTACAACATCCAAACATAGAATATTTTGGTAAAAATGAAAGCCGAAATGTCACTCTGATCCCTTGATAGGGGTTTGAGTGTGTTCCCTTTCCCTTTAAACCATCCATTTTTCAGTAAAAGAAAAAATCTCTCTCACAGGTCTGTTGTCTGTTCCAGCAGGCTAGATCCATATAATTCACATGTTGGCATCAGAATTATATTTCTCCCACAGAATTAACCACTCAATCATCAAATAATGCAGAGCAACAGAATATATTTGACATTTTTAATACATATCCCTTTTATTTGAGATAAGCCTAATTACACTCTGCTGTATCCTTTCAAGACACACAGTATGATTTTATTCTCCTAAGCACAGTGCTCTGAAAGAAGCCTGACCTGAGATTTATAAAATCTTGCCATAATTTCAAAAAGCACACAACTGCCTGCATTCTCCCCTGATACTCAGCTTACCTCCTTGTATCATTTGTCATCATTTCCTGGCAGGAAAAAAAGAGAAATCCACTTGGGAATTTATATAAAAAGAACATGGATTTGTAAGTCTAAAATGAACTTCTGGGATTGATTTCCATGTCCCTCTGCACAGGTAGATGATGCCAATTGGTCTTCCCTGCTGGCTGTTGAAGTCACTCCCTCCCAGAAGGCACGAGGTTGGTCAGGCACGATTTGGTGATGTCCTTTTGGCTGTCTCAGATCACTTCCTTGTCTTGCAGTGCCTTAACATTGCCTCCATGAGGATCTGCTCCATGATTTTCCCTGACACACAAGTGGGGCTCACAGGTCTGCAGTTCCCTGAGTCTTGCTTTTTACCCTTTTAAAATAGGATTGTCAACTTCTGGTAGCTGCTTTTGACACTTTAGCCCTCAGTACGCCGATTATAGATGAGAAAAGAGACCTCAGCCCTGCCTTGAAAGCCTCTTGAGAAACAGGTAGTCAATAGGTAACTCAAGTTAACTATTGAGAGACAGAATATGTGAATTCTAAAACGTAGAAAAAACAGGATTCCCTTTATCTTGTCAAGATAAGAGGGACAAGAATCTGTCTGAGGCCAGCACAGAAACCCTGAATCACCCACCAAGGACTGCCCATGCTCCAGAGAGAAAGGGGAAAAGTGCACTGTGATGGAGACTACAGATCTTCATCACGAGAAGACCCCAAAGACCACCAGGACACACAGCACATGTGTGGCACACAGCTAATGATATTAATGATTGCTGAGAAATGATTTGTGTAACCACTCCTGTCCCAGGGAATGTGATGAATATTCATGAATGTCACCCATAGTATTGTGTGTTGGCAGTGCTGGTGTGTGTGTTTGGAGGAGTGAATCCCCACACCCTGCGCCGAATAAAGCAAATCCCCACTGCTCTGACTGTGTCTCTGAAGTGTCTCTGGGCCTGCTTGGGACGAATCACTCTGAATTCCTTCCAGGTTATCTCAGGATTGACAACAATTCAGAAATCCATGATCCACGCCTCAAAAACGACACTGAGCTCTGCAAACATGAATACACTCTACTCTGAACACCAGCAAAGGAAGAGAAGTTCTCTTCTTTTACAACTCATTCAGGCTGTGGCATGTTCTCCACCAATTACAGAGGGATCCTAAGTTAGGGAATCCTTGTGAAGTCTGGGAGGCTGAATCTGGGTCTCCCTCTGGCAGCTCATGAGCTGTTGAGGATCTGGCTGCTACCCTGCAGTGCTGCAGTCCTGGGAATGTGGAAAAGGTCACCCCTCACCTCAGTCCTTCTCTGCTTGTTTTGTTTCATCTCTTCTTACCCTGCTTTTTATCTGGATTTCCTTTATTCCATTTCTGCTGCAAGACTCAGCCGCTCTGCCGGCTGCAGACGGAGAAAATCCTTATGATGCCACAGTCAAAGAGATCTGACACTCTACAGCGTTAGGGCAGCGTCTGGGAAGGGCAGAGTGAGGCAGCACAGATCCTGGATGTCAGATAACACTAGCTAAGGGTAAGGTTTGACGTAATTTTAGCGTGCTTTTTGTCTTTCATAGCAAGCTTTGCCCTGCACTTCAGCCTGTGTTTCATATGGTGACCAATCAGATCTATCTGTGTTCCCAAGGGTTTTATTTGTTAAACCTTTTTGACTTTCTCTTTTCATTTCACTCCAGCCTGTTACAGGAAGCTCGTAGGTAAATCGAGGCAGACGAGACACCGATGGAAGTGGCAAGAGAGAGGTTTATTAAAAATTCTTTTCTTATATAGATATTAAGAGACTAGCAGTGACTGGCTCACAGCCATCCACCCCCTAGGGGGATTGGCTGAACCTTTACAGCACCCAGTACCAAAAAAAGATTAGAAAGAGCCAGAAGAATTCAGCTTATCTTTATTCCCCATACAATTCATGAGAAAGAAGAGAGAAACCTTAGAACAGTGCATCCTCTCCAGCCCCCACTTCATCACCATCTTGCAGTCTCAAAAAAGTAGAGAGAAAACTGTTGCTTAACTCTTGAGAACTGTCGCCCTCTTTTCTCCTCATTTGTAGTCATCTATTAACTCCTACATTCATTAAGATAAGGATTTTAAAGCACGCAGACCTAATTGCACCTTCTTTCATGGTTAAGGGTCCAAGTCAGTGCATTTTCAGAGTGATGAGCCTCTGTGAGTTTAGATCAAGTAGTTACTTATCTTTGTCTTTAAACCCCATTGTTTAGTGTGTTTTTAATCTTGGATTGCATTCTGCAAAAGCAATTATGACCTGAGGCCAAACTTTACAAGAGCGATGCACCAAGCTTGGCACCGCTCCTGTGTTTAGCACACAGATAAAATGATCCCATTTTCAAGGTTGTTGAAGACCCTTAAATTCTAGTGCTGTTTCTGGGATCTCCGTATGGTAATTATAACAAAAATTCATGCAATGTTTAGATAGACCGACTAAGGTACCTCATTTCTGTTGCCTAAATCCAAACCTAAACATTCATTTATAAAAAAAATCTCTTTTTATTTTCTAAGTACCTTGCTAGTGCGTAGTGAATAATTTGATGAAAATGGAGGCTTTTATTCAATTATATTCATACAATTTGCCGAGTTTGTATCTTTTTCAAGCCTCGGTATAATTGCCTACGCTTTATTCCTTCCCTGCAGCTGTGTTCCTGAATGTATTTCATGGATTGTTGAAGTGCGTTCCCAAAATGTCCTCTAAGGATGTTCAATCTTACTTAAGCAATGAATTAAATTTTTTCACTGAGTCATGGTTATATTGGACAAGAAGGTATCTATTTGTCAAGATGTCTTGATTACTGAGCTTTTTCTTGATTTTTGAGCTTTTGGGTCATCCATTTCATCAGCTGTTGACATCTGGGCTATACTAAACTACAGAAAAAAGAAATCACAGTGACATTCACATCTGCTTAGGCCTTGTTAAAGCTCTTGAGTGGAGTCCTTCTTGCAAAGAGTGCACTTCTGAGATTCTTATTTTTACAGAATAATCAGTCCAAAAGGCCTCTCCACTTCCATGACTTTCAAAATACTTACAGTGCAGCACATTTTCTTGTCAGGGAATCACAGAAATATGGAATGGAATAAAGCCCATCCAGTTCCAACCCTTGCTATGGGCAGGGACACCTTCCATTATCCCAGGCTGCTGCAAGCCCTGTCCAGCCTGGCCTTGGACACTGCCAGGGATCCAGGGGCAGCCACAGCTTCTCTGGGCACCTGTGCCAGGGCCTCCCAACCCTCACAAGTTAAGAATTTTCTTCTGTCAGTTTGAGGCCATTCCCCATGTCCTGTCACTCCAGGCTCTTGGAGCCTCTCTCCATCTTCTCTGGAAGTTACCTCAGGCCACCATGAGGTCACCCCAAACCTTTTTCTTCCCCAGACTGAACAATCCCAACTCTCCCAGCCTTGCCTCCCAGCAGAGCTGCTCCATCCCTCTGATCATCCTGGAGCCTCCTCTGGACTCTCTCCAGCAGCTCCAGGTCCTTCTGATGTTGTTCCCCAGGGCTGGGGCAGCTCTGCAGGTGGGGTCTCACCTGAGAGGGGCAGAGGGGCAGAATTCCCCTTTCCTGCTGCCCACGCTGTGGGATCAGCCCAGAACATGAAGGGTTCTGGGCTCTGGGTACACATGGCTGGGACATGTCCAGCCTCTTGTCCTACTGCGGCATTTTTTGCTTCACCACACAGAAAAAATTTACCAGTTGTGCCTTTAGGGTTTAATCTTGTTCAGCTTTCTTTGCCATGAATTACAAACAGATTAAAGGCGCTTCCACTTTTCCAAGGTTCCAATGCACTTAGGGACTTACCCGACTCAGTATCTGTACTTTTGTTTTTAGCTGTAGTTAAAACATCCCTGGCTGAGCTCAGATTAGCAGATGGAAGCCACAATAAATACGTTTGGATATTTTATTTGAGGGAAGGTAAAGGAACACTTTGCAAGCATTTAAACCTCAAGCATCTCTTTTTAGCCTGACCTGAGCAGTAAATTAAAAATCCCAAACCGCAATCATGGAACATAAACACTTCCATATCAAAGCCTTTTCTTCTGAAGGCACTTATGCCTGAGACTTTTACAAATGTTCCTTCTCCCTTGGGACAACTGACTTATATCAGGCAGCAAAGATCCTCAAGGAAGCATTTATCCAGCGAGCTCTGCCTGTGCCCTTCTTATCTCCCATGGCTTCATGCATTTTGCTGCCACATCCCGCAGCTGAAGGCCATACATCATCCAATATTCCAGCCAGCCACGGGCAGAAGCTTTATATCAGATGGAGACACTGGGCCAACATCCAGGATATTTGCAATGCACCCTCAGTGCAAAGGGATTGTATCAGTGGGGGAATCAGAACATTATTATTATTTAAAAACAACCTGTAAATATTAGGACAGCTTGTTCAGCAGCAGTGTTGTGCCCCCATTCCAGTGACAGGTTTTGATCTGTTATCCTTAGATCCCAGCTGGATTTTCAGAGCTGACTCTTGACAGCACATTAACTTTGTTATGCTTTTCAAGTTAACTGCAGAAAGTCGACAAGAAGAATTTGGGGGGTTAATACAACATTCTTTGCATAGTTGCTCTCACGTTTATTTTATTATCAGCCTTAAAGAAAGTTTATTTCAATGCACAGCAGTGGAGAGCAGGTTGGCAGACCTAAGAGAGGATCACAGTAAACAGAAAACAAACATACTGGTAGGACAGAGGGGCTCAGGGACTTGTGCAGATCTGAGCCAGGTTTGAATATAGAGTAACAGCACATTAAAAATCTGTCACCCACTTTTCCAACCAACCAGGCCACAAAAATATTTTCTTCTTCACTCAGCGGCCTGGAAAGAATCTGATTGCTTCTGAAATTAAGTGCTCAAGGGCTTTCTCACACCCATCTAGGGCAGTGGATAAGACTCCCTTTCTCCACAGCAGTAGGACCCCAATCAGGTTTTTTTTCTGTGATGTGCTTGCAATACTTTATCTGAGTTTTAGCCACATTTAGGGGAACTGTGGAAATACTGCAGCTCTACTGACACTTTAGGCACTACTCCAGGTAAAAGTAAAAAAGCCAGAAGTGAAGCCCAGCTCACAAATCACATTTTCTTATCACAATCCTAGCTTATTTTTTGACCACTAATGCAGAAGAAAGTAAGGTAATATTTTTGCTGTCTGTAAGAATAACCATGAGTCCCTGAGTTCACATTATACACCTTAATCATTCCAACAGCCACTGTGATTTAAGAATGACCTGGAGCAGCACAATATTTGAAAATGATGCCCCTGGTACCAGGGATGTATATCCATGCCAGAACCTGACAAGTTTTTATCTCCACCGCGGGGGAGAGTTTAACTTTGCATCACTCCCACACGACATGACAGGACATTCTACTGAGTGCTCTTGAACTTCATTTCCTCTCTGCTAAGATCTCACTGCCTGACCTATTGCAGCTTCAACGGGAAAAAAAGCAAAGAGAACAACATTTACAGCCCCTCCTGCTCCAGGAATGCAGGAAAAAAACCACATTATCATTTTTGTCTGTGAAGCAGTATGTGGATTGATTCACAGGCTGTCCTGCAGAGAGTATCAGAGGAAGGGAAAGCTCTCCTTTGACTACTGAAAGCAGCAGAAAGCCTTGAGAATTTACAGCAAAGACCACTCATTTATGGATATGCATCTAAAAGCTCAGTGCCTGACCTAAGGTCATTGTCTGGGTCCTCAACAGTCAATGGAAAAGGATTTTGGCACCTGGGCAAGTGTGATTGATCCTATCCTTAGATATTGATTTCAAATAGGTGGGATGTTTTCTTTCTCATGCACTGCAGATGAACTGGGTTATACAAAAAGCTAGAGTAATGCCGTTTCAGTATCTATATTTCAGTATCTGTATCTCAGTATCTATATTTCAGTATCTATATTTCAATATTTCTGCACCCCTGTGTAGCTAACACACTGTCTGATGGTCTGGCAGAGCAGTCCTACACGGGCTGTGAAGGTGGATTAAAAGAAAAGGCTGAAAATCTTTTCACCCATTGAATGACTTCTGCTGGCTTCGAGTCAAGCCTTGAGCTTAAATAAAACTGTTTCCATTTGGGGGAAAAAAAATCTGATGTATCACCCAATCAGTAAAGATGGGAGAATAGACACAGAGGAAAAGAGTGGAAACAAGTCCTCAACAATTCCTTTTGCCACACCTAAGACAGATGAGTAGAATGAGCTGTGAAAAGGAAACTCAGTATTTCTCCTGATCATATGAATTTTGAGCTGAGGATGATCAAGTTTTGTGGGAGGTGTTTTCTTTCGATATATTTTTTAAATCCCATTTAATCTGATCTTGCGTAGCTCTCCCATTTCCATACAAGACACTTATTTTTGTTGCTTGAAGGTACGTGCGCTTTGGCAGCAGCTCTCTAAGGAAAAGATGACAAAATTCATGGAAAACTGACTCAGCACTGCTTTGCACCTGGCGAGGTGAGGTAACCTGAAAGGTAGGTTTGCAATACCTGCATTTAGCTTCTTGTGTTTGTACCTACAATCCTGCTAAGAAATGATCACCTCAGAAATAGCTTCAGGAGACACTCACAGCTCACCCACCCTGGCAGGGCTGGGGGCTGCTCATGCCCACAGTTCCCACACCTTCCAGGCTGCTCCTCACCTCTCATCTCTCCTTGTGGCACCTAAGGACTCCTTCTTACTCACCTGAAGAAGGGAGAGCAGGTGGTCAAGGGTGAAAAACAAAAGGCAAAGAAGAATGGTCTCAAACTTGCTCTGGAGCTGTTTTTCCTGTGGTGAGGATGCATTGGAACAGATGGATCATTGAGAGCCTGATCCAAAGATGATTAAAGACTAGAAGCATTTCCCTTGAACTTGATGAACTTTTCTCTGGTTCTGAAACACCGGACCTCAGTCAGAAAACCCCCAGTGTGACTTTCCAGTATGATCAAACTTTTTTCCTGGGCAGGGGAGAGGTTTTTATGGCTCCAGATGAGTCCCTACATCCCATAGCCCTAAAGTTATGAGTTAAACCTGCACTGAGCTGAGGAAGCTTATAAAGCTTTGTAAATAACTCCTCTGGAAGTGTGACTGTGGCCACAGCATGTCTGAGCTGGAGGGCAGCCCTTCTCACTCACTGTTGTTTGAATAATTGGAAAATCCCTCACCCGTTGCTATTTCATGGCCGCAGCCACAATCCTCCCCTGAGCTGCAGCCTCGGCTGCGGATGCTTCATTTCCATTTAATAGGATGAGAGCCACGGGGCTGTGAATCATCTGCTGCTGTCCCTGCTGCCTTCACGTGGGCACATTCGCTGCGTTCCGCCAGCCACCGCTCAGACTGATGGCAGGGCTCACACCTCATTTCCACAAGTGAACTTTTTGAGATTGGGAAGATTTCCCTCGCCAACCTCCTCTGTTCCAGAGGTCTGCCAATCTTTTTATTTTATTTTTTTTTTTGCTGCCGTTGTGTGCTGGAATCTTTACAGACAGACAAGGTACCGTCATTCCCTAAAGCTTTTATTAACAGCGTTTTCTCTGTCTGACCAAGGTTTTCTGCCACATTTATTTCCACACACGTTCCCGGCCATGCGTGTGTGTGAGGATGGCTGTAAATCACTGTACAATGCTGCTTTTTTCCCCCAGTGCTTTAGCTCAGCTAAACCAGAGCTACTGCAGCCACACTCAGCCCCAGACTTGTGTTCCTGCCTTCATTTTTGACTCAGCACTACCAGATTTGTCAGAACCATTGGTATTTTATGCAGTATCACATAGTGAGATAGCTCAGGATGCTGATGCAGTTGGAAACCAGCCAGGCTAGATTTTGGCCAGTCTGTTTTCTAGAGTCAGGTCATTTGGAAATCAGGATTAAGGGTGTAAAGACGTAACACCCAAAAGAGGGCCACAAAAATGGTGAAAGATCTGGAGAAGCCACATGAGGAGTAGCTGAAGGTTTGGTCAACCTGGAGAAGGGGAAATTGAGGGGAGACTCATTGTGGTGTTCAACATCCTCATGAGGGGCAGCACCAATCTCTGCTCTCTGTGAACCATGACAGGACTCAAGGAAAGGGCACGATGAGGAGGTTTAGGATGGATATTAAGAAAAGGAGGTTTTAGATGGATATTAGGAAAAGGTCCTTCCCCCAGGAAGGTGGTGGGGCACTGAACAGGCTCCCCAGGGAATGGTCACAGCCCCGAACCTGACAGAGCTCAAGAAATGCTTGGACAAGGCTCTCAGGCAAGGGTGGGATTGTTGGGGTGTTCTGTGCAAGGCCAGGAGCTGGATATTCCATTCTGTGATTCAGGATATTCCATTCTGTGATTCAGAATATTCCATTCTGTGTTTCAGGATATTCTATTCTGTGATTCCATGATTATCCTGTATTGACCAAGCAATCCAGAAAATGGGACCACATGGAAAAGGATGGGATTGAGGGCAGAATGACAGCACACCAAATTTTCAGTCGTTTCGAGTGCTTCTCCTCTGCACACTTGGATTCATGCTTATGTATACTTATTTCTAGGTACATACAAAAAAATCCATAGATCAACATTCCTAGACTGTTATACATAAGACTGGGAATATAAAACCCCCATAATAAATAATTTGAAAGATCCCATTGAGAGGCTTTTACAGGAGCTGCAAGATGCCAGATCTGTTACTAACCCTGACCTGCCTGATGTATCATTGGGTGAACACCTCCAGGCATTAATTAATTAATCAGTCGATGATTAACACTGCCCAGCTCATCAGGAACAATGAGCTGTACCTGGCACCAATTCCCAGCTCGTCCCATTACCTTTGGGCTGGACACAGGTGGGGCCAGCAGCTGTGTCTCCTGATGAGGTGTGAGAACAAGGCCTGGGACGAGTACATCAAGGGATGGTGAGGAGACCCCAACTCCTCTGGGGTTGGTGGCAGCTCAGGGCTGGGCTGTGTGGTTGTAAACTGAAAAAAAACCTGCAAAAACACAAGGTCAGGGAGCTGGGCCGGTGGAAACTGGGATGCTGCTGTACTAACCCTGGGTGGATCCAACGTTCCTGGTGGAGTAGGAGAGACGATGTTCTTACTGCCTTGTGGAGAAGGTGCTGTCCCTCCTGCACAGTGGAACACAAATCCTCTCCTCCTCCCTGCAGTAGCAGTGGCTCCCTCAAGAAGAAAGCAGCAGCTTCACCACCTCACCAGGTATTCCCTTTTCCTCATTCATTTGTGTTCCTCTTTGTTCTCTGCATTTACTGTGATTTTTTCCCCTCTCTAATGTTTTCTACAACAGTAAAATTCAGCTCCTCTGCAAACAACCTCTGCTAATATTGATTCATCCTTTATTACAAATGCATTAGTTGTGTTATTATTGCCTTTACTCAAGTTTTCACTCCTGTCCCATGACCTCTAGCTAAATGAACATTTTGTTCTCTCTCTGCATGAGATGTTTACTCACTTCTCTAGCATTTATCCAACACCTCCCGTATAGCAAAGATCCTCTTTCCTTTGCTTGTTTTTAGGTTAGCAGTGGTTGTGAATGTAAAAACCAACTTCTATTCCCTACTTGTGAAAGCCAGTAAGTTGTGCCTCATGAGTTGGTTGTTTTTTATCCCAATTTGGGGCTCATTTATAACAGGCGTTGATTAACAACTGGAGAATAGAAATCACTGGTGGAATAGGCAAAAATGTCAGTATTTTGAAATTATATACTGTACTACAGTTTGACTAAAGACTTAACAAATATACATATATTTAATGGAAAAAATTATTTCTTGAAGGGTGAATTTAAACTTTCTAAGCAGTTATTTTGCTTCCCTCTTTTGGCTATGGAGATAACCTAAGATCACTTGAGTCTTAGCCTAGTCCTCTCAGTTAAGTGCCTTTAAGTGGGTGGGATGGATCAGAAGAAAGATGTGACTCTCACTGAAGAACTTGATTTACACAAGTTCTGCATTGCTTATTTTTCCTTTCAAGTTTTCTGTGAGAGAGGATTTTGCCCTTCTTGTTCCTCAGGGAAAAAAATCATATAGGCAGACCAATGAATCAAGGATGTGGAGCTGCATAAAGCAGGAGAAGAATATAAAATATCGTGTCTGGATCCCAGCTCCAGCCAGAGACCCCAAAGTGCTGCTGAGAGGCACAGGAGCATCAAGTCAGCAGAGCAGGGAAAGCCAGAGGGTGCTGCTCCAGGCTCTTGAGCTGTTTAATCACTAACATGTTCCTCTGTGTCTTTTTGTTGCCTGGTTGTTGCTTAGGAGTGGTTTGGGAATGGGGCTGCTCTCAGGACATTGTGTGGAGGATGTGTGAACTTTCTTTCCACTTTGTACAGTTCTCCAAAGCAGCCTCAGCAGGCTTTGTATTTTAAAATACACTTAGACGACCTCATAGCTGACCTCACAAAGGCAGTTCAGGATCTGCAGAATTTTTTTTCCTCCCCTTTTAATTTATCAGCAGAGAGGCAGCCTCCGAGAATGAAAGCAAATTCTTCACTCTGGTGCCTTAACCAGGTTTACCTGAAACAGAGGCCTGACAGAGTTAGGAGAATAAAAAGCGGACAAATTTATTAAGGCCTTAGGTACATTCAGAGCAAGCAAAGCCCCATTGTGAGGCTGCACCCAAAAATGGACCCTGGGTCATGAGCTCTTCACATTTTATAAATTATCTCATATAGCATATTGAGCCTTAATTCTCCCATCACACCTTGAGATGATGATATTAACCACCCAGGCCTGCTCCCCCAGTTCACTGTTGTTTACATATTTGGGGCTCTGAGGCAATGAATGTATCCTTGGATTTCTATTCAGAGGAACTGTTTTGGCTAAAGGTGCTGGGAACAGAGGTTTTTATGTTTTATATGAAGCCTAGAATTGCATGCCAAACCTAGAGATACATGAAGAATAGAAGCTCGAAATTCATCAACTCAACAGATGAATCTGTTCTTAATCTGAGAATTTTCTACTTTCAATGAGCAAGGATAATAACATTTGGAAAACATTGGAAGACCTCCCAATATCTGCCTGCTGGAAGTTGTGTTAGAGCACCTCTGAACAAGGACAAGAAGAGATTACAACACCAGAATAAGTTTAGCTGTAGCCATGGTGTCATCAAGCAAGCCAGGAATCAGAAAATGAGTTCAGACTCTTGTTTCCACCCTGCCTCCTCCCATGTGGTAAATATTTCCTGTATTTTATAAGGCCATTTTCCTTGATCCTTCTTGATCTTGATCTGTCAATCACCTCTAGGTAAATCTCAGGAAAAATGTTCATCCTTTCTAAGCAGGAAGCTCAGAGATTGATCTCTCTACTCCAGTCTCCCTCCAGGCAAACTAACATCATCTTCTGTGTGATTATGTACCAATTCAAGCTCAGCAAGGTCAGAACTGAGTTTATAATCCTTCCCTGTGATCCCTCTGGGCTATCTTCATTCTCTTTAGCCATTCTTGTGCGTCTCCATGAATTCAGACAGCTTGTGCCCTCCTTCAGGCAAGGGATCATGGCTGAGGGCAGGGAAAAGTTTCCTTAACATACCTTAAAATGAAAACAAACAAAATACCAGCCTTTTCTACTTGACTTTGAGGCAAAGCTCTCATTCAAATTCCCATCACTTGGGATTCATCTTCCCCAGCTTTAGCTGTCCTAGGTGTGTTCAGACATGCCCGGCATCTGTTTTAAGCTAATAACCTAAGCTCCACGAACAGCTGGAAAAGAGGTATAGGGATGCTCCTCAGGTTATGTTTTCCTACCCTTTAGGCAGGCAGGGAGGCAGGATGCTGTCAGGGCAAATGTAACTGTGACAGGTAACTGTGCTCCTGGGTGTGTTTCTGTTCTCTGAAAATTCGCAAGTCCTCTTGAGTCTGTGTTCTGTCATACTGAATAGTTCTAGCCCTTTCTTTTCCTGTTTCCCGGGGTAATTGTATTCCTTTGGTTTCTGTCTCTTTTTACATTTAAATTGTAATTGTATTCCTTTGGTTTTTGTCTCTTTTTACGTTTAAATTCTTTAGAGAAGATCTTCCTTTTCAGGGTTTTTATTTCCACAGTACCCAATGGAGGAGAATCCTCTTCTGGCACTGCACGTTCATGGTGCTAAGACAAATAGCCATGAATTACAACAGGAGAATCATTTATACTGAAAAACACCTTTACAATCAAGCCCAACCATTCCCCCAGCACTGCCAAGGCCACCGCTAACCCATGTCCCCAAGTGCCACATCCACATGGCTTTTAATTCCCTCCAGGGATAGGGACTGCAACACTGCCTTGGACAACCTGTGCCAGGCTGGGCAACCCTTTGGGTGAAGGAATTTTACCCAATATCCAGTCTAAACCTTTTCTGGCACAATTTGAGGCCATTTTCCCTTATCCTGTCCCTTATTCCCTATCTCCTTTCAGCCACTTCTTCTCCAGGCTGAGCCCCCCAGCTCCCTCAGCTGCTCCTCACCAGACATGCGCTCCAGACCCTTCCCCAGCCCAGCTCTGAGCATGTCAGGGTGTTGGATGTGGCACTAGGATCAAGCAGACTCAATTCCATCTAAGAAACTTTCCTGGGGAAGCTGCTGACCTCAACATGCAGCCAAGGATGAATCCAGCCCATTCTCACTCCCAACTCCCCATCTGTTTCTAGTTCTCTTTGGACTATCGGTGGTTTGGAATTTTTTTCACCACAAGAAACAACTGTCGCAATATTTTCTTTCTCATTAAAATTGTCAGGTTATTTTGCTGTAATAGATTAGAAGCAACATTATTTCATTGAATATAATCCCACATGGATTTAGCTTCAACAGTCACTTGTTCCATCATTTTCCTTATAGGTTGTTGCCCACAGCTCACTTGGTGGTTTCTTTGACTAAGCTGACATTTTATAACTGCAATCATTTATCTATGAAGACCATAAAATATATTGAATATATTTTAATACAAGTTCACATGGACTATTTTGTCTAACCAGCTTGTAACTGAGAAAATCAAATCTCTATGTCCATTAAATATATTTGCATCCAGAATTTGCTGATATTTGAGTGTTCTTGAAAATGTGAAGCAAGCACTTACCTTAATATCGAGTCTGTAGATGGGTTGCATACAGAAATATCAAATGGTCTCCTCCTCGCAGTAATTGCCTTTGATGCGACTCAGAGTTAAGCACATAATTAAATGCTTTTTGGCAAAAGGAGAAATTAAGCATATTTTTATATACACAGGGGAATTTGACACTGATTCTCAGATTATTTGACTTATCAGATATATTCCTTCCACTTTTGGAACTACTTTAGAACTAGGAATAGCTAACAAAGGAAGGTGTTTGGTTTGTAATTCAATGCTCAAATTTTTGCAGAGCCCTGAAGTAGAAGGCCTGGTAGTGCTAGATCTGAAAGGGTCAGGATAAGGGTCATAACTTTTTACTGAGGTTTTTGGGCATTAATAGATTTCCACTTTTGGGAACCAGTTTGTTGGCTAATGAAGGTCAAAGCTTGAATGTGATATGCAGTAACCAACTGGTTGGTTTATTTTAGGCTATGGAAAGACTTACTGAAGTCTTTTTCAGTCTTCATATATTTTATATTCTCCTGCTCTGGTATTCATCATATACATAATCAAATTCAGAGGACAGAAATGTGTTGTTCACTTGGAGACAATGTGAAGTGAGGGAGATGTAGCTGAAAGGAGGAGGGGGGATTTAAAAGCAGGCAAAATTTGATTGCCTCTATAGGAAATTAAACACAATTTGTCAGCCTAGCACTGAAAAAGCTACCACAGGACCTTTAGAAGGACAAAACATAAGGACTTGTTTATTTACTTATATGCACACACACACACAGGAGAGTGGAGGTGATTTATGACATTCAGATGGTTCCCGCATTTGTGTCTGAGCTCACCTAGCAAGAAATGTTAAGGTCATTCCCAATTTTGAAGATTAGTGCAAAGCTAATCCTGGTCTGAACTCGAGGCAATTGAAAAAGTTCAACACAAATGTGCTTTGCTGACATTGAGAGAAATTCAAGCAGGGAATTGGCAGACTTGAGTCTATGCCCTTATTAAAGCCCATTTCTCCTATGTGGCTTAGCAAGTTCAGCTTTTTTTTTTTTTTTCTATCATAAACTATGTTCTTGAGATATAACTTCTACCTTGGTAACACTGGAAAGAGGCTAATTCCACAGGGGCAATGGTTTGTCATGTTCCTAAGTAAAATAAAAAAATTTTGAAAAGGAAATTAAAAACCAAAATCCTGGGGGTTAAGTGGATGAACACACACAAGATAGTCAAGGAGCACAGACTCTTCTGAAACTGTGGGGAAGGGAAAAGGGACACAAATGAATCTGTAGCCTGAGATTTCTTATTCCAATATTTTGTTTGTCTATGACAGGGTAACCCTAGCTGGACACCAGGTGCCCACCGAAGCCACTCTGTCACTCCCTTCCTCAGCTGAACAGGGGAGAGGAAATCTAATGGGGGAAAAGGATTTAATTTATTGCAAATCAGATCAGTGTGGGGTAATGAGAAGTAAAGCCAAATCCTAAAGCATCTTTCCTCCAACCCTCCCTTCTTCTTGCACTCAACTTCACTCCAGAATTCTGTTAGAAATCTGTTCTTTGGGGTGGAATGATACCTTGGAATGAAGGAGAGCTGGGCAGTGAGATCAGGTACTTCAGATTCATTTCTGCACCCACTGCTGTGTCCTTCAAACTGCTTTGGACGGCTTTCATCATTAGTAACTCAGTCCCACAGATTGAATGATTGCCCAATCCCGACCACAGTCTGTACCTATGGGAACTCAGGAGCTGAGTTTTGGTCCCCTGGACCACACTTCAGATAAATGGCTAAAATAGCCCAAAGCAGGCAAAAAGGGTTCCCCAACAAGCCCTGCTCAGACCATTTGCTAAAGTGTCAACATTTAGAACTTCGTCACCCAGAGCCAAGAAAAATAAGGATTTTTGCTAAAAATGGGTCATCACCTGGAGCAGCTCATGTCCCAGAAAATTCACAATCCTAGTAGAATACAGACAGTTAATTTGGCACCTTCCAGGAAAATGTAAAACATATCTGAGCAGAAGTAGCAAAGAAAGAGTTGTCTGGTTCATCTTACACAAAACAATGCAACACCAAAACAAAATAACATCTTAGGTCATCCCAACCATACAAAAAATCAGTGCAGTGTTGCAATAGCTACAGGAAGTTCTATTTTTTCAGCTGAATTCTGATTTAGCCATATTTCTTCCAGTTCACTAGAGACCAGCTTCTGCTGGATCAGACAGGCATGTACTCCTCTCCGCTCTGCAAGAAGATAAAGAGCTGTAGGAAACCAAGAATTAAAAACTGCTGGTCCATGACAAAAGGTAAATGCAACACTGAATGACAAAGAAATGTCTAATGAATATTGTATTTATAAGGTATGGAGATTGGTCATGTCCTTCTGGAGAAGACACCTGTTCAAATACCCTTGTCAGGATGATAATGAGCAAGCTGACTCTCATGACTGGGATGATAATGAGCAAAGCCACACATTTTGCTGCAAATCGTTCCATGGATAGCATGGATAACAAGTGAGCTGAGCTGTTACTTGTCACATAGGAAGCAGAGAGTCCCTGACCAGGAGAAAACAAATTTGAACTCCAGATATTTGGGTGTTTTCCTCGTCTCTAAATGCAAAATGGTTTGGGACATTCTGGGCAAAATTTGGGGTCAGAGTGCTTCATGCCACACATCTCAGCTGATCATCTGTGACTGTTCTGTTTTATGTTTTACCAAAACCATAAAACAATAATATCTAATAATCTGAGTTCATTAACAGGAAATTCTTGCTCATTCATATGACAAAATTCTGCACTGGTGAGAGCAGACTGTGATTCGTGTCGAGTCTCCCATCAAAGGCAGGTGCTGTCCTACAAGGCACAGGCAGTGCCAGGGGCTGAGTCTGTCTTCAATAACGGGAGAAGCCCTGACTATCACCAAAAAAGTCAGCTAGAAATGAGATTGTGTCAGATGGGACATGACAACCACATTTAATAGGTCACGCAAGAAATTCTGTGAAATCTCAATGGCTGATCTTGCCCTACATTCATCATAGGCAAATCCCCAGCAGTTGCTTTTTTAAGGCTGCCTTTTTCAAGTTAACACTTTCAGGAGCATCGTTTCAAACACAAGATTCCTTGTGAAATACTTTGCATCCTTAGATGGAAGATGCAAGCCAAAATATGCTTGTGATTTATTATTACATACACTCTGACTTTGTAGTGAAGCTAGAGTCTAGTTTCTTGTTTTAAATTAATTGAATACGACTGTCAAAGAGGGAGAAAGGGATTCTCTGACAGAGACGGTTGGAAAGACGCGACAGAAACATGGAATTAACTGAGAAACTATCACCTAGGTATTCCCAGCCCTGAAGCAGTGGCCATCTGGCAAGGCCTGAAACTTTTCCTGCCATACCTTGTGAAGTCAGCCTGGTGTGAAATGCTCGGGTGAGGTGATGACAGGAAAATGACCACCTGAAAAAAATTCTGACGCAAGGTGTGCACTGCCAGATGCGCAGGAACCTTTGACTGCTGTGATTATGATTTTACAGTGACAGAGCAGGTCTCAGCCTGGGTCCCACAGTGCCCTGTGCAGGATCACACTGCTCAGGTGCTGACACGACACCAGCAGGTGAAATCAAGGCATGGTTTAGTGTGACACTGAGAAAATGAGAAAATACTCTGACGAGAAGGAGAACTTGCAAATGTAACCCAAATGGAGCTGCAGGGCAAGAAAGTAAATGTCCAGTTTTAAGAGATTATTTATTTAAGTGTGCTGTATCTTTGAGTCTGGCTCATGGCTTTTAAACACCAATTGCTGTCAATGTTAAAAGTGTGAGCTTTGACTTCACATGCTCAGTCCCTTCTCTTTTCACAAACTTTTTAGACACAGTCCCATACCCTGGGGTTAGTTCACAACTTTCAGTTATTTACCCTGTGAAGAGCAGCCATAGATCCTACACAGCTTTTTATCTAATTGAGAAATTTGGAAAAAAACCTTCTCCCTGGTAAACTCCTATTCAGAGAAACGGACATCTTCAGCTGGCACCTTCCTGCAAACACAGAAAAGAGTCTGTGGTTCACAGCCTGGTTTTATTCTGTGTGTACTTTGGGTTTTACCATCGTCCCAAGGGGAAGGAGTGGAATCATAGAATCTCAGACTGGTTTGGCTTGGAAGGGAATTTAAATCCCATCCTATTACCACCCCCTGCCATGGGCAGGGACATCTTCCACTGTCCCAGGTTGCTCCAAACCCCATCCAACCTGGCCTTGGACACTTCCAGGGATCCAGGGGCAGCCACAGCTTCTCTGGGTACCTGTGCCAGGGCCTGCCCACCCTCTCAGGGAAGAACTTCTTCCTAAAAGCTCTGAAAATTCTGAAAGTGTTATAATATGCTAATAAATAACTGAGAGGAGGACTTGTGTGAAACTTGAGATGGTTTTGAACCTGACATCAGTCCAAATTCCAAAGGTTTGGAGCATCCTGGAGGAGCAGGGTCGTGGGACAGATGTGCTAGCATATCCAGTGGTTTTGCTTTTGGTAAGTAGGAGGCTTAGAAAGTTGCCAATTCTAAAAAATTTTCTTCTATATATCGACATTTATTTTCCACCACCTCATGTAGTAGAGGGGGGAAAAAAGGAACTGTGAAAGGTGTGTTTTGAGTTCCCATAAGGGCTCACCTCCACCATGGAACTAAAGAGAAAAGCACTTTTTTTTTTTTTTTTTTTCTGTCTATTTTTTTTTTTTTTTTTGGGTTGGTTGGTTGGGTTTTTTTGTTTTGTTTTGTTTTGTTTTGGGGTTTTTTTTTGGGGGGGGGTTCTTTTTTTGCTGTTGTTGTTTTTGGCTTTTTTAAGTCGAACCAGCAAAATATGCTACATTCTCACAGGCACTTTGGGGGTGGGAAGCAGAGAGTTTGGGAACATGCAGGAGAAATATTTGTATTATAAGTCTGCTAGGAAACAATGTGCTCTAATTAGATGGCAGCAGGCTTGCAATATCCGCCCAGGCCTACTCACATTATTAATATTTTATCCTAACTGGCACCCATCATGCATTCTTTAACATTCATTTTCTGCGCTTCACAGGTTGCAGGCAGGTCTTCACTTTCCAATGTCTACATGATAATAAATCAAGATCTTTAGCAAACATTTTACAAAAGAAAATGGGAATTTCTTTTCTTTCTTTTTTTTCTTTTTTTTTGCCACAGAAAGGTAAGGATTATGATTTACCCACTGCTGGGACATTTACTCATACTGTGAATGATAGCAGAGATAGAAAATTGCCTTGAAAATTGCTTTGAATTATATGTACACCAAATTCTTATATTTTTCTGTGTAGGAAGGGCGGCTGCAATGCATTTATTTTACATCTGGGTTTCGCTGCATTCTGCCATACACAGCTTTAGCTGGGAAGGTCACTGAGTAGCATTCCTCATTTCAAATTCAAAGAAATAAATGTACCCAGCTACCTCTGGCCTATATTTCAGGAGTGTGTACCCAGCTTTCCTTCAGCTGCTCTTTCAAGTTGGCATTTTCAAATGGGTTTTAGTCTATTGCCAAGCAGCTGCTCGTGTGGGGGCACCACTAGAATGAACTCTGCTGTGAAAATGCATTTCCTGCACAGATGTTGCTGCCTGGATTTCCTAGGTCTGGAATGGACCATGAGGTTTCATCATTTTGGTGATGAATGGGGGGAAAGGAGGGACAAAATATTGGTGGGAAGGATTGCTGCCAGTTAAAATCACAGAGCAGATATGTAAAAAATACCTGAAACTTCCATACCAGATATTTCCATCGAGCTTCAATGAACTAGAGGTCAGCTTCTTTAAAATAATATTATGTTGTGTGTGCTTCTGAGCCTACAAATGCTGTTCCTTTCCATTTTAATTCCTACTTGCTTTACATTTCTGTTTCCTGTCACTGTTTTCTGTTGAGTTAGAATTCCCTTCAACTCTCTCTCTCCATCTTTCATATTAAGTCTAATTGTTTCTCCCCTTTACGACTTTAGAACAAAATCATGTTAGACTTCTGTTTGGGTAGTGCTTTTTGATGTTAAAGATCATTTGCCTTTCATCTTTCTTCTCCTTTAAAGGGGAGTTTTCTTTCAAATATGGGCTTCCTTCAGCTTCTTATTTATCTTTTGAAATTTTTTTCTTTTGCAGATTGATATTTTTTTGCTCAGATTTCTTTTTTACTGTTGCACAGTTAAATTGCTCTTTCTCTGTTAGGCCTCTGACCTCATAAATCTGTATCTCCTTTATCTATCAAAAAGATCAGAGGAAAAAAGGAGAAAAGAAAGGGGAAACTCACTAAGTGGGAAGAAATCAATACATTATATGCACGATACTCATTTGTGGGAACTGAGGTGATTCTGCACTTTCTGAATTATTGAAGAATCCATGAACTTTTACCAGGATCAAGGTCCCACTGTGCTTCACCAAAGACCTTCCTTAAGGAGTTTATACTCTAAGCAAACAGGGTGTACAAAAAGTAGAGGAAAGGATAATTCTCCATCCATATGATGGAGAATTGAGATTCGAGACAAGGTTTTACAAAGACCTTGGCTGCCATTTAGGAAGCAAAATAAGCCCAAATTGCCCTGCTCAAGGTTTTGTCTCCATCCTGATACATCCTTTGGGCAAGCTCCAGGGATTTCTAACATATGGAATGGAGTGAAAATCATCAATAAAAATGACTTCGAAGGCTTGGATTGTCCTCGGGACATTGGCCATGAGGCAGGGAACTAAGCTGGAAAATCTGATCATAAATGTCACAGGAAGATGGGAGCACTTGTGAATTTGTGGTTTGCGGCGAGCGGAGCGGAGCAGAACCGCGGCCCCAGCGACTCCCTGGGCGTTTCCATCAGGGATTCATCTTTCCTTGGCATCCTCCGTGGATCAGGGAGGCTGTGCCTGCTCGGGGAAGTTTGTCCAGCAGGGTTTGTGTCTCTGCTGCTTTACTGGGAGAAGTTTAGTTCCTTATGCATTTGGAGGATTTAAAGGGAGTGAGGGGAGAAGAAGGAAAGCAGAAGGAAAGGACAGCGAGAAGGAAGAAAGGTTGGTTTGCCCAGAGGCCGAAACTACAAAATGCAGCAGTGCTGAGATGAGTCTTCTAAATCTTCACTGCAGCTATAAAATAAATCTAAACAAGTCTGATGCAAAGACTTCTTTCCTTCACACTTCTCTGTGTCTCCTTGCTGGCATCCCCAATTCTCACTTGCATAAATGAAATTAAAGAAAAATATAAAGAAAATTGTAAATATAGGAGTTTGAGACATAAAAGTTTAAAAAAAAAAAAAAAAAAAAAAAAAAGCCAAGACAAACCCAGGGCTTTCAATGCAGATCATCTTTAAACAATCCTCTTTCTACAAGTTACATTATAGAAGCTTCAGGCTCATTGGATAGGCTTTGATACATCCAGAGTTTGACTTACAAGCTTCCTTAAAGAAATTGTTTTCTGTGTTCTCTGTTCAAACAAGGAAAGAGTTTCAGTCAAGAGGGGGAAAAAGCTAATTTAACACTGAGGATTTCGCAGCTCACAATGTGCCTCTGATTCAGAGTATTTATCACCATGTTTCACTTGAGTAAACACTGTTGATTAGAACCCAAGCCAAATTATCAGACAACATCCTCGATGCCTGCTTTTCTGTCGAATTCACATCATAGTTTATTTAAAGACAAAAGCAGTTCTATGGGATTTACCAGCAGCCTCTTGTTGCATAAGTAGTCCGAGCTTTAGAGTCCTTACAACACTACAAGACGTTGATTTGTTTGGCAAAGCCGGTCCTTAACAAACCAGATTTGTACATCTATTACTAGAGTTAACAAATCACTCTCGTTGAATCATCCCAGTCAAAAAAGCAATTTGTAAATGCTGATGTGCAGCTTCCAAGCATATTTGGAGAAAGACTCTCACTCATTCTACCACACTGCATTTCATTATTGCATGGGATGAGTACAACAGCAGGAAAGTTCATATAATAAAGGCTAAAAAGAGGGTAGCATTTTTAAATCCCCCCAGGACCAGATTTTCAAAGATCTCCCGGCTCCTCCAGATGCAAACAGGCACTTTCTGGGATTTTCTGAGCATGCCTACACACATTAGGTGTCTGAAGTACTGTGGGAAAAAAATAAGTTATAATTGGGCCATTAATTATTTTTATAACACGCATTAAAGATGATTTGTGAGTGATGATGTCTGCGAAGGAGGAAAAGCGGTCTGATTTATATATGTCTTCCTGTCTATGTGAATATTCTTTGTGATGTGGTTTCAGTCTGGCTTTTCAAAATGTTCACTTTGGTAGGATTTATCCCACAGCCAGACGTCAAACACCAACTAATTAAGTCATACTTCATTAAGTAACTCTTTCACTGGGAACAGGTAGCCTCTTCTGATAGGATTCAGGCTCCTGGTTTCGGTTATCTATCTCGGGGTAAGATGAATAGTCTTGTAAAACTGTTCCTCGTTTTACTGTTCCTACAGACAGCTCACTAAAATCAAACATTTAACTCTTATGTGGTTAAGGTTCCATTAGAAGCTCTCAGTGTAATAGTTTCTACTCAGGGTTAAAGCAATTATCTTCCCTGTTATTCCAGATATAACTTAAACCATGTCAAAGATATCTCAGATCTCAGTGGAAGCCAACTAGAGGAGCAACAAAGGATTGGCAGATTCTTCCCCTGTGCCATTAAAGAACAAAGAAACAAAAAAAGAATAATGTGGTTGTACATTGATGTTTGAATTTTTGCACTTATTTAAACATGACGAGGGCCACTATTTGAAAATAGAGCTATCTAAAAATAGGTACTGCATCACTATAACCAAATTACTCTTTCATTGAACATAATTTTAGAAAAAAATAAAACTTTTTTCATCATTATCAGGAAGATCCATTACTGTAGCTCCTAGAAACTCAAACAGAGGTTAGAGCAGAGTTTTGCAGATTACCAACTTGGACACCACAACTCCTCAAAATCACAGAGCAAGATAAAATCTAAACAATTTATTTCCTTTTAAAACTAAAGAATAAAGTCAGATGCCATGTAGTTACTGGACATTAAAAAGTTTGGATGGGTCCTCGTGTGTTTAATGAAGTGGATGATGTAATAAATTTGCAGGAAAAACATCCATTTCAGATAGAAATTGGCTCACCTACAAAGGAAGAACTGTCTTCCCTTCGTAGTCCTCACTGAGAATATAAAATCTTCAGCGAGTCTGTGGTTCAGAATGAAATCTTATCCAAGGACTGCTGATACCCATTGATATCCATGGAATGCTTCAAGCATTCTATGAATATTGTAAAAGAGATCTCTAATCTTCAATCTCCTCCACACTGAGATAACTGCCCTTGATTCCTTATCTTGGCCAAGACTTGAGGAGCTGCTCTCTCAAATTAAGCAGTTCCTCAGTCCCTCGCATCCCACTGCGCCCTGGTTTAAAATGCAGCTCCAACTCGTGTGTTTATAGACGGGAAGTCACTAAATCTAATTTTTCTCCCTCTCTAATTGCATTTTGTGCCATCAGCTATGAGAACGTGACCCATGGAAACTTAATGCTCGCATTACCTCACCTCCCCTGTGGATACACACTCTGTGCCAGAGGTCTCCTTGTCAAACCCTCCGATAAACCACCCCTGGTGGGAACAATCTGTGTCCATCCCCTGATGTTCCTGGTTATGTCCACCAGGAGTTTGGTTGTAACCCCTCAGAGCAGCACAAGGGAGAGGCAGCACATATTTCCAGAAGAAGCAATTTGGCCACCAGGACCTGAGCATGCTTTTTGTCCTTGGCCAGCGGGGATTTGAGGTGAAGGTTGGGTCGTGTGGTTATGGCAATGGATTTGGAGAAATATCTGTGAGCAGGTATGAAGTTATTGGTGTAGAAGTTTGTGCTGCTGTCACTGTTGTTATCAGTGAGAAACTTTTCAAGCAATCACCTGAAAAATGTTGATTTAAGCATCAAATAGAGGAAATAGACATTCAGAAAATAAATTTGTCTAGGGGGAGGCATCCCTGCCCATGGCTGGGGTTTGGAATGAGATGGTCTTTAAGGTCCCTTCCAACTCAAACCATTTTGCTTCTATTATTCCAATTGCATACAGGGTTATTCACTATGCATTTAAAGACCCCTTTGCACCCCTCAGAACAACCACAACCTGCCTGGAGTCCTCCCAGCAGCTGGTCTGTAACTGTTTCTGGCATTTTCTCTTCTGTGAAACCAGAAAGAAAACTGAATGAATCAGCATATGAAGAAAAATCCCTATTGTTTTCATAAAAGACAAATCCATAACCTGTCCACAGTACTTAAATCTCGAAAGGAAATCTTTGCGTTATTTCAACCACATTGCATGAGGTTGATTTGGAATGCTGACGTTTGTGGTGGTTTAAAAAAAAATAAAATAAATCTGTTTTTGAAGGGCCCCAAGGAACTGTTATTAGCTGCTTTTACTGCAGCCAGAGTATTCTTTAATATCTCTGAAAATGCATCTCCTCATGGACATGTGGGATGGGCCTAAAGCATTTTCAAACAGCCTTGAGAGACAGAATTGCTCATCCAGTTGTGCAAGGGCTCACTGAGGGCAGGGGTGCAGCAGCTTTGCATTAATACTGAACATTTTCTACGGAAATGGAATTTTCGATGGACCTGCTTTGGCTCTGGCCATTTTGGGGACCATATTCCCCCAAATTCCAACCCTACTGCCACTGTTGCCATTTGGCTGGTGTTAGAATTATGAGGCAGACAGAGTTAAAGGGATAAAAGGGTTTTACCTCAGTATTTTAATAGGATCCTATGGTGCACAGCTCTTCAAGGCAGGACACGCCGAGATGTACACAATGTATAATGCATAACAATTTTTATAGACGTGGCAAATTAGCGTATTTGTCTAGAATCCCCCAATAAGAAACTAAATAAATTAAGTAACGTTCCCCTATTCTGAAGAATCCCCCACTCCAGATGAGGCTAGAGCCCAGTTTACAAAATATGATCCAGAGAGAAGGTTCCAAACAAGGTTGAAACTCTGAGTTCTGAGATGGTATAGGGCTCACCGACCTCCCGCTGGGGATGTTTGGTCCTTCTGCCCTGCAGAACCCCAAAACTAAGCTGGAATATCAGGTTACAAAAATTACAAGCATGTAGGCTAAGGGTACAAAGAATATATAAAGCATACAGAAAAAATATAAAAGGGTATATGAAAGGAAAAGGCAAAAACCATCAGGCATCATCACTAAAGGCTGGCTGCTCCTGATTTACACCAGCCTGGGGCTGTCTCCTCAGGGAGGCTCTAATTTACAGTGGCAACCTGGGCAAAAGTGCCAAACTGCCTTGTTTTAGCCTGGGTTTTATCTCAAAGTAATGATGTCAAGTCAATTCAAGTTAAGAACAAGTCTTTTTATTTATTTTTTTTTTCTTTTCTGAAAGAGTGAAAAGGAAAGTCAGCTTGCAAAGATCACTTTTAAAGCAGCATTGTTTTCAAAGCAAGCTGAAAGTGAACTGCAGCGATCCATCAGCCAGGCTGTACTGCACAGTAAACTAATTTCCCATTTCCACTTCATTCTGTGTTTAGCTCTGTAATTTGTACATCTCAGAGCAGCTACTGTAAAATCTCAGACAACCAAAAAAAAAAACCACCCAAAAAACCCCCAAAAAACAAAAAGAGCCCCCACAACTTAAAGTAAAGTAAAACATGAATAAAAAGCCACAACAGAAAACCTAGAAGTGTCTGGACTTACCTAGAATATCAATGTGTCCCTGACAAAGGCTCTTTGTGAGGAAACCCAATCTACATTGCCAGTGCTCCTAATTCTGCAAACTTTTCACATCTTCTTAATTGTTCTCTGTGTTAAATCACCCTTTTATATTTTCAGCCAAATATATATATAATAAATTAATTATCTGCCTTATCCCTTAAAAGTGATCCATCAAGATGCAAAGATGATGGCTCTTTCGTAGATGTAAAGAATTTGCATACACAAGCTGTAGGAGTCCCTGACATGTTGTTCAAAAATTAAATCACATGCATTCATCAGACAATGGACTCGTCTTATACAGTAAGAGAATATTCAATCAGCTGAAACAGATGCTTGGAGGAAATTTCATTCTTGAGGCAACATTATGATACTGACAGGTGCATAAAAGAGTCTCAACTGCACAGCGCGAAGATGAAAAATCAAATGAAAATCCTTTTTTTTTCTTAATGACAATGAAAAATAATTACTTTTTAATGGGGAGCTGTAGCCATTTTTGCAGCTGATGCCCGTTTGAATTGTTCCTGTGTGTTATCCAAAAATCTGCCATGAGGAGGGCAGTGCTGAGGAGTCACTCGCGTGCTGTGGAGTGAGGCATTCCCACTCTCAGGGTGTCTTTTACCTAGTCAGAGGATGAAAGGGGACCTCAAAAGTCACTATATGGGAGGAAAAATTAAAAAGAGAAGAAATTTTCCTGTATGCCATTCCATACTATTCCCCATATAGGAAAAGGTTCTCCACATGACATATATGGCTCACTTGCTGCAGAGGAAAGGCTTTAAATCAACCTGCATTTCATAGGATAAGGCAAAGAATTTCATTGATATGGATATATCTCCTTTTTGGTGGCTTTTGGAGGCAGAGGCAAATACCACTCCTGCACAAGTGAACTCCTGTTAGTTACTTGCTGCTGGATTTTCTAGCTAAGATACCAGAAGCAATTGAGAAAAATGCATTGCTGATTTCAGTTGTTACTTTTAAAGTATTACTACAGATCTCCTGCACGTGCTGGTCCTCCCAAGCATCACACATTTCCAGGCCCCTTTCACAGCCACACAATTAATTTTGTTGGTATCTATAGGATAAAACTCTAGACATTAAGAAATATGGATAAATCAGACAGATAAACCTTCAGAAAGGAGGTAAGAAACTTCCAAAAAACAGTTAATAGCAGGCAAAAGGCATTTTCAAACAGGAGAGCATTCTGTCAGAAAATATCCTTTTGCCAAAGGGCAGGGAAGGGGAGAAGGCTGTTAGTGAAGTTCACTCACTTTCAATTTTTTTTTTCCCTAATTCCCTCCAGAATATCAAAGACTTTTTTTCCAGGTCATGAGGAAAGAAAAAAAAAATCTCACTTGTGTGTTCTCTGATTGCAAGAACTCTCCGTTGCAGGGAGTCGACTTTACTGTCTGTCTTCAGAGGGCTCCTTTGGCTTCACAACTGCAGAGTTTGGGTTTGGGGGAGGTTAGTGGGGTTTCTTTTTTCTTTTCTTCTCTTTTTTTCTTTCCTCTTTCACACTGCGTTTTACATTTTAAGAATTTCTTGGGTTTAGTCAAAAATGCCTGCTGGTGCTTTCAGTGCCTCTCAGTGTCTCCGGCAACAATTATCCCAGACCAGCTTCTTTCCAGAATCTCATAAAAATATGCTTTGAGATACAGAGACAGTCTCTCTCTCCCTCACACACACAAGGGTTGCAACTGCCATTCTCTGTCAATTATTTTCTGTGGGAAATGAACTTGCTGCAGGAGATGGGGCGAGTCTCATTGAAGTCGTCTGTGCTGAATGGTTTCTCGGGGTGGTTTTTTTTTTCTTTTTTTGGGCTCCTTTTGGTAACAGATTCAACAGATCAGCAGCCAAGATTGTATTGTCTTGATTTTTGCATGCCATTGGTGAACTCAAAGCTGTGCACTGGCACTTGGAGATTTGTGCCTTTTATAGTGCTGGGCTGAGGATGTTGATGCAGATGTCTTTGCCATCTGAGCAGCTCCAAGTGCTTTTCAAGCTCTCATTTAAATGCAATGCAGCTCCCACCACTCTTCTGGCACAGCTTTGCTCAGAGCTGAAGGGATGCTGGTGCCAAATGTGAACCATTACACTGGCCACGTCCAGGGCCCTCATCCTCAGCTCTGCTGAGGCTGTTCTGCAGCTTCTTGCCAACACTAAACAGCCCTGGGGTCACTGTGGTCACTGTGGCCACAATCCCGAAAATCTGCATGTCCACAGTGATGGTTGCACCCCGAGCAGGACAAGGGATGTGGCTGAGGATCAAAGGTTATTGGTGGAAATCCATGTGTCCAGATTTGGCTTGCTTGTCCCCAGCTGCCAGAACAGATTCTGGGGCAGTTGGCAAACGTTAAAAACTGGGAGACAAAAAGAACACGATGGTTGTATTTTTCCTCTCTCTCTCTGCTGAACTGAGGTATTGCCCACCCTTTTTAAACTCTCTCAGTCTTAGTCTTGATGTTGTACATTTCAGATCTCCATGCTGAAAAACAGTAATGTTTAATGAAGGTAAAAATACTCTTATTCAGTTAAAAGTGCTGTGTATTTGTTCTTGAAAGGTGAAATCTTCCAAATTGTTCCTTGTCCAAAAGACAGCTGGGTACACACTGATGAGCCCCTCTTTCCTGGTGCTCTCTAAATGCTCACATTTAAACAAACAAGTAAGCAGTAAAAAAGACGTTCTGCTGATAAAAGCCACAGCTTTGCAGCCTCCACCTGCTCTTCCTTATTAAAAAGTAAAATTTTACTCTTTAGTGTGGATCAATACCTAACTCCGGGGGGGCCTTGGACCGTGGTGGTTAAAAGGAGATGATAATTATCAATCCTCTGGGCAGAACACATGCTTGGGCAGCCTGTTCTCTGTGTGGGTGTGTGATGGTCAGCAGGGCCAGGGCTCCAGAGACCTTTTGTGTGCAGTTCCTCAGTGCCAGGAGCAGTCAGAAATCTGCAGCAGGATGCACTGGGCCAGGCAAAAGCATTGAATCCATTCTTTTATCCCCATTCAGCATAGTTTTGTGCGTGTTGTCTCCAATTCTTTGAGTCTGTTGGCTGAAGGAGTGCTCCGAGCAGTTCAAAAGCACAGAGAAATTCCTTTTTTCCTGCTCCATGTCAGTACATCAGAGCTCTGAGCACCTTGTTGCTGGCGATGGCATCTGGATGCGCTCTCGGGCCGTGGCAGCAGCATCCTGCAAAAACTGTTGCTTTGCTCTTTGAAAATGCCACTGACCTTATGAAAAGCAATCTCCTGATGCAGGCTGGAGGAGTAAATTACAGCACAAAGCTCGTGTGTGATATTAGGAGCAGAAAGTGAGTGGCAGAGTCACAAGGCTGATCCTGCTGCTCCCCAGCTCCGGACCAGCCCTCTACAAGGATGGGGAGACAAAACCCTCACTGGTGTGGTGAGGTGTTGCTCTGATTTTCTGATATTCGTGGAGATTTGCGGAAGCTCGCAGGGAAGTCAGGCAGGCAGCACACAAGATGGCGAAAAGAGAAACTTTATTTACAAGAACTTCTTTATATATCCATTAATAGTCTAATAATTATTGGTCAATAGTTTTTCCACCCCCTATAACGATTGGTTACAACACTGAAGTGTCCAATACCAAAACAATGAGATTAGAAAGCACCAGAACACAACTTATCTCTGCTCTCCATGAGCAAGAAGAGAAAGATTTTAAAACAGTGCAACTACAGTGAGGGTGCCAGGCCAACTGGGCAAAATGGTGGTGATGGGGCCAAAATGGGGCCTGGCTGTACAGAACAGGGCAAATAAATCCCTTCCCACCTAAAGGAGTCCATGATCCCACCATGACACAGCCTCTGGCACTGCCACGGCAGCCACGCACACAATGAAGGCTAAAGGGCACAATTATATTTAATTGGTTTTTCTCTCCTAATGACAAAGCTTCTCCTTTCATTCCTTTTGTCTTTTGCTGACTCTGTCCCTGCTGCCTTATCTCCAGCAGTCTGTGTAATAGTGCCATAACCACGAAATCCCCTCTCAGCCTCCTCGGTATTAACTGCTGTTGTCACCAGCTACTTCTTGTCAACATTCCTTGATCCCCTTTGTGCACGGCCCTGTCTTAATTCATTCTACCTGAAATTCATCAGTATATACAGGGAAGAGATATGTAGGGAGAGAGAATTCTGCCTTTCAATCCTCCTTTATTTGGGAAAAAAATATATCTCTCCCCACATGCAGAGCTGAAATAGGATTTGATTTATGTTACTGCAACTCTACTGATTCCGCCTGAAGTTTCTCTAATTTCAACTGGTGTAAGGGAGATTAAAATCCATCTCAGAGTACAGTACATCGCTGTTGTGGAATTACTTTTGACTGGGTAAGAGATAGGAGGCATTTTTCCAGCCTGAAACACATTTTCATCGTTATCTCTTGCACAGGGCTCGGTGAGAGACTGTTACATGAATTCTCTGCAAATCACCTGAATTACGGATAATCCTTTAGCAGCCCAGGAGCAATAAAAGCCTATATGGCCCGGGAGGGAAAGTTTCTGCGTGCCCTGGATGCAGTGGAAGCACAAAAACTGCACATCCAGTCTAGGGGTGAAAAAGCTGCTTCACCTTGCCCAAGGTGGGGGTGAACACAGCCCCAGCATTTCTAAAGTGTTGCCCTGTGATTATCTCACCAATTTGCAGCCAGTCTGGCTTTGGGTTATCTTCTTGAAATGTTTCTTTTAGCAGAAAATGTTTTATTTAAGGCTGGGAATACATTTGCAAAGTATTCCGTGGTGTCCTGACTTGTCTGGCTGCATGTCCCTTACGTATCATGGAATATCCACTCTTTGCTGATATTCCCTCAGTTATCTCTGCAGATTCTTTGCTGTTCTCACACCTGGGCAGGGGCAGCCCTGGTTTTTCTCCACCACTTCACTCGGTGGAGAGATAAGAAAAGTGCAATAGGTCCAATTCCCAATTCACTGCTCCGTGAGCTTCCAGCCTGCACCAGCTAAAGATACAGCTCGAACCTCATCAGTTTCCTGGAATATTCATTTATATCTCTTTCATCGCAGATTCTCCAGCGCTTCTCTCTTTGGGAGGAGTTCTGGTTTGGGCAAAGTTGTCCATCTGTTCCACTGCCTTGACAGGAGGCTTTGCACTCCTCTCTTTTAACCCATCAATGGCCAAAGAGATCACACCAATCTCAGCCTTTATTTACCTGGACCCAACTTTTTTTTCCTCCCTTTCATACCTTTTGCTCACATTATGACACCAGCTGACCAGAAGTAAGCAGACACTGGTATTTCTTTCCTCCCAAATCAGGGGGAAAAAAACATATATATTTAGTGATATTCACATTGCAAAATAAATGTGTGATATCCTTTTAAGTGTGAGGATTGGTCTGCAATTAAGACAGCAGGACGTTTCAAGCAATATGTCTGTGCAGAAATAATTGCACATCTCGGGTGAGTGAATTTATTTTATTCGTGGTTTCAGACATGCTGGAAGTCTGCAGTCTCCATTAGGTAATGTGCTGTCCCAGCTTCTGAGGAGTTTAGGGAGAACTGAACTTCTGGAAAGTGTGATCTCTTGCTAGGAGAGAAATGAGCCAGCAATGAGTCTGGATCTTGTATAATTGATCTCATCATTTATATTTATGTGAAAGACAGCAGGAAGGTGAATTCTGCTCCCACTCTCACGCTCAGTCTTGAGCTGAAGTTCTTTGTGCCCTGATAGACCTGGTGATGGGATTTAACACTAAAAATAACCCAAATAGGGTTGCATCAGGCCCAGGCTCTAGACCAGCATCTAATTTTGTTGTTTGTGGCTGTATCTATAATTCTTTACTATATAAAGTAATGTGTTAACATCCAATTCTCTCATCACAGCGTTGCTAGCAGGGCTTTCCTTTTACACAGTAAATATTTCAGTGTTAAATGGTCTTACCAAACACTTCAGACATCCCCAAGAGAAGAAGGAGATACTTTTTTCCCTGCAGTTTTGACCATCAATATTTGATGATTAAACCACGACATTTATGCAATACACGCAGATTCCGTGACTGGGGAGTGTAAGGAGGGAAGGAGACATCAGCAGGGCTGGGAAAGGCTGTGGAGGTCTGTGGAAGTGCACAAGTGTTTTATGCTGAATTCTGTGCAGATTTCCAATGAAAAAATGCAAAAAAAATGCAAAAAAAGGGGGAAAGCACCTTATGCCCTTAAATGATGAACTACAGGAACAGTCATTTCACCTCTATTTGAAAAGGACGAAGAAGAGGCTGTCAGGGGAAAGAGCAAATGAGGGTGTGAGATGAGAATGACCTGAACAAGAGATTTCCTCAATCCTAAAGTCATTGCATCACCCAAAATTATATATAGCTTAGATCTGGCTGTGCCAGGAGTGCTCAGAGATGAGTCAGAGTCAAGCCAAACCCACCCAGCAGAGGGAAGAACACACAAGTTCCCTGTGTCTGAAGAACTCGAGAGGATGTTTGGTAGGGAAAGGAATAAAAATTCAGTTTTGACTACACTGATTTTAGATCTGCTAGGAACTTTCAGGTGGATATTGCAACATATTAAGGCAGGAAATATTGGATTTGCTGGCTAGGCTGACCTAACAGCAAGAGACAGAGGGTCCAGGAGACCCCACAGCCACAGTGCAGCTCAGGCATCCCATCAGCATTCCTGAGCTTTGCAGAAGCTTAAGCAAAACAGACCAAATTAGATTTATGCAGTACAGGAAAAGGCTGAGGTTTGAATCCTGGCAAAGCTGATTCATTCCCTGCTACTCTCTATTTCAAAGGGCAGCCTGTCAGGCAGTGAAACACTGACCCCATCTCTGAGCAGCACGTGGGTCTCCCATCCCCTCACAAACCCTACCTGGCCGTGTTTGGTTTGAAACCTGCTGAGTGAATGCACAGAACTACGTGACTTGCATAACCCTGCAGCACAGCACACTCAGAACCCCATAACTCACTGTTTACAAACACATTTACAAGTCTTTTAGCTTGGTGATGGGAGCAAATGAGCAAACAGGCTCAGCAGGCACTTACCTGACTCCCCCAGCACAGCAAAGCCATTTAGCTTATTCTGAAAAACTATAGGGGATGAGACGGGAGGAGAAGTTCTTCCTGATTCTAATTTCTAAATACATTAAGTGCAAACACTTCACTTTTATGAGAAAGTTTAACATTTAGCTCTATGAATATGAATCTCTGTTATCAGTTCAGATGAAGATTGTCATCTTTCAAGCCCATCACTTCTGCCACATCTATTAGATAAGGCCCTTTTCTGTCATTCTTCCGTCCAGCTCAGTGTCTGATAGTAGGAAATTAGCACAGGGTTATAAATTCTCCCTGCTGTCTGATTTTTGTCCTCAGCAGATATATTTTTCTCATTCAATTCCATTTCTTATTTTGTCGGTGCATTGTATTTCAGAAATAGCTTGCTGTTTTTTTTTGTCGGGATTTTTGTTGTCGTTCTTCAAGCAATTACCATGCTACAGCTACAAAAAGTCATTTGCTTTCATTCTGGAAGCCTTCTTGTTCAGTGCCAATATAGAATATTGTAATATGCTGCAAATCCTTCATTTCTATTTAGGTTTGGAGTGTGCCTATTAGTTTCTAGGGAATAAATCATCACTGTCTGATGACTGAAATGACCTCAAGTCTCTGCAGCAATTTTAAAAGAAGCTGATTCTCATTAAAAACACATAATTTTGCCAAGTATTTCAGTTATTTATTTTCTTTGTTGGTGCTCTGTACCATTTCAAATCCTTTTCTGCAGCTAATTATCAAACTATATTTCGTTTTTAGTCTGATTGATACTGCCATGCCTCTTCAGGAGCTCTAGATACGATAGCAAAATGTGCTCCCGTCAAAGCACCAAGAATTTTCTGGGAATTGAATTTCACCTTGAATCACTCCAGCTTAGCCACGTTATCTTTTATTAGCTTTTCCTTAAAGCCTCTTTCTCCAGAATGTTGTACGTGGTTATTTCTCAAAACCCTTTCTGATATCATTGCTTGTGATGTTTAACCTCACCCTGCTATCCAGACAATACATTGATTTACTGCGCTCCTGATACTGATTTTCTATCATCAGTGCCCATTTGGGCTACTTCGAGCACATTCAGCAGTAAGACACCTGAAATACCCACATTGCAGAAATTTTATGGTTTGAGAGCCAAGATTTTTTATAACTCTTAAGTGCGCTTTCACTTTCTTTATTGCACCGAGTATGAAGTTAAATTTACCAAGCAGCATAAATCTCTTACACCTCTGAGCCTTGTGGAAAAAAAAAAAATCATTAAAGGGACATTTCTGTATCATACGTTGAAAGTGGTGAAAAGGAAGGAGAAAAATTGAAGCAAAATGTTCACAGGATTGCCTGGATTGGAGTATCCAGGGCAAGATGTATCTCTTCAAATCCCAGACATCTGTGGCGTTGACACCCATCCCACACTCCTCGGTGAGGCATGGGGAGGAATGTGCCCTCGGAGGGGAAGATTCATGTGACCAGGTTTAGATAACTGCTCCAGGATGAGAGGATTCATCCTTTTCTTTCCATTGCCTGGAGGCAAAGTGGACAACCAAATCCAACAGAAATACCTGTTGAGGTGAGAGGGTCTGCCCCAGGCTGCTCTCGCCTCCCGGCCCGGCTCCGCCTGCTGTGGGAGGACCTTTGGGGTAGAAGCTTCCAGGCCCACCCCTGGCTTGTGGGCATAAGGTGTGGCCGGAGCTCAAGACCCATCCCTCCTTCTTGAACCTTCATGGCTGTTGGTTGTACCATTGGCCCTTTTGAATTGTACCCCTCCCCTTTATGTAGTGATTGGTTCACGTATGCTTGTACCGCCCTCTCCCTCTTTCCTCATTGGCTGTTCCTTTCCCTATTTAACCAGCTGCTTTCAGGCAGTCGGGGCCATTTTGTCGCTACACCAACGCTGCAGAGATGGCCCTCCTTCCCCTGCTCTCCCTCCTGACCACCACAAACCCTCTACCTCAATAAAGGAGAGCTTGGGAAGGAGCAATCCTCCCACCACCCTTCGTCTCATCGTCGTCTTCTTTCGTTTTCGTCTACAACAAATATCCACGCTGGATGCTTGAAGCTCAACAAGATGAATCCACAAGAACATCTGTACTTAACATTGAAGCCAGATTAAATACGTCCCATCTTGCCCTTCTTGTGTGATCAAAACATTTAAAATGCCTGTTTTCCACAAGATCTGAGTGCTCCTGGTTCCCGTTAAAAAAACACAGGAATGTGGAGTGTCTTTAAAAAATTTTATGTTGGCTCTTGAAATCAATCTAATTCTACCTCCACTCAGGACAGTTCTAAAATATGGTTTTAGCAGGAAAATTTCCCTGGCTCTGACGCTTTAAATAGTCACTTATGCATGCTTTCCTAAACCCATATTTTTAGGCACCAGCCTTAAAACGTCCCCACTTTCAAAAAACCTCTGTTGGCATTAGTCAGAAGCCTTTGTAACAACTGCCTTTGGTTATGATGATTATGCTTCTTTTTTGTTACTGCTCTCATTTTTCTCCGTTAACGAAATTAAATAGACCTGCCTCAATTATAAGCTTTCCTGAATTACCAGGCTTGTGGGCTGTTTTGGGATTCTAATACTGCAAAGAATGTTGAAAGTAAGAAGAAAATCACGAAACCAGATGTATGCATAATAAATTGGCAAAACCTCTTGTATTTCTTTTTTTTTTTTTTTTCCAGGCTCCATTTTGGTGACCTACCTACTTGGCAAAGTTCTTCTAATAGCTGAGTTATTTTATCCTCAGAGGATTTTTTAATTTAAATACAAGTCCATACATTTTGGCCGAAATGAGCCTGAGAAATTAACACTATTTTGGAATAGAGAGGAAAAAAAAACCTGGAATCATCATCTAAAGGCATTTGAAAACGTTCCAGGAACATCATTACATATGTATTTTTAGTCTTCCTACTGGCAGCAAGAGCAGTGTAAGACAAATTTGCATTTCAAGGCTGGAACCAACTGCATTTTGCATGGATCTGATAAAAACATCAGAACAACGACATACTTTGGCACACACATACATTTCCTAAAACGACAGAAAAAAAATTAGAATTTCAAGGATGCATTTCTACACCTCCCACTTCAAAGTTTTGCTACTTAATCTCCCTTGAATAAGTTGAAAATAGGCCTGACCTCTTAGTACAACTCATTCATTTCCATGGGTTTTTTCATGTACATCCCACAAAAGGACTGTCTCAGGGAGTTTACAGATATTGTGCAGATACTCAGGAAGAACAGAGATACCTCTAAATTTATCCCAGGGGTAACAAGTGGGATTTTTCATGGGATCTGCTCTCACTGGAGTCCCACAATATCTCCTCAAAACTTGTTTGGGCACCTGATCTTTCACTGGCTCCCAACAGTGAAAACAGATCAAGAAGATCCAACCTGGCCTTGCAGACTCAGCTCCTGACTTTGTTTCACTGGAGGCTTCAGGAGCACTAATGGAAAAGTTTTTGAGGCAAAGCAGAGGATGCAGAGATCAAAATGTACTGAATCTTCCAACTCTGCTCTCTGGCAGCAACAGCAGGGTACAGATAAAACCTGGGCTATTCGCGCAGCTCAGAAAACTTGGCTTTTCATTGCACTTTCTGACTCTGAAGAATCTTGGGCTGCATGTGAAGGCGGAAGGTATTTTATTTTCCAAACTGTGTTTGTACAGAAGAGATGTGTAGGCACAACAAAACGTCTCTTGGAGACATTTTATTCCTGCATGGAGTTTTGTTTGATCCCAGGCAGGCGATGTTGGGTTGGAAGTAACTCACTCTTCACCCTCTTGAAGCAGCATCTGCTCTCTCAGTACTGCAAGCTGAAAAAGGAGTATCAGAAACAACACATCCTGATTTCTCAGGGAAAATGTCAGAGAAAATAAAAGGCTTATGCGAGTATAAAGTAAATATCCACGATTAGCAGAGAACATATCTCTTGCAGCTAGGGAGGAAGTAGCAAGCCTTGCTTGACGCATGATCTTTCCAACAAACAGAAATAGATTGGCAAAATTTCCTGATCGAGCTGCTCTGCGACTTGGAAAAGTTCTGCTGTGTCAAATTTGGGCTCCAGCCCTGGCTTTGCCTCAGCAAACCCAGTGCTCCTCTGTCCCTGCAGCCAGCCCTGCCTCTCTGCAGCTCCATCCCTGCTCCTTTGGAGCTGTGCTGGGGACAAGGAAGAGCCATCCTCACCTCTGGCAGGTTCCTGGCTCCCTGTCCACAGGAGGCTGGAGCACTGTCCAGCTTCAAGGCTCAGCCAGCCCTGGAAACACTCACAAAATCTTTTGCAATTCCCCAAACCTGGTGGCATTCTGGGATCAGTCTCCTTAGAAGCTGCTCCAGGATCAAAATTGAACTGCAGCCTGGAGCAAATTGCATTTCTCTAGGGACAAGCAGGACTCTTTTATCCTCATTTCTTTTGATCTGATAACCTTTCTATCTCTTTCTCTTTTGAACATTTCTCTCAGATTCAACCAGAGGAGTCTCCGAGCTGTCAAGCTCCACCAGCCTTTGGAAAGAAAGAAGAAAGAGGGAAGGTTTTAACATGTTGATCTCATCCCTCAAAGAAATACCTATTAACTCATCTGTGTGTGTGTCCTGCCCAGGACAGAGGCCACTTCCTTCATCAGCAGCTATGAGAAGCAACGAGGCCAGGAAAGAGGGTTGATTTAGGAGACAAACCTCAGGAATCCCAGGTTTTCACCTTCTGTTAAACAGCATCTTTCAGCTTATTAACTTTTATGATCACCATGAGACCACATAGCAATACAGTCCAAAGGCTAATTATGATTTCACTGCAAAAAAGATTTTTCTTTCCAGTTAAAAACAAATTGTTGCCATTCTATTTCAGGAAATATTACTTGTTCTAACAAATTAAGAAAGTGCTAAGCAGAACTCTGCAATTACATCATCTCTATAGCTTATTTGTTTATACATATTTATAATGGTGTGGATAATTTTTTCCTCTCTAAGATGAATGATCTCATTTTTGAATAGTTGTTACTACAAATCACAGAATCATTTCCATTTCTCCTGTGTCCACTTTTGAGTTTAGCTGCCTGGAATTGCACATGGCATTCAAGGTGAAAAGGCATTTTGATTTACACAGGTTTGTATAATTTTTTATTATTCACCATTGTGGCTTTCATTGTGCACTAACAATTCTGTTCCACTGACCTTGTCTCCACAGTAAACACTTCCATTAAGTTATTTATAATGATTCACAGACCTACTAGAGCTGAAACAATGCAGAATTTCCACAGCCAGCTGTATAAAATAAAGATTTGAGTATTTCAAGATACTGTACATAATTTTTGCGTCTCAACATTGAATTTCCTCTGCTGTTTATACAGCTTGGAAGGCTTTTTCTGTCTAGATTTCTCCTACCTTGGAAACCACAGCAGTTACCTGCAAATTCCCCTCTTTCCCTGCTCTTGTAGATTTTTAAAGCATCCTTTAAACACCGCCGTGTTCGGAGGGCACTTTTCAGCTTTCCTTTGAGGAAAAAGGAGCTCATCCCTACCCCTGAATGAAACACTGAAGATTTCAGCAAATTGACATCTTTGTGCAGCACTCCTCTCGTGCAGCAGCACACCTGGAAGCAGGAATGTGTTCCCAGAGCAGGAATCAGGATTCTGTGCCTGCTTTGCCTCGCTCAGCTCAGGGCAGGCAGGAGAGCACAGGGATTGCTGCAGAGCTCATGTCTTTGAGAATCCAAACCAGCCCAGCACTGAGCTGTTTCAGAGTGTGCAGCGTATTTGGGGTTTGGAACTAGGTGGTCTTTAAGATCCCTTCCCACACAAGCTGAGTTACAATTCTATAATTTAGGTATTGCTCCTGTGATGTGAACTCTGTGTTTTAGCTAAATATTCATCCTGGTGTGATGACCAATTCATCCATAATCTTCTGAGCTGAATTTTCATACCAGCCAGAGGCACCAGTGGTGGCCTGAAGAACTCCACAGGACTTTTTAAAAACCAATCTCCAAGCTCCCCAACCAGCTCCACCAAAATCCCACCCAAAAAATAACACCTACGGTTATGCCACACTCATCCTAACTTCCAGGCAGCACTGTAATGTATTTATTCCCAACCTCCTTCCCAAACTCTCCCCTCCAAAATCCCTCTAAATTTATTCCCACTCTCCAAACTCTCCATGTTTAGAGCAGAGTTCTGCTAAGCCTGGGGTGATGCAGCAGTGATGCAAGGGCTGGCCAGAGCTGAATTCAGCACTCACAGGGAGGAAATTCTCTTTTAGCTGCACACAGATGAGCAGCCTGTGCCAGCCTCTGACAGCTGCAGACCGAAACCACAGCACAGTCAGGAGGTCACCCTGCCATGGGTTCATTCATTTCCAGTATCAAACCAAGCAGTGGTTTGGGTTTTTTTGTTTTTTCACAGTTACCCTCCAGGTTAACCAAAAACCTGAAGAATGCATTGGCTGTTGGTCTGTGTAAAACAATGTCAAATTCGGCTACAACTGTGTTGGTATTTTGGGGGTATTTACTTAACTTAATGAGGAATGTGATCAGCACTAATGGGGAAAGCACTGTGTTTTCATATGTGTATGCAAATGTCAGTAATTAGAATGTGCAAATGAGGAGTAGGTGTCCGGGGGAAGGTTGTTGTTTGCTTTCTATCGCTTGTGCATGTTAATTATCAAAATAAAATTTGAAAATGGTCCTCTCCTCTTTTACTCCAAGGTTAATAATACAATTCAGTGGGCTTTAAAAAGGACAGGCTTGCATTACAGCTTTGGCATGCTTCCCAAAGTGTTATACAAATTCATACACTGATTGAAGGCCTTTAAATTCCTCCCTTGACAAGAAATTGTCCTTTTTCATGACATGGGCAGCTGATCTGGACACATGTATACCTGATATGAATATTATTATTGTCAAACCCAGGTTTAAATTTAAGGTGTGAGTAAAATCAGCCCGAGTCCTCAAACAAGGGATCAAATTGTAGACAATTTATTCATATTTGTACATCTGATATTAATTTCCCATCAATCAGCAACTTGTGAGTGAGGAGTTTGTAGAGCATTTTTAGAAAAACAGCCCCCATGTAGTCATTGCTCTTGAAATTATCTCCTTCAATATTTGTACGTAATCTCTTTAATTAAAACTCTCAGATTAGAAAATCTCAGTCATGGGAAGTTGAGTTTTATCTATGAACAACCATTTGCCTTTCTGATTCCATCAGTCCTGAGCTCACAGATCCTATAAAGGAATCGGAATTATTAGACAGGTTCCAGCTTAGGGCAAGGTAAATGTCTGTCACAGGGAGACTATATTTCAAATATTGCAGAAAAACCCCACAAAATGCTGTTATTTCCTCTCCAAACTCTTTTTTTTTTTTTTTTTTTTCTTTTAATCTATTTGGTGTTTTTTCTATTTATACATAAGCCTTATAAGATTATGACTAGGTAAAGTTTTTAGCAAGTAAGACAAATCTGGTCAGAGTTTACAATTTCAACAAGACTTCACTACTTTCAGTGGCAAATAAAACAAAAACTGATGAAAAAAAAGAGCTGAAGGTGGAGAGAGAAACAGTCATAAATCTCTACCTGTTGACCAGGTATCTTCCTGCAAGGAATTTCTCCAAACCAAACCCTCTGACAGCTCCCGAAGTTACCAGCACACATCTGATGTTATAATATCTGACATGGTGAGCCCATTTCCAAGTGCAGCCCCAAATTTCACACCTCAGTTTGTTAAAGCTCCTTCCACCAAGGCAGGGAACACATCCCTGTGCCTGCCAGAAGGAGATGGGGACAGGTTTGGTTTTCTGCTCCTGATTGATGCCAGGTTAAACGACCCCTCTGTACAGCTGTCCTAGTGACCCAAAACTTCAAAAAATTAATATACACATTTCCCTTCATCCAGAGCAAAGCTTTGCACTCATTTGCAGCCTGCTGTTCACTGAGGAAACACTTTGCCTCTTGGCTGGAACGTCGGGATTAGTGAAGGACTTAGAAATGAGAAAGGCTTTTGCAGAGATAAAAACCCTCAGGGAGGCATGAACTGGACTTCCAGCTCCACTGACCGCTGTGCCCAGTTATGGACACCACAGCTGACAGAAAATATGGTCCAGCTGGAGGGAATCCAGAAAGGAGAAACGAGAGTGATCCAGCTGAAGGAAGTGGGGGCTGATACCGAGAGGGTCCACAGGACACCAGCACTGAGGGAGACAGTGAAAAACCACTGCAGGGTCCTTTTGTGGAATGAAGGAGATGAAATCTGTCTGAAATGGTACAGAAGTAATTGTCCTGGTCTGGGGAAAGAGGGACAAGCCCTCCTGTGGGGACCCCTTCCATCAATCCCACTCTTTTCAGATATTCCTGTGACATCCTACAGTCAGACAAGCATTTTGTCTGCATTTCAACCTGTCCCTTGCATGGCTGAGGACAAATCTCCACGGGCTGCAGCTGCAGAGCTGTGCATTACCGCAGACCTAAAGAGCAGCAAACCATTTCAGTCACTCTTTCCATTTTTTTCTCCAGAAACTTTAACTAAGAGCATTACTGCGTTAAAGAAACAGAGAGGAAAAGCAGAAGGAAAACCAAAGGAAGAAAATTTGTTCTCCTTAGCCCTTCCTAACCATCGCAGCCAGCAGGGTCCAAGCCACAGCTCCTTCCATGGGAATCCAACAGGGTGGGAGGGGGCTCTGGTTGAGGACACTTCTCACCGAGGTCATCTGTGCAAAAAGTGCACATCAGCAGCCTTCCAAAGGCAGCCGGGCTATGATCAATACCCCAGCAGACAGCTAACGTAACTTTCATTTCCACCTCAGCCCAAGGAAATAAAAAGCTGTGTCTCTGCACTGTCAGGCCCTAAGTGCCAGTTTATCAGATATTTCGCAGGGAAGCAATTTCCCTCTTCCTGCTTGTGTTCGTGCCAAGAGGATAAAGGGAGAATCTTTGAAGAAAGGCTTTTTTTCCCTTACTGCTTAGCGCAGGTGGAAGAAGGGAAGTGAAAGCACTTGTGTGAATTACCTGCCTCTGGTGAAGCAGAACTATGTTCTAGAGGCTGAACAAGAATATATAATATTACAAAAAACCCACGAGTTGCCCTTTCTGGCTCAATATCAAAAGAGAGGCAATGCACTGCTTTGCACCAATCTGCCCCAAAGCTCACATAGGTTTTCCAGGACCTCAGGCCTTTTGTGGCATCTCTGTGTCCCTCAAGTCCAGTTTAGTCAGTAAAAAAGTCAGATAAGTTAACTCCGTGAAGCAGGAGCTGGGCTTAGCTGCCGTCATCAAGAATTTAGGCACATAATTTAAGTTTTGTGCAGGTTTGCACATTTAAGTGCAGGTTTGCACATTGTACCTAGGAAGGGACATTTCCTTGAGAGGAGATCCAAACTTTCTGCAAAACGGGGATCACATCCCAGGAAAGTGATTTGCAGGCAAAGGCACTTTGGCCAAACATCTTCACTAGTGCCAGATCTTATTTCCCTTGAAATGAGTGCACTCCTGCATTGCCTTCAACAGAAAAAGGATTCAGGCAAAAAGCCTCACTCCAGGCTGTTTGAATTTCAAAATGCAACGGGGCTCAAGCCAGCAGAAGGATGGCCTGAAAATAATGCATTGCATATATTAAAAATGGGCTTAACTAAATTGGCTTTCAACAATAGTTTCAACAATATGTTGAAAAGAAATTGCAAAGCTACAGGAGTTGGACTCAACGATCCTCGTGGATCCCTTCCAACTCAGGATATTCTATATCTCTTCAACTCTATGGTTTTATGGACAAATTTACTTTTTTTCTCAATGGATCTAAAGGAAGTTACAGCTGAGATGTCCAAGGAGGGTGACAGTGACCATTCTCAAGTCACTTCACATGTGCAATAAAATGGGTTTGGTAAAGTCACACTCAGAATTAATTCAGATAACCTGGTTTTACCTCAAAATATAAGTGATACTAAAATCTAACCACGTCCAGCCATCCTATCTCACGGAATAGGTGGGGATTTCTCAATGAGCACTGAGAAAGCAACACTTCTGTTGCTTTTAATCTTCCACATAATCTTCCAACATATCTTGATTTTGTTCAAGTCAGCAGTTCGTAATTCAATAATTCAGATTTCTTGTGGCCTGTATTCATATAGCTCAGGGTATAAAACTGGCAAATGCACCCTTGAAATGGAAATTGTGGTGTTGGGCATACTGAAGTCCTCCTTGGAAAAAAACTGGGCAACTCATGAACAGAATCCGTGCAGCGACCAATACTTTCTAAAATAATCAGAATTATTTCACGTGCCCATATGTTCATCACGGAGGTGTAGGAACTCCAGCTTGCTGCCACATAGCCACAAATCTTAACAATTGAGCAGCTCCAAATGTGTGATCACGCACATACTCTGGTTTTATCGAATGTTTCCCCCATGGGAATGATCAGCAGCCTGAAAAATGATTTCTAGGGCTGTTAAATGTTCAAAAATTCCAGCCAAATTTAAAGAAACTTTCCATACTGACCAGTTATTTGGGTTTTTTTTTTCCATAGGAAGAGTTCAAGGACACATACAAGAAAACATAGTTATAAAGTAATCCTAAAATTAAAATCTTAGGACTTTTATCATCTCCTTCATAAATCAGTGAAGCCTGGAAAGTAAATAGGCTTCATGTTGCCATTGGAAAGCTCTGATACACAACCGTGGACTTCTTGAATTTAGAAACTTCATTTTGATTTCAACCCTGAGTTTGCTGAGGTTTGGATCGTTGCCTGTGATTTTCAGCCCATGATCTGCAGGCATAGGGTGGTCCACAGGGAGCTTCTGGAGGCCTCTTGGCCAGCACAGACCCGACAGATGTGGATTAACTTCACAGCATCCACAGTTCCACTGGGGGACGTTTAGTTGTGTATCAAAAGCATAAAGAACGAGAATTGTTAATTAACTGTGTCACATCTCAAAGAGCTCTTTGCACATCCCACTGCTTAACCATAAACCAGTGGAGTGCTGTGCAATCATTTTGGGGCTGTGAAGGTGTTTTATTTCCCTGTTCCATGTCCCACTCTTCCCAGAGCCATCCCCTCACCTTGAAGGATAATTCTGAGGTGCCAGAAAAGACTGAGGTGTCATGGAGAGGAGTTTCACCCTGGCTGGGTGTCTTGGTTTGAAAGACAGGTGTCTTGCTAAGGAAGGTGAGACCCTTCCTTAGAATGGATAATGTGACCTCCCTTCCCTCCGAATTATTATAACTTTGGAATCAAGGGCTTTCAGACAAAGATATGGGTGGAGGAATAACATCTCTACACTAATATTTAGAGCAAGGCAATAATACAGAAATAACAGTTTAAATAGACAAAGTCAGGATACAGCCTGTATCCTGTTGGGGTGGTGGGAGCAATCTAGTTAAAAATGGTGGCTGCAGTCCCGTTGGAGTGATAGATGGGGTCTTGTTGAAGTGGTGATCTTGTGGAAAGGTCTCGTTGGTCTCTGGAGGTCCAGCAGTGGCTCTTGAGCTCTTCCCCTCTGGGAATCCAGTGGAAAAGGCAGCCTGGTGTTCCAGAGTCTCTCTCTTACATGCAGGTGGGAATGTTTAGTTCCTCTCCTCTGGGCAGGGCATCTCACAGTGGCCGATGGAATCTGTGAGTCACTCCAGGAGCCCTCGATGGCCATGAGCAGAGACAGCCTCGATTGTGTTATCAGGGCTGGGTCATGCTGAACACAAAGAACACTGCCCCACCTGTTTTAACAGCTTATGGAGATGATAATAGAATACATATTTTTGGTTACACCTTCCATGTAACCTAGGACATTGGGTGTGATCCCCAGTGCTGCCAGCATTGCTTCCAGCCAGGAACGAGCTTTCCCTGGGGAACACTCACACGAACACCTCTCGGGTTCAGCACTTCCATCCTCATGGATGTGGCTTGTAAAGCACGAGCAGGGAGCAGTGGAACATTTCAGGTCATATTGATATTTGGCTGCGTCTTTTAATAATTATTGCTTGGGTGCACAGCAACTATTAAACACAATACAGAGAGATAATTTTTTTCTCCCCGTCTCTACAATAACAAAAGGCCATAAAATGTTCATGAGTACCCATTCATTACTTTGACTTTGCTATGGTTTAGGGCAAAAAAGCCCAGTAGTATTTAGAACAAAAGCAAACAGGCTTAAGCCAGTGTTGTCACCACCATGCTAAAGTTCTTCACTCTGCTCTGACTAAATTCAACCAGCAAAGTGCCTGACAGAGTCCATCCAAAATTCTCACAAAATGGTTTGAAATACTGATGTGTTGAAGGGCTTTTTCTTTTTTTAATCCAATTTAAGCTTATATTCTTAAATAAGAAACCAAGTCCATGTCAGAAAACATGGTCAAATGTTCATTTTTAGGAGACTGTTTTGTAGAACCGGTCCAAACCAATTTTTCTAGTGAGAATTTCTGCCGAAAGAAAAAAAGTTTCTTGAGTTTTTTGTATACTATCTAGCTGTTTCTCAGAAAGAGAAAAAGGAAGCCCCTCAAGTAAAATGTAATTCCTCTGAAGAACAAAGCACTTCAGGTGGGTCAAAGAACTCCTTTTGTCTTTCAAGATTTTATTCAACTGCTGATCTCGATTATGGAAACCAGTTTCAAAATATGATACATTTCAGTGAGGATCTTAAGGGAGGTTTTGTGGCTATTTTTCCTCAAGATGAAATAATCTTTTAAAAAACACAACAGGAAAAACAAGCCTCAAACCTTAACAGGTAATTGATATTCTTGAAGACTACTCTTCATTTCATGAAAAAGCAGGATCCTCAGAAGGAAAGCTCGCTATCTCTGAAGATTAAATTCATGAGCCTGACTACTTTTAATGCATTAAGTTAAGCAGGTGATAACACTTCACAGATAAAGTCCTGTATTGATAAAGTGCATCTACCTTGGTCCTCCACTAGATTGCAAAGGGGCATTTTAACAAAGTTGAACCTGCTGAATCACAACAGGGATTTGGATGCTCCCTTATTTGCCTCCACACCTAATCCAAATCTTCAGAAATTGTTGTTATGGATCCTATCTATTGAAAAATATTTTAAAAGAATATATCAGTAATGTTTAGAAAGATAAACTATTTCTGAAGGTATTACCAGCCCAAAGCTTGGCCCTTACTGCATGAAGTTTCTAGAACTGGTAAATTTGATATTCCTTTAATGTGTTTCTGAGAATTGATGTAATTGCCAGGTTATTTCTTCAGGCTTTTCTTCAGTTACTATGAGAACAGCAGTTCCTTCCTAGGTGGAAGCAGAGATGATTACGAAAACTTCATTACGTTACACAATTTGGTGCTCTAAGAAAAAACAATAACTTGTGATGGGACTCAAAGAACAACTCATAACTTGGTCTCAGTATACCTTTTGAATCAATAAGGAAAGTCCCAAGGAAACTGTGCAAGGGAACAAGAATCTCTTGTCAACACAGTGGGAAAAACAGGCCAAGTGCCACAATTAATTCCCAGCACTTCTGAGTTTCTTTTTCCTGATATGCCTTCCCAAAGGTAGTCTGGTATGTTGGACAAAGCTAAATGTCTTCAAAATTAAAAAAAAAATCCCAAAAGATTTATGATGAGTTCTATGTCTTGCTACTTTACCTGGTGATTTAAATTGTATTTTTGCCTTTCTGGCTAATTTTTAGCAGCCTTTAATTGGAAATTAATAAATTTTAAGGTAGGTTTTATCTCCGCTATCTCCAACTTTCTGAAATGTGGGGGTCTAGCTGACATCTCATTTAGTCACTGCCTGGAGAGAAAACACCTCCAGCAGCCTCACAAGGTGGAATCTGTAAGGACTCGGTGATTTCATTATTTCGTTGACTGTGAGGGACCCCAAACTGGATGGTCCTGAAGGTCCCTTCCAACCCAAACATTCTGTGGTTCCCTGACACCATCATTTCCAGCTGTTCAGGCAGGCTGAATCCCACCCTCAAATTTCTTTTTCTTAAGTGAAAACTGAGATTCCTCGACAAGATCAAGAACCCTGGAGTTGTGGCATCAGCAACGCTCACCCCTCAAGAGCTGGCAAAAGCAATTTGTACCTTGTCACATGTCATGAATAAACTGTTTCGGTTTTTCAGGAGCGATTATGAGTTATGGTGTGTGTGGCCGGGGGCTCCATCCTGCTCCCAAAGCCAACATAAAGGGATATGTTGCTTTATTTTGAGACAGGAATGTTCAATATTCATTATCCCAACCATTCCACAGCAAGGACAGTTGCAGATTTAGGTGTGGATGCAGAAACTCCCTGAAAAATGCAGGATGAGGATGAAGTGGATCAATAACTGGATGCATCCGACTACAATTATTGCTCAAAATTGACTCTCCCCATCTCGATAGATTCTTGCAGCTGAACATTCTTTTGTAGATTTATGTGCTTCCTTAAGCTTTTCAGAACAGACTTCCCCTCCCACAGGCTATAAAACTTAATTAATCAAACACATTTTTTCCAGTGCTGGAATTTATAAATCCAAAAATATAGTAACAAAAGAGCTTATAAACAACCATATAGAGTAAGATACAAAATTCATCTAGGCTAATTCCTTGCCTCTGATACAGTGGCAGATCTTTAGGGAAATTGTATACCTAAAAATACATTTATAGTGAAACCTTTTCCTTGGCAAACCCTTCAGGCAGACAGTGCATAAGGACTTGCCACTGCAATTAATAGTTCCAAACTTACACGTACTCCTTGAAAAAGTCTTGTCAGTTTTCGAGCACAATCATTCAACTTTCCACAGATTTCTGGGGTAATTAAATTACGCTCCATATGAAGTTCTGTTTCACTTTGTTTGTTTTGAGCTGCTTGCCTGATAATTGAATTGGATGTCCCCTGTTCTCTGTATTTCAAGAAAGGAAGAGTAATGATTCCCTGCTCCCTTTTTCAATGTCATTCACTGCTTCCTGTGTGTCTGATCCTGTCCATCCTGGTTGTTGCAAAGCTAAAGGGAACATTTTATAGGATTTTTCCTTACTGCAGAAGTTGTTACACACCTCTGGCCATCTTTGTGTGTTTCTTTCCCCCTCCTTTTGAGGTGAATTATGCATTCTGAGATGACATAATTCTGAGGAGACACTCGAGATGTGAATTCAAGCAGGGCTGTGGTGGTGGTTTGGATCTCCATTCCCATCCTAATGATCCCTGAGACCCCTCCTACCTCTAAACACCTCCTAATTTCTGCCCCAGCCTGCAGACTCTCCAAGATCCCTGCTCTGGGTGGCAATAATTCATGTAGAGCCTTTCCCTGGGAATGGATATTTATGGTGGATTCTTTCCACTTGGGTCCCTTTGTGTTTAGCAACGCTCAATTCCATCTGCCTTTCCCTTTCCCAGCCACCCATACCATAATTCCAATGAAAAATTATCCAAAGGAGTCATATTTGGTTCTTACACTGCTTCTCCCAGTGTCCACTGAGGTCAGCAGAGAGAAATAGATGGGTGTTTAGCTGGACTCAGATGTATTAAGTTGCCATAGATTTTACAATGTTTTCAAAGGAAAAAACCCACTTCTGAAATAGAAATGTTTTCCAACTGTGTTGAGCAGCTGAGCTGCACATTCTGGAGATTAGAAAGGGACTGCTTTCCCCACAGGAAGACTTGATGGCAACACCACAAGAAAAGAAAGTGGTACCATAGCATAGTTATTCAGACACATTTTAATTCAAATTGGATGGGATGGTGGGGGAGGAAATGCTGAAAGCCACAGAAATAGAATTTTTCCTCTCTTGCTTCAGTGTAATTTAAAACATCAAACCATTTTTAATGAGTTTTAGTAAACCAAGCCTTGCCTGTGACCTTCTATGCCAAAATTTAGCCTGGAGAAAATTTTCAAAGCTGATTTATAAATCCTATAAAACAGGGAGGTTGATGGTAGAAACAGTGAGCTGTGGACACCAATACTTCTGCAGCCGTATTTTTAACTTTTAATCTGAAGAGAGGCTCTGTAATGTGTATTTAGGATCTCTACAAAATAACTGGCAAGCAGATAATTAACAATTACTAAGTTCATCAGTCTTTTTTTTTTCCTTGAGAGTTAGTAATAATAAGATTTTGCAATGATCAGGTCTCCTGTGCAGTGCTGCCTTATTGATTTCCTTGTCGACATTTCATATGCTTGGGACCCTCTGCACCAAAATGAAATTTGAGATAAACCAAGGTCCTTTATGGTCCTTTATCTCGTAGTCCAGAGCGATGATCATGGCCCCAAGGCTGCCAGAGCCCAAGGAGTGTTTGGAAAATGCTCTCAGACCCATGGTGGGATTTTTAGGAGGGTCCTGTGCAGGGCCAGAACTTGGACTCAATGGTCCTTCTGGATCCCGTTCAATGCAGGATATTCTATGATTACATGATTTTCTCTCCTCAGCCTTTATTTCTTGGAATTATTTCTCCATCCAAATGTATAGACTTCTACAGGAATTACAGAAACTCAGGAGAAACAAAATATTTATAACAAACCAAGAAATAAATCATAGAATCACAGAATCATTAAGATTGGAAAAGTCCTCCAAGATCACCGAGTCCAACCATTGACAAAACACCACCATATCAACTAAACCACAGCACTGATTGCCACATCCAGTCGTGTAGATAAAATAATTTTGTCTGGGATTCACTTTACTTCTAAATTTAGGCTTTAGACAGTGCCACTGTCCACATCTGAGCTGGTCATTTAAATGGCTCTAACAGCAGTTTAAAATACAGACAATCCCATGTGGATTTTAGGTGTCTAAGCGTGGTGAGATAAATGATTTGTTGTAGGAGCATTTCTTTCTCTCTGTTGCCTCTAGAGATGCTCAAAGACTAGCACAGAGGTGAACTCCCCGCCCTGTAAAGTCAGAGAAATTCTCTCCGTTCTCATTTCCTTTCCCCTCAAGAACAGGACATGATGTGACTCCATCCTGCACTGACCTCGATTAAGGCAGATTTCCAGACTAATCACTGGAGTCTTTACTAATTAGTTAATACCCAACTGCACTGATCAACTTTCTTTGTGAGAATTTCACAGGCTTCAAGCAAACGCTGCGAGCCCAAGGCTCCTGGCAAAGTACAGATTTGAGCCCCTCGAATCCAGTTTAGAGCCACCCCCGTGGTGATTTACACAGAGAAAAACAGGGAGAAGAGTTCAGCAAGGCTGATGACAAACACCACTCCAGGGAGCAATACGAAAAGAGTGGTTTTATTCTGCACTGAGCAGGGTTGGAGGATGGAGGTGGTGGTCGGATATTTTACGATTCTATTGTTTTCTTGTGTATTTTGTTCTTTTGTACTTCATTTCTAAAATAAGTGGATGGGAGCCTGGAGATGTGGTGAATATTCCTAGCTCCATTACTTACTTTGTGCACTAAATTAAGTGTTTTTTCCTTAACCTCCCTGTATCTCAAATATCCCACTTGTGAAAGAGGGCTTCCCTTTCACATCCATTAAGAACCTTGGGATTTATGGAAGAGTTATCACCATGCTCAGCACAAAGCAAACAGCTCAAAAAATACAGTCCCAACCCTGGTGGTCCCAATGCAAACTGAGGACCATCCCTACACAGAGATCAGTTAGAGACTGTGAAAAAGTCCAGGCTGTTTAAATGTATTCTCTGGTTTTTCTGCCGACCCAAGGAAAAAAAACCAAAAAGCCAGAGAGAGGAAGGAAGAGAAGAAAGAAAAGAAGCACTTCAAAAGGCCAAACCTCTTGCCCAAGAGCACCGAGATCTTAAAGTCTGCTGTTCAATATGTCTGTGGCTCCCAAGGTAGGGAGAGATCAAAACTGCAGCTCTGCCACCTCTTCTTTACAATAACACTAATCACATCACTCATTTCACAAGAATAACTAGCTTTGATTTTCTCTTTTCATTTTTGTCTTTTATGGGTAAAGGTTTGAATAAAAAAAATTTAGGTGCAAGGGGGAAAGGCTGGTTGTAAAAGGATGAGGCTGCAAGGTGGAGGTTCTGGAAAGGGTCACCACCTGCAGAGAAGGTTTAAAATTTGACCCAAGGGCTCATTAATCTGCTTAAGGATATCTATCTGTTTCTACAGTGTCCTGGCTTGAAGGGTGTTTGTTTTATTTCAAAGCTTTATTCTTGACCTTTCAGAGGGAAAAACAAAAAGATAAATAAAAATAAAGCATAAGCAGGAAAATATTTCATTTTTCACTTCTATGAGTTTTGTCATTGCGGAGGAAGAAGTCTGGTTTGATATTGCCAGAACCCCTCAGCAAAAAACAACAACAATATGTCAAGGAAGAAAAGAGACAACAAACCAAGGAGTCGAAGAACCTCAAGGTGCTCTCCCATCCTTAACATTTTAATTCTGTTTTCTGTGCCTGATGCTGTGCCAGGTTACAGACTGAGACCTCTGAGTTCAGATGCCTCTGAAGGAGTTCTCCAGGAGAACTCAAAGGAGTTCAGATGTGTCCAAAGCAGGACCATCTTCTGCCTGAGCCTCACCTTTCATCTTTGCCACCTAATTTGCAATGCTTTGCATAATTGGGTGTCACTTTCTCGGATGTAGGCAGAATCAGGCCCCTGATTTTTGGTCAACTGATCGTGAAGAAGCAGATTAAGACAAATGGAAATGTGCAGAGATGCTTGGGGTGGTTCAGGCAAGATTTCTTCTTCACATCAAAAGTTTAATCACAGAATGATAGAATGATTTGGGTTGGAAGGGAACTTAAAGCCCACCCAGTTCCACCTCCTGCCATGGGCAGGGACACCTTCCACTGTCCCAGGTTTTTCCAAACCCCATCCAACCTGGCCTTTACAAATATTACTGCATGAGTTGCTTCAGCAGGCTGAACCTCAGCCCCCAAACCCCTGGACTAACTTGGTTTCCTGACTAGGGGTGGGGGAGAAGAAGGATATAAAAATTACTCTAGAAAAAGCAGCAATTGAATTCCTAAGCTTCACAATTTTTTTCAGCTTCTGGTACGCACAGTGCATCAACCCAGTTTGTTGTCCCCTGAAGGAAGCTATTTTGTCATGACAATATTAATCAATTTTTCCCATTGTTTTCTTATTTTTTTCCTTCTAAAATCCTTCTTTCCCTGCCTCCTTCATTTCAAAGGCATTAAAGAACATTCAGCCTAAATAGTCAAATTATGGCCTCAGTTTCTTCCTGTAGTCTCATCCAAATAAATACCTGAGAAGAACTGTGCTTGTTTTAAGAGGACTCACTTATGCTATAACCTTTTGGCTTGGGTAGAGGTCTAATAAACCTTCATGTAAAAGACAATGGTCTTTCTTTTTTCCTTTTTTTCTGGTTTTGTTTTGGTGGTTTTTTTTAATTGTTGCAATTGTTTCTACATCTGTGATTGCAGTCCAGGGCCAGAAACTTGCTGCTCACGAAAAATCAGAATGTGCAGCTTGTTGTGGAAGGAGCTGAATTTTGCAGAGATGTGAAAATCTTGGGTTCTGACATTTGCCTGTTTGTTCACCCACAGGTTTTCCTGCCTTTGTGACAAATATAAAGGCTCAGGGAAGTGTGTTCTGTTTGGATCCCTTGTGCAAAGGATTTACAAAGTCCTTGTCACTGCCGTAAGTCAAGAGGTGTTTTCAACAGGGACCATTGGGATGTTAAAAACCTGACCAGCAGAGACTTCGGCCATGTCATGGCAGGAGGGGAGGAGAAGGGACTCCCAGCTGGATTTCAGCTGCGCTAATCAAGGAAATTAGAAACGCTCTGGCTAAAATCAAGATCAGAGCTGGCATTTGGCTCAGGGTGCTGTGCCCTTCCTGAGCTGGGGAGGGAAGGCTCTGTGCTCTCCTCACCATCTCCTCGGGGTATTGAGTCACAGCTGGGGTTAAATGAGTCTCCTCTCCTCATTAATACAAATCTGGCCATTGGGCTAACGTGTCTCCACTGTCCCCAAACCGCCATCATTAGGATTTCTGCTCTGCAAATGAGGAAACTGAGGCACAAAGCGCTTAAGGGACACAGTCCAATTCTCATCAGGGGACATAATTTGGGATCTTCTCCATTTCCACCTCTTTCCGCCAGAAAGAAAATAAAAGCTATATTAAATGTTATTTAAAAGCATGGAGAACCAAGCATAAAATCTCTAGAAGAAGGTGTCCCTGCCCATGGAAGGGGAGTTGGGACTAAATGGTATTTAAAGTCCCTCCCAACCCAAATTACCTTGTAATTCTGACTATATTTGACAAAAAGCATAAACTTTCTTTCTTTGTTTATTTAAAGAATTAATAAAAAAAATATATTAATACATTTCAGTGTCCCAAAATGACTGGCAGGAATTAATAGAAACAGTTCAAATGGATCTACACTCCATTCTAAGGAACTCAGCATGGAAATAGCTCTAAAATGACATAAACAAAGCACAGGTAGTACAAATTCCTAAGCATATTAGATCATCAGTGTGCTCTACAATGTGGTCACGTGTCCAAAAGTGTAAGAATAATAACAGGTGCTTCTGCCTGGAGAAATGTAGTGTGACTCAGGCATCAGGCAAAGGTTTGCTGCTATGATATGATAGAGCTGTCACCTTTTAATATGTGATGCCAACAACGACAAAAAAAAATTCATAGCTCCCTTCTCAGTCAATTTTAATCAGACTGGGGGAGGAGAAGGCTGTGGAGGGAGAGCCACCATCTGCTGGGGATATCTGAATATAAACAGAGAAAATACATTGCTATTTCTGTGTCTGGGTCAATCTGCTGCCCTTCTTCCATTATAGGGTTAATAGGAGATCACTGGGGGAATGAAAAAGGAGCAAACAGTATCTCTATGACAAGTTCTGGACCAGCTGTTTTAACTAGAAATCTTGGACTTTCACCCAAAACATGCATTATTTTTAGCTAAGAGGTCCCCACTCAGGCAAACGCAGGCAGGTTTGTTTAGCCTCCCACATGCAAATCATTTAATGGATTTCAGGGGGGCTGCCTTCACTGTGAGCTGTGAACATCTGCTTAATGCCTGAAGGAGCAGCACCCTAATTTTCCAAATGAACCTCATGACGCATAGAGTAGTAACTGACAGACAATAACTGTGTAAAATTAATTCGCTCCATATGTGTTTACAAGGCCAAGAAAGAAAACTAATGGAGAGAGAAATGCCATTTTCAAAAATCTGTGAGAGGTAGTTTCATGAGAGATTCATAAACTGTCTCATGCGAAGGGTGAGATGATTTGTCAGTGCATTTGTATCACGCTCATCCCTGGGGTGATCCCAGTGTTTGATGCTTGAGGATTCCCCACCCCTGGAAGTGTTCAAGGCCAGGCTGGACAGGGCTCTGAGCAGCCTGGTCTGGTGAAAGGTGTTCCTGCCCATGGCTGGGGTTGGAACTGGATTGTCTTTAAGATCCCATCCAAACCAAACCATTCCATGATTTTGTGTGTCTGTCATTCTAGGTAGGAATTAAGAATGGAAAGAATATGGAAATATTGGCAGAATGGCACTGCAATTCAGGTGCTGAGCTGTGACTCCGTGGCTTGTTCCTCTCCTGTCTCTACAGTGTCAGAAACCCTGTGGAGTTATTTTACCACAGCCTCCAGAGCAGCTCTCGTTACAGGAGCTTTGAATCCTTCACAGCAGCATCAGACCCTGGCAATCCAATAGAAAGCACTGCTTTTGTCCAGAGGACCTCTGGATGGATGTGAAGATTTCTGCTGCCACCTTCCCCTGAATTCCGAGCACAGCTTTCTCACACAGGGGCCACATTGAAATAAGCAATACTCCTGGCTTTCCTAATTTCATGGTAAAAAAAAGGTGCAGGGGGTATTTTATCCCTCCCTTTCATTGGTTGGTTTATTGATTTTTTTATTTTTTTTTTTCCAAGTACAGAAGTTGAGGACAAGTAGACTTGAGGACTTCAAGTGAATATAAGCAGAACTTTTTTGGAAATGTGATACTTCTTAGTGGGGGCAGAGAGAAGCAGAATGAAAGGCCTAATTGCAACATATGTCTTTGGAAAATAACATGCAATAACTGCAACCCAGAGCCCAACCACAACAAAGCCAAGGTCAAGTTGCATGAACAGCTTTAACTGTGGCATTTCCTGAGTTTTACTTATTTGGCTTTACAGCCTAAGCATTTTGTTCTTCTAGTTATTTTCTATTCCATATATGAAACACATTCAACCTGCCCATTATTCATTAGTAGATGGTGTTTAAAAGGAAATGGAATAAAACCATGGGGGCTATATGGTTTTGTGTGGCAAAGATCACTGGGGGACTTGTCGAAATATTTCTCTGGCCTTTTGTTTTGAGGAACTGCAGAGTGAAATATTGCCCTCAGGACAGAAGGAAAAAAAAGAGTTGCCTCAGTGCTACATGCAGAAATTTCAGCCCTTAACTCCAGGCAATCCCAGCCTCAGTAACCCCTCTCCCATGGTGATATTTTTCCATGTTTTCTCTCCACAGTCAGAGTTTATAGGCTGGAAAGAGTGCAGACAGGGTGGTGTGTTATGCGCCCACCGTGGTTTGTTTTGGGTGTCTGTGAGGAGCTTGAGGTTTGTTCCTAGCAATTCAGGCCACTTTATTTTATGCTCTCTGAACATGTACATGCAAAAAGCTTTTTTGTAACAATTCTAGGCAGAGTGGTGAAAGAGTTTTTCATAGCAAATTGTAGTGCAGAAAATAGAAAAAGAACCAAAATGACAAACAAAGCTCCCATAAAAACAACAGAAGGTATTCAGATGGTTTTCCTTTTTATCACATTCTCAGATCTGCAAATAAGAAAACATATCCATCCAAAAAACCTCTGTGGAGGTCAATTAATTTTTACTGAGAATCTCTATAGAGGAAGCTTTGCTTTTAGAGAACTTTGTCGATGATGTGATATCCTGGAGATTAGATATCATTTTTAGAAAGATGGTGTAAAATAAGATGTGGGATCATAGGGTCCTAGGAAAATTCGGGTTGGAAGGACCATCAGGAGTCTCTGCTCAAAGTAAGATCAACTCTGAGGTCAGACCAAGCCTCAAGAAAAGCTGGAGGCTGTGCAGCCCATCTGGAAACCTGCTCCCACAGCCAAGAATTGGAGCTCTCTTCCTTCCCTTGTCGCTCAAGTCTGATTCTTTTTATCATGGAAAAAGTTCCTTTTGAAGAAGAACTCAGAGATAAGGTATGTGTCACCCAACCTCGTACTCAAAGCCATCTCTCCAGGGGGATGGAGCTCTGCATTGGCACATGCCATCAGTTATGAGTCTTGATATCATAAAGGGAAAAGCTTTTCCTTCTTTGTCACTGATATGGAAACGAGTTCTTTGTTGTCACAGGCACTCATCTCCTGGAAACTGCTGGTTTAGATGTTAGATTAGCTCATTTAAATACATGTGAAATTTTTAATAAGGTGTTCCAGAGAAAGTGTTTAGTTCAGTGGAAGAACAAGAGAGGAACTGTAGCTGCAAGGTAAGTAAGAGAATGAGAGGCAGTAAGAAGATGTCAGTGGACTGGGCTGAAGAAGAAAAGAGATTTTCTGAGGACAATTACAAGTATTGGGTGCTGACAACGATCTTGATAATGCTTTCACTAATAAACTTGGCAAAACTGAGAGTACACTAATTAAACTGATGACAAGAGACATCACTGCCACAGAGGCATTCAGTCCACTGAAATAATTGAATGGGAACTGGAATAACAGAAATGGGATGAGATTTAACATTTTGAAGTGATAAGGCCACACATTTGGAGATTAGGAATTATTAATCTTTGAGTTTTCCAGTGCAAACAGCTGACAGGAGAGCATGACAGGGTGTGTTGGTCAGTCAGGGAATGGCTGGGAGCCACCAACGTGGCATGGCCATGGAGAAGACGAATGTGATTCTGGAGGCAACAGGTTGAATGCTTCAAGGAATCATCAGAAAATGTTGATTGTGCCTCCCAAAGCAGCTGTTTTCTCATCTGGAGCTGTGCACACTCTTCCAGCTAGCCCTGTTCAATAAAGATATTAAACAGATTATATTGCACTCTTGTTTGGTAGAAGAAGGAAATTAAAATGAGATGTGAGGGAGGAAAGAGAGTTACTGCTTTGACTTGTGATGTAAGAAAAAGTCAGTGTGGGTCAAACAGGGAACAGAAAGTAATTTCTCCTGATGGGGGATCATCTAATGAGCCTTTTGATAGGGCAAGGACAAAAGGTCTCACGTTGTGCCAGGGGAGGTTCAGGTTGGATATTAGGACAAATTTCTTCACTAAAAGAGAGCTCAAGCACTGGCACCGCTGCCCAGGGCAGTGGCGGAGTCACCACCCCCGGAGGTGTTTAGAAATGAAGGAGATGTGGCACTTCACAATAAGGTTTAGTGGGAGGGGTGTGCTTGGCTGAAGGTTGGACTCGATGATCTTTGTCTTTTCCAACCTTAAGCATTTTGTGGTTTGCCAAACACATAGCAGTTGGCTAAGGGAAACACACCCCATAATACTGAATAGCTTCAGATTATCAGAGCAACGTAAACCTGCTGAGACTTGAGTCTTATTTCCCAGTCAAACCAATTTATGCTTTTTGCCTAACCAGACGAGATGGTCTGTGAAATCTTGGAAATCAGCTTCTTTTCTGTTTCTCCATGGTGTTTTCTGTCCTTTCTGGTTAAATGGTAACTGAGAATACCAAAAAAAGTTTCAGGAGATGACCCTTTCTAAATGCTGGATGTGTCACCGTGCTCAAGATGAGGACTGGGTTGGTAGAGTGGGTGATAAAAGTGTCATAACCCTTCTGGATGGAATTGCATATTTTTAAATCAAGTTTTGCACACAGAAAACTCCAGGTAAATAATGAGGAAGCTGAAGATGAAGGCAGAGGTTGAAAGAAAATAAGTAACCTGATAAATTAAAGAATTTACAGCCATTCAGGGTTTTATTAGGCTTTGTTTAGAGAGGGTCAAGACCAGTGAAAAAATATCTATCAAAATGTAAAAAAACAAAAACAAAATAAAAGCAAAAACAAAAGCAAACACAAAAAAAAAAACACCCAAAAAATCAACAAAGAAAAAAAAATTAAAAAACCCCAAAGAAACCAAATAAAAAAACTCCAACCAACCAACCAACCAAAAGCCACTCAAAAAAACCCAAAGAAAACAAACAAACAAACCCAAAAAAACAGCCAAACAAACAAAAAACTCCAAATGAAAACCAAAAAACCCTCAACCAAACAACCAGCTCCAACATAGGTATAGATGAAAATTATACTTCTAATCTGCTTGTAGAAGGAATAAGAGAACATAAGTTATCAATATCAGGTCAAGAATACCTTCCCAACAGGAGCAGTCTGTGCTGATACACTGTGCATTTCCTTGACCATTTTCCACCACAACAGATTCCAGAGTCTAATTTTTTTTTTTTTAAAGCAGCTCATTACAATGGAAGGGACCATTTAATTTATCATTAAGCCATTTTTAAAAAATCTATATCATATTTTGCATAAAATTTTAAGATATATACCATGAACATATTAGCAGATACCCATCAGACTCCTTGAGTGTAGGTTTCTTGAGAAAAAAATCTAGAAGAGAGCCTAGGAAAAAGAGCCAAGGCTGAAGAACTGCAATTCCCTCTTCACTCTGGCCTTACACAGGACTAAATGCACTGAATTCCTGACTCTGAGCCCAAATGAAAGCTGTGTCAGCAAGCAGGAATTGAATGGCGCCGGAATGTTGGTATGAAACCTGGAACAAGGGGAAGAGAATAGAAAAATAATAATTAAGTCCTACTGAAGGTCATATTTAACATGGAAAATCACCAGAACTCATTGCTGTGTCACACAGTCCATCCTGCACATATCGTAATTTTTCTTACTGTTAAATTCTGAATGCGTTGCACAAAGAGCTTGTGATGCTGCGAAGCGTCTGGAGACCAAAACAATATTCCTTCGTGTCTCCTGAGGAGCCGAGGCTGTGTACAGCCGGCGGAGCACCGCGCGAGGAAACGCACGCACTTCAAAAAAAGGACAGGCAACAAAATCCCCAACCTCGCCGCTTCTGCACGTCAGGAGGAATTTCACTGAAATCACAGCTAAGTGGAACTGAATGCTCTCCACAGCCATCCAACCACAGGGAAGAACAGCGGGGAGAAAATAAAAAGAGAGGAGCAGGCGGAAAAGCAGAGAAATTGAAGATTACAGCCCCCGATGCAATAATCACAAGAGTGATTGGATTGCACCTTGCAAGGTCACGGTTTTTGGGGTCCTGTGTCATCCTGGGTGTGTGCATTTGCACAAAAAGCAGATGGCAGGAGCCAGGCACTCCATCCACCCCCATCCTCATCCATGTACTTTCCAAGGGCTCTGTCACCTCGGTTATCCCAGATCTCCCCGGGGAATCCCACCAGCAGCTGCAGCACATGCAGCCCTTCCTTATGGTGCTGTGCCTCCACGTACTGCCCTGTTTGCCAGAGGTGGGGGCTTAGACACACATCTGAGTCCCAAATCTGCATGTTTTTCTACTCAGAAAAGCAGGCACCGGGTGAGGATTTGTTGATGAATACTCTGCAGCCAACTGATGTTGAATGGCTGATGGAAACATTAAAAAGAAATGCAGAATTAATTGAGTTACACTGAGGTCTGGGATAGATCACTGCATGAAAGAAAACACAGACCTGGCAGAGTCCTGACTTAGCCCAAGCTGTCAAACAAGTTTTACACAGCATTTTCCACAGTGGATGCTTCTCCATCACTGAATTTCACAGCAAAAGCTCAGCACAAATAACCACAGGTTTAGAGTCACAGGAGCAAAGAATTGATGTGAGAAGATCATTGGCTACTGATTTCCTCCTAATTTTGTGGTTAATTACTTTTGAAAACAACACTGCTTAATTAGACGGCAATAGTAGTAAAAAAAGCCTGAATTCAGTGGCACATCAGAGCCCTGTGTCACGTCTGTGTCCAGCAGCAAATGTCACCAACGCCTGCCAAAATCTAAAGCTTAAAGTCACTTCAGAGATATTTAGGACAGGTGTTCAGTGAAAGCCAGGTAGCTGTGCCCCTTCTGTAGCCAATGGAGAGCATTAGCTAATTCCAGAGGTGCATTCATTTTACTCTTAAAAGCACAAGGCTTCCTATGGTAAGCGGGCAAATTTTGCAAGGGCAGAGATAGGCAATGATTTCCATGGAGGACAACCACGTAGCCATGGACAAGGTGTTCACCTGGAAGAAGGTTGTGGTACAGATCTAGAGCATCAATTGATTTTGTGCCTCGGGATTTATTAAAAAAATAGTTTTTAACTGATGTGCTACCATGTCCTCCTGACAACTGAAACAATGGAAAATATTAATTTGTGGAAATTACACCAGTCTGTGCTCCTTTACTACCCTGGAATTAGGAGAATTCTGTTGATAATGAGTCATTCTTTCCCCTTGCATTCGGCCACCCATGAAAGGACCTCTGAATCTTCAGAAGAGCTTGGGACACCCCTAAAAAAATGAATGTGCAGAGAACATGAACCAAGGCACCAGGGATTCCAGTGTCAGTGGCTGGGAGAAAGATACACCACAGCGGTTCAGACTCTCTCAGGAGCTTTCTGGAAACCCCAAACTAAGGGAAACATCAGTATGTGAAGGCTGGAGGAGAAACTGTGATGTCAGCACGCACCAAGAGCTGCGTTCCTCGCGCTGCTCCCCAGCAGGAGTTGCATAAGCACATTAGTGCATTAGTGCTCCTGCAGGAGAGCAGCCATGCACAGCCTGGGAGCTCTCTGGTTTCCTGGCCCACATCCAGCCGAGAGATCAGGCACAGGAGGCTGGGGCTGTCTGCTCCACACCCCGAGCAGGGCCTTGGCTCAGTTTGAATCTGCGCTGAAGCATCAAAAAGGGGCAAATTCAAAATGCTGAATGCTGAAGCATTCAAAAAGGGGCAATGGACAGTCCTGTTGCTTGGCCAGGTTGTCAGAACAACTGGAATTTAGCCACTAAAAAGAGTAAGGAGCAGCTGAGGGAGCTGGGGGGGCTCAGCCTGGAGAAAAAGAGGCTCAGGGAGCTCCTCATTGCTCTCTCCCGGACAGGAGATTGTAACAAGGTGGGGTCGGTCTCTTCCAAATAACAAGCGACAGGACAAAAGGTAGCAGCCTCAAATTGCACCAGGGAAGGTTTAGATTGGATATTGGGGGAAAAATTCTTCAAAGAAAGGGTTGTCCAGCCCTGGCACAGCTGCTCAGGGCAGTGGTGGTGTTCCCATACCTGGAGGGATTTAAAAGCCCTGTGGATGTGGCACTTGGGGACACGCTCAGTGGTGGCCTTGGCAGCACTGGGTGGAACATTGGGCTCGATGATCTTAGAAGTATTTTCCAGTATAAATGATTTTGTGGTTCTAGGGGTGTTGGCCAAGTTCCTGCTGTCCAGCAAACAATAAAATTCCTGTATGGGCTTTGAGCTCCAGCTCTGAACAGGGAAAGCAGGTAGTGCACCTAAGGCATGGATAAAGGCAGCTGGTCAGATATGGCAGTAGTGTCCAAAAAAAGCAGGTTCTATTAAAGTTAATAATCATCTCAAAGCAAAATGGCAAGAGGAGCTGAGCTGTTCCAGGCTGCAGAGCCACTGGAGTGACTTCGTAGGCATGAGGGGAATGGGGAAAGTGGCACAGAATATCATCTAAAATGCTTAGACATTAATTGCAGTTAGGAGAGAATTTTTAAATGCACCATTAATATGTTTAATACTCAGTTCCATCATCTTTGAAACTGAGTCAGACCCTTGGAAAGCCACACTCTGGCCCTCTATAAAGCAGGCTGTGTACCTATGGGGCTGAATGCACTTTACAAAGGAAGGCATTACTCTCTACACACTCCGGGGGATTCAAGGCACACAGGCATGGGAGATCCTTGCTGTCAGAATTAGAAATCAAACAGGAATTTAGCCTTGTCTCTTCCACTTGTCCTTCCCTTTCTGCCAATCCAGACACCAAACCCAGGCTGTCACACCTGCTACAACCTGCACCGGAGCCTCCCCTGTGGTCCATATGTTAATTTTCTGTGTGTGAGCTATATTAATTTCTCTAATATTAATTGTAATTTAAAAAATTGTAATTCTGTCTCTTACCAGTTCTACTGGTCTGTCTTTACAAGGCATAGCAATATTTTATTTTTGTTTTAATTCAGACTGTGATATCAAAGTATTCCATTCTGGCTTGAAAAAATGCAAGCTCATCAGTGTTTCAGACTGGAAGAAATGCTGTCACTAAATATCAGCCAATATATCCTTTCCTTTTCCTACCTTCTTCAGTGTTTTTGTCTCACCGGATCCAGCAAAAACTTGGTCTCTCAAGCTGCAGCAACCAGTCCCAGCAATGAGGCTGCATTTCTGCTTGGGGGATGTTTTTTACTTCCAGCCACGTGTCCTCGCTGTCAAATTCCATGTCATTTTTATTTAATCTGATTCTCTATCAAGCCGATTCCCTGTCTCCCAAGCCTCCCTGTCTTCCAGCTGGACATTTTTTAAAGCAGTGATTTGCAAAACATTAAAGAAGGCATATAAATAAATTACTGTCTGGAGAGTGAGTCATCATTATTTAATAGGACTGGCTCATAAAGAGAGGCTGTTTGTTGGCAAAGCAGGCCCATGCTGCCCCCAAATTTATCCTGCTGCTCTCCAGCCCCCTGAGGGTTCATCCTCCTCTATCGCTTCCTGATGTTTTGCCCCCTGGTAAACAAGATTTTGGTGTTGCAGGAACTCAGGGGAGGAGAGCAAAGGTACTGAAAAATCTGAGATAAGAGCTGCCTTGCTGCAACGCAGCTGCAGAATTGGGAATTCATGGGAACATTAAGGTTGGAAAAGAGCTTTAAGATCATCAAATCCAACTGTTAAAGGACAAGACAGTCTGCAAATCACAGGCGCATCTTAATTTCTATGAATTTGGGGGCTAAATTTAAGGAATTTATCCTGAGGGAGATCTGAGTGTGCTTGCAGAGGAGGGGAGCGATACAATAGGGATCAGCTGGACCAAGTCTGAGATCCCTCACTCTTTTACCATCCCCACTCACTCGGGTCTCCCAACAGAGACACTGAGACTGAGCTTATTTCATGCCCAAAATTCTGCTACATAATCAAACAGGAAGGATACAATTAAAATAAACCTCAGGCACTATTCCTTCTCTTTCTGTCCCACCTTATGCTTGCTATGGCCTAGGTCCCATTTCTATTCCATATATTTAACAAGAGCCATGCAATGAGCCCAGCTGAGATTTCACGTGAGGCTCTCCCTTCTCCCCAGCACAGTTCAAACTGCTGGCTCCCAGTCCCTCAGCATTGCTGCTTTCCAGGCACCATTTCCCACTGGAAAAGCTCCAGACCAGCAGAGGAGCTGCACGTTGCTACCTTAAAAAAAATATGCAGCAAAGCCTTCCAAAAAGTCAAATGATAAAGCCAAAATGCCACCATTCTTCATTTCCGTTTCTTCATCCATGACTCTTCTGTGAGGACATGGCTTAGATAAACCCACAATGATCTCTCATGTACTGAGGGGGCTTTGGGGGATTTTTTTGATTGTGGCACCCTGCTGACAGGCAGAGTTCCCACTGACAGCCACCACAATGCTCACAAATTCCTTTTCATTCCCGTTCCCTTGAAGTTCCCACCCATCCCTTTCTGCGCGCAGAACAGATGTGACCTCGGTGCTTCTATTTCAGGCCCTCAGTAGCATTTGAACAGGTATGAGAGACTTTCTGGGGAGAATTCCAGCTAGAAAAAGGATGTCTGGTGCCACACAGTGTGTCTTATGAAGCAAAAACCCAAGAAAAATTGAAAGTCATAATAACTTCCACTGAGGACCCAATGAGTCTCTGTGCCTTTACATAGGACCTAATACACCTGAAGGGCTCCCATGCCACAAAAAAACGGTACCAAATAACAATTTCCTACTTTTAAAATGGAAATTTTGTTTTCATTTTCTACTAAAACTGTTTCCAGAGCAGGAGGGCAGAGCACCCAAGCTAAGGCTCTGCCTCTCTCCATCACTTTAGTCTCCATCCATGTGGAATGGGGACTAAACACTGCATTTCTAAATGAATAATCTAATGGTAAAAGTGCCCTTCTTCATAAAAACTGACTGAGAAGCACTAGAATACAATGTATGAATCCCATGTTATGGTGCTTTGAGCAACAAAAGGAAATTGGGAAAAAATCCCAACATACGGAAAATTAAATTAAATTAGGCTGATTAATGAGAGCCAGCTAACAGCAGTGCTCATACTTGATCTGTGTCACCAGCTATGGCAGTCCTGGTTCTTAGGAATTTTTTCTACCTGGGCAATACAGAACCAAGGGATAGATAACTCTTATGCCTTTATGCACATGAAGGCTACAAATCAATGACCAAGGTTTTCTCCCCCTTTACCCTCCATCTTCTCCCTTTCCTTGGCTAAGAGCCAGGATAGAAAATACATTTATCCTCAGCAAAACCCTGGTAAAGTAAGTAGAAAAAAATTAAATAATTAGCTACCCCTTTTTAAAAAATAATTTGGGCTTAATTATTTTCTACTCACAAAGATAATCATCCTAATAGGTATTTTGTATTTGGTTATGGTTTATCTAGAAATGGCAATTACAAGAACGCCTTGACAATGGAACATGCCAAGCTACTAACGAGGTGTAATTATAACATAAGATATATATAATTAAACATTATACATTGACAAGCCCCTGACAGCCTGCACTGAGTTAATCCCATGGTATTGCTCACAAGTGTTGGGAGCGTTCAGTGCCCCTTCTGAACAAAACGGATAATACATTTTCCTTTCCAAAGGTCTTCCTGCAACCAGATCGCACATTCCTCATTTCCTGGCAGTGTTTAAAATGGAATTTTAAAAGATCCATTCAGAGCTATTTGCACAACGGCCCAGAGTAATGACCATTACTGCAAAATGTGAGTGTATATTTGATATACTGGGAAGTGCCAGTATCCTGTGTCCTGATGCATTTGCATCCTGCACTGAACTATCACGAAGGCTGGTGATGTTTTGCTGGAAAAGCTGAGGAACATAAACAAAAACCCCACCTGGTGTTGATATTCATGTAATAAACTTCATAAGCAGGTGAGAAATTGCATTTTCATGCCCTCCTCACCTGCACTTTTGTCTTTTTCCCTCCCAGTTCCTTCTGACTTTCGGATGTCTGACTAGCTTCAAGCAGCCACTGTATTATTTTACACAAAATCATGTGAAGTTTTTGAGGCTTTTTCTCCATTTGGCCTAAACAAGGAATTTTTCTTGCCTGAGATCTTGTTTCATTTGGATGCAGCATGAACAGTAGTGCTCCCATGCAAGCTGAACATCAAGTATCTAATAAAACACTGAGTTTATGAGCAAGCAGAGGAGTTTTGTCATTGCAAAACAAAGATCTCCATCCCCATTCCATGTCCAGCATTCCCCTCTAGATCCCAAACAATGACATACAATGTGTGTTGCCCTCCAATTACAGAAAACACTGGCTTAGCTTATTTTACATTAAAGGGTTTCCAAACATTAGCTTAGATTTCTCCCCTCTCCACATCCCTTCCAGCTGGACTAAGGGTGAGTAAAGCACATGACTGCACATATGGAACGAAAAACGAGTCACCAAAGCCTCTGAGCCTTATTGAATCTGTTTCCCCTGCTCAAGTGGGGACAGTCCTGCCTCCCTGTGTCACAGAGGTATCCAGAATTAAGACATTCTGTGAATAGGAACATGTAGCTTTTTTAAATTTTTTTTTTTTTCCGACTCATGAATAGTTAATAGAGGGCTCTTATTGCTCCCCTTGATTGCTCATTTCCCACTCACTGGCAGGAAAACATCTGTGGTCAGAAGCTCAGCTGGTGCAAAGAGGTGTGTAATGAACAATGGATGGCTTTTGCCAGCTGATGGTCTGAAGGAAGATATTTCAGCACTGAAAGTCTTCCATTTCTGATTAGACAGAGGAGAGAAACTGTGTGATCTGAGCAGCAGCACCAGAAATCAGTATTTTAAAGTTAGAAGGAGGGGAAATTGCTATCTGTGTTTCACAAGTAGACTTGATATTTTGGGACTAGTCCAAGATCACTTTTCTTCTGCTTTGGAGTCTTCTATATCAATGTCGAGATCATTTCCACGACATCTGAACACTTTCCACACAGAGCAACACATCATCATTATTTATCACATTTCTTCTTCTCCTGTCTCTGCAGCAAGACAAACACGTGCAGTGAAGTGCTTCTCTTTCAAAAGGTTGTGGGGCCAGTTTTGTTTTTATTTTTAAGAATATTATTAATTGGGGGGCATGGAGGCTGGCTGTCTCTCAGTAAATTTATGTATTTTGATGAAAAATTGAAAAATAAGGCGAGTATCTGGCCCTTTGCAGGAGGGAGGAAAAATTTATGAGGATATTGTCCTGGCCTCAGTAAATCTCCTTCACATTTGACCTTTCACAATATGGAAGAAAGTCACAGTGTGGCAAGGAAATGAACTTTTTGACCATGATATTTACTCTGGAGATTTACAAGGACTTTTAGATATCCTGAGCTTACATCCCACGTCTTGGAGAAAAGAAGTGAGTTCATGAATGGCAAAACAATATGCTTTATTTTTTATTTTAAAAAGCAGTAAAGTTATGATTATTCTTTGTCAAAAGCATAGAAACACAGAACCATGGAATGGTTTGGGTTGGAAGGGACCTTAAAGATCATCTTGTTCCACCCCAGCCATGGGCAGGGACACCTTCCACTGTCCCAGGTTGCTCCAAGCCCTGTCCAGCCTGGCCTGGGACACTTCCAGGGATCCAGGGGCAGCCACAGCTTCTCTGGGCACCTGTGCCAGGGCCTCACACCCTCACAGGGAAGAATTCCTTCCCAATATCCCATCCAAATCTACTCTCTTTCAGTTTTAAGTCATTCCCTGTCATTCTGTCACCCCATGGCCTTGTAAAAAGTCTTCCTCCATCTCTCTTGTAAGCTCCTTTCAGGTACTGGAAGGTAAAAAAGGAATTTCCTTAAAGAGATAGAACATGCAGTATTTTTAATAGTGAAAATCAGAAAATAGGAAAAAAACTCCTACAGCTTTTATATACTCTTACTTTACTCTTTAAATCTTACTCAAATAAATCAGTAAGGGAAGCTAAAATGTCTGCAGTGAAGCAAAATGATAAAGAGATAAATACATTGTTTTAGAGAGAAAGCCACAATGAGAGAGGAGAGGCCGACGAGGAAGATTGTGTCAGATCCAGAAACTGGGAATGAGATCCTCAGGGACAAGTTTTCATTCAGAGTTTGTCCCCTCAAACCACCTCCAAAAGGTTAAATACTTTGCTCTCTCAAACTGCTGAGGGGGGAAGGCACAGCCCGCTGTTTTTTAATGGAAAAGTTCCTTGTTTTTTTCCCTTGGGATAACAGTACTGGATGGGCAATGACTGATGGATTCCATCTGTGGTTCCTGCACTGTTATTCCATGGAAATCCATTTTCTTGGCATGCAGCCAGAATTGGGGCTGGTACCAAGGGAGGACACCAGACTGAGCATTCAGCCGAGATCCTTTTTAAACCTGTGGCTCTTTGTCACACCTGACCTCCTCGTGTGACTTCTTCAAAGTATTAGACTTTCTTGTCTGACTCTAAAAAATTTATCAGCACGGCAGGACAGGCTAAGAGTCTTCCTGTGAGCTTCTAGGGAAGGAGGAAAACACCTGGACAAAGGTTGAACTGCAGAGGGAGAAAAGCAGGTCCAAGAACTTCTGTCCACTTTGTTTAAAAGAGTCACCAGTGCAGCAGAAGTGGTTGTATTTCACTTAGAGCTTGGGTGGCTGGGGCAGAATGGATTTAGAAAAGAAGGTTTTGGCTCTCCGTGCCTGTCTGTGTGTCCCCAGTGCAAGGAGCTGCCTCCCAGCTTCTCTCCAGCAGCTCAGCCAAGTCCTGCTGCCGATCCCAGCGCCGTTTCATTCCTTCCTCAGGCTTCCCTCCGACACAATTCCCTCCTTCAAAGCTCAGAGCTGATCTTTCAATGCCAAAGCATGCCCTGCCCACCCTGCTCTGTGCACATTGCCTTGTGCAGAGCAGCCTTGGTCGGTGACCCCGAGGTGGGGGAGTGACAGCCTTGAACAACCATAAATAACAAAGGTAGCACTGAGGGGTCTTTAGGCGTGGAATAAAGTTTTTAACATATTTCTCTTGAAGCAGAGGAGGGGAGTGGATTAATCCGGACAACTCATTTTCAATCCACTCTTTCAGTATGAGCTGACATAACTCACATTGACATCTTTGGGACCCGAAGAGCACCAGCCATGTTAAGTCCAGTCAGAAGAAAATAAAGCATGTTGCTCTTTTGTTTCCGTCCATTGATTCATGTCACCTTCCTTGATTTTGGTTTTCTTCTTTTTCGAGTTATCTGCATTTGAGAAAAAACAACTAAAAGCTGTATTTATAGCAGAAGTGGTTTTCTGCTTGTACATGTAGGTGACAATTCCTACACCAGTAAACCCCAATAAGAGCACCTATTAATTTCATTTTACAAATTTGTTCTGTATATATATGTAGCCAGTTCAAACTATTGTACAAGAGTCAAAAATATGCCAAGCACTTCCAAACTTACAGAACTGTGACTAAACTTGGTTAGGATTCAATAAGCTCTGCAGAGGTTAATTAAATTTGTATAGATTTATTCTTCATTCAGTGCTGTAAAAGGCTCTTCTCTTTGGCTGTCATTGCCAAGTTGGTGATGGGGGAAACTGAGAAGCCTGATCTACATCAATCTTCTGCGCTGCCAGATACTGAAATACTTTGCAGAATATTGGTCTGGCATAAATTGAGCAAAGAAGGAAGAAACAGAGCTGCAGCTAAAAGCTGTTCGGGTGATCTGTGGGCTGCCACGAATGCTAGACTTGCAGGCACAAGTGACACATTGAAACCTTCTCTCACTGGGAATTAGCTACGGAAAAATGAACGCTTTCCATCTTGCTTTCAGGCAAAATGGATGGTCACTTCTCCAGCAGGGCTGGATGGGAGTGGAATGTGGTGATCTCGGTTCCATGAGGATATTCACAGAACCCCAAAATAGTTCCAGTTGGAAGAGAAAGATTTACTCGCAACTCCTTCCACTGTCCCAGGTTGCTCCAAGCCCTGTCCAGCCTGGCCTGGGACACTTCCAGGGATCCAGGGGCAGCCACAGCTTCTCTGGGCACCTGTGCCAGGGCCTGCCCACCCTCACAGGGAACGATTCCTTCCCAATATCCCATCCAACCCTGCCCTCTGGCACTGGGAAGCCATTCCCTGCCTCCTGTCCCTCCATCCCTTGTCCAAAGTCCCTCTCCAGCTCGCTTTGAACCTTTTTAGGCCCTGGAAGCTGCTGGAAGTTCTCCATGGAATATTCTCTTCTCAGCCTGACGATATTACACTTACAAACAGCAACAAAGCACACAGGAAAGGTCTCTGACATTCCAAAAGACTGGAAAGGCTGCTACTACTTTACTACCAGGAGTACTACAACATTTCATCAGGAAATCTGGTGGGGGTGGGTGTTTCCTTGTCGGGCAGGTGGGCAGCAAAGCAGAATGCCCAGTGTCCCAGGAGAATTCCAACCCAGGGATTACACACCCAGCAGGTGGCTGGGCTGAAAAAAAACAAGATGAAGGCAGAAGGCTGAGAGATTAAGATAACATTATAAAGAATACTTTGAATGTCCAGGTCTCTGCTCAGCTTAATCTTCTCTGCGAGTCACCTGCTCAGCAAAGCTGGAAACGTGGTTAAATCCAGCTCTCCTCCTCAAAACTCCGTGACATGTGTTTAGTTTTTAGCTTGTGACGAAGTGTTCTGCTAAACACGGATTGACTGCTGGGTCTGAGCCCGAGGATGTTGTTAAAATAGTGGTGAGAGGAGAAGCAGTTAACATTATTTATTAAAAAGCTTTTAACAGCATTCCTTACAAAAAAAGCTGCTTAAGAAACTCATCTATCATGGGATAAAGTTCTGCCTGGGGTTAAAAAGTGGTAAAAAGATAAAAAAGGGCCAGGCTTGATAGTCACATTTCATGGATGATTGTCAAAGGAATCCACAACAGGAATGAAACCCTGTAACGTTCCTACAGGGGCACTGAGCAACCTAAAGTGTAACTGTGAACAGCTGGGTCTGTTTTTTTTTTTAACCAAAAGTCATTAAAAATTATATATTGATGCTTTAAAATTTTTTTTTATTTGAACAAGGTGTAGTTAATGATCACCCTGAATATTCCAGTTATGTTGTGGATCCCTTGCCTCACAACTGAACTCCTTGGAGGATGACTCCTGCTTTCCTTTCGACATGAAAAATATCTTGCATAGTCCAGGCAGCAGCTGAGACAAATATCAATGAATATTGCTAATAATCCGGAACGAGGCCTTTAGCAGCATTTTTTGTTGTTGTTGTTGTTCCAGGAAAAATGTGGTTTATGTGGCATAATTCAGATTGGACAAGACTAAATAAGACTTTGGAGAATTCTAGATGGTCGGACTAAAACCTCTGCACAACATTCAAGACAGATGAAATTCACTGGTGATAAATTTGAGGAGACACATGCTGGAAAGGACAATTCAGCTGCTCATGTGCATAGCTGAGTTATAAATTAACTGTAATTATTCAAGAAAAAATGTTGCTGTCACTGAAGACAACTCCATGAAAACATCTGCGCAGTGCACAGAAGTGATGAAAAAGCAAACAAGATGCCAAGAAGTATTCAGAGAGGGTAAAGGTTTAAGGATGGAAACATTATAAAGCCATGGCCTAATACAGGGGTGTGCAGAGACCTTGTACACTGTGATCAAATGAGATTCAGAATTAATTTATTTTAAAGAGAAAGGATTCAGGAAAAAAAAATTGTGAGGGTAATGTTAAAATAAGCAACAGAACATAGATCAATAGAAAAGTTAATTTTCCCCTCTCCTGCAGCACAAGTTATGGGGTTGGCCACGGTCCAAAAGATGAACTGATAGAAGTCAACTTTTGGGAATTTTTTTTTATAATTAACGTGTGCAACACATTCCTACAAAATCTCAGCTCAAGAGCTTAACCACCTTTAAAATGACTGCCAACAGCACTCAAACTCAGAGGGAGGCACCCTAAGAAGTGACATAACCAACCAAATGACAGAAAAGGACAATAACCTCTGGCCAGATTATTGAATATATTTCACAGTCATTAAAGGCCTCTCAGGTTTTGCACTGTGGCCTCTCCAGTTCCCTGCAGTAGCTCATCTCATGGCATTTCCAACGCACTGTTGGAAGCAGATGCAGCATGGCAGAGCATGTTAACAAAATTTTGGACTTCTGGCTGGTGTACATCACTCGTATTTCAATACTCTCAGGATTTCTGGAATATTGCCAGATTGCTTCAATGTGTGCTGGACTGCTGAACCTGTCGGAATCAAGGATTCAAAGTTCTTGAGAGAGAAAGTATCAAGCCAAAGTGTTAAAATAAAGACTTTGAAATAAATGTTGAAGTACAACAAACTCAGAAAATAGAAGGAAAAGCAAAATTTAGACCAAAAGACTTGACAAATGAGACTCCAGTTCATATCCTTCAGCAAGCCAAAAGTATAAGAAAATCGTTCAGTGAAGGAAAAGAAATATTAGCCAAAAACAGCTTTGGGAATTATTTCCCAACAAAAAAACATTTTAAGGATCTGAAGCACAAAAATCTATTTTATGCTCCTCTATGCAGTTGATCATGCATTCCTTCAGGCAGGCAAATCCTATTGACTAAACAAGATTTATGTGCAGGGAGCAACAATGGGATCAAACCTGAGGAACCAGCCAGTTAATATCACAGCAGGGCAGGAAGCAGCTCCTCTGTCTTGGCAAAAACATGTGAGGTTTGAAAAATAATACCTCTGTGTATGGAGAAAAATTCCGAAACAACATTAACTGCGGAAAAAAGTGAGAGGGAGGGAGGGAGGAAGGAAGGAAGGAAGGAAGAAAGAAAGAAGGAAAGAAACAAGGAAGGAAAGAAAGAAGGAAAGAAAGAAAAGTTCTAACATGTTCTGACAAAAAAGTCCAAGAAATTTCCAAAATCTATCATGATCTCAGCCCCTGAGTGGTTCAGACACTTCCTCAAGGGGAGATGCTTGGAGCTCAGGAGCTCTGGAGCTCCCTTTACAAACTGGTACCAAAAAAAATACAGAGCAAGAAAAGCAAGAGGTGTCACACATTGCTACTTTATAGCACCAAGACCACTCAAATTTAGCTATTTGTGTTAGGAATATGAGATTCAAAGCCTTGTGAACTAATGGATCTTTGAAATAGGGGATGGTGTCTCTGTGTCCCTTATCCCCATCTCTTTTCAATTCGACAAGAAATTCTGCCTGCATCCAAATGCCTTTTCTGAGAAAATTGATATCTAGTTTGCTTCAAGAAAAATAAAAAAAAAAATGTTTTGATGAAACTGCATTTCATCAAAGAAAAGGCAATTTCTTCAAAATGTCCCAAACACCCCTGGGTAATACTTTGTTTTCTTGCTTTAGAGAGACCTACCTTGCCTTGAAAATGTGCACACTGTAGAAATACACTGCTGGCAGCTCTGATTTCAGACACAAAATCCCTCCATGTCCACATGGAAGCTATTCCTGTACATGTAACTGAGCAGTGGAGTTATACTTTGGTGCATTCAATGGTTACAAGACCACCTCCCTGCAAAAAGGGACTGTGGCACCAATATAACCTATTTTATACTATTTATGTAGTGATAAAAATTCAAGCTACTCTGCAGTCGTACTTAAAGTAGGACAAAATTAATTTGCAAAGGAGAAGAACACTGTAAGAACCTCATTCTAGCCCGTAGGACGCTCGATTATTTACTTCAATTATTGCAGTGTTCATTTCCTATTTTTCCAGTAGCATCTAGAGGCTGCAATCTGGGTCAACAGCCTCTTCATTTAAATATTGTTTGTACAGGTAGGTCCCTGTGGAAATATTGCAGGCACTGACATTGCTGTGGTTAAAACAGTGCCATTTATCAGCTGAACTGCACTCCCTGGTCTTTTGCATGCTCTTACCTCATTGCAAATACAAGGTAAGAGCAAGTAAACTGAAAAGAGCTTAATTTATATGAAAACATTTTGTTTTGTGCGTGCAACAGGTACAGAGCCTGGTATGGTCTCTTCCAGCCAGGAGGATTTTACAGGTGGTGACTGTGGCTGAGAGAAATTTCTGTATCTCATAACAAACCAGCTACAGGTGGTTGCTCACCCAGACCTCCAGTTTGATTTTTTTGGGTAATTTGGTTATGCATCACTGAAAACTGCTACAAATTGACTTGTCTCAAGAGTGAACATTTGCCCAGACAGTTCAAGAAGCTGATTAATTCAAATAAATTTAATTGCTTGACAGCCAAACATTACTTTCCAAGAGGCTTAGTAAGGCACAGCTTTCCCTGTGGGCCTGGGTTTGGTGCTCACTTGTCAGTACATGGTATAAAAAACAACACTTGGCAGCTGGTGGTATCTAAAAATAATTTGAAAAAGAGTTTTTCTGATCTTTTTTCCTCTGAATTTTTGCATATTTCTGCTGTCCAACTTCCATCCATCCATCCTGTGTAATATCTTGGAGCTCGGGGAGAGTGAAGCAGTCACACCAACACCCTGCACCCCAAGGAGGGGCTACTCCTCGCTACACACAATGTGTCCTTAGAGGATATAAATAGTGAATTAAAGAGCACCAGGACACAGGAAATCAGGGCTTTGCTCTGTAAGGACAGTTTCAAAATGGTATGGCTGGAAAACTGCTCTCCTCCTTCTATTTTGATAATATATGAGTAAAAAAACCATAGGGACTATATTTTAAATTTTGGACCCTTTCTTCTTCTGGTCTCTGATATCCTGGAGATGCTTCCCTGCCTTCTGGTTTATTGATGTGGCAAACCACACAACTGCCATTAATTATGCACTTAACATCCCTTAATGGTGGCTCGGTGGGACTCATTTCCCTCTGCCTTTTGCCATACGGAAGGGAGAGGGGAGAAAGAAGGAAGGAAGGAAGGAAAGGATGCTGCAAATCAATTTATGGCTGGAGCTTTCTTGAGGGTAATTACTTTTTTTTTTCTGAACTGTTGTAAACCCTGATTGCTACTGTAAGTACTTAAATAAAGGAAATAATAAGTTTGAATGCCACCTTTACGTATTGTCCTATCCAGCTGTCATGTTTGTGGGTGGAGACAATGACTTACTTTTATTCATTAATCACTATAACTTGGTCCTATTACCTCATTGACTTGCTGTAGTTGCACTGTTTTAAAATCTTTCTCTTCTTTCTCATGGAGAATAGACATAAGTTGCATTCTTGTGCTTTCTAATCTCCTTGTTTTGGTTCTGGATGCTCTAGCGTTGTAACCAATCATTATAGGAGGTGGAAGAACTATCGACCAATAATTATCAGACTATTAATGAATATATAAAGAAGTTCTTGTAAATAAACTCTCTCTTTTTGCCATCTTGTGAGCTGCCTGACTTCTCTGCGAGCTTCTGCGAACCTCCACGAATATCAGAAAATCAGAGCAACAACTTGCCAAAAAAAATGGTTATAATAAGAGTAAGCACATTCCTTAAACTCTTCAATATAACCCTTTTTATCTCCCTACCTGACCAAGTGATCAAGATAAACCTCACTGCTTTTGAAAACACCCCCCACACCTTTGGCTTTAATTTCAAGATGACAAACTTGGACAACTATTCATAAATGCCTCAATTCTTGCTCAAGATGTGACATCCACTGAGCTCCACACAGCCATAAAAGGTTAGGGAAACATTTCCTGCTCCGTGAGACATCCAGGGCTGGCACCAGAGCTGTGTAATCAAAAGGGAATTATCCTTCACTGCCTGTCTGGGTTCAGCTTCAAAGCTGGGCTCCCATTCCCTCTGAATCCACTTGCATCTCCCAGCTATTGAAATCCCATCTGGGCAAATTCTCTGTGGATCTTGCTGTAGAATGCAGTCACAGAGGTAAAGCCAATGCTGAGGGCAAACTGAATGTGTTTTAACCATCCCTGAAAATTACTGGTTTAACCACGTCCTTAAAATATACAGTGATGAAGGAGGCATCTTCTTCCCTGCTCCGATGCCAAACTATCCTTGGTAGGAAGATTTTTCTAATTCCAGACCTATTTTTTTGAGGAGAACAGGGCATATTATTATTAGCAGTCCCTGCCCACAGCAGGGAATTGGCACTAAATGATCTTTAAAGTCGCTTCCAACCTAGCCTATCTATGGCTCTGTGATTCCATCCATGGCCTATCTGTGTAGGATGTGTCCCCATCCTTGTATGACTTATTTCTAAAATAAAAAATCCCTTCCCCCCCATCACTTTCCATGTAAGTGGTGACTCAGCCATTATTTGCAAACTGAACCACCCTCCAGGCTTTAAATGGACCCAGCCTCCAGCATGAGGAGCACAAATGAGCAATCCTGTGTAATCATTCTCAAAATACCACGATATTCCCCTCTCTTCCCCCTCTGCCCACCCCGTGATGCACACAGGGCGCAGCTCCTGTGTGTCCCGAAATCATTTTCACTGACCCACTAAATCAAATCACATGCAAGGGTGAGGCGCGGCCACAACACGACATAATCCACCAGCAAAGTGATTTTTTTGAAAAGAGAGCTTTCCAAAATGTTTGTGAGAGCAGTCCCATTGAGGCCGTTCTGGCACGCTTACAGCATCTCTGGGCAGCTTTTGTTTTGTGCCCACATTGTGATAAATGTCAGTGCATCCACCTGAACGTTCTTGAACAAAACACAGAGATTTCAGCAACAAACTGGTGAGCCTTGCATTTGCGTGGATGTCCGAAATATTTCTCCTCAGTTTGTCCAACTCTGCTGCAAAATGCTGCGATTAATTACGCTCATATCAAAGAGCTCCAATGAAACCGCTTTAGAAATAAGTGCATATGGTCACTGCTTTTCTGTTCCCTTCTTGGAGCCGTTTTTCTGAGGCAAAAAGTCTGATTTCTTACCTTGTCGTTCTGAAACAGAGCATTATGTTGATTTGTATTTTTGGAGCATTGTTAAACTGGTATTTTTTGAGCCTGATATGGTTGGGGAAAAAAATGGAGAAAACAGGAACCTTTGCCCCTTGAAAGAGAAAATATGATTAAGCAAAAGCAGTTTAGTGTTACATTGAAATCAGATATAATAATATGCCACCACTGCCCTGCTGAACCTGGCACAGAACAGTGTCTAAGGCCATGAGAGTTTCCCTCAGCAGAAGAAATGTTAAACAAAAGGACAGCAAAATTTACTGAGATCGTGCTCCACACACTGCACAGAAGAGGAGGGATAACACAAAATAAAAGAATAAACATGCCCTTTGAAAAACATTTGGGGGTTATTCCACAATTTGGGGGTTGCTCTGGACCCTGTTTTCGAGCATTTGGCAGCTTTTAGGTCTTTCAAGTCACCTCAGTCCTGCAACTCGGGGAAGGGAGGATCACAAGGAGAAGACTGAGCCCACCACCCCAGATCTCTGCAGAACTAATCCATGGGTTCCTTAGTATTTCTGATACATTTTAAACGAGAGTTTGGATCTTTCTAAACCCCATTCCATTGGTTCTTTCACTGTCTTCTTCATATTCTTTCTCATCTGACCAGTTCAGCCTTAGGACATCAGGACTGTTCATAAAAAATCAGAACCATCCATCCAGCACACCAAGTCCTTGCGTGAAGAGTGTACAAATATTTAACCTGTCCTTGCATAAAAAGAGTCTCTGAAATTGCTTCCTTCTCTTTGAAAACTGTGATTGGAGTTCACTGCTGCCTTTTAAAAGTGACACTTAACACCTTTCGTGTCATTTGGTGGTGGCTGAGCAGCTCAGCATGAAAGCAGGAGGCTCCGTTCCCTGCCTCTTTCATTCTCAAAGGGTTCCAGCCCACTTGTTTCACCTCGATGAATAGAAATCTTATCTTTTTTCAACTTTGGGCTGTTCTGGGCACTTTGTACTTTGCTTCTTAATGCTACTTTTTGATGCACGTGTACAAGAGAGAAAAATGGCATAAATATGTCTCTCCCTAGCCTGGTGCTTCAACATGGGAAGCTCTCTGGTTTTCAGTTCCTTCCTGGGACAGTTCAGGTAATTTAACAGTCATATAATGCTCTTTAGCTGTCCAGGAAAGATGGAGAGAACACAGAATTACCTTTTTCTCTTATCTGTCAGCAAAAATTGGCAGAAACCTCTTTTTTTACATATGAAGGGGTGTCTTGGTCCCCTGATTTGTTCATTGGCTGGAAAGAGCAGCAGCTTCAGAACAGCACGACGGCAAGTACCTCACCTGTGCCATTCCTCCACAGCCCCATAAATGACCCCTGTGTGTCAGGGGCTGGATATTGTCCTGTTCTCTGGGGAGAGGTGAAGGCTCTCAGGCTGAGGATGGACTTCAGCTCAGCACTCAGCCTCTTGGATGAATGTGCTATTGATGAATTAAATGTTTTAAGGCAAAGATCACAGTCCTGCCTACGCTTGGGTGTACTGTGAAGGTGTTTGTTGGTTTGGAGCCCTCAAGATCCCTTCACTCTATTCCAGCTCAAACCAAAGGCAGATGTTCAAATTCTTGTTACCAATTCAAATCTGTACCAGGACAAGCACGCTTGAGATGCTTTTGGGCAGTCAATAACCACGTGGATTGCATGAACCATAATTTGTGAGCTGTGTTCTTTAATGTTACACAAATCCTGAGTTTCTATTCTTTTTTAAGCCCTGCCCTCCATCATCTGCATCAGGAATCATCAGCACCAGCATCTCGCAGCTCCTGTGGCAGTCACTGAATGTTCGATGTGGGGTTTGCCACGAGGCAGAGTGAGCAATTAGCTGGAATGCCTGGAGTGGGAAGGACTTCAATGCCATCCCTGCGGTGTGGCTGTGATTTTCCTCCTCCTGTGCATATTAAGACTCACAGATTTTCTTTTTATCTGCAAGTCACATCAAGCTCCAGCTGATGCTTCTGGCTTTAAATACCTGTAAAAGAGCATTTTATTTTGCCTTTTGCATTCTGACAGCTGCCATAGGGGGTTTATTATTTCTTCTTGGATACACTTGTTCTTTTACCTTGTATACCCCAGGACTATTAAAAATCAGCGAATCAGAAGTATTGTTTTTATTTGGGTGATCTTAATATCATACAAGCATCAGATTTTGCCTGACCTCAATTCCTCCCCTTCCTGCATTACATAATCTGGCAACTCAGACTTCTGATTAGGCTTTGTAATTCCAAAAATATGTCAGAACATATATGTTATCATCATTTGACATAGCAAAGTGTAACAGGTAAACCCACAGGAAAACCATTCTCCTGAAAATTGAAATGGTTTCCATTTCGCTATGTGGAAGAAATACATCCCTTTCTTTTGACTTCTCACCTCCTTATGTGTTTGCAGTGCCATGAATTTTGCTATAATAAAATAGCCTTATATTTGCACTAAAAATATTTGCATTAAAAATATCGGCCACATTGCAAAAGTCAATAACTTCAAAGTGTATTTTCTTTCCCCCCAGAAGAGTTTGTGGGTTTGTTTCAAACCAACCATTTTTCAACAAAGATGTTATATCCACAAGGAAATATAAAAGGACACGAGCCCAAGTCTGGTTTAAAGCTTCTGGGATATCTAAGCTTCTCTTAACATTTTGGAACATCATTTTTTTGGGAGGGAGAGTCAGTCTGGGTTTTTTGCCGTTTTTCTTTTTTTCCCTGTGCTTTATTTCTGCTAGTTTTGGTCTTATTTTTCAGAGAGGGCTCATCATGCTGGGCAGCAGTGATAACAGGCTGATGGATGCTGGGCAGGCTCAGGGGAAACTGAGAAAAAAGGAAGTTCTTGAAGTGTGTGAGGTTTTGCCCTGGCTTTTTTTTTTTGTTTCCCATTCTTTTTCTCTCTCTTTTTTTCCTTTTTTTTTTTTTTTTTCTGTGGGGAAGAGCTTTCAGATGAGAAAAACTAGCAGCGATCCAGAAACACGTAGCTGCGTCCCTCTGGAAACTGGGAACTGCTGATTGCTATAAATCTGTTTCAGGCTGGAAAATCTGCAGCTGGCAGAGGCTCCCAGGGCTGCCCCCGAGGCTCAGCACCACCGATGGAGCCACGTGGGGACCATGGCAGCACATCCAGGTGTCACTCAGCCCCTCTCCCTCGCGGTGCTTCAGCCTGGAAATCAACCCCTTAAAATCAGCCCCAACACGTATGGAGATGTGGGAATGAGGGCCTGAAGAAAAGCGACAAAAATTCCATATTGCCCCCGAAGGAAGCTTGGCGCAACGCAAAGACAAACCACAAATAAATAGATGTCAGCTCAAAATCGTTCATACAACGAGGCAAAACCCCGTTTTTCACGGTGTGGGTCATCCCTTGCCATCTCCCAGTGCCAGGTTCAAGTGGGGTGGAGGGTTTGGTGGCTTTGAGCTGCAGCCCCGAGCCTCCCGAGAGGAGGTGACGTGAGGACAAACCAAGGAGAGGATAACGAAGCAAAAGGGAATGACCACAGGGTATTGATGGGAGCTGCTGCCATGGTGTGTGCCCCACACTGCCCATTCTGGGGCTGTCCTCACCAGCGGCTCGGAGAAAAAAAGCGCTTTGTTTAAATTATTGCACTTGCTCTGAGCGCAAAACGCTCGGAGTTTCAATGAATCAAAGGCAAAGAATACAGCTTATCCCAGACATGGAGATTTCAATCCTTCAGAGAGATGAAAAAGCGCTAATGCTGAGTGGCTGTGTGCACTTGCAGTAATTACTAAAGAATAAAGTCTGATATCAGCAGTATAGAAATGTTAGGTTATGTAAAGCTTGCACTGAATGAAGGGAATTTTGGGGAGAAAAGGATGTGCATTCATGGCTTCATTTTCATTTGAAAAGTATTACTACTGCTAATGTAAATATACCATCTCTCCATTAAATAATGTAAAAAATATGCCATTTCCTGGAAAGACTTAGCAAACCCCCACTTTTCCCTGTCGAGCCTGGCCACTCTCCGATTCTACAATTCTGAGTTTAAATCAGGGAACTTGGACTCTGGATTCCTTTCCTGCCTCGTAATAAAAACACTTCTATGTTTCCTTGGCTGAATCATTAAATCTGTAAAAATCTAGAGAGCAACTCCTGGCTCTGGATGCCACGAAAGACTGACAAGTCTGCCAGTTTCCAAAGGTGCTCAAAGCCAACCAACTTGGTTGGAAGCAGTGAAGCCTGAAGATATTCCCAACCCAGCAAAGACAATGTGTGTCCAAAACCCAAGGCAGTCTCAGACAGAGGGGACATGTGAAAATGGATTCCCACACATGTAAAGCATCCTTGAGTAGAAGTGAACCAGGAGAGGTTTAGATTGGATATTAGGGAACGTTTCTTCACAGAAAGACATTTTAAGCCCTGGCACAGCTGCCCAGGGGCGTGGTGGAGTCCCCATCCCTGGAGGGATTTAAAAGCCCTGTGGTTTTGGCATTTGGGGACATGGGTTAGTGGTGGCCTTGGCAGTGCTGGGGAATGGTTGAACTGGATGATCCTAGAGGGTTTTTCCAACATAAATGATTTTGTGGTTCTACAAAGGGGAAAGGGCCAAATCAGAAGAGGTATCCCAACAGATGATTAATTCAGTATCCACCCAAAATATCGTCACTATCATAGGTATCTTTTCATTACTGCAAATATTTGGCTCCCTGGCAAGTGCCTTTCGAGTGCTGATTAATTCTCTTTGCATCCCCTGGATCTGAGGATCATCTCCACCTTCTGCGTGGAGAATCGAGGTTTTAAAAGGTGAGACCGTGAGCCAGAAATAGATTTGGGCTGTCTGACATCTGCCTTCCTCGTGGGACTGGAATAATAGATTAGCATCAGGGAGGGATTCCTTGCTGCTGCTTTATTTGTGCTTCTGCAGGGTTTTTTCTGTCTCCCTGTCATTCAGCAGCGCTCAGGCATAAATTCCTTGCTCTGCCATTGCCAAGAGAGGAGCCTCCTGACACTCGGAGGTGTGAAAGTGATGAGTGCAGTTTATTTGAGTGCGTGGCAGGGGGCCAGGCAGGTGGGTGGCTTGGCTGGAGCCAGAAGCTGCCAAACACACAGGGTGAGATGTCTTGGGAGGAAAAAAACTCCAAATCCTTCCTGTGTCAGGCTGACCCTCTTGGTTAAGAGTGGAAGGTGTCCCTGCCCATGGCAGGAGCTTGGAACAGATGATATTTAAGGTCCGTTCCACCCAAGCCATGCTGTGATTCTCTGATTAAAGATGAAATTTTAAACCATCCTCCCCCACACCCCGCACACACAGACGCAGAACAGAATTGAGAACTTTGCCACTACTATTTGTTGCAAGAAAGAGAAATCCCATTGCAGGATGGGGTTTCATTCTTTCTTTAATTCCCCTGATAGTTAGATTTAGTCATTCCCTTAGGACACCAGGGATGTTTTCTGAAGATGTCCATGACAGACATTAGAGAGTTTATTATTTTCTCTTCTTCTTCACATTGCAAGGAGAAATAGAGAAGACCTCCAGAATACCATAAAATCTGAATGGCTTGAATTTTTTTTTAAAGTAATACAAGAAAAATAGTAATGAAAAATTACTAATTAAAAACAAACAAACAAACAAAAAAAAAAAAAGCCTGCAACAAAAGAACAGAAAAAGGCAGAAAGCAGGTCTATTGAATGAGTTACAAATTAGAAATGCCCAAAAGTGAGAGGGGAAATGTCTCACCCCAAGGTCACACAACAGCTGGGGGGCAACAGCAGTGAAAGAATGTAAAAATCCCAGTGCGTTGCCTTAGAGAGAGGGACCCCCATCCTTCCTGGGAATCTCTGGCAGCAGCTGGGGAATGAAAGTGCCTCTCCCTGCCTGTTTCCTTGGAGATGGAGAGCAATGTTTGCAGCAGCGAGCGTGAGGGAAGTTTCCTCCTTGTAAAGGGAGCCAGGTATCATCCTGCCCTCAGCCTAGTCAGATCCATGTGAGCAAAAATCCTGTGATGCACAAAAAGATCTTCTTTCAAGTGAATGTGTAGGACACGGTGATAGAGGTTATTTCAGAGCAGGATGTAGGAAATCCAGAGCTAAAGCTCAATCTTCCCTCAAAGCCCGTACTTTCAAGTTGCTGGGAGTAAGGTACATTGAATATGCAGGAGGCTGGAAAAGGAAGGAGTCTGCCAAGTTACGTAATGCAGTTGGATGTTCTTGCTCTGACTACTGACCTGGATCAAATCTGCCGCCAACTTGCTCGTACAGAAGTCAGCAGCTGTTTCCTGTATTGGCCTGGGACACCTTCTGCTCATAACATGCATTTTCCAGTGGAAAACTTACTAGAGAACTCAGAGGAAAAACATCCTTTTACAGATTATGTATGTAGAGCTATACACACTAGAGCTAAAAATACTCATTTTTATACACCTCCATGTAGTTTCGTGACTTTTGGCATTTTGTGCAAGTGTCTGTGCTTGTTCCAGGGTGTTTTGTGGAGGAGTTTGTGTCTTCTGACGTGCAGCAGTGACAGGGAGGGATGTGAGACTTTGCTGGGCGGGTGGATGTGCTGCCAGACGCCCGCGCTGGGCTCCGAGCGCAGGCACCTCGGCCAGGAGTCCCCTCTGGAGTTCCTTCGCTGACTCCAGGCTGCTGTGGCCGTACACTCACAAAACAGGCAGTTTTTCTAAAGCATTCCCCGACAGATTTGTGCGGTGCGTTGGGATCGCTTTGCCCTAAGCCAGCTCAGATTTATGGCTCAGCCTGGGAGCAGCCTCCCAGTTTATCTGAGCTGTCAGGTACCAGGACCCATCTGTTTTACAGCCAGGGCCTTCGAGCTCTTTAGTTTTGATTTATTTTTCTGTATTTATTTCCTTTATCACAGAGTTGTGTCATTCTATGGGATGATGGAATGGTTTGAGTTGGAAGGGGCCACGAAGTTCATCTCATTCCAATCCCCAGCCATGGGCAGGGACACCTCCCACTGTCCCAGATTGCTCCAAACCCTGTCCAGCCTGGCCTTGGACACTTCCAGGGATCCAGGGAAAGCCACAGCTTCTCTGGGCACCTGTGCCAGGGCCTCACACCCTCACAGCCAAGAATTCCTTCCCAATATCCAATCTATCCCTGTCCTCTGTCAGTTTGAAGTCATTCCCCATTTTTCTGTCACTCCATGTCCTGGCCCAAAGTCCCTCTCCAGCTTTCTTGTACCTTGTTTTGGTACTGGAAGGCCAAATTAATTATTTTCTGTTAATTTTCATTTACAAGAAGAGATGTTTGTGTTGTCACTCTTCTTGCAGGCTGGTCTAATTCTTCTCTGGTGTGAAATAACCACACTTTGAAATGCTGGAAATCTGTGACTTCTCCACCTTCCCACTGCCTCCACAGGTCAATTTCTTTCAGTCACCTCAGCTGCAGCAGCAACACTATTTTAACATCTTTGCATTGAAGTCAAAGTCATTACTCATATTTGCAGGCAGTCATAACAGCCCCAAAGAATCATTGTTGTAGATCAAAGGGCAAATGAATTTATGACAGCCAATTAAGGCACAATTAATAATTAAATGGTGATGTGAATTCTTAACATGAATAGTGGTTTTTTTTCTAGCAAGAATGCTGGCATCTGACTCCTCATCTCAGTGGAGTCTGTGGCTAAGTATTAAATAACACAGCACACCAACGGAGTGGTGTCACTCCAACAGAGTTAATGAAATATCACACTGGAATCTGGTCCATTTTGCTCAGCTTTCAAATAAAGTGCAGGGATTTTAAGAGAATACATTAGATGTGAAAAATAAGTAACATATTTGTGCTGTGCTTTCAGTTTTGCTGCAGGCCCTGTCTCTGCAGAGATTTCTCTGTCAAACTTCTGCTGGATAAAGATTTGGCATAAACTTGCCAAAGGGTCATAAATTAAACAAAGGAAGAAAAGAGAGGCAAAACAAGAAGCTGCAATATGATTAGACTTCCCTTTCTCAGCATTTAAGTGAGAAAGGCAAATCTACCCCATCCCTGGAAGTGTCCAAGGCCAACATTTCCCAGTGACATGGTTTGGATTAAACAACTTCCCAAACTCTTCCCAAAGCCTCACAGCTCAGAGGATCTGATGTTATTTTATTACTCCTCTCCACCCCCTGTTATTTTGTTAACAGGCCCCCCTTTAAAATTTTTTAAAATAACAATTTCTCTGCATGCAACCTGTATGAAAACAGTCTCCTACCTCAACCCATGTGGTTAGGAAGCCCTTATTTAAAATGCTTTCTCTTTCCCTCCCTCCTTCTTGTACAAAAACAACCCAAACAAACAAAAGAGGGATTTTTCTGGAAAGTTATCAGCAGTTTTCAGAGCTCCCACTGTCATTTCTTTAAGATCTTCAACTTGTTTGTTTAAATGTTCATGTCTTTAGGCCTTTCTTCCCGCTTTTATTGCTGGAAACCATGAGAGCTTCTATTTGTTCCAGAAAGTAGATTTATTATTTCTTCTCTACCCCAACCATGACTTTCCTTCCATTTAAAGTAAAAAACTCAATTTACTCTGCCAATATGCTCTTTATCTCCTGTGACTTAGAGCCCCAAGCTGTGAAACAGCACATCTTTGGTGGGTTGTGACAATTGAAAATCAAGAGTGGAAGGCACTCTATAAAATTTAGGTGATGCATGCCCCAAACAGCTGCAATCTCATCAGTTCCAGGGTATGGCCTGATGATGGGAGCCAATATGCCACAATAAAATGTGAAAAAAAACGAGGACAAATATGCATTTTGCATTATGCGGTATCAAATCTCTTCCGAACGGAGCTGGCTGGGGAATTTGCAGATGATAACAGTTCTGTGGTGGGTATGTGAAATTTTAATGAGGGTTTCTGAGGTTCAGAGATGTATCTCCTGGAGGCACAGGGGGTGCAGTGTGAGGTGTCTGCCCTGCTGCTGCCTCAGGATGAAGAGGGAGGTGCCACTGATGCCTTAACCAAGCTCACCTGAAACAGAGGTCAGGCAAAGTTAGGAGAATAAAAAGCAGATTAATTTATTAAAGGCTTTTAGGTACTTTCTGGGCAGACAGAGCCTACTCGTGAGGCTACACCCAAAATGGACACTGAGTCACGAGGTCTTCACATTTTATAAGTTCTGAGTTACTAACATGTTAGGCCCCAATTCTCCAATCACGCCTTCAGATGATGATGCCAATCACCCAAAGCCTGCTCCCCCTAACTCACTGCTGTTTACATATTTTGGGGCCCTGAGGCAGCAAAGTGTCCTTGGATTTTTCATTTGTTTTGCTTAAAACGCTGGCAACAGAGGTTTTTAGCACTTTATGAAGCCTAGAACTACACACCAAAGCTACAAATAAATGAAGAACAGAAGCTAAAAATCCTTCAGGCATCACCACTGTGCCAGCACGAGCCCAAAGTGACACCTTGGGTTAGCAGGGAGCGGCGTGTGTGCACAAAGTGTTGGGAAAAGGGGCACCTTCACTCACAGATGTGCACAAGACCTGAGATCATTTGTCCAAATTAAAACTTCATCCAAGGAGTGCATGTATTTAGTGAAAAAAATACTGCCATCAAATGCAATTTTTCTTAGTTTTTCCCAAGAAAACGCCCAATATGGAAAAAATAACAGAAAATTCCAGGAGACTGAGAAGGTGAATGCCCAGGATTACGTCTTTCTATGTCATTTCAGCATACTTTCAAATTCAGGAGGAATTTGAATCCAGACTCCCCACCCCTCACAGTAGAGCTCCAGACACCAAACTCCCTGTGTATTCTGAGGAAGGCAAGGGGTTGTTTTGTATATATAACCAAAAATGCATTTACAAAACTTCAGTTCTGTTCTACATCAGCCTGGAAAATATATTCTGAAACCCGAATTTTCCACTAAACTCAATTCTGGACTTCTTGCTATTCTGCTTCAGAGATCAGCATCTGAAACGGTGCAATGGTCTTTTGATTACCTGCAGAGTCCTGGTTCATCTGTATATGTAAAAAGGTAATTCAGGTCATTCAGTTGTAAATAGAAAGATGATTTCTGGCAGGCACTGAGATGCATGTGGGAATTTATTTATTTTCCACACTGAATGAAGTTCTTCCTGCGAACCATTCCTGCCCTGAACACAATCACAGCTAGTGGCAGCCAACCATGCTGTTCTTTTGAGATACATAGCCACGACAATAAAGAGGAATACAAAGAAGGATTAGTGATAAGAAAACCACGGTAATAAAAGGTTTCTGTGCTGATTGCACTGAAAGATTTCTAAATTCAACGCGAAAGTGTTAAAAAACTGACGATAAAAGAAATTCTGTCTCTAATGGAAGCTTAGTGGTGCACAACCACTCCGACAAGAAGCATATGGCAGATAATCTGAAATATTTAGGGATCCCTATGAGCATGTAGTACCACAGATTGTGATATCAGAGTTTTGGAAGTTACACTGACTCCAGATATTCCTCGTGATTTTTCTTTTCCGCATCAATTATTTTAAGATAAAAACTCACCTTGGAAGAATAAACTTATTTTTTCCACCTGTTGGTTCCGGGGCAGCCTGGGCACTGTTATAATTTTACAGTGCTGTGAGTGTCTTCCATGGCAAGAGGGGATCAATGTGAGAGGGAAATTGATAGAATATGAGGATGGTTAAATTAGGCCTCTGCAGGAGTGTTTCAGGGAGACCTCCTGGTTTGCCAACATTTTCTCCACATGTTGAACAGCAAAAAGACAAATCAAACATCTTTACCATCTGTCACAGATGTAGATAACTGGACATGAGGCAGCAGGAACTTAAGCAAAGATGTGGAAAAAAAAATACAGAGGAGTGATTCAGTCCAGATCATGACTCCAGACTCACCATGATCTTCCCTATATATAACTACAAGGTTGTTTTCATTTCTTTTTCTGGAGTTTGATTCCACTCCACCAGGCCTGTATGTGTATTTCCCACAGTGTCTCAGTAGAAAAAAATCTGATTTTAGTGGGGAGCAAACTGGTGCATCCCAGCAGCCCCAGCTGCAATCCATTCAAGCTATGCAGTGAGGAGCCAGTGATGCAAGGAACAGAATTCAGCCACTCCCATCCAGGAGAGGAATGATACCTCGGTGAGGTCTGAATAGGAGGAAGAAGAGGAGGATCTGTGTGCTCTTCTTTCTTTTTGCCTATCCATTTTCACTAGAAAAAGATTGCATCCAAATTCCATCTATTTGCCTTGCCTGCACCCAAAGCACACGTGGGTAAGGGTCTGTTTGCTGTGCCATAGCTGGTGTTATAAAATTTATGAATGACTCTGATATTTCAGCTTTTTCTCCCTCTGCATTTTGATCCCTGAATCTGAGGAAATTAGGACCATATGGCTGAAAATATTGGCAACTGCAGTTGATTTTTCTCCCTTTAAAGGATGTCTTAAGCCCCATCACAGGCCATATGCAGTAAGCAAATATAGTTTCAACAGCGCCTGGCTGAGGCAACCATCCAGTTCTATCCTATAAGTGAATCCCTATCCGAAAAGTAAATAAAACTGCATTAAATGTGGGGAGAGGGAAGAAGAGCTTAAGTTAAGAAGGATTTTAAAGCTGTTTCTTCTTTGAAGTAGTTTTATTGCAAATCATCTCACGGTGTAAAAGTCATCATTAAAACTCGTGTCTTCTTCTCAGATCACCACTGTGGGATTCACCCACACTTTGTGCAATCAAGAAACAGACTTTGTACATCACTGAAGTATTGCCACACGATGGGAAGCTTCATAATCCATGGATGGAGTCAGCTTATCCTCTCAGGTCAGGCTGCATGAGTGGTTTGGATATTCACTAAATTTGGAATGCGTTGTGTCCACTTAGCTCATGCTGGTTCCCACCATGGGCTGGCTTTGGAGAAGCTGCTGCACCGTATTTTTGGAGGAGTGGTGTTAAATAATCAAAACGTACACCAAATATTTCACCCCACAGATCTGTTCCTGCCGTATGACATTCCTTGGCAATGAAACAGTGGGCACAGAGCATCCCAGAAAGCCCCAGCTGGAGAGGAACCACGGAAAAATGATCTTTCCATTAGCAAGGCCACCTTTAGAGGGCTGGTGGCAGTGCCAGGACCTGAGTGCTGAAATCCTGAACACCATTTCCCATTCCGAGCAAATACAAAGCATCCTCACCAATCCTTCATCAAAAGCGGAGCATTAATTGAATTTCTCTGCTCGTTCCTAGCGGGAGGATGGTTTGCAATTGTCCTGTAGCTGCATGCCTGACTGCAGCTCTGCTTTATCTCACACTCTGTGATTATGAAAACTGGCTGCGTGGCGTACAGTGAATCATGCTGTGATTTACTTTGAAGAGGTCAGCTTAAAAAAATTCCGAGAGGAATTTTATTAGATGCAAACAGCACCAGGACTGAATTAAAATGCAGCCCCAGTAGTCTTATATCCATTTCATCAATATCATTATATTCCTCCCTCTGTTCCACTGTTATGAACTGATTGGAGGTGTTTTTTGCTTTAAAGTGGATGGGTCAAAAGAAGTTGTCTACAAACACAAGGTCAACTGTGCTCCACTGAAAATTATAATAAATAGCTGCAAAGCCTCAGTTACGCTCTGTGATAAGTGGGAAGATGGACGGACGGTGCAATGGAAGGGCAGATGTGGAAAGTATCATTTAGTAATTGCTCAGCCCAAAGGTTTGCTGCTTTTTTACCAACGGGCATGAAATGACGAGGCCACCAGATAATGAAATAACCATTTCCCTCTTCATCTGAGCCAGATCTTCCTAAAGCCTGGCTCTGTGCATGTCCTCCCAGGCTAAATAGAATAAATCATAAGTGTTGATGTATCACACAGTACAGAATTAGTGTTCAGTGCTCCACGGGTGCCTGGTTCCACCATCCACCTTCTGCTTGAGGACAAGACCCTGAGCTAGAACCCTTGGATCAATGCTGGAGGGTCTGTGTAAGCTATGAGAGGAAGAAATCCTTCCCTGTGAGGGTGGGCAGGCCCTGGCACAGGTGCCCAGAGCAGCTGTGACTGCCCCTAGATCCCTGGCAGTGTCCAAGGCCAGGCTGGACAGGGCTTGGAGCAACCTGGGGCAGTGGAAGGTGTCCCTGCCCATGGCTGGGGTGGAACTTGATGATCTTTAAGGTCACTTCCAACCTAAACCAAATATTCTATGAATATTTGTGCTTGATTCAAATATAGTAGAGGAAACCCTGTTTCATGTCCAGGAAAGACAATTATTTTTCTGTGTTTCCTAATAAGAGAGGAATAAGGATGAAAAAACAGTTCAGCAGATCTGTCAGTAAATTTGCTGTTCTGTACCAGGCACGGATGCCTTTTACCAATCTACACATACTCTTAACAACACAATTTTAAAAATTATTACTAAGGATACTGCAGAGCTATTAAATAACAAAATTTCGCTGCAGTTTTGTCTGGACTGCCATCTTTAATCACATCACTCCAAAATGGTTTATGCAAATCAAAGATTGGCTTGGAGCTTGGTTAATCTCTCCTTCCCGAGACAGAGATGGGCAGTGGAAGTGCAGCATTTCCTGGCGTGGCAGAGCGCTCTGGAAACTTGCCTGTGGATCTGGAAATGTGTGCGTGGACACTCCGGGCAGGAGGGGAGAACTGGGGAGTGCATTTCTGCATTTCTGCAGTGGAAGAAGCAGTGGTAATGCTGTGTTCTGTGAGTAAATTCTTCTCCACACACAGGCATTTGGACATAGCTCTACACATACCACACAAAGATTGTACACAGTCCTAGGCCATCAACATGCAGAAAATACTTAGGGATCTACTAAAATGATAATAAAAATTAAATAAGGGGTTTTTTAAAAAAAATTGTGTTTTCTGAATTCTGCCTGTTCCTGTTTCTTGAATTATCCATGTTACCTCTTTGTGCCCGTAGCTTAATATTTTCCATGGCTCATTAGCCAGCATTTGATTGTAATGATTCTGTATTCAAAGATTTGGTGCTGCTCAAAGACATCATGTTATATGCTTAAAATCACTTTTCAGGTGACTGTAAATCACAAAATTAGGCTTCTAATGAGGTTGCTATCAATTTCTAAGTTGATTTTCAAAATTCTGCTGCTGCAGTTGTCAGTGAGAATGGGAATTATTGGAAAGAAAATACCCTAGTGATTTAAAAGCACTTAAAATTAAAATATTCATGCAGTGTTTCCCTGATACTGGCCCAATTTAGAATGAAGAGGCCCCAGCTCTCAATATTTTTTTAATTTACAATGCCTAAGCCAATGTAATTCAAGGTATATGATTAATTGATTTTAACTTTGTTAAAACCTGTGCTAAACCAGAGCTTTATGTCAGGAAGGCAACACTAAAAGTCAGGGAAACATTGTCATTTGAATCCCTCTAAAGATATAATTGTATATCATCTGCATATAATTAGAAGCAGGTGCACTTTCAGGCAACAAAGAGGTAACACTAAAAAAAGTCAGTAAAACAGAAGTCTGAGATACACAGAGCACTTCCAGAAGATAATTAATCATCCTGGGACACCATAAAGACAAATTACACAGAGTATCTGATATTGCATGTTGGGAAAGTTCATTTGTAAATTTTCCTGAATGGCTTAAAAACTGAGAGCTGCCAAGAACAGAGGTGATGTATCAAATGAGATGCTACACACAGGGAACTGGAGGGGGGCAGAGAATTTGTCCCTTTTCAAATGTAAAACCCAAAAGTGTGTGCTTCATCCCCTTGGAAGTGCCCACAGGATGCCAGTCCCTGGCACTGGCACCTGCTCTGGCTGTGTGAGAAATTTGGGATTTATGCACGAACAAAGAAGGGTCCAGCTCTTGCCATCACGCTTGCCCTGACAGTTCCTTACCACACTGCTGCTTCTTTTCCTTTTCCAGCTCATTATTTCCTTTCTTGGCCCAAAATCCACTCACATCAAGGGGAATTTGTCCATCAAAAAACATTGGCTCATATCCTGATTTATCCATTCCCAAGAAAGTGAGTCTAGACCTACCTAACTGCTGTAAAATCAGCATTCAGAAACATTCATTTAGACTCAGAATTTCAGTTCACTTCTTGCTTTTTACTAAACTCTGTAGAATCAGGTATTTGCCCAACGAGCAGCTGTTCTGCACCTATATTCTCATGTGCAGAATATTTTACTTTCGTTATTTTTCATCTCTTCATCATCCTCCTATGAGACTTCACTGAATTTTTAAATTTTCTTTTTTAAAAGAAAACCACCATTTCTCAAGGAATCTTATTTTTCTCTTTGCCCAGCATTTTGCAGTCATTGGTTTTCAAACAGAAAAAAAGGCACCCAGTGTTTTTGGCTATTGTCTTTATTTTTCCCCATCTTTCTTTTCTCCATGGCTTTTAATAGATAATAGGGAAGGAAAATTAAAGCCTGAGCACATTTTATTTGGTCGATAAACAAAACGAGTGTTCCAAATAATTGTTTTTTTTTTTTTTTTTTTAATCATCCCCACTTTGATATTTCAGACATCTACTCACAGGAAGAATAGCATGTCTCATTCAGAAAAACAAACCTGATATCTAAATAAATAGTGCATGAACACGTCATGAGCCAAAAAGTGTTCGCTTAAATTAGTATTGAACAATTTCAGACAAGAAATAAGTATGCAAGAAATTCAGTGTGATTTTAAAATTATTTGAGAAGAGGAAAAGAGCAGCTAAATACACAGGATAACTGATTAATTGTAATTAGAATGTGGGTCCCTGGTCATGCATAGCAAATTTCCCACTGATCTGATTTCATTGAAAATGGGTTTTTGTCCGTGTTAATGAAATCTCCCCTTGAGTCAATTGATTTTTAGTTCTCCTCAGGAAAATATTTGGTTCACTTCAGCAATAAAAACTGTCCCCATTATCTAAAAATCTTCATAAAAATGACACATTATTTCAGGAAAAATTGTCACATGCAGAAGTGAGGAAAAAAAGATGCTTCTACAGGACCTGTTACTGTTTGACAAAACTATTTGGATTTCTGGTAGGACAACACAGATGGGCATGACAGCAGAAAATGCCCCAAATAAACAGATATTGATGGGTTTATTTCATTTAAATAGAAGTTTTTCATCCACATACTCAAAGGTGTGTGTTTATAACAATCTCTTTCTCCCCTAGTACAGCAAGCAAACAGAAGCAGTGGATTTTTCAAGAAAATCCAGATTTTTTCGTACATGGCTTGACAGGTGGATCAGTAAACTGCCAGGGCAGGTGGTTCCCAAGTGTGGCATTTGTAAAGAAGGAGTAAAGAAAAGAAACTAACCTGAATGTACCAAAATGGCCCCAAAATTCAGGTTTTTCCCTTCAAACTGTTTAATTCTGTGGTATTTCATCCTCATTTGTCTCATTGCTCCGTCTCTGAAAAAGTCATACAAGAGTTTTGGCAGGAATTTTGGGGTGCACGTGGGCAAATGAGACTCACACTCACATGTCTAAGAGAAGGAATACTGGAAGTCATTAATGCTAAATTGCGATTAAAAATTACTTTGGATTCCCAGCTGTGAGCAAATGGAAATTTAATAAGCAGAAACAAACCAAAGGAAACGCTGCTTGTTTGAAGGCAGTAAGTTACTCCTTTTCCAGCTTTAAAAATATAAGATTTTTTTTGTAGCAAATTGGAGGTAGAATAATTCCACAATTTTGGATCAAAAAATAAACAAGATGATGATGTATTAATAGTCCGAATGTTATGAGATAATTACTGAAGCACAGAAATCAACCAGGCCATGATCAGTCCAGCAGCCTGACATGGTTTCACAAACCATCCTTTCATTTGCAAAGAGGCAGAACCCAGAACTGGGACACTCTGAGTCCTCACAAGAAGCACAAAAGGGAAAAAGTGCATTGAAAAACAAATTTCCTCAGATAATTTTGGAGAGGCAAAGGATTGTGTGGCTAAAACGAAGTGCACTGAAGCAATACAGTGCAAAGCACAATATTGCAGAGCTCTGATGAGTGTCACACACAGTCAGACTTGTAGTAAATAAATGTTATTAGGCTGCCACAATTACAGCATCTTCCTGTTTTCAGGCTGGTTGAGCCATCTGGCATGGGCAACCAGATAAAAGTTATGCAATTATTAAAACAAGCTAAATTAAATTAACTTAAATTAATCACAGTGCACGAAAATAACTGGCCAGAAGCATCGAATCACGGTTGTTTTGAACATGATGACCTATTTTTCCGTTTTTCCTGGGCTTTCTCTAATTATGAGATAACATCTTCTCTTTGAAACCAGTGGCAAAAGTCCAGTTGAGTGAAAAGAAAGATGTGCACAGGGTAACATTTCCCTCGCACTCTACCAGTGTGACATGCACAATAAACAAATGCACACACAGCACCTAATGAAGGGCACAGATGGGATTTTTTATTACTCTATTTTGATGCCATGTAGGATGTAAAGATATCAGTTTACAGCAAATTGTTTTCCACGCTATTCTGGGAAGGTCCGAATTATTTTTTTGTTCCTTTAAAGTTTGTGGCCTTTGAAGTGTTCATAATTAGGCATTTTTTAAATTTAAATCTTTCCAAGGTGATTGTCTAAATGCATAATTTGCCACAAATTTAGGGGTTTTCTCACAAATTCAGCCAGATTTTTTGGTGACAATGTGTTTAAAAAACAGTGCAAAAAATGACTAACTGAAAATGGCTTGGTTGAAAGTGCTGAAGAAATTGGGAAGGCGTTCAACTCACAGCCTCCCAGAGCTGCTAGGAATAAGAGCAGTTGAGAAGGAGAATCCCAAGAAGGAGAGCCTTGAAGGATTTATTTCTGTATTTACCAAATCTGCTTGCTGGTTCCTGGAGGGAAAAGGCAGCATTGTGCCTGCTGCTGTCTCAGAGGCAGCCTGGCTCCAGATTTAGGGAGATGCTCGTGTCCTCCTGGTGCAGCAGGAGGTTTTTTCCACACGGGAAGCTCCTGATGTGTGCCTGGAGCCCAGCAGGGCATGCCCTGAGGGCAGAAGGAGAGCACCTTCCACAGCTCAAGACAGGAGCATCCCCAGCTTTAGTTTAAATTCCTCCAAACACTTTCCTGCATCCTCAAACCCCAATAAGAGCCACAAACCAAGGATGTGCAGACCCTCCTGCAGCACAGGCTGAAGCTCCAGCTGAATTCTATTTGGCTTTCAGCTTTTTTCTCCTCTTTTGCCCTTTTCCCCAATTACATCGGCTTTAGGTAAAGCCCTTTACAGAAGTTCTTCAAATCTATCACTGCACTGCATAAAGAGCCAGTTCGAGCAGTTTAAAGCATTGGATTGGAATCCCCACTGCAGATAAGATGTGCTGTTCATTTGGTTTTGCGCTCCTGATGTGATGTCTCCCCACAGGCAGAACCACATCTGACGTCTTGAAGGGGATTTTTAGGGCTGCAGGGAAAAACTGTACTAGATATCGACAAGTTATTTGTTCAGATATATTCAGGGAGGAGGTGGAAACTGGTTTAAAAGGAATCATGTCTTGTAGGTGAGGTCCGTGCTTCTCAGAATAAAGCATGGGAATATGCCTAGGGAAGATGGAAAGATGTCCTTACCCAGGCTCCTCTAAGGCCTTTGGCATGGTCCCACAGGAGATCCTTCTGTCCAAACTGGAGAGACCCTAAATGTGAGGTATGGACCACTCAGTGGATAAGGAATTGGCTGGATGGACACATCCAGAGAGTTGTGGTCAGTGGCTCCATGCCCAGCTGGGGCCAGGAATGAGGGGTGTCCCTCAGGGCTCTGCCCTGGGACCAGGGCTCTTTGTCAATGGCACAGACAGTGGGATCGGCCCTTTGGGATCAGGGATCTCTGTCAATGGCACAGACAGTGAGATCGACCCTTTGGGATCAGGGATCTCTGTCAACGGCACAGACAGTGAGATCGACCCTTTGTGATCAGGGATCTTTGACAATGGCACAGACAGGGGGATTGACCCTTTGGGATCAGGGCTCTGTCAATGGCACAGACAGTGAGATCGACCCTTTGGGATCAGGGATCTTTGTCAATGGCACAGACAGTGAGATCGACCCTTTGGGACCAGGGATCTTTGTCAATGGCACAGACAGGGGGATGGACCCTTTGGGATCAGGGCTCTGTCAATGGCACAGACAGTGGGATTGACCCTTTGGGATCAGGGATCTTTGACAATGGCACAGACAGGGGGATGGACCCTTTGGGACCAGGGATCTCTGTCAATGGCACAGACAGTGGGATTGACCCTTTGGGACCAGGGATCTCTGTCAATGGCACAGACAGTGGGATTGAGGGCGCCCTGGGTGAGCTCCCAGGTGTCACGGGACTGAGGGGTGCAGCTGGCACAAGAAAAGAACAGGGACACCCAGGGGGACCTGGACAAGCTTGGGAAGTGGGCGCAGGAGAACCTCGTAGCCAAGGGCAAGGGGATGCACCTTGATCAGGGCAATCCCAGCTCTGGGTTCCTCAGCACAGGGAGGTTCTGGCCCTGGTAGAGAGGGTTCAGAGGAGGCCACGGAGATGCTCCAAGGGCTGGAGGTGCTCTGGAGCCAGGCTGGGAGAGCTGGGGGTGTTCACCTGGAGAAGAGAAGGCTCCAGGGAGAGCTCAGAGCCCCTGGCAGTGCCTAAAGGCTCTGGGAGAGCTGGAGAGGGACTGGGGACAAGGCATGGAGGGACAGGAGCCAGGGAATGGCTTCCACTGCCAGAGGGCAGGGCTGGATGGGATATTGGGAAGGAATTGTTCCCTGTGAGGGTGGGGAGGCTCTGACACAGGTGCCCAGAGAAGCTGTGGCTGCCCCTGGATCCCTGGAAGTGTCCAAGGCCAGGTTGGATGGGGCTTGGAGTAACCTGGGACAGTGGAAGGTGTCCCTGCCCATGGCAGGGGGTGGAACTCGATGATCTTTGAGGTCTCTTCCCACCCATATCATTTTGGAATTCTATGGTTCTACATTTTTGACAGGGCAGGATTTTTGACTTTCTTAAATAGGAACTGTAGAAATGAAGTTAGTGGAAAGTTCTGTTTAAAAATCAAGCCTAAACTTGCTGTTCATCACTTACCTAACAAAATTAAATTGCAGAGGTGCAACAGCTGTAGAGAAACCCAGCTGTGGAATATATGACTTGGACCACTATGAAATAAAATGTTAGACAGAGAGGCTTCTATAGCTGTAATTAGATTTTAAGCATAAGGAGCTGCAATTGTACAAATCTCTTCCCCTTCCAAATCATAGAAAAACCCTTTGGAGTAAAGGTGATCATCTGCATACTTTCAGTCTAAGGAAATGAAAATGAATAAATTACTCGCCCAGAATGACACAAGCCTTTACAATAGGAATCTTATCTCTAATAGCATTGTTATTACCATTATAATTGTTACAATAATTTTTCTTTTACAATCTCCTAAGTCTGTTTCTCATATGGGCATTTAATTCAGATCCTCTTTCAATTAAATATCATTCTTCTTACGTCTAGGCCTCAGTAGATTTGCCTAAAATGTTTTCTTTTATAAGTTCTCACTTTCTGAGCATGTTATTGATCCTTTAAGGTACCGTGGTTATCTGTCTGGGAGAGGGATTAGGAGTCTGGAGGTGTGATCCTCCTTGGTCTTCTTGTTTGAGATTTGTGAACTTAAGCAAAGCAGGAAAAAGAAAAGAAGCCTCAATAGTGAAACAGGACATTGGCCCTTGCGTGTCTTCTTTGAGTCACTGAGTTTTGCAAAAGGAATGGACCAGATGTAAGCCTAACTGATTTTATTTTATGAATAAGGTTTCAGGTCTTCAGCTGAAAGTCCCTAGAAGTGTTAATTATTTTTATTACAGAATCTCCGTATAAATGATCCCGCTGAACAGTCAAATACTGCAGCCTTTTATATCTTTTTAATCTGGTTTACTCCGCTAGGATTACAGTTATTTTAAAATATACATGAAAGACAGCAGTTATTAGCAAAAGCCTTAGAGATTCCTATTGACAGAGAGGAGCAGAGGGTTAAAGTCAGCTATTTGGAAATGTCTGTCTGCAAAAACACCCAGCAGGCACATCAAGTGCTGGGTGTGTGTACAAGGGAGCATCGTGTCAGCCATCTGCATTTGTCAGCTAATAAACCCCAGCACAAATATCTGATTTATATGCATAACTCGGGGTTTGGACACACAAAAAATGGCAAGGGCAAATCCCAGCGAGCAATTGCATTTGCCTCACTTGGAAAATCTGCCTGCGAGCATCAGTCTGTGTGTTTTGAGAAGGAACCCATCTTCCTCCTTCCTCCGGAGTGATTAATGCTGTAATGGCCAAGTTAGACAGGAAGCACAGGGAAACAGGTGAACGTTTAAAAGGGGGCAAGAGAGAGAGGAGTTCCCATCGTATGATTAATCAGACAAATGAGTTATTTGGAGAGAACTGTTTGCATGCAGCTGAGTTTTCTAAGATGTAATGAAGTAATTGCATTATGAAAATAATCAGCTGCTCTGCATTCTGATCATTAGATGCTGATGATATAATTGTGGTATAATGAAAAGCAGTCTGGTGATTATTCCATAGAGAAGTTCTCTGCAGATAATATTCAAATTTACTTTATTTTGGCATCTTTTCAAAGAAGCTGCAAGTACAATGTAAACAGCTGGATGGTGAGGTAATGTTATTAGAACTTCTGAAGTATGTCCCCTTTTTAAACTATAATCTTGAAAAAGTTCTTTGAGTTTATCTGCATAATGCCAACTGAACTTGTTTGTGTTTTATGGCAGCTCATTAAATAACTTTGTTCTCTATTTCCAGTGGGAAGCAGCAGTTGTTTCGGGGGTTTTTTTTTCCCCTCTGAATAATTAATTACAAACCATCCCAAAGCCATACAGAATCAATTCTCTTGTATCCTGAATGCTATTTTATCACTTAGTCTCTTCTACTGATACAGTCTGATAAATGTCAACATCATGTGTGACAGGTGACTGACATTTCTGGCCCTTTGCAGGGTACAGCACCACTCTGATCTTCCTCCATATGTAATTTCCCTACTGTTTGAAAGCCAGAATGCTGGATTTTCCCAAGTTAATCATCGATCTCCAAATCAGGCACCTCGGATCTAAATTGGGATGGCCTTCCCCATTTTTTGACCGAAATCAATCCATTCGTCTTTGACGGGACAAAGATTTCTATGAAAGGAGAAATCTGCTTTCCCCCTGAACATCTTGCAAGTTGCGAGTAAATTAATCTCCTGGCCGAACAAGAAATCCAAGTTATTTTGCCGTCTTGTTAAAAGTAGTGTATTTTTCTGCAATCGCTACAGCATTTGAATGCACCTTGAACAGTAAAATGTAGTTTTATGCTCTGCTGACTATATTGCTTGCAGGGAAATGTCTGGGCTACAACATGGGCTAATCTTTGACTGGTAACAAGCTCTTTGTTTTCTACTCACAGTTTCTTCATTATCCTTCCCCAGACAAACATGTAACTGCAGTGTTTGATGGAGAATAGTGGCGAGGAAGCAGAGTTGAACATTGTGCTACTCAGTAAGACCCATTAGTTTCCCTTTGCTACAAACAAGCATTTCCAACCTCAGAATTTCCCAGCTGATTTAAATCCCCTCCCTGCCTTTTTATCCATGATACACACGGCTGTGCTTTGAACTTGTTCTTTAATGCAAAGAGAGAAAAAAATGCCAATTCAGTGTGGTGAGAAGCCAACTAAGTCTAGTAGCAGGAATAGAGGGAGTGGGAAGGGAAATAGTGTTGAACTGGGGATCCTGAGACCTTGACCTCAAATGTTTTGCCGTAATGAAAATATGATAAATACAAAGTTCTTGAGCTCAGGTCATCTTGAGTTCTTAAAGAATTTTTTTTTTTTTTTTTTTGGTGGTTACAGACTTGCACAGCCAAGCCCACACTGTTTGGGAGCTCACTGTGCCTCTGGGTCAGCTTGTGCTTGTTCCACCTTTACTTAGTCCTGGTGTAAAAACGGAGTAATCAAATGGTTGTAGCTCTTAACACACAAAATCATCTGCCCCATCTTCTCTCCTTCTCTGGACTTCAAAAAATATGTTCACAACTTCACTACCCCACGCCTGTGATGTGCTGAATCAAGTGAGGAGGCTGGAATAAAACGCTCTGTTTCATTTGATAATGTTTTAATAGGGGAACTAAAAGCCCACAACTCTCATTGACTCTAATTAGAACAGCACGTAATTGGCAGTGCTGAAAATAAAGCACTAAAAAACCCACAGATGTTTCTTGTTGTCTTAGAAATCTAAAAGAAGGGGGAGAAAAAGGCACCACCAGAACTTGAAAGGGATCTGCAAGCTTTTGAAAGGTGCTTAGTTGCCTAATTCTAAATTGGTTTAGTAAAACTTAAGCACTTGCACCTTCAAGCTGTATATAGATACAAATACATATTTCTCTCTGTGATTACTGAAGACAGTAAGTGCATTTTAGACTTTTAGAGCCAGAATTCCATTTCCTGCTTTAACTATTAAGTGTCCCTGCCAGCTGGAAAGAGGTGGAAAAAGCCAACAGGACAGAAAAATATTGCTGTGCTCCAGCCTTTGCATCTCAGCCAGCACAGGGAACTTCCATAGAGTCCAAGTGCACTAGAGTTGGAGTTGATATATCTCAGTCTATTGGCCTGTGGAGTTGGTTGCTGACTTGCTTTTTCTGACTTCCATGCTGAAAGGGTCTCCAAACAGCATTGTCACACTAAAGTGCTGTAAAAAGGAGTAACGACCGTGACTCCCTCCTTATTCCATTCCTTTACAGGGAGCTGGATTTTTCGTGGAACTGCAAGGTAAGTTTCTCAGATGTTGCTTTTTCAGTGCCTTTTATTTTACTGCTGTAATCAAAGAGAAAAATCATTTCTTTGACATGTTATGTGAATCCAACAGAGAAATGCCGGAGGGAGACTTTGGGAATTGCTAGCTGTGTATTCTACCGGCAGCAGACAGGAAGGATTGGGATAATTCCTGCAGTTTTGATGGGTTGCCCTATCTCCAGATATTGCTGAATCAGTAAGACCGTAGAGCTTCCACCTGGAACTCGTAAAATGTTGGGGCCAAAGCAGCATTGCTGTCTAAAATTTACCACATTGAAGCACGTATTGAATTAACTTCTTTTGTTTCCTTTTTAAATGCTGCCAAGGAGAAAATCACTGGATATACCTCCAAGGTCTTTTCTCATTACCACCCTCCAGTGTATCTAGGACACAAATGGAAGCTCTGGATGTGTGGTTCTTGTGAATTAAAAAAAATAACGTTTTGCAACTTTGTACTGGTGTATAAATTGATTTATTAAATAGTATAAATTAAGAGATGATTTTATCACTTACCAGGTATTGACATCATTGTTCACTTTCCACTGAACACAGAAATAAATCTGTGAGCGTCCAAGTGACACAGCAGAAACAAATCACGGACACAAATGCAGTGGGGGAAAAGGTCTGGGAAACATCAGCGCTGCTGATAGTAGACACAGAATATAATAAAGACAGGTTATACCTCTGTCAGTAATTACACCTACGAGAAGGGTTCTCAGAGAAATTACAGTAGAACATCTCTGCATTTTATGCATTTTAAGACCAGATCTCTGCTAACAGTCCCACTATAAAGCTGTGCTTGGCTATATTATTATTACATGTATTGTTGGGGCAGCACAGCTGACAATATTAAAAATAATACTAAAAATATTAAAATTAAAACCCTACACATCAGCCAAGCTAATTTCTCCTTCCTCCCAGGTCCCCTGTGATAAGCAAACCACAGGTATAGTTAAAGAAAGAAATCCAACCCATTCTTACCCCTAATTCACACAGTTAAAACATTCTGCAGCGCAGGGTGTTGGTAACAGATGGACTGTTACAGTGTGTGCCACAAATACCTAGGAAGAATTGAATGTATTTTGTATCAATATTGTGATTGGGAAATAAAAATCCTTGTGAAGAATCATTCCTGTGAGTAAGCAGAATAGTCTGGCCGTCTTAACTGGTGGAGAACAACGGAATAATCATTCCATATAATGGAATAACTACATCCAACAATTCTATTTTCCAGAGGCAGGCAATTCTGATTTGTAAATAGCACACAAGCTAAATTAAGGGAAATATTAATGGTTCAGAGATCAAAACTTGGCAGAAGGAATTTTTAGCACTTGGTGTACTTTTGCAGCCAGTCTAAATAAGGTGTTGGTGGAAGTTTTGAATGACCTTTAGTTAAGATAGTTTAAAGGAAGCCTTTTTAATTCAGACTAATCTTTCTCCTAATGCATCATACATGTCCTCAGTATCTGCCATAATGTTATAATTACCTCTGGTAATTATAACTAACTTCTGTGGAGTGAGAATCCACATCCATAAAGCTTAATGTTTCATACCTCACATTATGCTCTCCTGGTAAAAGCAGTTTTCTACCACCATTGGATTTTCATTGCATGTCCCACCCATGCTGAATATGGTTTATATTATAACATCTCTGTTATGGCCCATTTCCTCCCTTCCCCAGTCCTAATTTAAAAGCAACCATTTTTTTCCGGCTTGTAATACACATATTGCTCAGAGCTGAAACATTTGCCTAAGGTCAGACTCTGCTCTTCACTGACCATCTTCCTTGAGCCCAGAGGGTTGTGACCAGTGGCACAAGTCCAGTTGGAGGTCTGTAGGTTGTGGTGTGGCCCAGGGGTCAGTGCTGGGTCTGGTCTTGTTCATATTCCTCAGCAGTGTAATATCAAGGGACATATGAAGGGATGAAGGGACAGAGTGTGCCCTGAGCACGTTCGCTGGTGATACAGAACTGGGAGGAGTGGCCGATCCACCTCAAAGTTGTGGGGCCATTCAGCAGGACCTGGACACATTGGAGAATTGGGTGCAGAGAAACCAAATGAAGCTTAACGAAGGCAAATGCAGCGTCCTGCACCTGGGGAATAACCCTGGGCACCAGGAATTCTGCCCTGTGAGGGTGGGGAGGCCCTGGCACAGGTGCCCAGAGAAGCTGTGGCTGCCCCTGGATCCCTGGCAGTGTCCAAGGCCAGGCTGGACAGGGCTTGGAGCAGCCTGGGATGGTGGAAGGTGTCCCTGTCATGGCAGGGGGGAACAAGATGATCTTTAAGGTCCCTTCCAAGCCAAACCATTCTAGAATTCTGTGATATTTAAATAAGATAATGCCCTACAAATATCTGGTACTTTTTCAATTATTTTACCAGTGGAAAGTTATCAGAAAAGTAATTGATGCTTGATTCCTCTGTTAGGACAAAAAAAAATTTTAAAAGTTCAGAATGTTACCAAAGTTGTGAAATTCAAAAGGCAAATGTAGGGTCCTGCACCCACTGAGGAACAACCCCAGGCAGCTGCACAGGCTGGGGGTGACCTGATGGAGCAGCTCTGGGGAGAAGAACCTGGGGTCCTGGTGGACAACGAGTTGTCCGTGTCCAGCAGTATGTCCTTGTGCCAATAAGGCCAATGGGATCCTGAGATTTATTAGAGAATTTCCAGGAGGTTCAGGGAGATGATCCTGCCCCTCTGCCCAGCCCTGGCGAGGCACATCTGGAGTGCTGTGTGCAGTTCTGGAGCTCCTGGAGAGCATCCAGTGGAAGCTACAACAGTGAAGAGGGGACAGGAGCATGTCCCTTCCCGTGAAAGCCTGAGGGAGCTGCACCTCTTGAGCCACAAGAATGGACAGCTGAGAGGGGATCTTCTCAAAGAATATAAAAATCTCAATGGGCGTCAAGAGCAAGGGGCCAGACTCTCTCCTGTGGCGCTCAGGAACAGGACAATGGGCAGTAGGCAAAACTGAAGCACAGGAACTTGCACCTGAACATGAAGAAAAACATTTTTCCTGTGAGGGTGACAGCGCTGGGCCAGACTGCCTGGAGAGGTTGTGGAGTCCCTTTCTTTGGAGATATTCAAAACCTGCTTGAGTGGAGTGGTTGGACGAGGTGATCTGCAGAGGCTCTGTCCAAGCCCAGCCATGCTGTGATTCTCTGGAAACTTCCATTCCCATCAACGGAGCCAGGGTTTGTCTGCAGCTGTTTATTTGGAAAAGCAGGCTAGGTTTGTGCTTGGAGGCTTTGCGATGTCCTTCCAAGAAGCTGATAACCTTTCCACAAGTGCCCTCCCTGAAAGGAAACAATCAGCAGAATGAGAATTAAAATGAGTCGAAGCAGAAAATTAATCAACCGGGAGGCATTAATGGATTAACTCCTTTGCAGGCAGTGTCCCTTCCAGCACCTCTCCACCTTTCCAAGGACAGGGCGAGCACAAGTGTCCCCTAGCCTGGAGATGTGCCTGGCAAAGCCTGGCTCTGCTGGGCAGGGAATCGTGCCCAGCCTTCTGCACCGCTTGCTGAACAAACGATCATTTAATCTCCAATTAATCAGGTCACTTATGCAAATGCTAAACTGACCCCTAACACTTCTTTCTCTGACATCTGCAACAAAGTGCTGAGAAGCCTTAGTTCCTTGGGGCTTTTCTTTTTTTTATTATGTTTTCTGCACTAAAATCAAAGGAGGCCAATGGTTACATTACACAATAGAGTATCTGACTCACCCTTACAACTATCTTTAATGTTTTTGCAAACCCCAGGATTGCTAATGTTTAAATCAACAAGAAACAAAATTAGTTCCATCACTCTTTTTATCAGGAGCTCAGCAACTAAAAAAGAAAATCATACAGCAAAATTGCTTCCCACTCCTAAATCCTGTGCTATGCCACAATTTAAATAATTCAAAAATTCCAACAAAGTCTCTCTGTTCCTGAAGGAGGTAATCTATCAGCTTTTTTCATCGTGTTTGCAGGTTAAATATTCACTAATGGTTTATTAACACATATATTGTGAGTGATCAACTTTGATTAATGTCCAAGTGCAACAAAGTTTCTCATATTTAATAAATATTTTCAGTACTCCCTTATTGCTTTATCAACATAAATTACAATAACTGTCTAATAATTGTAAATCAATACAAACCCTGCAGTAAATCATTCTGAAGCACAGAGCTGTTAAAAAGGGAAATCACAGAATCATTTAGGTTGGAAAAGCCCTTTAAGTCCAACAATTTCCCCAGTACTGCCCAGGCCACCAACAAACCATGTCCCCAAGCGCCACATATGTAACTTTTAAACACCTCCAGGGATGTCTCAGTGATGCCATGATCTTCCTTTTCCTTTCCAATAACAATCTAATGCCGATCTGAACTTTTCTTTCATTGCTTTTTTATACTTTTTTTGCTGGTTTTTACTTTTTTTCCCCGAACCCTCAGCAGCTGGGACAGTATATTGGTTAAATCACCTAATTTGAGCACAATTTTTTTTACCTTGTCTAAATTCACTGAGATTAGGACGGTGGAGAAAAATAGAATTTTTTTTTTTTTTTTGCTATAGGCTGAAGATGCCCAGAGTGATTCTTGAGGTCTTGTGGTTAATTTTACCTTGCCTCTGGCTAGCCCTTGATTTCTCTTCTATTTAGTTATTTTATTGAACCTTGTGTATACACTGAAACCAACACACCTTTGTGCACATACCTCGAAGAGACTGAACTACAGAGCCTTGGTTTCAGCACAGAGTGGCCTTAGGAAGAGACTTCTTGGAATCATGGAATGGTTTGGTTTGGAAGGGACCTTAAAGCCCATCCAGTGCCACCCCTGCCGTGGGCAGGGACACCTTCCACTGTCCCAGGTTGCTCCAAGCCCTGTCCAGTCTGGCTTTGGACATTCCAGGGATCCAGGGGCAGCCACAGCTTCTCTGGGCAGCCTAGAGATAGAGCAATCCAGTCTAGATTTAGGTTGGAAGATGTTGTTTTCTGCTGGCTATTCCCCTGGGTATCCTCCATGGCAATGCAGAGAGGGAAGTCTTTCTAAATAGCAGCTCCCATCTCAAGCAGGCAGGATACATCTTCCTCCACAAGCGACAAAAAAGGAATGACTAACTTTGATTCAACACCTACCTTTTGGATGGCTGAAGTTACGGAGGATGAATCATGCTGCTGCTGTACTTGTTTCCCTCCTCTTTGCAGAACAAGGATTTTATTGTTGCTTCTGTCTTTATGCAGTCCTTGCCCCAAAATCTCTCCTAGTTTTACGGTCTTGGAAAGACCTATTTTACAGAGTCATGCTGTTGAGTTGAAATCACAGGCTGGAGCTCTTGGTATGAGGAGAGCAAAACCCACTGGATTTAACTGCAGGATATGCTATTTGGTGAACTGCCTTTCAATAAATTTTCCTATGATTATTTTCTCAGGATTGGCCAATCTGTTTAATGTTTCCTGCTCTTTCAAAGTGGGCCATTATGTCTGGGATGATTTCAGGCTCCTAATGTGAGTGTAAGTACTTTTAACAACGAAGTCTTTACTGTGCTGGAGTGAGTCCCTCCCTGCCAGCAGAACTGTTCGTTAAAATTACTGCCAGTTCCTGCATTATTTGTTAAAAATCTCTTCTCACCAATTCTATTTACCAGGAGGGATGTGCCCTTCCTGAACATTTCTGCTACAAAACCTCTGCTTGAGTCTTCCAGTGCTTGACGAGCACAATTTAAGACACCCTCCACACACCCTCCTTATAGCTTGAAATCCACATTTGCTTTGCTGTGTGAAATCAGCCTGCATTAATTATTTTTTTTAAATTAAAAAAAACAATTATAAACCACAGGTATTAGGAAATGCTGTCAAATTCTTGCCTGTTGCTCAATAAACTGATCGGTCAATATATTTCTTCTTAGCAATATTCCCACAGAGATTGGTCCCACTTGAAACTTTTAAAAGCACATCCAAAGCTTCAGCTGCAGCAATAGACGCAGAGACAATCCAACATATCACAGAAATGAAGATTATAACAGTATTTAGGTCTTGCTGCTCTGTAGGAAGGTTTCTGTATTTCTTAAAAATATCAGGGACAACCCAAAAAAAAAGAACAAGTGATGTGTGTGGGAGAATGATGGACACAAGATATTATTTCTTAGAATCTGTGAGCTGTAGTGTACGAAATGAAGCCCAGAAACATATGTTTGGGAAGCATTAAGTAACACCAACTCTCCTGTTCAGCAGGCACAGCTAGACTGGGAGATGCCATGAAATGAAAGGAAAAAGAAAACAAAAGGATTGCCTACATTGATGTTCCTTAAAGGACAATACAATTTATCACAGGAACTACAGACCTGAATAACCATGGCCTAATATTTGAGATTTACAGATTAAAAACTCAGAAGTCACCAATATGTTCACTTAATTTGAACTTGGTGCAGTTCACACACTTTCACAGAGCACTTCTTGCATCAAGGCTGTAACTTTTGCCAGCATTAGGGCTCTTCTAGAAAAACATCCCTAAAGACTCAAAATGATGGGGAATCAATAAGCTGCTTTAGTAATCTGTTACACTGAACCCCCATGGTTTCAAAATGTGTGTTTCATTTCCAAAATGATTTAAGTGATTTTGTCCATTGGCTTTTGCCATGCTTCTGTCAGCCAGATTAAAGAGCTTTCCATTATCAGAGGTCTTCTCTCCATGTTCCTGCTTATAGATTAGAAGGTGACTTAATCGTAATCTTTTCTCAGATAAACTAAACAAATCAATATTGTTTCGTCTTTGGCTGTAAAGAAGGCTTTCCAGACCTCTATAAATCCAAACACTCTTTTGGACTCACTACTTTGCAAGGCATTGTTTCATGTCTGAAATACCTGACATATCTGAGTGATTTTCCCATTTTTTATTGGAGTTTCTGTAGCTTAAATCAGGCCACCTCACCAAATGATTCAGAACACTCTGTGAAAACAGTCTTTTGTTATTTTTTTATCACTGAAAGCTCTTGTTGATAAATGATGCAGGGGAGCTGTCTGACCACTTACCCCAGTTATAATCCAGATTTTATTTAGGTTTTACAGAGCTCTGATGTTCACATTATGTTTACAGACTCCTCTCAGAAAACCATAAAAATAGTCTTCCTTGATGATCTGAGATGTCTTTTCCACCTAAATGATTCTATAATTAATTTTTATCGCAGTTTCACATGCTGTTTCAGCTTTTCCCTTCTGGATAGCTTTTTTGATAGACAACATCTGATGACAAAGCCTGGAAAACACTATGAATTGATTTATTTATTTATTTGCTTTTAACTGGACAGGTTGGGTGGTCTTGGTGAGGCTTTAGGGAGTCAATATTTTCCTCTGAAATTTGCCAAAATAGCTCATAGATTTTACATCCTGATTGGTCAAAGGCTAAAAATGGTTTACTCTCTTTATCTGCATGCACAAGAGGTGCTAACAGTATTTGTCACAGCATGTGGGCTCGTTTCACATCATTTCTAAAATATTTCCAAATTTACATCATATGATGGAGTAGCCAGGGATATTTTCACATGTTTTTTCTGCCACATACAGCAGGAAAGGCTTTTGTAGCTCTAAGCCTAAAGGGGACAACGTCGGGAAGACTCTCATTATATCGCCAAATATTTCTATATATATACTTTTAAACTTTCTTCTCATTTACATGTGTTTCAACAGTCTTACAGAAGGTGGTAGCAGCTACCCTAAAGAAAGCTTTGAGCCTCTTGCATGACTTCCTTTTACAGGAAATACATGTCTTTTTTTCAGTTGGAGACCTCTTTGCTCTTTAATCCTGTACAGGTTTTATATAGGAACCAGTTGAATCATTCTTCTCAAGTGAAGATATGTTAAGGAATAGGAACATTTCATGTGTTGTTCATGTGTTTACGACCAAAAAGTCAAATTTAAATCAGAATCTCAGCACCATAATCTTTTAGCAAATGTTACCAGCTGTTCAGCTCCACACTTTCTTCCTTCTTAAAGCAAGTAGGAAAGTGAAAATCCATCATATCAGTCAGCTAGAGGTTCTTAGTCCCTTTACCTTGACAGATGATACATCAGAGTGCCTATCTTTCTGGAAATTTTAGTTTTAATGGGCTGGGATCCATCTTCCTGCAGATACTAAAATAAAAATACGCATCGAGTCATTTATATGACTTAAGCCTATATATATAGGCTCGCTTTTATATGTTCTTCTTAGAAACAGGACTTAATTTTCGTTCTGTGTCTATTTATTATGTCATAGTGTATTTTTCTTCATTGAAATGGCCAATGAAAACAGCATGGCTGCTCTGCTGTTATGATATCCTTCCTAATGCTACGAAGAGTGAGATAATAAAAAAAAATTAGAGGTGTACAATAGGCAGAAAATTTCTGAGAAATTTGCCAAAAAATTAATGTAAGAGAGGAAAAAAAAATCATGAAAGAGGAGTAAGAAAAGAAGACCCCACCAACCAAGGAAGATATTTTCTAAGTGTTACAGTCACTGCGGTATCCGAAAAATTCCTTCTTCAGCCATATATAATTTTTTATTATATATAAACCTAAATTATATGTGTAAAATATAAATATATTGCTTCTATATGGTGTAATACCTGCTCTGCATTCTTCTCTCATAGCTGTGCAGAGCCCTGCATGACAGAGTGTGGATGCTAAACATCCTCTTAGAGGACACTCTAATAAACACCAATACATAAATTTACTGCAATAAAGACAAAAAAATCATCTAGGGGTGAATGTGGCTTTTAAACGCTATAATCTTTGTCCACACAACTGCAAAACAATGTTTACCTCTGAGCATCTGAAATATGCGAAGTAAAGCAGCCTCTTAATCGAGGCTTTTTTCCGCATAGGTGTGACCTTGGTGGCAATGGGAAATAACAGACAATTTACACTATGGATTTCAAGTAGCACAGAAACAGTACTGGAAATAAGGTTTTTAAAAGTTTTCTTCCCTCTGGCAAATAAGAGCTGCTTTGAAAAGTGAGGTGAAACCTTACACCTCACGTACCACCAGGGTGGCCTAACGCCACTGGGGCTTAGGACAGGAAAAATGGAGCAAATGAGGAAAACAAATGAGGCACGTTTATATCCAAGGCATTTTGTATTTTTACTTCTTTCATAGAATCATAGAATGATCAAGGTTGGAAAAGCCCTCTAAGATCAAGCCCAGCCCTTAACCCAGCACTGCCAAGGCCACCACTGATCCAAGTCCCCAAGTGCCACATCCACAGGGCTTTTAAATCCCTCCAGGGATGGGGACACCACCTTTGTCCAGCTGTGCCAGGGCTGGACAGCCCTCTCCATGAAGAAATTTTCCCCATTATCCAATCTAAACCTCCCTGACACAACCTGAGGCCATTTCCTCTCGTCATGTCACTCAGTTTTGAGAAGAGCCCAAAATCTGGGGGAAGTTGCCCAAACCAGGCTGGCTCAGCTGCAGCCTCCGTTTGCAGCTCTCCAGCACAGAGTGACTTCTTGGCTTTGTAGTCAGACCCCAGGGGTTCCCAGATCCACATTTTTTGATCCATTAACCCCTTAGGACTCTGACCTTTCCCAACATTCTCAAACTTTTCTGTCCAGCCGCCAATTTCCCCTGGATATCCACACTGTCCCTTGGATCATTCTTCAAATGTAGAAGTTCCATTTTAAAATCCAAACATCTGTTACCTTATCTTTATTTAAATCCTGATTTACAGATCGTATCTCTCATGTAACCTACTCACGTTTTCCATTTGCTACTTGTTTACTTCCAACCTCTACCCTGCATTAACAGCAAGAAAAATACTAGAAATGCCTAATTACCTCATTTCATTTTTGTTATTTTCCATGGACTGAAATATTTTCTTTTGATAATTCATTTTACTTTCATTTCTACTCAGCCTGGCAAAAAATGAAAAGAAAAATTAAATTATTTTAACTTGAAAGACTATTTGTTTGACCTTAAACAAAGTAATTCAAATTCTTTCTTAAATTCTACTTTTTATTATAAAGAAATTGACTTTTTAAACACTACTTTTAGTTTGAAATGATCCTTTTTAGCTTTGTCCTTTTTTTTTCAAACATTATGCACATATTTTTCTTGATACGATTCAGTTTCTTTTTGTTTTCCATCAAAAAGATTTGATAGGAAAAATTTCCCATACTCAGAGAGATAAATGGACCACAAAATGTTTTAATACTTTGCTATGTCCATTTATGTGCAAATTCAGATTTCACGTCCAGTTTCATGTGTTTTTGTCAATATCTGTGAAGTTTTCTGGGCAATGATGCCTCCATTTAGTGTTTGTGCAACACCTGCCACAAAAATATTTGGACCTTAGTGTAGATTTTTTATTCATAGTGCAAACCACATGCCAGGAAAGGATGGAAATTGTCTATTTTTCCTGTCCTTTCCAGATTTAAATTTGGGTCAGGTATCTCTCAACAAATATGCTGAAGAGAAATATTCACATGAATAAAAACCTTATTTATACAGCCAAGTAGGAGCACTTAAGGGATGTTTAATGTCTAAGTACAAAACTATTAACAAGAACATAAATTCTGCCAAGAATGTTGGCAAGAGGTGATGTATTCCTTCAAGGATTTATCTATACCCATTAGTTTAGGCCTTTAGCAAGACACTAAACATCAGAAAATTTAGTTAAGGTGTCAGTTTAAGGGCCTGAAAAATGTTGGAGAAGGTTTGGGCAGGAAAATTCACCTTTTGGTATGTTTGGTATGTTTTAAATAGCTCCCAAACCCTCTGGGCCACCAGAGTCTGATTACCTGAGGAATACCGAGTGGATTGCACGTGGAGTGTGGGAGAGAAAACTGAACAGAACTGGTTGGAGTTGTGCCGCTGGAACGGGCAGCGACAAAGAGCCACGAAATTTTGTGAGTTTCCAGTCTTATCCACAAAATAGCAGCAATCCTGAATTCTAAGTTATGATGGAATCAAAGAATCGTTTGGGTTGGAAGGGACCTTAAAAATCGTCCAGTTCCAAGCCCTGCCATGGGCAGGGACACCTTCCACCAGACGAAGTTGCTCCAAGCCCTGTCCAACCTGGCCTTGGACTCTTCCAGGGATGGTTGGCTTCTTCATGCCATCATAGCCAAATTCTTTAAGAAATGAAAGATAATGGCACAGCATTGGCTGTGTCTCCAAGGCTCCTCAACTGAATTATACGACAACTTCTGGAGACTCAGGACTTTGAGCTGTATGGAAATGTCCCATTCAATGGCAGAAATGCTGGTGGGGAGCAGTGGTCTCGAATTTCGGGCCTATTTCCAATTGGGATCTGCAGTGTCCTTTTCTGGTATCACACAAAGGACAGAGAGTTTCAGTATATCCTTAGGATATCATATAAAATAACTGCACTAATTATTCCTAGCTGAATTATGAAATGATCCAGTCCAATTTTTTTAATACTTTTATTATCCCCTCCCCCTCTGATCCTGCAGCACTTTGCAGGTTTGGGACTATAATCAGCAATTCTATGTGAAAACTTATCACCCTATTAAACACTGTTGGTTCAAGCTGATAGGAAGAATTGCCTAAAAATAAGGAATCAATTTTGAGCCAGGAGTTGTACTTTTAAAACCATTACTTGAAAGGGATACGGTAATGTAATTAGTCAGGGATGTAATTAGAAACATTTCGGTGATGGCTTGAGTGAATGACATTTCTTGCTTAGCCGTGCATTTTGGGAGTGTTACAACCTGATTCAAGTTCTCAAAGTAACTTTTGTCATGAACTTTGAACACGGTAGAAGTGGAAAATGCAGCCGGCAATTGCTTTGAGGTGATGTTCTGAGGCTCCCCAAAATGCCTTTGCTACAACCTTGCTCCTGTCTCATGGCCTTTATTCAGATTGAAAGGGAATTTCAAGCAGCACAGTTCTATGTCAGCCTGAGCGAAAACTAATCAGACTTTGGATCCTGAAGAGATTTACGGGAGCAGCTTCTAGAGACACAATTAGGGACACTTGGACTAGGACTGACTTTTGGCTCACATTCAAAGATTTGGCTGTGGGATAACTTAAATTGACACAGTGCAGGAATAGATGGAATTTTGGGAAGGAATTCTTGGTGGTGAAGGTGGGAAGGCTCCGGCACAGGTGCCCAGAGAAGCTGTGGCTGCCCCTGGATCCCTGGAAGTGTCCAAGGCCAGGTTGGACAGGGCTTGGAGCAGCCTGGGACAGAGGAATGTGTCCCTGCCCATGGAATGAGATGGTCTTCTAACCCAAACTATTCTATGATAGCTTAAAATTCAGGATCATTGTTATTTCGTGGATGAAACTGAAAACTTACAGAATTAGGTGGCACTTTGTAGCTGCCTGCTCTAGCAGGGGTTCTGTTGCCAGATGTCACCGCCTAATTGCTTTGGTAGAAACATAGTGAAGAAAGATGCTTTTTGAAGAGTTAATAAAGATGAACAGAGCAATATGAAATGAATCAGATAGAAAAGGCTTCACTGAGGGTCAGTTTTATGGATTGTTCTGCATGAAATTTAGGAAGGAGAAATGGTTTGGAATTGAATTTGGTACAATAGGTTTGAGTTTGGCAGTGTAAAATCTCAGGCCTTTTATATGAAGGATCTGAATCTGCATTTTTATCTTCAATGAAATGATTTTTAAAAGAAAATAAAACACATTTCCTTGGCATCTCTGAAAGCTCTTCATTATAGGAGCACAACAGATATTTTTAATGATTAGCTGTTCAGAAACAGTCTTGTACACATAAAAAACCTGCACATAATTTTGCTTCTGTGTACACAAAAGAAAAATTGTGTATTTTCAAGGCTGTATAACCTGTTCCCTTTCTTTCCCTCTGTAAAAGCTGAAGGGTTAAGCCTCTCTGTAATTTGCCGAATCAAATGTTCTTTCACATAATCAGTGATGGATGGAATGTACAGATGTTTCATCATCATTTAATACTGAGCAAACCTCTCCAGAATTTCTCCAGACCTCCTTATCGTTATGTAGTACCTGATGACTGATTTTTTTTGCTATATTAAATCCTTTCTGCAGAGTGACTTGCCTTAACAGGATGTCATTGATTATTTTTCTGGTTTAATTTTTTTTTTTTTTTTTTAATGTCTGGTTTTCTGGGTTTGGGGTCATTTTATTTCCTATTTGGAGAGGATGTTGGGTCTGATATTTTGGGATGAACCCATCTTTCACTGAAGGTTGTATCAGTTACAAACCCTTCCATCTGCCCCAGGCTCAGTATTTGCCTTGCACCCTGTGACTTGTTTTTCTTGCTTGTGACATGGTGCAGGCTTTTGTTTAAAATGTGCATAATTTTGTAGCTACAGTACTTACAGACTTTAATCAGCAGTGAAGATAAAACAGTACCGCTTTTGTTCCCTTGCTAAAGCTCTTTTCATGCGGTGTCACTGCCTGCTCAACAGCCACATTTATTTGGGATGTTTTGTACAGCCCGGCCAGTCCAAGGGAGCAAGAACATTCCTCTTTTTTCTTTTTTCTTATTTTTTTTTTTTTTTTCCCCTACAGCAAACATTTTCAACACATTTTCTCTCCCAGATTTGTGATCAGTCTGGGAGTAACATCTGTCCTTGCTCATCCCACAGATGTGCACGACCTCCCAAAATGTCAGAGCACAGCTCCCCCACTATCCCACAACCCTCTCACTTTGCTGATGGCCCTGATTTGGCTAAAAACTCCCAAATGTGAATGGTGGAGGAGGAGGTCAATTTGATCCCTGACGAGATAGCTCTGAAAAAATCAGGTGGGAGGATTTCTTTTCCTTTCACACAAGCAGATAAGCAGAGCAGAACCAGCAAGTGCCAGATATAAATCTTATTTGAATGGAGTAACACAGCTTTCTCCCATCTGATGGTCTGGCCCTTCATTTCTCATTGGTAAGAAGTAAATACATTTTTATTGACAGAAGAAAAAAAACCACACTAGCTCTGAAGATAGTCCATCAGTTCTTGCATAACACTCGGATTAAGACGGGAAAATTTAATAAAACCCACAAAATTTAAATTTCTCATCAGAAATGAAGACCAACTTGCTTCTTTCTTTCCCTACGTATGTCTGACCTTCTTATTGCTGTTAATTTTTTACTCTACCAGAGATTATCAAAGCAAAACTGAGTCAGTGGACTCTGGTTCTCCTGTGCTGTTCAGGGACAGTTTTGTGCCCTCCTCATAGCAAGGGACAGGAAGGAACCTGACATTTACCTCTGCTGTTTGCCAAGAGCCAGCTGGCCTGACAGCATATGTGCACTAGCAGGACAATTGGCAAAGCAAAGCTCTGTGCAGTGTGTGCTCATTTCTTGCAGTGAGGAGGTCAAAAACCTGGCACAAGAAAAGCTGGAGATACTTTAAGATTTTGAGGAGAATGTATAGAAAACATAGGACAGAAATCCACAGAAAGGTAAGTCTTTTAATACTATTCATAGAGGAGCTTATTCTATGCCTAAATGAATATGGACGTCCATTAAAATGAGCTTTCCCAGAAAAGCTGCTATACCTTGACTATTTTAGTCTCTCATACTGAAATAATTTTGAGTCGATTCTTGTAAGTACAGAAAAGTTATGGCTGAAAGGTTTTTCTTCCCTCTGTTTAAATTTGCAGTGCAAAAATTGATGCCTGTAATTCCCACTAGTACACGGTTTTGTCTGGGAAGGAGCATTTGACCTTACAGGACGATGATGAATTTGGCACGAGAAGAGGTAATAAAGAATTTGGGTGCTTTAAGTTGATACCTGATTCTAAAACAGAGTTCCTAACAGAGGGATATTGTTATAGATTTAAAAGAGTGGGAATTAGGAACCTAATTTTATTGCATTTGCTGGAACCTTCTTATTCACTGAGCAGGAGGTGAGGGGAAGCAGTGCCTAGAGCTGCTGTTTGGCACGAGAAGTGAAGAGCTTGGAAACCATTTATTGCCTCAAACTGTGGGCTGCTGGTCTGCAGTTCACTTTTCCCTTTAGCATTGGAAGATGGCATCTCTAATTTCCATTTCACTGACACTGAAGTAAAATTTCCATTTTACTGACACTGACTTCCAGTGTCCATTTCACTGACTGTGGTCTGAAACTGTGGTGTGCTGGTCTGCACTCCACTCTTCCCTTTAGCATGGGAAGATAGCATCTCTAATTTCCATTTTACTGACACTGAAGTGGTCCTGGGATGAAATGGAAAGGCACAGAAGGCTCGGAAGGCCTGAAACTGTGGTCTGCTGGTCTGGAGATCACTCTTCCATTTAGCATTGGAAAATGGCATCTCTAATTTCCATTTTACTGACACTGACTTCCAGTGTCCATTTCACTGACACTGTGGTCTGAAGCTGTGGGCTGCTGGTCTGCAGTCCACTTTTCCCTTTAGCATGGGAAGATGGCATCTCTAATTTCCATTTTACTGACCCCGAAGTGGTCCTGGGATGAAATGGAAAGGCACAGAAGGCTCGGAAGGCCTGAAACTGTGGTCTGCTGGTCTGGAGATCACTCTTCCATTTAGCATTGGAAAATGGCATCTCTAATTTCCATTTTACTGACACTGACTTCCAGTGTCCATTTCACTGACACTGTGGTCTGAAACTGTGGTCTGCCGGTCTGCAGTCCACTTTTCCCTTTAGCATTGGAAGACGGCATCTCTAATTTCCATTTTACTGCCACCAAAGTGGCCCTGGGATGAAATGGAAAGGCACAGAAAGCTCGGGAGGCACATCTGCGCCAGCATGCAGGAGGTCTGTGTGACAGCCAGAGCCAGCACCTCCTCTGCTGTGCTGCAGTCCCACATCTAAGCACACATCATTTTCCAAGTCTCTGTCATTATGGTCATTTACTTCACCAATTTAAATTGACTCATTAAAACGCTTCCCCTTCGTCTTCCCAGATGAACCACATTTAATGGGTGTATTACACAACCTAACACCTATCAGGGCTGCTCTGAACTTCTGTGAATGGCAGCTCAGCTCTGTTCCACCATATTTATCTAAGCATCCAAGTCCCATTTCGAAGATGCCAAATCTTCTTTCAATTACTATTCTGGTCACTTTTTGAGTTTCATTACAATTTATAATGATATAGTTTTCATAGGGAATCTGGAGATAAAACACAGACGAGATTAGGCAATTTTTCAAGAGATAACCACTGTCACCTTACAGAGAAAAAAAAAAGATTTAAAGTAAATGTCCCCAGTGTATGAGAACATCTTGGAATACCTGAATGTTTGCCTACTAAGAAAACACTCCTGAAACTTAGTGTTTTGAAAAAAACTCTGAGAGGGACAGGTGAGGTGCATCACAGGGTATTATTTAAACTTCTTTGCTCAATATCTTACTTTTACAGTTTCCACCTGTATCTGATGTCCATGCAGCTGTAACTCATCAAATCACCTTGTAATTTAAAACTTTATAATTCCCTGCAACTAATAACAGGCCCAACAATTAAGGTCTTAACTGAACAAACGGAGGATCTTGTGGCAACTTTTGCTCGCTCCATTTTCACCATCGCTGCTAATCCCCTTAAGTGCTCAGTTATGTCACGTTCAGATCACGTTATTCCTTTATTCCTACACAACCCTGAGTTGTGGGCATTATCCTGCAGCCTCCCTCCTATCACCAGAGGCTCCTGTTGCTGTTTTAAGTTTTTATCAGGATTTTTTTTCAGGAGACAAACCAAGGAGCCAGTACACAGCATCATCACCATCATCATCACCATCATCATCATCATCATCACACTCTTGTAGCACTGAAGATAAAGAGTTCAAGATAATTTCTCACTAATATATATTTGAACACATCTATTGCCCTGGGTTTAGGCAAAGCAAGGCCACAGGATATCACAAAATGCTGGATTTGGACCCTTTCGCTGTGTTAGCTCCTTCTGTACCGTTGGGATTTTCCTTTTAAGAGGGACCCACGTTGTAAATGCAGGCAACGTAAGCCTTGACCCACTTTTGGGAAAGAGATGTTATTTTACATTACCTTAAAAGGCTCTTAAGATATTTTTGGCCACTCAAAACATAATGAAAATATATATTCAATACTTTAATGCAGCGTATTTCTTAATATTCTAAATGGCTCAAGGCACCACACCCACATTTAGTTTTAGATAATGCTCATTTTTTTCTGCTTGTTTGCATGTCTTATATCATTAGTAAGATTTTTTAAGCATTAACAGTGTCGAATAAACCACAGATTTGAACTACTCTGACAGCTTTTTACTGTCAGTTGATAAGCTGAGAAATTATCAGTAACACACTGTTGAGCACCTCGTGGGATGGCCTGCACTGGCCACCCACCTTCAGAAAATCAGACACTGATAAATGTCTGGTAAATGGGAAATTTTGCTTCTTTGGCTGTTTCTTTCCACACCTTCTAGAACATCTTTGTTTTGTCATTTGCTCTTATGATTTCTACGACAGTGCTCCCTCAAAGTGATCACACCTAGGGTAGGAATTACAGATATTCTTAGTGCTTGTGTCTTCTCTCCTGCTGCATTTACACCTGTTGGGTGTTGATCCAAGTTGTGTCACACATGCTGACTCCCAGTTTTACGTGTATTTTCCACGTTTAGAACTGATTGCGTGATGGCTCTGAGTGACAGAAGAAATCTCTGGACATACAAGCTCACAAAATGAGTCTCTATGCTCCCAACATGTGCTGACACTTGGAGAAAAAATATATAATAAAAAGCACCTGATACACATTGTTTTTCCACTCACAGCACAAAGCAGGGCAATAACAGACACACCGAAATGTGTGCTCCAGCAGGTACTCTGTCCTCGAGCCAAATATCCTTTAAGAGAGTCAGGGCCCTCCCATAAAACACTTGTTTTCTCATCAGCTTTATATAAATAAGCAATTTCCCAGGAGCACTTTCCATTTTACTCCCTATTACTCCAAACTCTCCCAAACCCATATGCATTTATAGCCTGCTAACAGGAAAAAAAAAAAAATTGAAGCATTAAAATAAAAGTATAAAATAAATGTATCTTGGTCCTTCAAGTCAACTGCAGAAGTTGTATTAATGTCAGTGTGTGCGGGGGGAAGAAAGAGTGAAGTCAGCTAGATCTTGAATATAGCAAAAAATCCCACCCCAAACCAGGATTTAAAAAAAAAAAATTTCATGATTAGAATAACTTTTTATAGAACTCTGTAACATCTCATCACAGTTATATTGACCATCTTTCTCTTCCGTTCCCAACTGCTTTACGTCTCTGAGACAGCTCCGTGGCTTGGCGTGGAAAAGACCAAGGGAAAAGTCTGTGCTCTATTTCTTTGAGCACAAAGCCTTTCACCATGTGCTGAAAAAATATAGGTAGCACTGGCTCCTGCAGTTCCTCATCTCCTTGATCTTAAATCAGCTCTTTTCCAGATGCTTTTTCAGAATATTCCACCCTCTGTCGCTTTTATTTCAGTGTGGTTTCTGGTTATCTTGTTTCTTGCTCTGGGATGTTCCCTTTTCCTTCTTTCTTAGCAACTTGTGATCACCAAAAAGAAACTGCCACTAACTAAATGATTTCTAATTTCTTGACAAAATTAGTATTTTTGCTGCCATGTTGTAGTTCTTGCTTCACACTTTGAGAGACCATAGCACAAACCAACATAGGTGTCAGTCAGTCTGAGGAGACACAATCAACTGATTATCTCTGATTAAATCCATGGTTAACTCATGTTTAGGACACATCTGGATTAATTTAAGGGAGGAATATATATGAATTTGAATTCAAGAAACTGCTTTAACTGTAATTCAGCTACTGCCACACACAAGTGAATTCTACCTTTGGCAACTCCTTCCCCAACTTACACTTCTTGTCTTCTGATGTAAAAAACCACAAAATCTGAAAATACCCAGTCCTTTCAACACCTCTGAAGGAAAAGACTGAACTGCCAATTTGGTAAATATCCCCCATAAAAAGACATTTTTTTTTACTTACAGTGGTCCACCTGCAGAAAATGAAATGAATTCCTTATGTGGGATTTCATCAGTGATGTCTGCATGATAAATCTGTGCTATTTTTATGTCTTTGCCTTTGAGAGTTCACCTGATTCTTATTTACAAAGCACTAGATGCAATTCCCTGTCCCCACTTTGATTTCACTTAGCATTTTACTACTGAAACAAAACCCAGAACTGATAACATTTTCTGGCAATGGCTTGTACCTATTGACTTACAGTTCAGAAACCACTAGAAAAAGTTTAACCAGTGTTAAATATCTTTTATTTTTCAATCACTGTTAAACAGAGCAGCAAACGAAGTCAATTAAACTAAGAATACTGTATCTAATGACATTACTTATTTATAAGATTAAAGCTATGTCCTTGTGGGTTTATGGTTATGCAGATGTAAGTTACAGCATTTGAAATTAGCCTTTGTCCTGACTTTGGCAAATGAAAAATACTTTAAAAAAGCTTACAAAATTTTTGTTTGGACAGAAATGGCCTCATTTTGACATATTTATAATACAAACCAAAACTAAAATATTTGTAGAAACTGTCATAGCAACCTGTTTGGATTTAAATTGCCAAAATTCTATTATGGAAATCACTCAGGTTTTATAAAATATTTTAGTAGCTTGCATGAAGAAATCATGAAGTGGAATGGATCCTAATTTCCTGTCCGAGAAATTCCCCAATTACGATAGTGGTAGCTTGTTTCCCCCACAGCACGTTAGGGCAAGTCCTGTGACCATTCCAGTTTTGCTAGATGTCCCTTCAATATCTCTGAGCAGGGTCCTCAATTTAATAAGAAAGCCTCTTCTGTGTTATTTCTTTTTGAGGGACAGGTCATTCAGCTGTTATTCAAATACAAAGAATGATTTGAAAATGTCAATATTCCTGCAGTGCCATCCCCATCTGAGGTGTGCTTTATGTAAGGCTGTGTCAGCCTTGACCTGACTGACCAAGAGCTGCAACCATTTTCAGAGGTAATAAAGCTGCATAATTCAATTGAAACACCCACAGCATTTCTGATCCTGAAATCCAGGTTTTTATCTAAATGTAGCACCCTTGTTTTACAGGGAGCATTCTCCTCACACTCCTGTCATAATTAACAAGTCCGTGAGGGTTTTTGGAATGTCATTTTCTGTCTGTGTGAAGTTCTATCCATCTCCAGGCTTGAGTGGATGAGCCTGCTGCTGGATAAATGCATAACCCTGGGATCATTCCCACTGCTCAGGACAAACAGCCAAACACAAAAAGGAATTCTTTAATTTGGACAGGGCAAAGGGGTGTGAGCTACTCCAGGCTCATTGCTCATGATTCGTTAACATGTTCAGAATAAAAAACACCTGAATTTTATGATGCTGCATTGTTCTGTAGATGAGAAAAGATTTCTTAGTTGAAGTACATGACCTTTAGCAGAAAAAAAGGTTTGACCTTTCTAAAAAAGTTAATTAACAAGAAAGAGACTGTAAATTAGGTTAAAGGTCCATAAAGATTCAAGAAAATTTCAGCTTACAACACACTGGTCACCACCAGTAGCAGCTCTTGTCATCAGATGTCTGTAATTTAGGTTTTTTTCTTGATTTTTTCTGCTTTTTTTAACTTACAGAAGCTGCTCCTTTAGAAAAATGAGCTTTCTATCATTTTCATGACTCATCAGGGCCTGAAGCAAAAGACCAGAATCATCCACAGTCTTTTCATTTGTGACGCAGACTATTAACAACTTCATTAACTTTCTTCAGGCCATGTTTCAGTTCAAAGTCTCTTGTGCATTTTTACAGGAGTTACTGGAAAGATGCATCGTCTTGGGCTTCTGTCAAGAGAGAAAAAAAAGGAATTAGAAAGTTTATATTCTGCAAGATGTGGGAAATAATTCCTGTAAACATTACTGTAAGTCAAACAAATCTTGATCACTGCTTTGTGCTCACAAGATAGAAAATACATTTGATTGCATTTCTTCTCATTAAAAAGTGTTTAGCAAGCAATATATCACAGCCATCTGCTTTAACCCTTAATTAAGCAGAGAATCATTAATGTCGTGCAAACCAGAAATTATAAACAAAAGGAAAAATTTACAAAACCAAATTCCTAAACCCAAGTTTCTTGTTCTAGACTTACCTCTAGACTACCAAGATGCAGTATCCATACATCAGACATAAATAATCCCTGTCATCTTTTGTCCACTAGAAGTCTCAAAAAGGCAACAGGAGTTTGTATAATAAGGCCTGAGAAAGGATCAAAATTTAGATCAAATTTCGGTGACACTGAGGAAAACGACTGGGATTCAGAGGAGGAATCCAGCAATTTTCACGTGGATGAGCAAGCACTGGAGATCTTTTCATCCCACCTCACACGCAGAAAGCACAGCAGGATGTAAAAATGGAAAAAGCAGAATGTTTGAGGGCAGTGATTTCCCTGAAGTGAAGCAAATCCATTGGCTGTTTCTTTCAAGCCCAGAATAGTTCATGACCTGTGCAGCCATGGCAGCACAGAAACCCTTCTGCTCCTCACACTGATGATTCTGAAGTCAGTATTATTTTGTGACACTTACTAAGATCTGGATATTAATCCTTCTCCCTATGCTTTTCCTTGGCTGGGAAAAGAAAGGGATTCTAGGGACAGAGAAGTTCCAGAAGACAACTTTAACTAGTTCTGCAAAGGCATGAGCCAAAAATACATCCTGCAGTTCTTAATCTGTGCACCTTCTGCCTCGTTCCTCTGCCACCTCCTGTCCCTTCTCTCACACACTCAGCCCAGCTCCCTCCTGCTCTGGTGTCACTCTCACCTTGCTCTCCCCCTGGACAAGAATTCCTGAACAATCCTGAACAAGAAATCCCTGAACTCAAATTCTGTGCACGGATGAACCACACTGAATTACAGCTTGCATCATCACTGTTTACCTCTGACAAGTTGCCTTAATTGAGATCCTCAGCAAGAAAAAAACTATTCTGGCATTGCGTGGGCTTCCCAGTCATGGACAGATTTCCTGTTGTTTTGATGCAGTGTGCAAACATAAGAAAATAGAACTTGTTTTCCAAGGAGCTAACAACATCAGCAGCACAAGACATGAAGTGTTTACAAACAACAGATGGGAGACAAACAGCTCGAAGGTGGCGGTCAACACAGAAAGCAGTGTTCCCTAAGAGTTGCTTGTCTGAACAAGGGCTTTGTAGGAAAGAAGAGCTTTAAGGAGAGATATAAAAAGGTTTTTTTTCTGATATATGTACAGTTAAGAAAGCTTTGAGGTAGAGAAACAGGCAAATTTAAAGAAGTCAAGTTGGTTATTCAAGGAAGCTTAAGGAAGTGCTGAGAAGATACATCTTCCTGAGTCTCAATCTTTGAGATAGAACACATTCATTTTATAAATGTGAGAAAGAGACGTTATGGCATTTGAATGGAACATTCCAAAGTTGATTCAACATTCTCCAAATATCTGCAAAACTTCTAAACCCTTTTCTCCCTACCTTCCCTTCAAAATAGAGACCCAATGAAGCTACTGCACGGTGCCCTTCTTGCAATTCAAGGGTGAGAGATGAACCTCACAAACACAGAACCCTGGTCCTGCTAATCCGTGCCATCAACTGGAGCTCAAAGGAAAATTTTAACAAAGTCTAAAACCTGAATTGATGGTTTGGAGAAAGAACCATTTAAGGAAAAGGCCTTAGAACAGCCTGCTATGGTGGGCAATGGTCTAGCCCAACGCCAGCAAAGAGCAGATGTATTTTTTGTGCTTCTTTTGAATTTTCAAAGTCAGCTTTCTGAAAGCAGTGAAGGTCTCTGCCCCATCCTCTCTGGCATAAAAAGGTGGATAGACAGTCCCCTGTGTTTTTTTCCAAACAAACTGCATCTGCTACTTGCCTGCAAGTCCCTCCAGGGGTCTGAGGCAGAGGAAATCCCTGGGTGCTCTGCCTGGCAGGTTCTTTTGAGGCAGATAAAGGGCTGGCAGAGGGCACGGCAGGCAGGGGCCTCTGTGTCACACAGTACAAGTGACTCCTCATACAATATCCAATTTAAATGACCTGCAGGCTGCGAAGGCCTCTCTGTGCTGCTCGCTCAGGAGGGTCTCACTGCACAGGAGAAGCAGGAAATATTTGCAACCCAGCGCTCGAGTAAATGCCTCAAAAATGACACACCCAAACCAAAATGCAGATACCCAAATGTGCACAGGGACGGGGAGTGATTTTTGTCAATCCCTGGATATTTATGTGCACTCAGTCAAGTCCGAAAGGTAATGTCTTATTATACAAGGCACTGAAAGATCTTTTGAGAGCTGCTGACAATCTCAAGTCCATATAATAGGCAACTACCTACGTTAAAGCAACAACCTATTAGTTGGTGTGTCTTTAAAGACCACTGAGCCTAAAAGAAGCTTAAAGTATTCCAAGGTCCACCTGCAGCTTTCAAAGTCTGCTTGAATTGCCTAAGAGATAGATCCTCCTCAATTTCTCTCTCTCAGATATTAGATAACTGATTCTTTTCATTAAAAACCCCCACTAGTCTTGGTTTCCCTGTTCTCCAAAATTCTCTTTTTCAGTAAAGCACAAATGTTGTACAAACAGGAGCAGGTGTTCAGGATTAGGTGGTGAAAAAAGTCCATTTACACACAGAGGTATTGAGATAATAACAGAAGATGTAAGAACTCAAAGAAGTTCATGTTCTTGAAGCAAACAATCAAAACGGTTTTCAGCAATAATCTGTCTTGGTGTAGAAGAAAGTTCTACAGCAGAGGAAAAAGTGTGGAGTGGTTTTTTTGTGTGTACACAGACACAATGCTGAGACTACGATGGGAAAGGGAGGTAATTCCTGCTGTGGTATTCTCACAAGAGCCAGATGTAGAGATAAAAACACAGTTTGTAATACTTCAAGAAGCAGACTAAGCTATTGCAAGACTGAAAACATGTCAAATATTAAGTCTAACTGAAGAAGCTGGTATTGTACCGTACTTAGATGCAAGGAAAATACAAGAAAACAGAGAAGAAAAAGAGATAAATGATGTGACAGATGTTACAGCAAAAGCTAAATGTCCAGTTAAGCCGAATGTGAGGAAAAAAAGGAGATAAATTGATGCTACATTAAAAAGAAAAAAGACAAAAAGTTAGAGTTAGCATTAAGAAATAATATTGTAATTACATTTATAAAAAGGATCAGATTGATTTTAGATCTAACCTCAATGTAAATTCTTCTGGTATGCTGGAAAAAATAAAAGTTTTAGATTGTTATCCCCATTATCAAAGTAACTTTGTCAGAGAACACGTAACATGTAATTTTATGGAGAAAACCTGTATTTGCTGGATTTTAACGGCACGCAGACAAAAATGATTTTTACAGTACATTATATCAAGCCAAGGTACCTGCTGTCTAATGTTGTCATTTAAAAAAAAAAGAAAAATATTCACTGGTGATTTAGAAAATCAAGTTCAGATCTGCCTGAGCACCAACAAACGATAGGTTAATATTTGAAAACCAAGACTGCTGCGTGCTGAAATTTGCTATGTGATCCCCTTGGAACCAACAATCTGCCTACAAACCACAGCTCCCAGTGCAGAGCTCCTTGAGCAGAGAAACTTAACTCCCTTTGACTTCCTTCCCTTGTTATCCCAGGGATCATACAGCTCTGAGTTCTTCAAAGAGGAATGCACACAGAGAACCCAAATGCTCCTCCTGCCACAGAAATCCTGCAGACTGTGTCCAGAGCTCACAAGGCACCATGGATTCTCCTGTGATTCCACTTTCTGGTTGGTCACACTGTCACGACAGCTCCAGGTCCTGCATTAGTGTCTTTCAACAACGATCCCACTCCTTCCCTGATGGCCTTTTCCATAGGTGAGGACTCCTACACCTACGTGAGGTGAGTGGGCACAGTCAGAGGTTCATCTTGCACAATAACCCACTTAGTAATTGTGTTCTAGATCATGACAGACAGTTCCACAGTTGACAAAAACCCGCAAAAAGCATCCATGCGTATTTCCCTTAAGCAGAATAGTCCTTTTGTCCATCTTGCTAATCCAGGTGCCCAGTATTTCCAATGGTGTTATGATGTTTCTTCTCTCTCTGTAGCTGGATGTTGGCACTGGGACACCTCATGGACTCTGAAGCATTTGTTTGGAGCTGTCAGTTGGCTTCCCTTGGCTGGTAAGAGCTACATTCACTCACTGAACAGCTTAGCAGCTTATCTCAGTTTTTAGTAAACAGTGGTAACAAATTCAGTTTTCTTCCTTTTCTTTGAGACAGTGATAAAAAACAAAGGTGATTAAAAAATTAGTCATTAACCTAAAGGAAAGAGAGAAAGAAACGTCTAAACAGTGGACAGAGCCTCTTTCAGGACCATGAAAAAAATAAGTTCATACAGCTTTTCCAGATTTTCAGATTTGTTTGTGGCATTCTGGGAGATGTCTTAGCAACAGTCCACCAATCCATGTCTTCTGTCTCAGATAAAAGTAATCTGGACTAGGTAAGTAATCTCATTTATTCCTTATATTGACAGACTTTAAACAAAAACATACAAAGACAGCTGAAGGAGTCCTTAGGTTCAAATTTACAAGAGATGTATTTGAAGCTTTGTTACTGGTGAAGGAGAGAAATACCATTTTTCATAATCATGCTTATTTACTATTTGTGGTCTTACTCGTACACTACAGCTCATGCTCATTTCAGTCAGATGCCTGGAGGAACATTTAGCTGACATTCAATTAGCAAAGTAATGCACAGTGAAAAAGCAGTAGGTAATTTACCATGTTCTATCCGGGAACATTCCTTGTTCCCATTAATATTCTCAATAGACTAGCCAGTTCCAAAGGAAGGCGCTGCCCCTACCTAGAAGAACCAGCAATACAAAACATCTGGATTACAGAAATGTATGCAAGAAACAGTAGGTAAGGGTTTCCTAACATCACATGGCTCCATTTAACAGGGTGGCAAAGACAACAACAATACCTAGAAAATGAATTTGCTGCCATCTGGAAGCCTATTAAAGAGACAAACTGAATGCCCAGTTTGCTTTACATCAATAATTTACATCTCATCATAAAGGGGGAGGTCAGCCATGGTCTCTGTAGGTTAAAACAATTCAAATTCTCTACACTACTGACTGTGACTACTTTCAGCTACATGGCTGCACCAAGTATGTGACCACCAAGCATCTGGTCACATTTAAATCCATATTTAAATGAGTTCTTGCCTAACAAATTTTTTTCCCCGCTTCAATCCCTGAGTGAAGGTTCCTATGCAGCTCTGTTTCTCACTTATTCACTGTAGGCATGAATATAGATCCCGAATATATTTTTATATAGGAAGAGCGAAGAAAAAGATTGGGAACTGCTGCCTCAACTTGCAGCCTAACAGGCACCTGTACCACTAACATCATTCCCATACAGGCTGAAGCAGGGAAATTTGTTTTGGAAAGATCCCTGCAAGCCTAAAACTGTCAAGAAAAGGTAAAAGCGTGGGAGGACTCCTCCCCCTCCCCTCCTTGCTGCCTGTGAGTTTACGTAGAAGCCAGGGAAGCAGATGGATGCCACAAGAGGTGCAAAGGATGCCTGGAACAACAGCACGTCAGTGGGATTGGCAGTGCCTCGAAACGGCAAAATCCCTTCGCGACACCCACGCTCCGCAGGGATCCTCCGCCACTGGGTTTGCGGGACTTCGGGCTCCGCGGTTTTGGGGCAGGATGGTGGCAGGATGGATGTTCTGTCCAAAAGAGACAGCAGAAGGTGCTGCCAGCGGAGTGAAAGAAAGGAAGGTTGGTAAGATGAGCAATACAGTTGAAAGAAGAGGAAAATAAAAGCGCAAGGCTTTGCAGAGAGGACCAAATTTGGTGCACAGAATCAACAAATCACAAAATCAATTAGGTTGGAAAAGAGCTCTGAGGTTATCAACTCCAACCTGTGACCCAACACCACCACAGCACTGAGTGCCATCTCCAGCCTTTCCCCAAACACCTCCAGGGACGGTGACTCCACCACCTCCCTGGGCAGTCCATCCCGATGTCTAATCATCCTTTCTGTGAAGAAATCCCTCGTAATGTCCAATCTGAACCTCCTCTGGTGCAATCTAAGGCTGTGACCTGATCCTGTCGCTGGTTCTCTGGGAGCAGAGCCCGACCCAAACCTGGCTACACCCTCCTGTCAGGCAGGGCTGCCGAACACCCAAGTAAGAAAGACACGAAGTTTTCATAGTTTAAGAGAACAGGAGAACCGAAGCTCTTGCAATCGCTCCTGACGGCTCATCGTTCACACACCGATCCTGCCTCTGCAAAGCATCTGAGGCAGCCATGGGACCATGCTAGGGGCACACCCGAGAGCCGCTCCAGCCCTTTGTTCCAGCCCCGCTCCCTCAGCCCCAGCGCTGGCCCTGGGCCGCCCCCGCTGCCGGCGCTGCCTCCACAGAACCACCGAACGGCCTGCGCTGGAAGGCAACCCCGAAGCTCATCTTGTTCCACCCCTGCCACGGGCAGGGTCACCTTCCACTGTCCCAGGCTGCTCCAAGCCCCGTCCAACCCGGCCTTGGACATTTCCAGGGATGGAGCAGCTACAGCTTCTCTGGCCACCCTGTGCCAGGGCCTCAGCATCCTCGCAGGGATGGATTTCTTCCTGTTATCTAATCCAAACGCACTCTCTTTCAGCGTGAGCCCATTCGCCCTTGTGCTGTCACAACCCGCTCTCGTAAACAGCGTCTCTCCATCGCCGCCGTGCCGTGCCGTGCCGTGCCGTGCCTCCCCGCCGCCCTCCGCCTCCCGCCCCGCACCGCCCGCCCGGGACGCGCCCTGCGCACCGCCCGTGCCGGGGCAGCGTCCCCCGGCCCCGCAGCGCCCGTGCCCCGCTCTCAGCCCCCACCGGCCGCAGCCGAGCCCGCTCCGTACTCACGGCCGGCCGCGGAGCCGGGAGCGGCGGCAGCGGGTCCATCCATCCCTCCCTCCCTCGTCGGCAGCGCCCGGCGGCGCAGGCGCGCTGCCGCCTCCTCCCCCCGTGGCTGTGGCGGGGCGGCCGCGGCGGCAGCGCCCGGCTCCGCTCAGAGCCGAGCGAGCGCGGCTCGGGCCGGCGGCGGGAGGAGGGAGCCAGGCGAGCGGGGAGGCGGGGACCGGGCGAGGGAGCCGCGCCGCACACCCGGCCCGTCAGTGACCGGCGCTGCTGGGGAGGAGGAGGAGGTGGCGGAGGAGGAGGCGGCGGCGGCGGCGAGAGATTCTCCCACCCCCACCCACCGAGCTGAGGTGAGGCCAGGGCAAAGCATCCTCCTTTCTTCCCCTCATCCCTTCCTCCCTTTCATCCTTCCTCCCGACCTCCTTCCTTTCATCCTTCTTTCCTTATCCTCCTTCCCCCTTATCTCGCCTTCCCCTCATCCTTCCCTGCGCTTCCTGGTCCTCCTTTCCTTTCTTCTCTCCTTAGCCACCTTTCTGCACTCCTCCCCATCCCCCAGGCTCCCTCTCCCCGTGCCCACATTTCGCACCCTCTAGATATAATAATCTTGCCTTTTTTTTTTTTTTTTTCTCCATTTTATTGAAAAAAAAAAGAAAAAGGGCAATTTCAATTCTCGCGCAGTGAAAGACCGGGAGAGGGAAAGAGACAGAGTCGGTCACAGAGATAATCCCCCCTCCTGTAAAGAATGGATTTGAATTAATGGTCATTTTGTGGTGTGTGTATTATGGGAAGAGGGGGATTATATTTAGGGAAGAAAAGAGAGGGTCAAAGGTGTGTTGTTTCACTTATTCATCTATTTACCCACCATCACTTCGAGGTGAAACCTGCCTCCGTATTATCTTAAGTATTTTTTTTTTTTTTTTTTTTTTGGGGTATTGTTTGAAATTATTCTCCTTTCTTCAGGCGTCAGAGGTCCCTTCCTCCCTTCCCTCCATCCCCCGTGCGTCCCTGTGGTTTGCAGTGCTGCCGCTCCGATGGAGTGAGCCGGAGCCGGCGGGGAAGGGTCGCGGGGAGCGGGGCCGGGCGCTGGGGAGGGTCTGCGGCCACCTCCTCCATCCCTTCCCTGCAGGCCTCTCCCGGGGGCTGAGACCTTCCCAGCCACCCGCTTCGTATCCCATCCAGCACCCAGCCCGAACGGTGCCAGCTCCCAGCAGAGGATCTGCTCCGCTGGCGAGGAGCGAAAGTTTAAAGCGTGGCTTTGTCTCTGCGTGGAGCGCCGGGGATGGCGAGGAGCCGGGTGGATTTTGGCTGCAAGGCGACGGCAGCCCAAGTGTCTCGTTGCGTGGCTTCTTGGAGTGGAAGAAGTTTTGCTCAGCCATGGTGCTGGTGGGGAGCTGCCAGACTTCCCTGGCTGCCGTGCCCACCTGGGAGTTGGCGTTGGGGATGCTTAGGGGAGCATCCTTGTGCCAGGGGTTCGGCAAAGAAACTTTTATCCTTATTTACAGCGGGGTGCAGTGCGAGGTGGCAGGTGCTTCCTTCTCTGGAGCTTGGAGGGGTGAATGCCCTCCCTCGTTGTCTCGCCTGGGCTCTTTTTAAGGTGATGCTCTGTCACTTGGTGGTTGCGTTTCTCTCCTGAGCGGTGGCAGAGCGTTTATTTGATTGTCCGAGCGTGCTTCGGACAATTCCAGCCTTTCCAAGCTTCCGATTGCTGAACTGGAAGTTAGTTCATACTTCGCCAGCATAGATACGTTTCAACCCCTCTGTTATTTTAGAAATCCACAGATAGCACAGCAGCTGGTACTACAGCACAACTCTATCAGCCTGGATATTTAACATGTATGTTACACATTACCTTGGCATGTATTCCTGAAAAATGTTGGGCTTGTCAAGATTGCAGTGGGTGCTGTGTGTGTTTTGGAGTACCAGGTAGATGAGGAGCATAAACAGGGGCAGGCTCACATGATGCTGCTGATGTGAACACCAGATTTTCCTGGCTTTGTGGCTATCACAATGCTGCTGGTTTTCCTTTTTTACCTGTAGTGCCTGTGATTGATATAATTCATTGTATCAGGCTTTTTGTGCTCCGAGTCAAACGGGATTCTTTCTAGAGGAGAGAAAGTACTGATGTGAAGGGTGAAGTTCTGCACTCAATGGTGTAAATGCTTGTTTACAGAAATACCACCTCAGCTGGGTACCAGATAGCTGTAATTCCATTAATGGGCTCTGCTGATGACAGAAGCCTCCACAGGAACGCTCCAGTGTCACTCGAGCCCTTACATGGAAATACAACTGTAATTCATGCAGATTTTCTGAAAGCTCTTTTAATATTAATGTTGAGCATGCATGGTACTACTGAGATGCCTTTGAAGCCCTGAAAACCAAGAGTATTTGTAGGCTGAGGCTTTAAAGCCAAAGGAAGCAATTAGATCTTCTGCTCTGACCCCTTGACTGTTGTAGTCAGTTGGATTTTATCCAGTTACTCTTAAATGCAATAACTTGCATTTGGCTGAAACATGTTTTCCAGAAAAATTGGAATTTGGATTGGAAGACAGTAAGAGGTAGAGAATCTGCTGTTTATTAAGTTATTTGGCTTCAGCTTCCAGTCACTGGTTAGTGATGTGCCTTTCTCCACTATGCTAAAGAACTCAAAGTATTTTCTTACCATGAAAGTATTTATCTGCTGTAACCCAGTATTCCCTCTCTTTTCTACTTGAAAAAAACAAGTGAACTAAAATTCTTTTAATTTGTCACTGCATGCATTTTCCTCACAACTCAGTTTCTGGGGATCGTTTTTTCCAAATCCACTTTTTCAGCATTTTTATGAAAACGTGAGCTGGATACAGCACGCCAGAGCCTTGTCTCAGGAGTGTTTTGTGTGTTTAAATATTACCTCTCTGTTGTTACTCTCCTGCTACTGCATCACATTTACATATTAAACCTTCATTTACAGCCCTGCATTTTGATTTCTGGGTACTCTCACTGTGGCGAACCCTTTGCAGGACTGTTTCTTTCCACAAGAGTTCATCATTCCGTAGACTGGCATGTGTTTTCCTGATTGCAGCTTTATAACTTTGTACGTGGCTTTTTTAAATAACGTTTTGTTTCTGGCATTGATTGATTATACCCAGCACTCCTGATGGCTTTTTGGAACTGATTTATCTCAGTTATGTAGCACTCTATCAATTTATACTTGTGCAAATTATGTCATGATTTATGGTGTAGACTTACAAATAATTGAAAAGGTGTTTCGTGGTAGTGGCTCCGCCTTTGGGGAACTCCATGTTCATATGAATTATGTTGTGATGAGCTCTTCTTAAAAGCTGTTCTTTTTTTCTTTCTGAGATGTCACTTAACCAGTTCTTCACCAGTTTAATTGGTTCTGTGTTGTTGTCTCACAGAATACTGCACCAAGTGCCAGAGAAGTTTACATGTGCAGACAGATATTTCTGCCAGTTGGAAGTTCCAGTCATATCAAAGAATTAAACCACAGTCTTTTTAGAAAGTCAGCTTTCATTGTTTTACTTCCTATTATTTGTCACAGAGCTCTGATGTATCAGTTGAATCCCATATAATTTTTCTTAAATTACTGTTTTGTGTAGGACTGCCATTGTTCTAACCTTCCTATGGTTAGAACCACTGTCTCTCTGGGTCTTTTAGAGCGTGGTTGTAACATAAGTGTTCAGTCAGACTTCTGGAATTGCCCCAGGATTTTCAGAATTCCTAAAAATCCACGTTGGTGAGACTGAGAACTCCTGGGACAATTCTGAGAGTGCTTCTCCATGGTGACCTTTGGTCCTGCTGAATGAAAATGTTCATTGCAAAGTAATACTATTTCAACGTTGTATTTGCGATGGGGGGAAGAAGTAATTATTCTTCATGAGAATATACCTATTCTCGTGAGGTACCAGCAAATCATCAACTTCCTTGCACATGCAGAATTACTTTTGGAATGTATCTGCCCTTTTGCACTCTTGGTGTGGCTCAGAGTCCCTGTTTAGCACCGCACCTGCGTGACGGCTGAGATTTCTTTTGTTCCTGCAGTTCCTCCCCCCACTTTTTTCCCTGTTGCCAAGAAATGTCTTCATCCTCACCTATTAGTTTTTTACACCTACTGTTCCAAAAAGTATGAATTTTTTATCCCTTAACACTTTTCTTGTTGTTAAAGATGAATTATAACCACAGTATTTATTGAAATCTGTTTTGTGGCCAAATTGTAGTAGTTATGACAATGCCTTCCAGGTATTACATGCTGTCTGAACACACCAGCAGGAGATTTTTTTTTTCTGTCTACAGTGACAGAACCACATTTTGTTGCATTTAAGGTGGCTAGGCTTTGCTTTTAATAAAGCTTGTTTCCAGGCTTGGCCAAAGAAACCTAACTCTTTATTCACTTGATCTGTAGTTTGTTCATAGGTGTACAAAGCATGGGAATACTTCGAGTTTAGATATAATATCAAATGGTCTTGGAAAGGTGAAGGGCAACTTTACAGAAGTAATCATAGAATCACAGAATGGTTTGGGTTGAAAGAGACCTTTAAGATCATCCAGTGCCACCTTCCACTGTCCCAGGTTGCTCCAAGCCCTGTCCAGCCTGGCCTTGAACACTTCCAGGGATCCAGGGGCAGCCACAGCTTCTCTGGGCACCTGTGCCAGGGCCTCACACCCTCACAGGGAAGAATAAGTAAATAAAAAATACATTATGCAGTTGGAAATTAGAAGGGCAACACTGAACAGAAATAAAGAGTAGCAGCACTAAGCTGTTAGTAATTAGAGCGGCGTTCTTAGGACATAACTTGATGGGAGTTTTTGTGGCTCGGATCTGTAGGAATTGTTCCCTTGGAGCTGATTTGAGGTAAGATGCAAGAAGGAGATACAAAAAAGACCAGAATGGGAAAGGAAGGTCAAAGTGACAAAAAGTTGAATTTCAGAGGTTGGGTGAGAGCAACTTCCCGACTAAGACAAACTTGATGATTTTATGTAAACACCACATTTGTGAGGATAAAGTGCTGCAATGGACCAGTGAGAACTTTCCCTAGGCACGGTTTTCCCAGTCAGCAGGGAGCAGGAACAGCTGAGGCTCTCCTTCCTCTGTGGAGTTTCTGTAGTGATGGGTGAGATCCTCCCCCTGGATCAGCAGCGCCTGAGCCTGACTGGGATCAAACTGCTGCTGAGTCCAGTGCGCCTTGAGCAGCGTTGGAAAGTGAAAAGATGAGATTTTTTAAGATTACTGTGACAAAAAAGTTGAAGAAGTGACTACAAAGAATAGAAACCAGGGTTTGACCTGTTGAAAACAGTGGTTGATAACTAAGTTAATAACATTGTAAGTTCTGGTGCCCCTGACATAAGAAGGATGTGGAATGTTTGGAGCAAGTCTAGAGGAGGACCAAGAAGTTGATACAGGACCAGAGCATCTTTCTCATGGAGACTGGGAGATTTTTCCCAGGTTGAGAAAGTTGGGGCTGCTCAGCCTGGGGAGGAGAAGGCTGTGTGGAGACCTCCCAGCACCTTCCAGTGTCTGAAGGGGCTGCAGAGAATCCAGAGTGGGGTTCTTCATTGGGAGCTGTAGTGACAGCACAAGGAGTGATGGGTTCAAACTGAAAAAGGGGAAATTTAGGTTAGAAATACAGAAGAAATTCTTCCCTGTGAGGGTGGGCAGGCCCTGGCACAGGTTGCCCAGAGAAGCTGTGGCTGCCGCTGGATTCTTGGAAGTGTCCAAGGCCAGGCTGGACAGGGCTTGGAGCAGCCTGGGATAGTGGAAGGTGTCCCTGCCCATGGCAGGAGGGTGGAACCAGATTGTCTTTAAGGTCCCTTTCAGCCCAGTCCATGATTCTGTTCTGTCATTCCGAGTTACTGTATTCTAGCCTCTTACTGTCTTAGAGGAATTCATCATACATCTAAATATATCTCGGAGTGATAACACTGTTGTAGCAAGACTTTGGTTGGGCAGGCTCAGCGCTCTACAGCTGTAAAGGAATTTTGTAAATGAATTTTGTATCAGGTTTCTGGATAAAAGCTCTACATCTCAGTTTTCTCATGGTTTCCTCAGTATCACACACGAGCCACTGGGAGAGCAGTGGTATCTGGTTCCAAGCAGTGGCTGGACACAAAAAGGCTTTCCTGAATGTTTCCAAACAGTAGGATAGGTTGAAGTCATATTTATATAACAAGAGATCAGAAATAAATTGCTCTCAGAAAATAAATTGTTGTGACCATCACTCACCAGTACAGTTGGGTTGAAAGGCACGATTTCAGGTTCCTTGTGTTTTGAATCATTTTCCGTTTTGGCATGGAACAAGCAGGTGAATTTTAAAACTGCCAGCAAAACGCAAACTCTTTCCCCTAGTAGGACAATCCCTACTCCCCCAGCCCCCATACACGTCTTACTGTTTCAGATGTCTTGTGCTGTCATCAGAGAAAGCATTTTGACTTTGTAAGGGTAGGAGGAAAGCTTTTCCACCGCTTTTCATCAGTTGTGTGGAGAAAGCACACCTTTCCTTGGAGTACTTTAACTCTGCTGAATCAGCATTTTCTGATAGCAAGGCTTTTTTTTTTTTTTCCTTTGGAATATTTTTTGTCTAGCTGTGCTTTTCAGCCACATCACCCCTTGCATTAGTATTCTGGTACAGAGAACAGTGGAGAGACATTTTCAGTGTTGCAGCAGAGACTGCCCAAGTTTTCAGGCTTCTTAAGTAATGAGAATTACTCAGTTAAGTGAAGCTCAATCTTGTAACGTTAAGAACATCTCACAGGGGTTGCATTTGAGAGGTAAGAAAAATAGTCAATTTTGCAGTTATACAAAAGAATTTCCGTGTTCAGAGTATTTTAAAGATGTTTTTATAGATACTCCAATCTGCTCTTACTACTGCTCTTACAGTAATTATTATGTGACATTTCTTTCTCCTGTGGACTTGTCCTTTTCTTTGAAGCTTTGTATTTAAAAAAAAAAAAAAACAAGCATATGTTACAATATGCTTAATGCAGACAAGAATATTAAAATGGATGACAATTTGAATGTAAGTGGAACTTAAATTCTGAACACAAAAAGTGGAAGTGGTTTCTGTCAGAGGAGGTTCCCAGTTGCCCAGGTGACTTTGCAAATGGGGGGGGCTTAAGCTTTTAAGCTCCTAAATGGATTATTCACTTTGCCCTTTTCTACAACTAATCAACCTTAATTTTTAACCCGCTGTTATTTACTAACAAAACGCACTTTTCTCTATTCCATTGAATCTCTTCTTATGGCAGTTCTCCATGAAAGCCCATTCAGCACAGCAGGAGCAGCTGAATCTCTCAGTTCTCTGCTTGTAAAGAAAGGATCAGTTGGAAATATTCCTTATGTTTTAAATACAGAAGCTGTGTCCATCCTGTGCAGAGCTGACAAAACCACTTTTATCAGTACTCTCTATCTTTTCAAACATCAAAAGAAACTCCAAAAGTCTTCTTCCGAGAGATTTAACTTTCAAGTTAGACTATGGAGTAAAGCACTTAAAAATGGAGTAAAATTTTAGTAAGCACTGATTTTAGTTCTGTTGTAGTGCCATCATGTCAGTAGCAATAGTTGTGTCCTTTCCAGAGGATCCACACTAAGAAAAATGAGTAAACTCTTTCAAAAAGAGGCATAAGAATTGTTTCCAAATAGATAATCTGAGCAAGATGTTTTTATCTGATTAGGTATTTTTTTCTCCTTTGCTACCTCTAGAAAAATATTTTGTTGTTTGTTTCTTGGTAATTTCTTCTTTAAAGCTGTTCTGTAACTTCTGAGTTAATTTGGAGATTTCTGTAAATAAACAGTTTTAAGTAAATGAATGAATATAAATCAAGAGAAGAGGTGTGATATCCTCTGCCATTAAATATTAACGTTCTTGAGTGCTATTGAATGGTCTCTCTTCCTGATATAAAATGACCAGCTGTGATAAATTACTCATGGTTAATTCTTCATTATATTTATGGAGAAACTTTGAATATAGGACCCAAATACTCTTTATTTTCTTTATCTCTGTAAAAAATCATATGATAAAAATGGTTATTTCATATTTTACCAAAATAGAAAAGGATTGATTCTGATATTTTTTCTTGCAACAGAATATTTAAGTAAAATTAATTGTGTCATCTGTGCTTGGTTTTGATAGAGAATTTATCAAAATGCTTCATAAATTTTTATCCCATGGTTACAAATGTTGACTGTTCAGATCACAAGAGACTGTTCAGACTTTAAAGGAAAGCTATAAAACAGAAAACAAGTAAAAAATGAAGTGAGAAATCGCCAGGGTAAGTAGGAGAATAGTTCTTCCATTTGTAAAATACAGGAAAGCTGGTTACTTTAATTCCTGCAATTAAAATCCACAGGTGACTCTTTAAAATGAAGTTACAGAATAGCAAAGAAACAACTTCCATAAAAGCGCCGTTTGTTACCCTTTTTTTTTCACCCTTAATGGGGTCAAAGTGAGAGAGATTCATATATTTTTATTGCAGCATATGAACTCCTTTCTAGTTCTTGCACAGATAGTCTTCAGTGCTTACTATAATCAAGTCAGAAATGCAAATTCAGAATTACAGCTGCTTAGTCTAATTTTAAACGTCTCTATTATCTCCGTAATCTACATTCCCAGTGCTTGGATGCTCCGCAGAAATACTTCTAAGAACAAGAAATCGTCAGGAAGGCCATGAATGACGGAGGATGAGGTGGTGGAGGGAGAGAATCAGAATAAATCCGCTCTGACAAATGTCCTGCTTGCCTGGGAGCACTGCTCAGAGGCTGTGGAGTTTGCAGAGCTGTTGCTTGGCTTGCATGGGTGGCCCATGCTCCCCCTAAAATTCAAGCTGAATTTTATTCAGCGTGTTTTGGACTTTTGGCCTCGCTAAATATCGTTTCTGGGTCACATCTGATATCTAGCAAGAGCAGGAACATGAAAAAAAGGAAAGAGGAAAAACTATTTCTATCTTGTGGTTTAATTTTCCTTGCGTGGCTTAGGGAGAATTGTGTGCATGGCTAAGGCAGCAAACTGAATCCTTCGATGTGTTAATTTTTTCTTGCACGCTAATTGCATCCTTGAATAAAGTTTTTCTTTTTTTTTTTCCTTAATACCCAAATTCCAAGCCTTGCATTCAGGCCTGAGCCCAGGGGGTGCTGGGTCAGTGCAGGTGAGTGTAAAGGAAATGTTCAGGTCCCTTCGAGGTGTTGAGGAGCAGTGGGGACACAAATCCTGGGCAGGATTGTCTTCTGCTCCTGCTGTGCTTGGGTGAAAGCCAGAATCAAACCTTGCACACTTTTTATCATTCCTGCTATGCTTTCCTCATCTTCTGAATAACTTAAGTGCATTTCCAGAGCATTTTCTACAAATACTTCATGGCTTGCCTTGTTCTAATTCTGTATGTACTACCAACTGTATTGTTGTTTACAAATTCAGCCTAAGAACTAGAAAATTGCTGGGGTATCTGTGTTCAGTATTTACCTTCATTTGGCTGGGAAAGAAGCAACATTTTATTATCGTTTTTAATTATTTTTAATATATTTAATTGCAATTTCCTTAATGTGATCGGGGAAACTATCACCTTGCTTCTTGTGGAGTCTTTTTGGAATGCCAGCCAGAGGTATTCAGTGGTCCCAGGTGATCTCAAATGCTGCAGCACAACCTAATTTACATGACAGAGTAGTATGGAAGCATACATTTTGTGCAAACATAGCCAAAAAGCCTTCAGAATTAATGTCTTGAAGTAGTTGAGAAAGCTGAGTGACTGTAGTAGCCATGGTAACTTTTTTCCCTTTTGCTTTTAAGTAGAAATCTCGCTGATTACAAGGCTCCGTGTGAGCCCCAAGCTGGGGATCCGCTCAGCAAACCACAAATGTGGTGGCAGCAAAAGAAAAATCACAGATAGCTGGACAGATTCAACACAGGGAGAGCAGTGTGGATTGGATGCAAAAATAGTAGGCTTGCAAACATAATTAGGCTGAGAGCTGTAATTGTGACAGAGATGCTTTTTGGAGGCTCCACACTCCGTGTTCTCCTTTTTTTTGCTCCTACTTTTAGAACTGTTTTGGCTTGACATGTGCTGAAGTTGCACATCCCCTTTAGCTCAGATGCTGCCAGACACTGACTTTGGACTGACAGATCCTTGCAAACTTGGTTGCATCCTAAGGGTGGAGTCAGCTTAACTTGATTTTAATTGTTTTTTGGCTTTTGGGTTCACGAGAATGATGCTGAGATGCGCTGACAACATGAGTGTGTTCAGGTCCCTTGTCAGCTTAATGAGTTTATTTTTGCTGGGTGGTTGACAGTCAGCCAAAAGAAACCAAAAAAAACCTACATAGCCCAAGAACATCTTCTTGGATGGTTTTTCATAAAATGATCAGTCAGGAGGAAGGGGAAATACTAGATATGAATATTTTGAATGCCCCCCCTTTTTTTTTTTTTTTAAATTAAAATCAGTTTTTCATAATGGTGTAAAAATGAGAATCTCTTAATTTTGCTCTCTCTGCACCACAAACACTTCAGAGGTGGTGTGAGGTCTGTTCTGTTGCCACGATATCCAGAAGACATTTTTGTGCCCCCCTAAGGGTGCTGCAGGATTTGTGATGTCTAAAGCCTTTCTTGATCAACCCTTGGGACATAATCCACGGTAATTAAATATTTCTTGAAGCAGAGTGAAAGTCAGATGGGCTGTGTAATGATTAGGACATGGGAGGATCAGAGCAATCCGAAGGACTGAAAACCACATTCCCTGGAGAAATGTTTATCAACATCCGTAGGATGTTTATCAAGGGCCAGTGCTGGATTCTGCCCTGGGATGGGACAGCCCTGGGTATCTGCACAGACTGGGGAATGACACCCAACTCAGGATATTCTGTGATTATATAAAATAAACCATTGGAGTTCAAGCACTTCGGGTGTGCTTGAAATTACTGGTGTGAATTGGACAGATTGATTGGATCTCCAAAATTTTGTACACTCTCTTCTTGGCTGTGCGTGTTCGGATATTTCTCTTTCATTGCTGTTTTTCATTAATGAGTTGTTTTTCATGGGGGTGAAAGCAAGATCATGTAAATGAGGAAAAAATTTTGAAGTCACTCTTTAAAAAACGTGTTTTTAACAATTTCCACCTAGCTTTAATTAGAAATTGGAATGGAAGTCACGTCTGGGCCATTACAGCTCAGGTGTAGGAAATACAGGCAAAGCACAGCTGCTGTGGGACAGGTACATCACACCAAGACTTTTAACAGTTTCAAGTACTTAGAAGTCTTTTTATTTAGAGAAAAGTGTGTAAAAAAACAAACAAAAACCATACTGTGTCTGAGCAGATAAACCTCCTTTATGCATTAAAATGAAACTTAAGCACCCATATTGAATCTGAGCTCTGGTCTTCACGTAATCCTCCTTCTGCAGTAAATTCAGTGCCTTGAATCTGAAATTCGTTTCTCCAATTTAAAGAAATGTGCAAAACATGAGGAACACTTAACAAGGACTGAGTAGAAAGATTTATTTTATTGGGAGCCTCTTCCAGTGCTGCAGATGGTTTCTGGCTGTCTTGTCTAAGGGACTAGTTTGGGTATTCAGATTATGCAAGATTAAATCCTTGATCCTCTGAAATTAATTACAGAATTTTCATCAATGTTGCAAAGCTCTTACCCAACACTTCTGGAGCTGGTTCTGCCTTTGGCTGTGGACTGTGTTTGTGTCTTTTAAGTGTAGCTGGAGCCAGTCCTGTGTGCTATTACAGTGACACAGAAATTGCTTGTATCTCTGGAAAATTCAAATGCTTCTCTGTGTTACCTTACGGAGCTCTTGTGAGCACTGATTGTGTCTCTTACATGCTTTAGAAAGCAAATGATTTATGTGAGCAGGATTTTTTTTTGGCCTTTTAACATTAAAAAAAAAATTAGCCGTAAGTGTCTGGTACATCAGCTCTTCTTTGCATCTGATTTCTGAGCTGCTGCAAATACACAGTACATACTGCTCAATCTTTCATTTTAATGAGCTATTTTTTGTGTTGCTGCTTTAATCTAAAGACTGCTTTTCCTCTGAAGTGAGAAGCTTCTTTTGTTATGTTGGGACAGTGGAAGAAAACATTTCAGAGGGACTCGGTTCCCTAAACACGATGGAGACACATTGCAGTGTTCAGCTTTGCTCTTCTCTTAGGTCATGGGTCTCATGCAGGTCTGATTCTGTACAACGCCCTGGGTTCTAACTCAGTGCCAAAAACAACCCCAGCCATATCAAACACTGAATTTCTGGGTAAGTTTCAGTGTATTTCTCCCAAAAGGTGCTGATGTGGTTGGGAAGATGCCCTGGGAGGAACCACAACTCAGGGTTGGTCTTTAGTGTGGAAAGGGTGCATGAAATAATGGTGAAATTTGGTGAGAGAACCGACATTTCGGAGAAAATCTGGCAAAGTGGAAATAGAATTCCAAATGTTGTCTGAAATTATGAGTATTACAGGCATGTGTGTCTTATATTCTGTGTGATGAATCTAAATTAATTTTGGGCCTGTGTTTAGTCTAAACACAAAGTACTATGGAAAACGTCCCAAGGTGAGATGCAAATATGTCAAGGGCAGTGAATATAGTCAATATGTTAGAAAGGTGTCATTATTTTTTTCTCCAAGGAAATTTTGGTGTCTGAAGGACAACTGCTGTGATTTCATTTTTGGATCCCACTGAATAAAACAGATGGATTTGCTGAAGGTGTGTAATCACTTGGATTTCTTCTGTCCCCAGCAGTGACACAATACTACCATGGACAGTCCTTGCATATGTTTAATCACCGTTAAAGAAATTTTTGGATTTTTAGCCATATTTATCAAGGTCCTCTCACTTGAAAATGCAAAGCAAAAACACATCACCACCTTCTACTGGAAGGTGCCTCTGCCCTTGGCAGATTTGGAATTAAATGATCATTAAAGGGCCTTTCCAGCCCAAACCTTTCTGTGATCCTACGATTTTATTCTTTTAAAGAAAGAATTTTGTTGATAGTCATTCCTAATATTCAATCCAGACTTCAGACCAAAAAGTGTATGTCTATATAGTTCTAAATAATGGAGTAAAAATTGTGTGTCAGTAGTATTTCTAAGGTTAAAACCATTTGAATGTGTTAAAATTGAGTTCTGCACAGTATTGTGAAAAAGCTGAAAAATACGAAACCTTGTTTTTTATTATGATAAATTATGATGCTTCAGGTGATTTCCGGATATTTTATGTGTTAATGTAATGAGCACTTCTCTTGTTGAACTCTTTTTTGCTAAGTTAGATTCATTCTCAAGGCAAAGGAAAAATTAATTTTTAAGAGCTTCATTTCTGTGAAGATTGTTGTAAAATGTGAATCACTGTAGTGAGGCCTGAGTAAAATGCAATCTATTATTCCTTCTGTTTTATTTCAAGAGAACTGAATGTAGGGAGATGCTTTTTTGCTCCACACTTGCTGCAGTCCAATGTTTGCTGTCCTGGTGCTATTTTTGTTGCTGCTGTTTGTGTTGAGGGCTTGTGATTTCATTAACAGTTATTTTAAAACCTGAGCAACCTGACAGAGGGCTAAATAGAGCATAATTCTGTTTCCCATGTAGATAAGCACAGCAACACATGAATAAAAATCAGGTTGGCCTCTCCTCCACGCTTCACAAGTCTCCCGTGTGGCTTTGGGAGCCTTTGGGAAATGGGCCACGTTATCTTTAATTTTTTAAATAATTAGCATTACTTTAATCCAAAGTGTATATCTAGATGAATTTACGAATAATAATAGTTGTGATTGTTAAGCCTCCTTTTTTTCTGGCTGTTTTTGTCTGTGTTTCTGGCACGGGAGGGTCGGATCTTATCCCTTTAGCCACCTTCCCTGGGTGGGAAGTCATGCTCTGAATGAAGCAGTTCAATTTTCCCAGACTTTGAACCTGTGTTAGGTTGTGATAACCCTCGAAACCCAAACTTCATGTCTTACATGTTAACTGCACCCATAACTTCCACGAGTCATCCTCAGAGGCGTCTTTGTCACTCGCGGTGTCGCAGCACAGGGTCGTGCTTGTCCTTAGAATTAAGGGACTTTGATTAAATGGCACATTCTCTCCTGATCCTTATTTTTCCGTCCTTAAGAATGGTATGGTGACCCTATGCTGACACTGCAGAGAGTGTGGGCTTTGTTAACGAATTCGAGATCTGCCCCTGAAGTTTCAGCTCTGTGCCGCTTGTTCTACAGCACCAGCTTTGTTTTTTGGGATTATCACTGTGACGTTTGTCCCTTCTCTACATTAGGTCCCGTGTGCTAATACTTGTATTCGTTTGATGTGATTTGCTTAATATAAGAAAACAAGCCCATGTTACATTTATTTTTAAGTGAAGAGAAAAAAAATTACTTTCTCTGGAATGATGACAATGAGCTGTTTATTACCACAAGCTGTGCGTTTTATTTTCTTTTACTTAGAAAGCAGTGATTTGTCTGAATTTTTGGAGTGGTTTTTAAGTGAATAATGATATAAGAGCCTTCTCACTTGAGGCTTCTTATAAATGTAGTTATTTATATGAGGAAAAATTGTTCAAGCATGGATTATTTATGTGGAGGAGAAAACTGGCTCTGGATTGATATAATTTTTCTTTCCCATCTGCTCTGAAGGAATTTGTTTTCTCTGTGAGCAGTGAGTGCTTGCTTGCAACTTTGTTTTAGATACTTAGGAGCTCCTTGTACTATTTCCCTTAATAAATTGTCCAATTCCAACCTCACCTTTTGTTCTTCAAGGCAAAATTTGTACTCTCACAGCTTCAAAGAAGTGTTTTGGCCTTTCCCCTTTCATTTTTAGCAGACCTGGTTTCATCAGGCATTTAAAAAGTAGAACTCAAATTTTTCTCCTTTTATCTAGTGGTATTGCCATGATTTTTCCTTAATTTTTGCTTTTTAATATTTTTTTCCTCTACAACAATTAAGAAGATTAATTGCACTTTGCCCCCCACCCCCTTTTGATTTCACTTTTGATGCCAGTCCCTTCCTAAAATAGTCCAGTCTATGCCTGGAGCCTGGGCTCAGCCTCCTGAGTGAACTGTGATGTCCAGCAGTGTTTACCCACCAAATTCTTTCAAAATGGGTAATTCTGCCATTGGGAATGTGCAGTCATAGGCAAAAAGAGCACCCAAGCAGCTTTCCTAAAGCATTGTTAATTATTGACAGTCCAGAGAGATGTAGGGGGTTTATATCAATAAAGATCTCTCCTACCTACAGCCAAGAATGACCTAATTTTTTTTTTTAATAGGTACACCAGCAGGATCTGTCTGTAAACAGTTCCTAAGCAACAGCTCCCTGTCCACTAGAAAGAAAGTCACGTTTTATCTGTGACTCCTGGGTTTTACAGCCCTTTTACCCAAATCTGCCCTGGTTTAGGGGGAGGTTGGAGGAGTCTCTCCAGCAAGGATAGTTCTCCTCTTTTGTAGTACCAGCGCCCACCTACAGCTTGCTGAGGTGTTGGGAATTAAATCACTGTCTCCTTTAGTGCTGCTTTCCCAACAGCTTTGCTGTCACAGGCCAGCACTGTGAATTATTTCTGTGCAGCTTCATAAACATTCTGTAATGATCAAAGAGCCCGTACTTCCACCTCCATTTAAATCCAAGAGGTGACAAACCAGAAATAACTAAGTAATTTTTTTTTTCTAAATGATTGCATGGTTTGAACTGGTTTTGAGGGAAGAAATGAGTTTTACCACAGCACAAAAAGTCTCTGTTTTCACCAAGACTTGTGTGGCATCTGTCTCAGACTGGGGTAATTCAGAGGTAATGAAAATGAGAACCCATTGATGCTGGATTTTTGCTAATCCTATTCCTGGAAGTGTCCAAGGCCAGGTTGGACAGGGCTTGGAGCAGCCTGGGACAGTGGAAGGTGTCCCTGTCCATGGCAGGGGATTGGGATGAGATTATTTTAAAGATCTCTTCCAACCCAAACCATTCTGTGACTCTCTGATACCTCCAGAATCTTACGAAAGAATGTTAACCTGGGTGCTCTAGAGATGAAGAAATTGGTTCAGGCTATTGGAACTTAAGGAGTCACAAATGTCAACTTCTGTATCTGATCCACCACATCCTGCCTTGGCTGAGGCTGCTTCTGAGGTGGGGAGCACAGATCTCTTAGGAAGAAGGTTTTGCACCAAAGGAGTGGAATATGATCAGAAACTCATTCAGTAAGAGGTGGGGAAGATTCAGCTGGAATCTGTCTCCCATTATATTCCAAGAAAAGCAGCCTTCACGAAAATACAGTGGAGGCTGCTTACAGAAAAGGCGTAAATTTGATCCTCATAATTCCGTGCTCCCATTTATGAGCTATGTTTGCCAACTCTGGGAGCCAGCAGAAGTAAACTTCCAGTTTGTTGAAGATTTGGGAAGAAGAAGAGTAACCTCATCAGTTAGCAGAGGATGGTAGGACCTACAGAAACGTTTTGTTCATTTTACTTGTTTGTTTTTAATTTGCTCTCTGTTTTCTGCTGCTTGGTCTTAATGGTCTTGAAAAAGAAATTCATTGAAACTTCCAGAGTTGGAACATGATTTTAGTGATATTTTTTCGCTGTGATTTCTTTAAAAATTGAATGATGAGGTGTGTTTAGACTCTCTTCATATGGAAACCATTCAATACCTCCAGTCATGGAGACTCTATAGATACATCTTCTAGTTCTGCCAGACCTTTCTGCAGGTGGAAGGACACGTGGCATTAAGGATATAGATGTGTAATAGATTCATTGAAAAATGGTCTTACTGCTTTTATTCGCAGAGAAGGCCTGTGGATGTTGGAACTGTTTGGATTTGAGTAATGGTTATGATTGATAATATGGGCTGTAGCCCATGGCCTGATTTAAGGGAATTGTAGAGTTTATTTCTTCTCTAGATGAGGTAAAATGATAGGTCTTGGTGTGCTTTTGAGAAAAACAGAGCTTTCTGTTTTTGTATAGGTTTCCTCTGCTTTTTTTTTTCCCTCTGCTTTTTTTGTATAGGTTTCCTCTGCTGTTGTGAGGAGCTGTCTAGTTTCTTACAACTGTCTTTGATTTCAAATCAAACAAAGGAAATCGAGATTTCTGCTACGTACAGAATGGGGAGTGAAAAAGGAACGGAGGCACTTTCCTGGCTTGCGTTGAGAAATAAAAATGAGCAGAAAGAAGTCTGAAAGAGAGGTTGGATGTTATGATGTGCAAGTGGGAAGCACGACCAGAAAAGAAGTTTAAAATACCTGTATGTTTAAAACTTGACATCAAAGTGAAAAAATCTGGAGTTAGAAGAGAGATGAAATGTGAGCTTTTGAAGGACTTTTTATGAAAAGGGCAATAAAACTAAGATTTGTGATGTTCTTACTCTTTAGGGGCTGCCAGGGTGGCTTCCTGTCAAATACCATAAAAACAGGCTGATGAAAGACCGAGAGTAAATTCTGCTTTTTACTGTTTTCAGCATTCTCGCCTTCTCCATTACATTTTGACCAAGAGTAGTGTATCATCATAAAATTCAGACCGAATGTGAGCTTTTGGGGCTTTGTGCCTTTCTGTTCATTTCTTAGGTAAAAGAAATGGTAGTCTCAGTCAATCCCTATCAATAATTGGCTGATATTTCCCTCTAGCTTTGGGCCAAATTTCCTTGATAACTTGTCTTTCATGTAGAATAATTCCTCATTATTACCGTTATTTCTCTGTTATTCTGTGAGACATGGGTAAATCCCTCTGAAAGAATGTCTTTATTACTAAATATTCCACTGTATACTAAATATTCTTTTCTGTATGAGGAAATTCTTCTACCTTTGCAAGCTCTGGGTTTATAGGAAAACCTCCCTTTTCATAAGCAAACTCTTGTAGCTTTGTTTCCTGCATATATTAACAAAATGTTTGAAGATTGAAGGGAGTGAACATGCGGTGAGTCAGCTCGTGTTGAGAATAAAACCTGATACATTTGTGAATGAAATCCAGCTTTGGGAAGCGAAGCATGTAGTTTATTATTGCTGCTTTTTGGGTTTGTTTGGGTTTTGGTTTTTTTTTAGTATATTTTTGCTTTTAACAGATGTGTGAGGAAAGTTGTAATTAGGTTCGGGAAGTGCTGTCTTATGCATTTGTAAATCTGCAAATATTGGGATGAATCGAATTTAGTGGAACTTTACTATGACTGGGAATGTCGTTCTGAGGTGGTGTGAATAATTTTTGGGGGTGCCTCCATTAACGCTATTTAAGGAGCTTTGATTCCTAAACCTAAACACAAACACGTGGATGCCTAAAAAGTTTGGAAGTGAACCGAACACTGAAAACTCAATGAAGTTCCTTGACTGTTCAGTGTTAGAACAAGTGTGGGATTTTAGCAGAATTGTGAGTTGGTCTGATGACATCTCTGGAATGCCACAGTCTGCCCAAGCCCAAGTGTGTGTTGTGCAAAGTTTTCTGCAACTCAGAAAATACTAAACGTGCTGATTACAGGGAAAGTTAATAATCAAATCTGTCCTTCTTTCTGTAATGGTAGTTGGAAGCAAAGAGGACATGGATGGTTTGATTGATCCCTGGATATTCCGTCCAGCCTCTAAGAACCAGCTGCTCATGGACTCTCTGAGTCTCAGGGCAGCAACTGGACCGTAGTTTTTAATTGAGGACAGAGATGTTATTGTTTCATATCTTCCCTCATTACTGTTCCCTTCATCTCTGGAACATCCTGTTGCAACTGGATCCACGAATGTGAGGGGAGAGGTGTTGCCTGGTGCTTTGAACCCTGATGAGTGAAGAATTTGAGGTGCATTTAAGTTCTTATGTTGTAGGAAGTGTTTTGAGTTCTCTTCACCTCGGTGCCATCTGTCTTCACACAGGAATCATGGAATGGTTTGGGTTGGAAGGGACCTTAAAAATCATTCAGTGCCACCCCCTGCCATGGGCAGGGACACTTTCCCCTGTCCCAGGCTGCTCTGAGCCCTGTCCAGCCTGGCCGTGGACACTTCCAGGGTTGGAACATGGCCTTGGACACTCCAGGGTTGGAACATGATTTTAGTGTTATTTCTTCGCTGTGATTTCTTTAAAAATTGAATAAGGAGGTGTGTTTAGACTCCCTTCATATGGAAAGCATTCAATGCCTCCAATCATTGAGACTCTATGGATACATCTTCTAGTTCTGCCAGACCTTTCTGCAGGTGGAAGGACACGTGGCATTAAGGATAAAGATGTGTAATGGATTTATACAGTGACATGCAAGTATTTCCCCCTGCCCTCTTTTCCTGAACAAAGCTGTGCAGAGCTTTAGGTTTTCAGAGGACTCTGGGGTCAGTTGCTCACTTCAGGCCAACCATTTTAGAGCCGAATTGCTTTTCCCCATGTTTTTCCCATGTTCTCCATTTTACACAGTGGTGAAAAATGCATTTTCATCAGCTGGTTTTGCCCCTGGTCACCGAGCTTGATAAGATCTGCAATCTGAGCAGTGAGATTTATGATGGAGTGTTCTACTTCATTTATTTATTTATTTATTAAAAAGAGTCACTTTACTCTTCACTGCCTTTTTTTTTTCCCCCAAAATGATGGCAGGACTTTCCAGAAAGCTTAGAATCCACTTAGATAAAGGAGTTAATTGTTTTAACAGGGAATGTAATTATATTGCAGGGACTGAAGTTCTGCAGTGAAGTAGGAGAAGCTCAGTGAGGATGAGGCAGAATTTTGTCTGAAGACAACTTTACTGAAGTGTAGTCAGGGACCACAGGAGAGCAAAACTTGGGTTTGAACAAGTTTGGGACTAAAAGTGCTGCTATTGAAAACATCTGAAACAGCGATCATAGACATCCTGGTTCAAAGCCTTGTAGGAGGTGGGGGAAAAAGACAAATTCGCTATGGTAGTGTTTTATCTCCAAAAAAGAACTACACATACAGGGAGACATGATTAAAAGGCAATTAAAAAGAATGCTTTGGGATCGTGTTCTTGAGAAACTTCACAGAATCAGAGAATCGTTTAGGTTGGAAAAGACCTGGGAAATCATAGAGTCCAACCATTTCAAGGCAGTAAGGAAAATAAATAATATTCATTAAGACAGAACATGAGGGAAAGGCAGTGAGGACTCAGGACAGCAGTGAAAGCTACTTTTAGATAAGAGAATATATTTTAAACAGTATCATAATGTGCAAGTATTTAATGCCCGAAACGTTTTACAGGAGGCCAAAAATAATTCTGCGAAAATGTTCAAGAGGTAAAAACCAATTACGAATCTTTTTCAAATCCTTTGGAAGCAAGAAGTGTTGCAGAGAGTTGGCAGCCAGTAGACAAGTGAGGTAGGAAAGGTGGAGGCAAAGAAGATGAGGTGCAGAAGAAAAAAGAGGGAAATTCTGTGCGTCCTTTTTGCCCGCGAAACATCCTCTGAAGGGAAGTTTCCAGAAAAGATGGCTGAGGCTGAAGTGTTAATTAAAGGTGTTTGAGAGGAAATGGATACGATGAGTAATATCATGTCACTACAATTGAATTCCTGCTAGCTCACCATGTATTCGTTTTATTGGTGTTTGGTTCCCCGTGTCTGACACAACAGCTGCCTCAGGGGTCAGGTTTCATAGCACAGTGAGCATTGATTAGTTCCTGGATTGACATTGGCTGATTTTTGCCAATTTTTATGACTACTTAGTATATTACTTCGTTTGAAAAGGTGCCAGTTTCACCTTGTTTTTGTGTTGGTTTTTTTTTTTTTTGTTTCTAAACCCTTTCATTTTCCATCATAATCCTACATGAAAACGCTTTGTATTCCACGGAGATGCCTGTAATAATTTATTTACCTGATAACCTGAAAAGTTTCATTGACTTTTTGGAGTTTATCTGGGTTCCTTTGTTTTCTTAATCTTCACAAAGATTATTTTTTCAGCGACACCGATCAAAGATTCACTATCAAGATGGCAACTGTATATGAAAAGTTCCTCTGTGGAAAAATTAATCTGATGTTAGGAAAATTGCTTTTTTGAAGGACTGGCGTTCCATTGTCACCTGTTTACTTCTCATATTTCCTTTAGCCTGCAAATACTAATCATTTGTTAATTAATCCCATCAGAGTTTGCAGGTTTTTATGTATTTATGCAAAAAGTTACTTCATGTTTAAATGTTAGTAAAGAAGAAAATGCATTTTCTGTCTTTCTCCTCGACTTAGGGCATTTTCAGTTCCAGTAAGAGTCAGAGTGGAGAGGAGTTTTGAAGACTGAAAACCAGATTAGATATGTTGGTTTCCTCTCTGGTCAGAGCACATAGTGATGGTAATTGCTTGGACAGGTTGCAAACAATTCAAAATACAGCTCTGCAGTTACTGTACCGTTTTGTCATGGATTTCCTGTTAAATATCCATATATCTGTATATTTTTTTCTGAGTTGGTATTATTCCCTTCTGTATTGCTTCTCCAGATTCTCTCAGATCCATTAGTGGGGAAATCAGTTTCCTTCTGAGAATAACAGCATAGCATCAGGGAAAGAATGTTTTAAACTCTTTAAAATGCCCTTGCACTGAACCTCGTGTAATCAATTTGGATTTTTTTTTAATGTTTAAATTTTCATTTTTTTGAGAGCAGGTAATTTTTAAAATTTTCTTAATAATTTTGAAACGGCCACTTAGAGAACATGGCAGTGCAGAACCACAAGCATCTCAGATTTATGTCATCTGATCATATGGATCTGGCTGTTACTTTTCCAGATGAATGAATTTTGAGGATTCTCAGTGAAATACCCGACACAGTCTCTCTCTCTCTCTCACTGGAACTGTACAGCCTGTATCCATGTGTGTTTATAGATGTCTCTTGGTTCAAAAAGTACAGCTGTAGAGTGATGGATATTTAAGGATCAAGCACTGTTCTTCAGACCTTTTTATGTAAGAGATGCAGAGAAATCCCACATTTAAATGCTAATTTTTTTTTTCCCGGCTTTTCTGGATTTTTCTGAATTTTAGAGGTCAGCCAGGTTTCTTCTGGGGAGTTAGGACAAAACCAAGTCAGTTGAGTAAATTCTGTGTATTTGTCTCATACCCCACTGCTCTCTCCTTCCCAGGCGCAGAGATTTATATCGGGAAAGCCAAATATTTTCTGTCTACCATTTCCTAGAGTGCTTTCCCAAGACAAGTCCTGCTTCTGGTACAAATGGATACAATCAGGGCAGTTTCTAATCCACCACGATTCCAAATTTCTTTGAAGTCCATGGGTGTCCCGAGCATCCTCTTACAGACTCAGCAGAGGGGATGTTTGAACAGCTTTCTCAGCATAGCAGTCTTCCCACCAGCTCCACAAAGTTGCTGCACTTTTCTGTGTTTAAAATTCATGTTCTCCCAGCTTATTAAGACTTGTTTTTCCTCTTCTTCCTCTGTGTTTGTGATTCTTTCACCTTCAGTCAGTAATAGGAAATCCTGTGCAGATTGAAAAGGCTGTAGAACCCAGATGTCAGTCATTATGCTGCAGTCTTCCTTCAAATCAGTTGTTTTCAAAGGACAAGAAAATGGTTCATTATACATATATTTAATGAAATCACACTGCTCATTGAGTTTTTGCAGGTTTGCCTGGGGGTGGGAATAAAAACACGATCAATTTAAACATAGCATCACTTTCCGTTCAGCCTTACTGTAAAAAGGATAATAAGGTTTTCATTACAGTCTTTCCTTTTCCAGAGGTTTATATCACCTACTAATTTACTCATTATAAGAACATTACATGGAAGGTTCATGTACTAATCAAATTCCATTTGCAGAAAAATGCTCTCCAAACAGCCTTTCCACCTGCTCCGGAAGACAGGTGGTTTGCAGAAATTGCACTGAAACTTCCAGATGCTTTGGTTGAGAGAGGAGGGAGTGTCTGATTAGGGTTCTCTGTACCGTGGTGCAACAGTTCCCTTATCTCTGTTCCCGTGTTTCATCTCGTGCCAGGACTTCTGCCATATGAGAAGATGCTCCAAGGGATGGAGCCCCTCTGCTCTGGAGCCAGGCTGGGAGAGCTGGGGGTGTTCACCTGGAGAGGACTCCAGGGAGACTTTCCAGCGCCTAAAAGGGCTCCAAGAGAGATGGAGATGGACTTTGGACAAGGGATGGCGTGGCAGGACACAGCGAATGGCTTCCCACTGCTAGAGGGCAGGGATGGATTGGATATTGGGAAGGAATTCTTGGTGATGAGGGTGATGGTGCCCAGAGAAGCTGTGGCTGCCCCTGGATCCCTGGAAGTGTCCAAGGCCAGGCTGGACAGGGCTTGGAGCAACCTGGGACAGTGGAAGGTGTCCCTGCCATGGCAGGGGTTGGTCTTTAAGGTCTCTTCCAACCCAGACTGTTGATTTGATGAACATCGTATCAGCACTTCCAGGTTGAATTTCTGTTTCAAAAAAAAGGCAGGAGGTGGGAAACAAGAGAACTTCACCTTGTTGTTGTAAAACAGATACGGGCAGTGATGGTTTCTGTAATGGTTTTTATGACTCTTTGTAGGGGAAAGGGAGGCTGGGGTGTCACATATTAGAGAACCTTTGATTATAAGTCTTGGGCAGCGTTCCCATTCTGTTTGTGCCAAGTGCTGTGTAAACACCTGGCAAAACCAGACTCAGCCCCTCTGTCCCAAGTGAAAGCTGGGTTTAGACAGATGGAAATGCAGAGTTAAAATCAGTCAGGAGGTAAGGCTTGGTGACAACAACCCATCCCAGTCCCAGCCACTGCTCGGTTTCCTTCCGTGGTGCAGCCGAGTCAAGCACTGGAGGAGGTTCAGAGAAAGCAGTGAGGAAACAGATCTTTGGAAGAGTTTCCTTGCAGGTGTGAAGCCCAGCCTCAGTGAGGGTGCACCATTACCTGTGTGACAGTTTAGTCAGCTGCTTTATGGGATGTTTGGAGCTGAACTCAATGTCCTGTTGCAGAAAGCTTATTTTCAGTAATTCCATAGCTCCAGGGCTAAGACAAGCAGCTGCTGTTGATGATTTTCATTCTGTGCCAGCTCCTGAGCTGTGCTCTGTCATTTGTGCACAGCTGATCTGTGCTAAATTAACTTTCATTTTAGATATACTTATTTCAAACCTGGAGTTTTTTTCTTCTTGGTTTCACCGGCTTCGTTCTGCACCTGAACAAGTCCTTGTGTGAGCAGGACTGGGAGCAGAGCCTGTGGATAGAAAGAAGTGCTAAGGAACAGGTGGATGCTGCTGAAACCATCAGTTCTGCAGGAGGGAAGGCTCATTAAACTGAAGCCCAGTGGGTGTCTGAGTGAAGTTTTGAAAAGCTTTAAAAGTGAAGGTGAGCAGAGTGATGCAGAGAGGTGATTTAGTTAGTGGAAGAAGTTTGAGAAAGCACCGACTTTACAGAAAAAGCTGAAGTACCTTTGTAGTAGTTTTGTGAGTGCATGTGATGGAATGAGATTGCTGTTAACAGAGAGTACAGACAGTGAGGTGCAGGATGATAACATCAAGAGGAGGAGGGGGAGCATAGCTCCAAGTGTATGGATGAGTCAGAATGTCATGAGAGTAATATCTTGGAAGATTTAGGTGTAGGTTGGATTGGACAACATAAGAAGAAATCCAAAAATAATACCTGGATAACAGGACAGAGAGATAATTTCATTTTTGACTGTGAGTGAGATTCTCTAGCTACAAGGTATAGAAGCCACGTGACTTCCTTTTTACCTCTTGTTTTGGTAGCTGCTCTAAAGCTGAGTGTCCAGACTGAATGCACCATGGCAGTTCTGTTGATTTCCATGTGACCTTTGAAACCTTCTAGTCATTCCTTTCCACACTGTTCCCACTCCCTTCAGAAGTAGTTTTCTCTTTCTTTTCCTTCCTTCCTTCCTTCCTTCCTTCCTTCCTTCCTTCCTTCCTTCCTTCCTTCCTTCCTTCCTTCCTTCCTTCCTTCCTTCCTTCCTTCCTTCCTTCCTTCCTTCCTTCCTTCCTTCCCTTCCTATTTTTAGTGTTCTCTTTATCCTTGTGGTGATGGCAATTTTTATCACTTTACCCATTTTTTTCTTTTTTCCTTTTTTTTTTTCTTAAATTCTTTCTTCTCTAGAAAATATGTTTGGGAAAATGTTTTGTTTCAAGCCAGCTTGAGCAGGATGAAAATCTTCTGAGAAATCTTTGCAATATCTAAACTGATTTTCTGGAGGCAGGTGGATAATTGATTGTGTCAGGAAGATGTTTGTGCTCGTAGCAAGTACTTAAAGCATTTGATTTGATCAATACTTGTTAGTCCTGGTGGAAGAAAGGTAAAGCAGTAAAACGTAATTTGGAGTGGTTATTTTGGTCACCTGAATGTTGATGTCAGTCTTTGCAGGTTGTTCCACATTAAACTTGGACAAGCAGATATTCTTAAATCTCACTTGTGATTTTTGCAGCAGTGAACATACTTTTATTGATTTGGGAGGGCAAATATTGGATGAATATACTCTCTATTGATACTTTGGAAAAAATGAAAATTACTTCACAGTTTTCTAGGAGTTACCTGCAATGCTAAACATTCTTTCTGCATGGATTAAGGCTGAAGTCATAATGAAACCTCAGTTTGAATGGAGATGTATGTAAACAGGAATTGATAATTTCAGTGTTTCACGTCAGTTGTTTATTGCTGCATTCATAGTGTTAGTCAAAAGCTGAGCAAAAATATCAATCATCATTATATCTATTAATTTCTGCCCTCATGCTTTTGAAGAAACTCTAAATTATATATGGAAGTTGGCCCAGAAAATCATCAGGTGGAACATATTACATTAATATTTGATATTAAACCCTCCCTCTCTCTGAATCTGGGATGGCCTAGGTATAATTTCAGGAATGATTTCACGCAGAACATGATTGTGTGATGGGAACTTAGACTCATTGCAGAAATTTAACAAAGTTAGAGGAATTTAAACGTTAAACAGGACTCAAAATGCCTCTGTAGTCAAAATTTGCCTTTTAAGAAGTTATTGGAATTTAGAATAATTATACAAATTAGCAAATTTAAAGGAGTTAATTTTCCATTTATAGAGTAATCCAAGTATAGTCAGTCAAGCTCTTCCATGGTGAAATTGTGGTATTAAAAACTCTTCTCAAACACTTTAAAAGTCAACAGTGTGCTCATGATTTACAAAAAATAAGCAAATGACCAAAAAACTAGAGGGACAATTTGCGTAACATTGTTGTAAACTTCTCTCTTTATAAAAGAAATAATTATTGGGTTGAAAAGAACTGATGATTTGCCTAAATGCTGAATTTCCCATTTGTACAGCTAACTTTATGTGGCATGAAATCTTAAATGATTGAGAAATCTCATCTGGGACCTGTAAAGGCAAAGCTGGAATAAAAAGACAGTTTTAGAGACAGTGATTTCTTGGTTTCCTTCATAGAATTATAGGACTGTTAAGGTTGGTAAAGACCTCTAAGATCATTGAGCCCAACCATGGACGTGATGGCAAATTTATGGAGAATTTGACCTGGGATTGGCAAAGGAAAACCCTGAGCCTGTTATTAGCTCCAAGAAATAATTGTATCAGATGTATTAATTTTTTAATTTGGAATTTAAAAAAAAAAAGTTGTTTTCCCCTCCTCTCCCCCTCTTTCGAGTTATAATAGATCCCTCTAAGCCTTTAGAGTAATAGCACTTTAATGTAGCCAGGAATTCAAACCTGCAAGTTCATTAGATAATTTCCAGTTCAGTGGCACCTGAAATTTCCTCCCATCTCTTCCTCCACCAGTTCTCTTCTGACTGAGGCTAATAACAGCTTGGTAATTTGTGCACACCAGAACCAAATAAGAAATTAGGGGCTGCAGTTTGCAGTTCACCTGTTTAGTCCCTGTGTTTTGCTGCCACAGTTCAGGCGCCGTTTGGGGTTTGCGTGCGCCTGTGCTTGGGGTGTGCAGTGGGAGCAGCTTGGGATGTGCAGGTTTTGGGGTAGCTGGAGGGTGAAAGTGATGCTCAGGCTGCACCTGGGAAGTGGGGGCAGGAGCAGAAGCATCTACACACATCTACAAAACAGAAAAACACTTTTTTGGGGCATCTCTTAGATGCAGGAAGTTGAGGCGCTCAGATAGCGCAGCACTGCAGTGCATAAAGAAATGTTGGTGGGTGATAGAATCAAAGATTGGTGTGCGTTGGAAGGGAAGGTTCAAGTTGAGTTACAGAAGATTGAAATTCCAGTACTGTGGGCAGGGCCACCTTCCACTAGCCCAGGCTGCTCCAAGCCCTGTCCAGCCTGGCCTTGGACACTTCCAGGGATCCAGGGGCAGCCACAGCTTCTCTGGGCTGTCTGGTCTGATGCCTCCGCATCGACTTAGGAGTTTCTTCTAAAATGTAATCTAACCCTGCCCTCCTCCAGTTTAAAGCCATTCCCTGTGTCCAGTCCCTCTAGGCCCCTGTCCAGAGGCCCTCTCCAGCTCTCCTGGAGCCCTTCCAGTGCTGGATTGTCTCCCCAGAACCTTCTCCAGGCTGAACAATCCCAACTCTCCCAGCCTTTCCCTGTAACAGAGGGGCTCCAGCCCTCGGAGCATCTTCTCGTGTGGCAAAAGAGGTGGGATGGGATGAAACACGGGAAGAGATGACAGAACAAGGGAGATTTTGCCCCGTGATGTTGCTGTGGCAGCAGGACAGGCTGGACTGAGATGCCAGTGTGTAGTAATCTTGGACTATCAACCGGAATAAAAAAATAATTTCAGTTAGAGCTCTAATTAGATTTCTGAGCAGCACATCCAGCTGGTTCTACTTTAAGAAAAAGAAATGGCTTGCAATGTGTTTTTTGGTTTTTATTTATTCGGATGAAATTTTGGGCTATAGCCAAACTTGGTGTTAAATTTTGCTGTTTGGCTATGGATATGAAGGTGATGGTCTTGGAGAATGTAGATCAGAAATCTGTAAGTGATGTCACAAATTTTGTTTTCTAAGGGAAATGGATGATAGTCACATATTCTTTTTTTTTAAGTGATATCACCATTTCCTATTTTAAAAAAATATAAAAATTAAAAGTGTATATTTTCATGGGACAGCTTTTCTGAGTAATTTGCTTAATCTGCTCCTCTTTTTTTCTGTGTGTATAATTATCATCATACCATTGCCAGCATTATTTAATTTCTGTAATTATCAGTATTAAAATGAAAAGCCTTGTTTTTTTTGTCAGGCATTTTAACCGATTTCTCCTCTGACAGATTTCTCTTTCTTCCTTTGGTCTGTTTATCGAAAAGATTGGCAGCTCTGTAGAATATGGAGTTTATAGATGCATAGTGATTTTCATATATTAAGGAAAAAATAATTACCACTCTTTTAGTTCTGATTATTCCTATATTATTCCAGAGTTTCAGAAACGGGATACTGGGCACGTGGTTGATGTTCCTGTGGCACATGGCTGATGGGTGCTGGGTTCAGATTCTCTGCAGAGCAGCCTGGCACTGCAGGAGAACCTGCTCCAGAAATCCGTGCTCTTCTCCAACATGCTTTTGGGGATTTGTCCTTTCTGCTGGGTAGAAATACAGGTGTTTTATTAGGAGGTGTTTTATTAAGCTGGGAGATGCAAAAAATGGGGATTTGGAAGTCATGTGTACCTCTTTGGTAAGAGATGCTGATTTGACCATCCCTGTTCCAGTCAGTGCAGGTGCTGAGGCTGAGAGAATCTTTCTTTGAGGCAAAGTTAGAGGTTACATTTCCTACCACATTTGTCCCTCAAGCCCAGCCCAGTTTTCAGGTCCCAAAAAATGACTTTCCCCCTAACTGAATCTGCTGACAAAGCTACCTGAAGGACATCATCCCCACCCCCACCACGTTTGGTCGTAGAGATTTTTGTTTCAGCCTTTGGAGTTGCTGAACCTCTCACCATTGGAATCAATAGTGGATCAGTATTGATCTCTCACTAGACCGATCCTTTTCTCCTTCCCCCAGGTTCTGCTTTAGGAATTCACTGAATCATTCCTGTTCAAATCTGTCTCCTCCTTGCTTTCTGAAGGAGCAGTGGCCAGGGCAGGGATTGTCCCTCTGTGCTGGGCACTGGTGAGGCCAAACCTCAATGCTGTGTCCAGTTCTGGGCCACTGAGTTCAGGAAGGACATTGAGGGGCTGGAGCACATCCAGGGAAGGGAATGGAGCTGGGGAAGGGTCTGGAGCCCCAGGAGGAGCTGAGGGAGCTGGGAAAGGGCTCAGCCTGGAGAAAAGGAGGCTCAGGGGGACCTTGTGGCTCTGCACAGCTCCTGACAGGAGGGGACAGCCGGGGGGGTCGGGCTGTGCTTGCAGGGAACAGCGACAGGAGGAGAGGGAACAGCCTCAGGCTGGGCCAGGGGAGGCTCGGGTTGGACACCAGGAATAATTTCTTCATGGAAAAGTTGTTAAGCATTGGAAAGGGCTGCCCAGGGAGGTTTGGAGTCCTTATCCCTGGAGGTGCCCAAGGAATGCCCAAGGATGTGGCACTCAGTGCTCTGGGCTGGGGACAAGGTGGGGATTTGGCACAGTTCAGACTCGATGGTCTTGGAGGGCTTTTCCAACCTGAGTAATTCTGTGATTTTTTGTGATTCCAGTGCAAACCAGCCACAGTCCACAGGAGACAGGGCATTAATGATCACTCCAAGGGGCCAAACTCAAATGTACAAGGAGCTGAAAATAAAGGGCAGCAGGGATGCCTCCCACCTTTCCTCTGGAGGCATTAGACATGACAAAAATGCCTAACTGCCTAGTTGGGATATATTGCTCATCTTTGTGTCCGCTCCATCTTCCAAGAAGTTCTTCTACATTTAAACATGTTTAAATACAGGATGGCTTCAAGTGACTGCTTTAGAGCTACATTTTAATGTTGTAAAGTATTTTAAATTTTTTTTAACAAGATAAAGGTTGAGAATAACTATAGACACTAGCCTAGGCTGTTGAATAATGTTTGGACAGAACAGAAATAAATTGTAAACATAATTCTTTTCCTTGAAAATCTGAAAGCTTCATTTAATAGAGATACTCTTAGGTAGTTGAAGCATAATAAAAAAGTCTTGCCCTATCAGATAATGGTTACGTATTATTTCTCTGTATCTTTCTTTCTCTCGGTATATTGCTAGATAACACACAGTGGATAAAGCTTTTTAATTTCACTTTGTTTAGATTAGTAATATTCTTACAAACATGGACTACTTGTTCTGTGTTTGATAAGGAACACGATAGTGCATTTCCGTGGAAAGGGAAATGTGTAACAGGTAGCTCTGCGCTTTTATTTTTAATTATTAGGTAGTGTAAAAGAGCTCAGGAATGCTACATGCAAATCTGTGTAACATAAGCGCACGCTGCTGGCAGCCACAATTTAAATTTGAAAGGCCATCAGCACTTCTCTGGTTGTTTTTTTGCTGATGTTTTAGGCAGCGGAGCTGTGTCTTAAACACTTCTTGCTCTGTTTTGCTGTGGGGTAGTGCATGATTCTCAAGTCCCAAAATTGAAGCAATTAGAGTGGGAAAAGACCTAACAGGTTTTATGTTTTGGTTTTTTTTTTTGTTTTTTTTTTAAATAATGTAGGATTTTTACCACTTAAACAATGTTTTCAAATGTGTTCCTGTTTTAATCACAAATGATCTTTCTAAAAGTCTTTTCTGCAGGTTCTAAATATAGGTCACCATAGGAAAGGCATCCTGTATCTACAGTTCTGGGGTTTCCCTCTACTACTTCTCATTCATATTAAAGAATTGTTATTAGAAAAAAAAAATTAAGTTTGTTCCATTTTTCTCCTCATCAGTTACTTTTCTAAAGGCAAATCATTCTTCTTGATCAGTGACCTCTAAAAATAGTTGATTTACATTTAAATGCAGTCTGTCATTTACATTCCTTATAAAAGGGGAATGAAAGGGCCACAATATTCACATTGAAACATTAGTTTTTGTGTATCACAGTAAAAACAATTTATTCTAAGCATCATATCTATGGAAAATACAAACATTAAAATTGAAATTAGAAGTCAAAACTTGACAAACTGACACAATGTACTTATAGTCTGCATTTCCTTTGTGGTTTTCCACTTTGTCTGCTTATGAGCTGTTTAAATTATTTTGCCTAATTTTTAATTTTTAAAATAATTTGCATTTAAAGGGTGCTGGATAATATTATTTGATAGACTTGATTTTTTTTTTCTTGTTTAACTTCTGGATGGAAATTTTAATACAGAAAACTGGCATTTAAATTTTAAATGTTCTTATTTTAACACAATATATATGCAGGATGTATGCATTATTTTTCTTGCCATTTAAATATGTGTAAGAAACATTATCTGTAGTGGTAAATGATTTTTTTTTTTTTTTTTTTTTAATGTGCGCATATTGTCATATCCTTTCAATTTCAGAAGTGGTAGAGTCCTGGTTATTATAGTGATATATTTTTTTCCTTTAAACGCTCAAATAAATTGAAGAAACAAAACTTTCCAGCATTTTCAGATACCAATTAGTGCCTGAACCTTGAATGAAGGTGCGGAATTAGACATGACATAGATAAAATATAAATTCCAAAGCAAGAACATAAATCCAACTGTGATTTAGAGTATATGCACAGCACTGAAAAATGCAGATGGAGTTCTGACCTCAATATCTCCTGCAGAGAATAAAGGACATTTTTACACTCTGCCTCTCTCTCTTTATTTTGCATGGGGGTAATGAATATACTGAGGATTGGCTTCAAATTTAATCTATTACTTATTAAAAAAACCAACCAAACAATAAAATATGATTTTGAAAAGTATTCCTGGGTGAAACGTCCAAAAGCATGCAAAAGGGAAACAAAAAGGAGGTTTTATCTTCAGCTTCATTATAAATTGATGAACTTGCAATTTAAATCAGTTTTGCTCATTAATTTTCATGTTAGTGAGCTGAAGTTCATTGTATTGATCAGAAGTTCTAAACCTGATGTGATTAAAACCTGTAAGTGCTATAAGAGAACAAACACTGGCGTTGATCTCTGATGTGATTTCTGCTTCAAATTAACAGGATCTTCTTAATTTGCTCCGATGGAAGAGTTGTGGGCAGGTTTAATAATTCATGTGATGGAGCAGGTGTCAAGGACATTGAGTGACACAACCTCTCTCCCTGATTCTAATTTTTGAGGCTTAATTTAATATAATATTGATAACTTGCTAACCGATACTGCCTTTTATATTATTTTGAAATCATCTCTCAGGAACATGAGGTCAGGTTTCACTCCAGAGCTGTGTTATGCAAAAATGAGGAAGGTGGAGCAAATGCTGTTGCAGCTGCCACTTGCCCATGGGCATGTTTTTGGTTTTTGTGTGTAGATGTCTGAGTAAAAATGACATAATCTGCCATATTTCAGTTGCCTCTGGATAAGTTTTGGGTTTTTTTAGCCTCAGTGTAGCTGCCATATGACCATAAACATCATCTCCTAAGCAGAATAGGGAAAAGCCATCATTATTTTGTCTCTAAATGTGACAAAAATAAAACCCATCCATTAAAAATCTTGATCACAAATAATGATTCTGTATTTTGGAGGGAGGGAGATACATCTGGTAAAATATTTTTCTGCCTTTAACTGGAAATCCTCGGTTAAAAACTGTTGAGAAGAAACCATGGACTGACAGAATCACAGCTGGAATTTGGGTTGGAGGGGACCCAAAGCTCATTGCATTTCACCCCATTTTCACCCCATTTCACCTGGCCATGGCCAGGGGCATCTTGCACTGGACCAGGGTGCACAGAGCTCCATCCAGCCTGGCCTGGGGTTTCAGAATTCCATTGGATTCACCACGGCAGGCATTGGGGAAAAGCTTTTCCAAACCTGCACATCCAAGAAGCAAAACGGTGGCATAATGAAAGAGATGGAAACACATTATCAGATGTAATTCACAATATTTCTAATATTGGTATTCGTGGGTTCTGAACTCTGTAAATGTCCCCACTGGGTTAAGAATATGTTTCTGTGTTGGAAACTTGCTGGCAAGCTGGGGAACTGCACATTTTTAAATCATTTTTTGGGTAGAGTTGTAAAAAGTTTTCTCAGGTCCTGCCTTTGCTCCCTGCTGCTTTCAGGAGTCAATGTTTATTTCTGTTTTGCATTATTTTTAAGTGACCGCTCTCTCTAGAGTAATCAACTGAGTGCTTGATTAAAATTGGATGTTTTGCATGATGAAATTAGCTTTTTGGCCTTTCTTGCTTGATTTTTGCTTATTGTGGAGTCCTCAGTGGTGCTGCTGCAGGTCCAGGTGTTTGGAAGTTCTAGTGAGTAGGATTTTTAAAAATTTTGATGGGCTTTAATACCATCCTGTAACTGATGCTTTTTGGGAGGCTGATGTGATTAAAGAGAACCTAAGTTGTGCTTTCTATACTCAGGCTTTTCACGTTCTAATTTTCCTTTTTCTTTTCTTCACGTCGCCATTATTTGTAGACCTTTTAGTGTGAATAATTTACAGGTGAAGGCCTTTGGACTTTAATACATTGGGATCTATTTGGTTTTCCTTGTTCTGTGATATTTTATTTTATTTTTTAAGTTAGTGATTAAAGTAGCAGAGGGACACCTCGGAGAATCCTCTTCTCAATGCCCTGATTTTCTCTCTGCTTTTTCTACAGCTCTTGTCCTCCCTTCAGTCAGTAATTTTGCTTTTTCTTCGACTTCGTGATCCTTCTTAGATAAACATATTGCACTCCACTTTTCCCCTTTCCACCACAGCTTCTCTACCTTTTCTCTTGAAGCTTACATGAATTTTCTGTCGTGTTTAACACAATCCCTTAAAATGTGGTAAAACTTCCATAAGGACGAGCCAGCCAAAGGCAAAGGTTGAGATCTCTGTAGTCACTTGTCTGTCCCTAGCAGTGCTTAAGTGAATTACCTGTGAGGATTATTTCTGACACTGTAAACACATTTGTCTGTGTGCTTTTAATCAGTTAACAGTTTCTGTGGCCATTCAGGTATAAAAACACTCTTTGTCTCGGTTTTGATTGAAGACTTCCCTTTCAGCATTAACTGATTGTTTCTCAGATATTGCTGGAACATTGGATGCTTTGATGTCTCTGCATTTGAGTGCCATTATCTGTTAATGAATTTAATAAAAAACCTCATCCATCACAACTCCTCAGTGCCTTAAACCCAGAAATTTCTCAGCCTGGCAGTTATGAACTTTGAGGTAGCTTCAGTCACATTGTTTACATATCTTTAATTGTTGCTATTTTTTCAGAGCTGTCATCTGGAGTGAAGTCCTAAAGAATGATAAGAAAGTGGGTTTAAGATAGTTTGTCTTCTATTTCCAACCACGATTTCATATGGTATTCTGCTCTGAGTGGGGCTCATTTGAGGCTCTGTTGATAACAGATAAAAAAACTGATAAATCCTGGACTCTGCTGGTGGGTTCCTTCAGCAAAGTTCAGTATTGCAACAAGGAATGACCTGACACTTTAGCCAGGAATAATTTTTTGACATGAATCTGGTGACTTCAACAGAAGGTTGAAGTGTAAAAACAAGCAAACAAAAAATTGCTTGTGAAGTGTTTGCGTTCTTCTGGTTCTGATCTCCAGTCTGGTTTACCAATTTAGCTTGAATTTTTTTGTGTAAGTAAAATTATTCTTGGAATGTGCCTTCATTCCTAAATCAGGGGAGTTCCCTTGTAGGAAGACGCGATGAGATTTTGCACTGTTGGATAGGAATTTTCTGCTGGTAAGAGCTATCCCCCTTTTTCCTGTCAAGAAAACCAATCTATTTTGTAATGGTCAAGAATATAGCCAGGTGTATCTTAAATAAATGATCTCACGTAAATGAGCTTATTCTGAAATAGTGTGCATCTTGTCAGCTCTGATGTTATAAACCTAAATATCCCATATTTTGAGGCTAAGAGATTATATTAAAGATATAATTAGAGATAAAGATTATTTTAAAGAATTTCACAGTACAATCAAGATCTGTTCTGAGTTTTTTGGAGCTGATAGTTTGTACTTTTTCCATCTAAAAGAATGATTATACACAGTACACTCGTAGTAATACCTTGTCATGAGAGAGCAAAGTGTGCAAATCCCCAAAGGTTTTGCAAAATTAATATACTCCAAACTTTAAAAAAAATTCTACATGGAAAAAGAAATTAAAAAACCCCATTGCACTCAATTATTCTTTACTTCTGTATCTTTTTGCTGTGGAAAATTATTTTTCAATGTAAAAATCTGTATAAATTATATTTCTATTTTTATGTGATGTCACTGTAGACATTTCAAATATTAAAGCAAGTTCTTGCTTGAAATGTCTTTAGAATCACAGGTCCTCTAGGGATCATGGAACATTCATCTGGTAAAGTTTAGTTTTTAATAACTTCCTATGAAATTCTTCATGCCCAATATTAATATTTCCACTTGAACACAGATAAAGCCACATAAAGAAAAAAAAAAAGATAGATAAAGAAAAGCTTTGGTCAAAGTCCATGAAATTTTATGGTACAAATGACTGAACTGTGTTCCTTGGAATAGTTGCTATGGAAATTCTTTTTTCTGCTGGGTTTTTGTTGTGTGTGCGATGAGGCATTTAAATAACAGAAGAAATAACACAGAAAGTTTGAAAAATAGGAGTCAACCTTTTAGTGGAAGTACTCAGAATAATCATCGAATTCTGGGTCACTTAGCACTGTCCCATCCCTTTTTGCTTTATGGGTTCTGCTCATAATTTGACTCTGCACTTCAGAGTTAATGGTATATTAGGAAATAGGAAAATTTGCTTAAAGAGAATAACCAGGCCACATTGGATGTTGGCTTTATGGTCAGTGGTTTAATTTCTTCCTCTCCAGAGCTGGGAAGAATGAAGTTCAGTTCTGCTCAGTCTCTCACACTTCATCAGTTTGATATTGTAAAGGGAACTAAAACGAATCCAAATTCACCCTCCCATTTATTTGTCTTTTTTATATGTACAGAATTAATTTGATCTCCAAACAGTTAAATGTACTGGACTCGGTGTATGTTTGACTTAAAAACAAGCAAAAATGCACTTATGATCATCAGAAACTGTCATCAGAAAGGAACACTCCTTTGAAATGCTCTGTTGATAGGAAAAGGGAGTTAGAGAAAAGTTTTTGAAAAGTACTGAGAGAAGAAAGAATTGGGACAAGTCATCTGATACACCAAATTTAGAAACATTCTCCAAAGGGTATTAATAAAGAAATAATGTGTGTGTATTAATAAAAAGGAAATGGGAAACTGGAAAAAAATAGATGGCTTTCAAAATGACCAAGGATTAAATCACATTTGAGAATCTTTGCCGCTTTTTTTGAGCACCATGTAGTCATCATCAATCCTACACAATAGGAACTGGAATCTTTTACCCATTGAAGGCAATAGAGAAAATTACTGATGGTTTCAATAAAGCAGGTTTAGAGCCCATATCATGGTCTGTAAGGGGAGACAGAAATCTCTGCTCTTGTGAGATCCTCTCGTGTCTGAATTCACACTCCTCAATTGCTGAGCTGCTGATGAATCCTATCTCAATCTGCAGCACTCAGGGTCAGAATTAGAACTTCTGTGTGGTGGATTGACTCCAGCACCAGCCAGCAGAGCCTAAAAAGAAAACTAAAGTTATTTCAAATAATCCGAAGAATGATAATGTGTCATTGAGACTCCAGTAAAAGGTTTTTCATTAGGTTTAGGATAAAAAGTCTGAAAAAAATCCAGTTAGAGTCTGGTTTGTCTTTGACATTCTTTTAATAGGTAAGTAGGTTTTAAATTTTATTTTACCTAGGTTTTTAATCAATCTACTGAGTTGGTGCGACTCAAAAGAGTAATAAATTGTGTGAATTGTTTCAGTTATTGCAAATAACTTTGGCATCGAGAAACTCACGAGGTTCAACAATGCCAAGTGTTGAGTTTAAAAATTTTTCGGTATTTAAAAAGTCTGATATGTAATGAAGAGTAATCATAGTGGAGCCCTCCTTTGTTTTTTGAATTAATGAGGTGCCAGTCACTTCAACGACCTCTAACTTTGAGTACACCAAAGTTTCATTCAAAATGTAATGTATACTCTCTTTTCTTGCATAATACAATATCTGTGTAGCTGAAATCATAGCATTGAATGTCTCACAAAACCAATTTATTTATTCTGTCCTTTGGTGAACTGGAAACACTGTTTGTCTCTTGCAAAGAAAGGCAATGGCACAGATGAAGTGGCATCTTGATGCCACTAAAAAAAATGTAAAGCTGAGGAAGGATTCGAAACAAAATTTTGTGGCTTCTAATTCAGTTCTGTGTCAGTGGCATCCAAATGTATCTAACACATACCCAGAAGGAAAATTACCTGTGCTAGAGCAGGCTCTCAAAAGGTCTCTGAGGAGATGAGAAGGTGAGTGTGAGTGTCGGTGTTGTTCTGATGGTCACAGCTTCCTGCAGGCATCTGCCTTGGGTCAGGGTGAGGGATCCTGGCCTGGGATGAATCTTTGCAGTCACCACCATTTATTTATTTCTGGCTACAGTGACTTCCATCCACGAGTAGATTGCCTTGATCTCGCTCCAGTTTCACCTCTTATTAGCAGGGTAAGCTAATACCCTTCTGGGCTGAAAAATTTGGGCACCGCTGACCCGAAGAGTCATAGAAAAGTGGAGCTATTTTCTTGGAGCAGTCGCTACCATTATTGCAAGGTTCCCTGCTAATCAACACAATTTAGTGAATTGCATCACTGCCATCCAGAACTGTCACTTTCTGTAGACAGCCAGGCTCACTGGTGTGATCTGTGGGACGGATACTTTACGGGTTGTGATCCCAGAAGGATTTTATAAATAACTCCAGCTTCACTGGGAGCTGGGATCTGTGACTGGCATTAGCGGTGTAATTCAAAGTTATGTATTAGCGTGGAGGTTCTGCACTGAAATAAATGTTCCTGAAAGGTCAGATGGAATGTATGCAGTCAGGTCTGGCCCTATGCCCAGATTTTATGAATGAAAACATAATATTGGGCTTGTAAAATCATATCCCTTCTCTTTCAGTGGAAAGTAGCCCTTTTAGCATACTTCTTTTAGAATTTGTAACTGCTTGTGTAATCTGGTGTGAAAAACGAGATACTTTGCTGTTGTGTTTCCCTGGGTACGAGGCCGTCTTCTGTGTGGTCCTTTTTTCAGGTGGTTGCTTCCTTTGTGTTGCAGAGGGAGTGCCATTCTCACATTTTGGCATGAGTAAACATCTGTGTGTCCACGGCAGGCACTGAAACTCTTTCCATCCAAAGCCTTGCTCCGATGTCTCCTTGATACCCAAGCCTTGGGTTGCAAAGGGGAATGACAAGAACAACAACAAAAAGCTAAAAAAAGCAAACAAAAAACACTCCAAAACCCCCAAAACAACAGCAATCCCCCCCTCCCCCCAACAACCCCCAGAAATAAAGCCCAGCAAAGAAAAACGATAATGTGAAAAATTAATGCGTTTTTCCGCAGTACAAGGAAATGACATGGAAGTTTCTGTGGGATTTACACAGCATGAAGCAAAGCTGAAGTGCTTTATAATACCAGAGCCCTAAGTGAAATATATGTATTTTACCTTGGTTTTTTCTGCTTATTATTTTATGAAATTTAGCTTTTTTTTTTTTCTTCCCCAGCACCTTTCATGAAAATCCTGAAGATCATAATGTGGCTGTCAGTGTGAGCTTTGCTTTTCATTCAGCTTTTTGAGAGTTACTGGTGTATTTTAACTACTTTTCCCTTGCCATTGTACCTTCCAAAGTAAATAGTCATTAGAGAATCTGGCTCTGTGTTTTGCTTATAATCTAGTTTTAAGCATTTTTTCATGTATGACCTGCCTTAATTACCTGTGGAGTTTCTACCCAGGTTATGAAAGAAGCGGCTGCTTAAAAAATCAAAGTGTAGCACAAGTATGAAGGCGAATGTGTGTTCTGAGGATTTCACTGTGTCTGGTGGTGGAGTCATTAATCAAATATAGTTCCTTATTTCCCTGATAAAGAAGGGAAGAATAGAAGTTCAGCAAATGGAGATTTCAGTGATTTGAGTGGGAGAGAATGCTCTGCCTTTTGTTTTGTTTCAGTGAAATTGGAAGTGCCATTCAGCCTTATCTGGAAGTTCCATCCAGCACTTTCGAGTTCATGAGTTTTAGTGTTGCTCTGAGCAGGAATAATGTTCCATGTGGAACAGCATTATTGTGCCTTTAGTTACTATATGTGAGCCCAGTTCAAATTGTGCAGTGCTGCAGCTGAAGCAAAGGAGACCTTGGTGACGCAAATGACAATTTAAATACTTGGTTAAATACCAGGAAACACGGATTCTCTTCAAAGAACTAATAAAACCTTCCAAAACATAAATGCTGTTTTCTGGAGGAGACTGTGCAGACCAGAAGATATGCAAATATTGGATTTAAAGGTAATTTGTGTAAGCTAACACTGCTAATAATTGGAATTTACGTATGTGCTGGCATATGGGAAAAACTAATTAACCACTCATGCCTAATGTTGCATAATAGGAAATGGTAACTTGCAGGCAAATGCATGAAAAACTCATCAGATTCTTGTAAGCAGGAGCCATGATTGAGATTTTGGGGGCTGGAAATCCTGTGGACACTGGAAAGATGGAAGTGGGGAGGGGGAAAGGCAGGTCACGCCTGGGATGGCCCAAAACTTTGTTAGAATTGAAATGACTTCGAAATTTCCTTCTCTGGCAGTCAGAGGGAATTTCTGATTTTTGAATGCAGAATTGTGCATGAAAAGAAATAAATAAAGATATGATTTCAAACCCGTTTTGTGCATTTTTTTATTTAAATGCTTCGGTAATTGTCACTTTTTGAAAAGCAGTTAGAGGGTATTATATCAACAGTTGTAGCTGCTGATACACAAGTTAGGGTTTCTGCTAGTTTAACAATGCAAGGCACAAAAATGTTGAATTGTCTCCTGTGTTAAAAAGTTGTCTTGTACAGTTTTGTGTTTCTAATAAAATTTATCCCTGTGTTATGTTCTTCCGTGATGGATGTGGAAATTTAGAGTAACTTGTCAAATGGAGCTTAGTAATTTCAGGAAGAGCTGTAAACGCTTTTCTATTCCTTTGATCTGGAAGGAATAACTTGAATTTCCTACTTCACTTAAAAGTACACGTACTTTTTTATTTGTTTATTTTGTGTTTGGGGAGAGTAAGAATAAAGCAAAAAATTGAATAATGCCTAAATCAACAACAATTTTCCAGCCATATAAATATATTTAAATTATCTCCCAAGAAGACGAATTAAATATTTAGTATATAACTGTGGATTTCCATACATTTTTAGCTGTAATTTTAAGCTGCAATTTACAACAACAGTACAAAATTATACCGTTGAGACAGTATAATTTATGAGATGTGTTTGTAGTTTTGCAGCTGATAAGGACAGGATATGAAAAGGAAAAATCACAGCCACAGTGCAGTGAAGTGACAAAGGAGACAATTTATGTGATTCATACAGGACGGTGCAGAAGATTGTTTCAGGGAGCAAGGTCAGCTGTGTACAAAGCTTCTCCTGAAAATGTTACATTTAAATTAATTAATTTTATTTTAATGGAACTCGAAGTGACTGGGTTCACACAGGGTATGGCTTTTATCTGCTTAGGATAACTGAGCTACTTTTCATTCCTCTGTTGCTGGCTGGTGAAATGAAGCATTATCTTAAGGCATTCTAAGAGAATGGAACAGTGGATGATGGATAGATAACTCTGAATAAGAGTAAGACACAGCACTGGTGATTAGAACACTGATTGTATCAAGAACATTTAAGAAATTATCATTTTTTCCCTCCTCTTGTGCACTTGTCTCACTGGTGACAGAATCAAAATGAATTCCACAAAATAATCTCTTCTGATTTCATGCTTTCTTCTCAGGCGTGAATGCCGTGTTTTGAGAGGAGATACAGAGCATCAAAAATATTAATGGGAAGAGATAAGTTTGTGGCTCCCCATCTGAAGAGAATTGCATAGGGAATGCAAAAGGTGACACTGGAACTGCAGAAGTGCAGTGAGTGCTCGAGGTCTGCTCCCTTCAGGTCATCCTATTCTCAGAGGCAATGCTGCCTTTGTCCCGAGATGAGTACAAATGAGAGGGAAGATAGGACGTGCTGTAAATGATGCCAAATAAGTGCTATCAATGTGTCTGATAATGTGAAATATTGACAAAAATGGCATTATTTGGTCTACTTGAACGTAGGCTTTTAGTGTGACATTTCAGTGGCAATAGAAACAAAATGTTAAGCTCTTTATGCATTTTACTTTTTATTATTGCTGTTGTAGGAAAGGTAATAAGTAAGTTGAGTTGTCTTACTCAGTTTAAAATAATGCACCCATACGTATTGCTGTGATATTCCTGGCAAAAGCCTCTGACCCATAAATCTAATTTTCAGTATTGTAATTTTTAGCAAATACTACCTGAAATTACCCCGTGTAGTTGTAGATTTCAGACCTGTGTTTCTGTAAGAAGATGTTGCCACGTAGAGGTAGGCAAGACCATGGTGGCTGTCTGGCATTAGCATTTTGTCTGATTTTGTAATAAACTGTATAACATGGCTTGGATTTTGCCTGTGTTAATAGGTGAGATTCATTTATGGATTTGATTAAATGTGCTCGTTGTTGTGAAACATTTTGTTGCAAGACTTGCATGGCTAATATTTAAATTATTATTTTAATTTACTGTGCTTACTTGCAATAAACTAGTGGAATTACGTAGAGCTATATTTTCCTTCCAAAATTTTATCAGTTATTACCAATCCTTGCTCAAAAGTTTCCTTATGAGGCTAACCCTGCGGTGATGTTCCCAAATTCATATCTAACAAGATTTTCAAAGTAATGGAAGTTCAGTACCTGGGGTTTCATACTATGACCTCATACATAATTAATTTTTCCCCCACTGTGAGGGTTTAGGAATGTTTTTTTTTTTGGTGGTAGAAATGGAACAGTAGTAGTTTATTGATATGTTTTTGATTATAGTGTATTTTGCATATTTTGAATTAAATTGAAGTTTCAAAAGGCGAGTATTTTCTTATTAATATCTGGTTTCAGTTGAGTTTGCTCTGATTACATTCAAAAAAATTAATTGCTGGTAGGAATGTTTGATTTCCTTTCTGTGATCTGAGGAAGTAATTAAGTGCTGTTAAATAGAATCCTATTTCTTGAAATGAGTTCACTTTCTTTTGAATTTCCTCATTAGCTGCTATCTTACAATTAAGTAATTGTGCAAGATCATCATGGATTAAAAGCAGTGTAGAGGATTTAAATGTGTATTGCTGCTTTTGGGAATGTGTGAACTATTGAGGGGCTGGGGAAGGGAAGAAGTGCAGGAAAAAGTGGGAATATTTGATTTAATATGACTTTTTTTTTTTCCTGTCAAAGTAAAATGACAGTAAGGAGCTGATTAGCCTGAAATGGACTCTAACAGGTGGTTTTTGTATTTGCTGCCTGTCAGGAGGAGAGGACAATGGGAAATGGCCACAAGTTACACCAGGGGAGTTTCAGGCTGGATATTAGGAAAAGATTCTTCAGTGAAAGAGTGGTCAAGCAGTGGTGGGGTCACCATCCCTGGAGGTGTTCAAAAATGAGTCTATGTGGTACTTAATAGGATTTATTTAGTGGGAATGGTGACAGTCAGAGGTTGGACTTGATGATCTTGGAGGTCTTTTCCAGCCATACTGGTTCTGTGTTAGAAGACAAAAAAAAAAGGCTCCTCTTTTTGCCTGATAAGTAGATCATATATAATATATATAATCTGTTTTCTCTGATGTGTTTTCTACCCCTTCTGGCACCAATAGCCCTCGGAGAGTTGTCTGAACCTCCAGAGATATTCCTTCTGGTGGTGTGACAGCAGAATCTGCCTTGCAGATACCAGAAAAGAAAATGTCCCCAGCACTTCAACCCTTGGGCTGCTCTCTGTGCCTGCCCTTCTCAGAAGCGATTCCTCACTCCCAGGAACATCGTGGGGCTGTGATATGAAATAATTTCCATGATAGGAAATAATTTCCATGATATGAAATAATTTCCACGAGTGCCCCTGTGCTAAGCTGAATGGATCCTCTTTTAGAAAATGAAGCTGCTGGTGCTTGAAAGGCAAATTGGAGCTGTCATCTCTGTGTTTCCCCTCACAATATTCTGGGTTACTTTATTCCTGATTTTCCCTGTCAGGGCAAAGCTATTCCTGTTCCTGGCACACGTGCCCTGGTTGCTTTCTCACACAGGAAGAGGAAAAAGGAGTAGATTTCTCTCTCTCCTAAAAGCTGGGCCAGGCTTCTGTACCCTGGAGGTTTCCTTATCTTCTGGAGACTGCCCCCAAGTGATTTATCTGCTCTTTAGACCAGAGCAGCTCTAGGCTGGGGTGTCAACAGTTTTACACTCCGTTTACTGAGGGGATGAAGTGGTTGGTGCTTCTGAGTAGAAGTGTAGGGGAGCATTCCCTGTCAGGTTTTTGGGCTTCTCTCCAAGCCTCAGGCAGCCTCAAGCTCAGCAGCCCCAGGTCAGTCTGTTAAGGACTTTTTGTCTGTTTTGTGGGTTTTTCTCTTTCTCTTCCCTTTCATGAATGCACTGAGTTATTTTATGAGCTGATGTAAACTTCTCACATCTGTAGTGCACTATGACAAGGAGTCCCCAAATATTTCCTGATAATATCAAAAGGCTTTTTGGGTTTGGTTTTTTTTTTTCATTGGGAAAGAAAAGCTTGTTTAATTTTATCCATGACACTACAGGAGAAGGTTTTTTAGGAAAAGGTTCTTCCCCTGGAGGGTGGTGGGGCCCTGAACAGTCTCCCAGGGAATGGTCACAGCCCCAAAGCTGACAGAGCTCCAGGAGCGTTTGGCCAACACTCTCAGGCACAGGGTGGGATTTTTGGGATTCACCTGTGCCAGGCCAGCAGTTGGACTTTGATGATCCTTGTGGGCACCTTCCAGCTCAGGGTATTCCATGTTTCTATGATTATAGGTTTTCATTTGTTCTGCGCTGTGAAGACTTCTTAATCTCTTCAGTTTTTCCTTGAAGTCCTTGGCTGCCCTTGTTGCCACTGTATTCCTCTGTTCTGCAGTATTCTTTGTAGGAAAGTGATGGCTAAATCATATTAATGATATGGATTTATAATGGCATAATGGTGTTTTCTGGTTTGTTCTCGTTCCCTTTTAGAATGATTCCTCACTTTATTTTTGTTGCTAGCCTGTGTTAAGCTGGCATTTACAGAAAGCTATTATAATTCACAGATTGCATTCCTGGGTTTTAATAACCAATTCAGAGTCCATCGTTATGTATGCAGGCAGGAGCCTGGTCCTTCCTGGTTTTTATCACTTTGCATCTATCAAAGTTAAATTTAATCTCTTTTTCACTGCCATTGTAAGAACTTCAAAGCAGTCCTGCTCTACGGTTCTTGTTTGTTTGGAAGGAAAGAAAAAGGGAGGAACAGGTAAATGATCAAATTCTGTGGGTTGGCATTTTGCATTTCAGTAATGTCTTCAGTCCTGAGATCAGTTAATTTATGGTCAGTGACTAGGTTCCCTGGAAACATAAGAGGAGAGGGAAAAGACATGAAAGTAAATGAAAATAATAAAAGTTGGACTATCTATAGTTTGAATTCTTTGTGTGTGGTGGATCAGGGAGGAAGCTTGAGATGCACAAGTGAGAATGGAACCTGTAGAAACCTGATGCCTTCTGAAGAGTAATGAACAGACACCCAAACGGCTGTCCCTGCCCGTGATATGTGCTGTAACAGGGTTGGAAATGGACTTTTTCAGGCTGTCATACATGGCAAAATTTGTTTCTACCCAACAAACCTCCACAAAGTTCTAGAGCTGAGAGCAAAGCCAAAGGAAGAGCTCAACCCTGGAAGGACACAGTTGAAAGGAGATATAGTTGTTCATAAATCCCTTTCATTTTCATTCTATCTTCCTGAATTTTCTTTATTGTAATGGCCAAGCTGTGTTCTAATAAAATCTGGTTTTACTAATTCGAAGTCCTTGTAGTAATTTTGGCTCTCTTAATTGAAAGAAAAGGCTCAAAGTAGGGGTTCACACAGGGCCCAGTTAAAGTCACAGTGATGAATCTGAGAAATTCTCTCAATTAGTTACCAATTGCTGGTGTAGTCTACACTGGACACGAATTTATTGAACTGTTTTGTCTTCGCTTGTGGTTATATCATAAATATCAGCAGCTAACTTAAAAAAAAATTCTGAAAATTTCTAGAACAGTGGCTGTAGATGCTCAAGCTAGTAGAGTTAACACATCTTTGTGTATGAGAGTTGACTGATGAAAACTGAAAACCTGCAAATTTGGTTTGCCACTACGGTTTTTTTCTTGGATTTTGTTTTTGTTGGGTTGTGTTGATTTGGTTTTTTTTCCCTTTGTTGTTTTTTTTTTCCTCCTCCATATTTCAGATGTTGATTAAGACAAATCAGAGGAAAGAGTTGTTTTTTAAAATACGCTGCTGGGCCTTTGTAAAGCACAACATTATTGAAAGAGTATTTATGTTCTGAAGGTGTTGCAGGTCATGTTGGCTTGGGCTGCAGATTAATGCTAAGAGGACAACACAATTACATCTCAGATTAAAAAAAACTCTCCTTTGTCCTTGGGATGTTTGATTCCTGCATGGAATAGGTGGGTGAAAAACCAAGTTTAGTTATAAATACTACACAGAAAGGAAAAAAATAGGGCTGATGATAATAAATTAGATATCCTCTTGCAAATTGGCGCATTAGTAGAATAGAGTAGATGAGAAACAGCCCCATCAGCCTGCTCTCAGACCAGTAGAAAGCTGGAGCTGCAGTGGTAAGAATTATTTTTGAAGAAAAAGTAAGGCACAGTGGAATTAGCAAGGACAAATGGGGAGTTTAAAGAGTGGGATGTAAACAAGTCGTTAAAACCGAGTGAACAACAAAACAGCCCCAAGGGATAGGCTCAGAGTGCTCTGTACACGGCAGCAGAACAAGGAGAGGATGCCATGGATTAGTGAGGGCAGCAGAGTCACCTGTTGGCTGGGTGTTGGGATAAGGGAACAAAACAAGAAAGAACTTGGCTTGAAAGGCTGAACATCCCTTGATCAGGGACAAATGGTGATTCTGGATACTTTCCATGCCTGTGCAACGGAGAGAAACTGTGATGACACTTGCCACTGTTGAATTATCTGCTTCGTTTTCTTTAATTCTGCTGCAAATGCCCCACCAAAGCCCAGGAACATTCATGCATTGCTGTGATGGCTGGCAGCATCCACTGGAGTTATTAAAGACAGGGATGTGAGCCAAATCAAATAGATTTACTGTCTTGAAAACTGGTTTTGTTCGTAAGATGAAAAAGAGGAAACTTTAAAATATTGGTATGGGTAGGAGATTAACTACTGTGATGGTGAGTTTTTTTTCTGCTGCTGCTATGTATGTGTAATGTAAATATCAGATTTGGATTGGGATTGGGATTGGGATTTAGATTGGGATTTTTTTCTATCTGGAAAGGTGTTCAAGGCCAGGTTGGATGGGGCTTGGAGCAACCTGGTCTAGTGGAAGTGTCCCTGCCCATGGTTCTTTGAGGTCCCTTCCAACCCAAACCCTTCCGTGATTCTGTGTTTATATGATCTCTAGCTCTGTAAGTAATCACTCTCTTTGGAGAATATTGCTGGAAACAAACCACCCCCAACGTGTTCATTCCATGATCAAACAGTTCTCTATTTTTTGGGTAGTTTTAAACAAATAGTGGATTGTACCAGTCAGTGCCAGTGCCTTTCCAGCTCTAGGAACTGTGTTGCCATGGAGCGTAAATCTCCTGATGTCGCTGGCCTGTCTGACCCATTCCAGCCCATTTATAATTCGTGGGAACTCTGAAATCTATATGCTCCTTATCTTAATGGAAGGTAGTGCTGTAGATTGTGTGGTGTTCACTGCTCGAGTTCAGGGGGTCTGGAATTCAGTTGGATAAAAGCAGTTTAGTTCTGGTGTGAATTGGCTTCTCTGGAAACCTGGTGGTTTTTTTGGGGACCGTAAAATGACCTTCAGTGTGTTTGCATGGCTGTATAGAACTTTTTGAAATGAAGCCAAATCCCATCCTTTGCCTTTTTAAAATTTTTTTGTTGACAGTGTCCTGCAGGAAGGAAGAGATGTGATTAGTGTAATCACCTCCATATCACGCACCGTATCTTTTAATGAAGTCGGTTCTGTTTAAAGTCATCCTTATCTGAGAGGCAGTAAAGATCTGAATTTAAAATAAGCAGGGATAAAAAATCCATCTCAGGTCCCTGTTCCTCATACATATTTTTTTCCCTATTTAAAAAAAAATTTAGAAGTTGTTTATTTCTATGAAGAACCTCTTTAATTTCAGCTTTCACTCACTTGGCCTGGACTGGGGAGTCTGTTAGAAGAATTGGTTATTTTTTGTTTTTATGATTTCTGAAGTTCTCTTAAACTTTAAAATTAAAAATCTGTAAATCTGTGGTACCAACTATAATTTTGTTACCCCGTAATGCTTTGTTGCATATTCAAGTGTCTGCTTTTCCCATTGTTTTGTAAGAGATTAATGTTGAATTGTCAGCCTTGCCTTGAGATAATTCTATCTTAAAATTTTAAGAAAAAGCACAAGTTTTTTTCCTTCTTTTCTGAATTGTCTTCGGTACTCTGCATACTCAGGAAAAATAAGAAAAAAAATAAAGATTAGTCCAAATGACATTTTTCCAAAGTTGTGTGTAAGTTTTGGGAGAAACAGCTGCTTCTTCTTTTTTTTTTTTTTTTTTCCTTAAGTCACCTTCTTTAGAGGCTTTGAATGGCATCTTTTACATTAGAAATTGTACTTGTTCCCTGATTGTCTGCGTCCCTTCCTTTTGAATAAAGGACTGTTCTGAATAGGAAACACAGAGCTTTATTATCTTTAATTCAGTTAATTCAGTTGAGAATATAATGGTGATGCAATTCTTATGCCACACTGTATTTCAGTTTTTCCCAACTAGCAGAACTACAGCAAATCCTGTGAACACACAGCTGGGGAAGATAAAACTTTTTGGGTATCATCATGGATGGCAATCTATGCATTGTGCTTTATTTAAAACATCCATCAGCATAAGAATAACATCAGGAAAGTTTTCAGTCGTAAGTGACCAAGCAGAATGAAGCAGTTTAGTTCTTATTCTTAAAATTTAGTTCTGTCATTGCAGATTTTTACTTTGCCCTTTTTTTGGATTAGTGGTAAATAATTATGGAATGGTACCCATGGTTCCTATCAGAATGAGACCTATTCTGAACAGGGAACAGAGCAACTTTCTGTACAATGTTTATAGAAAGAGCAGATTTAATGAATACAGGGTTAGATGATAAATTTCTCTGAGATTTTTAGGAATTTCTTGGAAGCAGCTGATGAACAGCTGGACAAATGCAGATGCAGGACAATGGGAACATCTGGAAGTTGGTGGGAATGTTCAGAGAGGTGGTTAATGACCCCAGATATTAATTGCTGAGGAAAATGTCAGCCGTGCTTCCACTGGGCTTTGTTTGAAGCCAATCCTATTTAACGTGTTAATTATGGAGCTGGAAAATTGCACAGCACCTTCTCCATAGTGTGGAGGCCTGTGGACTTTCCAAGGGGAAGGAGAAATTCTTCTCATGCAGTGAAATTGCGCCAGCTTTGGGCTGCTTGTGCAGTTCAGATAACTAAAAGATTCTTTTCAGTGCGGGAAAACAGTGCTGCACCTGTAGGAACAAGAGCAAAAAACTCTTAATTAAATTGATGAATAATTAGATAGTTTAAAGCTTAGTGAAGGAAATAGGTGTGGAGATGGTACTGCAGCATTGCCATTCTAGTGAAGCCAGCAGGGAAACAGTCTCCTGAAAAAGCCAACCAAACTAAAAAAAAAAGCTCAAAACCCCCTAAAGCTTTGACTCTCCATAGGAAAAACTAAATTGTTTCATTTGGAGGCAGCAGTGGTTGATCTGCCTGGAATAAAGAGTTCCCTCTCAGAGAAATGAAGAGCAGCTGCAGGGCAATACAGAGGTAAGGTTAATTGTGCTTTCCAAGGATGAGGAATTGTAAATAGGATTCTTTCAGTGAGAGGATGACCCCCACATGCAGAAGCAGAACCTTGCAAAGTCATGGTCAGGATTAAGTCCAAGAGCTCTTTTTGAAGAGCTGTTGGAACTTGAGATACTAATTCTGTGTTGTAAGGGGAGCGAATGTGCTAATTTAAACCAAAGATGCTTAATACTTCTCTGCCTTTGTAAAGTGGGAGCTGGCATTACTAATGCCAAGTTAATACAGTGAAGAAAAATAACAAGTGAAAGACAAGAAATGAATAAATGTTTGTTTGTCTTTTTTCTCCTGCAAGGTGTGTGATTAATGTTGCCTTAAGTAGAAGCAGGAAAAAAAGTTTTAAAAGTTACGGTTTTATTACTCAAAAGGAAGGTCATTTATGTAAATTCAGCATATCTACAACAATTTAACTGCCTTACTCAGATATTACTTTGCTATATGTAGAAATTTGCATCATTTGGGGGAAAATACGATGGAGAGAGAAGGCAGAGTGTGGGATCTGCACCAAGGACCTGATGTAAAATAATTTGGTTTTCCTGGGCTTGCAGCATGACCCGACATGAACCAGCCTCCCAGCAGAGCTGAGCTCAGAGGCTTTGATCACGTCCAGAGCTGTGAGAGGACATTTATTCCGAGGTGTTGAGGAGCTGTGTGAATACAGAGTGATTTGTGGGAAAATCTGTGGTTGTACAGAAGTGACAGGAGGGTCTTTTGCTGGGCTGCCTTGTGCTACAGATTCCTTAAAATCTTCTATTTTACTGAGCATTTTGGGAAACTCCCTTACCTTGACTGTAAAAGTTACTCAGTGGAAAAAAACATGGTTGTATGAATAAAGCAAGAGAAATGATTTGAATATAGGAATTTTATGTCTGGTTGTTTAAAGCAGCTTTCAAGCACTTTGGTTGCTTACTCATATTGTAGTAAATTACTTTTCATGTGGTTCAACTTCTGATATTTATTAAAGCAAACAAATGTGAACAACCCTATTTTTCATCCTTCTTAGGGATAGCACTCCCTAAATCACCAAGCTCCTCATGGAGAACCAGCCATTAGAAATTCAGGTGTTTTAAGAATTGGATTTTGGATCTAACATCCCCCTGGAGTGAAGATCTTCTGCATAATAAACTTCACCTGAGTGCTGAATGATGGGAGAGCCCAAATAGGGACTCAAACTTTAGCTGTGGGTAATGTGAGCCCTTGAAGCAGAGTTATTTTTCAAAGCCATATAGTGGATAAAAACCATTTGGGCACTGCATGCAGTGAAGCTTTGCACAGAATGTTGAGATCCCTTCTCACTTTTGGTTGGCGCAGAGGCAGCAGGGTGGGTGTAGGTGGATCCTCTGTTCCTCTGACCCCTACACTGGTGTTTGCACCTTCCCGGGGATTTTTTCAGGGCCTCTTTGATTTCTGAAGGCCATTTTCCTCATGTCTGAGGCAGGGCTTGGTGTAGGCTGGTGTCTCCAGGACTGAGCTGGTTAATGTGACTGAAAAATGTGAATCACTCCATCATTGCCTTTTTTTAGCTTGCCGCTTTCTGTGTCGGGCACGCCGTGGTCTCTGTCCCGCTGGCTGTGTTACCAAGGTAATCCTCCCCTTGTAAAGCCATTTTCTCTCCTTCCTTGGTGGTTTAGTGGTTAGAAATCTGAGTTTGAATCACGGGCTGCTTCCATTTAAGAACTTTGTTTCGTTGAGGCCAAAGCAGAATCTCACCCCACTGCGGAGGTGGAGGGTTAGTGGAAGGGGAGAGGGCTGTGAATCCAAAAGGAAGTTGAGAGCTCAGAAAAGCTCAAATTAAAAATTCTCTGCGTGGTTAAGCTCAGGAGTGGGGCCCAAAGCTTTAGTTTGGCTTGTTTTTTCCTGCCTAAGTTTTAGGAAAGAAGAGAGAAGAGACACATTCATGAAACAAAATAAATATGTCAAAAAGTTGTTTAAGTGCGGAGACAGATATTCCTCATACTCCTCCAAACCATCCTGCTCTGTTTATTATTTTTTTCCTTTCTTTCTTCTTGCCTCCATTTTTTTAAGCAAGGTGCTGGGAACTGCCCGTTTGAACTCTGATTGTTCCAGCCAGATCTGCTGGAGGCTGTCCTGAGCTGTCATTGACTAATGATAAGAGCTTTTATCTGTAGAAAGGCATGTTCTCTATTCCCTTTCCCTGCACTTTTACTCCTCATTGTTAGTCTCTGTCCTCTTAGCATTCCCCCTTTATTTCCTTTCCCTGCAATTGTTATGCGCTCCTGCTTTTTGTCCTTCTGTCTCTGTTTGTATTCTTGTGTGAGCAGAGCCAGAGAATGGGCAAATGGGTTGGGAATTGTGCTGGAAACCAGGCTCCCTTGAGCAGCAGAGCCCTTGGAATTACACTTTCTGCTGCTCAGGTCAGAGCAGAGGTGCAGCTGCATTGCTCAGTGCTGCAGATAAATGGAAGGGAACAGAATCTTGGCTATAAATACCGGCAGGTTTATATATATATATATATTTTTATATATATATGTATCACTGCGGGCCTCTGCCAGCCAGGTCAGGCGGGTCTGGGCTCTCTAGGGCTGTGTGTGTTTCTGGTAGGATTTCTGATCTGGCAGGATTTGTGATTCTGATTTTCTGAGCTGGTTTGTGCTGTGCTCAGCCTCCCCTGTACCTGTACGAGCTAATGCAGAGCTCGTGCATCTCTAAATGCTGTTACGCTCTGTAGGCAGACTCAAGGCTATAACCATTCATGTGTTTAGATTTCAACCTCCCAGTGAAGCACACAAATGTCTGTGAAATCAGTCAGATTTTTTTTTTTTTTCTGTGTCTGCCTCAAGAGATTGTGTATCCTGCTGGAAGGAATTCCGTGTTCCTCGCAGAAGTCTGTCTCCGTGCAGAGAGGTGTTTGTTTTGACGTGGTTCTCAATCTTCAGATGCAAACCAAGGGAGTGCAGGCTGTCTGTTGTTCAGTTTTTAACTCCTCTTGAACCAGTCTGAGTGTGGAGAGGCTGCCCTGTCCTTCTCTGCTGCTTTGCTTGTTCCCTGTGCTGCAGGGGAGGCAGGCAGGGAGCTGAACACTTCTTTTCCTTCTGTAGGGTTTAGTTAGAGTTTTGCCAGGTTCTGTTCCTGGTGGGATTCATAGCCCTGTTACCAAGGGAATAGGATAGAAACATGCTGGGAGATCAAGTGGGTTCAAAATGTGTGGAAGTGCCCTGTTCATCTGGACACGGGGGCTGAGACAGAATGGTGACTGATGGGGGACAATCAGTTGCAAAGCATTATTTTCTTCACTAGTCCATAGAAATGCCTTGAAGCGTAAGGTATGAAAAATTTAGTATTAAAAAGTTAGTATTTTAACATTGCTGTTTGGAAACATGGGCTAAATTACTGCTGTTTTGTCTTTTGACTCCTCTCAGCTTCCTGATTTTCTACCTTGCTGGACATCTTTCACTAATGAATATCATTTTTTGCCTTCCAGTAGCAAATAGAGTGTTGGGAGTACAGACTTGTGGTGCCAGCATTGCCAATCTGCTCTTGCCAGCTGATTAATCCCACAGCCTTGCTATGAATCAGGTAGAAAGGGTTTTTGCTTTATTCAGGGTGAAATGTTTACCATCTGTCTTTCATGTCTGCATTGCAGATGTGAGCTGGACCAACAGCTGGAGGCCTGTTCGAGACTGGCAATGTTTATATTTTAAAAAATTATCACTTTACTTCAGCAAACATTGCTTTTGCTTATGCAGATTTTCAATGTTTTTACTCTTACGTTGAAGGTGCAGCACAGAAATGATCTGCGCTGTCACTTGTCAGCTTTGACCCTCAGGAAGCTCCTGTGTGTTTGTCACAGGGAGTGTGGGTCTGTTGTGGAGGAAGACAGGGAGTTGTAGTGTGACAGACAAACAATTCCACACACGGGAATATTTTGGCTTCGTAGGGTGTTCCGAAAAGTGAAATTATGCTGTGTGAAAAGGCTGGTGCTGAGGGTGGTGTGGGGTTAGGCTTCTGGGGACTGTTATGTAATGGGGAATTCTACTGATGTGGATTTGGGCTCTAGTGTAGGAATCTACTTGTTCAAGTAAATACTTGTTAGTATTTCCTGAAGTAAATACTTATTTTCTTTACTGATAGGCTTTGAAGACAGACTGCCTAAACAAATGCTCACGCTGAACATTACTAAGCTGGATAGAGACATTTCTGTACTGCTATATGTAGGAAAAGCTAAAAGCGTAGAATAAGAGACATTTTGGCACATGTTCAAGGAAGAAAAAACAGTTAGGCAATAGAATTCCTAAAATATATTCTTGAAAAAAGTCTGGAGCTAGTTTCAGGATTTGGACCTCAATATCGGGGTACTTCTATGGCAGTATTATTTAACTTACATTTCCTTTCAGTGGAGTACTTAAAGCTAGTTTTGGGGAATATTTGGTCAAGTAGTCATAAAATATTCTTAGTGTCCTGTCCTTTATCCAACTGGGCAATCCCTGTTCGCCTGTTGGGTGTAGGAAGTTCAGTGTAGGAATTGCAAGGAAGAAATATTCCATCTATTCATATACAAACGCTTGGGCAGGTAACTTCTTCTTAATCTTGTCATTTAAAATTGCTGTTGTGACAGCAGCTGAAGGAATGTTGAGAAAAATACATTAATTTGACTTTTTTTTTTACTTATTTGCTGTTGTGGTGTAGATTTGACTGTAAAGGAAAAACTCATAAATTTTTAATAAGGCTTTTTTTTGTACGTGCCCTTTTTATATTTGAAAGCAGTGCTCACCCTTTTATATCGAGCTCTGAAGGACATTTGTTTTATTTTTTAGTAAAGGTTGAATCTGAGGCCATATTCTGGCTGTAACAACTGATCATACCGGTTATCTTGAGGATCACCTGCATGGTTGCCATCCATGGAAATAAATTTGCATTTGTAGGCTCTGGATTGTGTTTCAGCTTTGAATTTATTTTTGAATAAAGTGTACGTTTGAGTACTCATGTTAATAGTTAGTGAGGAAAAGTGTGCTTAGTAAAAAGAAAGACTGTGTGACATGTTTGAAAGTATCATAACTGATTATTAACCAATTAGAAGAATTGGCTACTTTATTTTTTAATCCAGAGGCCAACTGGAGCAGCAACCAGCTTTATATGAAAAAGAAACAGGCTCTGAAAGCTGATTAAACATCATTGGAAAAATGATGGCTCCCACATCAACCATGCTTACAGCAACTAGAAACTGTCTCATGGTTTTCTTAATCACATCTGGGTGTTTTCAGCATTGTAAACCATTGATAAAACATGAAACCTGATGGATTTTGTGGAAGAATGGAAACGGAATAATAGTGATTTTAGCACACGCTGGACATTATCTGATAATTCTGTTACCAAATGTTTGCAAGGGAGAGAGGGCTAATGGTGGTTTTATATGTGATTTATAAATACATTGATTAGGGAGTTCTGATGTGCCTCTCTTTTTGAGCAAATGAGAATCTTTTGAAGCATGTGAGTGAATTTTGCAGAGACTCACCCGCCTGTTAATATTGATTGATAGTAATTACTCAAGGCAATCTCCTGAGCAGAGCAGTAGAATTTATTTTGTGTGTACTGGATAATGCTACTAAGCCCTGAGTATGTGCTTTACTGAATTATTCTTCATGAAGTGGATTGTGATTCAAGGAGCAGTAGCTGAATTTCTTTTGATTTTGTTCCCCTAATTATTGGCAATGTATTTATTATTTATTGCTGGTTATTAATTAATTAATTAATTAATTTATAAATTTTATTACTGAAATTAGTTTATTGGTTAAAAACACTAAATTAAAATACTAAAGCTACTAAGTTAAAAATACTAAAATCGTTTTCCGGAGAAAACAATATAAAACTTTTGGGATATTGTATACAGAGGGCTTGACTTGAATCTCACACTGTGTCCAATATGATGTTACTGGTTTATCTTTCCCTTTTAAGGCTTCTCCTGGTATATGGGACTTCTAATTTTTTATTTTAATTTAAAAGTAAAGGCAAATATTGAAATCTGAATTATTTAAAATAAGCATTTTTTCATCAGATTTTTCTGTCTTCTTGGTTTTTATGGACAAATTAGTTTTGTAGCTTTGCTTGTCACCAAATACTTAAATCACTTTCCAGCTCAATGAGGTTCATTGGATGTCTCTTACAACCTGACAGCTGGACTCCTCTGTATCTGGAATTTCAAAAATGAAGTCAACTGTCTAGAAAATTGCATGAAAACCTGAAATGACAAATAAAATGACAGCAATTTGCTGTTGTCTTCATTTTAGGCCTTGTTTAAGCTAAGGTGGTCTAGAGAATTTGTTTCGATTTTGAATAAATACTACTCTTCTTGATGCAAATCAAGAAATGCTGAATACTGTGGGGAAGTTTGATTAAAAAATCCGAACAGAGTTGTTGAATTTGTTTTATTCCCCTTCTGACTCTTCTCCTTCCTTGCCTCTCCCACTCTGAGCAGCACAGGGGAGCCACAGTAAGTTCATGAAGCTCCTGCTCCTTCCTCACACTTTTCCCCTGCTCAGTTTGGGTTCTCTGCTATGGTGTGCAGTCCTTTAGGATAAACCTGCCCTGTGCCCTCCTTGGGATGTGGTTTCTTCAGGATATATCCATCTGCTGTGCTGTTGGAGTGTTTATTCTTTAGGAGTACGGGAGAAAAACGAATTCTGAATATAAATATTTGAGCACCCAGTGGATGTGGCAGTGATGCACGCGGGACTTCTTGGGAGTAGAGGAACACCAGCGAGATTATGGACAAGTATTTTATATGTGGATAGATATATATTTTGAACTATTAAAATGCGGATATAGATCTAATATCGATATCCACCTGAGACAGACAAAGACTCTCTAACTTGTAAAGGTTAGAAAGTGTATGTTTATTTCAGCGCCAGGGAGCTGCAGGGATAGCTCCCAAATGTACAGCTCCAAAGTAACAATGCAACACAGAACTTACTTATCTATAACAATAATGCATATTTAAAATACAGATACATATTCATAGCATAAGTGCCTCCCATTCCCCACTTCGTATGGAAATTAGCAAAAAGTCATTAAGCATGGGCAGTTCCTGCAATGGAATTGGGTCAGTGGTCTTTAATTGAGTCTGAGGGTTGCTTTTGAGGAAGTAAAACTTGTCTTCCTCACTTTGACCTTCTTGCCTCTCTGGTTTTTGACAATACATTTGACCCTGGAAAACTCCCAATGCTCTCTTCTATTGCTTCTAAGTAGGTTGCATCTGCGCAAAATTTGTAACTGTCTAGGCTCTCCTTTGAACCTCTTTTCTTAAGATTATTAATTGTCTATTCTAAGCACGGCTGAGTAAATATCAGATAATCAAAGGCTACTCTGCACTTAATTATTAATTTCTTTCTAACTGAGTTCTGTGTCTTTTTCTATTCTAGTTGATTTCAACAGAGCTAACTTTAATCTAAAATCTCTACATTTAAGTCTTTAAAAGAAAACCCCATGTTTCAATTTATTCTCAATATAAATGTTGTGTAGTATTTGGATATAACACTAATAATTTTCAATTTGTGTCACTTTTTCTGTTCCAGGGAGTATGACTTCTGCAACGTCACCTATCATTTTGAAATGGGACCCCAAAAGTTTGGAAATCAGGACTCTCACAGTAGAGAGGCTATTGGAGCCACTTGTTACCCAGGCAAGTAGCTTTGGTTTGTTTTGTTTCTTCCTTCAGCCTGATGCTGTATTTACTCTTTTTACATAATTATCTTAATAGTATTTGATAATAAAAACATGAGCAGTTTTTGTTCATGATCTCTGTTGGAAATCTCTGTTCAAACATGTTTAGAAGCTCTTGTTCTAAATAATTTATAGTCTCAAAGTATGAGCAGGAAAACAGTAGCAACAACTATTTGCTTATGTCTGACTTATAAAGCAATTTAGAAACTCATGAAACAGTCAGTCTAAGACAGGGATCTGACTGAGCACATGCTCCTGGCTTGTTATTTCACCATGAAAGACAGGTTCAAAATAAAACCAAAACAAAAGCAACCATCTAAATTACAGAAACTCTTAAAATCTGTTTAATTTGGTTCTGCCATCATTAGGAGTGTATGCAGAGGCCTGGTGCCTTCCTGTTCCCGAGTTGCTGTTAATAATGGGAAGCTACTTCTTTAATTCCCCCAAAATGAGGTCTCTATATAGTTCCTCTGCTCTTTCAATGAACCACTTCCCAAAGAAATGGCATCTGGTTGTCTTGCTTTGTTTCTGAAAAAGAAAATTAATTTATTTTTCTACAAACTATTCTGGACTTGAAAGTCTCTTAACCAGGAGCACAACTTTGCAGACTGAACTCTCTGAGTTCTTTCATTCCACAGAGCTGGTGATAGCATGGTCATTAACTTCCATTATAAACCTTGATAATTTTGTTCTTGATATGAAAGACAGACTAAAATCCTGAAATCACTGCGAAACCAACTGAAAATGAGGTTGCAAACGTTGTTATTCTGGTGCTGGTGTTGGCACAGAAGTGAAGCTGCTGTGCACCAAACTTGTTGTGAACCCCAACTCCTTGGGTCCTCTGTGAGGGAATTCCATTTTCCTTTTGCTTTATTTTCCACTGCTTTGCCCAGAGAAGAGAAAATATCAGCCAAGAAGGGAAAGTATTGTAGCTTCACAGTTTCACCAGGAGCTGGGTTAACTTTGGGCTCAGCTACATCTTTCTTTGATAGCACACTTGAGCAAATGTAAATCAGGAAATGACAAGCTGAGCTACAGGACATGGATTTCTTCAATGATAAAAACTCATGTTCCCAAGATTGTATTTTGATGAGGAACATGTATTTCTATTTTAGCATCGTGTCAAGGAGACTAGAGAAAATAAAGTGCTGTCAGGAGAGGGTAGAGAAATGTTGGGCTATTGTTTTATTCAACTTCTATGAATATTTCCATTCAGATTTGCTCTCTTGATAGGTTTCTGGATAATATGAATATATAAACCCCCCTTTTTGAACGTGTAATTTAATTTCTTGTATTTGAACATGTAATTTAATTTCTTGTATTTAATTTCTTGTATTCTCTGCTTTGATTCCAACAGAGTATGTTTGACTAAAGTGTGTTTAATATGAGCCACACAAACATAATCACGAAAGCTCCAAGTGATGAAAAATGTGTTACCTTCAGATTGTGTTTATCTGTTGCATTTTTAGCTGAAGTTATTCAGCTGCTCTTTCTGTTTCTCTCAGATAAGTTAACGATCATCCCAGTTTTAAAGACTTTTTATTTTTTCCTGCCTGACATTGCATTTGCAGTCTGGTCAAGTCAGGAATAGTCTCTCCTTTACCTCTGTTCGGGTTTCAATCACAATCTGCCTGTGCAGTGGCAGCCTCCACAAGATGCCACGTGCACATTCCATGGGCAGAGATTTGGATGTCCCCAGAAAATTCAAAAGCAATTTCCTTCCCGAGAGAGAGAGAAAACATCTAATTTGAAACTTTATCTTGGCAAATAAATAAATAAAGTATTTAATCCCGTTCAGTTTGAGTTCTTAAGTCCACTTGTGGATTCAAATGTGCTGCTTAATGAGGAGATCATAGAAATGGGAAGTTGTTCCATAAGTCATTGAAATAGGTCACTGGATAGAAGAGAGAGATTTAATGGCCACAAAATGCAACAGAACTTGGCTGCAAAAGTTCCTGATCAACCTTTGAAGGCAATCCTACTTCTCTAGAATAATGCAGGTTCAGAAAGCTCTCCAAGGTGATTGAGTCCAGGCTGTGACCGATCCCCACCTTGTCCCCAGCCCAGAGCCCTGAGTGCCACATCCTTGGGCACCTCCAGGGATGGGCACTACAAACCTCCCTGGGCAGCCCTTTCCAATGCATAACAACTTTTCCATGAAGAAATTATTCCTGGTGTCCAACCCAAGCCTCCCCTGGCCCAGCCTGAGGCTGTTCCCTCTCCTCCTGTCGCTGTTCCCTGCCAGCACAGCCTGACCCCCCCGGCTGTCCCCTCCTGTCAGGAGCTGTGCAGAGCCACAAGGTCCCCCTGAGCCTCCTTTTCTCCAGGCTGAGCCCTTTCCCAGCTCCCTCAGCTGCTCCTGGTGCTCCAGACCCTTCCCCAGCTCCATTCCCTTCCCTGGACAGCCCTTTCCAATACCTGACCACCCTTTCCATGGGGAATTTCCTCCTGATGTCCAACCTGAGCCTCCCTGGCACAGCTTGAGGCCATGTCCTCTCATTCTGGGGGAAGAGGCCAACCCCCACCTCGCTACACCCCACTTTTGGGGCAGGTAAAATCCTGAGTCCCTCACAGCCAGGACTGCCTGGTCCTGTGATTTCCAGCACCACCAAGACAAATTCTTGTTTTATTTTGGCATTCGCACTTGAATATTCAGAATACTCTCTTGCTCTCCAAGCTTTGTATGGTTTTGGACAACGCTGGAAAAACTGGAAATGGTTGTACACAAGTTTTAGGGCTCCAAAAATGCTTATTTAGTCTTTTGTATCCAGGGAGTTTGGGACCTTAGACTCTGAAGTTGGTGTGTGTATGGGCACATGACTGACAGATTTCCACATCCACTGGTTTCTACTGATACTTTGGAGAGTAGTAGAGAAATGTGATGTGGGTTTGAAAAAGAACACCTCAGTGAGTCAGGGGAAGAGAATGGTGCATTAAAAGAGAATTTTAGACAAGCTCATTAGTGTTCCAGATGAGAAAATATGGATAACCTAGGAATTGATTTAGAAGAAATTATAAGACAAGAAGGTTGTCGGAGCTGGAGGCAAAAAAAAAAAAAAAAAAAAAAAAAATCCTAAAATCCATTAACTGATCATGAGAACGCATTAGAAATGACAGAACTGCATTTATTCTAGGAAGCCCTGAACTAGCAAACTAATTAAAACTTTGTGTGGCTGTCAGAGATGGGAGAGGATTGGAGCTTGCTGGGGTACCTGTGTTCCCAGTGCTTGTTGTCATGTTTGAAGAGTAGCAGGTATGGCCTGTCATGTCTTTTATTAACGTGCCATTACTGAGATTTTCTCAGAAATACGTGCTTGAAAAAATTATTAGAAATTCTTTTCTGCACAGCGTTAAAATTGCTAATTGAAATAAGTTTCTTTTCTCTGGCTTTAGTGTCGTAATTCGCTAAAAGCATAAGGTAATTGTATTTATTTCTAATTCTGTTTCCTGACCTTTTTTCTTAAACTATGAATCTTACAATTTTTAATTCTATGCCATTTTTATAAGGAGATATATAACTAAAACATAATCTCAAGGGTTGCTGCCTATTACTCTCACCTTCATACATAGTAACCCAAGTGGATTGCAATTTTATTTGTCAGACTGTGGATGGTTTCCCTAAGAAAAAAGATTTACTTTTTTAGGAAGGTTTTAACTACAATTACATGTTATTTTATGTATAGCTGAAAGAGAAGACTTTTGGAGGTTGTCCAGAAGGAGTTGGGATATATATATTTTTTCTGGTGGTTTTGAGTGCTAATTAAATACATTATGAATACAAGCTATATATGTTGAGAAAAGAAAAAAAACAAATAACTTCCCACTATAAACCAAGAACATCCATGCAATAGTTTTTTGGAAAAACAACAAAAAATAGTCATATATATACACACAGATGAAGAGATGAAAGAACCATGCTGAGTTTTTTATGAGATTTGCTCTTTTGCTAAGATTTAAATTTTCTGATGTCAGTCTGTGGTTCTTTTCATTAGTTTTGCCTAGGAATTCTAAATAGCAGTGTGGCTGTTTTACAACTGTGCCTTTGTTAGCAGAGCCATGCAGCAGTTGTGCCTTTTAGGACCTTTCCATTTTTGCACTGTTACTTTTTATTGCAGAGTTTTAACAACAGCACAAATAATGGTGAGCGCCCCTGTTGCAGATTGTTCATGACTGATTCTGTTTGCCTTCAGTATGACACATTTTTGTCCTTCTAGATTTGCTGTGAAGAGACAGTTCTGAATTGCAGTGCATGTTTTTGTGTTTTTTCCCAATAAATTCTAGATGCCAGTTATAGCATCAGAAAGGAAGAAACAGTTTATCATAAGGCAGGCAAAAATAATTGATCAATGATTTTGCATTTTTTTATATGATAGCATCACTCAGTAAAATTTAAGTGCCTATACCTATAAAATAAATGTCATGAGGTAAAATTCCAGATAGTTTTATTTTTTTCAGTTTATGTAGAAAATCATCGTAATCTTGGCTGATGTTATTATTCATGAACTTGTGACTAATCCAATCCCTTGTACATTGTGTTTGGAAAATGGACAAATTTTCTATATTGCCATAAGAAATACAACTGTATTCCCAGCCATTCCAGTTAATGGCATATTATTTACATTTGATGAAAGTTGGTTTTATTGTATTTTAACTCTAAATCTGGTGTGCCGTTTTCCACTGGAAATATATTGATGAATATTGTCAGTGAGCTGCATCCGAACCACAGCTGGGCATGGACACAGCTTTACTTTTGTAGGGTTGGTGAATATCTCTGCATATTTCAAACCAGTTTGGGAGAAGTTGGGTAAGGGAGCACTTTATGCCTGATACTTGTTGCACTTGTTTTGGTAATTGCACAGAATTCATGAGCAATTTCTTTACTTGATAGCTGGATTCAGCTGAAGTTGTCTTCAGGACAGAGCTAAGAGAAAATGAGTTATAAAGGTTTATTTTCTGATCATTTGAGTTCAGTTTAGGTCACTGAGGTCAATAAGGTCAATATTTGGTCAATATTATTTAATTTTTTTTTAACTGAACAGGACTATTCTCCCCCTAGTGAAACTAATTTCTGTTTAAGCTCTTTCTGTCAGAACACTCCCAAATCTGTGGTGTTTCTGGGAGTGTGAGAGGTTGGACAGTGCCCCAGCCTTCCCTGGCATGGATTAGGTGATGGCCCTTCATGTCAGGGAGTGGAACTTGTATCAGGAAATGAATATGGAACTTTTCTAATTGAAACTGAACTTTAAACATTTTTATGAAGTTATTATGATGAATAGGAAGAGAATCCTCCTTTCTTTCTTCAGCATTATAGAACTGTACAATTAAGTTGGAAAAACCCTTTAAGAGCATTGAGTCCAATTTTTCCCCCAGCACTGCCAAGGCCACCACTGACCCATGTCCCCAAGTGCCACATCCACATAGCTTTTAAAACCCCTCAGGGATGGGAACTCCATCACTGCCCTGTTCTGCTTGACCACCCTTTCAGTGCAGAAATTTTTCGTGATATCCAATCTAAACCTCCCCTGGCACAACTTGAGTCCATTCCCTCTTGTCCTGTTTTTGTTTTACAAATCGCTTAAAATAATTTCTGAACTGAGAACTACCAGGTGCCTTTATACTTCAGGATATTTTTTCAGCCATTAGATTCTGCAAGAAGCATCTTCTGCACTCTGGCCATCCCTGTTTCTTCTTTGCCATTGGAGTCAGTGATATCCATTCCTCGCTGACAGCTCTAGTTGGGGTCTTCTCAACATGGAGACTTTTTGTGCTGTCTAAGAGAATCTTAACTTTTCTATTATTATTCTCCCATTCTTGAAAGCTGCAGGGTATTTATAGTGTGCCGCGTCCTGTAAGGTCTGGACCTTGTCAATCTGTGTCTCCCATTTTATTCACTGTTTAGAGGTATTTTTGGATGTGTTTGTACTTTGGAATTTATGCATGCGCAGGTTGGCATTTGCAAGGGGGAGAATGAGGACTCGGAGGTCTCACCCATTACTCCCATGTTCTGCTTTTATGGAATAAATGTGCTTAACGCAGAGCAACACAATGTGATGGCTGCTTTTTCTTCTCTCCTGCTGCACAAACCAGTGTGGAAAGGTGGTGAGAAAATTTGTGCCTGGTGTATCGTGGCTGGAAATGCAGATTGTGCTGGGAGTATCTTAGGTGCGCAGTGAGCTGTGACTGAAACAGCTCGTGGCTAAAATGACCCTGCTCTAATTCCTAATTCTTTGTATTAAATGCTAGATTTTCCATCCGTTGGATAACTCTTCAATTTGCTTCATCATTAGACAATTATCAGTGGCTGAGGGTTACCAGAAAGTGTTTTTGACTTTATGTGATATGGACAAAATAATTTTTGTCACAGAATGGTTTGGGTTGGAAGGGTCCTTAAAGACCACCTTGTTCCAGCCCCTGCCATGGGCAGGGATGCTTTCCTCTAGATCAGGTTGCTCCAAACCCTGTCCAGCCTGGCTTTTTCTTCTCTCCTGCTGCACAAACCAGTGTGGAAAGGTGGTGAGAAAATTTGTGCCTGGTGTATCATAGCTGGAAATGAAGATTGTGCTGGGAATATCTTAGGTGTGCAGTGAGCTGTGACTGAAAAAGCTCGTGGCTAAAATGACCCTGCTGTAATTTGTAATTCTTTGTATTAAATGCTAGATTTTCCATCCACTGGATAACTCTTCAATTTGCTTCATCATTAGGCAATTATCAGTGGCTGAGGGTTACCAGAAAGTATTTTTGGCTTTATGTGGTGCGGACAAAATATTTTTTTTTTTTTAGAATGGTTTGGTTTGGAAGGGACCTTGAAGACCACCTTGTTCCACCCCCTGCCATGGGCACGGACGCTTTCCTCTAGATCAGGTTGCTCCAAGCCCTGTCCAGCCTGGCTGCTGCTTCCCTGTAAGTGCAGGGAAAAATTAATGCAGGCAGTTTCACTGCTGGAGCCCAGGAGTGTCCCTGATCCTGTCTCCATCCTGCATCCTGAAATAGTATCTCTGGAACTTGTCTAGACAGCTTTCTAACCCAGTTCTATTCTTGCAGATGGTTTGCTGGCAGCTTTCATGGAAGACTTTTCAGAAAATGTTGTTCTTGCCTGGGATTTCCGAACTCTAATCAAGATCAAACTAATTATTGTAGTGTCTTTCTTCTGCTTGTGTCCTTGAAGATGTATAGAGAGGTCTAATGAAACAGAGATGAGCCTTTTTCGTGTCCCCAAATCCACAACTCAGCAGGTTCTTAACAGTCCTGTTGATTTAATTTGGGTCATCCTTGTAGAAGGGGAACATATAAAGGTTTTGAGGGAAAATTGGCTTTGGTTGCATTTTTAGATGATTCTTCCCAGTTTGCTCAAAAAGCAGTTACATGTTCTGGGTTCTTTTTCGGAATATCTTGTGAACTACCTGTCACTTCTGAAATTTCTCATGGTCAACAAATATATTAGCAAATTGCAGTCGTCTTCTTTTATGTTAAAAATGCTATTTAAAGCAGGAAAAGTATATCACCTTATGTTTTAAATGATGATTGCATAGTTAAAACACAGTGGCCTTGATACAAAATAAGTAATGGATTTTCATTTTGACTGATAAGCAAATTCTTGTTGATATCATAAACTTTCATTTACTCAAAGCGTTCGACACGTCTTTTTTTCCCGGTGGTTAAATTAAAGACATCAGCATTACTGCAGCAGATACAAGTGCTAATATAATAATTTATATAACTGGAATAGTTCTAAGTCTAGGATGTTTTTGTCATATCATGCCATGTTTTAACAGAGGGGCAACTTGAAATAAATGTTTTTAATATCACTAAATGTGAATCAAATGTATTAAAGACTTAGTCACATAGTGTATGAGCAGGGTCTTGGTATGGTTTATTAAGCAGCAGCTTCAGAAGAGCTGTTCAAATATCCAACTGAATGTGAGCTCATCATTACATGATAATAAGATCCTTAAGTTCATCAGCTGGTGGGTGTAAAGTAAATTTACTGAGGCATTATTATTGTTGTGTCACAGTGTTAATGAGATTGTTATTGGAAGGATTCCCCCTTCTCAAAAAAGCTGTTGACAAATTGGAAGGAGATCAGAGAAGAATTATGTGAATTATTGTGGGTTTGTCTTTTAATGGAAGCCTAAAGACTTTGGATGCATTTCATCTATACAAAGGCTTATCAGTTAAAAAGAAATTGTCTTAAATTTGCTGCCAGTATTGATTTTGAGACTATTTCTGGTAGCACTTACAGTGTAAATAATATTCCACGATTCTGATCTAAACTAAACTTGAATATGTGATTCACACCCTGAAACTAAAACATACAAACACTGAACACCCTCAGTAGGGATTCTGTTGTAGGTATTTGCAGGAGCAGCAGTAACTGTAATAAGTTAAGAGGTATTATGATCTTAACTAAGTATGTTTGTGTATCAGCAAAACATTTTCTTGTAGTGGAAAGTTTTTTTAATCTGACAAAACCCTCTGGCTTGACACTGAAATGACAAGTGAATATGAACTATAAATAAAGTGTAAATTACATACAAGCTGGAATAGTACTCCTAGAGCAATGGGAAAATCAGCGCTACCAGAATCTTTGATGAAGAATTGGATTTGTTTTTGAAGGACATCAGTGTGGCACTGCTGAGGCATCTTCAATCCTGGAGTCGGTTTGGCCCTCAGCTGGGCCAGGAGAGATTTAGGTTGGATATTAGGGAATATTTCTTCATGGAAAGTCATTAAGGTGGTGGAGTCACCATCCCTGGAAGTGTTCAAAAAATGTGTGGATGTGGCACTTGAGGGTGTGGTTTAGTGGCGAACGTGGTGGTTGTCCTCCGTTAATGGTTGGACTTGGTGATTTTAAAGGTCTTTCCCAACCTTAATAACTCTCTGAGATACTTCAGGTCCACCAGGAGTTACAAAACTGGGAAAATAATTACTGGAAGAGCAAAACCCTGCAGTAATGGGTCTTTTTTTTTTTTTTTGGAATCAGGGAGGAAGCAGGGAACAGCACTGCTTATTTTCTGTCATCGATCAGATTTGCCAGGGAAAAAGAAAACAGATACACAACCTCTGTGATTAAATATGTGTGTTTCTAATGACTTCGGGAGCAATTTGGATATTGAAGTTTGTAATCCATCTTAGCTTCGTTCTTGAAAGTGATCTGAAGATCTGACTCACTTTCTTATTTTTCATTAACTTCATTAGCTGTGTGTGTCATCAGTCTGCAAAAGTTAGAAAGGATAGAAAATAATCCTAATTACAAAAATAATACCCTAATTACAAGATTTTGCTTTGAGGTGTTAATTAACCTAATTCTAACGATCCATGTTCTGAGAAGCAATGGCAGTTTTTGTTCCATTGCCCTTCAATATATATTTCTGAAGACAGATTTATTTGCAGTTCAAAGGATTCAGGGCATGGGTACATGGATATTTTTGGTTTGATTTCTGTTTGTTTCCTACATTAAATTCTTTGGAATATTGATTTCATTGGGTGTGCACCTTTTAATGGATCCAAGTAAACTTTTTAGTGATTGACTGTTTTATAAAATGCAGTAGTTTGTAACTGGAGAGATCTGAGCTTTTGGTGTATTTTAAAGAAGACCTTGATTTTCAGCCAGAGAAATTTAGATGCAGTTTTGCCTTAAGGACATAGTGGAGAAATATCCTCTTCTACTTGTCTCTTTCAATGGGATGATTAATATTTTCCTCTTAATATATTGGAGTTTCTCTCTTATTTAGTCTATTTCTCTGTACTTCTGTAGTACTTTAGTACTCGTTGATGAGAGTTCTCAAACCTTTTACTAATTTATAACAAGGGTATTAAGGATATGGAACTCGTGCTTAGCATATTCAACACAGATTAATTCAATATTGTGCAGATGACCTTTGACGAATACACAAGGAATATTTCTCTGCTGAGTAGAAATTTTCCTTTTTGTAGATATCTATTTTTTAAAATAAGTCTTTTTAATATCCTAAATGAAGTCAGCACTAGAATTTTCATTCTCATTTAGTTTCTTGGGTCAGTGTGGAGCAAGGGACTATCTGCTCAAATTTTCTCTCTTCCCTCATGAATAAAAGGGAAAAAAGCAAAAAGAAGCAGAGTCATAGCAAAGTAATCTTTACACTTTATGTGAGTACTGTTCTTTATAAATCTGTTTTAAAGATGAAAATACATGAAATTGATTATACATAACATTTTAAAATACAGCTTAATTTTCACTTAAGAAACTGCTAGTGTGGAAGAGGATAAACCAAAATTATTGGGTTTGCTTGGCCAGGTTTTGGTAGTGAGAGCACCACAGGGTTCATGAGAAGCTGCTGGGAGCTTCCACCATGTCCATGAGCCAATTCCAGCCAACTCCAGGATGGACTCACCACTGGCCAAGGCTGAGACCTGTGCCCTTCCTTGCTCTAAATCCCTATCTCCTTCTACAAACAGTTGCTCTGTAAGTTTTCAGAGAAGGGTTTTGGAGATTTGCAACAGGAATTAATTTTTTCTGATTCATTTCATCTCGCTCCCTGGTAATGAAAATGTATTGTATCTGCTTATGCTAATAATAAATACTTCTGTTGGAAGGTTTTGATGTAGAGTATAATGAATCCAGTGTGCTGAATGGCTGCTGAACATGGATTTGTTTCCAGGGGATGTGAATTAAGTTCTTTTTCCAGGGAATTACTCATATCTGCACTCTTAGTGTGGAATGGTTAAGCTTTTACCTACTCTGCTTGAAATACTTTAATTGCCAGGTAGTTTTATAGTTTTCTGACAAGGGAGTTGACTCAAAGATTTGAGGGAAATGCATGCATGATATAGATATAGATGCAACATCTATATCTATATCTATATCTCGATATAGCTATATCTATATCTATCTCTATATCGATATCTATATCTATCATCTAATCTATGTCTATATCTTATTTTTCTTCTTTTTTTCTGCCTTCTCAGTCCATATTCTTTAAATCTGCTTCATTCCTATCTTCCACCCTGTAAGATCTCTTTGAATGCTTCCATAGGTAATATTTATGGTTTTTATTTCTTTTTAGGCTGAGGGACTCAGTGCTTTATGTATGTGCAATGTGATATTGTTGACTGTTGGAATGTGGTGGATTAGCAAAGTTTGTGGTGGTGTTTTTACCCTTTATGGAGAAATAAATGGTCTTTATTTGTGCAGTTCTGGTCTGACACAGCTGAAGGACTTGTTAGAGTAGCTGGAAACATTCAGGTGTATCCTGTGATCAGTGAGTTAATTTTATAATAGTCCATGCCCTGTAAAATAAGCTTTTCTTTATGAACGACTTTGCGAAGATTAAATTCGCTGTCAAATAGATATCTTCATTTTGGAGTTTCTGAATTCTACAGTGTTCCAGCTCTGATGTTCAGGATATATCAGGGTCACATCATTTAGTTCCAGCCAGAAATCACTGCCACTTTACACACAGCCCTTCTCATCCACAGCACTTTTTTAATGGCATTACTGCAACTCCCAAGAATTCGTGAAAGATAATTGAATTGTGCTTGTGTTTGGACACAGGAGAAGAAAGTGAGCTGCATCTGTCCCCTTCCCTGTGTGGCAGACAACTCTGGAGACAAAAGTTTCTACTTCCTTGCTGGTTTGCTTGGCCAATAAGAAGAAATTAAGAGCATCATTTTGTATTTTCATATGTTGATTGGTACCTCATTACCAGAGGCTTGGTCTCTTCGCTAGGAGTTTTCCTGTGTTCCCACCTTGGTTCTGTGTGTCAGGTTTTGTTTTATCCTCTCAAAGGGCGTCTTGTGAGTGCTTCTCTGTAGTTATATTCTAGTTTGTTTTGATTATTGTGTAGAAAGCAGCATTAGATTTTTGTTAAAGAAAAGGTGGGGAGGATAGCTTTTGACACAGGTAAAAATTGCAGCAGTTATGCTGGTCTTTAGGGGATTTGGTCTCTTTTAAAAATTAACTTTCTTCTTGCAGCAGACAAGCTGCAAGAGTGGAAATGATTATTGTAATCATCATCCTAGAGCTTTTTCAGGTGTTTAAATTTTACTGAACAAAAGTTACTGAGCACTTTGAAACTGAAGCCTGAAATTTTGAGCTCAGTGTAGCAGATCACTGCATAATGTTTTATACATCTTTAATGAGAGATTAGTAATGCATTTGTTCTGCGCACCTCTCAGCCTTTTTCACTGAGCTTAAAGTGTCCAAGAATAAAATTGATACAATCAAGTTTCACAATTGTGTTCTTTTTTCAAGTGATTGGCCCTGCAGTTTTCTCAGTTTACTTACTGGAGTCTCTGAGGGATGCTGGCTGTGGGGTTTGTGCTTTGTTTCTTTGCGGGGATTTTTGGGTTTTGTGGGATTTTTTGTTGGTTGATTATTTTTTCTTTCTTTTCTTTGTTTTATGACTGTTTTGTTTTAACAGCCCAACAACAGCCCCTTAGGCTGGATGAACCAGCAAAGACCTTAAACATCCACAGGTCCTTTAATTTTACATCTCTCATGGAAATGAGATGGGAAGCCTGGAGTAGCAGTTTGTACAGAGCTCTGTGAGTTTTGTGTATCATCAAATAGTGGGTTTATACCTACTTTTGTCAGCAGAGAAATTAGAAACCAATTATGTCAGAAACTAAGTCAGAATAAATTAAGATGCTTATATGAGGTTTCCTTTTCATTAATGGTGATGCTGCTAAAGCTGATTTGCCTTGAAGAGGGATAGATCCTTCAAAAGTTTTCTGCAGCCTTTCCCACAAGACTGCTGGGGCAGGGAAGACAAAGGATCTTTAAGTTTCTGTAACATCCTCGTCCTCCTGGGCTCTCCTCCAGCCCTTTGCTCTCGCCAATCACTTGGTTTTGTCCTCAGGCACCATCCTGTTCCAAAATCCCTGTAAAACTTATGAATTGCGAGTCAAGAAAGTGCAATTAAATATTTTTGAGCTGGAAGGAAAACTACTGAAAATATTAAAGGTCTCATTCCTTTTGGAATGGAATTTTGTAAAGGAAAGCAGTTTTAGAGCATTGGAGGTGAGGGTGTGAGAAGTTCAGTTTCAGATTTAAGCTTCCTGTAGTGACTTTATGAAGGATTGTCTTACTGCTCCCATTTGACCATTTTTGTCTAGTCTTTCAAATACTTCCCTTGGCCAAAAAAATTGTAGTTATTAGATTGTCAATCTAGGTCCTGTGATAATTCCTTCTCTTTTTTTTCTTCCTCCCTGTTCTTCTTGGTTATAAGACCTGTGGAATCTAAATTCTTTTTATAATCATTGCTTCAAAAAAAAAAAAAAGAAAAAGAAAAAGAAAAAAAAAAAAAAAAAGGAAAAAATCGCTGCTAATTTTTAACCCAGAGATTGTTGTGTCTTTCTTCAGGCCTCACTCTGTGGTGGTCCTTGATTTTCTCTGCCAAGCTCTTGAGTAGCTCCTTGCTTTTACAGTCATTGTGCCAGCGCTCTTAAGGCTCCCATGGCAACATCTGGTTCCAGGCTCTTCTTTGCCCTTGACTCTGACACAGCTTTTGGAATCGCATGTTTTTATTACAGGAAAGGGCAGAAATCAGCAGGGTTGCATTTGTAAGTTTAGAATTACCTGCTTTAGAGAGAATTGTTTCAGGTTAACAGCCTCTTGGGTCTGGATTCATCGGCTGGTTGTGAGGCTTGTTTAAAGAAATCTCCTTCATTCATTGGAAAGTCAGTCATGTTACAATTGTTCTATGGAAATGGCAGTCTGAACTGCGGATTTAGTTGCAAATTTCCCATTGAATTGCTGGCAAATACACAGGTAATGCACACTCTGGATGAGTCAACTCAGTTGCAGTGAGTCAATAGCTCTTCTAATGTGTCTTTTACTGATGGGGCCATCAGGAAGCTGAGGCTTCAGAGGAAGATATAAAATTGAACGCAATATATCATTTTTTTATGTCCCTTTTCTCCATCTCACTACCCAGAACTGTACAGAACATTTTCTTATTGATTTCCTCATCGGTGGTTGCTCTAAACCTGCGTGAGGTTGTACTGGGTGGGTCCGTGGGGCTGTCACTCCATGAATTGATGCATTTGTCACCACACTTCCTGAACACTTTGCAAGAAGCTTATTGAGCCAGAAAATGAATTTGTGTAATCGACATCTAATTTCACAGAAGTCCAGCAGGGAAGCCTATGCTGGGTTCCAGCATTTCCATTTCCGTAGGTTGGAACCATCAAAAACTTAATTGTGGCATCAAAATGTGCCTCTTGCTGGAGTCATTAAGTCCCACTTTTGTCCACTGAGAATATGTGGGAAACTTGATATTCATAAAGTCTTTATTAATATTTGTAATTTCATTTTATACTACTGCACAACTCATTTTTACTTTTCATGGGATTTTTATGATGTTGCTTGTCCTTGTGAATTTATTTGTTGTGGTCTTACTTTAGTAAATCTCATACAGGTTACTGAAGAAATTCGCATTAAAAACATGATCTGAGGCCTTTTTATTGTGTTTTATTCTGGTTTGACATATTTTCTTTTGAAGCAAGTAAATCTCTGTTTCAGATGTTTCTGAGACTTTGTTCAGATTTAGGTTTAATAGATTTTGGATTTAGTTAAGATTCTGTCTTGATACAAAGTGCATATATGAAAAAAATAGCAATTTGCATTACATTTTCCATATTGATCAAGTCAACATGTTGTGTTGACTGTATTGATCAAGTGTGATTAACCACCTTAGCCTTGAATGCTCAATTATTTTATGGCAAGATTCACACATTACTCAAATATTTTTCATTTTATAGAGGCCTTTTAGAGGAGGGTGATCCATCCACACACAAAGGAGGGTGGGGAAGGAAGAAGAAGAAAAAAAGCTTTACTGAATCAGATTGTTCGATGCTGGTTCTAACTGAGTTTGGGAAATATGTTTTGTATGTTTTTTCCCCCATGTAAGACTTTACATTTTATTGTATCCCCAGTTAAGGGGGAGATAAGCACAGTTAATATTCTAAAATTGCTTCTACTTGTCGATGAAATGCAAACAATGGTTCAGTATTTATCAGGCACTCCTCTTTGCTGTATCCTGTTTATTCATTTAGCACACACTTTATTTTTGTAAGCCATTCCACACAGGGAAGCAAAAGGCAACTGATCCTTTCCCATGGAAGCCCCAGCGAGCTGGGCAGCCCTTCTGCAGCTGGAGGGGTGGGAACTGGGTGTACTGGGGGGAAAATGATTGGGATCTGAGAAATCACAACAGTTCCGTGGCTAAAATCGTGGAACAGGTGCTCACAGAACAGCCTTGTCTGACACTCCGAGCACTTCATCCAAAACAAAGGAACTGCTTGCAGACTTGTCCTCCCAAGGTAAATTTTTATGACAACAATGTTGTCCCTGAGTCTCTTACCAGATGCGTATAAAAGATCAGCAAAATCGAGTTGTAATGAAAATCTGACCTGCCTTTGCCTTGCTTTCAGAGGGGCTGATTGGAATAAAACATTGCTGGATGAGACAGCTGAGCAGTCGTCTTGCTTCATGAAAGAAGAAAAATAACAAAACCCTCAAGTATTTGGAGAATGCCGTAGGCAATTTGAAATTTTTGGAGCTCAGAAGAGAGATTGCTGTTTTGTGACACACGTTTGAGGTGCTGTGGTGCAGCAGGGATGATACACCAGTATGCTTTGAAAGAAAATTTCTGTGTTTGTTCCACAGGTTTTTGCTAGAGTTTCTTTTTTCCTGGCCTGGTTGCCCAGTGGTAGGATACAATAAGAATACATTATTTTTATCCAAACTTTATCAACTCATCCAAAATTGGAGTATTTGCAGGGATTATATCGTTATTATTGGTGAGGCCCTGGCACAGGTCCCCAGAGAAGCTGTGGCTGCCCCTGGATCCCTGGCAGTGCCCAAGGCCAGGCTGGACAGGGCTTGGAGCAACCTGGGACAGTGGAAGGTGTCCCTGCCCATGGCAGGGGTGGAATGGGATGGGCTCCAACATCCCTTCCAAGCCAAACCATTCCATGATTCTGTGATTCTCTGATTATCAAGTTATTTGGATGCTGCTGATTTAAGATCTGCATTACTGAAAACAGAGATTTTTTATAGTATTTACACGGAAGAGTGAAACTATGGTTTCTTAAATGTGGGTGAAAAATGAAGACATTGGAAAAAGGACCTGTGAGCTTTTGAATTGTTCCTGTTTACTGTTCATTTGGAGGTTTCTGCAGTAGAGAGGTGTGGAAATCTCTTGGCCATGTTTTGGAAAATGTTCAGGGCGGAATAAAAGCCAAAGCAGCCAATTCCACACCGGGCAGCATTTCTCCCTCTTGGCTTTCCTAAACCACACTTCTGCAATGCAAGAAATAGGGGCAATGGGTCTGCTCAGCAGAGAGGCTTTAGAATAATGGCACAATGACAATTTTGAGTGATACTGGTCTGGAAATGGTAAAACCACTGTTGATGATCCTCTTCACAAAAGTGTAGTGTAATACCAGCACCCAGAGAGTGAAACTGGAGCAGGAGGGAAGATATAATTTCATGCAAATCCATAAATATTGAAAGCAGAGTATTAATAGCAGATTGTCTCAAGTCTAACATTCTCTACTTATTTGTTTATGAGCTGAGAGGAATTAAATTTTCTACTTTTTAGTCCTTACAAGTTTGTGCTGTGAGAAATACTGTGCCATTTATAACATGGTATCCTTTACTTCTGTTGCATGACTCTGAGATTTACTGGTTCATTTTTATTCACTTGATTTATGAAAGCAATTAAAACTCCTGCTAATTTTACTGCAAGTACTTGTTTAGTGCTGAGGACATACTTAAGAGCCATCCTGGGTAGAGGTTTTCCTTGAAATTCTTGCCTGAGAAGAACTGGAACTTTCAGTCCTCTCTTTCTTTTTGGCTGTTGCTCGTTATGAACAAGTGCCAGTTAAAAGAAAAAAAAATTAAAAAAAAAAAAAAGGGTCTAATTCCTTTTAGCTTGTGATAGTGGAAATCAATAGGACTGTCCTGGATTGATTTTTGTAGCTCTACCGAAGAGACATTTTTCGTAAGTGATATAATCTTAATTCTTTTTATAGTTGCGTAAAAATATTTTAAACATTTATGTTAACTTTGCTGTTAATGTGCGACAGGAAATTGCCTATAAAATACATTTTTAAAAAGCATTAGGGCTGATAAAAGTTTTACCTTGTAGATTCCACAAGTATCCCTAGATTTATTTTAAATCACATGCGCTTTTAGATACAGATTCTTACACGCAAATGTAAAATCAAATTATTCAAAGATGGAATGAACGGAAGTGCTTTTCCCTGTGAAGGAGCATTATAGATAAAACCTTTAAAAAAACCTGTATTTTGCTAAAAGAGATATTCAAGCTTTGAAATTCTGGTGGTTTTTTGGATGTTACGATAAAAAATAACACGGCATGGCCTTAACTATGCAGAGACAGCAAAAAGGTAATTAAACTGATGCTGTGGCAGAGGTGTTTGTGCCGTGCCCTGGCACATGAGGAATGTTTTACATCACTCATTCAGCTGCCCTAACACATCACTGGGAAATGGAATGGAGATCTGGGCAGATTTATGGCCATTTCTGAACATATCCGTGCAGCTGAACAACCCAGTTTCTAAGCAATTCTTACACAGATCTTTCAGGTGGGACTGAATATGTTTTCTTAGTACTCTGCTAGCCAAGAAATAATTTTTCAGTGGCAAAAATTGGTTCTAGTGAAATTTTCTTCCAACCTTCTACCAGGGTAACTTGTTGACATGGGAAATATCAGCTGCTGTGTCCAGGTGGCTCTTTCAGAGGCAAAGTCCTGTTAAAAACCAGCAAGAATTTCTCAAGGATGGATGCTGGGGTAAGAGCTGTGTCAGGCTGAGCTGGGCTTTGCCATGTCTCCTGTCCTCACCAGTGTCCAGGTGGCTGTGGGAGATGGCTTGGCTTGGTGAATTTTCAGGGATCACTATCCTTGAGCCACGACTTCCTCCGACTTGGGCCAAAAGGAGGTAGAACACGAAATTGGTGAAGGTTTCACAAAGGGGTGTGTGCGGGGAGGATGGTTTGCTCTCTCCTGTCACCTTCCTTCCTCGGTTTTTGTTCCAGTTCCACTGCCTGTTTTTTGGGGCAGTGGCTTGATCCTCAGCTAGTTCTTGTCAGCACTTTTTGTGGTGCTTGCACGGGGTGTAAGAAATGTGGATTTTTGCCGTTACATCCTGTAACAGGTACTAGGTGCTGTGTATCTTGACTTTCCTAAAACTTTCAGTACTGCCTGAAGTGACATTCTCAGGGGGAGGCCATGTTTAGGTGCAGCTGCTGTGGAATGAGAATTACTGCCTGGTTTCACTGTAAAGCTGTGCCAACCAAGTGGTATTCTCATTTTTTTCAGTATTTTAACTAAAGGTCCAGGCAATGGAATGGAGAGAGGCCTTCAGAACACCAAGCTTCACCTGGGGGTGGAAGCCTGCTGGGAGACAGAGTGAAGAGTCACCATAACCTTGGCAAACTGCAAACGATAATCTGAAAATACAGAATGTAATTCAGTGCAGACAATTACAAAGCTCTGCATTCAGCCAAATATAGTTAAGTGCATAAATACACATCAATGACCTGCCGTGGCAGGGGGGACAAGGAATGGCAGTGGCTCATAGATGAGCATGGCAAGAGTGTCATGATTTACTGAGCAGGCCTGCACTAAATTCAGCTGTAGATCAGAAATAAACCTTCCTGAAAAATATTCCTTTGGCCCTGGCTGGGGACTGTGCTGGTCAAGTAAGGTCAGAGAATCGCAGAATATCCTGAGTTGGGAGGGACTCACAAGAATCACCCAATCCAAGCCCTGGCCCTGCACAGACACCCCAATAATCCCAAACCCGAGAGCACTGTCCAAACTCTCCTGGAGCTGTGGCAGCCCCGGGGCTGTGCCCATTCCCTGGGGAGCCTGGGCAGTGCCCAGCACCCTCTGGGGGAAGAAATTTTTCCTGATACCCAACCTAAACCTCCCCTGTGACAGCTCCAGCTCTTCCCTGGGTCCTGACTCTAGTCCTAGGGAGAAGAGATCAGGTCCTGCCCCTCCAAGATTTGATGCAATGCTCAATTTAAGCCCTGCATTGAGGAAAGATCTGAACAGTTACAATGGGTCTAGGTAAGAGTGATAACAAAGATTAGAAATCTCAAAAACATGACTTTCTGTGGAAGATGGGACAAAGTGGAGCAGTTGTTCTAAGGAAAGGTGAGTGAAGTGGAATGTGGCAGTTCTCAAGTACAAGAGGAGGGAATGGGACAATTTGTTCTCTGTGGCAGGAATGGGTAGGAAGAGAAATAATGGACTTAATTTCCAAAGGGGAAGGTTTTGCAGAGTGATATCAGAAAAAGCTCTCTTGTAGTAAAAGTAGGGAAGCATTAAAACAGATTTCCCAAAGAAGTCGTGCAGTGGGTGGTGTTCATGGAATCACAGAATTGTTAAAGTTGGAAAAGACCTCAAAGATCATCGAGTCCAACCATCAACCCAGCACCACCACCATGTTCACCTCTAAACCGTGTCCCCAAGTGCCACATCCACGGGGTTTTTGAGCACTTCCAGGGATGGTGACTCCACCACTGCCCGATGCAGCCTGTTCCAATGCTGGACAACTCTTTCTGTGAAAAACCTTTTCCTGATACCTGACCTGAACCTCCTCTGGTGCAGCTTGGAGCCATTTCAATGTCTTTAAAACCAGAGTAGGCACTGGTTCTGCTGTGCCTGCCAGGAAGGGCACAGAAGTGGAGCTGATTTTGTTTTGGAGTGATACAGCCCTAATATTTTTACACCTTTTCTATGCACAGGGTGCCAGAATGATTTTTTTGTCTGTTTGTTTTGCTGAATTTCGTTCCTTTGCCTTTCTGACCATCAGTGAGTAGCGGCACTCACAGCATCTCTTTGAAACAGTGATAGCTTCATGGATATCCTTGTTTTTTCCTCTCTGTGCATACCTTTTTATTTTAGCATTGAAGTTTGTCTCCCGTTTTATCCCTACATGCAGCAAGTGTCCTCTGTGCTTCTTTGTGGTCAGCTTTAGTTTGATTAATTTCATTAGCATAATAGTGGATTTTATGCATACTGTGCCATCTGTTTCCTTTCCACTTTATTCATATATCAAATGCCAGAATTGTTCTTGAGTTCTTTGGTATCTTTCCTGTGTCCTTTTATTCCTGTGTCCTTTTATTTATTTTGTCCTTTTATTTATTATCCTTCAGCTACATTTGAAGGCTAAAGTATTTCACTTGAAGATCTCTATCACAGGCCCGAGAGGAGCTAGGAAAACTGATGGAGACCTTTGATGAGCAGAGATACTCTGTATGTAAGATCTTGGGTCCAGGGATCTTAGCCGTTACATTTTAATTACATTTATTATTGAGTTCTGTTATTCTGGGGTTTGGGAAAGGTTATGACTATAGTCTGAGCAATTTCCTGAAAAAAAAAAAAAGAAGATGTGAACAAACACAAGGCATAATATTAAGATTTTTGTCATAGAGCGAGCAGGAAAGGTTGTGATGCTTTTTTTGACCTTTCTCCCATTTCAGTTCTCAAGACATTTTTGTTTAAGAAGAAAAGGATTGCCTGACCCTGCTAGTCTAAGAAAGCTGTAAGATTTTTATTAAATGATGGGATTGAGATGAAGGACTGGGTCAAGAATAAACAACCACGTGTCTTCACACAGAGACTGATAACCAGAAATAATGAGAGATGTCATTTTAACCAAGTATTTTGGGAGTCTTCATGGTGTTTTGTCTTTTTCTGCGAAAATTCTCTGCTGTCTCTGAAAGGGTGATCCTTTCCTCTGTGTGAGAAGGAAGGAATGTGCTCCTGAAGTGTGTGTATGTGTAGGTTTTCATTTTTATTATTTTTAGATGCTGCATAGTTTCAGGTCAGCACTGAGGCTTCTTACTCTCCTAACGAATTACTCCTTTCCACTTAGTCTGAAAGAGCCTAAATATTCTCGGTGAAGGAAGTTCTGGCTTCCCCCTGAGCTGGTGCTCGAGTTTTGAGACTAATAAGCAACCTAATGCCTTCTTCAAAATCAGGGAATTTATCGTCTGGAGATAAATCAGCAGCTCTCCTTCTCGTGGCAAGAGGATTTTAAATGGGGACTTTATCTTGGAGTGCAAGCTGTGCCCCTGAGCCAGAGCAGAGCAGAGTTGGGATTCATTACTCAGGCAGAGCACCGTGTGCCTGATGAATAATGTCACCTCTTTGGGCTTTGGTCCCCTCCCAGGGACTGCAGAGTTTATCAAAAGTGTTGGAATAGCAGGGGGACAACAGCCTTGGGAGCCTCTGGGGATAAACAGCAAATATTTGGGGTTTTGAAAGGTAACAGGTGTGAAAACCTTTGCTCGTGCAGTCAAATATTAAAGTTAATCGTTTTTCCATTTATAACAGATTGTATTTAAGAGATCATAAATGCTTAACTACTTGAATTCATTTTCTGGCCAAAAATATTTAACAGATGTAAGTGTGTTTCTATGGTAATTGTCTGAGGTTGTCTAACTGGATGTCCTTTCTGTGACTCCAGTTTCATTTATGAATAAAAGTGAATATTTAAGCCTCATGAACATATTACTTCCACCTGCATTTGCCTGTGTGGGAAAATACTAGGTTATTTCGATTTAGGCTCCAGGTTTGCTTGGTGGTGACACATATGGGGAATATTGAAGGTGTTCTGTGTGTGAATTGTGTTTGTAAAACAACATCTGTCATTTAAAGGCAAATCCTGCCTCATTTAGAGGCAAGGTTTGTTGTTTGCCCCTTTTTTCATGTTATACTCTAGTTTTTTTAACGTGTAATTTAATTTTGTTACCTACTTTTTAGTCAATATTATTTAAAAAAAATACCCACAACATTTTCTATGAATCTGAATTCCCAAGCAAGCTTTTGGGGGAGAATAAACATATCAATGGTTATTCCAGAACTGGACAGCTTCTAATTCATCTGGAAATCTGAATATATTAATAAACCCAGTTTCTGCTTGTTTAATACTGCATGGAATCTCTGGGTGCTGACCTGGGTTAATTTAGTTGCTTAAGAATGGAGCCTTTCCTCCTCATTTTATTCCAATTAATCAGTATTTGCAGTCATGGGTGAAATTTTTTTAAATTATTCCAATCAACAATAACAACAAATCCGGAATACACAGAGGAATATTAGAAAAGAGAGGATGACACCCAGGAAATGTAAATCTTCCTGATTATTCTTGTGTGGCACAGCACTCTATTTATCCTCCTGAAAACAAACATTTCCTGCTATCCAATGTGTGTAATCCCGTTCTTAATTTCATATAAATACTTCCAATGAAGATACTTGTTCTTTTTAGACTTGTCCTTCATTGCTGATGCTTTTGCGTGGTTGCTAGGATATTTGTCAAGCTTTAGAGAGTTTTGTGTCAGCTAACAGCAATTCCTTCACAAATTAAAACTTTAATAATTCTGTAGATGTGTTTTTGAGCTTTGTCCCTCTGTGGCAGACCTGTGTGACTCTGCTGGGATGAGTGCAGTGAGGTTGTCCTTCTTCCCCTTTTCTCTTGAAGTTGTGGACTAACTCTCAACAATTCACCATAAATTAATATATTTCTGTTTTCTGGAGATGGTATTTTCCTGTTTTAGGAACAATCTGACCAACGAGTTTAAAAAATTTACTCAGCAGTTTGTATCAAAATCAGGTTCTTGGTTTGCACAGTAAAATGCAGAGATTTGAGGAATCTCATAATTCCTTAAATTTCAGAGTGCTGATAGTTTTATTCGGCTGAAATGTATGCACTGAGCAGTCGCTCCTCTTCCTTGTGTGATGTGGAACTGATCAAACCTTTCAAAAGGGTTTTCCACAGGATGTGTTTCTTATTTTTCCTTCCAGTTCAGTGTTAGAAACAATCGAACAAACCCTCAAACAGTCCAAAAACCTTTGTTAGGTGTGTGCTTTGCTCTGTCCCACTCCCACACCTCCTTCTAAAACCTCCTTCCACCTTTCCACAGTTTGTCAACACAGCAAATCACATTTATTTGGCCTAAAATTTATTGGAAAATCAGTTCACTTCTCAGAGACCTTCAAACTTAAAAATAGGCATTTGAAATACTAAATGGTTTACTTAATAAATAGTCATAAATAAGTATAATTTGTAAGACTGACATTTATTTTTCAGTCCTTAAAGCAAGTTCTTAGGAAAATACCTTTTTAATTAGCACTCTGTCGTCAGAATTTGTGTGTATAGGAAAGGTTTGACTGGTTATTTTTTAATGAGAAAACTTGAGGCAAAAAGTACTACGAGAAAGTAAATAATTGGAACAAAAGAGCAAAACCAGCTTGCAGTACAATCCTGACTGAATTTTTAAATGTAGTATTTCAGTAGACAGAAATAGTCTGAATGCATTGTCCTACACTCAATGTAAGAAAGTTCATTTGCTCCTTCTGCCTTCGTTTTTTTTTAATGTCAAGAATTTAAAAAAAAAAAAAGCCTTGAAGAGGTTCAATATTTACTTATTGGATGGAAAAGGTGCAAGATTGTCATTTTTGGTGGCTAAATCCTAAACAGTGTCTAAATACTGAAGTGATAGAACCAATCTTTGCATAAGGGCTCTGACTTGTGCTGACTGACAGTATATTATTAAGGATATTAAGTAATTTGGGTGGCTTGATCTTGATTTTAAATTCACAATAATTGGCCATGGCGGGCTTTGCATGAGTTTAACTCGATCAGTTGGTGAATAAAGCAATTTATTTGATCCAAGTGGAAATCTGGAGTGGTTGTGGTTGCTGGTGTAGCAGGACCAGCAGCTGCAAGTATTGACTGCTGTTCATGATGGGCCAGTGCTGCTGCCTAAAAAAGATTCTTGTTGGGGCTGCAGATCAAAAAAACCAACTGTTCATGTGGAAGAGGAGATGCAGGGAATCTTTCCAGTACAGTTTTGTAACAATCAAATAAATAGCCTTTTATATCTTTCTTGTCCTCTGAGTTTTGGTGGCATCTCCAAAACTTCATATATTTGCATTAAAAAAAGTATTGGTTTCAATTGCTCATCATTCTGTCGTCCTGGTGGATAATCCCCATCAATAACAAATTACAGAATTTGCCTTGATACATAAATCTTAGTGAAGATTTTGTTGAATGATGTGGAATCATCTTCTAAAGTGATTTAACAGCAAACTGCCTTCTGTTAGCTCACTCAAGAACGTACCTGGATTTATCTATTACACTACAGAAATGTAACTCCCTTTATGGTTATAAGGGGATGTTTTCTCTAATGGCTCAGAACCGTGTTGTTCATAACAAAAAAAAACCCCAAACAAAACAAAACAAAACAAAAAAAAGAAAAAAACCCAAAAAAAGAAAAAAGAAAAAAAAAGAAAAAAGGAAAATCAGTTTTTTCTTCCTTTCTTAATAATGATATTCATATAGTTTACAGCAAATAGCAAAAATGAGAATTTATCTGGAAATGGTGCAGGAGATGCATTCATATTTAAATTAAACTTTAATCAATTAACACGGTTAATAAAAAGAGGTTCATTATATCTAAGATAAAAGAGCACAAACAATACCCAACCGAAGTATAAACATGCTCCTTGAAAGAGCAGTAGGAGCAGTACTTAGACTAATGGGTGATCTTTCAAGTGGCAGAGAGGAAGAGTTTTTATGTTTAGTTTGACTAAATGCTTGTTCTTTTAATCCTTTTTTTCTGCTTTGACTGTGGTACTTAACAAACATTTCCATTCACAGATACTAATCTTAATATTACTATTCCCAGTCTCTGGTGTCTCCTAGGTTATACTGTGGATAGTATTTTTACAAGCTGTTACACATTCACTGTGGTAACTGCCTAAAACTGCTCATATTGTGCATTTAGCTGTATTTATTTGCAAATTTTTGGACTTTTTGTGAGTCAGTCCTTGTGGGGTTTTTTTGCTACTCGGAGATGTTCAGATTTCTACTGACTTTATGCATTACTTTGAAGGCAGAGAAATTAAACTGCATCCCCAAAGACTTATGTTGGGTGGCTTTTAACATTTCTAAGTAGCATTTCTGAAGAACAACCATTCTTTGCTTGAGCAGTATTTAGTGGGGAAGGAAATTTGTGTTACAGGGCTTTGTGTTCTCTAACCGTTATGTTGGAGAATTTTGGCATTTTTTAAAGACTTTCCTTTTAATAATTAAAGAAAACAATTTAGACGTGCTTGTTAAGAAGCTGACTGAAAGGATCTGCGCTTTTTCTTTTTTAATTTTTAGCAGTAATAGCCTACTGAGATAATTGTTGTTAAAATGTAGTATGGAATTATATGCTGTTAAGGATGACATCTTTGTTAAATAGCTTATTCTTGCGAATAGAGCCTGAAGTCCATATATTTAGTGTTAATTAATGCATTTGGGTTTTAGTGAAAAGCTTATTTTGTGTCTCTTTGCTTTAGTCAGAATGAGCTGAAAACCAATTTAATGTCACTTTGTGTTTCAGACATACCAACTTCTCTTTGGCACCTGCTGTTCTCTTCTGCCAATTGCCACTTAGTGCTGGGAATATATATCAGATTCTTTTCTTTTACATTTCTAAGACTTCTCTAGGCTGTCACTGCCAGTTGAGGTTATTTCCCTTCAAATTTTGTGATTTTGTTTTTCCCTCACCACAGGTTCAAGTTTTATCCCGAGTTGCTGTTACTGCAATTCTGTTATTCGGAAAATCGATGCCGATGGTGGCAATGGGAAGAGGCAGTGAGTTAGGAAGGACTATTTAATTTTCAGGGGGGGAAAACAACCTGAACTTTGCCATGGGGGAGAAAAACACAACCCCGAATTCAGGGATCAGGTAGGCAGACAAATGCCTAGTGCTGGGGTGATCAGGAAGCTTTAGGTACCATATGTAGTGGCATAATTAGGTGCATTACTCATGATTCTGTTGAAACAAACAAAGGAAAAAAAAAAACTGTTGATGTCTCCTCAGCTAGATCTGTCTGTGGAGTGTGTGGGACAGAAGTAGCTGTTAGTTCTGTGTGGGATGATGTTGCTGCTGTCTGTTCTTCTGACAAAAAAATCTAGAACGGCAGGAGGAGGAAGAGATGGATGAGTTCCTGGCAGAGCAGGGAGAAAGGCAGTGCTTACTTCTAGTTTGACCAGAGGAGGTTTCTGGAGATGTTCTCTTTTGCTGTGTCTAGAATTGCGTCTCTGAACAGCAGGCTGTTTGAATTAGCATCTCTGCTGCCTTGGCAGGTCCCCAGGGATGAAATTCCAAAATAAATATGCATCCAAAGGAGTGTGGGCCAGCAGGTTGTGGGAGGTGATTCTCCCCCTTTACGCTGCTCTTGTGAGACCCTACCTGGAGTGCTGGGTGTATTTGGGGTGTATATATTCATATATCCTCGACATAGGAAGGACATGGAACTGTTGGAACAAGTCTGGGGGAGGTCACGAAGTTGGTAAGGGGAGCAGAGCACCTGTCCTGTGAAGACAGGCTCAGAGAGTTGGGGCTGGAGAGGAGAAGATTGTGTGGACACCTCACAGCACCTTCCTGTACCCAAGGGGCTGCAGGGAGGCCAGAGTGGGATTCTTCATCAGGAACTGTAGTGGTACGGCAAGGAGTCATGGGTTCAGACTGAGAGAGGTGAAATTTAGGTTAGATTTTGGGAGGAAATTCTTTCCTGTCAGGCCCTGGCACAGGTGCCCAGAGAAGCTGTGGCTGCCCCTGGATCCCTGGCAGTGTCCAAGGCCAGGCTGGACAGGGCTTGGAGCAACCTGGGACAGTGGAAGGTGTCCCTGCCATGGCAGGGGTGGCACTGGATGGTCTTTCAGGACCCTTCCAGCCCAAACCATTCCATGATTCTGTGTCTGTGCTCCAGCATAGCACAGTACCCTTGTAATACATGGAATATACTGAGAAGTGATGTGTGACCCCTTAAGTGGATGAGGTGGTTGTTCTCCAGGGGCAGATACACCCTGTGTATGACCATCAAAGGCAGCTCTGTGTCTCACTTCAGCTGAATAGTAATGAGTTGAAAGCTCAGACAGTTGCTATTAAAAAAAACCCGAAAAGATACAAAGCAACCTTTCCACAGACTCCGTCAAATCTCTCACACCAGTTGTTTGTAATAACAGTTCTGTTCTTTTTCTGGTGCTTTTTTTTAGGGTAGCTTTCTTTTTTTCTGTATTGCTTTGCAAAAGGTACACAATAGAGAGAAACGTAGATGAAATATAGGCTTTACTTTCTAACTGTAGATGAAATACAGGCTTTGCCTTCTCAGTCTCTCTACAATGTTCAAGGGATACAGGGACTACAAAGGAGGTCAAAAATTGGCTGGACTTCTGGACTTCAATAGTAGTGGTGGAAGATTGATGGCCACCAATTGCAAGGGAATTCTGCAGGGCTTGGGGTCAAGCTGACCTTGTTTAATGTCTTTTCACTGGTCTGGGCAGTGGGGTGAAATGCACCCTCAATAAATTTCCGGACAACACCAATTTGGGAGGAAGGTGGATCTGCTCAAAAAGTAGGGCTGGCCTGAGGGGTAGCTCAGCAGGTGGGGAAGAGGGCTGGCAGAGCGTGGTGGAGCTCAGCAAAAGCCAGAGCAGAGTCCTGCCGTGGGATGGGTTCACCTGGCGTCGCGATAGGGGCTGGGTGCAGGCTGGGCACTGACTGAGCACTGCTCTGCAGAAACCATGTCAGAGTCCTGCCGGAAAATTTGGAACGTGAGACTGGAGAGCAGCATTGTGGGAAAGGCTGAACTGACATGGAGCTTTTGGTGGGCTTAGCGTAAGAATAAATAGTGAAGGGAAGTGCGAGTTCCCCTCTAAGCAGTCATTCTAAGACCACATCCTCAGTACTGAGTCCTTTTCGGGGCTCCTGAGTAAAGCTGACATTGCAGTACTGGAATCAGTCCTTACTCTGCTTCAAAGGTGGCCCTGCTTTGGTGAGGAGCTGGGCTAGAGATCTCCAGAGGTCCCTTCCAGACTAAATTAATTAATGATGATGTGTACAGCTGTGAAGATGGTGAATGGCCTTGAGGGGAAGCCACACGAGGAGTGGCTGAGGTCCCTTGGCTTGAGGAGACTGAGGGGAGACCTCACCATGGTCTGCAGCTTCCCCAGGAGGGCAGCTCCAGTCTCTGCTCTGTGACAGTGACAGGACCCAGGGAATGGCTGGAGCTGTCCCAGGGGAGATTTAGGTTGGATCTCAGGAAAAGGTTCTTCCCCCAGAGGGTGCTGGGGCACTGCCCAGGCTCCCCAGGGAATGGGCACAGCCCCGAGGCTGCCAGAGCTCCAGGAGAGTTTGGACAACACTCTCAGGTTTGGGATTATTGGGGTGTCTGTGCAGGGCCAGGAGTTGGACTGGGTGATTCTTGTGGGTCCCTTCCAGCTCAGGATATTCTGTGATTCTGTGCTAATTCTGGAATTTTAAGTTGGCGATGGAGATTTTATACAGTGTGTGAAATGTGCAAAATAAACAACCTAAATAAAGCACCCTTCAGGGAATACTCTCTTCTGTCTTTCTGAGGGTGAATTCATAGGTGCTCTGTATTTGCAATCTCACCAGGATATTTGCTGTTCTTAACATGAGCCTGAGCGCCATGGAATGGCATAAAGAAGAAGTTAATTTCATTATTATTCTTACTATTCAAAATAGGACCCCCCGAAAATTGAGTAGTATCCATTCTGGGGCAATTTTGATTTAATCTGTATATATAGAGTGGAAGATTGCTTGCTTCTGTTTTCAGCTGTTCTCTATGGGCAAGGTTTTCATTATAAAAAGATATGTTAGTTGTTACAGGGAAACCAGAGCACTAACTCACCCCATATGTCTGAAATATTTTACTCCCTTCACTTACAGTACTTTACATTAACTGAAACAGAAACTCCTGGGAATCGTTTTCCTTTGGTATTTAGTGATGTATGAGATTGTTTTCAGTACTGTTTAGGGCAGTTCACAAACAATAACATTACCCTGAGGAAGTGACTCTTGGTGGCTCCATCAGTCGGAGCACCAGCATCTCTCCTTTGGCTGCTGGAAGCCTGGGGAGATCAGCTGCCTGTGAGGAGCTTAAACGTTTTGCTTCCTGATTTTATAGTTGCCTGCTATCTGATTTTGGTATCCTGTTAATGATTATTTAAATCATTTTGTGTTATTTCTCCTCATACAATGTCTTCGTCATTGGAGAAAAATACTGAGGAAAGATAGATAATATTGAAGTTTCTGTTCTAGGTATGGTATCTGGTAAGGTAGGAAATAAAACCTTTAGCTGTTTTATTCCCTCAGTGTAATCACAGACTCATAGAATGGTTTGGGTTGGAAGGGACCTTAAAAGCATCCAGTTCCACCCCCTGCCATGGGCAGGGACACCTTCCATCATCCCAGGTTGCTCCAAAGCCTATCTAGCCTGGCCTTGGACACTTCCAGGGATGGAGAGTCCACAACCCCAGAAGTGGCTACAAAAAGCAGCAGAACCTCACTAAAGCTATTGCTATCTCACTTTTCCTTTTTATTTTTTTTCCTCCCCTAGCCAGTACAACTTGCTCCCTGCTCTGTGGTTGAGTTCCTTTGATAACTACATCTTAAATACCGCTGCCTTTAAGATTGCTAACAGATTTTTAAACCACCAACAAGTGCCAAGAAAATAGCGCGTTAAATATCAGCTAAGAATTTCCCTTTGTCAAGCGTGTGCTGTTTACAGTGACAAGGCTCATGCTCTCTCCTACAGATCCAATAAAACGGCACAAAGTACAATGAATCCAGGGATTTCACAGGAGCTTTGCTATTCCTCTAGTGTGGTGTGCCCTCATGTGGTTAAATGCAGGATCTTCCTTGGATCAGTCCCACACTCTTGGAATTTATTCTCTGTTCTGCTAAAGAACCGGGGGAAATCAAAGCTGGTGGTGGAATGGGAAACAGTTTGACGCCAAGTAGGTTTTTGGGTTTTTTTTGTTTTACAGCTCTCAAGTGATCTGGGAGTATAAATATGCTTGCATTTGGTTCTAATTCGACTACAGATGTGTATTTTCCTTGTCTTGGGTTTTTTGGTTTCTTTTTTTTTTTTTTTTTTTTTTTTTTTTTTTTTTTTTTTTAGATTTTGAGGATCCACTTAGCAATATTTAGGCCAAAGTGGCTTCATTTCTGATCGATTAATGTGGATAACTGAGTATGGAAATGTAAAACATGCCTGTTGATTTTCTCCCACATAATAGATAATACCAGTAGTCTTTTATTTTTGGTACCCTTTGAGTATCACAAGATTTACTTCTGTGATAATAATACACAGCTATTGACTCTACGTATCCGACATTTTGCATGTGATGTGTTTTTAAGCTTGACTATTAGCTCTGTATTCAGTTTTGGAAAGAATTAGAGTTCATGTGGCAATACCTTATACTTTTTATTTTATACTTTTTATTTTATCATTCACATAGATTGCTGGATTCATATCCTTATGGCAAACTTCAGATGATAATGACTTTTCTTCTACATCCAAAAGTAGTGCAACAAAGTTTTGCCCAAAATGAAAAGTTGGTAAAATTGGAGAAAAACACGGACTTACAGCATCAATGACATTTGCTGTTTTAATTAACAAGGAAAATAACAGATGTCAGCAGGGGGTTTGCAGTAGTAATAACTTATTAACTGTGAGAAGTTAAATAAAGTTATTGAATGCAAAAAATTACTTCATCCTCAATTCCTGCTCAGTGGTCGCCAAGATCATTTAACACAGCGTTGGAAATTGACATTTCTGGCTGCTTTGAGGTCACTGCATTTAATGTGTATATACTGATTATCAGGTAGACTTCAGCTTTCTGATTATTTTTAGCTGAGGTAGGATAAACTCCATGTTTTACTCTTTAAAGGAGAGTTTTTTGAATTGTGGTCTGTTAAACCACTGCCGAGTTGCACAGAGATGATCATTTGGAGCCAAATAACTTTGCCTTTAGTGGTTTCAACATTTTGAGCTCCCACATGGATACGTGATGTTGTCTCACTTGGACAATGAGAAACAGAAGGAAGACAGAGGCAGGATCACAAGCAGGAAGGATTTGTGTCTCCAAATGTTGCTCCAATTAAAATTTAATCTATAAAATGTCTGGTATAAAACCTAGAAGGATCTTTGATTTCGGGCTTTGGAAGGCTCACAGGTTTGGAGGTGCCAAGTCTGTTTAGGCACCCAGCTCTGGGAGTGCAGTCCATAAACAGAGGTGACATGATTAGTTCTCCTTTTCAACACACGGAGAGGAGAGGAGAGGAGAGGAGAGGAGAGGAGAGGAGAGGAGAGGAGAGGAGAGAGAGAGAAGAGAAGAGAAGAGAAGAGAAGAGAAGAGAAGAGAAGAGAAGAGAAGAGAGAGAGAAGAGAAGAGAAGAGAAGAGAAGAGAAGAGAAGAGAAGAGAAGAGAAGAGAAGAGAAGAGAAGAGAAGAGAAGAGAAGAGAAGAGAAGAGAAGAGAATGACTAGGAGTGAGGTTTTGAAGATGTTGTGGGAGGGATGTGAAAGGGAGCTTTTTGAAATCCCATCCCTTTCCGGAATTTATATGCTGAACTCTGAGCCTGCAGAGGGGAGCTTAGATCACATGGTGATTAATAGAGCACGAATTTGCTTGGAGTTAGTCTTAAATCTTCCTTCAGGGTTAAGAAAATGGCTCATTCTTCTCATTTCAAGCCTAAGCATACGGGTGTTGCAGCCCCACTTAAAAAACATCTCAGGTGTTAAGGGGGTCACCCACAAAGGGAGAAGATTTGGTTCACTTCTCTGCTGAGCCTGAGGAACTTCAAACCCACATTTCTTACCCCCAAGACAATGCTGTGCCCCCCAAGAACTTCAAACCCACATTTCTTACCCCCATGACAATGCTGTGCCCCCCAGTTCACGGCCTGGCCCCTAAAATGGTCATCCTGCCAAAATTATGCCATTGTGTGGGGAAGAATTCTTGTTCCTCATTTCATCTTAGTATAATCATGAACTGCTCTTATGCATAATGAAGAAAGAGAGAGAAAATACATGTTTAACACAAATCATAGACATGAATTTTTGAAATGGTACAGCCTGACTTGCTTGGTGTAACCTAAAAAATGAAATCCTGGGAATCTGTGGATTCTGCGCTGTCTTTAGCTGTTGGACTTGACTGGGATCAAGACCTTTAATGCAAATAGAAAACCTGCAGTGAATTACAAATTGAGAGGAACATCTTAAAATTTGACTTTTATTTGTATTAAAGGCATTAAACAGATATTTTAGGAGTCAGCTGAAGTGAATAGTTTTGCTGAAGAATGTGTGGTTGCTCCAGTTGAACACCTGCTTATGCTTTTCTGGCTTGGCAAAAGCTAGAATTGCCAAAATCCTGACAAGGTGCTGGAAACCTGTGTTCAGGAATGGGATTATTTCATTCTTAAAAGTGAGGTTTTGCAGTCCTGCCAGCACAGAGACAGAGAGGGGACCTTGTAATGGATGTTGCTGCTTGTGCTGCTCGTTCCAAGAGATGGTCAACTCTTGGAGTTCCCAGTTGACAATTGCATGGTGTGAGGAGGCTCAAGGAATGTACAGGAACAAGTGAATCCTTGGGAAACCTGAGGAATAGAAATCTTCTGTCTTTCATCAGTGGAATATTAACATAATCTCCTTTTTCTGCATACCAGGTAACTCCTGGAATTCATATTTGCCTTCCAAATAGCATCACAGTCCTTTAGTGCCAATTAACAGGAGAAATGTGTCACAAAAAGAGAATTTAAGAATCTTTGCTCCTAATTGATTACAGATTAGAGGAAAATTGTACTATGGGAGACATTTTATTAGCTTAATTTATATTGATTCTTGTTTCAGTTGTGGGAGAGTCGGTGAAAACATACTGCAGGCTTTCGTGGCTGTTGTATAAATTTTTCATGAAGATTTGTAGGAGGAACATAACCATGATTCTTCATTTAATTGTGTTTTTCTGTTCTTCTTTTTCTTAACAATATGTTTTGTGAAAACATATTTCAGGTTTTTTACGTCTGTTGTAGAAACTTTTGATAGTTTTTCAGGAAGATTTGTAGGAGGAAAGTAAGTGTTGGGGTGGTTTATTTATTTTTTATTGTTTTTGATAGCATATCAAGTAGTCAGAAATTCCACTGAGAATGAATACTTGCTGAAGAACTTTAAAATACTTGCTGAAGAACTTTAAAAGTGCCTTATATAATATTCATTCACATTGGGCCAGCATGTAAACCTCTTCCCGTGGCGGGAGCACTGATAAGAAAAATACAAATTAACAGCAGCGGTGTTGCTATCTCCAAATTACATCCTAAAGGTACATCATGTGGACAGAATAGAAATATGCAAATTTGTTCAGGAATTAGTGTTTGGCAGCGGAAATGTGAATTGGAGCTGCTCGCTGTCCTCAAGCTACACTGGATTAAAATATCCTGGCTCTAATCAGTGTTGCCTCAGTTATCTGTGTGTTTCCCAGCCAAAGGTAGGTGTGTCACTGGCATTTTTTAGCACCCCAGCTAATAATTTCTACATTAGGGAGAGTAGTCTGCTTTTTTATGAATTCCTCCAACCCGCAGGTGTTTGCAAACACTGAGGGGAGCTGGAAGGAGTACAAAAAGCTGGGTTAAACCACTGGAATTCAGGCGAAGTTCTATTCATCAACGAGAATCCAAATATCCATGTAGAATAGAAAGAGAATTGCAGTGTTATGAATTAGGTAGACAGCTGGTGCTAATCGTGCGGAGATAATTACAAGAGTTAATTATGTAAGCTGTTATGATTTATGGGGTAAGGACAGTGGCAAATTACTCAAGTTGATAGGGAAAATTGAAGAACAGTTATTATCAAAAAATGGAGTTATATTACAGGCTGAATCATGCTCAGCAGAACATCTGTGTTCGCACATATTGGTGTAATAGAGAGAAAAGCTTTTTTTGTGTGTGGCACTAGAGAATAAGGACAAATATGGGAAAAAACCCAACAAGTTATCTGCTCCTCTGCACAAATATGGAAAAAATCCAATTTCGCTGCTTTTCTGTTTTATAAGTGAATAAAAAGTAGTTGTTGAAAGCATTTTCTTCTGAATTTTGCTCAGTAATGCCTTGCACTTGGAGTGGGATCAGCTAATGAGCTACTGCTGAGAGCCACACCATAATTTCATTCTTTGGTGTGCAGAGCCAGGAATTTATATGGCAAAATTCCACCTCTGTTTGCTCTGCTCCTGGATGGTCCAAGTGAAGGTCACAGCCGCGGTGCTCAGGTCTGTTCTCTGCCTCGTTTTGAGCAGGGAATCAAGTCAGATCTTCCTACGGCCGTGCTGGAGCTTTAACCCACAGCACAATCTGCTTCTGTCACCGGGTGTTTTAAAATTCGGTATTTATAAACTCTTCTGCCAAAGGAAACAAAAAAAAAAAAAACCCAAACCCATCCATGAGACAATTCAAAAAAAGAGTTTTTTTTGTTTTCCAGACATTTGTAATGATTTTTTTTTTCCTTTGATGAAACAAAGTTCTTTTGGAAACAGGAGGATTTTGAGTGCTCAAGGGGAGATACCATTGTGCAGCTGGTGAGGCAATGAGGTGGTGCAGTGGAGTGGAAGGGCAGCTGATATCCAGAAGGGAAAGCGCCCTTCCTCTGAAATGTCAGGGCTGTCTTTGCTCAGGTCATTGAGTGTTTCCAGCACCTTGCTGATCTTTGAGTGTATGAGAAGGGAGGAATAACTCGTAGCTCTTCACATTCAAGAACTGCCGCTGGGAAGAACAAGTAATATTTACTTGAAAATACAAGGGGCATAGGGGAGAATAGTGAAATTCTTTTTTGCAAATAATTAGTGATCTTTCAGAGAAACCCTTTTGCATTGATTTCATCTGTCGCAACCAGAGCCAAGTATTTGTGTGAATGGCTTTCATAAGGGACACGTTTGCACAGCTGTATTTGATTTTCCTGCTTTGGTTTATTAGAAACAAGGAAACAAATAAATGCTGTCCACCCTCAGAAAAAAACTCCAACAGGCTCTGTCATTGATATTTAAATTTGTAGCATGGCAGAACCATAGAATGGTTTGTGCTGGAAGAGACTTATAAGGATCTTTAGGGTGCAGTCCCCCTGCCATGTGCCACCAGTGTCCCCAAGCCTTTCCCCAAAGGGCTGCTCTCAATCCTTTCATCACCCAGTCTGTGCTGAAAAAACAACACCAAGGCATCTGTCCTGTGTGAGGGACCAGTGAGAAAACACAAGGACTAGCAGGATTGTTAAAAAATCCAGGCCTATCAGTATGTTCCTAAAGAATTGTCCATACATGGGTATTTTTAATGTGGCTATGGAAAGTCTTGGGTAGCTAATGCAATTTGAGCAGATACTGAGGAAAGAGAAGGCGGAGGGGCAGAGTTACAACTCTGAAACTTGTGGCCCACCCCTTTCAGAATTCTGTAGGGAAGACAGTTCAATTCAGAGAGCCAGGAATGTTCTTCTGTGAGCTGGAGCTGCTGACAGGGGATTCATTTGATGAGTGTGTGATCCAGCTCTATCCCTTTTCACTTGTGGCATTCCCTGCCCGCACATGACCTCTGCCATAGGGAAATCCATGCTAATAGAATTTTCTGCTCTCAGCAAAGACATCCTCACCTTCCTTTTGTGCTGCTGGGGCTGTGTAAGGAGGCCTTAATTCCGGATGGGGCTGAACTATTAATTAGTGAAGTTCTGTTTTTCCAGCAGAGATCTGTGCTAGGACTGTGTGAAGCTTCTTTAATAAAAGAAGAGAGCAAGGTTCCCTAGTGTGATCACAAAGCCAGGATCATTACAGGGCTGCCAAATGAGCTTATGGTAATTATCAAGTGATATATTTGATAATTGTACAGAATTTTGGGTGACTTCTGCATTAATTAGTAAGAGAAGCTGATAGAAACGTTCTTTCCTTTGTACCAGTATAGGTGGGGTAAGATATTTAAAATAAACCAGTTAGCTTTAAAGCCCTGCTGGAAAACTGAGCTATGTTAATAATGTAAAAGGTTATTATTATTTTTTCTTCATTTTTTCCCATGCAATTTATATAAATTCATACGTTACTGGCTTTTTAAAAATGGGAAAGAAGCTAATATGCCATGGAGTTTTCTATCACTGGTGCCAGGAGCCTCCTCCCCCTTTGCCCTGTCCCAGTACAGCTGACCTTTCTGAACAGGAATTCTAATTTTGGATGAGGCTGCTCTTTTTTAGCCTTTCAACTGGTAATTTAATGTAATTTAAAGGTGCTGACACAAGGTGTGTAAAATGGCAAGATTCTAATTTTCATGAGTGATTTTCTTCCTATAAGAGCTCTGTATTATCCAGAACCCAACCTGTTGGTGCAAACTGGAACCCAGAACTGCCCTTTTCTAAGGGAATGTCCTAGCCCCACATGGAGAAGGATTTCTCTCCTTGCTTCATCTGAATGCTGCTGATTGGAGGGTAGCGAGATGTTGCTTTGCTTGGATTTCATGCTAGTGGGTCTTGTTTAAAATTTTAAAGCCTCTGCTTCAAATTTACAAATCATTGAGCTTCATTGGCAAACAGTTTCTCCAGCACCACTCTTGATCTTCTGCTCTTTGCTGGCGCATCTTAGACTCTCCCATGGGTATATTTGAGTCCCAGCCTTTGACATGACGGAAACTTTTTTTTTTTTTAAATGCTAGAAACATAATAAATAAGAAAAAAAGAGCAGCAAAATGAAGGAATTTTGTGAAGGAATTGGGATCAAGCAGAATACATCAGCATTTCCTTTTGAAAAAGAGTGTTTCATTTGGGGTCGCTGTTTCCTGCCTGTGTACTGTAAGAAGTTGTAGCAAAAGTCTCCATCTTCTGTGGCAGTTTGGAATTTCCTATGGACTGTGTTAGTTCTAGACTCAGCAGCTCAGAGCATTAGCAAAGATTTTCTGCCTGTGTTTCATCTTCTTCATCTCTAGGACCTGCACATGTTCATCTGGTCCACACAGACTGACACAGAGGCCCCTAACTGAGAATATTTTTAGAATTTGGAGACAATTTAAGTGATTTTTCTCTACTTTTTCATATTAGGGCATCATGGGGCAAAGCAATTGTCTTATTTCAAAAAAGCCTTAAAGAAAATACGGTTAAATATTTTATTTAAATTTGTAATTATTTCCATGCTGGGAAGTTCTGATAAACTTTTCTTATTGTTTGATGGTGGTTTAGAATTACATGCTTTTCTGTAGGTGTCCATATCTAGATGCCAATGACAATGATCAACTATGAAAGGATCTTCAGGAAATTTCATGAGGAATATTTTTAAGGGAAAGCTAATAAAAAAATATTATTTCTGGATATAAATTGTGGAAAAAACCTCTCCATATGATGGATGAATATTACATTCCAGTAGCCAGGCAGACTCCTTCCTGAAAGAAGGCTCTGGAATACATTTTTTTCTCCCAATACATCCATGCATATGGTGTTTTCAAGCCCTGATTTTATATATATATATATGTAGATATAGCTATAGATAGACATAGATATAGGTACATACATTTATTCTTCCATAGTCTGTAGGTTTTAGATGTGATTTGGAAAAAAAACCAACCTAATCTAAAGTGCAAAAAAATTTAGCACAAAGAGCATGGTAAAAGGCTTTTTGGTCAAAAGTGTACCAAAGACCTTGTCACTATTCTGGGAATAGCATGAGATGACAATGAATCTTTAAACTTGTTTTAAAGTCTTCGTTGCGAAGGCATTTATTTTCTTTCAGCAAATACATGGCTTACAACACCGAGACAACACTTTAAAGTGCCTTGGTTTGTATCCTGGTTAGGGAGAATTGCATTGCTGAGCATTATGGATCCATTGCTGGTTTTCTGTGAATATAACACCCAGTAATACCCAATTCACTGTTGCTGGTTTTCTGTGCATTTAACACCCAATAATATCCAATTTTGTTGCTGTTGTACTGAGCAGCAGCCTGGTACTGCTGGAGTCATTCAGGATTCCCTCTTTGCCCAGCACTCAGCTGTGGGATGTCCACACTTTGCTGTGGTTTTAAGCTTTGTGGTTAACGTTTCTAATCAGTTTATTGACAGCTCAATAAAGAATTCCTTCAGGAGATTCTGCAAACACGGAAGGAGAGTTTCCTTCTGTTTAAATACTGATAGGATCATTTCGCTGCCTGCTGTGGTTTTATGACAAAATATTAGGAATATAGTGAAGCAATACTAAGGCAAAGAGTTTGAACCTGTATTATCTTAACAGTGGGAGCTCTTCATCCCTTTCACGTCTGGAAAACAGCCACGATGTTTTTGTCGCCAATTGCATGTCACTGACAGTACATTATCTCAAGGGACAATTGCTTTTTGAATGGTTTCTGACCCTTGTGTGTTCAGGTTTCATTTTATCAGCTTCTTCATTTTCTAAAAATGAAAACCGGTGACAAAAACGATGCTTTGGCACCACTGCACTGCCATGCCTGGTTCTTATCTTTTTCTTTTTGCTGCTTGGCTGTGATTTGCTTAGCCCAGACGGGAGAGGTTAAAAGGGAAACCCTCTTTTGAGGGATGTGCTGCTGGATTTTATACTTCCAGTTGTATCTATTCAAAACATGTGACCACTGCATCCCTTCCAGGGCACAGAAAATAGTGTGAGTATTGAATTAGGTGTTCCTATTCATAGCTGGGGAATTGTTCAAACTGACAAAAACTTCTTTTTTTTGGCCCAAAGGTAACAACACTTGTGAACACGAGCAATAAAGGACCGTCTGGCAAGAAGAAAGGGCGCTCTAAGAAGGCTCATGTTTTGGCTGCCTCAGTGGAGCAGGCCACTCAAAACTTCTTGGAGAAAGGAGACCAAATTGCTAAAGAGAGCCAGGATCTCAAGGAGGAGTTGGTTGCTGCTGTAGAAGATGTTCGAAAACAAGGTATGTGAGACAACGTGCTTGATGGGACAGCTTTGGCCGGTGCCAAAGCGTATTTTTTCATTTTCAGCCTGTTTTTTATTCTGCTCTGTGACAAAATGACTTTTTTTCACTTGGCTAAATCTGAGCAGTGGTTTAAAGCCTGTGGATGCAAATGTAGAATTAATGTTATGGCACATAATGTTTCTGAACAACCTTAACAATTATGGGCCAGATGAAACAGCAGTGTAGTATTACTTGTGGTTTCAAATATATAAAAGAAATACTAAAGCCTGAAAATACAGAGATAATCTCAATATTAAGGCCATTATTTTCTGGGTGTTGGTGATAAAATAAATGAATACTCACAATATCATCTGACAATTTTCCTTCAAAACATAAAATGGGTGTCAGATGCTTTAAAATTTACCGGTGTGGTAGGGGAAAAATATGTTTTCAATATATGCCTATAACAAAATGTTCAGTTTTATTGACTTTGATTGTAATTATCTTTATTGCAGCAGAATTAAGTACCTTTCAGGTTTATTCCATTGTAAGTCCTATAATCTAAAGGTACCATCTGCCAGTATCATCAGCCCTGGGTTTTAGAACAAGACTGAGAGATCTCCAGCTGATTTTTCAAAAGGAGTCTAAGGGATTTGGGTGTAAAATACTGATTTTCAGTGACTTACTCCCCCAGAACTCATACTACTTTTTTCATCTTGTGAAAATTGGGCTGAAGTGATCATATGAGAAGGCAGGGTTCAATTTTGTGTATGTAAGCACTGATTAGTGAATATTCCAGTGTGTTCTGTCCTGAGGCTATTTGTTCCTCCTCTCCACCCTATGTGTATTTGATTTCACTGTTTTCCTGTTCCTGTGTGGTTTGGGTTTCCTTAAATATTCAATGGCCAGTGCATCAGAACAAGTTAAGTATTTGCTGTATGCTCTATGTACAATGATATTCCAATATTCTAGTGGAGGTTTGTGGGTTTTGTTGATTATTTCTTCCGCCGGGTGTTTGTTGTTGTGATGGTGGGGTTTTGGTTAGGCTTTTTTTTTTTTAGGTTTTTAATGCTGCTGCTGCCTGGCTGTTCTGGCATTAATTTTCATTTGCTAAGTGCTTCAGTTTCCTGTTGCTTGCATTACTTATTTTGTGTTGTGTCAAGCTGTAGCTCAGCATTTTCAATGGTGGCATGAGCGCCCATGATCTCTCTGAATTTATCACACTCTCCCTATTGGCTTTACAGTGCTGACTCAGCTTCTCCTCAGGAGCCTTCTACTGAGTTAGAGGCATCGACCTAAACTGTTGCACATTCTTTATCTAGACTGAATTTCTGGCTTTTTAAATGACAATGAGACTTTTACTCATCTTTTTTTAACCTATATTAAAAAAATAAAAACCAACCCCAAACAACGAAGAAGCAGAGAGGAGAAAAAAAGATCTTAAACACTTTTACACAGAATGACAGAGACATTCATCTCTTGTCAACACTGCAGGCTAGGAAAAAAGCCTGTCAGAAAAGTGGAGCAGCTTTTTTTGGGCCTGTTCAACACGATCCCATAATGAGGAGAGCAGGAGACACCACACACCATTATTAGCACCCACGAGCCGTGTAAACGAGACCAGCCCTGGTGCGACGTGAAATGATATGTTTAGCTCGGTGGCATAAAGAGCTGGATTAATGAACTGAGGCTGTGTTTTCCTGGCTGATTTCCTGGCAGGGTTCCAGCTGGGATAATTACATCGTCAACCTAAAAATGTCTCCGGCAGTTACAGCTGGCTCTTGGTGTGCTCCTCATTTCCTGCCCTGCATTGCTGGGGACTGTTCTGTACTATTAAAGGCAGCAATTCACTCCAGGGACGCTTGCTTGCCGTTGATAGGTGTGGAACAAATGCTCTGTATCATTTGTGAAATGCTTGGGAATGAATGAGAGTGCCTGTGGTGTTGAGATTTTTGTTACTTTTTTGGTGTGGAAGAGTAAATTCTATTGGCTGTAGAAAACTCTGGTGATCAACGGGTTTGGTTTTCAAAGTTGGGTTCTAAAAACACAGCAAAAAGAAAGGATTTTATGCCTAAAGCTCTGTGCGTGTATCTGTGTATCCCATAATGATTCCATAGTAGGAACACTTTGTCCTTATAATTCTACACCATCTAAGTGAAATTATCCAGTTGCTGGGCCATTGAATGCTTTGCTGTGTGGGTGTTTATTCTGATATTGCCCGAGTTGTGTATAAGATCTCCCAGATGGGTGACAGAGGAGAGCTGGGAAATGTGGGTGTTTATCATTCATGTCTTTTTATATCAGAGAGGAGGGAAAGCAGACAGTCCTCTGCCTGTGGCAGGGGTTGGGACTGGATGATCTGTAAGGTCTCTTCCAACCTAAACCCATTCCATCACTCTGTGACCACAAAGAGTGAAAATACAAAGCCTGAGAAGTGCAGGGAAGTGAAGAAGAATTCATAGGAATAAAAAGTACAGTATATGCTACACTCACAGCACGGGTGTCTAAATGCAACTGGTGTTGTATTGATCAGTAGAGAAGAAGGAAATTCCCTGCGGAGTAGAAATTCAGGTTATGATTGACACAAAAATCTGTCAAGAACTGCAGGTCCACCTGGGCTCAGGTTTGATTAAATTTATTAAGAGACAGTCTGGGATGCTGCAGGAAGCAACGTAAGGAAATAGGTTATATTCATGTAAATTTATTCTATCTGGTAAATGGCTTTGGCAATGTCTGTCTGTAGGCATGTGCTCGTGACTGCCTGATTTTAATGGAATTTTCCTGGAAATTTTCTGGCACATAGCTGAAACTTCCATTAAAAACATGATTTAGTCCAGCAGCTGGTTGTTTTGTTTTAAATTTTTTGCTTTTCAAGCATGGTAGATAAAATTTCACACCATAATCTGAAATTCATGCATCAGTCAAGGGACAGAAAATAGCTGTTGATGCTTTTTTGTCTTTGAAGACAGGGTAAAGTTGAGGTAGACTTAACTTTTTGTTCATGCAGATTTATGGACATTATAAAAAAGAATTTGATCCATGTACACTGTAACTATCTGTAGGCTTGACATTGTGGATGAACATCTGAGACACGAAAGTGACTTTAACTTTCTTGGTAATGTTTCTCTCTGATGGAATACACTAAAAAATAATAATTTTAGTGCTTTAATGCTTTTAGCCATCTAGTTTTGAAAACTTTTTGAAGGAAGTTTTAAAACTAAAATTAAATCCTATGGAAGATGGATTCTAGAGAAAAATAGATAATCTAGAATCTTCTAGAATCTAGAGAACCTTTTTTTAGACAAAAAACCCCTGATCTTTTCACTTAAACATATGTTCTCCCTATGTTTATTTATAAACCTTTTCACTGAAGTATATTAGAACTTTTTTTTGTGTGTAGAAATTAGTGTGTTAGAGTGTTAGTGCTAGGTCTTGATAGAGAAAAAACTGCGTCTTTGGAAAGAAATTACTGGAAAATAGGTTTTTAGAAAATCTAGAATTTCTATTTATTCCGAAAGGTGAAGTGGGGCATGTGGGCAGTCGTGCTTAATGGGAACATGAATCTTGGGCTGCACTTTTGAAAGAACCTGTGTATACAATAAACACATTCTCTTCTTTCCCAATAATATCTGTGATGAGGCGCTCTGCAACTTGCTTTTTGTCTGATACCTCATGGTCTGAAAGCTCTGAGCAGCAAGATTTGAAGGAAGTCCTATTCTATTCTATTTCTCTTCTCTTCTCTTCTCTTCTCTTCTCTTCTCTTCTCTTCTCTTCTCTTCTCTTCTCTTCTCTTCTCTTCTCTTCCGTTCCATTCTACAAGTCACTGGAGCTGTGGCCTGAAAATTCTTATCTTGTTAATAAAAAATATTCCTTATCTCTTCTGAATTGCTTGTTACAGGTGGAAGCGACTTTAATTGTTACTCGTGTTTGCAATGTTCCTCCTCAGAAATCTGGCACCCTAAATGTCATTCCATGCAAATACCCCAATGCTGCCTCTTTCAGATTCTTTTCCATCCATTAATTATCCTTCAGCTCTCCTAGAACTGAGCTGCAGAAAGACATTAAAATTCCTTTTCTGAAATGGTTTAAAACACTTCTGATGAAAAAGCAGATGTTGTAGAGCATCTCCAGGAGCTGCTATACAGAAAGTGGTGTCAGGGGTTCCCAAAATCAGGAGTGAGGCTGCTGCAGCTCCATGGCCTCAGTTCCAGGCCGGAATGAGACTGATCCTGTATTTCCAGTAGGCACATGCACACAAACACACATACACAGCTTATCCATATAAATATATGACATATATATATAAAATATATATAGTTTTTATGTGCATTTATATGGATATATATTTAAAAATATATATATTTTTAAAGTATATAAATATATAGTGTAGATGTACATCTGACCACACACATCAGGTACTCAACATATACACTATATATATATAAAAAATACATATATAATATATATTTTTATATATGCACTACATATATATTATATTTATATATTTTATTTATACACTATGTATCATATATTATTTTTATTTTATATTTCATGTATCTTTTTATGTATTTTATATATATTTTATATTTTATCTATATGTATATATAATATACATATTTAAATATATATATGCACACACACACACACACACATATATATATCTGTAGTGTATATGTGCATCTGACCACACACATCAGGTACTCAACATATACACTATATAGATATTAAAAATATATATATAAAATATATATTTTTATATATGCACTATATATATTTTATATTTATATATTTTATATATACACTATAATATATATTATTTATATATGTTATGTATTTTATATGTATTTTATATTTTATATATATGTATATATAATATATGTATTTAAATATATACATGCACGCACACACACACACACACACATATACATCTCTTTCTATATATATGTAGTGTATATGTGCATCTGACCACACACATCAGGTGCTCAACACTCACTGTTCTGTCATTCTATGAGGCACTGGAACTGTCTGCCCAAAGAGGCAGTGGATCCCCATCACTGGAAATATTCAACGTCAGGTTGGACAGGGCTCTGAGCATCCTGGTCTAGGTGAAGATGGCCCTGCTTATTGCAAGGGGATGGACTGGGTGACCTTCAAAATCCCTTCTAACCCCAACCATTCATCTTTCTGTGAAACAAACCCAGCAGCACCAATGCCTTCTCCTGTTTCCCTCTGTGGCTGATCAGGATTGATCCTTAAGGAGGAAACTAAAATAGAGAAAAATGAAATGCATACAGGGTCCCTGCCCATGGAAGGGGGTTGGAAATAGATGGTCTTTTTAGGTCCCTTCCAGCCCAAACCATTGCATGATTTTGTGATTTTCTGTACCCATGGTTTTTAGGCTGTTGGGGAGAAGTGTTGACGATAATGGTTCTTGGTAAAGCCAGCTGACTGTCTGAGAGCATTTGCTTCTTCTCTGTACCATTTACAAAAGATTTATTTCTGTTCCAGCCTTGGCTGGAGCTTCTCCGGTATTCATTTCATTTTTCAGTATTTTGTATGAGCTCATGTTTGTTTAAATTTATGAAAGTGACGTGCATCTCCCGGGTATGTTTGTTGTAAAGGGTAGTTGGTGTTTGATGTACTGCCTGAACATGACAGTTTGAAACAAATTTTGCAAAAGCAGTGATAAAAGTTTGAAAAGTAATATAAATTAATATATTTGGTGATTTTTTTTATACTATATTTATTTATATTGTCTTTCTTGGAAATTTTATTACTGTTGTGGCTTTATATCAGGGAATAATAAAATTGCTTTAAAATGTCAACTTCTGACAGTTGTCAGAAATAAAATTATACTCACAAACTGAGTATAATAAAGAAACACAATTGTGTTTCTTCCAGAAATATTTTACTAGAATTTTAAAATCAGATCCTCAAATTACTGCTTGTTCTTTTAGAAGCAATATTGCTGTTAGGCAAGGTTTTATTTGAGAAAGGATTGCAGAAATACAGCACAGTTAAAAGAAAAAAAAAATCCCTATCAAGGGATTGTAACTAGGCCATGTTTTGCAGTAAATATTTAACTCCACCACCCATTAGTATGCATGAAATTTCTGAATTCAGGTCAAATTTGGAGAATAGTTTCATTAGGATTTAAATTTAAAAAATAATAATAATTTTAAAAAATAAAAAAAAGGTCTTAAAAATTGGAATAGGTATGACAGGCAGTTATTTTGCCCTGTTCTATCTTCCAGCAGTAATTCCCAAACTGAGTAGGCTTAATCCACTGTGAGTAATCCTCAGCAGCATTTAATGTACAGCCTTTTCAATTAAGTTTTGAGCTACCACGAGCAATGTTCTGCAAGGAGATTTCCCCCCATGCATGAATTTTGTATTTGTGTCCCCTCTGTGTAATTCAGTGTGGAGATTGGAGCTGAAGTCTCTGACCCTTCAGAACAGTTCTGTGAAGCTGCAGAGCACCACGGGGTGAGCATCTCGACCTCCCCTTTTGAAGCTGTTCTGATTTATGTGTTGCTGAAACAGCCTCTGAGTTGCAGCCGAGTGCTGGAAATGAAATCACTGTTGATTCATTAGGCAGAAATTCTGAACTGAAATTCTTTTCCTTCAGCATTAAAAAAAAAAAAAAAAAGGAAATAAAAAAGGAAAAGTTTGAGTCAGACTTTGAACTGGAAAATTCCTTTTAGCTTGGCACAGGAGTGACCTCAGATGACTGTGTAGGTCAGTGATGGAAGTTTTTAGCAGAGCAAAGGAGCTGAGAGTTTCACCAGCTGTCTAATGATGGATAGGGAAACTGGTGGGAGATCTGGAGTGGTGCAGAGGCTTTGTCTGGGATATTTAAATTGGGAAGTAGCTTATTGAAGGGAGAAAGTCAAGGAGATGGGCTTGAGATTCGGTCTTTGGTTTATACTTCCATCACTGAACAGTGAATTTTCAGTCTTTCAAAAACTAACTGGAAAATTTCAAGAGTGACATTGTGATGATTACACACATACAGAAAAAAGAAAAAAGTTACTAACAAACTTTGACAAAAAGATTTCATTCCGTTGAGTAAGTTTTGTAAAGGAATTCAGTATAAAACAGTGAGGTTTTCGGTGTTCAGAATGTAATTGTAAATCCTGCTGTGTTTCATCTAAGGTATGGGGACTTGGGTTTGGATCCATGTTACTGAGATTATTTCTGCTTAGTTAGAAGGGGGAATGGCCTTAAACTGGAGGAGGTCAGGTTTAGATTAGATATTAGGGGGAAATTTTCCCTGTGAGGATGGTGACGCCTGGCACAGGCTGCCCAGAGAAGCTGCGTTTGCCTCTGGCGGCTCTGCTCCAGTACAGTAGACTATGGAAATGGAGGCTCTTCCTTTCATGGCAGCTTTGGCTGAAGGCGGGAGCTCCGCTGCAGTGGTGGTTTAGGGTTTGCAACCATAGGCATTGGTAAAGATGCATTTCACAGTGAGAAACTGTTTCGAGGTGAGCTTGGCAAAGTCTGGTGGCAGTGAGAAAAGCGAGTGAGTTCCCGGGGTCAGACCCTGTGTGTCTGTGCGCACAGACTGGGCCTTTTACCCCCACACGCCACAGTGGCAGCGGCAGGGCCTGGAAATGGCGGGAGCATGCAGCGGCAGCGGCGTAGGCCCCACACGAGCTGGAAAATCCTCATCTGCTGCTAGACCTGCTCTGTGGGCCCTGGCCTTTCTGGTACAAGCTGCTGCCATCGTGTCTCTTTGTTCCTGGGGCCCGCAGTTGCCATCTTGGAAGGGAGGGGTGTGACACCATCTTCCCTTTGTCCCTCAGCTGCACGGCCGCCTCAGGCAGGCGCCATTTTGGGAGAGCACACTATGGAAGCTGAGGCTCTTCCTTTCACGGCAGCTTTTGCTGAAGGCAAAGGCTGCAGAGGTGGTTTAGGGTTTGCAACCATAGGCAGTGGTAAAGGTGCATTTCACAGTGAGAAACTGTTTTGAGGTGAGCTTGGCAAAGTCTGGTGGCAGCGAGAAAAGCGAGTGAGTTCCTGGGCTCAGGCCCTATGTGCCTGTGCGCACAGGCTGGGCCTTTTACCCCCACACGCCACAGCGGCAGCGGCAGGGCCTGGAAATGGCGGGAGCAAGCAGCGGCAGCGGCACAGACCCCACACGAGCTGGAAAATCCTCATCTGCCGCTAGATCTGCTCTGTGGGCCCTGGCATTTCTGGTACAAGCTGCCGCCATCGTGTCCCTTTGTTCCTGGGGCCTGCGGTTGCCATCTTGGATGGGAAGGGTGTGATTCCATCTTCCCTTTGTCCCTCAGCTGCACGGCCACCTCAGGCAGGCGCCATCTGGGGAACGGTAATTCCAGCATTTTGTGTCTCGCTTTGTGTCCGTGAGGTTTGTGAGACTGCACATTTTTGTGTCTAGCAGTTATTTACCGTTATCTTTTGCTGTTGCCTGTTGCTGTTCCCTTTGTTAGTAAACTGTTATTTTTTTTCAGTTATATTTACTCATATTTGTTCCTTATTGGTGGAAAGGGATTGGTTGGAATTAAAGGGAGGTAGCTCATTTTTGAGTGTCTTAAACCAAGACCCTGCCCCTAGAGGGGTTCAAGGGGACCTGGAGCAATCTGATCTAAGGGAAAGTGCCCCTGTCCATGGCAGGGGGTGGAACAAGAGGAGCTTTAAGGTCGCTTCCAATTCAAACCATTCCATGATTCTATGATTACCCAGGGACATTTAATGAGAAAGATACAAGCAGTCCTTGGAGCAATAAACTTTATCTGGGTGTGTTCCTTGCCCCCCTGCTCAGTCCTCCTGTTTGCCTACAGTACGTTTTGTTCTGTGTTCTTTCTTTTGACTGCATTTTCCATGGCAGCCATCCAACTTCAAAAGTTGTATAAAAGCTTCTTTCTCCCATACAGATTAGGCTTTAATTTTGGATATGGTTTCAGAAAGTGGTATTCGTTGAGAGAAGTATTAAAAGTGACAGCATGAAAATTTGAAATATACTTCCTAATATCTGAGTCCTAAAAGATGCTTAGTCAGTGTAGAAAAGGCTTTAATTTATTGCCTTTCCATTTACCATTTTGAACACGTCTTTGTCTGAAGTACATTTTTCACATACTACAAAGGCCAGTAATACTTTACAGAGTGAGGGAATATAAAATGTTATAATCAAATAACAGGCTCTGCTTTCCTCTGAGAAGTGTCAAATTATAGCATTCTGATCTCCAGCTATCTTGTTCTCTCTGTTTTAATCCCTTTATCAGAGACAAATTTTTTTTTAGACTTTAGATCTGTGAGATATTCCAACTGCTGTTTATATATGAACATGGGAAAAGGAGCCTGTTCTGTAAAGCTGGTGGAATTTAGAATTATTTTTATATCTACTAAAAATAAAATTGTAGGCTCTCCAATGATTTTGATTTGGGATTTTTGTAAACTTCATTCATCTGCAATTGTTCCAATTTACTTTCAGAGCTGTGCTTTTTTTCTTCTTTCCCTTTTTTTCCCTTTTCTCTTTTTTTGTGTGTGTGTGTTTGTTTTTTTTTTTTTGTTTAATTTTTTTGTTTTTGATATTTTAGTTGTAGATAAGGCAGTTTTTAAAACTTTGTTCATATTATGTGGTTCCTGCAGTATGTGATGAAATGTATGTGTTTTTTCTTAAAAAAAATACATCACCTCTACTTCCTTTCATCTGTTTGTGGTGGACTTTATGGTTTTAAATCACCCTTTATTTTATTTATTCAGTATTCACCTGTCTGAGCAGAGAATTTGGCTGGACCTTGGGCAAAAAAGGAGAGTCTGTGACCTTTGTGAAAAGGGAGAGGCAGCTCAGGAGAGCTACAAGGATGTTTGGAGGTCATGCAGGAAAAAAATTGCGAGAGCCAAAGCCTCACTAGAACTTAAACTGGCAACTGCCATTAAAAACCAATTAAAACAGTATTCTATAAATGCATGAGTGACAGGAATAGGACTACTTTTGGGGGCTTCATTCTGCTCCCATCCCTGCCCTTCAGCTCAGAGGGCTGAGTACCTGGAGGACAACTGCTCTTACTATTGGAGATGGAGATGAAGAAGGAATTTAGCACCTCAGCCTTTTCCTTATCCAGTGAAGGATGGAGGTCATGGAGTCATGAAATAGTTTGGGATAAAAGGGATCTTATAGCTCTTCTAGTTCCAGGGACCTTCTGCTAGACCAGGTTACTCAGAGCCTCCTCCAGCCTTGATTCTCCTCAGCCTCCCTTCCTCCATGGTATTTATAAAGGACAGTCCTAATACTCAACCATAGTTTTTTCTATTATATTTCTATTTTTCTATACAGACTTAGACTAACAATCATTTCTTTCTGTTCTCATTACAAATCTAATGATAATCATGTTTTGTTTATGAGCCTTTTATTGTGCACAACAGCAATCTGCTTTTCTGTGTATTGATGGTGGGCTATAGATTAGTTTTGTGTTTTGATCTCTGGAATGTAAATTCACACCACAAAGCTCGGTTATCTCATTATCTCTCTGCACAGAAGCTGCTGCAGTTTTTAAACATTCAAGCAATGTGTATACTTATATAAAGGGCTCTTACATTATGTAATACATAGGTGTCACAACATATATGTGAATTCCCATTAAAACTGGCAATTAAGTGCTGGGATACTAAAATGTTGCCAAGTCAAAATCCAATGAAAAAACTACTGTTATCGTTGAAAATTAATTTTTAAATGTAATTCCCAATTTTGGCAAGGTAAAGTAAATTTTCATGTAGGCTGATGCTTTGAGCATGATTTTAGAATCCTTGGTATGTTGTTTTATGGTGAAAAAATGACTGTATTGGGTCTTAAATAGAGTTTTTCATAAACAATGTGTTCAGGTTATATGAACAAATAGAAGAAATGAAAAAACTTAAATTTTTAGAAGTGCTGTTGTACCTGCTATTTATTGCTCTGCGTAAACCTGCAAATGCTCTATTTGTATTGTTTTGTCTTCTTTTTCTCTTTTGTTGTTGTTGGTTTTTTTGGTGTATGTGTTTTTTGGGGTTTTTTTGTTTGTTTTTTGTTTGTTTTTTTTTTCCTATAAGCCTGTACCGTAGATTTTCCTGTGCTGAAGACTATCCCTGGTCTGCTCCTCTGCTTTCTTATACCCTCTCATACTGGAGTATCTTTCTGGATTTCTGTATTCAAATTTTTCTTATTATTTTTCTCTCATGGTTGCAAACCCCTAAATTGTCCAACATTTACGTGCCTGTTCTCTTAATCCCAGTTGGGGTTGTGGGAAGGGTTTTTTTTGACTTTTAGCCATATTTGTTCCCCAGGTTAAGCAGGTGCTCCCTGCTTCTCTTACTGCCTCTGTCAAAACATTCAGATGAGATCTAAGTGTAACGAAAAGCATAAATTAGCAGGGATACAGAACTGACCCTTGAAGGATCTAGGGGTTGATAATCCACCAGATTGATTAATCTCGTCATCAGTCCTTCCCCCTCCTCACAGTGCTCCCCACGAGCTGACATTAGCAACTTGCTGCTCCTTTTTTCACAGATCACTCAGATAAATTTTGTTATGAAAACATGTCTTGCTGGAAAATATCAACCCTTTGAATTGAAGCTTATCTCAAAAAATATCAATTTCAAATAAACTTTTCCTTGGGTATTTTTTTTTTAAATGTGATAATAGAGAGTGATGGAACTGATTCTAATTATGATTTTGAACTTAGTTCATGGTGCCTCAGGCACAGATAGAATCTCCCCTCGCACTTGCTTGGCTGTACAGTATTTGTGAGCCTCTTGCAGCCCCAGAATGAAAACCATATCCAGAATGATGGAATCTGTGTGCCTAATGCTCAGTGCCACAGCCGTTTTCTTGGAGTGCTTCCTTTTCCACGCCTGCTAGGAAATTTTGGGTGCTTTTCAAGTGTTGTTCCCTTCTACACCTGGTACATTCATTCAAATTTATTAATGACAGTTCGATTAAAATTAATAAATCGTTATGCAGAAAACCAATAAATGATTAAATTCAAGATGTTAATCATTAGGATTTACAGATTTTTTTTTTTGTCAGATACATTCATTTAAGTGCTTTTTGACAATAATGATTTTAATAAATGTACCATGCACACAGTTCACCAGAAAGATGGCAACTTTTCCTAGCATTTTACACTGTAGTTTCTTCTTTAGGTGATGAACTATTATAATAATTCTGAATGTGCTTCTTGATGCAACTCTGCAGCGTTTGGGTAAAGAAGAAAATACTTTAATTAGAGATTTCAAATTTTTAGAATAAACACAGAAGTTGTGGAAAAATTGCTAGCTGAGCTACTTGCTGATAGGACAAGGGGGAATGGCTTTCAACTGAGACAGGACAGGGTTGGATGGGATATTGGGAAGGAATCCTTCCCTGTGAGGGTGGGGAGGCTCTGGCACAGGTGCCCAGAGAAGCTGTGGCTGCCCCTGGATTCCTGGAATTGTCCGAGGCCAGGCTGGACAGAGCTTGGAGCAGCCTGGGACAGTGGAAGGTGTCCCTGCCCATGGCAGGGGTGGAACTGGATGGGCTTTAAAATCCCTTCCAAGCCAAACCATTTGGTGATTCCGTGTTTCTGTAGAGCACTATAGTTCAGCAGCATGACTTTTGGCAGGTTACAAATAAAGCCAAGTTAGTGTTCGGCTGAGCTTGAATTTTTAAATTGGCCTCTGGATTTATTGAAATCTCAGGAGGCCCAGTGTATTTTCATGTTCCCAAACACAATGATGAACATCTAAAATGTTCATGGTGATGTTCACTGAACTCTCCAGTTCAGTGAAGGCAGATCAGTTTAGTTTGTCCCTCAAGAGAGTTAATCCATGGAGTAACTGAGTTGCAGACAGGGGGATTAGAAATGCTAATGTATCCTCACATCCCAAACAATTTAGTTTTGAATTGAAATTTAATTGGTGTTTTATTGTACTTAAGTGTATCAGTGATGTTCCAAATGCACTGTTAATCCGACTATTAATTAGAAAAGTTCTTTCTAAAACATAACATTCATGGATAAATTGTCTTACATTGTCATAGATATGTGGCTAAATATCTTAAAAGTTCTGTATTCTTGCTATTTTACTGTCCCTTAGGAAAGAAGTAGTTGAGTTAATTAAAATTACATATTTTAGTGGTCCATGAAGTGAGTAATATGGTGTCTTCTTGGATCTAAGAGAGAATATTGAATCTAAAATACATACTAGGTTTAAGGACATCCATTGTGCTTTAAAATGCAGAGTGATTCATCTTCCATCTCTCTATCTAAATGTCAAATGTAAAGTGAGTCAAATTTAAGTGAACTGGTTTGTCTGTACAATCAGTTCCAGAGAGACACAGCTCTAGGAGCTGAAATGTGACGGGAAAAGATTGGGCTTGATCATAGATGGCCTTTTCTGGCCTTGAAATCCATTAAAACGATGAGAGCAGTGGTCATTCTCCCACAGATAGAGAGCAAAATCCCAACTGCAAACAGGAGAGGAAGTGAGTTTAGGGAACACAGTAGTAAAGATGTAGGAAAAAAGGTATTAAGGAAAGTGAAGACTAAACAGCCATTCATGTGAAGCTTTTGGAATTCTGAATAGAATTTTTAATGCATATTTATATTTAGTAAGTATGCAGGATGAAAATGCTCTGCAAATTACTTCCCGCATTCTGATAATGTCAAATGGAGGTTAATGCTGAAATGAACATGTTTAGTTATGGAGACTGGATTTTAAAGTGCTGTAAACAAAATATGATGTTTCAAGAGATGGGGTAAGTAATCAATGTGATTAATAAGGTAGGAGGAATATAGGCAGAGAGAAACCAACCATCCAAGACCAGATTAAGTTGTTATTCCTAAAATTTGACTGTTGAGATGTATATTGGGATGGACTATGAGAGGTCCTGCTCTATTTGGTGAATTTCTAGACAAATCCAAAGGGGTTAAAATTGCAAATCTTTGCATCCCTGAAGGGCTTGCTTTACTTTCTTAACAAGATAACATCCATGATGAAAAGATTAAAAACCTGCTTATAGAATTTAAATAAGCCTTATTAGCAATTATGGGTTATTCCAATCTATCATATCATCCATTAGTATCATCATCATCGTTTTATATGGAATCTGCAACTCACTTTGGGTCTATATATTATTATAATTTAGGATAGTTTAACAGTGCTTTTGCTCTAATTACAAGGACAACACTAAAATACTTCAATTATGTCATGGACCAGTTGTTCTGTCTTTAATCTTGGACATGTAGAACAGAAAGAAAAATCTAAAAGAAAGGGATTAATTAGACTGTAGCTTTATTAATTTCTCCCATTTGAGAACTGCTCAGGAGTGGTGCATCCAATCAATTTGTCATTGTTCCATTAATTATATCCAGGTGTTTGGTGTATTGTCAGCATCCCCTACTGATCATAGCTGTTCTCTAGATTGCTGCTCTGTGCCTGTTTTCTGTCTCTTAATAAACACTTCAGGGCTTTGGAAAAAATGGCATTTTCTCTGTCTATTAACCATTGAAAGCCTGGGTTCATTCCTTTCCTCACAGGTAGATGTTTTACCTTAAGTATGCCCAGGAAATTTCAGTAAGCTTTTTTGGTGACCTTTGCAATCATCAGTTGATAGATTTTTGCAGTTTTTAAGCTCTCGGGGACATGGTGGGGTGGTTGTGGTGTCCTGGACAGGGCCGAGAGCTGGGGTCAGTGATCCCTGTGGTTCCCTCCCAGGATATTCTGTGGTTCTGTGAGCATTTCTCATAGCTGCAAATGGTCCTAGAAACCTGCAGTTCTTATCATTTATACTCCAGAGGCAGAATTGTTTCATGGGGCTGCTGTAATGATTATAGAAGTGAATATTCTGTGCAATTAGAGGGAACTGAAGTAGTGCCTTTAATCTGTCAGGACTCCTCACAAAAATGCACAAAGCCAAAAAGGGACAATAGGAACAAGAGTGGAAGAAGAACACAGTGAAGCTGAAGGACAAATGAGGCACAAGAAGAAATGGATTTAAATTATCTACAAATACAGGCAGTATGGCATTAAAGTGTCTTTAATGAAAAGAACCTGTCAGATTCTGGAGCTCATTTTGGAATGAGTTTCCTACTTCACATAGGATTAATTGGGGTTAAATGTCTGAGCTGGTTCTAAGATGGAAGCTTGATAAATTTATGAGTGTAGCCATTATCATATTAAGATTATTATTAATTATATTATCACACGACTGACTGCAGTGGCAAGGAAGCAGACCTGATGACTTCAGATGTCTGAGTTTCTTGTGTTGACCCAATTTTCACTGAAAGTAATTTAATATACATTACAGAACAACTTGAAATGAATTTGGAAAGAAATGGGTAACTGAATGTAGGGTTGACTTTTTCCAGATAAAAAGGTTTCTCTAAAAACTAATTGTGCTGGCTGAAGCTCCAGTGTTACCTTTAGCAAAAGAGTGGTTTGATACCATTGCTGTAGAAGGATTAAAATATGTTAATTGTCACTGAGACGAGCCTTCCTCCTCATAACTGCTAGTTTTTGAGGTCATTATGTTCTAAATTATGAACTACTAGTTCTTTTTAAGTTTTAAACAACCTGCTGTGAACTTTTATATACATTTTTTTTTGTTTGCTTATTTGATTGTGTCTATTTAATACTTTTTGCTTAAATATTTTGAAGATTTATTTTACCTAATGTGAGCTTTCTAAGGATAAATATCTAATCCAAACTCTTTTAACTGTTTACTTTTTTTCTTTTGTCCCTTTATGCATTTTCCCTCTGCCCATGAGCGTTGATTTTCCAATCTTTTTGCTAGGGCTATCTCCTTGGATATTCAAGACTAAGAAGATAATTTTACTTCTTGCTTTCCTGGTGCCACTGGCTGATTATTGAATATTATTTCTTTCTTTCATTGTTCAATATAAATATTTATCTGAAGCTAATTTTCCGCTACTTTAGCAGAAAATGGTAAAATCTCTTCAGCGTCGAAATGAAAGTTAAACAATTTGAAGGCATCTGATTCCAAAATCCAAAGTTTGCTTTGGCTGCCATTTCAGCTTGGATTTCTCTAAAATTCAGTACTTCCACTTACAAGAATCACTTCCATCTCATCTGAATCCAACCTAGAGCTTAAATGAGGGAAAGCCTTGCTGAGATTTCACAGGAATGTGTCCCCTTGGGCTCCATCAGCTCAATGTGCTCCAAGAGTGCATTTTGGAGCAAGTTCTCTACACAAAGCTGGGATAGTTGGTTTTCTTCAATAAATAATTGAAGGGAAGATGATGATGCCTTACAATGTTACACTGGTTAGATGAAGCCAGTCATCCACTGGGATCAAATTGTCAGGTTAGGAAACTCACATCTAACCTTTGCTCTCAATGGCTCTCAGCTGTTCTGTGGTTGCTCTCAATCTCTCCTTTTACATGAAATATTTGAGTCACTGACTCATAATAATAACAATAATATAGAAGTTTCATTCCCAATTTTTAGCACACGCAGCCAAGAGTCGTTGATAAATTTTTTAAAGAACTGTTTGAATTAAAGTATGTGTTAGAAAAATTTTTGTGGCCTCAGAATTCCTTGCTCCTAGTTTCAGTGATTTTTTGAACACAGGTAAAATGCATGGGAGGATAGGGACAACAAACTCTGGTCCTGCTCCACAGAAACCTTATTTTCTGTTTTACTTTGCATTTCAGCTCTGTGATGCTGAGCAATATAACATTTAAACATGTTTAGAAATGTGGTTTGTTCTCTTTTTGTCTGACAATGATTGTTTGGTAATTGTCTCCCAAAAAATTTCTTTGAGAGTTTTGCCAACCTTATGGAAAGCTAAGAGGAGTGTGCTGCCTTAGAAATGAGCCACTTGAATTTTATTTTGATATTGTATATTATCAGCTTATCATCCAAGATACACTGCTTGCAAATTAGAATATGAACATGCAGTCCTAATGATAAATACAATAAGGAAAAGAGTTCTGATGGGAATTAATCACTGTGGCCGTCTGAAGTCTCTCCCCCACTATTTGCATTGTCTTATGGGAAGTTTTGCCATCTGGGATTTTTTTTTAAATGTTGTTGTAATGGTCTTAAAAGAAATGTAAATGTCCTTTGATTTCACATTAGACGTGCTTTCTGAGTTTCTGCACTGGAGACAAACAGAATAGCTTTTAACAACAGCAAAGCTTGGGTTAATATAAAATGTATGAATCATAGCCAGGCTAGGAGAGTTTCAGTTGTTCAGTCTGGAGAAGAAAAGGCTCCAGGGAGGCCTTCCAGCACCTTCCAGTGCCTAAAAGGGCTCCAAGAGAGCTGGAGAGGGACTTGGGACAAGGGCCTGCAGTGACAGGACACAGGGAATGGCTTCCCACTGCCAGAGAGCAGGGTGAGATGGGATCTTGGGAAGGCATTGCTCCCTGTGAGGGTGGGGAGGCCCTGGCACAGGTGCCCAGAGAAGCTGTGGCTGCCCCTGGATCCCTGGAAGTGTCCAAGTCCAGGCTGGATGGGCTTGGAGCAGCCTGCGATAGTGGAAGGTGTCCCTGGGATGGAGTGGGATGGTCTTTAAGGCCCCTTCCAACCCAAGGGTTTTGTGGTTCTCTGACTTTTTCCCAACAGCATTTAGCTTTTAGTGAGTTATTTATACTTCCTGGAAAAATCAGAATTGCAAGGCTGCAAGCTAACCTGAGTGCCCACTTGTGTCTCCCGTGGCAGGAGAAACCATGCGGATTGCCTCGTCGGAGTTCGCGGACGACCCCTGCTCGTCGGTGAAGAGGGGCACCATGGTGCGCGCTGCCCGGGCCCTGCTCTCGGCCGTCACTCGCCTGCTCATCCTGGCTGACATGGCTGATGTCATGAGGCTCCTCTCACACCTCAAAATCGTAGGCCTTTTTCACCTTCTCTGTTGGCTTTACGTACTTTGTGTGTGTTAAAATGGGATAAATCCGTTATGAATGTAACTGTCCCCATTCCTTATTTCTCGCTGTTTTATTCTTGAAGTGCTGATATGAGATAGGAGTTAACTCATTTCTGCATTAGTCTCATTCATTTTCTGATTCTGCAGAAATTAATATTTGGACACTTAAAGCAAAATTTGTCAGATCTTTTGAGCGACTGGACTAGTACTGCTGCTGAGCAGCGCTCTGACCTAAACTGGAGCATTTTCTCCCCTCACACTTTATCCCAGTGGTTGCTGTCCCAGTATTGCTGTCTTGTTTAGGTACTACAGTTGTCTACTCTCCTTTTTTTCTCTGCATGACTCCTGAATATATCTAAAGAATGAGTGTATCATTTGGAGTGAGACAGCACTACAACTGTCTAATCAATGAATAAAGAGGAATTAAAGATTGCCAGATAGTTTGGATGGATTTATATTCACTTTTGACTGCCACCATTCACATTTTTATACAGGAGTATTAAAAGGATTTTCAGTTGAAACTGGGAAATGTATTTTTCTGCCCTCCCTAGTTGTTGCGCTGTTACATTTTTATTGCATAAACAAATCAACAAAAACCTCTGAATCAAAACAAAATTGTGCAGAAAATCATATCAGAATATTTAAAGCCTGGAGAGTGCATGTGTGAGTTTAGCAGAGGAGATGGAGGGTTGCTCCTTTTTAGCAACTGTTCAAAAAGTATTTTGTTTTTTGTTGTTTTTTTTTTTTTTAATTTCTCTTTTTAACAGTTTAACTATACAACAATGTCATGTTCTGGAAAAACAGTGAGAACCCTTCAACTTGCAAGCTGTGCAGATAACCTGAATAGCTGGAAAACAGTTTTCATAAGGAAAGAGGCCGATTTTTCGGCACAGTGAGCTCTGCTCTAGTGAGCAGAATGCTGCTCTCAGAATTGTCAGCACATGGCTCTGGTTACGTGCAGTGTAAGCAGTGTCTCTCTCAAATATGCTTTTAATTTTTCTTCTCCATAATGCTCCATGCAACTGTAATTCAAATTGTCCTTTCCTAGCAAGGCCAACACTTGAATATCATAAACAACAGTTTTTTTCTGAACATTATTATGAGAATTCTTATTCAAGCTCTTTCCTAGGCAATGAGAAATGCTGTTCTCACATCTGAGATTTCTTTTGCAGCAGAGTACTATGTTATACAAAATACAGATGTCCAATGCTGGTTTGTAATGGTGTATTTCCTTGTACAGTTTGCATGCAGGATTTGCAAGGGCAGTGTCTGGCAGTGTGGTTTGTAATCTCTGCATTTATCTGACATTATTATGAGTTCTGTTTCCAAGAAGTCAGCAATCTCTGGTTGTTTGCAGAAAAATTCAGCATAAGGACCTTAACTCTGACTTTTATTTTCATGTAAAAAAGGGTAATTTATTTCTGAGGATTGAACATGTAAATATCCTTATCTTACCACTTTATCATGCTAACTACTTTTAGACAAATAAATTACTAAGGGAAAAAGTGGTTGTACTATACAAAATTGATGAAAGAACAGCTCTTCTGTTGACTCAAAGGTAACCTTCAAAGAGTGGTGTAAATTAACCATAAAATTAATGAACTAAAATAATTCTGCATGTCAAAGCAATGAAGCCTGATTTATGCTGAATTGTACTGCAATCAGTTTTCTCTGAAAGCATGTCAGAGGCTTCCCAGGAAATGGTGCATTTTAATTAGTGTTTTAGAGGGAATATATGCAGGTGCTTTCTGGAAGAACTCTTGGTCATTGCATTCGGGTTATCTTTTACACTGCTAAAATTAGGAATAGTGGTTATTGCAGAAACTTTTGTAACACATTAAAAAACCATGTACTAATATAATTTGTGGTCATGCACATGGAGAATTATGAATCTCTTGTAATTAAGTCCAGGGTAGTTAATCAGAGGAGCAGATCTGTTCAGCTGAGTGAAGTCATGTTTTCTCAAGGACAGGAACTTGCTCCGGTATGAATCTGTAAAAAAATAGATTATAATAGTAACAATAGAAATAAAAATATCATTAAAAAGGAGCTTGTGCTCCTGTCCTTTCTAGTATTTCTCATAACTGGTTTCTTCATTTTGGAATTCTGTGGCCTTGATCCCTGACTGACACGATAGAGCACAATCACCACCTTTTGAAATCTGATTATCAGAGTGGAATCTCTGACAAATTTTTCAGCAATTCTATTTAATATGGAACAGGACTTAGAAGAATGTGTCTAAGTTTGTCGTGCCTGTGTGTGCCATTACAAACATATTAAAGATGAAACTTTCAGGTATTTTAATGTAAATATTTCTTGATAAGAAAGAAAAATGTTCATATTTTGCAAGAAGTTCTGCAAGAGCAAATTATTTGATACAATGATGCTTTTGCAATTTGTGTTAATGGTAAGGCAGTCAGTTCATTTTAAAAAAACTCTGTTCTTCTCAAGAGTGAAAGAAGAGGTAATTTGGATTCTGAATAAGCTTGTAGCTTGTAAATCTGCAGTAACTTGGTTTATAATTTCCAGCGTAACAGCTATGAATTTATGTTCTTGAATTATGCATTTTCCAATGGAAATGTATGAGTTTGCTACTCTACTGCCCTGTAATTTGTAAATCTGCAGTAAGTAGGTAAAAGCTCAAAATGAAAATATACTCTCAGTGGTAGGAAAACACAGAGCAACTCAAGCAATAAAAAGACAGGTTCTGCACATAATTGTGCCTTTCTAAACTATTAGACACCAGCTACTGCTGAATTTATCGATTCCCAGCAGTGTCTGGAGAGCTGCAAACCTCTGCTCTTGCACAGGAGCTTGTTCCCGTCCCAATGAGCCCTTTCTTTTTCAGGGGAAAATTTGTTATGCATGTTCTTCTAAAAGCAATAGCTTTTAGCAAGAAGGATCAGTAGAATCTTTTCAGTTCTCAATGCTTTTGCTTGGAATTGCATTTTTATCTTGTGAGGAAGAGAAGTACAACTTTGAATTCCCATTTAGTCACAGTAATGTTTCCTTTACTTACTGCATGAAAAGAGCATTTTATCCCTTCAGATATTTTTTCTTGCTTCGCATAAGGTAAAGATTCACAATACATTTGGTGGATTAACTTGCTGGTATAACTGGGGTTTTATATTTTTGCCTGTTAGTTACAGCATGACTGAATAACTACACGTGTGTTTTCTTGGGTAGATTCTTTTCTCAGTGTTAAATAACTACAGAAGGAAAGCTCAGAGCTGAGAGAAAAAGAAATAATACATATATTATGGGTTGAAGCTGTCATTTATTTCACAAAGATTTAGTGTTTTGGGTTTATCAGGGTAAATTTAGATCTTAATGGTAAGTTTGGATTTCCTTTTTAAATATTTTTTCTTGTCCAGAATTAATAACTTCTTTGTTTTCCTGTAAAGCCTGTACCACACATTAAGAACATACTCATCTATTTTGTTTTAAACCCCTTAGACATTAAATATTTCATCTGATAAGTGTGAGTGGGGAAATTAATCCAGTTATAGCTTTTACATTAGTTTTACATGATCCCAAAGCACAGTAAATGGACAGTAATGCAGAGTGACAGCTGCTCTATTAAGAAACCTAATTAAAGTTCGTGGGACTCTCATAAAACCTCTGTACAGTGATGGATGTGAAACCTAAATTGGATCCATGTAAGGGAGAGTATTGGGTGGAATAGTCACAGACTTTGTCAAAGAGTGGATTAAAATGCTGATTTATTGTGTTGTAGGTAGAGGAGGCACTAGAAGCTGTGAAAAATGCAACAAATGAACAAGATTTAGCCAATCGCTTTAAGGAATTTGGGAAGGAAATGGTAAAACTGAACTACGTCGCTGCGAGACGACAACAGGTGAGTACAGGAGTGGTTGGAAAAGTCCTTCTTGGCTAAAAAAGTTTTTATTTTATGTCCAAGTCTGGTTTAAAATGCTCAGTGAACAATTAATTGCTGTGTCATGGCCTGTAATTTAATCACACTGATTATTTTTGAATGTGATGACGTTTTTCAGAAGTGCAGTTTCTTTAAGAGTACGTTCCAAGTGGCTTAAATTAAGAACAGATTGAAGGGTAAAAAGGGAAGTGATTCAGGAGGTTAAGGATAGTTTTAATTTGATGATTACTCCCATTTAATTCTAACCTATGCAGATTTCAGGTCACTCTGACATCTGGTAAAGCACAAGCTCTTTGCTAGTTCAGTATAATTCAAATTCAGGAGGAACAGAAATCTACTTTGAGCTTAAAACCATTATTATTAATTTTAAGACATTTTAAAAAAATGTTCATTTATCCATTTATTCATTGCTAAGACACCTGAAAAAAGGATCAGAAAGTCACGACAGCATTTATTCAAGGCCTGTAATTGTACAACTTTGCAATAAGGACAATTTCCCCCTGAACACTGTTCTTTTCAAGACACTGTAGAGTTGTATAAGGTCTCTCCAACTTCAATTACATTTGAATACCACCGATAATTCAAGGATGTGTCAACTTTGCACACCGGATTTGGAAAGCTGGCTTTCCATATTCATCCACCTATTTACCTTATTTTCTGAATTACAGTAATAGCAATTTACTTCTGACTCCTCACTGTGGGGCTTTTTTTAATGAAAAATGACATTTTTTAGAGTTATACTGAAATGGAACCTCTGAATCATTGAATATATTGAGGTGGGAAGGACTTGTAAGGATCATCAATGTCCAGTTCCCTGCTCTTTGCAGGACTACATGAAAGCAAACTATATGATTGAGACAAATAAATAAAAAATGTAGAATCTAATCACTATATGAAGAGAGCTCTTCTGTACATTCAGACACTTCCCCTGTGGAAATAGAGCGGTAAATATGGGAAAAAGAGAAAAATGTGAAAGTTAATGAATGTTTATATCTCTTAAGTTCTCATTGGAGATACAAGAATATGGCAAAAAATTCTCTCTGAAGACTGTTACCTGTCAATCATGTTGAAATTAATCAATGGGTTGAACCTTAAATCCAGAATATCTGGGTCCTTTCTCAGTGTTGGCCATAGATTCCATGTGTGACCATATTCAGCTCTCCAGATTGGTTTGTTCATAGTTTCAAAATAGAAGTAATAATGTTTTGATGTTCCTTATGAATATTGTTAGGGCTATCTCAACTAATTTTTGTTTTGTAAGGCTTTCAAGGACGGTATGATGTACACTATAATTAAAAAAAAGATCATGGGTTAAATAACAACAATCAGTACCATCTTATTCTGATAACATATTGTGCAGCATCTGATTCTTGTTGTCAGGGGAAACGAAAGTATCTATCATGATATACTAAATATACAAACACTAAATGTTAAGAGGAATAGAGCACAATATGAAGGGAAGGCTGGAAATAATGAAAGGCATATTTAGTAGGTCTTTAAGAACTAAAAGCATATGGTGTGAGGTCATGGGTTGGACTTGGTGATCTCAAAAGTCTTTTCCAACCTAGTTAATTCTGTGATTCTATGATATTCGTCTGTGCAATACTTTGATTTTTTTAAAGGTCTACCTTATGATAATTTTAGAAAGGACACGGGTATAGTAATTAGAAAAATAAGGCACTTGTTGCAATGGGATTGTTGCACTTGCATTGCCTTTATGGAATCAGCAGATGGAATCCAGCTGATCAGGAAGAGTAATTTTGAGTGCTTTATTTTTTGTGGGTTTTTGCAAAAGGGAACTGTACAGTCTGGTAAGAGCTTGGGAGCAGAATGTAGCAGCTATAGTGACACAGAAGCACTGGACTTCCTTGGGCAGGAGGGGAATTCTTCCTGTGATTTATGGTGGATTCTGCCATTGATTCCATCTCTGCCGAACCACTGCACGGCGTTTATGCCTGGATGCTCAAGGCAGTGCATTCTAACAGAAAACCTTTCATTTCCCACTCTGAAACCTGTGTGTTTTCCTGTAGGAGCTGAAAGACCCTCACTGCAGGGACGAGATGGCTGCGGCTCGAGGGGCTCTGAAGAAGAACGCCACCATGTTGTACACGGCATCCCAGGCCTTCCTGCGCCACCCCGACGTGGCAGCCACCAGGGCCAACAGGGACTACGTCTTCAAGCAGGTGCAGGAGGCCATTGCTGGGATCTCCAATGCTGCCCAGGCCACCTCACCCACCGATGAGAACAAGGGCCACACTGGCATCGGAGAGCTCGCTGCTGCTTTGAATGAGTTCGATGTGAGTATCGGCTGGGTGTGGAAAAGGGAGTGCTTCTCCACACAATCTGTGTGCTTTTAACTAAGTTGTTCTTGTACAGGATTCAGATTTCTCTCTTCATTCACATCCATTTCCTCAGACTGCAGAGGCAAAGGGCAGACACTGGTTTGTGTTGGTTTTAGTGAGGAATAGTTGTTTGCTGCTAATGGACTGGAATTTTAAGGAGTTATTTGTGCTCGTATGCAGTGGCTGGGATAGTGAGAAAAATAAGTTCTTGTTATCCCCAGGATCCCTGACAAATCTAACTGCATGGTTCTAGATAATGGAAACTGATTAATCTGGCAGTTTAGTTTTGGGACCAAGATCTGCGGTTGGTTGAATGGTAAAATCATGTTTGTCTGGCAAGTCAGGAAGGCAAGACAAAAAAATGAAGATGTCAGTGGAGCCCAGCATCCTGGAAACATTAACATTCAACTTGAATCATGACTGATGTTAATCAAAGAGATGGAAAAAGCATCTTTCAAACAGAGTTGATAGCAGTTCAGCTGCGGGCAAAGTGCTGCAGCCTCTGTTCCAGCAATAGATACAGTTTCGCTTAAGCAACTTTCTTGACAGCTAATTGTTTAGCTGTTAATTTCATTACCAGTCCTGTCTGATGATTTTCCCCTGTCTCCCATGTGAGGATTGTTCTTCAGGCAGGGAAAAAACCCATTGCAGACAGTATCTGAAAATGTTTCCGTCTTTCATTCTGACTTAAGGCAAAGATTTAAAGTTATTATTAGGGAATGGTGTCCTTTTCACTTTGATTAGGGCACGAGGCTGCAATCCAAGCATCTGTCACATGCAATCAGGAGCTGCTCGATCCTGCTGCATTTAGGGCTGGAAGTGGAGGTGTAGGGCAGGTGGTTCATCCCATGGCATGTTGGACTGGCCTTGTCTCCTGCATCTATTCTTACATCTGTGGGTGCTCCTGCACAATTACTGTGGGTTAAGATTTAAGGAATTCCACGGGGTTTTCAGGGCCTTCTCAGCTCACAGGTCCCTGGTTGGTAAGATCCTGGGAGTAATATCCCTGTGTGGTCTGATTGTGCTGTGGCTTTTGTGTGGAACTTTGCACGTTATGGACAGCGAAGGTTTGACAAACAGGGACAGAAAACATGTGACTTCTCAGTCCCAAACTGATGATGCTGCTGCTGCCTTCTGGAAAAGGCTGTTGTTCAATGCAAAGAGAGTCGTTGTGCTTAGTGAAAATAAATGTAGTGAAGACTGTGCGAGACATCTGATATTGTCTCCTGCCTCTATGAGAATATTCATCCATTTTCTCCTCAGGTAAAGTCTTTTCCACTTTCTGTGATGTTGCTGGAATCATGCATGTGTATGGGAGATGTATAGCCATAGTAATGTGTTCTGTTCATAATTACATGTGGGAGAACAGCCTTTTTGGGGAATCTTCTCTTTCTCAGTTTAGGAGACTAATGAAAACTTTCTCTTCTGACTTACAAGGATACAGGAGTTGGAACAATTTTTTCAATTATCCATTTTCTAACTCACTGCTTAGCTGTTGAATGAGATTTATTCACACCTAATTTTGCCACAGAGATGACATTCCCTAAACTCCAGGGAAGGTCAAAATTTATGGCTGTTGATGGTGGGATGATTGTGAATTTACCTTTCTGTTTTGCAAGCAAGCAAACAAGAAAAATTACCAGAGTAGGGAAACTATGTAATGAGTAAAAAGGTGGTGGAGGAAAAAAATTCGCTTTTTTTCCTGGCAGTATATTACTTCAGCAAGGGAAAGGAAGTTTTTATTTTCTAGTGAAAATAATTTTACAGAATATTTATTTTACAGTATCAGTCATATTGATTGAGATCAGTTTGTATTTGGTTTAAAGCGCTCACTAAACCCTGCATTATATGACAAGATAATTCTTCTCTATTAAAAAACAAGTTTACAGTTTTTTTCCATAATATTTAACGCTTCTCAGCCTTCATTATTTCACATTTCAGAATCAGTGTTCTGTGGCTTAATGCTTCAAATAACTGCAGTGTGAATAATCAGACTATTTTCTCAGTCAAAATATCATTGCATGGAATACAAACAACTATTCTACCTATTTGAAGCACTTCAGCCATTGTATTTAACTAAGTCTTATAATAATTGTCACACTCTATGCATTGGTGGCTTGTATGAAGTCACCTCTGAGTTATTAGCAGAGATTTGGAGATAGTTGTCATTTATTGCTTCTCAGAGATAATTTAAGTAGAAATAAGGAAGGTTGACAAATCTGTTTCTTATTAGATTTTTTTCCTTGAAAGTCCTATTTGAAGTTGATTGATGACAGAAGTGCATGTTTAATGCCTTGGTGCTTTGTCCTTCAGTGCTCCTCCTTTAATCTGAGCTCATTTTAAACCAGGTATTCCTGGTTTGATTGGTAATTTATTATTAAAATTTGGCATATGTTTTATGCTCATGAAATATTTCTGAGTTCTTAATGCAAATGGAGGTGTACAGTTTATTTCCCCTCGTGATACTTGGCCAAATTTATGGATGTTGCATAGATAAATTTTTGAAGAACTTACTGTGAACTCTGAAAAGGCTCTGTTTTCACTCAGGAAATGGTAATTTTGATCTGGTAAGGTCTCATCTGTTCTGGTTATGGAAGAACTGCTGTGTTGGCACATGTTGAGTTGTGGGATGGATTTATCTGGTGTCCTCCCCATAGCCCTCACGGTGTGCAGCAGAGACAGGACCTACACATCAAACTGGAGTGTGGTGTGGAGGTAGATAAAAAGAGAGTGAAATTATTGAGTGAGAAGAAATGAAATGAGAAGGACCAGGAAACCTGTGCTGGGTGAAAACTGAGGTGAAGATAGATGGCATCGACACTGATGTGGGTTTGGCAACTGCAAAGGGGTAAAAATATATGTGGGTATTAAAATACGTATTTATATCTGGATATAAAGGAATAATTGTGTCCAGAGAAGGGCAGTGGAGATGGTGAAGTGTCTGGAGCACCAGGAGAGGCTGAGGGAGCTGGGAAAGGGCTCAGCCTGGAGAAAAGGGGATCAGGGGGGACTTTGTGACTCTGCACAGCTCCTGACAGGAGGGGACGGCCGGGGGGGTCGGGCTGTGCTCCCAGGGAACAGGGACAGGAGGAGAGGGTACGGCCTCAAGTTGTGCCAGGGAGGTTTAGATTGGATATCATGGAAGTTTTCTTTACCCAAAAGGTGGTCAGGCATTGGTACAGCTGCCCAGAGCAGTGGTGGAGTCCCCACCCCTGGAGGAATTTAAAAGCCATGTGGATGTGGCACTTGGGGACATGGGTAAGTGGTGGCCTTGACAGTGCTGGGGTTGGGTTTGGTGATCCTCGAGGGCTTTTCCAACCCAAACTATTCCAAGATTCCATGGTTCTCTCTGCCCCAGCAAGGGCTGCACACAGATTGTTGAGGAACAAGTTCTCCATGATGGGAGAGGGAGGGGGCAGTGAAAGGCAAAAATAATATTTACTGGCACTTGGGATCTCTGGTGAGTAGGAGGGTTCCTCCTGTCGGAATGTGGACTGGGATTACAATTCCTTAGTCCCGAGGAGTGTAGCTGTGTCAGTGGGATGTGCTGCCAACACTTCAGAAGTGCTAATCACTGTGGAAATTCACATTCTAGGGGTTTCAGACTAGGTAACCTACAATACTTTACATTTTAAGCAATCCTAAATAATTTTCTTTAGATTTTGATATGAAAAAATGAGGGTAATCGTTCTTGTACAGTGCTGTGAGGGTGGGAGTAATGGTGGTATAAATATAAAGCTGTTTACTATGCATGCACCATAACTCCATGGAAAGGATTATTCCTGTGTTGAAGCAAGGCTTGAATTATCTGCAATAAAATTAAATAAAATTTATGCATCCTCTGGCTCAGAGAGGGGAGGAAAAGATATTTAAAGGAAAAAAGGACCAAGCCCCCTTTTCTCCATTGATGCCAAAAGCAAATATCCGTTGTTTTCTGTATTGCTCCAGAAAGAACTGATGAGATGGCTTAGCTGACTTTCTCCCTGACTTTTGTGTTTGTGTGTGCAATTTCTGCCTCTAGCAGTGGAATAAAATGATATTTTATTTGTTAAAGGGGATACATAGTGCTTGCTTTTTAATATATGGTAATCCAAACAGGCAAGCCCTATATCTGATGTTCTTTTATCTGATGTTTTATCATTTTTTGTCTTTTTGACATCGGATTTATTGTTTCTCTGTATTTTGTCTTTAAAGTTGCAGTGTGGCAATGTTGGTCCTTGTTACATCTTGACCTTCTGGGCCTGTGGGTCACCCCTTTACTCTCTGATTTCTGAGTATGAAAATAATCTGCTTTAAAGGAATTTAAAGCAATATGAAGGGAGGTGGCCACAGCACCAAACCTGCCAGAGTTCAAGTATTTCAAGCATTTGGACAACGCTCTTAGGCGCAGGGTGGGGTTCTTGGTGTGTCTGGGAAGGGTCTGGGGCTGGCCTGGTTGATCCTTGTGGGTCCCTTCCAACTCAGGCATGATTCTGTGATTTGATATGGCTGAGAATTGAAAAAGATGGTTAAAGTGAATTTCAGTACTTGAGGTATTTATGTATTTGGGATAGGTCCCAAGGTACTGAAATTGTACTATTTTTTGTTATGAGCAGCGTTTACACTGAAAAAATTACAGGCAGAGTAACTCAATCTTTAATGAATTTTTGAACAGAGCGAGTCAACCATTTGGGAGATGACTACATTTGATGAGAGAGAAAGTGTCTGATGACACTGGTCACTGTCCTCCAGGCTGTTAAATGCAGCTCATAATTAATAAATGGGCTATCATAACATATTTTGTGAATATCTTAATGCTCCATTAGGAATATTTTCATGGCTAGAGAATGCAGTGCACCTTAAATGGAGTGAAAGATCTAATAAGTGTGTAATGAGGGGAAAACATTACAGGGAAACTGAAAAGACAGAGTATCTGGGTATAGCAATAGCAAAGACTGCTTTTTTTTTTTTTCATAATAAAATTAAGAGCTGTCAAAATGTGGCAGAAACGTAGCAGACAGAAGAAATGCTGTATCATTAAGTGACTATCTTTAAATTGTTCCTTTTTGGACAAATAACTCCTAGATGATCCAAAAATGGATTTTTGCAGAACATTTATGGAATTGCAATTTGCTTGTAAATATGTTCTTTGGAGAAGTAATTTGTGATTCTGCAGAGAAAAGGACAGAATGTGAGCTTCGAAATAAGAATTGAAATGTGTTTGTTTCACTACTGAAATTCAAAAGAAACAATTGCAAAAATATTACTGCACATCCCACAGCAATTTGGAACCAGACTTGTTGAGCTCGAGTAGCTCTAGCCCAGGCAAATGGCAATTTCTGTATAATAGCAGTTCTGTATTGAATTTAACTAGGAATGCACTGGGGAAAGTGTGCTGCAGATTTAGAAAAACTCATGTATGGATTTGAATGAAATACTGTAGAATCTCAGAATGGTTTGCGTTGGAAGGGACATTAAATATCATTCAGTTCCAATCCCTGCCATGGACAGGGACACCTTCCACTATCCCAGGTTGCTCGAAGCCCTGTCCAACCTGTCATTCCCCCTTGTGCTGTCACTCCATCCCTTGTCCAAAGTCCCTCTCCAGCTCTCCTGGAGCCCCTTTGGGCACTGGAAGGGGCTCTGAGGTCTCCCTGGAGTCTTTCCCTCTCCAGGTGAACACCCCCAGCTCTCCCAATCTGGCTCTGGAGCAGAGGGGCTCCAGCCCTCTGATCAGCTTTGTGGGTCTCACCTAGACTCGTTCCCCCAAGTCCCCCAATTTTCTTGTATTGGGAGCCACAAAATGTAGGTTGGATTTTTTTCCCCTGGTGCAGCTGAAGTGCCTTTAACACTGGAATAGTATCAAGCCAAGCATTTTCTGAGTGAAGGCAGCCAGGCTGCATCCCAGTGTTTCCAAAACTTCGATGCAGTATATTTCTGCACTCCTCAGATTTTTCCTGAGTGGGGAAACATCAGACTGGTAATCCTTCGCCTATTAAGAAAATAATAAGCAACAGGAAAATACTGCATTTTACACTAAACGCAAAAGCTTCACCTGTTTGCAGAGATGTGTTTGAGGATGCTGAAATGATCTTTCAAATGAGGAAGAATCAGAGTAAATTTCTGGGGTCCTGATGATGCTGAGGGGCCAAACAAGCTTTTCATTTGAGTTATTGCTGCACTTTCCTGCCCGCTACAGCATCTTCTGTGTACATATGGGCTTGTTTATATGTTACTGTGGAAAGGTCAGCTCCAAAGTACAAGGGACAGCACTGGAAATGTCAGGATTTTGGTAGCAAATGCATAGCAAAAATGTGACCTCTGTAAGAAGAGGCATCCTGGGTAACTATGGATTAGGATCTCATTGCCTGTCATTCCCTTTAGCAGTGGGAATGGTGCTGCTGAGCTGTATTTGCTGTATAGGAGCACCATCTAGCGGGCTTCTGGATTTATTTTTTTTAATATCGATATTTTCTTTTTTCCCCCTTGAAATGCTCTTAGTATTGTGGAAAGATTTAGCGATCAAAAATACTCATTGTAGTTTAACCACAGCACTTTGCTACCACTTCTTTTGATGGTAGAAAAAGCCTTTTGCCAACACTCCAACTGCTGCCTGTGCTTCCCTGCCAAATACATTTAACCTGTTTGTCGTAGGGCAGTTTATTTGCAAAGGAATTTTTGTAGTGTGCCCTCATCCACACATATTTGTTAGAGATACTGAAAACACAGAAAAGAAACACACTTTAAAAACCTAATTACCATTTCTATAAGGAAATGTGTTTTCTCTAGCAGTACAGTTATTGCATTATTATTCAAATTATTGCAGGTTTCTTATTTTCTTGTTAAAGTAAGTATGAATATCTGAATTGCTAAATCAAAAACATTAAATATTTTTTCAGGTTGCATATAATGGCTCGAAAAGAACACTAAGTGAAATGTTCTAATTAGACTACACTTGCTACTATTTTGCCTGTGTTTATTTAGCACCTCTGAGATGCTTCTGTAGCTTAGGTATGTGAGACGTGAACACCACCACTATTTCAGGGAAGCAGGATCTCCATTTACATTTAGAGAGCAGGCAGGAGAGGGGGCTGGGAAGGTGGGGGCTGTTGCTGTGCTCATGGTTGTGCACTTCTGCCTGGGAGGGATGCTCACGAAGCTGCTGTGGATGCAGCCAGTCTGGTGTCCCAGAGGAAAGATCAGACAGCCACAGCATGGTTTGGGCTGGAAGGGACCTTAAAGACAATCTCATTCCAGCTCCTGCCAGGGCGAGGGACACCTCCCACTATCCCAGGTTGCTCCAAGCCGTGTCCAGCCTGGTCTTAGACACTTCGAAGGATGGGGCAGCCACCAGCACCCTCACAGTGAAGAATTTAAAATTCCCAATATCCCATCTAACCCTGGCTCTGGAAGTGGGAAGCCATTTCTCCTGTCTTGTCACTCCATGCCCTTGTCCAAAGTCCCTGTCCAGCGCTCTTGGAGCCCTCTCTGAATTATTTCTCTGTTGTTTCATCACTCCAGAGCAGCTCAATGGAAGCTGCAGTGTAGCATTGCACTGTCACACTCTCCTTGTTCCCTCAAATTCCAGCTGTATGGTGTGTCTGTAACACAGCATTGTGGCAGGCAGAAACATTTGATTTATTGCTAAACAGGAGCTCAACAGCCTTGTTAGCGCTGCAGGAGACACGGACAGAGGTACAGAAACCAAACCTGCAAGCACACAGCATTTGTTTTTGCAGTAATGCAGACACTTCTGACAAAGAAATACATCAAACACTCTTATTTATACAGTCTTGTCTCCAAGTTACTCAGAAGAACTGGGTCTCTCACTATATCATGTGCTGCCTTTTACACAAAGGCAGTTTTTCCTGCTGTCTCGTGGTTGTGGCATCGTTTATCTAAAATATCTGTCACACTGCAGTGGCATTTACCTTGAAAACTGGATTTTCCGTGTGCTAAGGGTGTATTCCCTGTCTTCTGGAAGTGTTGAAAACCCCATGGATGTGGCACTTGGGGACATGATTTAGTGGTGAACATGGTGGTGCTGATGGTAGGTTGATGGCTGGACTTGATGATTTTAGAGGCCTTTTCCAACCTTAACCATTCCGTAATTATGTGATTCTAAGTAATTAAGAACCATGTCAGGAAATGTTCTCTGCCCTGAAGGTTTCACATTCTCACTAGATGAATTAATATGTGTTTAACAAATAAACAAGGCAGAGGTTCTGAAGAAGCTGTTGCAATTTCCTTAGGACTTTCTACTTTCCCTAAGATTTTCAGCAAATGAGCAGATTGTTCATGAGCAATAAGGAAATTGCACATAATAATGAAGTAATTTGATTGGAAAATGCAGGCAATGATACAATAATTCCAGTTCTTTTGGAGTTGTAAAATTGTTTTAGATTATTAATTTAATGGTTTGCTTTTGCTTTGCATTATATTTCTAATGATGACTCAAAGGTTTTTTTGTTATGGTTGAAAATGAGATTCTAGTCCAGATAAATGTTGTAAAGTTTCAATAATTATATGCTCTCTGATTATACAATATATTTATGTAGGTTATATAGCTATTTTCAGTATTTTCAGTTGAAATATGAATAATTTATCCAATATTTTAAATGTCAGAAGTGATATCCTGTAGTTTATTAGTGTCTGAGATAGTTTATTGCTTTCTGAACAGGAGAATGTTGGCTTATAGCAGTAATTAGTATGAAGAGGTCTATTTTCTGAAACTCTTTAGTATTTATTAAAACATTGCAACTTCACTGTAAACATACCTTGATATAATTTAAAGAAAAAAGAAGAGTTGAAGAGAAAATAGTTAACTATATTTAGAGAAGATTTTATCACACGTTTTAACAGTTTTCAAACAAGTCTTCAATTATATTAAAATTAATTTTCATTGGATTTTATTTCAGCAACTGCAGCCAAAAATGATGTATGTTTACCATAATCTGTCTACATTTGTAAAGAGGTTTGAAACACTTAATTATAAGGACTTAATTAGGGTATCAGCCCTTGATTTATGGCTCTAATGTTAGTTAACTAATTAGAAATGTAAAATGTTCCAGTTCATTTACATGCATCCTTCATTAACTCGATTTTAAGAAGTGACGGGAAATTGTGACTTTTAAAGAAATTTATTTAACCAGATTTCCTGCCAACTTTCTCCTTTCCAAGAAGAGAGTATTTCCTTGTTAATATATGTGCAAGAGTTTTAGGTGTTAATAACACACTCTGAAATTCAATTTTGTTACCAAGCTTTCTTTGGAAAGGAGTAACACTTTTTGTAAACAAAAAATTGTATCTCTTTGGTAACTGAACATCAGGAGCTGTCATGGAGCTGGTTCTCATCCCCAGCCTCATTTTTCCCAAAACTCCAAAACCTGTTTTCCTTGTGAGATATTTGTGAGAGAGTTTAAAATAAACATCTAGGCTATAATTTTTTTATTACAAGCCAGCGGAAAGTAACTAGATCATTATTTATCACATTTTAAGCAGAGCTGAGGTTCATGGTATTTGGAGGAAAGGCAACCAGCACTGGGTGATTCTGAGAAAATTCTGTCTGACTGTTGGGAAGGAAAAAGTCACCCATGATCACCCGTGAAGGTGATTAGACACTCAAACAGTAGGCAGTGAAGTTTGGAAAATCTCCGAGGGTGGAATTCTCATCTTGACTGGATGAAGCCTTGAGCAATCTGGCTTGATGTTAAAGTGTTTTAAGGAGGTGTTTAAAATAGAACCTTCAGGAGTTTGTTCCAACCTAAATTATTCTGAGATCCTGAATTGTCATTAACAGATATCCCAAACAAATATTTAATAATGTTTAGGTCTAGAAATTAATTATAAATAAAAAGTTTTATGGGATATGGATGAAAAATTACTGAGCGCAACTGAGTGACTTTTATTTTTCATAAGCAAAGCTTTGGTCATCATAAAGATCTCTCCTTATTTAGAAATAACCCAGAAGTATATTCCCTTTTTACAGCATAGAGTGAGGAAAGCTGGCTTGGATTAATTATACACCCTCTGTGTTACAGTTTATAACTTAAAATCTAAATGGTATTTGTGTGTAGTCTGTACAGAAGTTCCTGAATTTATTCATGAAGTATGACATATCAGCCTGTGAAAACAGTGAGTTGGGTTTCAGTGATCAGAGATACTGGAGGTAGTTTATCTGTAGATTGTTCATCTTCAAGGCTCTAAAAGGATGGAAGTATGCACCGAATCCCAGATGGGTCAGGCTGTCAGGGATCACAGTGGATCATCTGGTCACACCTCCCTGCTCCAGCAGGGTCATCCCAGAGGATGTGTCCAGGCAGTTCTGGAATATCTCCAGTGAGGAGCCTCCACAGCTTCTCTGGGAAATCTGTTCCTGTGCTCTCAGGAAAGAAATTCTTCCTCATGTTGAGTTGGAACTTCCAGGGATCAGTTCCTGCCCATTCCTCTGGTGCCAGTGCTGGGCCCCACGGAGCAGAGCCTGGCCCTGCTCTGAGCCCTCCCTGCACACAGGGACAGACAGGGATGAGGTCCCCTCTCAGCTGTGGCTCCTCTGGAGGCTGAACAGCCCCAGCTCCCTCAGCATTTCCTCATCAGGGATGCTCCAGATCCTTGACCAACTTTAAAGCTTCTGCTGGCCCTGCTCCAGGAGCTCCATGTCTCTCCTGTGCTGAGGAGCCCAGAACTCCACACAGTTCTCCAGATGTGCCTCAGGGCTGAGGAGAGGGGCAGGATCACTGCCTGATCTGCTGCCAATTCTCTAAGAAGTCCCAGGATCCTACTGACCTTATTGGCACAAGAATACACTGCTGGACATGAACAGCTCAGGACCCCCAGATCCTTCTCCCCAGAGCTGCTCTCCATCAGGTCACCCCCAGCCTGTGCAGGTGTCTGGGGTTGTTCCTCCCCAGGTGCAGGACCCTGTATTTGCATATGCAAATACATAAAGAAATGCACATGCATATTTCCATATTCTAGGCAGGTCCTTGGGTCTCACAGAAGACTGAGTGCAGGGTCTTCCAGAACATCCAGGAAGAAAAATATGTTTCATGACTTGCTGAGAGGTGTGGAGAACCTTTCAGCTATGGCTGTGAAGAGGAGGAGGAAAAGGGAAGCATTTCTGGAAAGATTGGTTAGGAATCTGAAACATGCAGCTAATTTTTTTAATATTTTTTTCTTGCTAGTTCCGTAAGTTGCTTACATAGTTCATTTGGTGCAATTGCAGTCTTGTTCCTGCCACGTGAAATATGAGGTTGTGAAAATGAATTGATACAGTTGATTTCTGAAAATCCTGAGCATTATCCTTTGGCTCCAAAGCCCCATTACATAAATATGCACAGGCCTAACTCTTGGAGAAGTCATTTCTAATTTAGGTGCTTGTAAAACTGCTCTGCTTACTGCTGTGAAACACAGACCCCAGAAGATACATGTGAGACATTATTTCACATTCTGGCTAATGCAGCATTTTTTTCTGCTAAGTCAGCAGTTCCTGGAGCTGGAACAATACATTTTCTGGTTAAAATTCTTCTATTTATCCTTTTATTAAATAATGGATTTTCATAAATTTCTTGTGTTTATTAATATTTAACTGCTGAGGATTCAGTGCAGTTATAGATTTCTCAAGGGTTGATCCTTTCTCCATATAGTAATGAGAGTTATGGGGTTTGTGTGTGAGTTGGAAGTTTTACTGAGGAATAAGATCTTTCCTAAAAGCCTCATCCCGCTGAAAAAAAGAAAATATTCACATGGAATCAGGTTTTAGCCTCAAATAAATCCATTTGCGCATTTTCTGATTAATAATAAATAGACAGAGTTTTCAGTGCTAAAGACACATGTTGGTTATGTGTCACGTTCCTAAATTCTAATTTACATTTTAATACACTGTGTTGGTTTTCTTGGGTTTTTTTTTTTCAAATTGCTTGTATCATTTGGCTTGTACTTGCTGATTGCTCTTGGTTATTAAAAGAAATAGACTAATCATAAAGTTATCAGTTCATTGTGAAAATTAAAATGGTTCATTAAGAAATCTTATGTGCTTTAAAGTAGGTGTGATTATTAACAATCAGAATGCTTTTACATTTTTCATTCCTATTTCTTGATTTATTTTCTTTTAAAGCTCAAATTACAAGTGCAGAGCTTACAGAGCATTTATAGTCCATATGCAATTAGAAAATTTCTTTGCATGATTTCAACAAAAGGTTCCTGAATTACATGGGGTTGGAAATGTGCCCAAGAGTGGGAGCAGGTGATTATTACTTTTGTGTTTCTTACCTCGAACTGCATAAGGAGAAAAGCCGGTCAAAAGGTAATCCAGCAGTGACTCAAAACTCGTAACTTTACATAAGGTTTTACATCAAGAACAGTAGAATTAATGTGGTTTAAACCTACTTGATATTTCATAGTAAATTTGACAGATAGAGTGCACAAGTGTTTAGCAATGATCATAAATTAAGAATTAACCTTTCTTTATTAGAAAACAGTCTTTGAAAAACAATTATTTTTCTACTGGAATAAGGATATTTTGCTAACCAGTAGACTAACAAATTAAAGATGTTTCTAGACTGTCTTCATGTAGTGCTCTGTTTTTTAGTTAACTAATGCAGCACAGTCTTCCTGATTAAAAAACAAAGCTTTTAAAAAATGCTCTACAGAATGGAAATCAGAGATATTTCATATTTTTGTCTAAGTGTCATTAACTAGTAATGATTTTCTTGCAGTCATAACTTCCTCAATTTTTTAAATTCATGTAATATTGAGGTAATACAGTAACATTTCAACAGTGTAGGCTGCTTATAAAATAATGAAAATGAAATTATTAACTGAGAATATTCCACTCTATCTTCAGGAATAAAAAATTTACACCTTGCGTATTAATTTCCTGAACAGCCAGGAAATTTTCAGAAGACTTGGGGAAGAGTAATACTGGTTTAGAATCATGGAATGGTTTGGGTTGGAAGGGATCTTAAAGATGATCTCATTCCACCCCTGCCATGGGCAGGGACACCTTCCACTGTCCCGGGCTGCTCCAAGCCCTGTCCAGCCTGGCCTTGGACACTTCCAGGATGGGGCAGGCACAACAACTCTGGATAACAAGCTTGTGAATTACTTATTTTTATATATATATTTATATACACACACACACATATGTATCTATCTGTCTATCTATCTATCTATCTATCTATCTATCTATCTATCTATCTATCTATCATCTATCTATCTATCTATCTATCTATCTATCTCTAATATTTACTTTTTCAGTAATTTGGTAGATAACTTTTCAAAGACAGTTTTGACGATCCTTGAGGTTCTTTCCAGGCTGGTATTCTTTGATAATTCACTTAGAGGAAAGACTAAAAAACCTCTCCGAAGGCGCTGCAGTAAGATACACCCTAAGAACACTTCCAGGATGGGGCAGGTACAACAACTCTGCGTAACAAGTTTGTGAATTATTTATTGTTATATATATATAGAGAGATACATATTCACACACACATATATATGTATATATATATAGATAAATATATATCTATCTAATATTTACTTTTTCAGGAATTTGGTAGATAATTTTTCAAAGACAGTTCTGATGATCCTTGAGGTCCTTTCCAGGCTGGTATTCTTTGATAATTCACTTATAGGAAAGACTAAAAAGCCTCTCTGAAGGCACTGCAGTAAGAGACACCTCAAGAACACCAAAGACCCGCGAGCGCTCACCATTTTCCCGTTTTCCTTTCAGAACAAGATCATCCTAGACCCGATGACGTTCAGCGAGGCGCGGTTCCGGCCGTCCCTGGAGGAGCGGCTGGAGAGCATCATCAGCGGCGCGGCGCTCATGGCCGACTCCTCGTGCACGCGCGACGACCGGCGCGAGCGCATCGTGGCCGAGTGCAACGCCGTGCGCCAGGCCCTGCAGGACCTGCTCTCCGAGTACATGAACAACGTAAGTCACACTCACGGGGGCTTCAACCTCCCTGAGGCTGCAGCTGCCGCTTTCGTATTTCTCAAAAATAGCGATGTGCCTTTGTGCCGAGCATGAAGGTGATGCTGTTTGAGTTATTGGAGTTTTTAATGCGTTGCAAATGTTTGATAGGAGTTTGGTACAATCAGAAGCTCACGGGGCTGGTGGTGTACCTGCTGAGGAACTCATGCTCCCCATGAATTTTGCATTAAAATTTCTTCTTAAGTAAGAAATAGCAGCAAGTATTCCTATGGAGGTAGAATATTTTTTAAAATGAAAACAGTGGTGAGTAATGTAAACGCAAAATGGCCCAAGGATTGTTTTCACATTGAAGATGAATACAGTTGATTTTCACCATGCATGCCCATGTGGGGTGGTCAGTGTGTTTGATTTTTAGGATGTTACCTGTAGTATTCATAAGAGGTTGACTTTGGTGTGTGGGTTAAACCACTGAATGGTTTGCTGGCTGGTGGAGCTATGAAATTCTCAGTTGCCATGAAAATATTGAGTTCAGCACTAATGCTGTTCACAACCTTAAAAACAGCTCTCTGGGTGGGGTTTCCAGAGGTGTTGAATTGTTCATTGTGGTGTTTACTGGCAGCGCGTAACCTTTGTTCTGCACAGCTTATCCCAGAAAATTCTCTCCACCCAACACTGTGTATTAAAACTCAGACATTCTATTGCCATGTCCTTTGGAGGATGTGTGAAAAAGCCCAAAGCAACATTAACAACTTGTTTTAAAATGAAAATGTTTGCTAAGAGGTATCAAACTGAGCATCCTCTATTTTGCTATTTCTTGTCTTTGGTTGCTCCCAGAATATCAGATGGCACATTTTGATCCTATTTTGCTGGAATCATGAAAATAGTGCTGAAGAGACTGTTTGAGGATAGACCTTTAACGTTGCTATTTTCATTGGTACTGTTAGAGTTGTTAGAGCGATGCAATTCAGTATCAGTAGTGCAAACTTCAGTCCTTTAGTCATTTCATTTTGCAGTTCAGACTTAAATGTTGCTTTTCAAAGATGCTGTTCCATATAATGGAGTCAACTCAAGGAATAGTTGTTCAATGGTGCAGAATTGAAAAGCGTTATTTGCTTCTTAGTTTTTCTGAAGTGATGGTTGACAGTTCTTGGGAAAGCTTGAATGAAGATGAAGATTTTGCTGCTGTGTTACGGGTTAGAAGTTATAAAAATGAGGACATTAAATAACAGGTGATGAGGCTGTGGTGGGAAAGAGCTTGCTATGTTTCTTCCTACAAAATCTTGCTTTGTAGAAGCCTTACTGGTACAATGCTTAAAGGTCTTTTGAAGAAACTTCGAGAACTGATGAATGGCGGCTTCTTATTTTATTGTGGTGCCTCTTTTTCAGTACACAGAGTTTTGGTAACGATGCAATTTGCCACAGAGGGAGGAGAGTTTTAAATGCCTGCAGGCATTTATGACCACACTGAAGGTTGATAATATCGTTTCATCATTTTTACTTAAACACATAATGGTGTGAGCAGCTGCTTTTATGGTTTCCACAATATGATTTTGGAAATAGAGTCTCTTTTTATCTTATTTTTTTCCTTCTTAGTTTGAGCTCTACAACCCCTGTAATTTATTTATTTTTCTGCTTTATATTGAAGTGTAGTCAAGTTAAGTAAGATACTTTTACACCTGTTGAGTAAACATTATAAAAACTCAATATATACTTAAATTACATAAAATGCAGTACTTCTGATTTTACCACATCTGGGATGGTAGAATTTGAGAACGATAATTTCTAAACTGGTCTTAGCAAATGCAAGGGATAGAATTCAGTTTACAGATTAATATGCCTAAATTTAGGTTTCTGTACTTAGGGACAGACTGATAAGCTAGGGGGTCTCAATTCAGTTCTTTAAGTGTAGATATCATTTTAAGCTACCAGATTAAATAGTTCCAGTGCTCATTTGAGGAGAGACTCCTCAGTCTGCTCCTCAGAGCCATTTGAATCCTCCATGGGTCATCTTGTAGCTTCCAGCCCCATTTCCATGTCATGTCTGCTCTAGGAAAGCACAAATTGCCAGACTCCTTCCTTCATTAAATCATTTGAACCTTGGTTGCTTCAGCTCCAGTTACAATTGTCAGAGACCTGATCAATACTGGAGATCACATCAATACTGCCAAGGGAAGCTGAAGAGCCATTGAGATGACAACTGTTATAATCTAATATGGGCAGGGGGTAAGTTAAAGATCTTTAGACTCCTGTGATATATTAACTAAGTCCCCACAGCCAGGACAGAAGATCAGATTCCCAGCTTGTAGGCAGCTCCCGTTATCGAGGGATTGAATTTCATCCACTGGTCTGCCCTGGCAGAATTTGCTTTAGTACCAAACCTATTTCCTTGAAACCTGGGGATTGATTTCTTGGCTTCGCAATAATTATGAGCATGTTCAATATAACTAAAGATTTCACTAGGAAAATTTTTAAAAGCTTGCATGAGTTTCAAAAGGGTAAAACTGAACGGCGCACGCCAAACGTGACACAGTTCTGAGAGTGATCAAGGGTTGATTTGCAGAGATGGACATCTTCAACATCTTCTGCTTGAGTAGCTTTAAACCACTGCAATCCTGCTCTTGCTTTAGAGATTGTTAAATTAATCAGACTTTCGTGGTTTGGGTTTTCTTCTGTTTGATGGTACCTGAAAAATGGTGGTTTTTTTTTTTTTTTTTGGATGATGAGTGTTGATCAAATGAACATACAGCAAAATAAACGTTTAGTGGTTATTTGTAAAGGGTACAGACAATGGAGTGCAGGGTATTGGCAATGTGCTGTTCAGTCAATGTTTGTTCAGTCTTTCTCCAGCTTAAAATAGTTCCTTTTTATTCATCTGCTCCTATGGTTTGGATTCAGAGGGGTGTTTCTTACAAAACTTCAAGAGCTGAAGCAAAAGGCTGTCAGTTTAAGAAAAAGCAGATTATTTCAAAATGTTGACATCCAAAGAAAAATACAGGAAAAAATTAGTAGAAAGAAGGATAGGGCAAATTTCAACTTAGGTAAGTAAAAAATAATGCTGGTTCTGCAATGGTATTATTTACTGTTATAAGAGATGTGTTTTGGTTTCTCCTTCCTTCTCCTTGGATAAATGTTGATGTGCTCCACTTCCTACCTGTCAAATAACATTTTTAATTAGTCCCTAGGCTCTTTACTAGTTCTATGAATAATTACATGCTTGTATATTATATTGCATTGACCAGAGTCTCACAGTACATAAGCCCTCTGCAACGGAGATCCCTGGGAGTTCTCTGCAAGAGCTTCTATGGAGATGAGATGTAAACTGTTTAATTATTCTTTGTATATCCAGAAATACGCATTTTCTTCCTTTGTCTTATCAGTAACTTTGACAAAATCTTTTCCCAGCATGGTATGTATTATTTCTCTCATGAACTTATCTGAACTTTAAAATCTGTTACTTTTGGGAAGCAAAGGCAAGAGAGTTCTTAGTCTGCTGGGTCATATGACTTTTTTCCCCCCAGTGTTTCAGAGAAAATTGGTATTTCGGTATTTTTCAGCTTCTTATGTATATGTGATAAAGCCCATCATTTATTTAAAAATAAAATTACATTTCTAGACTTCAGTCCTACAGAGAAGAACTAAATACGGCTCCAGAGAAGCTCTTAATGCAATTGTTTTCCATTTGTCTAAACGAAAGCCTTATTTAACGGATGGTTAGCTCTGATTGGGGTCTAGTTTCCTGCTGGTTTACTCTCCTGGATCCTTCATGATTTGAATTGCAGGCTGTCAGGGAGCAAAAATACCAGGAACTAGGGAGTTCCAGCTTTAAAACTCTTGGATCAGAAAGGCACTGCCAAACTCAACCCAGCACTGGGCACCCTTTCTCGCAAGACTCAGGGTGCTGCTGTGTTGGTGTCTGATTAACATAAGAAAGGAAGGGAATTATATCTTTCGAAAAATATGCTTAAAATAAGATGCTTTGAATTCCCTCTGACATCATCAGATTCAGTGCCAGAGACAGACTGAATGTTGTGTTGCTGGGGTGTATCAATGATAAATTTGGAAAGCAGTTGACAAGTGAGTAAGCTGTGAGTGTTAAAGACCTCTGTAATCACTCCAATAGTGGCTTGGCATTAATTCAAATCTGCATTTGAAAAGGCATTTCCCAGCTGGTTCAAATATGATTTTCTCTTCTACAGCCTTTGGGCTCGTTATTAAGCCAACTTGCATTCTCCTGCTTTCCTCTCCCTCTCATCCAGTGTTCCTGCTCCCAGTCCCTATCAATGTTTCAGAGGAGCCTGGGTTTTGTTTTTTTTATTATAATTGTTTTTTGGGACAGATAATATTTCTCTGTCCTGGTGGGATGATCAGTCCTTTATGGAATCCTTGTATTACTACTGATTATTTAATACTCAGATTTGAGGATCACATCTGAGCACTGGAATAGATTTCCAAGAGAGATTGTGGAGTCTCCCCCACTGGAAATATTCCAGAACCATCTGGGTGCAATCCTGTGCAATGTTCTATAGGAAGACCGTACTTTACCATAACGATAATGTTGCTTAGTGCTTGCTCTTTCAAATCTTGTTCTCTAAAGTTATTTCCAATCCCTGATACCTGCTCACTCATGAGTTGCTATAGGCTCTAATTCCTGTTTCCTATAGCGAAGAAAATGTCATTTCTTGAAACGACAAAATATCAGAAGAACAAATGAGAAAGCACAAGTCTGCTGGCAGCTTCTCTTCACTAATATATCAGTAAAAAATTGGAATCGCTCAAAGGAAAAACAGAGTGCTGCAGTACATGAAGATGAAATGTCCTTAGCAGACAGCTGGTTATTGTGCTTGATTGGAGAATGAAAAACAAGATAGCAACTGAAAAATCTATAAACTCTCAAGATACTGCCAGCTGTCACATTTAACAGCTTCATCTGAATTCATATTTAAGGGATAAGCAATAATTGGTGTGTATGTTTCAGCTCTGGAGCTGACTTTCGTAAGGTTAATCTGGGTGACAGTGAGCAGTAAATTACTGTTATGAGACAGAGAAATGTCCAGAGCTGTCCTGAGATGAGGAATCAGGGATGAGAGACAAGAGATTGACTGCTGGAGCAGCAGCATCGACTGATTCAGGCATGACTGGCTCAGCAGGGCAGTTTTTCCATCGGTACCATTGTCAAATTCCTGGCTGGCCGAATAATTTTTAGAGGACAATGGCTTGTTTAAAGCTTTCCACTGTATTTCAAGCTGGAGATGAGCTATTTTATTACTCACCTGGCTCTTTCAGAGGTTGTATAAGCAGTTTTGTCCTTTTATACTTGAAAGAAATAAGTAGAAACACAATAGTCATTATGAGAGGAATAGGATGTGTTGCCAAATGTTTTATGCATTGCTTCTTGGCCAGTTTAGGGTTTTTTTGCATCGCTCCTGAGTGCCACGACTGCTCATGGCTCTACATAAATCACTGTCCAAGTATGCAACCCATAGTGTGACTTGAGACACCTTTTCAGGAACCTTCTGTCTCTTCTATTTTGATGAAGTCAGGCCCTCCTCATAAGGCATGTCCATTATTTTTCAGTAGATTTACAGAAATGCTGCATCATTTACAATTGCACAAGTTAGTTTTGATTTATTTATTCATTCCTGAATTTCCTGGTTTTGTAATTCCATATTCAGAGCTTGCTGTGTTTTTCCTATCAGATCCAGAGAGCCACACTGGCCTTTGCCATCAGAAAGAAATACAAAAGCTCAGAGAAAATAAGATTTCATGGCTTGGAATTGACAAATATCCTAACAATTTGCCCTGACTTCAGGTTCTGGTGTCTGCACATTTACACAGCCCTGTGGTGTTGCATCTGTTTGGATGAGGAGATTTTGAAATGTACTGAAGTAATTTGCTCTTTACAACTACCTATTGTAATCCACTCTCAAAGGCGGGGGTAACGCAGGTTCTTGTTAGTAAATCCCTTGGGGTGGGTTAGAGTGAAACAACACTGGATGAGTGTTTTATGTAAATATACACATATGGGGTTTATTTCAGAACAATTTGGTTGCAGAAGAAAACAGATATGTAGGCATTTTGGTTATTGTTATCTTAAGCAATATGGCAATATAAAAGCATAGATATATCACTTAAGAAAATGCATAAGTAAGAGAAGGAAAGGAAAAGAGTCGAGAAATCTCACCACCCATAGGCCCCACAGTGAGACTTGGTTGTTGTAATTTCGATGTCAGTTGGTCAAAATGATGGTCACAAAGCGAACCCATCAGGTGGTGAAAGAAATCCCTGCAACACACCATCTGTTGGGTTTATATTCACTTAGGTTTGGGTAGGAACACCCAGGTACCTCCCCTGGGGCGGGGTGTTTCAGCTGGGTGATGTGATGTTGTGGATAAAGGACACCTGGATGATGTGATGTTGTGGATAAAGGACACCTGGAGGATGATGTCATGTTGTAGATCAAGGGATACTTTTGGAGTCTTTGACACTTTCTAAGTTGATATATCAACCCATCCCATCAGTGCAGCTCGGCCCATTATGGCCCATTATGGCCCATTAATCAGCAGAGTGAGCACCTTCAGGCCACCTGTGAACGTCCTGGTACCTCCTGGGCAGGGGAGTTATCACAGCTGAGTTCACTGATAAGGACAAGGAGACAGTTCCTGCCTCACAGCCTTCACCCCTTTCTTTATCTTACTCATCACCAACTGTCTTAATGATTCTGAGACTCTGTGACTCTAATATTTGTGGAAGAAAATGCTGTTTCTAAACCTCAGTGCTGGATGTTCCTTGGTGGTATTGACCAGAGAACATTTTGCCTCCTTTTTGCTCTTTGTCTTTAAAGGCAAACCATGCTATGTCATTATAAAAGCGTTGTATGTCATGTTAAAATGTAAATAAATCCCAGGAGGTTTATGGAGTCTAAGGCTGAATTGGCATATTAGGTCGAGTGATGTTTCTAACAAGACACTTCCCTCCAAATTAGCATGGAAATTTTCTAGACTGACAGTAAATCCAAACCTGATTTTCTCGGTTCCTGTAGGGCTTAGTCTGCCTGGGCCGCTGTTACTCCAGCATTGAAATTGAGGTCATATCAGTCTTAATTCATTAAGTTTAAATGCCTTGCCATGTCCGCATTAAAAAATTGTGCATTAATAATATAATTGCAGTGTTTGGCTTTGGCTTGCCCATTAAATTGAAAACTGGGACAAAACCAACACATGACAGAATGAAGTGGCACAAGAGTCAAGATAATGTGGGATTTAATTTTGATGATTTTTTCATCGTTTTTGACCAACAACCCAAACTGCCTTCCTATAAAATATTGTATTACTTTCTCATCTGTCATAGTTGGGAATAAATGGTTTACTAAGAGGACTCCAAGTTCATCAATACTCGGGAAACTTGCTTTTCTTGACAAATGTACTTGTTATTCCTCATTTTTCTACCTCATATATGGATGTAGGCATACAGAAGTCTGACTCTGCTGTTGGTACCTTGTCAGAGTATTTGCTCATTTTAAACTTAGTATATTCAGAGAAAAGAAAAATGTGGTTCTTGGCTTTAAAAAAAAAAAGAACAAAACTAAGTCAAAGCATAGCAGCCCCCCAAATTATATTTTCTTCCAGTGATTTTCATATTTAACTAATTTTATTTTGCATTAATTAGTTAGTTGCTTTTTTTTCCTCTCAAGTGTGTTTTTGCAGAAATAATGACTTCTGCACCAACGCTTTTGTTATGTTGGAAAGCATTGCCTCAATTTCAGACGTAGGCTGTCTGAAAATGATGTTGTTAAAGCTATTTGTCCACCTGAAAAAAAAGTCCTCTGTCAATCTTGTTTATATAGTGTGATTCATAACTTCTGTAATTTTTCTTTGTACTGAAGTTAACATTTATGGGTCTGCAAGTCAATATCGATATGAGAGAAGTTTATCATGCATTTTATACTATACCAATAACAATGTGATTATTAGCTCTATGTATAATTGCTTTTGGTGTCTGGGTCTTACTTTCAGTATTTACACAATCCAGATTTACATTGTTGTGTGTTGAATTCTTTTGGATGCAAAGAAGAATATTCCCAATGCATATATATAACTATTGGGAATGAATCAAAATAAAAGAAGCCTGGACCTACTGCAATTAGTGAGCTTTCGGAAAACCACATCCAAAATCTGTGTCTCCTTGGAGGCTACAGAACATCTTCCGTTACACGTTAAAAATTCTTCAGTAATTGTATAATTGTGGTGTTGGACTGCTGAAGGGGGTGCAAAATGTCTGTATTTTCAAAGATGTGGGATTTCTCTCTTTCTGATTTATTTTCTTTAAAGATTACCAGAATCTCCTCAGCAGTTGGACTGAATTGTTCCTATGACTGGGCAAATACTGAATGGCTTTGGTTTGCCTGTTGCACTGAAAACTGAGACAAAAATGACACATCATTAGATCAGCATTTGGGTATTCGAGGCTTCTCTTCACCTCAGGAAAGGTCAAAACTCTTTTCCTCTCAGTAATGTCACTGCAATATTTACAGTGCCATTAGCAATCTAAACTACAGAAAATAAGAGAGTTGTGTGTAAACCTGTAGTTTATGAATCCTGCATTGGTTTGGATTATTTTTGTTTGCTTCCACCAGGAGTGTTTTTACAAATAAGAGCAAGGCTCTGCAAGTCAGTGCTGGAGGGATTCAATGTATTTTAGGGAATTTGAAGCTGACATGATGGTGCTGGATATCCAGAAGAGGGCATGCTTGCACATCAGAAATGTTTTGTGCATCACTAAAGATCTGCACATTGATGTGGTACAGCTGTAATCCAAGAAAATGTGCTAATACACAGAGAGAAGATGTTACCTTGTTAGTAGCTGTGGGTTCTTTAGAAACAAATAGATTCAGAAGGTTGTTTCGGGAAAAAAAAGAATGTCTTTTAATCAAATTAATGTTAAATGTATGAACTGTTAAACAGAAATGAGGTGAAAAGTTCCACTTGCATTTTTTGGTATATTATTTCAGCTGTAGGTATATGATGCAGAGCTCAAATGAACATGTGCATTCTAATACAGACTAATTCTGAAGTTGCTCCAGCAGTCAAATGTGTGATAGTGTCAAATGAGATATATCAGTGTTTAGTGGGGTCTGATGTTTGGTCTGGGAACTTATCTGACAACTTCCAAAATGCAATAGAAATGCAAGGGCATCACATCTTGTGACACAGTAACTTGTTGCTTTTCCAGAGTTGTGTATTAGCCCCATGTTGGGGTTTTTTTTACTTTTTTTACTTCAGAAATGGAAGACAAAAAACATCTCTGCAGTAATCAGTTCCCTGAAAACTTGCTTAGTAAGACAGTAGCAGGATTGTTTCTTTCTTTTTTCTTTTAAGATGATTGAGCTGAAGGAATAAGTAATTTTCCTTTTGGATTGGGTTATTTTTTGAATTTGAAGTATTGATTCACTTTTCATAATATTTGGAAACTCAGAGTCTTTCCCTTTTAACAGATATTGCAACTGCTTACAGTATTTTAGCTTGCATTTGGATACAACAAAATGAAATGAAGCCTTTTGTGAAACTCATTTGTCTATAATTTGTCAATTAATTTGTCTCCCTGCCCATATGAAGGGGTTGGAACTCAATGCTCATTAATATCCTGTCCAGCCCAAACTATTCTGTGGTTCTGTACTAAAGCTTTAAGCTTATCTTCTTTATAAAGTAAATTGTCTTTAAGTTTAGGGTAACATACTGACCTCACATTTTCACAATACCTATATTATATAGGATTTTTATATGTTTGTCAGATTGACTGCTGCCTTGACCAATTCTTGCATTTATTTAAAAAGAAAGAACAACACAAAGAGAGCGGCAACACAGATAGATGCATAATAACTGTAATTATGCATTAAAGTTGCAATGAAATTTATACATTTCAATTTACTGAGATCCCTGAAATACAATTCTGTAGCTCTCAGAGGGCAGTGCCTGAGCTGTTTGTGATGTGATCTTAAGTACCTCAGGGCATGATGTGTGGTAATGTAGTTAGGATGAGGCTGTCAAATGCATTGCCAGGGATGCACTTGAATCCTGGGATCAGATGAATTACATTTTAATTGGGTTTTAAGGCTAAGCTGAACAAGTAGATAAGGTAGAATTAACCAGAGACATATTAATGTGATGAAACCTTTAGTGCTCTTAAGCTGTTGCACTAAACCTTGTATGAGCTCTCGCTGGAAAGAGAAGTAATCACAGAATGACATAACCACCTTACCTGGAGCCCCTTAAACCCAGGGAACTGGAGAAAACCACATTACTTGTATTTTATTGTAGCATTTTGGAGGGAAAGGAAACAAAAAGTCCAAAACTCAGCTTCCTCAAAATGTGGGACCATTTGCCCAGGGAATTTCCTAAGATTATTGAGTGGTGGGGGCTCTGTGTCTGGTAGAGTAGAACAGAAGGTGCTGTGATGTCAAATGGCCAAACCATTTGCTTGTGTATTTCTTTTCTTGATGAAGTACTTTATGGATGATTTTGCTCAGAAGAATTTTTATTTTTATTGGATGAATGACTGTCTTGTAACTTCTTTTTGTCCTCCACATAGATGCAGTCAAATGATTAGAATTTTAAGTTACAAAATTCAAGCAGTTGAACTCATTTGTTATTCCATTATTTTATTTTTAACCCCCTTTTTTTAGCATTTGAAGCTGAACGATAGGTCTAATAACTAAAGGCCTTGCAAGGCAAACTTTAATGTGAATAATTTATTACCTGAGTTAGAATAGGGGTTGGTAATGGCTAACACACCATAATGGTCCATAAGAGTAAACATCTGTTTTTTAAAAAATTTCCTTTATAAATTTTTTTTAAAAAAGAAAACAGAAAAAAAAAGAGAAGGGAAGTGGGAGGAGGAATTTTTTCTTGTTGATGTCTGTCAGAAATCTATTAGTTTGATAGAAAATTATGTCTTATTCTTCTGACTGGGTAGGTGAGCATGACTCCTTGAGTCTCATGCCGTAGTTTTGATTTCTGCTTATAGGATAAGGTCATGGAGCCATATCCCATAGGTGTCAGAGAAATACTACTGAAATACATTTTGAAGCAGAAATACAGAGGGGTTTTTTTTGTTTCCTTCCTATTTTCTTTGCTCTGTTTTCACTGTAACTAAATAAAGAAGTGAGTGAATCAATTAAAGGTATGCCTGATTTGGAGTGTGTAAGGCCAGACTTCCCAAGTAGATTTACATCCGAGCGTTTGTGTGCACAAAACAATAAAACTTGGAGGCTCATTAGCTTGGAATGACCCAACTGTGTTTTATGTGATGGGGTCATTTCTTTACTAATGAGCCTCTAAGCCAGATGGCCAAGCCCACAGTAGTCTAACTGCATTAGGGTGATTTAGATTTTTAGGTAAATAGCTTTTCTTTTCTGATCTTTTTTGTTTTTTCTTACAGACAGGAGCTAGAGGGACAGCTTTTTCTAGAACTCTGTACACACTATTTTTCCTTAGAAGATAAATGGCTGAGGTGACTCAGCTTCTTAGGGTTTTATATAAATTTTTAATATTTTTTTCTAATTTGTAGTGTATCTGTTAGATACTGTCATCCCTAGAAACTATTGTGGGTAGAAAGTTATTGTGCCAGTCTTTGCCAATTATTGGATTTTCTTTCAATAGATAATTAAACTCTGTGCTACCTGACATGGAAGCGACTTCTTCCCCCATCCCCAGTAGACAACATGAGATGGTATAGATTAACCTCAAGGTCCAAGCCATGCCCCTTCCTGGCTATTGTAAATACTAACCTTGTCCTGGCTGGAAGCAGGACAACAGTGTAGGGCATTAGCCTATATCTGAGTCTTGTATTTATTACTGCATTGGGTCCTGTTGTTATTGTGATCGTATCTGATGTTGGTATTGTTAAGCTATTTTTTAATCTAGACTTTAAATTCAAAATAAGAGTCTTGATTAGGTGGCTGGCAGGTTAAGATTTGCCGTAAGTTTTGCATCCTCAAATTTTATACATCCTCATTTCTGAGCATGTGTAAAAATACACGTTAAATGCAAAAGTACAATGATTGTGCACAGGTGATAGTGCAAGAATAATATAATCCATCTCTGGAAGTGTCCAGGGCCAGGCTGGACAGGGCTTGGAGCACCCTGGGGTGGTGGAAGGTGTCCCTGCCCATGGCAGGGGGTTGGAATGAGATGGGCTTTACGGTCCTTTCCAACCCAAACTGCTCTGTGATTCTATTATTTGCTTTCTAGTATAATCTTCTATAGATTTTTTGCTTTTCTTTTTGAGTTTAGGATGTTTCAGGTGCTTCGGGTGAGGAGTGGTTGATCATTTGAGCCTGGATTCATATCCCTCAGGTGTGTAAGTGAGGAACCAGGTCCTTGGGGATACCCCCAAGATGGATACCCTCAAAACATTCTGTATCTTAAGTGCCCTGGATTATTTTCTTGGAATGCTTTGCTCTTACTATGACTAAACCATACACAAGGAAAGCTTGGAAATGACATAAAAATCTATGAGCAGAGTGTTTAAAGGAGGGCAGGTGGTGAAGGGCAACATCAGGATGATGATGTGTGTTTTGAAAGTGTGTTTCAAACACATTGTGCCGATGAACAGCCGTAGTCCTTTCAGCAGTCCCACCTTTCAGTGAGATTTGGATGTAGCAAATTGTCTGTTACTGTGAATAACTTCATATGATGATTTGCTCATATCTTATGGGACTTTGTCGCAGTGATGTTAGATAATTGTGTATAGGTTCTTAGCGCTGAGAATTGGTCTTATCTTCAAAGAAGGTGGTTATATTTGGGGGAATAAGAACATAAAAGGGCTCAGAATAAAGCTTTATCTGGCCTAGTATCTTATCTCTGATAATAGTCACGGGGGATGACTCAAGAAGGGTATAAGAACCTGGCAAACATGCTGTGATTGTGATTCCTCTTTGCAAAATTTATTATCTTAGCCTCCAGCAATTTATGGTTCAGGGAGTTCCTGAACCAAAGGTGATATTTACTGTTTAAAAGTGAATAATCCAGATCCTTACTTAAACAGCCTGTAGAGCATTAAGATTTTAAGAGATTTACACAGGCCTCTAGAACAGCTATTTTTTGCATAATTTTGACCCAGTCATCCTTTTATTTTTAACTCTTTTTTTCCTCTCCTGAGTTTTGCAAGATGCTTAGTCCAGGTTGAATTAGGAAGGGGAGAAATGGAGTCAGTAAGTAAAGGAGAATTGTGAAAACTTTTATACTTTGGTAAAACCTTTTTGAACCACATTTTGTAGATATAATACACTTTAACCTGCAGTCATTTACTTTTCAAATACTGAAACAAAACTGAATATGCTGCATAATTTTCAATGTTTCAAGCCTAATACATTGAGATAGGATCACTTTGTTTCCACCTGCTACAGCGTTCCTGCTATACCTGCCTCTCACTAGCACCAGTGGCTTCTAAAGCAGTGAGAATTCCTACTGGGGAAAATCTGCCTAAAATTGGGAGATAGTCTGGAATCCTCTACTCTTACCGTGTGCTTTTTGAATGTACCTGGTAACAAAAAAAACCCCACCTGGTGCAGGGCCATCAGGGTGGCTGCACTGTGTGGCAGAAATGAAGACACTGCCAATGCACTTTTCTTTGTCACAAAATATTATAAAATGTCCAGTGAAGTTTTACTTCAATGGAAGGGTTTTCCTCTAAGACAAATCAGAATCAGTGCCAAAATACACTCCCTCCAGAGAGAAGGAATGAAAACAGTGTCAAATCATGAGCAGAGTAAATGAATTCTGGATGTGAAAGTGCACAGAAATGTTAACACTGTTGTGATATGCCAGTGCTCATAAATCTCCTGCCTTGAGAATTAGGACATGGGTCATTTTCTGATGCAGACACTAATAACAGGGAAAAAGCAGTGTTCTTCTGCTGTATCCTGATTTCGATGTGTTCCCATTTAGCAATGTACTGGGGAGAGGGTGTGTATTTCACATTTTCAGCTTCTGTCTTGCTTAACCAAAGGCAAACTAAGTGTCTCCCTGAGTACTAAGTGCCAGGAAGAAGTTATTCAAGTCTATCGTTGCTTTTAAGATTTATTTGTGACAATGAAACTTCTGCTTTATAATTGAGAATGGGAATCTGGTCTCCAAATCACACCTTAATCTGTAGTCTGGGAAATGTAAGTGGTATTTTATCTCTTTACTTAGTGTTGCCAGACTAACAGAATGACAATAATATGACTGGGTTTTGTCAAAGCATATAATTAAATGGCTATGAAAACTAAAGAGCATTCCATTCAGTGAAGAGTGGTTACACTTGTACTGCCATGTAAGCAAAATGGTAATAACAAAATGAGAGAGCGTCACACGCTGTGTACATTTTTATTTGTTAATAACAAATTTAAAATGATGAATACTTTTCCTTTGGTAAAATTCTTACCGAATCCCTTGAGAATTCCACAGCGTCGTATACGTAATTTGCAGTTCTTTACAATTATAGTTTAAATAGACCAAGTCTAAAGGGAGTCTGCCTATTTGATTTCCAAATTTGCATCACTTAAAATCCAATCAGACCAACTGTTCGGATTTTTATTCGATATGAAATACACGAATGGGTTCAAGGCCATGCTATGTATAGCAAACACATACCTTGTTGTGCAGCATGGGTTATCCAACTCCTTTCTTAGCATGTGGTTCGACCTTCAGCCCACCAAGACTGCTTAGTGACTCCTTGAATTGTTACTATAATAAACCCTTCGATTTTCAGTAACTGGTGTTTTATAGCCCAGCAGATTGCATTTGATTTTGTGGATTCGCTGTAACATATTGAGTTTAACGGATTTATGTAGGAATGTAAAACAAAAATAATACAGCAGGCGCTCGGAGTTTTTGAACACAAGGCATTAGGATTGCAGATGGCCGAGTCGGATAATGACATTGAATAATTTAGTGGGGAAGGTAATCTGGTTTTGACAGAATACATTAACATTTAGCTGATAGTACAGGTGTCTGGGTACCGGTCTGTGTGCCCAGATCTGAGGCACAGCAGAATGATGCTGTGAAGTGCAGCTTTACAGCCTCCCTGACCGTGCTTAAAGAAGAAGTATCTTTTCAAAACATACTAAAATAGATTTAGAAGACCTTCAGCATTGCAATCATTGAAATAATTTCTTGCTGTCTGGTGTAATTTTTTATTTTGTTGATGAGAGAAAAGGAGCAATATTTCTTTAATGGGCTTTGATTAAAATTGTATGTTCATTATAGGGTGGATCTAAGGAAACAAGGAGAAAGAAGGCACAGCAATTAAAAGAGATTTCTCTGCTTTTCATGTCTATTATGTCAAAACACGGTCTCTGCCTTTCCCCCCAAACTGACAATGAGACACACCAGTCTTTTTTTCTGTGACAACATCATTAAAATCTAGTAGACATGGTGTTAATCTTGGCAGTTGTGATTTAGACAGACACAAGCAGGGTGATAACCTGGGACTGGTTCAGCTCCGCTGGCAGGAGCTCTTTGGGTTGGTTTTGCCTGTCTGGGTGTGCATTCCAGTAATGAGTTGTGCTGTGTCCCTGCAGTTCCCTCTCCCTGACACAAGCGCAGAGCACACATGGAGTCACAGACCAGTGAATCCAAATGGTTTGGGTTGGAGGGGACCTTAAAGACCATCCCATTCCACCCCTGCCATGGCAGGGATGCCTTCCACTGTCCTAGGCTGCTCCAAGCCCTGTCCAGCCTGGCCTTGGACACTTCCAGGGATCCAGGGGCAGCCACAGCTTCTCTGGGCACCTGTGCCAGGGCCTCCCCACCCTCACAGGGAAGGATTTCTTCCTAAAATCTAATCTAAACCTGCTCTCCTTCATTTTAAAGCCATTTCATCCTGTCCCATCACTCGAGGCCCTTCTCCCAAGTCCCTCTCCAGCTCTCCTGGATCCCCTTTAGACTCTGAAAGGTGCTGGATGGTTCTCCCTGGAGCCTTCTCTTTTCCGGCTGTACAACCATTTTAGTATAGTTAGTTTGTTTTCTTTTAGCCTGAGGTCAGTTTACCATTGCTGTTTTTTTTTGTTAATGGATATATCTGGAAGAGAGTAACCAGTTCTACCCAACTTGTCAGTGAAATACATTGCTCTAAAATCTGTATTTAGAAAGGTAACGAGTACATATAATTCAAAGAGTATTCATGAGGGCATTGGATAATCAGTATGTGACTTGAATTATGTACGTCATATTTATTCACTTTCAGGCTGATATTTTTTTCAGGCATATCCCAAATAATTTTTGCCTTGGCAGGGAAGAACCTGCCAGTTTGCATATTTTGGAGCTTAAGGAGCAAAACATTTCCACTGTCTGTGCATAAATGGGAACCTTTTCGTTGCCCAGCTGCAGTGCTTGAGCCATGCATCCTCTCTTCCAAGCCATGACTGTGTCCCTGACTATGCTGCCTGATCCTCAGCAGAGCTGAGCTATTCCAGATTTCCCGCTTGCTGAAGGAGACATTGTGGTTTGATTTCAGATGGAGCCTTGCGTAGGCTGGATCATTTTCACGACCATTCAAGCACCGCTTGAGTCCCTGGTTGACTGGCACCAGTATTGAACCCAAAGAGGAGTCTGATAAAAGGGAGAGAGCTTTCAGCAATACATGGTAGAGGGGTTAAATTGAGTTAAACTTGCTGTTTTCTGCATCTTTTGTCTTGCTTGTTAGAAAAGGCAATAGCTATCAGATTTTTTGTAAGGAACTAGCACTGGATAGAGCCAAATGTGGAGAATTTGTGTTGAGCAGTTGAAATTTTTCAGTATCGTTGAAAATTGAAAGCGAGAGGATGTAAGGAAAGAGACCTTAACGCAGTTAGCACACGAGTTTTATAAAGTAACTCATAAGTCTTATGGATGCCAAAATAGCCTGACCATGGTATTGATTTTATAATGTTGTTCCTGACTCTCGCATTGCAGAGCAGTGACATTTCATTACACCCATTGCAACGATAATAACTGAAGTGCAACACCAGCTGATGGAAATGAAATTAAATCTATCTTCAGTAATAAAGCAGTGATGTCCACGAAGAATAGAACATGAACCTGTTTTCTAGTTTTATAATGTTCTATTACAATGAGCTATAAATAAAAAGTAGGTATTTGTTTAGCAATATTTCTTGTGAATCAGCAAACAATCAGATAACCTGATTTGTCTTGGATTCGCAACAAGATGTTCCTAAAATCAATACACCTCCAACCATGCCATTGTGAAATTTGTATTCTGCAAAATATTTAACAAAGTTTCTTAAATATCTTCACATTTGTGGTGGAAGACATAAAAAAATTCCCAAAATACAACACAGTCCTTTGTTAGGAGAATATAAATCTGGACACAGACACAGTTTATCTGGATTTTTCTAGACTTTGAAATACTACACATTTAACAACATCAGGAATTACTTTGGATAGGAAATTCATCCTGTTAATTTCAATCACAGAGTGATTGAAACATCACCAGTCCGAGAGCTGGGATATTTCTTGTTTTGTTTAATTGTTTTCTTAAAGAAAACAAAAATTGCTGTCTTTCCTCAGTGCTCTTCTTTAAACACAGTGTTTACCCTTGACCTACAGCCTGATCCTGCAGGTCCCCAACCTGGGGAGGAGAGACCCTTGGCTTCCTTATTGATCTTTTGTCTGAATACCAGGTGAAAGCAGTCCATTAATTAAACCTGCACATCCAAATCCTCACTTGAGTTGCAAATTTTGCTTTCATTGTTTCGATACCAAAGGCTTTTATAAAGGTATTAATTATGGCTCGTTGGAGTCATGGCATTTTGCTGAGGATTGGTATAGCTGGATTTTGTGAATCCAAGGGCGAAACTTCCATCATAGCCTAAAGCAGAAGGAATGCTTACTCCTGGGTTACTAAAGCACTGAACTTCACACCCAATATATGGGTGCTTACAGTACCCAATTCTTCGCTTCAGGTTCTCAGCATTTTTGCCTAGCTTTCTGTAAGCTGCAAACCTTTTTTATCAAAAGAGAGGCAAGACAGGATACTTTTCATGGTATTTTAGCTAATTGAGCAAGTTTCAGGAAAACAAAGTACTAAAATTTACCCATTTTAGTGCATTCATTTCTCCTTTGTGGAAGAAGGACCTAAAGTTAGAGCTGCTAAATGACCTTTTTTGAAGGAGTTATTAAGAATTCAGAGCAATTCTTAGCATTTTCATTTTGGTCTTGATGTCTGTATTACTCTTACTGGAGTCATTTTCATTTCCCTGTCTCCTTTCCAAATTTCCTGACACATAACTGACAAGATTTACCTGGAACATAATGCGTGAAGACCTCAGCTGGAAGGGAGCAGAAGGAGCCTGACACTGGGATATGAAATGTAACCTTCACCTGTCACTTTATGATATTAAAGTGTGTCTGGCACCTGTGATCCCATTTCTCTGAGAGGGATGGTAAAACATAGTTGAAATAAGTTATGATCTGATCTAGTTTTGCTTTATGGTGGTCTTAATTTTTGTTATTTTCCTTGTATCCTAAATTTTTGCTTTTGGGGAGCCTGTAAATATTTTCAGTTTTCCTTCACCTTCTGGAACTAATATTTCTTCCTATCCTGGTATATTTATTTTCTTAAATAAATAAAGGGACAGAAGTGGGTCATGTCTGTTGGGAAAACATGGTTTCTTCTCGTCCTCTTTAAAACTTAAAAAAAATTCCAGTACCTAAAGGAGACCTACAGGAGGGCTGGAGAGGGAGAAAATTCTTCCCTGTGAGGGTGTGGGGACCATGGCACAGGTGCCCAGAGAAGCTGTGGCTGCCCCTGGATCCCTGGCAGTGTCCAAGGCCAGGTTGGACAGGGCTTGGAGCAGCCTGGGATAGGGGAAGGTGTCCCTGCCATGGCTGGGGGTGGAACTGCATCATCCTTAAGGTCTCTTCCAACCCAAATCCTGTGATTCTGTGTTTTTCAGTGAGTTCTTTTAAAATACTTTTCTGTGGATAGAGAGCATTGGGGGGTGGTGAGAGCATGGAAATCAGTACGTGGTTTTCATCATTTTTGTGGTACCGGGCTAGCTAAAGGACACGTGTGAGTTTATTTGCCTGTAAATATTCTGTGATTTGTTGTCCTGATAAAAGGAAGTTTTGTAGCTAAAAGTGCCTCTGATTTCACCAATGAAATGGAGGAAGAGGGAGCAGGACAGTCCCCAGGGAAGTCTCTACATCTGAGACAGGGCTTCATCTTCCAGTCAGTGATTTCATTCCTGAATTCCTGTAACTTCCAGAGCACTCTTAGCAGGGAAGTCTAAGGAAATATGGGAAACTTCCCTGTAGTGAAGGGATTGAGCATTTAACAAGATGATCAGTTTTCCTCCAAGAGCAGAGTCAGGCATTGGAACAGGTTGCCCAGAATGGTTCAATCTCCATCTGTGGAGCTTTTCAAGACCTGCCTGGATAAAACTCTGAACTCTCTTTCGGCCTCCCAGCTGACCCTGCCTGGAGCAGGTGATTGGACTTGGTGACCTCTGAAGTCCTTTCCAGACTGAGTTACTTTATGATTCTGTGATATTTAAGAGAGTTTGGGCACAGTGACAGACGGTTGACATCCCAAGCTCCTGTCCATTTTCAGCTGACAGAAGTTTTATTCCTTGTATTTTGCAGAGTGGGACAGAACTTGCACTCCTGTCAGGTGGTGGAGAAACAGAAAAATAGAATATTAGTTAAAAATGGATGATGATTTCTTGTAGAAGGCTGGTATGAAGGGATGCATAATTCCCAATCCAGCCCTGTATACCTATGTGAAATTCTAAGGTAAAAGTTGGGTAATTTTTGCTGCTTAATATAATGGAGAAGGATCACAGTGTCAGTATTGTCTTTTTTTCTGAAATTAGGAGCATTAAAAATGATCTTTACTACACTGGCTGTAAGGTGTGTTTTAGAACTTTCTGAAGTAAATTCAGTAAAGAAGAAGTGTGGATTGGTTCTTTGTGAGAACGCTTAGTTCTACAAGCAAAGTGTATTTCAGGATAATAAACGTGTGATTGAGAAAAAAAAAATCCTCTTTTTGTTGTTTTTACTTGAAAATCGTTATTTACTTGCTCAGATTAATTTAGTCTCTCTTTTTCCATATTATGACTGTATGTATTTTATCAGAGAGACTTACATTGCTGCAGCTAAGCATGAATTTCCAAGCAGAACTAGATGTGGGAACTTGTCATTGTATTCTCTGCTCCTCAAAAATTTATTTGAATCTTTTTGTAAGTTACCAGTAATTAAAATCTACTGTCGAGAAATCGGGAATTAATATTTATGATCTGTTAACTCAAAGTTAACACGAGTAGAATTTACATTGGAGCTTAATGGTCTTACATTCACCTCCACATGCATCCATCACCTACCTGGGAATTTTTCTATTTTAAATAATTTACATAAGAAAAGAACAAAAATGGTGGAAATATGCAATAATAAATAATTTTCAAAGTGTTTATTTCACCTTTTAAAGTTTTTTTTAGATTAGATTTTACTAGATTTCTTAGATTTTTGGAGTTTTTAAGCCTAAGTTACATTTTTGCTGTCACTTCTTCTCAGAATAATTTTGCTTTTGGATGTTGTGAGACAAAATAATATGTGCAAATGAGGCCCAAGCACACTTCAAGCTTTCACTGTGTCAATTTGCAGTTACTTTTAAGTTCTCAGTAGCTCTGTGTTCCTGCCCAAATACAGAATTGGAGTTTGCAAATAAAATAGCTAAATTTGAAGCTTGAAGGCTCCAAGCCAAAAAAGTAACATGTTATTAACTTCTGTTACCTGGGTCCTTATAACCTAAGGACACTTGCAGATAAATTCTTTGCCAGCTCTCATTTCCAATAGTAACGTTGATTTATGCATATTTTGGCTGAAATGTTCTGCAAATCTTTCATGAAGTAAAAGACTAATGAAGGCCCTCTTTGGTTCAGAGAATAAATGGAGAAACCCTGTGAATGCTGCAGATTTCTCAGTGCCTGTATTTGTTTAGCAAATATATAAAACAGTGATTTACATTTGTGGTGGTACTAATTTATGAGTCAAGGACTCACCTTTAAGTTTCTGTTGCTTGTTTTTTTGTGAATGGTTTGGAATTCTGGGACGGCACTTATGAGCTGTGTTTTCAGTTAACCAAATTGAAACACATTTTGTGTCACATTAACTGTGTTCAAAATATGAAAATGTGACTTATGAGAATATAGGCTTTTCTTCACCTATTCATTTTTGCGATGGAAGCCTTTAAAAAACCCTAAAATTATTTTTAACAGAATTCTGGTTTAAAATTAGTGGGCATTTAAAGAGCCCCACCTAGTCCGGATATGTGGCTGTGATATTTTGGTGGCATTGGCAAGATTGTAATTTTGGTGAAGAAAACAATTCACATTTGATTATTTAAAATATTTTTCTGAAGCTAATTTAATGATATTTTACTATGGAACCATGCATGTCATTAGTCTGTCCCCACTTTTAGCTTCTTAGAAAAAAACCACAGTAACAAAACTTTATATCATAGTGTTAGTATTTATAGACTTCTTTACTAATGGGTATGTACTTAACTAGTAAAGGAGACACTTTTAGTAGTTAATAATTTAAATATTAATTTTGTAAAGGTTCATTTAGGAAGAGAAAAATCCTGAAACCTTCTTTAGCAGTTGATCACGTGCTGGAGATTGTGAAAGGTCTCATGTTCCGTGCAGCGATGAGAAGAATTAACACATTTTAAACTCCATGCAGTGATGTATAATAGAAATAATCCAGTTGTGCCTGCTTTTGTCCTGTGTGACAAGCCACACTGATAAGATTTAACTGGAGCCATGTTGTTGAATGGAACATTTGATTTTCAAGTAATGCTTAGGAATAAGAACTTTCTGTGTTCATGAATTCTGTTTTCATTCCAAAAGGCATTTTTTTGCCAAGCCCTAAGCAGAGGCTCCTATGCTTCACTGTTCCATTCATTTTGGTTTTTTGGGGAGGGTGAGGATGTAACTGATCATTAGAATTGGAATTTAATTGCTCCCCTCCTCCTCTCACCACTGAAACATGTGTCCAGGAGGGGGAAAAGTTAGGGAGGATCTGAATTGCAGCCTCCCTGCTTGCAGTTCAGTGTGCTAACCAGGAACCTATCTGTTCTGGGGGGTTTGAGAGTACCTTTCACTGGTATATTGAAACTAAGTTATTCCAGTAAAATTTGTCTGTGTGTTTGGGAATCGTTTCTAGCACAATCTGCTTGTTTGTTAACATATTTTAGTCTTCTGTTTTGTTTTTCTGTATGTGTTGGGTTCTTAATTGTTATTTCAAAAACCAAGTGTTCCACAGAATTGTAAATGCTTATGAAGATAAAATGAATATTATGCTCTGGATTCAAGGAGAACTTTTAAAATCCATATTTAGTGTCATACGAGTAACCTCAAATTCTCTGTTTGCTTCTTTTTTTCCTTGGGCTTGATGGAAAATCAAGTTTTCTTGTGTGGATCTCAGCATGGTTACAATACTTTTCACTCTGTGTTAAGGCACTAATTGTTATCCAGTCTGCTGAGCATTTCAGGTGAGTGTTTAAGGCATAATGATGGTGTTATTTAATAGATAAATTGGAAAGTGGGGAAGTCAGAGGAATTGTTCCTTTGTCCTTTGCCTTCACCAAAGTGAAGGTAAGTGACATTCAGCAGGACCTGACTGATCTATTGATCACAGTCTTGTCTTTATACCACACAAGTTTGGAAATATCTGCCTGCCCATTATAAATTTAGTGGGACATTTAGATTCTGCCTGTCTTTAATGAGCCACTAACTTAATTTTTTTAATGTGTAACTAATTTCTCCTTTAAAAATTAGAGATGAGTGCAGAGATTAAAATAAATACAAGCACCGAGGATTTTTTTTCCTTCAGGGCTCTAGCATGGAAATGTAATCACCCGGGAAGAGATCTGGGTTCTCAGAAATGAGGTCACCTTGGCAACAAAATCTTCTGTTATTGTCTGAAAGTAGCTAATCAGTGATTTGGCAGAACAAGAGAATGATAAAAGGAACCTCTGAGCCATTTCCTGTCTTTCTGGTCCTCTTGTGCTGTGCAAGGTGATGGTAACATGCTTGTACCAGAAGCCAGAGGAGGCTCCAAAGGAAATCAGTGAACCCCAAGAGGCTGGGATATTGTGGTTTATAACACCCCAAAGCTGCTCGCTCACTCCTGCCCAGGGGAATGGGGGGCAGAATTGGAAAAAAATTCAAAATCACTGGTGAAGATAAAGTCAGTTTAACAGGACAGAAATGGAAGGGAAAATAATAATAATGATAGCGATGATAAAGAATATGCAAAAGAAGTGCTGCACAATGAGATATTTCGCCGCTGCTGATGGATGCCCAGCCAGTCCCAAGCAGCAATTGCAGCACCCTGGTCAGCTCCCCTCAGTTGTACTGCTCAGCATTGACTCCATGGGGTCTGGAATATCCCCTGGGACAGTTGGGGCCAGCCTGTCCTGCCTGTGTCCCCTCCCCACTCCTTGTGCCCCCAGCCAGCTCTGGCAGGGCAGTGGCAGTGGCAGAAGCTGCAAGGTCCTCGATTCTGTGTAAACACTGCTCAGCAAAGACTAAAACATCAGTTTGTCATCAACATTATTCTCATCCTAATATCTCTGACCACTTTCCTTGACCGGTCAGGCAGCAACGGTTTAAAGTCTCTTCAATTTAAAAGTTTTTTTTTGTTTCACTTTTGGTGTTTTCCCCCATTCTTTTATCAATTTAATTATGATTTTAAGCTAACTGGAGGTACAAGTCTAATGAGGAGTCTGAGGTGCTCAGCCTGGAAAAAAAGAGACTCGGGGGGACCTTGTTGCTCTCTACAACTCCCAGACCGAAGGGTGGATATATTTATGTTGAATTTGTATATTTTTTATCTATCTGTGAAAAATGACTTGTGTGTTGCTTAGCCTGCAATTCTTTTTTATAATTCAGCTTGTACATGAAATCTTGACCTTCTGCAGTCATTAACAGGAAGATTTGGAGTTCACTGCCATAGAATGGAACTGTGGGAGAGGCAAGCACACACTGTAATTTGGGTGCTGTTCTCCACTGATAAGGATTTCCCACTGCTAGGCAAAGATAAAAGAAACGAATAATCAAACATTTGCATGTTTGTGTGACAAACAAATTAAATAGAAGTCCTATTTCTTTGCACTTCTTTTTTGTGTCCCTGTTACCAGCAGCACTTCCTGAAAAATTAGGCTGATATTATAGATGGAAAGAGCAACTCTAAGCATAAAGCAGGCAGGGAATTCAGTGCCTGTTTTCCTTGTTTTTCACAATTCCTCACTGCCTTAATCTTTTTCTGTCTTCAAAATGTTATATAGGCACGTTTTAGGCTATTTTTCTGAACTTTTTAGATTCCCTGTGTTGAGTTTAACTTGTCAGTAGATACTGCAGCTGATATGTCTTGTTTAGGAGACAGCAACAGAAAGATTTGGAGGGGTTTTTTGTCGTTTACTGGTATCAAAAGTAATTTATTTTATTTTATTTTATTTTATTTTATTTTATTTTATTTTATTTTATTTTATTTTATTTTACTTAATTTAATTTAATTTAATTTTATTTTATGCTGGTTTGCACATACTTTTCAGGAGTAACACTTTGCAAAAAATACTATAAAACCAAGTAAACATGGAAGCATAGCAAATTCTAGAGCACAAGGTATAAAATGTTGGTTTCAGTGTATTCATTTTTAAAAGTGTGATGGGCCATGTAAATTGTGTTTAGTGACAATATCCACTGAATGCTGAAAATCAATGAACAGCAGTGTCATGGCTTTAAATGCCAATATTCAGACGGGCAGAGATCAATGTTATTAAGGTATACACAAGTTAATGCTTCCATAGTTACTAAATAACAAAAATCCATGTCTGGAAGAGCGTTGCTTAAACAGCAAAGGAGTGGAGATTAGAGAGGATTTGGGGAAAAAAAGAGAGTATGACAGGTGAAAAGGCAAATTCAAAGCTTTGTGCAGCACTGGAAAAGGCATAAACTGTTCCTACACATCAGAACAATAATTCAACAATACTTACTTCAAAGTCTTATTTTTATTCTTTTTTTTTTTTTTTTTATTAGGAGACACAAACTGCCATACTTTTAATGAACACCACCTGTGGTTTAATTTTAAAGCTTTAATTAAAAATGCTTCTTGTATTGTTTATCTTTGAAATGTGTAAAAAGTTGCACAAATAGCTTCCTTTTCAGTCTTAAACTGTTGAATTCAAGATCAAGGAAAACTTGTTCCTTTCGAGTTCAGAAGAAAATTGACCGGGAGACTAAGGTTCTAAATTTCCAAAATTGGTAACAAGGAAAGTTTGGTCTAATTTTCAAATGCTTGGGGTTTTATATCTAATAAAATTTGCTTTCTTGTGCTATAAGAATTTGATTTTTTTTTTTTAAATTCAGAGAGATTTTTGAATTCAGCTTGACTGTCCCGAATTTTTTTTTAGCTATTTTCTCATGTTTTAATTCTTGAATTATTGTAAAGACCCATATAATTCTATGAATAGATATATTATATACATATTTAAAAATTATAATATAAACAATATAATGATTATACCATTAATTATGTATTCAAAAGTGGAAAACTTTCTGTTATTTGTAGAAATAAACTAGCAGAATAAAAAAAATACCACCCTGGCACAGAAAACACCTCTCAAAAAAGAAAAATGGGGAAAGAGAAAGGAATTTGCCATCACTTGAACCATCTATGGGTATTGAATATTATAATAATAATAATAATAATAATAACTGTTACTATTATTTTTAATATAATATAATAATAATTAAGGTGATTGCCATAAGACAAAACACTCTTCAGGATCCTGCAGGATTTGCAGTGGGGAGACAGAACAGTGCTCTCTTGAAGTCAACATCAGATTGTGGTTGTGCTCAGTGAGGCAAAGGTTGTCCATGTTGTCAGTGCATTACAGGTGCCAGGCAGGTGCTGCACAGGCTCCAAAAGGAAATTTTTCCTGAGCAATTCCCTGGCACAGGTGCCCAGGGAAGATGTGGCTGCCCCTGGATCCCTGGGAGTGTCCAAGGCCAGGCTGGACAGGGCTTGGAGCCCATGGCAGGAATGGAACTGGACGACCTTTAAGGTCCTTTCCATCCCAAACCATTCTGTGATTCCACGATTCCAAATGCACACAGCCATGTTATTGATGCCTAAGAACTTCTAGTTGTTACTCTTCATGAATCTGTAACTCGGCATAGTTCTGTGCTTCTTATAAAACACTAAACCTCTGTTCCCAGCACCTTTAGCCAAAACAATTCCTCAGGATGGAAATCCAAGGACACATTTGTTGCCCTAGAGGCTGAAAATATGTACACAACAGTGAATTGGGGGAGCAGGCCTGGGGTGGTGAACATCATCACCTGAGGGTGGATTGGAGAATTAAGGGCCAATGTGCTAATGGGACAGAATTTACAAAAGGTGAGGAGCTCGTGACCCATCATCCATTTTTGGGTGTAGTCCCATGAGGGGCCTTTGCTTGCCCAAATGTACCTTGAAGGCCTTAATAAATTTGTCAGCTTTTTATTCCCCCAACTTTGTCTTGGCCTCTATTTCAGGTAGCCTGTTTTAGGCATCATTATCATTGCCCTGATAATGTGCATTTAGTTCAAGTAATCAAAGTAAATCCTGCTGTGATCTCCACTGACAGACTTTGACACCCTCTACTACTGTTGGATATTTTCTTAAATTTCTCGTCTTGCTGATGGCTGTCTTGTTTCTTTTGTCTTACAAATAACTTGAATTCCATCTTCTTGACAGTGAGTATATGAGCATAAACTGGAAACAAAAGATTGCTTTTGCGAGGAAGTCTGGAGTTTCTATTTTTTTATCAGATTTTCTTAAGAATACAAAGTAATTTTCCTTTACACAGGAATGATTGTCTCTTGGAGGTGAAAAGGGAAAAAAGCCTGTCTCTAGTTAATTTTTTAAAAGGAAACTACTTAAAGCATCTCCTTTAAATATGAACTACTCTGATTTGCTTTTTCAAGATGGCAATAATGGACCAAATTGCACATTACCGAGTGAAAAAACTGAAATAATATTTTATAGCACTTGTATTTCTGACCTAATCTCCAGTGAAAAAATACTGATAGCTTTGAGACTTATTTTTTAAGTGTTGTTCAGACAAAATCACTTTTATAGCAGACATTCCTTCAGCTTGTTTCTTTTGTTCCCACAGCATTATCTTGCACGATTTATTTATTGAAAATTGTCCTGAAAGCAGTTTCAGGTTACTTTCCATCTCTTGTTCTGGCCTGCCAAACTATAAGACCTAATAATTTTCTGTACATAGAGATGCAAACTCTGCCTCCCTGAATCCCTAAGTCAAAATTGCTGGAAGGATTAAGTGCACATAGTGTTGGATTTTTTTCCTGGTTGCCAGCTGATACTCAGATTAATATGATAAAAGCACAGTAAACATCTCCTGAATGCCTCACACTCTTTGTTTAATATTAGGCAACATCTTTTTTTCTAGGTATGGAAAAATAAACATTTTGAAGTCCTTCTGCTTATGGGATGGTCGTGCCCACTTAAAAACTGGCAGACAGACATGATTTCCAACATATCTCCTGTATCCATGGTAATCCCATACTGATCTATGAAGTTATGAAAGGAATATTCATGAAATGAAGGGAGCAAAGCAAGAGGATCCAGATGTTCATTGATTTCTTGTAAAACTAAAGAAAAAGGGAAAAAAAAACCTACTGAGGGAAAAAACCCCAAGCAAACACAAAATCAGAGGTTATTACATTTACTTTATTCTATAATGTAATGGCTAAAAAAAGAAAGGAGTGCTGTCAGCCTAGATATATGGAATTGAAGTGAAATATGAATGTAAAATGTATGAAGAAATAGAAAACAAAATTAGTAGGTGCTGGATGTTACCCTTCCATCCCCGAGCTGTTTGAACAGCTGTCTGCAGAGAGAAGTGTGCAATTCACTGAGGAATACTCGTTCCAGATCGGAACTTTTATCCAGGCTTCACTTGTTGGAATGTAATTCCACTCACTGTTTCCAGGTAGTAATTAAAGGGTATTTATACCTAGTCCTTTGTGAATGGATGCTGGATAAAGCTTCCAAGAATTTATTATGGTTTTGTTAATCCTTTCCAGTGGTATCAAAGCAATAATTTTATTCTGTGAGGCCCATTTAATGAGATACTAATGCAGTGAGCTGATTAAAGAGGCGACAATTAGATCCAAGCACTTGTTTGTTAACGAGGAAGCAGCTTCTCTGAGGTAGACAATACAGTGGGCCTGTAATAGTTAACTAATACCTTCAGCTAATGATAAATTCTTAATTAAATATGATTGTGCCTATAGTGGCAGAAAGAGCTCTTACCGTGCTTTTGTCTGATTACATCACTTGCTACATTAAGTTCATTAGAAACATGGAGCAGCGAATAAAGGCCAAGGGAGATGAATCATTTTTAATGAATGATGACTTTTACTGAAAACATTCACTGAGTAAGGAGGAACAATAGTTACAAATAATGTTCTTCCTCTGTGGTCTACTACAATATATACATTCCTGGTGTTCTGTTTTGGTGTTTTTGTATTGATTCGTTAAATGTCTTAGCAAAAAAAGTTAACCAGAGCTCAACTTCATCTACTATTTTGTTTTCATTTCCTTCAAGATTTTGTCAATGCAAGGATAAACACCGATGTGAACACTTCTGTGACAGTCACATCATGAGAGAACAAAAGACTGCTTCTAAATTTGGCAGTCTAGTCTGAATCATGTGTCTCTAGGCAAACCTCAGAGCAGGGGGAGAGCGCAAGGCTGTGCAGCCAGGTCAGATCCTGCCTTTGGAGACCAAGGACTCCAGAAAATCCAGTGCTGGTGATTTCTTTTCGTGCATAAGAAAGAAATCCACCATGAATGCCCAAGCAGATCTCAGCAATGTTATCTAAACAGTGTAAAGGTGGGGCATATCTCCCGAAACTCAGCGTTCAACAATTTGGGATTCTGTATGTGATTAGCAGTGTTCTCATTTCCAAAGAGCTCCTTTTGGACCTCAGCGTTTCTCACATCAATTTAAAAAAAAAAAAAAAATCCCCAAATCATCAAAGGTGGCTTTATAGGATGAGTTTGAGTAATTCTTCATTTGTCACTGACATCACAGAATTGCTGAGGTTGGAAGGGCCTTTGGAGATCCTCTAGTTCAAGCCCTCTGCTCAGAGCAGGACCAACTAATCCAGGCTTTCCTGGACCACGACTGATAAAGTTTTGAACTTTATGTATGTCATATGTCCCCAAATGTTTCCCTCTAAATACATTTCTCTGTCTACTTTCTACTGCAAGCTGGGTACAAATTGTTATTTCTTTGAGAGACTGGGTTAACAGTGGTGTGTTACATGTAGTCTTTTATTGCCATTCTGCATGACTCTTTATAGAGTTGTTCATCACAATTTTTGTTTAAATAATACTTTATGAAGTAATTTCCTCATTTCTCTGTAACAGCCATGCCTACATTTGTTTTTAAAAGCACAGGATTAAATCTTTATTAATTATTAAATATTTATTTAATATAAATTAATAGTTTCTGAAACTGTTTCTCTTGCCTTACATTATGCTTTGACTGCAGTCTTTAACCAGAATTTTACCCATGTAAGATTCCTAGGAAAAATAATATGGTTCTCCAATACCAATCCTGATGGATAGCACCAGAAGGGCCAGAATTCTGTAAACAGGTTTAAGAGAGCCTGTGGCATTAGTTGGGAAACTTTTCAAGACAGGGACTTGGGCTTTTTATATAAAAAATTTGCCTTATGCATTTTGGGTACTGTCAGAGGTTAAATTGATGCTACTGATGTTGAAACCCAGCAGCAATATAATTTTTTTTTTTTCCAGATTATTACCTTTTTACGCCTAGGTATACAGAGATGCTACTAAAATTCTAGCATTGTTAAAACCCATTTAAATGAAATAAATTACCCTTCCCTAAATATGCAGCTAGAAACTTTCCAGTTTTAGAACTGCCACATTGAGCAAAGTTGATATTCCTTGATAACAGAATACTTAATGTTTCCTCTGGTAACTCAGGAATTTCTCCCCAGCATGAACACTTGTCTTCAGCCTAGCTGATATAATGAATTTTAAGTCTCAATAGGTGGAAAATAACTGAGAACATGTAATTGATATATTTTCGTTTCGACCGTGCATTGAGGAAAACCTTGTCCTTTAACAAGTTTATGGTATTTCGGAGTTTCAATGTTTATGGAGAGCTTGGGTGATTCAAGACTAGGAAATTCTGGGAGATGTATTTGCATACTTAAGGACAAATATTTTGAGTGACTTGATAAATACATTTTCATTTCAAATTAATGGAGTGGAAAATGTGTAAATAAATTATATCCAGAAATATTCTGATTTTTATAATGACTCTATTGGGCTGTGGCGCTCACTTTTCTTTGTATGCTTCACTGCTTAATTAGTTTTCCCTATTGTTCCAGGATTATGTTCAGGATAAAATACTTCAGTGTTGGACAGTGAGATATGTGGAGTTTTAGAGGGATTTTCACATTTCTGCACTGGCATCTTCAGTGTTTGCAAAATGAGCCAGGCTGAGGCCTCTCTGAGAGGACTTCTGAGGGCAAATAAATGAAATTACTTGAGATGGTCAAGCCAAAAATCTCAAAGAAGCTGTAAGACTTAGGATTTAAATTAAGGTTAAAAAGGAAAAGTGAGAAACAGACTTGGAGGTTTTTGTGGTGACCTGGCATTGCCAGGATAAAACAATTCTACTTCTCTTAGACTCTTTTTCCAATTTTATGTGATTTTGAAGTCAAAACGCCTCCAACAGATAAAAAGTATTGATTTGTGCATCAGATACTCCAATCATCTTCACGTGCAGGGCTTTTTGACTACTTTATGCTCAAGCTATTACAAGTTTTAATGTTGGTCACTAGCTGTATCACAATCAAAACTTCTTTGTTTTTCTGGTGAGAAGGGTTTAAAAAACGCTTAGAAATGTATCTATTTTTTTCCCCTCATGAAAATTCCTGGTGTCTTTTATTAAAGACTGGCTTGTAGTCACAGAGCTCCATTCTTTGTCTCCTTTCTCTGGCTGTCAACTTTCCGTCCCCCTGAAGGTTGCAATGCCAGAGTTATTACAGGCAAATACATCAAGTGGCTTGTCAAGTCATGCTGATTCCCTTTCTAATCTCAGAGCAAGCTTTCACCTCTTCAGAGGTCCCAGGAAGGTTATGAAATTAAATTCAATAGTTGAAGGAAAATTCCTGCAAACACAGAAAAGAGTCTGTGGTTCACAGCCTCTTTCTATTCTGTGTGTACTTTGGGATTTACCATTGTCCCAAGGGGAAGGAGTGGAATCATAGGACCACAGACAGAATGGTTTGGGTTGGAAGGGAATTTAAATCCCATCCCATTCCCACCCCCAGCCATGGGCAGGGACACCTCCCACTGTCCCAGGCTGCTCCAAGCCCTGTCCAACCTGGCCTTGGACACTTCCAGGGATCCAGGGGCAGCCACAGCTTCTCTGGGCACCTGTGCCAGGGCCTCACCCTGTTGTAGTAAATAAAAAAGCTGCCTGGCTGTCCTGGCTGTCCTCGTCCAGGGCGCGAGCCTCCTGGCCACCACAGCCTACTGCGGGGATGACTCCTGCCGAGTTGGGGCTGCCCCTGGCGAGTGATCAACGAGGTGCCGATGGTAAAAGAGGCGAGACGAGGCAAAGGCTGCGGGAGTGGGGTCTCCCCTGAACTCTCCTTTTTTGGGGGTAAGGGCGAGGGGCTTCAGGAGGGAGAATCATGGAGGAGAACACTGGGGAAGTGTCCCTGTGCAGCCAGTCTTAAGGGGAAGTGACAACCAATGGGGAAAGAGACAAGGGGAGGGTACAAGGGTCAGGGGTCCAATAGCAACATAGGAGGGAGGGGTACAATAACTAATAACCAATAATACATTGAACATAGCAGAATCTTCGGGAAGAAGGGGTTGGTCCAAGACTCTGGGCACGCCTCTCTTCTAGAACAGGGGTGGATCTTAACCCCTGGTTCCATCCCCTGAGTCCTCCCCCAGGGAGGAGCCTCCTTCAGAGGAGATGGAGCTGAAATGAGAGGCAGCTGCAACCAGGGATGGACGTCCCACATCACCTGCTCACCGGGAGCAATTCCTTCCCAATATCCCATCTGTCCCTGCCCTCTGGCAGTGGGAAGCCATTCCCTGTGTCCTGTCCCTCCATCCCTTGAAAAGTCTCTCTCCATCTTTCTTGCAGGTTCCCTTCAGGTACTGCAAGGCACTCATTAGGTCAACCCAGAGCCTTCTCTTCTCCAGTCTGAACCAAATATTAAGTGTCACCAAATAAGAAGATGTACTTTTTTATACTTTTATTTCAATGCAGTTGCTTTCTAAGAGGAGAATATAAAAGCTCTATTAAAATATATATAAATCACACTAATTTCCTTCTTTAGTGTTTCTGATATTTTAAAGGAAAAAGAAATCTAAAGGTATGTAATTTTCAAGCCTTTACTAAATAATTTTCTTTTCTTAAGAAATTCAGACTAGAGAAGGTACTGACCTGCTAATTATAAAAACTGATACTCCCTTCATTTTTCTGATCCTTTCCTTTTCTTCTTTTTCTTGCATTCAGTTTAAATGAGTCCTGCCATCTAATTACAGCTAAAAGGATTTTACTTTAATTACTTTCCACTGTAGGTGTGAAAATAAGCAAGCAGTTATCAGAGCCATTACACCAAATGGTGCAACATTAAATTTCTGACCCTACTACTATGAGACAGAGCTGTTCAGTTGCAACAGCATCTTAGTGTGGTTGAGTCTAATTATTGCCTTCTGTGAACGCTGTCTTTTGAATTTCATGCCCTGGATTGTCTTGTTCACAACTGAGAAATAACAAGTGCCTTCATCAAAGTTCAACGAATTCTCTGGCATTTTAAAAACTGCCAAAACCAGCTGGGGGATAGAAAATAATTGCCATTCATGTATACAGTTTTTTGGGTTTTCCTTCTTTCTTTTCTAGTCTCCTGTGCAGCGAGGTTCCTAAACCATAAATAGCAAGAAACATTTGGGAGGAAATCAATTCAGTTTAATTAGGTCCTTCTTGTAGGTAATGTCTCCCTGAAGTTTTCTTCACCTGGAGAACTTTCTTTTTTAAAACATCAGCTGTGGTTCTCTTATTAAAGATCAGTTATATTCCCCATCTTCCACTGGGAGCCTGGGAATGGGGAGAAGTGTGGGGTCTTTCCTGCTTTGGGAAGTGCCAGCCTGAGCTTTTCTGAGGACAGGTGTGTGGATTGCAATCATAGTGCCAAGGTAACTGAAAATAAATATTTTTCCCATCTTCTGCAGGACAGGATCGGACAAAGCCAGTGCTCATTTCTTTAGATGTATTTGTTGTTTGTTTCTGAACTACATCTGTCTGAAATAATGTGTGAATAAGTAGAAACAGACGTACACATCTTTTTATTTCTCCTCATTTCCTGTATCAGAGATTATAATCTTGTTTCAAAACACTGAGTGGAATTTCAGACCTATTTTTTTAGGCTTGAACGCCACAAAATGTGATCTGAAATGCACTGTCTGCTGTTAACATCTTTTAAGCTGTGAAGAATTTCTAATATGTGCAAACCCTGTTTTTCAAGTCATTCTTCATAATGAACTGAAAAGCCTTTTCCCCTGTTTAATGGAAATGGTAATTTTTTCTTTATCTGTTTTTTGTAAGAATGATATAGGTGTATTTGCTCTTTAATCTTCATTACACCTCCTCTGCTTTAATGTAGGCTTCACCTATATTTTAATATAATCACAGATTTGTTTAGTGCTCCTATAAATAAGTATGATAGCAATCTCCAGTGATTCAGAAAATTCATGCTCAATTGCCCATATTTGTTATTTTGATTTAATCTCACTGATACTTATTAATATGTACAGCATGAACACATTCTCAAAAGGGTACCCATACTAGACATACCAGTAACTTTGTTCTGTCACTTGTCTCTGAGTTATTCTTTATAATAGTTAGAAAGTTTTATGCATGGCATAAAAATTTGGAAAGGCAGTAAATATTATCTTTATTCTTCAAATGCTTTCACTACACTGACTTGCAGGCTTGCCTCTTGCATTAATTTCTTAGTATACATATCCTATCTTCTTATTTAAGGGACAAAAATTGTCTTTGCTTGATTAAATTTTCACCAAAAAGAGCGTTATTCTAACTTTTAAGCTCAGCATGTACAGAAGGCAAATGATTATGCCTTTGCTGGGTAGTCAGGAGTACCTAATTGCATTAATTTTTAATATTATTGTTCCACTCTTTGCGATTGGAGTGTTTCTAATTTCTTGTGTTTGCCATATAGTCAGGGAGAGACCCTACAGCTAACACAGTTGTTCAGTTTTGGCAAAGTCAAGGGAGGAAATGGCAACTTTATCAAAATATTTGCCAGAGATTGCATTGCATCCTTGTTTCGGTGTGCCATGGAAATGATCCCTTCCACAAGGCAATCAACCTCTGCTTCACTGCTGAGTGACACAGCCTCTCTCTCTGCTCTGTATTTTTCTCTACTTTAATATTTCTGTTACAGTTGGACTTAGTGCTGGGGGAGGCAATAAAGGGGGTAGGGAATCGGGGGCCCAACCCTTGGTGCAGGCGGGTAAGGAAGGGCACTGTCTTCAGTGACCTGCAGAGACTTAGAGCTGAAAAGTAATATAATAAAATATAATATGGCACTAAGAGATCCAAGATACGTACATTTCTCCTCCTTTGCAGCTTGTCTAGAAAGAAAAACACAGTATGAGTCTTTAATTGGATCCGTGGGCTATAGGGCTTGTAGGATCTGAAGGAGCTTTACCATGAAAAGTGCTTGTACGTGTAGATGTGGCACTTGGGGACACGGCTTAGGGGTGGCCTTGGCAGTGCTGAGTTAAATCAATGATCTTGAAGGTCTTTTGGGGTTTTTTTTTCCTTTTTTTTTTTCCCCTATGCAAACTTCCTTCCCCTGGAAACACATAGAAAGGTGATGATGAAGTTGCTCTGAGGTTTTGTGCCCTCACTGGTTCCTCTTGCCAAAGGGAAAACCTTTGAAGACAGTTTGCGCTGGTCATGTCTAAAGCTATAGCCCAGCTCACTTCCTTTATTTTTTGGATAAAAACTAGTAAAAAAAATATGGCATTGCGTGATACACTGGTGTCTTGTTAATATTGAATAACAAAATCAGAATCTGATGACCCATTTCAGTTTGATGAAAAAGCAAAACAATTACCCTAATTTTATACATATAAATGATGGGATTGATGTAGAAGTGAGTTGGGAATATAATTTAAAGAATCTCAGGAAATAGTTTAGATCATCCATGTTTTCTCCAAGCCATCAATTATGGGTAGAATATTTTTGACAAAGAAAACAGGGAATTTTCTACTGTGTGAAAAAATGCATGAGGAGCTGAGAGTTCAAATTGAGATGAGGAAAAAGCCAACAGCTTAACTTTAGTGGATGAAAATATACTCTAAAAGTATTTATTTTCATTTTCTATTGATTTTGTTAGGTTTCAAGCCACTCTTAGGTAAAAATAAGGTTTCAGCTAAGTGTTCAAGAGGGTACTCCTCTGGAAAATCAAATGATGATACAGACAGTATAGGTATATTAATACAATGGTTTGTTTTTTTAACCCAATATGGCCTTTCCATTTCCGTTGTCTAAGATTGTTTCGACATTTATGTTTTATCTATTTGACTTTGACAGAGAATTAGCAAGGAAATCTATATTTAAGATTTTAGGATCTCTGTACATTTTAACAAGGCTTAAATATAACATTCTGCTAAACAGTGTGGAGAAAAGGCCAACTGAAATCACTAATTGCCAGCCACTTTTTTTAGAATGGCAGAATTATTTTTGCTTCACAATAATCCTCTGCAGTTTGGAACATGTTTGACTACCAGTTGTTAAATGAGCTTGTATCATTTAGGAGTGGGAGAAGAACATTTAAGAAAGGATTTGGAGTATATTTATTTTACATGGGCAAATTAAGCTGTCACAAATATCATTAAAAATAGTTTCTCATAGACAACCTTTGCATGGTTTTCAAAAATAGCAGTTTAAAACTTCCTGTTTTCCATTATCAATTTCTTTCTAATTGGTATGGTCTTCTCTAAATGTTGGGTTTTCCTACTTTCTTGAATTTAGTTTATTGATATATGTTACCACCTGTGATCTTTAGCTTTTTTCTAATTTTTTTTTTTTTTTTTTTTTAAATTTTTAAACCTCAGTTAAATGTGGGAGTATGAGAATGTACAGTTTTGGATAATGTATTTGCAAATGTCTTGACATTAATCACTTTTTTATTGCTTTTTTCCCTGTTTGAAAAATTCTATGAGAAATCAGAGTCATCGAGATTGAAAAAGACCTCCAAGTTCATTCAAGTCCAACCTTCGTTCAGACTCTTGCAGAACCCTAGGAAGGACCAAATTGACACTTTTCACTCTCAGAGAGTTTCCTCTTAGCAGTTTGTTGGCCTTTCTGGGTTTAAATGATCCATCACCATTATCTTCCCTGGTGGAGCCATCCATCCTCATCACTGATGGCATTATGAGGTGTCAGGTGGGAATGACATCCCTTAGAGCTGCTGGGTGGCCTGGGCTGAGCTCTGCTGCTCTGGCTCTTCATGGGTATTTTCCTTTCCCTCACTCCCATCTGGTTACTTCTTTTCTCGGGAAAATGGATTTCTTTGGCCTGCAGCTTCTCTGAGGAATGGTCCCAGTCCCTACCTCACTTTGCTGGAGTCTGTATTCCCAGCCCTAAAAGAACTCTGTGCTTTTTGTCTCTGTGAAATTCGGTACAATACGATGTGGTGGCAGGTGAGGAGCAGAGTCACGTTGTGTTGGGAAGTAGGGTTTTAAAATTAATCTTTAAATAAATGAACAGAGAAGGGATGGACTTGCATAAGTGAAAGACTGAGTGGCAAAGGAATGGAGAGAAATAAATATCAAAAACTGTTGAGTAACCAGGAAGGTGAGGGGATCAGTGTAACAGAGGCTCTTGGGTGAAAAAAGGAGATTTTTGGGACTAAACAGTCTTAGAGAAGTTAATAAACAGTGGAGACAATATGTGTGCACACTGGAAAGAAAGAAATATTATTCTGAAGAAAGACATTTTGAAGGGATGTGCTTTATTTTTGGAATGAACAGCTTCTGGAAGAAAAGTTTTGTTTAGTGGAAATATATTCTGTCACATGTTTCTAGAGGAAAAGAGTTTACAGGCTTCAGTCCAAACTCCTTAATGTGCCTTGTAATTGTGAAGATTCCAAATAGTGAGAGAAGTGTGTGGTTCCTTCTTCAGAAAACTCACATCAGAGGGCAAGGAGGACTGAAAGGTTTCAAAATTAAGCTTGCTCTGTAGGTTAAAATAGCCTTCATAGGCAGCTAAGGTGAAGAAAATCCCCATTGAGAAGAAACAATGATGTACTTTAGTGATGAAGAACAATAATACATGAAATCATATTGCATTCTGAAGTAGAAGTCAGTATATCCTTCAATCATATTTTTTTCCGCATTAAAGTATGTATTGTCACATGGCTGAGGATTTAATGGGGGAAAACAAAAAATTCTATAAAGATGGATTACTCAAATGATGAGAACTCTGTTATGAACATGAAATAGCTGGTTAGATATGCAATAACAGGCCAGTATGCCTATTTGTTCTGGAGACAAATCAAGTAATATATCGTAATAACTTAAAAACTCCTTGGCACGCACATCCCAGATTTCTTATTAATAAGAAATCTTCATGTCAATAGGTTAATTGTGTAAGCACTTGTAGACAGGGAATGGAAATCAGTCACAAGTAATGTCCACTTTTCCAACATTTATTGCTTTCTTCGAAAGAGCTGCTTTAAACACATCATGCAAATGTCAATATTGGAAAAATTGCATTTCTGTGTTATATGTATAAACACCCTGTGGTTCAAATTATAATTTACGGGTTCATCAGTATTCTCCATGGTATGTGGAGACCTAAATATCTAAAAGAATGACACTAATTTTGTGGGAATCTTGCAACATTGAAAAACTTACCCCCAAACCTGTTTGGTCAATATGATTTGCGAGAGTAAATCTTTGGAACATTTCACATTGTTTAAGGTGGTGATGGATCTTTTACAGAGAGGAAAAAATATCCCCAAAGATGCTTCAACCGTTCAAGTTAAGATGTATATTCTGCATAGGAAAAACCAATTTTCCATATAATTTCCAACCCATCTGAATTTTTGAAAGATGGTTTAGATTCTGTTTACATGCAATACCTAAACAATTAAGTTAGCAAAGCTTAAGTAAAGTATTTCATCTAACTCATGGAACTGGAATTTCTGGGGTTCACATCCTTGTAGATACTGCACAGCCTTGTCATCTATTTGGTACTTTAACTGCCTGAGAAATATAAATATCTCTTTCCTCTGAAAATAGACCAGATCTCCAAATATCAGAGAACCAGACTTTGAATACTGAAGCAAGAAATGGAAAGAGAAGTCCTGCAGCAACTTCAGTTGTCTATAAAAGAGACCAAAGATTTTAAAATGGATATCTTGAATAAAAGCTTGAGGCAGAGTTCAATCAGCTTTGGTCTAAACCATTTAAAAATAAAAATAAAAAGGGACCACTGTGGTGATTTGGATGTTTGAGTTCTTTGTAAGACCAAAAGCTGGATTGTGTTTAGAAATTAAATAATGTCATATAAATTCCTAATAATTTTTGGATAATCCTTTGGATAAAACTTTTCCCAGTGAAACATAACATTGATGCAACCCTTTTAGAGTCAGTGTCTTAATCTGGGAAATTGTCTTCTCACCAAAAAAAAGTCAGAAAAAGCCATGGGGACAATTCATTCACTTTTACCTAAATGACAAAGACTTTGGATGCCTCCCATCTTCCATTTCCAGAGGAAATGCATTCACCAAAAGGGAGGGGCTGTGGGGCAGGAGGAGAGAAAAGCTCAGATTTGCTGAAGTCCCACAGTTAGAAGTACCAAAGCATTCTGAGTTCCCCAAGTGGTGCGTTCCCTCTTTGAATGACATTGGCACAGACACCTCTGTGTCCTTTCAGGGGTTGTACTGAACATCTACAGGGTGTCTTTGTTACCATGGGAGAGATGGGAATGTGTGCTATTGATCCATGGGTGCTCAGGAGAAGGCTTTTAAAAACAGAATGAATTCTTGCATGTTACATTCTGAAGTATTTCTACAATAAGTGGTCTCACTTACATTTTTAGTGCATCTGGCAGATTCTAGAGATGTGGGGATTGCAGAATTCCTTCTCAAAGTGGTGAGCTATTAAAGGAGAACCCTCTGCTTTGAGAAGGGTTGAAAAAATGCAGTTGTTGGATAGGCTCCCATATTTAATTTTCATTTCAGATGCAAAGATGCATTTATTCTTTACTGTAGATCTGCAACTTTTTGCCTTAATATAACGACTTCAATATAAAAATGCAGAATACATTTTGGATGTTATCCTGAAGGTATCCAATGAGCTCTAGCACTTAAAAGCTCTAGTTAAGTATTTTGACTTTCACTCTCTGTTGTATTATATTTTCTTTCTTGCCCTCAGTTTTTTCAGCAGATTGTCTTTAGAACTGTTGTTCTTAGTTTAAATGTTTATGAAGATGAGCTTCCAAATAGCTGTTAATTGGTAAATCCATGCAACTGCATAACGAGTTATTGGCCTGACTCTGGCATCACTCTCTGAGGGATATGTGATGTTATTTCCTTCCCTTTGCCATCTTCCAAAATTTTATGTAAAAAAGAAGGAAATACACAAAGCATATTGAATCTTTTCTTTTGCTGTCATTGCCATGGAAACATTAAAAGCAGGAGGAATTGTAGGAAGAAGATAAAAAGGTAGAGACAAGGAAGGAGATACAGAGCAGTAAGAAAAAAGGGAGGCAAGTGGCAGTGATTTAGTTGTGAGACAATATTTATATATCAATTTGTTCTGAAATTGTGTCTTACTTGGACAAGCTCTACTTTTTCCACCTGAAATGCCGGTTAGTTTGATCAATTTGTATAGAAATAAGAATATTCTTTCCATTCAGTGGAAATACTGAAAAACTCACTTCAGTTAATGTCTTTTCTGATGTTTTCATGGTATTATAACTCTAGTAATGGTGGATCTTTACAGTCGAGTTGCATTACAGTAGGTTGAATGTTTCTGGGCTAGCATGTGTTCTGTTTGCTCTTCTATCTTTTTTATGTGTCTTGGACCACTGCCCAAGCCCTTTGGAAAAAAAAGTCCTTCCTGATAAGTGTAGAGAAGTCGCTGCAGTCAGGATCCTTAAATGTGATTTGGTCTGAAGGACTTTGAGAGTGTATTGATGCTCTTTTCTCGGATGCGTGAATCTAATCCAATTTTATCTGCATGCTCTTACTATAAATACCACAATTTCCCTTGTAACCAGCCACTCCCTCTTGTTTTTCTCCATCCAGCAGTCCCTAATTTATCAGCCCTGCCTTTCTATCTGTATATTACCGAGTTCCAGCAGGTGGCAGCCCTGCCGCGTTATTTTGGGGTTTGTAGGGTGGATAAAGCACTGCGCCGCAAATGGCTTCTTTTGCAAAACTCTTCACAGCAATTCCGAAGTTCTCATCCCTTTCATGCCTGTGATTTACCACTTGGAGAGAATAATGTCCCCAAATCTCCATTCTGTGTCTGTTTTATCTTATCATGATGTCTGCTGTGATATTCCACAGTAAAATAGGTGTATTACTTTTACTGTTGTGGCTGGTCTCTTCAATCCCATGTTGTGCTTCTCTAAAACACAGGCAGCAATTACACTGCATTAAGCTGATAAAGCCAGGCCTTTGTACAAAAACCTGCTCTCTGCTGTATTTTTACTAAATGGATGTTACGTGACTCGCTGCCACCATTTTATTTTGAGAAATTGGTACCTTGTTTGCATAGTCCAGTGCTGTGTGGGAATGCAGTAGGATGTTGTCAGGATTAGGCTGGGGTGAACATCTCTGTGTCACCTCTGCAGTCCCCTCTTCATTATTTGATATAGGAACAGAACTCCCACTGCATCTATTTTTCCTATTTACTTCATCTGTTAAGCAAACCTTCAACTTATGCATTTTAAAAGATGTTCTGGTGTTTCATAAGCACAGGGCAGAACTTGTGGTAATACAGGAATTTCTTCTGCCAAAGGATAAACAATACGTTTAATGCTAATATATTTATTAGAACCATGGTTTTAAGCATTTAAAAGCCAAAAGTGAGTGGTCTGTGTGACATTTTTGAAGTCTTTTACATGCATTGATCCTGTGTGTCTTATTTGGGTTCTGGAATGAGAACCTGCTCCTTGAGAGAGCAAGGACATAAGGCAGAAGAATTCAGCTTTCTGGATAGAGCACTGGTATGGATGTCATGAAGCTGCTATTTTCCGGACCTACTCATACATATGTTATTGTCACAGCCCTTTAAATAGAGTCGGTGTTGCTAAGCAATATTCAAATCGTGTAAAGTTCTTCTGAAAGCAGTGAATACCTGTTAACATTCCTTTGGGCTATACTCGTTGATTTACTACTAGTAAATCATGAGTACTGAAGCGAGTTCATGCATCTTTCCCTGTTTTCCTTTTCTTCATTGTTTTGTTTTTACTCCAAGAGTTTAACCTTTAAGTGCACAGCTGCAAAAATTGAAACGAGTGAGTTAGAGCAGGGAACCAGTGGGGGGAATATGGGAGGAAGGTACACAAATGGGACTGCTGGGCTCATTAATGCACGTTTTCTGCTGTACTGCTCCTTGGGTTTCAGAAATTTGGAAAGTGGAGATAAGAATTGCCAGACAGTGTGTTGTTGCCTGGCAGCCTGAAGAAACCACACGATGCTACGTGAGGCCGCCTGACCCAAGTGAAACAGATATTTTAGCCCCTTTCTTCTTCCTGCTAATTCTTGAAAGAGCTGTTGGGATACTGCCTGGTTATAGAGCTAAAAATTCCTCCAGTGAAGGGACACATATAGATACCAGTGTATTTTTAGAAGTGATGCAATTCATATTTTAGGTAGGCTAGTATATTTTTACATTCTTAGCTGGAGATGAAAGGAGATGTTCTCATAAAGAAAAGCTTTATTGCAATTTATGATGGGAGTGTAGGCTGCTACTAGTTGTGAATAATGTAAGTAACCTATGGATATTGAGCTGTGTGTTGCATAAATTCTGTTTCTCTGTAGAACTAAGATTTGGTGTTAGTATTGCTTTTATTTCAAAAGGCATTGTAGTCTTTTCCTTTCAATGAATTAAGTCTTTGTGGTGAATCATCCTCTTTAAAGCTTTAGGAGGCTTTTTTCCTTAATTTTTATATCAAACACAAAGAGCAAAACAGAAGAATTCTTATTTTGATATGCTGCATATGAATCTCCTGTGTGTCAATGCAGCTTGTTAAAACAAGATTTAAAGAGATACCTTACTGGGTAAATATGAGTTTCTCTTTATATTAGCTACGTCTAGCGAAGAGAGAAAAACAACAAAGAATTTTAAATTTGAGAAACTAATTTATTAACTTACTGAACCTCTATCTTTTTTTTTTTTTCCTTCTAATTGGATCTTGAAGAAATCATTTCCTAAAAAGATGGCAGTTTTAAAGCCTGGTGTTTTACCAGTGTGTTGTAAAACATCTACACTGGGTCCCTGTTAGGAGTAATGATGATGACAGCAGTTTATTACACAAGTAGGTAACAACACCACAGTGCAGAGCTCTCTTCTGGTGGGTGCCACACATACTAATTGGCTTAGTGCTTTTAGGAGGTGATTAACGAGGTTTCTGAGACACTCTGCAAATATTGAAGTGCATTAGCAAACAGCAAGTTAACAAACATTAGAGGAAATAGCTAGTGAGGAAAATATTTGAAAGCCTAAAATATGTATTAAATATACATCTTCTCAACATTTGGATTGTTCCTTGGTGCATTTCAATGCAGTTTTTCTCTTGCTTTCTTCTACCAAAAGAGAAATAGGCCCTGGCACAGGCTGCCCAGAGAAGCTGTGGCTGCCCCTGGATCCCTGGCAGTGTCCAAGGCCAGGCTGGACAGGGCTTGGAGCAACCTGGGACAGTGGAAGGTGTCCCTGCCCATGGCAGGGGTGGAACTTGATGATTTTTGACATACCTTCCGATCCAAACCATTCTGTGATTCTGTAATATGTTGAGTGATCAGCTATTGTGTTCTTCATGAATTCTCTGCTATTATCTGACTTGTTCGTCTGTGTTTTAAAGTCAAAGATGCTTTATAGCCAAAACAGCTCAAGCTAAGAAATCTGGAAGGAATTTCTCTCCACTGCTGATCTCTGGTTCACTCTCCCATCTCAGGGTGGTTTTTTCCTAAGTTGGAAGCTTGCAGTGCTCCTGCTTGGTTGCTGATAGTCTTGTGTTTGCAGAGGCTTTAATTTATGTGACCCTTTATTTAACTTAATTTCCTCTTTCATTTGTCAGGTGGTATTTATAAAAAATTTTGACGCTTCTGTTTCTTACTTTTCCGAGTACGTGTTTACGTAAACTGGTCCTAGGCTTTTCATTACACATAGTTCGGCAGACAACATTCTGAGATCCAACAGTATCACCTGGGAATGAAGAAATTCCAAGTGATAGCTCGGAAATGCCAAGATTTTGTGTTGATATACTTTGCCTTTTAGCACAAAAATCCTGCCTTGAGGTCATGCACATTCTTTCACAACCCATTGAGCTCATCAGATTGTGGTTTTGGCTGTGATTTTTCATCATAGCTTTTGTAATTTTCTAACAAGTACAGGTAACACTACAGCACTGGTGGCAATGTTCGTTCTTGGAGGTGAGAACAGAAGTCCAGAATCGATACCTAATTTTTCCCAGCATACAATTCCAAATCCAGCTTTTGAGCATGGATCCAGAATGGGATTTTGTTTTTTTCAGGGCTTTGAGGGGCTATTTTGTCGTTTTAGGGACAAAGTTCTAACATGTGATCCATTTTAAGTAAAGTTTGTAGGTGCCCAACTCAAAAATAATAAGGTGGTGATATTCCTTCTAATATTATTAATATAAGCTTGCTGTTATATTTACTTTTATTTGGACAAATTTTAGCTGCTCAAAAATAAGAAGTTAGGATTTCAAATACCCTGTTTTAAAATTATTCTGGCATTGATCTTGACAGTTTTTGTTTACTCAGTTTAGTGTTTCACAAGCATTGTAAAATCTTGTATTTGTCTCAGTTTCTCCTGGTGCTGTTACACTACATTGCTTACTAATGTTGATAGAGCCAGCAGTGGGCAAAAAACACCAGAAAACCTTCTCTCAAGAAAAATATGAATCTAGTGTCTGATGGAGAAACTCGTTCTGGATCCAGAAGAGGTACTTTGTGTTCAGATGCAACATTTGCATACCCATTATCCCACTTAAAAGGTAATTGCAAAAATCAGTAGTCAATTGAGGTCAATTCACATCATTAATCAGGGTCATTAAGGGGAAATACAGCTGCCTTTGTAATTAGGTAACTACTTTAATAACAAACAAGATAATCTCTAAAGACAAGAGTTTGGCTGTGCTAAATAGAAAAGTAAATGCTGCTCCTGCAGTAGCCTTGGTATTTCTAGATTTTGATGCTGGTATTGCAAGATTTGTCCCAGTCTGTTTAAATTCTGGCCTTTTCATGACCTGTGATCTCCCAAACTGTGCAGCCTCAGAGCTTAATGCATCAGGGGAAAGTATTTAAAGATCCTTGTGAGTGAGTGAGTCCCCTCAGTGACTCAGCCTTTGATGTCAGTATTGTCAATGAATCCTCTTCCTGTCTTTGAAATGCAAAAAGTACCCAGCTCTGGGTGCTCATCTTATCCTGTGAATATTCCAGTGCTTGTAGCACCCTGCATTTGGAGTTTTCCTGCTGGACCTGTGCTGGCTGAGGGAGCAGTTACCTCCCTAGGTGTTCTAAGGTGATGGTCACCAAAACTGTGGGAAAAACAAAAACCCTCCAACAACATTTTTAATGTTAGAGAGTCAAGGCATTACTTTATTATCTGGCCAGGATGTTGTTCTGGCCAGGGTGTGCCATAGAAATCATCTCATGCACACACAGCCCGGGTGTGCAGAGAGAATCATTCCATGATGCACTGATTTTACAGGATTTTCATTCAAATTTTTTACAGTCAAAACTTACAGAGATGCATTGTTTCAAAGTTCATTGGTCCGGAGTTGAGCAACCCCCAGTGTTCAGTTTCCCATTGGATCTGAATCCCCTCTCCTCCGATGTAAATTAGATATTCATTTTTCAATTTTCCTATCAGTCCTTTCTGGGCAAGATGTCTTCAGCTCTGTCAGAGGTGCTCTGGGGTGGATGTTTGGAGATGGCCACAGATGTTCTGTTGATGTTCCGTGGATGGCCTTTATCTTTCTGGGTATCTTTGGGCTGCTCCAGTCTGTTGGTATGTTGAGCTCATCTCCTTAGAGTGATCCTATATCTCCTAAATAAACTTAAGAAAATTCCCTTCCCCAAAGCAAAGTTAAGTCAAGCCCAACTAGAGAGACAGAAATAAAAAGTTAAAAGTTATACAAAATTTTTAAATTGGTATATTTTCCAACATGATGAGCCCTTTCCTTTTATAGCCTTTGCACCAAGGAAAGAATCCTGACTCCTGGCACTATTTTGGGATAAAAGAAGAGGATGTTGTCTTCTTCCACAGAGCCCCTATCTGTTTAAGTAAAGGAAAAACACATTGCAGTACTTGTGACTCTCAGTGACAAACTTTCTATAGTGTGTGTGTCTCTGTATCATGGGTACTAATGAGCCATGTAAACCCCACATTTGTTACTAACTTCACAGTGATTGATCATTTGCATCGTGTGTGGATAATTACATCCCCAAATAGAATTCCTAATATCATGACAACTCTCACAGCCCCCTCAAACTGATTCACTTGTGTAGCTATGGCAGCTTCTTGTTGTATTGTGCTGCAAAGATTGTCTGATTAGTGAGAAATTGTAATTTATTTGGATAATCAAACTCAATGTATGTAACAAGGAAATTTAATGATCTCTAAGTAGTTCCCACGGTGAATTTTACTCTCAATAGCATAATAGCATTAAGGTTTTCTTCCCCAACGTTAGCACATGGAACTGAAGTTTATGAACTGCCATTACCTCGCTAATACGGAATCAGAGAATACTTTGCCATGGAAGGAACCAGTGGATGTTATTTGGTCCAAGTTTGCTCAAAGCAAAACTGCCTTCAGTGTATGATTAGGTTGCTCAGGGCCTTGTCCTCTCCCACTGTCTCCAAGGGTGAACTCCATGGTCTCTTGGGGCAACCTTAGTCCTTTCCAGGGGTGCTTTCCCCTGTCCATAATGGGAATCTGCAATAAATAAATAACTTTGGTGAATTCTCTGTAAAACAACCTGTCTCTTTTTTTGGATGAAATTTATGAGAAACATACATTTCCACTGAAGTAGTTTTTATTATAAGGTAATCAGTAGAGAGAGACTGGAGGGATAGAATCCATGTGCTTAGAAGAGGCAAGGGGAATTTTTGACAGCAGGCTGGCTGGATTGGTGAGGTGGGATTGACATTGGAGGAGCAGGGTCCAAAGCACTGGTGAAGAAGATGAGGAGTAGTGGGTACGTGTCACTGCTAGGGAGATTCCAGTTTGACACAAGAGGGAAATTTTTCTCTATGGGAGCAGTCAGCCATTGGAATAATCTTCCTGGGGAAGTGGTAGATTCCTCAGCACTGGAGACATTTAAGATAGAGCTGGACAGGGTTCTGGGCCATCTTGTCTAGACTGTGCTTTGGCCAAGAAAGGCTGGACCACACGATCCTTGAGGCCTCTTCCAGCCTGGCATTCCATGATTCTGTGCAAATATTTGTGCCTCAACTGAACGAGGTGTTTTGCCATAAGGTTGAACCAAGTCATGTATAAACAGCAGACCCTGCTATTGCAGGCTGTTCTGTGTACCGACCATGGGTTAGCAATAGTAAACTGATAATACATTTGATTGCCATAATTAAAGGCATTTGATTACATCAGCTTGCAACATTTTCTATAATATGATTAAAATCGCGCTGGGGTGCATTCAGCAGTTTTACACTTCAATAATGCACAATATGGAATGAAAACCTGGCAGCAGACTGAGGGACTCAATGTTGCATGCAGGAATTCAGAGTAAGCACAATTACAGTGTTCAGAAGGAGCAGACAAGTAATGCATTTCAACAAATTTTGCCTTTGTCTTTGCTTAGTCTTCAAAATGAAGCTTCAGATTTCACAAGTGCAGCTTGTAACTTGTTCAAGGTTCTTACAATAGTTATTTTTGGAAGTGTTGAAAGAGCAAGATGCACGTTCTATTGTTTGCATGTACTTCACATTTTAAATTAAAAGCTTAGCTGTGGTCTTTTTTTCACTGAAGCATCTTGTTTTGTTGGAGTCCTCGTTCTTTCCTTTTCTCTTTTGTTTTCAGAACCTGATGTTTATTACTTATTTTGTGCTTTGACTTTTTTTCCCCTTTTGTCTTTTAAATTACCTGTACTTCATCTCTTTCATTCTTTGGTTTCCCCCAGTTTACTTCTCCCCAGCATAGAAATCATCCATAGTGATAACACTTAAGATACATTCTTTAAAATTTACTTTCTTCTAAGTTAAAGGTTTAAGAGAGTCTTTGCTCTCTTTTCCTCTTTAGTCAGTAGGATTCCTCTGCTTCCTTCAGTGGCATCATGTCTGTTTTTCTTTATTGTGTCTAAATTCCCAAAAGGTTAGAGAAAGGATGGAAAGGTAATGGAAGTTGAATTAAACCTTAAAGGTATTCAAAAATTGAGACAGGAAAAGGGAATGAGAGCACAGAGACAGAGCTGTCAGGAAGCAAACAGTAGAATGGAGCAGGACTTCATAACAGTTTCTGTCTCTACTTTTTTTGTTTGTCACCATTTTTTCATACTGTAAAATTTTTGAAGCAGTGTGAATGATTTATTGGTACTAATCACCATGCAATTATTTGTTGAGTTGGGCTGATAATTGGGAAATCTCTTGCTCGTATTATTGAATTTTTGTCAGCTAAATTCTTGTATATGGAATAAGAGCTAACTCCCCTGTGTACCTTTACTAATATAAATCAACTTCAAACTTACTGAAAGTGTAAGGTCTCTTACTTGCCAATCTCAAGATTTAGTCCGAAAAATCATACCGAACCCAAAGAATTTCTTTGTGCCTTTGAAGTGACAAAGTCCCGGTACCAAAGAAGTGGTGGAACAGGTTCAGTGTTACTTTGCCAAACCGACAACAAAACAAAATTCATGTTAGTCTAGGGTGTAGAACGAGACTCTTGTGTTAGAGATGAGAAAAACTTGGTGGAAAGTTGTGTGAGAGGAGAGAACCTTGAGAAAAAGGAATGAGAAAGGAGTTCCCAAATTGTTTTTCTATGGAGTTTTATCTGTAAGGAAACACCTGGGCAGATGAATCTCTACCCCATCCCAGTTTTGGAGTCATGTACCATAACTCTGTTCCTCCTGTTAAACATTTTTCTCTTCACTGTCATGTTGTGACTAGTAGTTTCCACTTGATGCCTGTGAATCAAATTATTGTTATTTTCAAAAGAATTCACACATAATTTGAATTTCTAAGTGCCAGGTGTTGTTGTTATTATGTTCAAATAACACAATTGCATTTAAAAAAGCTGTCACTACAAAGCTAAAATAAAATATGAAAATACTAAATAAACCCCTCCAAAGTCAGTGTTACTGCTCGTAATTTGATTTACTGCATTTTATATCCCTTTTCTGGTAGGTGGTAATCTTCTCCAAAATTAAATGGAATACTGTACTTCATCACAGGAGTATGCATGCGGAAAAAAAGGCACTTTCCTGGGCTTGATGAATGATTATTTTGCTATCTTAACCCAGGAATTTAATCACACAGATGAAACACTGAAATTTTACGATATTAAAAATTTACTCATAGTATGTTGCATTTTGATTGTTATATTCTCTTGGAAAAAAGCATTTCATTCATATAACAGTTCAATTCCTTAAACAAATGTGGTTTGTGAGACCATTTACCAGCACCACCCGCAGGTATTGTCTGTATCGCTTCAAACATTTAGGAAGGTATTTCCATCTCAAATGGTATAAACGCGACCTCGTGTGTCATTTTTGTGCTCTGCAAAACTTTAATTATGTCGGTCAATGTGATGCCCAGGGAACTACAGGCGTGCCAGGCTGCTGCCAGTGCCCAAAAATGTTATGGAATAGATTAACTTGGGTGGTCATGGCACATACAGGACAACCAAGGGATCAGACCCAGCCAGCACAGCTTTAGGAAAGGCAATTTTTTTTTGGTTCCAAGTTCTCTCTTCTGCGCTTATCTCAAGTTCCCACTGTTACCGCAACACGCGTGGGCTTTGCTCCGAGCCTCACGCCGCGGTCTCTCGCTGCGGCCGCACGGCTAGCTCAGGCGTCGCTCGGCGGCGATAAACACCGAGCGCGCTTTTGCCTGGGGTCCGCAGAGCAGCGCTGCAAAGAAGCTCCGAGAGGCAGGATGAGCCGGGAAACCGGAACGGTAAAGAGCAAGCAGACTTCGAAGCTGAGTCTTCTCAGAGAAAGGTTTATTGAAAGAAAAGCAGACGAGACGGGAACACGAGGACAGGGGCGAAGACCGAGTTTCCAAGCCACAGAACACCGGTTGTCAAGGGGTTAAGAGGAAGCAGGGAATGGGAGCGGCCAGCATTGGGAACCAATCAGGAAGAGGGGATGGGGCGGTACCAAGGGGATACAACCAATAGGGGTTTACAGGGGGAGTGACCGAAACCCGGGGGATTAGTAAACATTACACTAAGGAGAACTTTCCGGAAACTTTAGCCATATAAGGAGAAAAGAGGGTAGAGGCTGCAGGGAATCATGGTTTCTCCCCATGACCAGGAGGGGTGGTGCTTCAAACCTTATTGCCACCAGTCGCCCCCCTGGCTCTGTCCTCTCTGCGGTTGCTCCTCCAGGTCCACCTAGATCTGTGCCACTGCAACACACTTTGGTATCTTATGGCACGTTCCACCTGTGGCCTTGACGGTGTTTAAGACATTTGTGATCTTTAAGTCTCTTACTCAGCACCACATGAGCCAGGAGTGTCCCTCAGAGGTAAACAGCCCTGTGCTTGAAAATTTTGGGGGAATACTGAAGTTTGTATCCACCTGTCAAATTAAGCAGAAAATATTTGCTCATCAGCTAACTCCAACGATAAAAACAAAAGCCACTTTATTTTAAAGCAGATTTATTTTTAAGAGAGAAACTCATGCAAGGAATAAATAAGACCAGGCCACAGCTGTCAGAGTGGGTCAGAGCAGCAGACTTTCAGCTCCCTGTCCAGTAACAGTTGTTTAACGAAGAGTACAAGGAGCATGGAAAGTGTGGAGTGAGCTTTTCTCTGCTGTATCTTCCAAGCTTCCACAGGCTGTGATTTAGAAACTTCCTGAGTTGAAATTAGCATCTGAATCGCTGTTTTAATAGCCATCTGTGGACCCATAATCCACTATTTTTGCTAAAGACTTACTGAACCCACTCATATGTTTGAGCTTCCCTGCAACAATGAGTTTCTGAATTTAATTAGATACTGTATGAAATAGTAATTATTGTTGTTCATTTTAAATGTCCAACCTGATTATCCTATTTTAGATCTCCTAATTTATTGATTACTGGCCAAGCTTCAAAGTAAGCATCTCTTACTGACCATTTTCTTTGTTTAGAACCTGAACTGCTGCATCTACTCATCTCTCAAGAGATGCTAAGCCCTCAAATATATATTTAGCTTTGTCGTTTTATTCTTAAAGAGAGAATGCTCTGGTCCTTCAATGTGTATATGATTATCTTTTTAACCTGTCGTTTTACATATAATGTTTAGAAACTTGGTGCAATTTAATAAGTTGATTAAAAAAATGTGGAGGCAGTGCTCATATTCAGCTGAATAATATATTTGAAGGCAGATGTTGTGATAAGTCGTGCAGTACAGTGTGTTAAATTTAGGTGGACAGTTCGAGAACTGCTTTGCATCTTCTCAAAGCTGAAAAGAATGAGATCAGAGCCAAATCCCTTCAGAATCATTAAGGTTGGAAAAGACCTCCAAGATCAAGTCCAACCTTGACCAAATACCACCATGTCCACCAAATCATGTTGTGGTGCTCCAATTCTACTTTCTTTTTTGGAACACTTCCAGGGTTGGTGACTCCACCCCTCCCATGGGCAGCCTGTTCTGAGAGCTTGTTTTCAGCAGAGTGTTTTGATAATTTATTTTCTTAAAATTGGCTTGAAATTAGAGAAAATGGTCCTAGACTGGAGGGGATCTTCTTTGTTATTGTCATTTTCTTTTTCACAGCCTCCAACAGCAGCAATGAAATAAAACACGCAAGGTTTATGCTGATGTCACACAGTTTGTTATCTTTGAGTGACCTTTGGCTGAGAGATAGCTACAGCTGAATAATATTGACAAATCAGGGTGGATCAGTTTAATTTGTTTTTAATACAACTTGCTAATTACTCTTGAAATTAGATTTTCCAGAGGTTTCATTGTAATGTTGGGAAAGGATGTCGAGGAAGGAATTGAAAACTTGCAGCAATAAGCACAGTGCCTTCATTTAAGGCTATTTCTGTAAAACATTGCTGCCATTTTAACAGCAAACAGGGGATCAAAATAAGAAGTGGATGCCTGAGAAAAAAATGAGGAAGAGTAATAAAGTTACAGACAGCAGTTTAATGGGATGTGATGATGGGGGAAATAAGTTTGTGGATTTGACATGCATTCCCTCCATTTCTCCTACATTCACTTTCACTGTTAGGTACGTTCCTTACATTTCCTTAATCCGTGTGTACTTTTTTAAGAGGAAAAACCTTTAATGTGAGCCATCATTTGTTAATTTGTTATGTATTAAGGTAATTTGCTTTGGCTGGCATTATAGAAATAATTATGGTAGTGGAAAATGAGTTGCCGGTCTTCCCAAATTAATTGAAAAATAATGAGATTAATCATGAGTAGGAGTGAGTCCAACAGAATTTTAATATGGAAGAGCAAAATGGGATTATGCGGAACAGACCATCCTTTATCCCCCTTTTGTTAAAAAAGGAAATGTTCCATCATGTGAATGGAATTCCCTAGGCTGTTCTGTGGTTGCTAAGCAGATGACATCAAGACATAAAACCTCTCCCAGTTACTCTGTAATGTAGTGCCTTGAGGGATCCACGAAGATAAGAAATTGAGAGGACAAGGGGTAATCGCCTCAGGGTGATCCAGGAGCGGTGCAGATTAGATATTAGGGAAAATTTCTGTGCTGGAAGGGTGGTCGAGCATTGGAACAGGCTCCCCAGGGAAGTGGTGAAGTCACCATCCCTGAGGCGTTCACCTCTGTGAGGTGGAAGAGTAAAGAGCTGAGGGTAGAGGTGGCCCTGGCTCCAAACTCTCCCTGATCCAAATGTGACAGGAATCTCCTTTCACCCTCCAAATGGGGTCTGGACTACTCATCGTGAGTTCTCACTGTTGTTTTAACTTGGCCAGACTGGTGCAGAGCCATGCATTTGTCATTGTTTTTGTGTGATGAGAAGTGTTCAGGTGAGAATTATTCAGGTTTTCTCCGTTTGCAGCGGATCAATGTGATGGAAAAGTACATGGTGATTTAACAATTTTGGAGACTTAATTTTATTTCAAATAATCAAACAGGCTAATTAGATAACTGAATTTCACAGAAACACTTCGTCTAATCAAGGGCTTGGGCAACAGGGGATTTGCAGAAATGAGCAGATCTTCTCTCGTTAAATATTGTCAAACTATGAGATATTTCACCATATGGTATGTTAGAAAAGACGCTTGTCCAATCACAGACATCATTTTGCCATTTTAAGTAATGCAAATAGAAATGTTGTGAAAGTGTGGAAATTAATTAGAAAGGCAATAGGTAAAGAAAGGAAAGTGGGAAGTTTGACTTTCCAATTAGTTAGACTTTTCCTATCAATGAGGTAGAGCTAAAACCTGAAAAAAAAAAAACCCTGCCATGGGCTGATTGTTCTGGAGCAGGGTTTGTTTTAGACAAGATTCTAGGCTTTTCCTTAAACTACTTGTTAAAGCATTATAATTTTCTTCTGACAGCAGCACACAGTGCAGGATGAAAGCCTGAAGAGTGACCTGATGTTATTTTGTACTTTCAGGCTGTGCTTTGAAAAAAGAAAAACAACTCTGGACAAACAAATCAAGTTGGGTTATTATAATAGAGATGACACAACCTATCTGAACATTTGATTTTAAATCCTAGTTACTTGTGTCTTTGAATGGTTGATTGGATTGTGTGGTGAGATGTGAAGTAGCTGAAGACATATCACAATAATCCTGTAGTTCTCTTGTTATGTTTCTTCTTAAAAGTAACTTTCAGAGTATTTTAGGCAACCTCAGAAATGAAATCGGATAGTTCCTAAATTGTCAAAGGATGTCAGGACTCTGAAAATGTTCTTTTTAGTACTGCTGGCCTGTCTCTTGCTTGAGGTTATTATGGAGCGTTCCCAAGGTGGTTTGCGTTTGCCAAGAAATGAAGTTCTAACGCCCTAGACAGCTGCAGTCTCTATCCCCACTTAGGATATCACAGGGCTTTATTTTTCTACCACAAATAGAAAATATTTTTCTACCACATTCAGTGGTGCCCAGTTCTACACACTGGGCACCACTGAATGTCCCTTTTTGGGAGACATTGGATCTGCATTCCACTTAGGTGGTTGTGAGTCTCTTCTGCAGGTCCCTTGGCCTATTCCACCTTGGGAAAACTGGGAAGTCTGTGTGTGTATATCCCACAAAGTGAACAAGGAGGCTGAAGCAGTGGAAGGTAAGGAGGGCTCTGGGACAGACTCACAGACTCACCCAAATATTCTGACTCCAACATAAAAGCTGGGTGTATTTTGAGTGATTACACCTTGCAGGGGATGCAACAAAAGCTTGTGGAGAAGCTGGCATTCTTGAAGTTGTCTCTGTGGGACAGAGTGTGTTGGAGTCATGGGAGTCATTTTTAGGATGCACAAATGGCTTTTAGTGTGCGTGCAGCTTGGATGCTGCCGTGGATGGAGCTCTTGGAAGCAGAAGAACCATCCCCAGGTGAGATGTATTTTGGGTCTAAACTGCAGAGTCTACAAAATGGCATACTGACTTTTTTTTTACATTAGTTCTAAAAGTGAAGAATAAGTTACTTTAAATCACTGCTCATTATTAGACGATGTAGCTAAATAGTTTCAGCTAGGTGTTAGATATTAGCTACCAGACCAGACTGAAAGGATGGATCACTATGTTCTTTGTGCATGAAAACTATGGACAGGAGTAGACCAGAGGCTCTCTGTGATTCTTTCCCCCACAAATATTTCCCAGAAATAATGGCAAATCCGTTCTGAAAAATACTGAGTATTCTAGGACAGGAGAGCTGTGTTTGTTATCTGAGCAGCCAGCCCCACGAACACCGTGGTTTGTGCTTTGATGGAATTCCTTTCCTTCCCTTCCTTCCTTCCTTCCTTCCTTCCTTCCTTCCTTCCTTCCTTCCTTCCTTCCTTCCTTCCTTCCTTCCTTCCTTCCTTCCTTCCTTCCTTCCTTCCTTCCTTCCTTCCTTCCTTCCTTCCTTCCTTCCTTCCTTCCCTCCTTCCTTCCTTCCCTCCTTCCTTCCTTCCCTCCTTCCTTCCTTCCTTCCTTCCTTCCTTCCTTCCTTCCTTCCTTCCTTCCTTCCTTCCTTCCTTCCTTCCTTCCTTCCTTCCTTCCTTCCTTCCTTCCTTCCCCTCTCCTGTACAACCAACAGCCCATCTGCTAAAGGGAGGATTGTAGACAGCATTTGAATGCTTGCTATGGAAGAATTTTGATGTTTTCTGTAGGAATAGGAGGCTCTTGAAAATCTGCAAAGTGCTGGTTCTCTACAGTGAAGGGTGCGGTTTCTTCCCCTGCATGTGAGAGTTGAAAAAGCATCGATCAGTACAAATAATGATGAGGAGAATGAAGAGTAGCAATTGGCTTATTTCTGATTTTTCTTTTTTGGAAAAATACTGCAAAACCCATGATAAGTACTATGGTAAACCGTGAGCTCTTGCCAGGTCTTGATCATCTTCACTTTGGTTTTTGTGGTTGGTTTTGTTTTTTTTTTGTGGTTGGTTTGTTGTTTTTTTTTGTTTGTTTGTTTGTTTTTGGGGTTTTTTTATTTGTTTGTTTTTGTTTTTGTTTGCTGAGAGTGGTAGACTGATGAGTGGCAATTAGTTATTAGAATGAAAACATCTCATGACTTTTCATAAATGATGGTACATCATAAATGATGGTTGCACAATTATACTATCAAATTTGACCATAATAATTTAAAATGTTAGTAACATGAGTGAATTTTATTTCTATTTTGCAGGGTTTAGATTTTTTTTTCTGCTTAACTGCTAAACCACTGGTTCACTAAATCGGAAGAGGGTAGATTTAGATTAGATATTGGGAAGAAATTGTTCCCTGTGAGGGTGGGCAGGCCCTGGCACAGGTTGCCCTGAGAAGTGGTGGCTGCCCCTGGATCCCTGGAATTGCCAAGGCCAGGCTGGACAGGGCTTGGAGCAACCTGGGGCAGTGGAAGGTGTCCCTGCCCATGGCTGGGGTGGCACTGGATGATCTTTAAGGTCTCTTCCACCCCAAACCATCCCATGGCTCCTTGCCGTGCTGTGATCCCACGTTGGTTGGTCCCACTGAGGATCTTGGTTCCTGAGGTTGCTCTGTGAAAGCACAAAGGATGGATGTGGGACTCATTTGTAGGTTTGAACTACACTTCATACCCACAATCCCTTCTTTGATACTACCGGAGTGAGATAAGATTTGGTAAAGCCCTAATGGAACTATAAATTCTAAATAATTGTATTTCTTCTGATTCCTCCCAAATCTCTTTATTTTTCTATCACATACCAAATTATCCCTCAAACAATTTGCTGTAGGTGACCAGTCATGGCCAGTTTGACATCTCCCAGATGATAAATTAGGAGCAGGGTGAATAGTTTTATCATGTTTTGCTGGTTGTTCTTTTTATCCTTTCTCTTGTCGTTACATTCCTATTCAGGACATCATTGCTGTAAAATAAGCCATATTGTAAACTACCTGCAGTGGTCACCGTCGGATAATCTCTCTCTTAAAGCATTTTTTGTATTCTTTAATTACCAAAGAGAATTTAAATTATGAAAGGACAAGAAAATGCACAGTGAAAATCTGATTTTATATTTTGAATTTAATCAGAGCAATTCAGTGCTGACCTTCAATGGCTCTCCTTAATATCCTGGATGAGTTCTATGACTGTGAGATTGCCAAGTCTTTTATGAAGGTCACAGTCATGAAGTTACTGTGGGACTAAAACCCACAGCTGTATTTAATATTTTAAAGATGGTTTTCTTTCCAGTGTGAGTAAAAGACTGAATTGACAAGCTTCCTAGCATGGTGACTTCTGCTTTGGCAGCTCTGCATGATGCCATTTTGTAGAGCTCTTTGAATATCAAAGTATGCAATAGATTAACAAAAATTTTTTTTTTTTTAATTAAAAATGAATTCCTCCTATAATAAGAATTTAAATAATTTGCATGCTCTTTTTTTTTCTCTTTTTTTTTTCTTCACTAGAATTCTCTTCTATTATTTTTATTTATGTGTTGACAAATCACTGTAAGATTACTTAAGCAGATTTGCAGTTATAATTACTGTGGGAAATTAAACCTCCGAATATAACAGTGCGGATTAATATATGAAATGTGGTGACTTAGAATCTGCAAAATATTAAAGGAAGCCTTATAATTAATAAAGAATCAAGAAAAAAATTGGATCAGAATAATGGAGAAAATTTTGAATATGTGAAAGAAGTGATGGTAGTAACAAATTATTATTATTATTAGTAGTAGAAGTATTAGTGTTAGTATTTAGCATTAATTAATATTAGTGTTAGTATTACTATTACTATTAGTATTATTAATTATGTTATAGAATGATAGGAAACACTACATACATGCTTTAAAAGATTTTTGGGTTTTGGGGTTCTTTTTGTATTTCGTACATGCATTGATCCATATACATTGAAAATTACCCGAAATATTAAACCTTTCTATGTGTTTTATAAATTGCCATTTATTTCGCTGTCGATTGCACCCCAAAAGGAGTCCAGCTTCCTACTGTTCCCTTCCTCTTTGTCTCTGGAATTGTTTAGGGCCCTGGTAGTTCATTGTCATTGAGTTTCCACATTTTCACAATTACAGATCTATCTGCATTTTTTTGTTATCTTGTGCAGAAATGTTTAAATGATGGGATCATGAGCTCTAAGAGAGCAAGACTGCAGTAAGTCAGTCCAGAAAGCTCGTCCTGTTTTCCTGCACAATAATACCAGAGAAATAAAGCAAATTGAAGAGAATATATTTATAGAGGCTTTAAGAAAAATGTCCAGCTCAAACCATAAATTTCCTAAATTCTGTTTTGTGTTGAATCTGACTGTGGTTTAGGAATACACAATCGCTACGTTTAGCAGTCTAAAGCTGGTACATTTGAGGAACTGACATTGTAAAGAAAATGCAGTTAACTAGAGAAGAAATCAGAAACCCAAATAATGCAAATTTGTGTAGTGTGGCATATTTGACATCAGTATTGCCACTGTAAAAGCAGAGCATGACACAATAAATGCCATGTATTACTGTTTTAGAACTTTCAAGTATCAAAGGATTAGGAATTAGAATTTTACTAAAATAATATTCCTAATTATATAATATTATAATTATAATAATATATAATTATAATAATATATAATTATAATAATAATATTACTAATAATAATGCAAATTTGTGTAATGTGGCATATTTTACATCAATATTGCTACTGTAAAAGCGGAGCATGGACACAATAAATGCTGTGTATCACTGTTTTAGGACTTGCAAGTATCAAAGGCTTAGGAATTAGAATTTCACTAAAATAATATTCCTAATTTTATGTCCCACAATAAACAGACTTCAAATTACTTAGCAATTTGCTTTTGATATTTGCAGCAGAGATGTTTCCTGTTTGCCACACAAATGCAGTGCAGAATCTTCTGCAGTTTCAGGGTGCTCAGATATTAGGAAGTCTTTCAGTTTATTGAGAAATTATCCAGCAGTTTAGTTACACTATGGAAATTGATTGATTGAACGATTGATTGGGAAACTTGGAGTGGTTTATCAACACTTCACAAGATGAAGACATTATTTCAGATCGTGCTGATCTGGCTGAACATGATATTAACAGGGAAAGCCAGGATGAGTAAGGGTGTGGGATATTTCTAAAGAAAATTCCCTGCATAAAAAGTAGACTTGAATTGGTTGAGTAATGTTTCAAGTTAAAGAATATCACCACGTAAATGAGTGAAATGGTACCTAATAACATTTAATGAGTCTTTGCTGAGGCAGGCAGGGAAAACGTTCAGGGTTTTCTCTTTTCCCCCAGATCTTGATATGCAGTGTGCACTAAAGCCCTCAGATTGTGGCAAAATAGAACAAGATGCCTCCAAATATTTACAGTTTCTGTGATGTGCTTTTCTGTGATAGCTCTGAGCAGCAGGACTAGGAAAGCTGTGTAAATTTATAAATATCAAACTTAAAAATTATAAATGCTCACTTTGCTAGAGTTGTGTTTCACTCAGTGTCCCTGCTGCTTTGAAGTTTTAGGTAGACAATAACAAAAGAGTTTTTTTTTTCCTCTTCTAATCACTGTTTCTGATAAATTCAGAACTGATGGAAAATGTCATTAAGAAAGAAAGTAAAAGAACAAGCAGAACCACTGCTTTGTGCCATTAAGGTGTTGTTTTGTTTTTCTTTTACTTGGGTGACATTTTGGGGATAGGCAGCAATTATCTGTTGAATATTTTGCTTTGGAGCTGAAGAAGAAAGAGATGTTCTCTCCTTCTGTTCTCCAGTGCTGATGATAATATTCAGTACATGTTCTTTTATTTCCCTTTGATACCTTGTTATTTGTATACTGCTTCATCTCTATTTGATCAGCTAAAATATTGCTTCTTATTTTACCTCCTTAACCTACTTTTTCTCTAGAAATTTCTAACTGCCGTCACAAGCTCCTGACTCCAGGCCACACTTTGCCTTTTCCTACTTCCTCTTGATTTTAGTTCTGGTGATCCACATAAACAGCTTTGTTACTATTGCCTATTATAAAACTGAGACAAATTAGCCCACAGAGATCTGCTTTTGTTTCTCTCTTTCTGTGGGATTTTTTTTGGTCATTTAGGGCTGTAACGTTTCTCTACAGAGTTACGAAAAAAAACTTACCCAGTTAACCTTCCCAACCCTTCAGCCAAATGCAATAAAGAGACCAATATTGTAGAGATGGAAATACCAAAAATTGTATAACGTTAGGCTATGAAATACATGAATTTCTGCTGTAAGGTAATTTACTATTTATTGTTACAAGCTGGGCAGACAGTTAATAACCCTGAGAAAGAGTGGAAGAAAAAGTGCTTTTTTCTCCTTTAGTGTGTTAGTTTTCTGTGAGATAACATGGAAATGTGGAATATACAATGGTTTGGGTTGAAAGGGACCTTAAATATCATCCCGTGGGCAGGGACACCTTCCACTATCCCAATTTGCTCCAAGCCCCATTCAACCTGGCCTTGAACACTTAGAGGGATGGGACCTACCTAAAGTAATACATATTCCTGCACTATTATATTGGTCCTTACATTACAGAAGAAATGAGAAAAAATACTCAGAAGAGTATAAAAACATTTTTTCTCTTCACTTTGAGCCTTACAGAACCAATTGAAATCCAGTGAAATCACTGAAGTACAAGATGCACATTTGAAAATAGGGAAGGTGACTGGAAATGACTGAAATCAGCAAAGCTTCTTGAAGCTACATTTGTGCTCTTTCATCAGACTGATCCAATTTCCAGTTGCTCGTGTCCAAGTCAAGCTCAGGAGTAAGGAGGGGACTTGCATTGCTTTGCCTCAGCTTGAGTCACTGAAGCAAAATTTTCTTTCAAGCAGGAGGCAGGCTCGAACCAAAATTGCTCCTTTCAGCCTTCATTTATCATGATAAAGAGAAATATCATGTAACTGAGAGCTTAAATTACCAGTACTGTATGTACAAAGAAGCACGGGGGGAAGAGAGAGAGTGTATTGAACTCCTTTAATCTTTACTCCAACAAATCTGTGTACCTTGCAAGTGCATTTTAGTTCATCTTTGTGCTCCCTGCTATTTTACTTCTCTGCTTGAAGTTATTTGTACCATATATAATAACATAATTGTTTAATTTTGTGATAATTTTTATGTATTCAAAATTGTACTCAAGTTTCTGCAGGAACTGGTACGCTCGCAGTGATAGGAGGTTATGGAAATATTTCAGAAAAAAACAGAACGAAATTGTTGTTGTTTTTATTTATGACTTTTAAAGGTTTGTTGGGCTTTTTTTCTCCTCTTCTGCCCTTGAACAGGGTACTTGTAGTGGAATGGCAGAAAGATATAATTTAATCAAAAAGAACATGCTATGTTGAAAGTAACTTCAAAGCTATGATTAAATGTACTTACAATAATTAGTTTCAAAGCATTCTAATTCCTAGCAGTGTTTGAAGAATTCAGCATCTAATGAAGTAAAATAAATTACACACCACTTTGTTCATTGAATAACCAATTTTCTTCTCCTAACCACCATTTATCAACAGAGTCTTTCACCAGAAAACTTCTCAGCTTTCCTTTAAATAAACCCAGCCCCAAGCACACTCCTTGTACCCCCTCCCACACACACACAAGAAATGGGCTTGATTATCGCACCCTTGCTGGATTATAATGTACAAAAACCAATAGTTAACTTTGGATTAAGAGTTGAATCAAGAGAAAGGAAGTGTTCTGTAATGCTTTGCTTTAAAGAACTCTTGTTAGTATTGATGGAAGAAGACAAATCACATTTCCAAAATTCTATTTTCTGAAATTATCAAGTAGTGCTAAATTGAGATGTCCCATGTGCTACATAATTTGACTGTAATTTTTTGAGAGGGAAATATGAAATTTGGTATATGTCATCGTTGATTTGTACCAGGTCAATAGGTCAGTGTTTCGCATGTCTGAAACAAAAAATACAGTATTTATATATCCACAAGTAATCTCCCTGGCAGTGAAAATAATCTCACATTTTGACCAAAGGGTGTGAACTATCATGTGATTTTCTCCCCCAGAAACACATTTCAGCAGTAACAAGAAAATTTAGGTGAGAAATTGAGAAAAATGGAGAAGTTTTTGTGTGAGTCTGTGCAGCAGGAAGAGGGATTAGTTGGTGATCTCATAGCCTGGCTTGCTTGGTTTTTATATGCTTCAAGTATAATGAGAAAGTAAATTTCCTTGAAATGGCTTATGGACTAGAAATGATTTTCAGTACAAGCGATGCAGCAACTCTTCTGCCTCTTGTCCCTTTGGAAGTACGAAAGAATGAGCTGGAATTGGACTTTTTGTAGAACTGGGAGAATTCAGCACATAGGGAATCCCTGATGCCACTGGCACCTCAGAAAGCACAACAGAAGAAAAAGAAAATGGGAAAGATATTTGTTTGTTCCCAGTTCCCAGTGGAGTTATTCATGTCCTTCAGTAGGGTCTAAGTTCTTGCTGTCTTTTGGATTATTTTTCCCAAAGTAGAAATGTAGTACAATTAGGCTTACTAACTGCCCAGTAATTAAACAAAAAACTATTGTGCCCAATACTCTTCCTTTTTTTAGAATCAAGATAATTTATTAAGTTTATTCTACTGCAGTTTGTAGCATTTCTTAAAGATCTGTACAGCTTGAAGATCTAGGATCAAAAAAGGAAAATCCCCACTTTCTTCCTTCTCCAGTTTGACTTTTTGTTTTTCCTTGGAGGATTGGTCGCAACATTAACTCTCCCATCTATTTATTTATTTATTTACTTATTTTATATTATCATTTATATAGGTGTATTTGTGTCACAGCTCATACAGGGCCTGTCTAAATTTGGAGTTTTCATACTCTCTTTATACAAACTCGTGAGCAATATCTGTAACCCTTCCTAGGCCTATTAAGTTGAATAACAGAATTTTATGGGTGATATAGTTGGAGTAAGTGTTTACTGCATTAGGCAGGTGCTGTGGCAAAATTCAGAATGACTGAAACACCAGCAGATTAATTTAAAACACCAGAAGATTAATTTTATAGCAATTTTGAGAAAAAAGATTACTTATTTATTGCTGAAGACTGTAACATATCAAAATGAGTTTGCATCCACTTAAAAACTGTTAATCTTAAGTCTCTGGGAAATCGGAGGCAATATGTAAGCAACTTTCCTTGTTAATTTTCCATTTATAATGGGTATTGTGCAGGGGCATTTTAAACTCCCTGGGTGTAGTTTGTCATAGATGAGTCTGTGATGTAAGATTTCCATTAGGTAAAGTAATGAATAAGCTCTGTGTGTGTGCTTGTGTGCTATATATAATAATGCAAATAAACATACTGTAGTAATTACATTTTTATTACCAGGTGTCAGCAGAAAAGATAAATGCAGGTAGCACAGCAATAATGGCCCAAAGGAATGAAACTTTGGAAATTAAAAGTGGAAGGAGAGGCTCTGTCAGTGGTCTGGATCACTGACTGTCATTCTGTCTTGATTTAGTGTGGATTATTTATTTAGGGAAGAAATCGCAGCAATAAATACATAATTTACCTGCTCTTCACTGAGGACATGAAGGATTGGAGCTTTATTTTCTTATAAAATAAAATGGGTGGTCTTAACAAACCTTGAGTCTCTGTATGGACAAGTCATTGAATGCATAAGAAGAAAAGTACCCTTTAAAAGTTGTTCTTATTTTACTTTGAAAGCTTTGATTTCTCTGTTACTGTGCAGAAATTTTAGGACTATTCTTGGCTATTCCATACTTTTGTTTTGATTTTTTCCATCCTATATAGAAAATACATTCTGTTCTGCTCGTACTGAATTATCAGACCTAAATATATTTATATCTATATGTACACCCATGGAAGCTGCTGCTTCTGTATTCCCAGCTCTGGGAGAAACCTGGTGAACTAGACTTGCTTTTTTTTTTTTTTTTGCAATTCAATATGCCCAATAAATTGCATGGCTTCCTTGGAAAAGAGTTTCTGATAAGATTCCCACGACTTTCTGAAAACATAGAACAGCACAGGCAACAGGAGGTGTCTAGGAGGAAAATTTATCCATAGAACAAGTGTGAAGTGATGTTTCCCTAGAATGCTTCCCCAGCCTGAGCTAAATCACAGCTTATAAAGGAAGATGAGACTGAAAATGAAAATACATTTGTTAAAAAGTTAGGGGACAAGTTTTGTTTCCATACTTCCTTGTGCAGGTACAGAAAAACACACATAATGGGCATGGTTCTAAACTGTTGTGGATAACTGGATACTGCTACTTTCTGTTAATTTTTTGGTAACTAAATCCAAGTTTCTATCAGGATACATAAAAAACGTTTTCATTATCCTGTTTCTAAGGTGGTTCCATACATGTGTTCTTCAAAATGGAGACGTATATTCATGCTGACTTAATGTTGTATTTGGAAAGTTGAAACAAATTCAGTTTGTTTTCCCTGAAGTTTAAAGTTTACTGTTATGTCAGCCTTTTTACCTTGGAAATTACACCTTTATTGAAAGACACGACATAAAAGTATGGAGATGTGTAATGAAGAGTGTTTGCAAATGTTATTACTCCCTTTGTTGCTTTTAACATTCACATGATTTTTTCTTTTGCGAGTCAATGGATTCTGTTGTTTCTTTGGGTTATTAAGCAGCATCACAAACAACTTACAAAGAACTTAGAAAGTTCAAAGGAGAGTTTTCAGTGTGTCTGATCCCCCTTTATGCCCAGAGATGGTGTCCAACACTGAATCCTCTGTTTTTTTATGGTATTTGTGCTTTTTGGTATTAAAGCTGAGTTGTGCCATTTAATGCTCTGCTGGAAAGTGCTAAATTGATATTTTGTGGTAATCAGGATGAATTTAGAGCATGGCCAGCAAAGGGAAGAACATATTCTTAGGTACCAGGAGCTCTGGGCTTCAAGGTATCCTGTCAGATAATTTTCCTCAAAGATCGGGAAAGAAAATCGGTGAGCTGGGACTCAGTCGATGTATCCGTGATCTTAACAGAATCTCTCAGGCTGTGTAAATCTATGGAAATCAGCACTCTCACAGAAAACTCAAGTCTTAGACAAATTACATCATTTTCTTGTTAGTAGTCATGCATGTAATAAACATTCATTTTTCTACTGGTGATATATAATATGTATTTTCAGATAAATGCTTTTATTTAATAAGAATGCGGAATTTTGGGCTCTTAGCTCTACTCCTCCCTTCTCTTCCTTCAAAATAATCCTTTGGGGTTTGGTTTGTTGGGTTTTATTTTTTCCAAAGGGATAGGATTTTGTTCTTAGATTGATTTATGTAGCACTGACTTAAGCTTGAAAAAATTATGAGCACTTCTGCTATCACCCTTTAACCTGAAATTCCCTGCCTCTCACCTTGGGAGCTTGAACACATATTTTCAATCTCCAACTCAGTGACTTCCTCTTCCAGCTGTTTCACTCTCCAGATCCACTTCCCAGCTCCAGCTATTCCCTTTGGATGTTGGAGAGGATGGTGGTGAGGCTCAGCACTGTTGTTGCTTTGGGGCTGCTCTTGTGGGATTGGGATAAACTATTCCAAGACAAGAAACAAGAATTTACTTTTTGATGTCCAGCTGGGAAATAGCAACCAGAGGGAACAGGTTTGTTGGAAGACCTGGTCCGGTTTTATTTACAGAACAGTAAAATCATAGGTGATGATTGGAAGGAATAGCCAATAGGTAATGATTCCAAGAAAGATATTTATTTATCTCTTGGTTTAGTGTTTCTTTCTTACAATTCTTTTTTTGTACAGAAAAAGAAACCAAATTGTCCTTGACATCTTCAGCAATGTCAAGAAGTCGTTGTTTTAACATATATAAAAGCAAATACAGGAGTAAAGACAATTACTGGCTAGATGAATGAGGGTAGTTTTATGGGATTTTTTTCCTTTTATATTTCAAAGGTATGTCCTGCTTATCACTCTGCTGTTGGATTTTACAGAAAGGAGATCAGTGTTTGCAGAGTACAGATTTAAATCTTAACAACACTAGAATCGTTCAAGGAAAACTTATGAAAATCAATAATGTGTGAAGGTTGCAGGTCCTCTTGTTATTGAAAACCAGAGAGCTAACCTGTGTTTCTCAATTTGTACTGTAGATCAAAGAAACGTAAATACAGTTATTTTCAGAGGTCATCCTAAAGTAAGAACAAATTAAAAGAAGTTCACGTATGTATGAAATATATATTTAATGGTGTATGAGCCTATAGTATCTCCAAATGATTTGTGTATATGACAGTGTCGCCCTCAGGTTGTTATTGAGACTAACCTTGGAGATTTGTGTGATCACCAAAACTCAAAGTACAGACACTCTGGACTATTGCAAGGTCTAGTGACAGCTGTGAATGTCTTTGTATCTGGAATTCTTTGTTCTGGCTTCTGTATCTCTTTGAACAGGTAAGGTGAAAGATGAGGGAAATCTGAAAAACAATGGGCCATAAATGATAGAGGGACATTAATAATTAAATGCATTGCAAGTTAAAAAAAAAAAAAAAATCCACTACAGCAATTCTTAATGATACCTTCCATGGACCATTTAAGTCGATGAATTTCAAGTGCAACCATTTGTGCCAAACAAGGTTAAAATGGCTAAAAGAGTGACTATATTTTAATGTGCTGTAAAGGAATTAAAAGCGACCAGCAGTCCATAAAAATATCATCCTTCAGCTCGGAATGCTCTGGCCATTACCAGGGAAAGGTTTAGTCAATCACAGGGCAATAACTAACTCTTAATGCAGGAAAGGTTGATGTAATTGTTGAACTGAGGCTTTCTCAGTTCAAAATCTACTGTTGCCCATTCTTTTAGTCAGAAATTAAGTTTCTTTACTCTTTAAAGATGTATTTGATACTTTTCTATTTACTTCATTCACTTAATACACAGCTAATTTGTCTAATATCTGGTTGGTGATGTGGTTTTCAGTATTAGTTTATTGAAAGGGAAATGCTACATCCATTTACTTTGTTTATCTGCACATTTGCAAATAATTGACAATAAAGAGTGATTAGTTTTATATGTTTCATTCCAGCATTTCAATTAACCCCTTGACTGTCCGGATTTTGCTGATGCACAGTATTTTTATGTGTTGCTCTGTTTCAACACTGAGCTCACCAATACTTTTGTCCTCCCAGTAGTAATTTCATCAGGTAAAACCCATCAGCAGCAATACAGCCCAGATATTTGATTACCTCTGTGTTGAAAGAGAATGTGCCTTTTTTTTTTGGTTGTTGAAATAAATGGTTTTAGAATTGGGTTTAAGTCTCCGATTCAGATGAGTTACAGCTCTTAGAGTGGGGCAGATTGTGTTATCACCGAGAAATTCAGCGTTTGGTGTCCCAGCCATTGCATCCTTCACTGGCTGCAGTGCTGTGTGTAGAGTTTACACAAATGTGGTTCCATCCTTTGGGTCAGGGGCCCTGCCAGGTCCTTCCAGCTGAAAAAACACGTGTGGGGCAATGGGCTTCTCCTGGTGGGAGTCCAGAAAGGGTAAAAAACCTTTGCAAGAGCAGAGTGAACATAGAAGTGAAGCTGAGTGATCTGCCCTCCTTCACCTTCCTCCCCTCTAATTCCACCTTTATCTCTCCTCTCCTTTGTGCAGGACCTTGTGCTTGCCTTTAGGAAAAGGAATGGTTTTTCAATTCCTGTTCTTCCTAATTGTCTCTTTTTATCATCAAACCCTGCCATATTTGACAAGCAGGAAAGAAAGGAGTTCTCCTACAAGTTTCTTAGGAGCAGCACGAAGTGGGGAGGAGTCAGTCTGGAAAAGTGAGAAAAGCTGCTTATGTGTTTTCTTTTTAATCATTTCTAGGGTTTTTTTAAATTTCACCATGGCTGCTCAGCATCTTGTTCTGAGCAGCAGCAGAGGCATTGCATCTGTCAGGCTTAGGAGGCAGCTACAGCATTGATATTCTTGCTTTCATGTTTCAGCAGTTATCTTTGCAACTATAAATGACAGAACCTCTTTTAAATACCATTTAAAATAAAAGCTAGAATTCTGTAGACATTGATGGCAATCATGTGGGAAGGATTGCTACTTACCGTGAAAATATGGCTTTGTTAAGCTTCAGATAAGAAATGAATGAGATTATTAAAGACAAAAAAATGGGTTTATTCCTTTTTTTTGTTACTAATGAGCGTGATTTGATAAATACATGGTAAGTTTTAGAATGACAGATCTGCTCCTGACACAGCAGGCTTTATACAAAATGAAGATTAACATCAAGAGTAAAAGAGAAAATCACAGAATCATGGTTAGTTTGGGCTGGAAAGGACTTTTAAAGGTCACCCAGTTCCAAATCCCTGGGCACTTTCCACTAGACCAGGCTGCTCTGAGCCCCCTCCAATGTAGCCTTTGAACACTTCCAGGGAAAAAGAGGAAAACATCATCTCTTGGTGTCAGGACCCTTGGGTGCTTGGTGGGGTGTGCAGCACATGCGTTTTCTCACAGCGTGGTGATGGTGGGAGCTGTGCCTTGAAACATTTGGGAAAGGGGAAGTAGCGATGCTCCCTGTACCAAAACCAAGAGTTTTTCTGAGTGATACTAAATGGAGAGACAAGTGGCCATAAGGACATTTCAAGGGTGAGAAGAACAAAGAAGAAATAAATAGACAAGCTACATGTTTCAGAATTGTGGATAAACCGTAGGATTTCATGAGTGTAGTCGCCATTTATTAGTCAAGTACAAAAGCAATGAATGAAATGAATGTTTATTACATGCATTACTTACTTTACTATTGAGTAAGAAATGTGGAAGAATAAATTACAAATAAATGGAATCTAAACCAGATTTTTTCATAATGTGGAAATAAAACTACAGTTGAGTGCATCCTCCTAAATCAAAGAGCAGAAGGAGAGTGGGAACAGAAGAACATGATTAATCTTTAACAGTAAACTTTTTTCTTGTCACTCTGAATCAAAGGCAACCATGCATCAGATGTTGAGTTTGAACTAAATAAATGATAAAAATGCATGATTTGATGGAGTCGGTGAAAATTACACCAAAAGCCTTTATTCAGTTGTCTTTAACATTGACTGGCTGATCCCTCCTTGAATCTCATAGCTAAGTTTTAAAAATTAATTAAAAAACAAAAACCACTTGAATTAAGACAGTAAAGAAAGGGAGGGGGTATTTTGAAATTCTGTTTCAGTAAAAGTAGGGTAGATCCCATGCAGGACGATACTGCATTGCTATAATTAGATTTAGGGTTTGCCTATGAGGAACAGACTTCGAGCAGCCATCACTTTGTTCCTACTTGAATGGTGTAACATCACTCGACAGTCACCTGTTAGCACAGATTAAAATATTATTGCCATCAGAAAATGTAGCACAGGAAAAGCCACTGAAGAGATGAGAATTCATCCAGGCAGTGTCAAACAAATTTTAGGTCTGGTTACTCCTGTATTGCAGCGATTTAGGAATTGATTCTGTGATTCTGTGAATGCCAGCGGAAGGTAAAGCTCTCCGTGTTTCTAAAATAGTACCTGAAACCTGAAGATTTTAGCTTGGCTTCTTCATATCCTGCAAGACAGTTGGAAGCTAAACACTCAACACATCTCATGCCACCAAATTGTTAAGACTTATAAACAAAAGCTGCATTATGTTTTTATGCAATAAAGGTTTGTTTGGGGGAAAAAATAGCTGTAACTGTCTCCCATAATACCTCTGTTTTCCTGTGAGCCAAGACAAATGAGAAAAGGACAAAAGCACCCACCAACAAAACCCTTTCTGCAGTGTCTGTTTAACAAAAATGGAACATAATTATATATGTGAATTGAAAGAAACTGAACTTCATAGGCCATATATAGAGCTGGAGCCCATCTCTGGTGGTGGAGTAAATTAATTCCAGCATTCTCTCAATTTTTTCCTTTCTGAATTGCTGAGTACTTCAGAGAGTAGGTGCCGAGAGCTCTGTCGGCCCAGTAAAATATTTTTGTGTATTTCAAAGCCAACACTAAATTATACTGCCTGTTTGTTGTCTACAAATTCATGGAGTTATACTTAGAAATACAGTTTTACCCAAGAGGTTAACTGAATTCTATGAGAATCTATATTCTTCCTGAAGTTGTCAGAGATTTGTTTGTAAGACGATAATGTGCTGCAGCACATGCTCTGGTTTTTCTGTCTTCTTAGTGTGGATAGAGAGTGAAATCAGAATAAATCTTCTAGCTTGCTTATAAAGTTCATTGCGGAAGAAAAACATAAAATTGTGGATACCCTATGGAGTAGAAAACAAGTTTAATGTACTACAGTAAAGGGCTTGACTGTGATGTGCATCTCTTCTATTTTCTTAAATTGCTTTTATAGGATATTCATTATGACCTTAATAGCTTATTGTGCATGAGAAAATTGGCTTAATGAATAACTGGTAGGGATCTGCCCAGCGTTTTTGGTGCAGCCCGAAGCCCATGCCACAAGAGAAACAGCAATTAAAAAAAAAATCTCTGCATTCAGGATCATTTATTCACATTTTACCTCTCTATAGTAGAGTTGTAACAGTCTACTCTGTTGCTGCTTTTGTGATAGATGCCGTCATTTCACCAAACAACAGTGGGAACGGGGTAAAAAAAATACTGAAGTGTCTGCACATATGTATCATGTGTCATCTGAAAGTTTCATGCAAATTTCTTAACTAAATAAAACCACAACAAGCAATGTGAGAATGAGCTGTAGCTACAGCAGTTGTGCACTGGCATGCACATTTTTCTAGTTGTGGGTTAAGAGACAACAGATAAATAATCACCATGAAATGACTGAATGGTTTGGGTTGGAAGGGACCTTAAAGACCATCTTGTTCCAGCCCCGCTGCCATGGGCAGGGACACATTCCACCAAACCAGGTTACTCAATATTATCTGCATTTTAGTGTGTTTAAATGAATTGAAGAAACCACCATGTTCTTATGTGATATATAAATCTCATATTCCAAAGGCTGGGGTTTGAAGGTGTTACTGCTGAATTCTAAGACTATGGCATGTGAGGAGGAAAGAGAGCATTGAGGATGGAGTTGGAGTGTGTGTGCCAAGGCATGGTCGTGTCCTGTAATCAATAACTGTAATGACTAATCACGTAATCAATAATTGTGATTTCAGATTGGGATCAACTTTTAATTTGCTTCCACCATGTGCCTCCTGGCAGCAGAGGCTGTGCCTGTCCCGCCAGGTGTGGAATCTCCTGGGATGTCAGGAATGAGATGGATTAACACATCCAGTGTGCCCTAATGTCTTAGAGGTGGTTTGTTCCCAGTTCCCTATGGAATAAGCAGCTGTTGGAGGTGTTTTCTCCCAGTTCCCTATGGAATAAGCAGCTGTTAGAGGTGTTTGCTCCCAGTTCCCTATGGAATAAGCAGCTGTTGGAGGTGGTTTGCTCCCAGTTCCCTATGGAATAAGCAGCTGTTAGAGGTGTTTGCTCCCAGTTGCCTATGGAATAAGCAGCTGTTAGAGGTGTTTGCTCCCAGTTCCCTATGGAATAAGCAGCTGTTGGAGGTGGTTTGCTCCCAGTTCCCTATGGAATAAGCAGCTGTTATGTCCCTGCAGCAGCTGATGATGGTCGGGACTGTTGAGTAGGACTTGAAGCAGCCATAGTTGAACTGTTGCTGTCGAGACAGTCATGACACGAAAAAAGTTCACCACAGCAGCTTCTTGGTCAGAAGAAAGGAAGAAGTAACTCTTTACTTTCCAGAGCCTTTTTATACTGTTTTCTAACTTCCATGTCACACATCCATTGGCTCTCAATTCACCACTGCACAGTATTATTGGCTACCTACAGCCAGAACAACATCTTGCAAAAACACCGCCTGCATGAAGTTGGGTATCTCTGTTTATGAATTCCTGCTTGTTTGGAACCAGAAAGCTACTGTGAGAATTTGGGACAAGAAGTTGTTCTCACGGTAAAGTAGCTCTTACTATGTGCCTATGATTCCCACATTGAACTTCAGTGCTTGCCCTGTGTTTTGATCTCTCGTGACTTTGTGGAAGTCATGTCTGATCCTCAGTTTCCTACATGCAAAAATAACAGTATTTTTCTTATTAGCTGTCGGGTTCTTTTCCTTGCATACAAGAAGCTGTTGCTTTCTCCAGACTATGGAAATTTTTCCCGTTCCCTTCAAAGCTGTGAGAATGTTGTCACACATGGTGGCGTCGTCACAGCTGACTGAAGGCACTTAGCATCTCTTTGAGAGCTGATGGGGAGAAATGAGGCATTTTCTCCATCATATGTTAGAGAAAACCCATTAATGTCAAAAAGTGAAGCTGTGGTATTCGTGTGGCGTCTGCGGTGTGAGGGCTCTGCCATCAGCACTTGGGAAGCTGCCTCTGGGAAAGGGAAATGATGTTCCTTAAGAACAGTCGTAGTAGAAAAGGATGTGGGTGGTGAGCTGGATTCCTTCAGCCCTCAAAACTGTGATGTTGTTATTTTAGACAGACGTGTAGGTCACGATTTTGTTGTCTCGAATGGCATGATGCTTCCTGAATTGTGGAATGATTGAGTGTAACATTCCTGCTCTTTAACACAGAGCTGTACTCAGAAAAAGAAAAAATCCGTGTTTGTTAGGATGGGAGTTAGAATTCTGAAGTATAGCCCCTCTCCCAAAAAAAAAGTATATATGTATATAGGATATGTGAATGGGAAAGTAAAAGCAGGATGATAAATAGCTCTACTTTTAGCATTTAATTTTGTATCCATATTTAGCACACTTATTCTGGTAACTATTAAAGTTTCCATATATTTATCAGTGAATGAGGGGGTTTTTTTTAGTGTGACTTTTAATTAGAGGTTGGGGGGAAATTGGAAAAAAAAAATCACACCTAAATTTTCTCTAAGTGTGGAATTATTTTGAAGGAAAAAGAGGCAAAGTCAGCCACTGTTAACTCTATGTCCCACATTTATATTTCCTTTATTTTTCATAAGCAAGACAACTTTAGTATTCTCTTGTCTTCACTCTTTTCCCCCTATAAGACAGAAAACAACCTCAACTGTCAAGTTTTTTGTCTGTTTGGGGTTTTTAATCTTTTTTAATATCTCTCAGCCAACTTTTTTACACCTCCAGGTATATTTATTTCATGTATCTTCCCCACCCTTGATCTCTTATAAAGCGAGGTGGTCATTGGTGATGAAAAGAGCTGTGCAGTGATGAGCAATGAGCTGATGGTTGCTGCACTCGGGTGGAGTTGGGAAACTGAGGCAAAGGTTTCATACGGATTTATTTAGGTAATATAAATTTGGGAATTGGGACACATATCCACAAAATTGTTTAAAAACTCAAGCAGTCAGAGGTGGATTAATAAACAAGAATTAGAAATGCTGAAATCACTTGGTGGATCTGCTCAGCTTTTTGGCAGAATTATGAATCCACTGGGAGACAAATCTGTATTTTTTAGGAGATATGAATTCTCCATCGCAGATTTTCATGCTCTGTATCAGAATTGCTTATTCCTATCATGTTTATTGCTAGATAGGCACTGCTGGCCACCAAGGCATAAATGTAGCCATGCATTGTGATACCATAATAAATAGTTCCATCTGAGAGATCCCTGTGCCCCATTTGCAATCAGTAGGAGCAAGCCCTGGGATGTGCTTAGTGCACAGTGGCAGGGATGTCAAATTGTGAACAGCATCTTGTACCCAGGAGCAGCAGAACAGGTGATTCATGGCTAAATTGAACCGGAGAGAAAGAAGAAAATGTCAATATAAGTTGAATTTTCAGACAAGGAGTGTCAAAGCTTTAGATCATGGAGTGAAGGGCTATTTTGAAAAGCTGACAGCACTTAAATCCTCTTCCCCATTATATTTTCCTACAGTCTTGTGATCCACAATTGAAAATGTATCTTGTAGGGTCTTTTGTTTGTTTATTTGTTTGGGAAGTTCAAGGGTTTCATTTCCAAACTTAATTCTTGCACAGGAGGAGCTGCAGTTCTGTGACTCACTGTGCTTTTGATCTTAGGCATCATTATTTGCCTTAAAAACATTGTATTCTACTTTTTGGTAAAGTAGAATTATTTTATGGTTATTTTTTCTCTTACACTTTTTTTTTAGGGTGGGGGGTTGTTTTTTGGTTGTTTTTTTATTGTTTTGTTTTTGTTTTTGGTGGGGGTTTTTTGTTTTTGTTTATTCCTCATTCTCTCCATGTTCTTGATAAAATTGACCAAGAGGTTTGGCCCCTCCATCTGCACAATCCAAGCACCTGCCTGCTGGGTGAGAAGGGAAAGTTGATGGAAAAAGTGAGAGTAGTTTGCTAGAGAAAGGAAAAGCAGGGAGAAGTAAAGGAGGGTGGATATATAAAACAAATGTAGATGGTGCAATTAAACAAAATAAGATAGAAAAAGAGAAATGAGGCAGGAGAATAAAAGGAGGAGGTGAGATGTAGGTGAGGAGAATGTCACATTGTTTGTAAATCTTCAGCTCTGGCAGCTTTTTGTTTCAAGTATGGAGGGAAAAATCAAATACACAGAATATTGCTCAGAACTGAGCTTATTACCAGGCAGGGAAGAAAGACACTGTTTGGTCCCCCTTTCCCACAATAAGAGTAAAAACCCTTGAAAAATATTTTAAAGGCTAAGTGTAATATCATCTCCCTGTGAACCAGAAAGCAGCACTGAGAGCTGCAGATGGAAACAGCCTTAAAACCAGGAGCACCCCAGGTACTGAATTTTTGTTTATTTCTCTATGTCCTGTAACAGTGTTTCTTAATATACCCCTGACTATCACACTAAGTTCACTTTGCCCTTTGTTTTTTCAACACTTAAGGATTTATGGTTTGTTAATTCCCATTTTTTTTTTTTTTTTGCTGTTTAACCCACGTGTCTCTTTTTGGTCCAGAGGTAGATCAGGAGGGGAGGAAGTAGCTGGAGTGGTTGATAACTTTTGAAGTCTGCAGATGGTTGTGGAGCCTTTCCAAAGGGTGTAGAGATCAGGAGAGAGACCAGAGCACTTCCAGGCATTCCTTTTCAACTCACAGGCTGGAGAGATGAGCAGATAAAATCCTTCTTTGCAGATGTTTGCTTTTTATCTGTCATTTTTAGGAGTGGGAAAAGGTATCAGCTGTCCAAGGTTTCCTGTGTGACTGACATTTTCAATTCTTTGTAATAACTAACCAGAGTTCGACCAGCTTTCATCTTTTTTTGGTTCAGGTATCCTGAAGGCTGATTCCCAGCTCATTAGCTGCTGTGTTTGACAAGGTGTTGCCGTACTTGCAGCATTCTAAATGGTTCTCTTTCCTGGTACTGCCGGTGGAGGTTGTTCTGGAGTTTCCCTGTGTTTGCATCTCCAGCCAGGCTGGTTTGAGAGTAGTTCCAGCAGAGCAGTAAGTCACAGCCAAAGAAAAATGGGCAAGAAGGAAGCAGCAGAGTTGTGGAGTGCCTACTGCTACTCCTTTGACAGCAGGGAAAATCCAGGCCAGTTATACCACATTAAAAAAACCCAAAACAGGTATGCTGATATCAGTGCGTAGTGTATAAATGAATTTATTTTTTTTTTACTGGAATGCTTGATACAGGCATTGATTGTGTGTTTTATCATGCTGGGTTTCTCTGCAAGAAATACAGACAGAGGCCAGAGAGTCACTGAGTAGTGACCTGCCTGGCAGAAGGAGGGGAATTGGGAAGAGCAACGTGAAGGGGCAGGACAGGTTTGTGCACTGGGGGAGAGAGAAGAGCTCAGACAAATTGAAGTTTTAGGATTCCCAGGTCCCCAGGACTGGCTGAGAGCTGAGGCAAATGATGTGTGGAGCTTTTGGGGAATCACTTATTTTGGCTTTTCCAAAGTGGAAGTCGGGCAGTATTGACCTACCTGGGCACTGAGGCTTGTCTCACTTTGCTGTGTTTTGTGTTTCCCTTAACAAGTGGCACCTGAACACAATCTAGTTACTTTTTTTAGGGAACAAACAAGCCATGAAACACGTTAATGTTCCGTGGATCAATAATGAGGGATTTCAAGCCTAAAAAGACAACTGTCTGCTTTTCTTTCAAGTTTGAATGGCGTGCAAAGGTGAGGTGACATTTCCTGTGACAATCTGCGTCACAAGGACTCCTTAGAGCTCACCCATAGAGTTTTATAAGGAGCTGGATGCAGATGATCTTGAATTGCAGTTAGTCACTGTTTTTGTAATTAAACAGAGAGTAAAAAATGTGATTTGAGGTCAGTAGGTCATTAGTTTTCCTAATGGATTTGTCTGTAGGTTGTTATATGGCTTCTTTACATTAGGGTTGTAGGAACTGCCACTTTGCATTAGACTAATGGTCTTTCATGTCCTCTGTACTCCTGCAATTTTCATTACTTGTAACATTTTTTTTTTAAGCATTTTTCCCATATTTTAATCTCTGGTTGTTAGAAATGGCCTTTGAAAATGAAGGCCACGTCAAGGTCGTGTTTCAGAACTTTTGTTAGTGTTTATTTGTGATCCAGAAGAGGAAGCATTCCCTAAAATCTCATTGCTTTTTACCAAATCCTGTATAGCTGAAGGTTAAAAAACAACCAGATGATGCCTCAATGCTTGTATGTGCTCCTCTCTTAATTGATCAGACAACCTGATGATAGAAAATAAAATTTATCTAATGCATTTCTTAATCTGCAAAAATATTTCAATTGATTAGAGCAGTGGCTTAGTAAAGGCTGTTCCTGCATCTCATGACGATGAACATAAATGGACTGTGTGTTGCTAAGAGTCATCTGAAAGCAAATGCTCACAATCAGAAGTTCAGAGAGGTGTTGGACTGATTTAATTTTTAAGAGAAAGATTCACAACATGGCTAATATCCAATTTCAGGAATAATTTTTCATCCAGAAAACGATACATTGACAGCTAAACTCAGAAAATCTAATGCCCTTGTACAGAGCCTTCAAAGTTTAAGCAGTCAATTTGTTGGGAATCAGGGCCCCTGGACTGTGTTCCCACTGTAATTTAGAGATTCATTTACTTAGATAAAGCACTTAATCTCCCTAGGTCTGTTTCCCAATAGTAAAAGAGAAATAATAAACCTCAGAAGTCTTAATTATGGGTGTCTTGTTAGGTTTAATTAATTCGTAAGGGATGTTAATGTCACCATATGAAAACTGGCGTGTGGGTGAAGTGTGTGTGTGTATAATTACATTTAACTCACACACACATGTTGTTAACAGAGCTCTGTAAAGGCTGCAAGGCCAAGCAGTTGGGAAAAAAATCCGAGTTTTGCTTATGGACACTCCCTTGTGACTACTCATTATGGTAAATATTTAATTACACCATCATCTGCTGTCATCCCAGCAGAAAGTCTGTCTCATTCCCCTTCACATCAGCTGCAGATTTTCACCTCCTTTAGCCAGGTCAAATCCCTTCCCCATTTCCAAATGCCTTTGGGCAGCTCCTGAAGGAATAGTTATGCCAAGGTGTTTTTTCTTGTTGTTTCAAGAACAATTCCTTGGCATTCAGCAGATCGATGTGTGTGTGAAAACAGTGGCCCTGTCTTCCCATTTGCAGATACCTTTTAAAAACGAGTTTCCAGCTTGGCTTGCAGGAATCCAGGACTGAGTTTGGCAGAAAGTTTTGCTTGGCTGGGATATGAGTGGGGCAGTGCAGCTCCAGGAGCCTGGACGTGAATGGTGCAGTGCAGGCACTGAACAGCTGCACCTTGGCTTTGCAAAAGATCATAAACTGACCCATTTTGTCTAGGTCAAAGAATAGGAAGACTCGCATTTGTTACAACAATTCCTGTTAAATTTCAGGTCTGTGAACCAGGAATTTTGTGCCAATGCTCATTTTTTTCTGTGGTTACTCCTAAGAGAGAAACTCTGTCTAGTACATGTGGGGCTGACATCCATATTTCGTGTTCCCATGAATGACTCTTTTATTTTCAAGAAATTGATGAGTGAGACAATTGTTTTCTGAAATTAGGGGACAGGAGATCCATGGAAAAATCACAGAAAGCAATAAAATGCAGTTACAGAATACATTATTGCAGACTTTGCACTGTATTTCCCCAAGCTGTTGGGGTTCACTGATTGTTTTGAAATACTCTTTCTAAAGGCTAATTTTGTTTTAAAGAGTATTTGCTACTGAGGGCAGGCAGTACAGCTAATCCATTTTCTAGCAGTGAGCTAAAAGACAGTATTTGCACTGTTGGGATGTGCTGCGTGGTGCTCAACACCTTGTGGTGTTCAAATGTTTGAGTTCATTGAGGCTCACTGAATAAACCCTATTTCATTCAGCTGGGAGAGCGGGTTATGAAATTAGCAGAAGTGCCATCATTAACACCTATTATTCTTGTGCTTCAATAGAAGATAATCATGCTCATTGCTTTTCCAAAAATAGAGGTGTTTTTCCAGGACACGAATTACAATTTTTTTTCTCTCTTGTTTAAAACTATTCATTATTGTGAAAGTAGCAATGGAAATACATTAGGACAAAATTATTATTTCTGTTCCATAGATTGAAACTTCTTCAAGAGCCAGAATTTTTAGAGAGGAAGAGAGCTGTTATATTAAATTAAAATACTGCTCGTTTTACCTCGTGATTGGGAACAGCTCCCATAGGTTTTTTTTTAATCATTATTTAATTTCTAATTTAAATGGTCGCTTGTTCTTAAGGCACAGGCTGCATTCTAACTCCCCATCCAAGGCACACCTCAAACTCTGGTGAAGCAGTAATAAATGATAGTAAAGACAGAAGAATTAAAGGAATATCTAAACAGAGGAGTCAGGATTGTTTCCATCCCTCAGATCCTCATGCATGGAACGAATTTGGTCCCATGCTCAGACCAGTGTGTAAAACCTTTTCCCAGTCCAAGGCATCTGGGATATGGAACATGCCATGAACTGCAGATGCTGAGTTAAAAGGATGCTCTCATACTCAGTTACAGTGGTCATCTAAATTTCTGTCACTCCTTTGGTTTGGAGCAGTGTCACCATTATTTCCTGTGCTCTTCAGTGGCATTACACATGTTCAGTAAAACCCAAACAGACGCTGATTTGGTAACCCCAGGTTTCTGTTTCTTAAATTGCCACGTACCAAAGTAGCTCAGTAGCTGGGCTGTCACGTAGATCACGTGGGTGGTGATGCTGGGCTGCATCCTTCAGGCTTTGATTCTCACTTGAAAAAGGATGTTAGAATCTCTTCCTTAGAAAAATAATTTAAACCCCCCAACACAGCAACTAATGCAGAAACATTTAATGCAATTAACAGCTGATATATCAGCTTAATGTTTGATTTTGCAGCCAGAAATAACAGTGACTTCAAAGGCCTCGTAGCCAAGAATGTTGCCTCTAACTTTGCAATGTTAATGCAAGCTCTGCACGTGTCTTTGCATGATGTGAAAGGTGAATTATACAGCACACACTGCTTGAAGTGTTGAGAGTTGTCCAACTGCATTTAGTGTTTTCCTGCTCACATAGCTCCAGGACTAAAATTTCGAGTAATTGCAAAAAAAATCTGAAATGCCAAATCCATAATGAGCGTTTTAGAACTGACCTTTAGAAGGTACTTCTATGCACTTTGTACGCAGATTGTTTTGAACAATCAAACTCCTATTTTAAATTCTCAAACCAGTGTAATAAGGCAGGCCCTGTGTTAATATAGTGATAAGTGGACACTAACCTTAGTTATTCATTTTTAAAATACCTGAAAACCTGTGGCATCTATGTGCTAACAGTTTGCAAGTAATTTAAAAGTATAATTCTCCCAGGTGCTGAATAATTGCCAAGCAATATGAATGTATTTCTCTGACTCCAGTGAGCCTCTCTGTAATGTTGTGAAGTAATTGTGGGTGCACGGGCTGTGGTTTGAGTGATGAGAGAAATTAGTCCGAACCACTGAGCTGGATGCTCGCACGCAGCAAGGTCCACGAGGGATCATGTCTAATCTTCAATGTGCAGATGGTGAGGATTAGGTGTGAAAGAATGTAAAACCCAACGGCAGCTGGGGACAATGAAGTTCATTTTAGATCTATTGAATATTTTGAACTGCTGGGTGAGAGCTGTGTAAAAAATGCAGCAAGAGGTGGCATTGTATTGACTCCATGGATGTATTATTTAAATAAATCTTACTTAAAGGCAAACAACTCTTTGATGGGCATCTGTGGCACCATAAAGCTGGAATATTTATTAAATATTTATTAACTGATTGGGTTCACCGTGTAACCACTCCTTGAGTTTCCTGGGTCTTGGAATTGAATATACTCCTTAAAGGTTCCGTGCTGTAACTCAGCATGCTGCCAAACCTGCTTCACTTCCTCCTCCTCTACCAACAAGCTTAGAGTGAAGAGTGGACCCAAAATAAATTAGAGAATATGAGGGGTCAGTGATGAAAAGTTTAAAAAAAAATCATCTGCTTTCAGCTGTAGACTTCAAATTGCTTTATAAAAGATTGAGTATTCATACCTCAGGAGGGCAGAAAGGTGGTGTGACCTGCACAGCATCACTCAAAGGCAAATGGCAGAACTGGGAATTGGGTGCCTGTGCCTTGGGCTGCAGTCCCTGGACCATTGCTGGGGTGATCTGGTGTAAGTGACCCACTGCAGCAGGAAAATGTCCCTGTCACTGCTCAGCTCAGTGCCAGCTGGGAGAGGCTGCAGCAGGGGTTGAGGAAAGAGAAGAATCCGGGGCATCCATACAGGGTCTTTGCTTGGGAGCTGGAGAGAAGAGACACACAGAATTCAGCGCACAGTTCCTTTGCTAAATTGGCTTTTCTCCAGGAAAAAATTTAAAAATTAAAAATTGCGTTGCTCCAAGACTTTGGAAAAGAAGAAGAAACCAGGAGGTAGTATGGCCAGGACAGCTGACCCAAGGTGGCCACAGGGATCTTCCGTATCATAGAGCATCATCCCAGTTTGTAAACTGGGGCAATGTGCTGGGAGGGGCTGATCTCTGCTCAGGGATGGGCTGGGCACTGGGCAGTGCTGCTGAGCAATTGTATTGAGCATCACTTGTTTCTTGGGCTTTGTGGCTCTCTCTTTTCATCATCATCATCACCATCACTAATAATAATAATAATAACAATAACAACAACAGCAACAATAATAACAATAATCACCACCAGCAATAATAATAATAACAACTACAACTACAGCTACAACTACAACACCAGTAAATATTTTACTCAATTTCAATTCGTCATCTGTTCTCATCTCAGCCCTTGGGTTTTCCATTTTTGGGATCCTCCTCCCCATCCCTCTCGGTCAGGGCAGTGAGTGAGCAGCCCCGTGGTACTTAGGTACAGTTGCAAGCTGGGATTAAACCGTGAAATTTCCATAAGCCCTCTCTTTAAAATGAAACTTTTTATAAAATCTTGACAAAGGAAACCTTTTTATTCTCCTCCTTCTAACTAAATGGAGTTGATTCAGAGGCGAAAATCAGAGATGCTTATGATTTGCTAAATAATGAAAAAATACCACATTTTAAAGCTTTTGAAAATAATGCAAATACTTTGTCTAATAAGACTTATATTTTTAAAGCAATGCTTTGGTCACTGAAGATGCCAAATTGATGGTCTTGCTAAATAACAAACTCCAGTCACAAATGAAAGCAGTAGAAGCAATGGATTGTGATGCTAATTTCCATACCTTGAGCTTTAAAATTGTTCAGGACTTACTGTTTAAGCACAAAACAATTCTTCAGACAATGCTGCTGCTATGAAATCTTTATTCTTTCCCCCTTCAGCTTGAAATGGCAAGTTAAAAATCAGTTCTCCTGCATAACTTGTCTTTGTAGATGAATCTCTGCTGAGGGTTCATACTGTGATTCTCATACATTATCTAAAGACATTTGTTCTTCTTCTTTCCTTGTTTTATGTATTTTTATGTATAACTATTGACTTTAATGGAGCTGCTCCCAGTCTTCCCTGCATGTCTAGCATTTATTTTATTTTATTTTTGCTTTTGCTTAGGCTGTATTGTGAAATGAGAATAAAGCCACTAGTTTGTTCTTTGAAAATATCCAGTATTATTGCTGTTTATTAGAGCCATTATGAAAACTATGAGCTAAATGGAGATGATGTGAGGCGAATTATAATTTTACTGACACATAGAATAGAAGCATTTGGGAAATGCTGGATCTCACCCTGGGGATCAGTTTGATTGTTCCTATAGATATATATGGAAGATGATTTAATTATTCTCCTTTTGGTATGTTGATAAATATATGTTATTGTGGATAAAACTGATATTTTTTCTTCTTTTGAGAATGCCAGGCTAAATTATGAACTTTATATCTCTTCTTCTTTAATATGAGAAAGAAGTAAGCCTATTTCAAATCTTTCCTTTACAGAGCCAAGTGGTTTTATCCATAAAAATCCTATGCTTTAGGAATTGTATGAAACCTCAGACTGTATATAAATCAGGAAAATATCAGGAAAAAGTTTTGCTTGTTTCTTGCATTCAGGCACTGTATCCAAGTTGAAGAGAGGCAATTTTTATTTTGTGAGTTGATCTGTATTGCAAACCATGAAAACCTTGGCTGTCCCAGAGCCTGTTCTTCATGAGGCCAACAGAGGAGCACCACAAATGAAATTGTTGGCAGCACCAAAGTGTGGCAGCACCCAGACACAGCCCAGCTGCTGTTTTAATTGGATGAGAGCTCTAATGAGCAAAGGGAGGTTAATGTGCAGTCCCAGCTTCGCAGCCCATCAGACTGACAGTGTTTCATTTTGCTGTCAGAGTTAGCAAAATGTGGTTTTTCTTCCCCGCGATCCTCTCTCATTATAAGTTTTGCGGTAGTAGGGGGATGCAATTGATATGCAGTCAAATTGTTCCTGACAGAGAGATTTTAAAAGCTTTCAGATTGGATGTAAAGAAGGAAACCTTGTCTTTGCAGAGTCTGCTCAGCCCATCCATCTGCATTAAGCGTCTTAGAGTTACGTTGAGCAGAAATGACACCTTAAAGAAGACTAAGTGCTGCTTAACTTTTTAATGTCATTCTTGGGAGGTCTGAAGTTGAGTTTTCTTCTCCTGGTTGCGGTATCACTCCATCATTTTATGAAAAATAAAACAGGACTTGTGTTCTTAATAGTGGATTTTCTGTTGTTCCTTGTGTGCTGTGGAGATGGGAGTTTGTGCCTCAGTGTGGGGAGTGAAAGCTCCACGCTGGGAATCAATTGATGTGTCCTGAAATACTATTTATGAGACAAGAAATAAAACCCAAATGAAGCCTCTTACATTTCTTACCACCCAATACTGCAGACACATTTTTTAATCCTGCTTCCGAATCCATGAAGATTGACATTAAAATTAGGGGTTATTTCTGTCCCAACACTTCATGATGGGCTGTTTCAGAACCCCAGTCATGTTACTGTCAGAAATTTTGTATTTTTGGGATTGTATTTATTCCTAGTCAATTCACACTTGATTAATTTTCTGCCAACCATGTCTTCCATCCTAAATCTCAGTCTGTACCATTCCATTTCATGGTATCTTTCAGCAGAGCATTTGTACAGTGTCCTCTCACAGCCTTCCTTTTGCTAGAGCTGCACAATCCCAGCTTTTTTACCTCTTTTTTGCAGCCCTCCTAACTCCTTTTTTCTGCTTTGCTCATTTAGATTCCTCTTTTTGGAACATAAATGACAAGAAGTGTTCCAGATGAAAACTCACCACCTTACTCAATCCCATCAGTATTTCCTCTCTCTGCTTGCCCGACACTCCTGCTATTGCACTTTCCTTATCCACAGGCCCATTAGACTGCTAGATTATACTTATTTAGAATAATAAATCTTCCCTCCAGTACCATTTGCTCCTGATGATTGCCTGATTTACAACAAATTTTTACCAGTGGTCCCTGGATTAAGCAGCTGAGCTTCACACTCTTCATTTCTAACCTGTGTCGTACTTTTAAACCTTGTGGTTATCCAGTGAGAGGTGTTCCGATTTGTATTCTAAATCCTCTCCAGTTTTTTTCTGCATAATCACATTTCCTGACTGCCAGCGTGGATGTGTGATTGTACTGTCTCCTTAGTCTCATCTGATTTTTCAGTTTCTCCCTTGCTCGAGCTCTGCCCTGCCATTTCTTCCTCAGATATGTTGTGGCATCCTGCAGACAGGAGCCAACAGTCACCATTTTCCTAACCTGACATTACTATTTTGTGTTCAGACTTTCCATTTTTTGCCTCATTCCTGACCCTGTCTCTTGTTTTTTTAAATTTTTTTTTTTAAATATTCTGTTTCAAAAACCATTTCAAACCACAGTTCTACTTGGACTCAGGATATATGAACATGTGGATAACCTTCCTGTACACTTCTGTTAAATGAAATATCTGCAAAATGGAACCTTACTTACAGTCTTTATTTGTATTTAATGTTAGCTTCAAAAGCCTCATCTAAATTGACATTTCTGCCTCTGAGTTACACTTAAAAGAAGTACAGAAAAGGTCTATGATCACTTAATGTGCAGTGGAAATTACAGCTAAGAATAGTGCAAGGAAGTTTTGTTTTGGAGAAAGATTTATTTGAGGGGAAAAGTACTTAGCTATTCACAAGGAGCTAGGTCATGCAAGTATAAAAGTTATTTTCAACACTGTCTCAAACTCAAGGTTAAAAGCTCATTCAACTCTTTTATATTAAAGGTAATATTTATAATATTGGTTACATTGGATTGTGCTGCTTGAGACATTTTAATATTAACAATGTAAATGCTACAACAATGGTACCTCTGAGAAATATGTAATATATGTCTGTGCTGCTAATACAATTCTTACTGCCATTATCTGCTTTATCTCATTTCCATTAAAGTGATGGATATTAAGCAATATGAAATAGAAATGGCCGTTTTCTGTATTTTCTGCTTTGCTAGCTGGTGGTAGGTAACTGATGAAAATCTCATTTTATCAAGCACGTTTTATATTTCAAAACTGGACTGTAATGGGTGAATAGCAGAAATAACAGTAACAATGAGTTCAGTCATTAGTATATAGAGATATTGAAGAGATTTTCTAAGGGTATTCAGTAATTTCCGTGAGAAACATGACAATTCTTGTAGCCATGGATAATTTAAATATCTCTTTGCTGTTTGTAGTCGTGTGACAAATAGATAGGAAATTTTGGTTTATGTAACCTAGAAATAAAAGCTGATTTGCTGTCACAGAACTTAAAAATCCAGATAGAATAGTTTAAGACTTCCTTCGGTTCAGATCTGCCTTTTCATAATCTTTTTAAAGAACCATAGAATTACCTACAAGACCCTTAAAAAATGACCCTGTCCCTTGCACTCATTTAATTGCAGAATACAATAGAATTCCTTCCCAAAAGTTGTTCTTCCAGCCTGCTGAGGTCCTCTTGAGACTGACATTGCTCATGCTGTGCTTAATGTATAACCATCCATCCTTTCTCTAAATTATTTTTAAGAATAAACAAAGAGTTTTCTCTCACAGGATATTTCCTACATCTCTTCAAGGTGCTTGCAGTTCCTCTTTGTCCATTCTCCAAGAAGTTTTTAGTTATCTTAAAATAACTCTGAACAGACTCGATGCTTTATCTGAGGATCCCTCCCCCACCGTCACCTTTCCCTTGGCATGGTTGGTCTCTATTGTTGATTCTCCTAATTTCTGCAAAATAATGGAATTGTCTCTTCTAGTTATGGAAAAAGCAGATAATTCCCAAAAGTGCTGCCTCTGAACATGTGATGTTGGGGTGTACAGGTGTGAGATTCTCCTAAAAGCCAGGAAACAATGATTCTTTTAAAATTCATTGCTACATTTTTCCAACAGCCACCAAAAAAAAAAAAAAAAAAAGAAGAAAAAAAAAGAAAAAAAAACAGCTGCAATTTATGTAATTACCACATTGCAGAGGAAACTTTTAGGGGAAAAAGTGAAATGAATATGATCCATTAGTATGCAAAGCTGTAACTCAATACAGTAAAAAGAATTTATGGGCTTGTGATTACATTCAGTGCAGTTAATTGATTCACTTCTTTATTACTTATAAACTGTGAATAAGATTTGAGAAAGGCTCACACACACACACACACATTGATTTATTAATCAGTAACTTTATTTTGTATGGCAATTAAACCCTAAAAAAGCATAACAAAAGCTTTGAGTGATCAGGAGTCCTGAGACCACCCCAAATACTTGGTGAAGCTGAGCCCCACAACTCTTTACTTTTGCTTACCTGCAAAATACTTAAAAGCCTTTTATTGGGAGTCATTTGGCTGCGGTGTTTCTCTGTTGGTAGATGATATACAGAGCTGAGAGGAGCTGCAAGCACAGAATGTCCAACGTTGCTGAGCATAAAGCCTTAGGAAATAAGTAATTGAAAATTGTAATTGACTTCACATAATTATATCCCTAATTTTCGGAACATTTGTATGTTAATCCCCAGGCAAAAATTGAAATACACTCTTCTGGGTTGTTTGCTTGTTGCAAAGGCAGAATATTAAAAAAACTTTGTGTTATTCCCTTGCCTGGCTGTGTACTACAGAGTTGAAATTGTGCAAATATAATGTGCTGGGACAAATCAGCACTGAGCACAGCAGCCTCCCTGATATTGAAATGCTGGAGAGCTGCCAAACAAACAAAAATAAATCATTTCATATGACATTATTTTGACTACTTTGACAAAAGGGAAAAGCAACAAGACATTAATTACAGGGCTCTGCCAAACTCTGCCGCTGTAAGCAAAGTGTTCGAACTCTCCTTTGCAAAAATTTGGTACTGAAATGGTGCCAAAATCTATGTGTACCTTTTGGATTCAGGGCAGTGCCATCAATCTGGAAACTGCTTCAGGATCAGTAGTGACACACAAAAAAAATCAAAATATTTTTCTTATTTATGAGCCCCACTGTGTTACAGTCCCATCACTTCTCAAGATTTGGTAAAGATTATGTGGGCAGATTCACTGAAGGCTAAACTGAGAGCTAAGGACAGAAAAGAATTTGCCCAGGTGAATTCTTCCTCAGCTTTTCCCTCTCCTCTGCCCCCATTCAGCTCTTCTGGAAATGGATTTGAAACAGAACCTTTGCAATGTTTGCTTTATGTCTCCTTTGGTTTCTGTCTTGAATGCTTGGAATTGAAAGCTGCAGTTTGTTTGTTTGGTTTGGTTTGGTTTAGTTTGGGGGGTTTTGTGTTTTTCTTTTTTTCTCCTTTTTTCCACCTAAAACTCTTCTGAAATGCAAGATTTAGTTGTTGGTCAAATGTGAACTCTTTCCTTACACTGTGTTTTAGCAAAATCTGGGCTAAAATTGGGACAGTTCAGTTCTTAGAAAAAACAGTTCTGTCTCTCCCCAATTAGTGAAGAGTTTATTCTGGGAAAGCTGTCACAATTCCATGAAATGCCTTAAATACTCCTTCACTCTACAGGCTTTTGGCCAAGTTGTGCTCAGGAGTTCCAATGGTGAGGTAGGAGTTTGGGTGTGTTTCTAAATCCAGACTCTAATTTAGGGAGAGGAGAGCTCTTCACCTGTGAAATACTCCCCCACAAGGGTCTGAAAGGGCTGTTAGGAACTCTCAAATTATATTTGTACAACGCAGTTCCTGGGAGGACAGATTCAGAGCACATTTATCCGTTTCCTTTTCCCTTGCTCGAGTGCCCTCCTGTGCTGGGTAGAGAAAAGCGAGGCCAGGTTGTGTGGTGAGTCTCAGACAATGAAACCATTTTTCTGATTTGGTATCCAGTGGGACTTGAGCAAACAAGGACAGGAAAGATGTGCCTCTCAGCTGATCTGAAATCTTCCTTCTCTTGCATGATTCCAGGCACTCTCTCCAGTCTTCCCAGCATCAATTGCCTTCAGCACATCCAAGACTTTGGGTCATGGTCTCCTTAGGGCTGTGGCAGGGTCTGAGGGGAGAGGAAGCCCTTCCTCCACCCCACTTTGGTGCCACTTCAGCTCTCTAACACCGAAGACTGAGAACAGGGTGTGTAGTTGCACTGTTTTAAAATCTTTCTCTTCTTTCTCATGGAGAATAGAGATAAGTTGCATTCTTGTGCTTTCTAATCTCTTTGTTTTGGTACTGGATGCTCTAGCGTTGTAACCAATCGTTATAGGGGGTGGAAAAACTATCGACCAATAATTATTAGATCATTAATGAATATATAAAGAAGTTTTTGTAAATAAGGTTCCTTTTTTCGCCATCTTGTGTGCTGCCTGCCTGACTTCCCTGCGAGCTTCCGCGAATCTCCACGAATATCAGAAAATCAGAGCAATAAGGGTGTTCAGTGTGTGTATAGGAAATCAGCAGCTGGGGCTGGGAAATATTTGGGCTCAGCAGTCTCACATTGAGCCAGGGAGGCTGCAATTCCTAACAGCACTGATCCACGGGATGTGGAACTATATAGAAACCTCTTTTTTCTCTTTATTTCCCATTGGAGTTGGGGGGTTTAAAGTAGAGTGGGTGAAACACAGCCTTGTGCTTGGGAAACAGCCTCCCAAGTTTGGGAAGTGCTTGAAAATATCTCACTCATGGACTGGAGTGTGTGTGAACAAATGTGAATGCTAAAGGAGCATCATCTGAAGAAAAGCTGATGGATTTGAGCTGATTTCTGTGTGTTTACTTGTAAGTTTTGGGCTAAAAGAGCTCCTGCAACTCCTCCTTCCCGAGTGGGCTCCAAATTCAAAATAGGTATTCTGAACATGCGCTCTAAAATCCACACCACATTTTTTTTTCGCCGGAAGGGAGAAAGGGACAAACCTCATTCAAATGTCAAGAAAAGCAATAAACCATTTAGAGAAAATGAGTGGAAGAAAATCCATGGGTGTGTTAGAAACTACAAAATAAAGTGATGCCCTCCTCAGGTGAACCTCAGGGAGTTCTCTTCTGATTTCTGCAGGTTATACCCACTGTGGTATAGAGAGCTATGCAAAGAGTTATGGCGTTGCCAGATAATTGTGAAAGCTCATCTGAGATCCTGATAATTGCAGGACTTGGGTAGTTCGGATTAGCATATATAAGAAAGTTCAACAAGCAATAGAAAAAGGGTTGTAGGACTCGAGCAAAGAATTGTGAGATGTGATTAAGATGGTAGAAATACACCATGCCTTTAAGTAAGAATAAAATGATGAGTAGAATTAAAGGAGTTCATTAAACATATTTGAAGGACACAGACAGAGACACAATAATTGACTTTTTCTTGTAGTCTTGCATTGCACAACAAAAGCAAAGGCAAAGTATTTGAGCTTTGTCATGATTTTTTTTTAAATAAGACTTCAATCTGTTCCATTCAGAGATCCCAATATTTGCTTACAATCAAGACCCAAATTAAAATCTCCAGAGAAAGGTCTGCTCTTCCATAGTGGCAGATCAGTGACATGATACATCTTAAGACTGACTGTAGTACTAAACCTTTATGTTAAATATTTTTATATGACGTTGAGAAAGAAGGCAATCCAACATCAATTAATTTTGTTTGGATTTCCAAAGGAACAGGCAGACAGCAGTGTTTAATTTAATTGGCAGTACTGAAGTTGTACATGTCAGTACATCCTGCTGTCCCAAAACTAAGAGCTCAAAGACTCTCTTAGTCTTTCAGACTGTGAAAGTATCTTGATGGCACTAAACGGACCGCTCATCCTTTAATTAAGAAAAGGGACATTATAAAAAAAAACAAACAAACAAAAAAAAAAAGGTATTCTTGTAGTGTCTCAGTGTGGTGTGGGGGAGTCTTTGAGACTGACATGTCTTTGCTCTCTCTGCAAGAGAGCTGCAAAACCTTCTCCAGGGTCGGTTCCCTGCAGGGCACCCTGACAGCTCTGATGGGCACTGAGCCTTCAGTCAGCTCATCTCCATCAGTCATGGAGAAGAGTCCTTAAAAAGGAAGGGAATCCCATTCAAAGTGATGAATGAGTGCTGCCCTGTTGTTTACTCAGATTAGCAGAAAGTGCTAATCTGAGTAAACTTTCACTCTGCGGGTCCATAATGGGTGAGGAAAAATAGATCTCCTGGTTGGGTCACCAAAAAGGGAGGAAAAGGGTTAAAAAGGGAGCCTTAAAAAATAATTACAACCCCTTGAAGTCTAAGAAGAGGAGTTTTTTCTTCCTGCTTCACGACTTAGAGCCACTGTTTGATATCTGGGGCCAAACCTTGTCAGAAATTCACTCCAACCAGGTGTGAACTAAACCTTTTCTTGGTGTGCAGCAGCTCACCCTGCAGTTTGAAGTACCTGATCTCCAGCTGGCTACCCCAGCATGCCTTAGGAGCATTGTGGTGAGTCGTGGGCAAGCCAAGGTTTTAACCTTAAACTCTTCTCAGTGCAGTCTGGGTGGGGTGGGATTGTTTTTTCATTTCCCTTCAGTCACAGTCCTGCCTCAGGACCTGCTTATTCATGAGAGAAGGGCATTGTGGCTGATCTCATGCTAGGAGTGTGTTTCCTAGGTTGTAGAAATTTTGTCTCACTGAGAATTAAAAAGGAGGAAGAGATCCAGAGGGGGCAAATTTGGGAACCTGCTGCCTAATAAAGCGTGGTTCTGCTGTTATCAGGAAAACAAGGCAGTGCCTCTGAGTTTCATACCTAGGTGTGCAGAGCATTTTCTAAAAGCCTCCTGGGTATTAAGGAATAATTTGAAACAGGAAACAAAATCTGCCATATAAGAGTAAGAAAACTTTGACATAGTTTAATAGAAATGATTAGAATTGTAATCTCCCTGAGACATGTTAATTAAAATAACACAACAAATGGTGCCTCAGTGCAGAGTTTGACATGCACTATGGCTTTAAGTTGTTTTTAATAAACATAGTAGACAGTAATATCAATTTAGGAAAAAAGATAAGCAGGAATAAAATTCAAATTTAAATGCAAAGGTTAGAGTAGAACAGATGACTCATGCTTTATCTATATTGAAGTAATTATACAGTGAGAATTCAGAACAGTGGCTTTGGACTTAAAAAGAGCAAATCACCATAGTGAGATTTATCTTCTAGCTAATTTTATGGGCAATACAAAAGTTTCTAAAACCTGCCACTTGAAGGATGGGTACAAAAGGTCATTGCTTCTTGATTTCCACCTTCTTTTCCCTGCTGAAGAACTTATCAATCATTCGTGTTTACCAAATCATTTTACTTTTTTCCTGAGATTTCTTATGGCGGCTGTTGATTGCTTTTTCTGTGCATCTTTAAACTTTTCAAATGATATTCATGTCTGCTAGAAATGGTTGCCAGTACATTTGCAGTGCAAGAGTCTGCAGGCACAGTGATAAACAAACGTGTTCTCTGAGGAGATTTGGTAGATTACGGAGCTTTTTATTGTGCCTTAACTCACCTCTGAGCATCCCGAGTGCTTGCTGGGACTGGTGGCTCTGTTTTCAGAAGTATTTGATCATAAAACAGAACAAAGGCATTTTAGTTACGAGGATTACAGAGATCTTGATTGAAGCATTTTTAAATTCTGACGTCAATAGATGTCAACCTGCAGTGAGTTAGAAAGTCAGATTAGTGCGAGGCTATGAGGTGGTTTGCAGATGGCTGAAATGCTGCACCAAAACACTGGAAGACACGATTTGTAATGTTTATTTCCCCCTCCATCAGAATTTATCATTTTAAATACATTTGTATTTCTCCATAATCACAGTTAAAAAATTATTGGTGTCCAGTTGGTTTTCTCCCTACCTTCAGGAAAACCAGATTATTAAATGCCATAATTAAGTGTTTGCAGATCAGATTCTGCCTCCTTTGACAAAAGGACGAAAAGATTCCTTAACTCTGTGGAATGAAATAAGTTTTCAGTGCTCCAGGGAAAAGTTCAGGAGCGCAGGTGGGAAGATGAGTTGTGGAGAGATGCTAAAGAGACCATCCTCCTTCTTTTTGATTTCTTTCCCCCTCTCCTCTACATCCAGTTGAAGTGGGAAGAAACTCAGGGATGGCAGATCAGGACATAAAGGGAACTGAGATGAGGTTTGGTCTTCAATATCTGAATGCCTTTGTGCTGTAGGAAAAGTTTTTGTAAAACCACTTAAAGTAGTTATAAGGCAAATAAAGTCTAAGCTAATACCTTATTGTCATATTTACTGGTTTGGAAATAACTGACTCCTGAGAACAGCACTGAGCATTTATGTCCTGCTGTCCATCTTCAGACTCCTAAGAAATATTTGTCAGTCTTTTAATCCACTAAGCAGACTATTCCCTCCCTCCAGCCACTCACGGAATTGTTTTAGTTTTCTTGGGAAATTGCCTTTCACGTTAAATTTTCAGTTCACTCCTCTGGTTTATATAAAGCTTAACAAAACTTGCTTTTCTCCGTGGTGTGCTGCGGTGTTGTTCATAAACATTTCCCATTTTCATTTTACCTGGGAGCCCTTTCAGGCTGTCCTGGTGGAAAGGCGTGGGCAGCCTCCCTCCCTCTCTGGGAGCGCTGGCACTCCATCCACAGCTCTGACTCCTGAAAGTGGGGAGAAGCACCAGGAAAAGGGGTACAGGAGCTAAGGGAGGGCTGGAATGATGTTCTTGTAGGGTGAATCTGTAGGCATGGATGGGGCGAAGAAATCCGATCATTTCTCCACCTTTTGGTGATATTAAACTCAAGTTATTCCTAACGTTTCTGTAGGGGTTTGGTTTATATTTTTTTTTGACGTTACAGGAGGAATGTATGGTGAAACATTGTTTGGAAACCTGAGTTTTCAGCATGATTTCACCCTTTTTTACATATCTTTTTATATCTATCTATATCTCTATATATTTATATATGCATAAGTATAGATATATACAGACATATATATAGATATATACAGACATAGGTAGATATTTATAGATACATAAATATAGATACAGATATATTCAGACACCTGCACTACATAACACCTGTAACATTCTCCCATTTTTACCTGCGTTGTTAAATATTTCACACATTATAATAAGAGTGCTGCTGTGATTTAATGCAAGAATAACACTGGTTGCTTTTACACTGTAAAAAGTTTATTTAGCTTTTTTCTCCTCCACGCCCCCATCTGTATAATTTGGGATTATGCAGATGGACTTTACCAAAGGGTTCTTTGTTGGGTATCAGTCAGGCAGTTTAAGAAACAGGATTTAGGCACCCAAGCAGAAGATGTGCACCTTTGTGTCCCGGTGTATTTACTGTCTGATGTTCCAGCTTTGTTCCAGCCCAGCTCAGCTGTTGTGCTTGGCTTTTATTCAGTGCACAAACACAGAATGTGATATTTTGCCTTATGCTGAGGTGCCACAACTAACCAAGTGAAGAGCTTTCCATCAGGTATTTTAGCTACTACCAGAAGTCTTTCTTGTCTAGAAGGTGGATAAAAGCAAGAAAACAAAGTTTCCTATGACTCTTAGTCTAATGTCAGCAGGAAAGTACTGGAGGGGTTAATTTTACATCAGTTAATAAACCAAGCAATGAGACAAAGGCCAGAAAAAAGATCTTGTGATAGCACTATTTATTCCTGGAGTGGGGATATATAAGATCAGCATTTCTTCCTCTTAGCATCACAAAATGCTGCTGTCTTAAATACCTTTAAAAAAAAAAAAAAAAAACCTTAAAAAAATTTAACCCCCCTCTCCCCCCTCCGGTTTCTGCGATTAACATAAACAAATCGTCACGGCCAGAATTTGAAACATTAAAAGGTGTTGAGATTGTTCTGAAGGATTTCTGGTTTAGCTTTTGGACTTTTAAGAGTAGAATTGCAATAATAAACACCTTTATTAAAGTTTAATGTATTTTATTTTAAAAGCAAATAGGTGAAAACAGAAGTAGTATTTTTTTTTTCCTGCACAATACAGTTTTGTCAGCTAATCAGTTAAGAAAAACTCCAGGCAATAAATAATTTGGCAAAACCTAAAGAATAACGGGCCTCAGAGAGCAAGTGATTTCAAGACTCCAGTGTGAAGGGATGCTGGGGCCCCAGTGCAGTCAGATGCCTGTAATTACCTGAAGGTGTTTTGTAGTGTATGAAATAACCTTTGAGCTCTAAGGGAAAAAGATAAATACAGGGAAATAGAATCAAATGCAGACTGAATTCTGCTGTAGTATCAGGAGGTTTTGGTAGGGAGTGGTTAACAGCATGTTTAACCATCATGATGAGGTGCATTTCACAGGAGTTACCAATTGTGAGAATCAAGATGAAATATTTAGGCATTTTATTACTTCTGTTCCACTTTTCCTATGACTTTGGCCAAACTGTTGATGTATCTATTAAAAAATGAGATTGTTAAATGATACAACTCTCACATTGAGTGTTGTTTTCTCTAAAGAGCCACTCATGTAATTTTAGATGGAGTTGTGACAGATGGGCTCCCAGGCAGATCTGGCTGGGTGGAACTTTAGGTAGTTGTTATGACATCATGAGCCCTGAAATGTTGGTGGGAGGAGGATTTTGGAGAACATACTTGGCATGCATGAGCTATCACCTGTACTATGCCATGAATAGTGTTTTGGGAGATCTGACAGCAAAGTAGCAACTTGGGAAAGATACACATTCATTTGATAAAAATATTCCACCAAACATGAAAATTTGTGAAGGGCAGGCAGACTATTCTAAAACTAATCCCCGTCAGTGTGTTCTGGGCAATCTTGAGCAAGGGAACAAGGAAGGACACGGAAATACAAACTAGTGCTGGACTTGACAGGTGATGGAGGTAGAAACCTTCTTCCTTTGCTGTTTTAAAGGTCAGTTCTGAAAAGTGTCTGCTCAGGGATGGAGGAGCTCTGTCACTGTGCCCTCCCTTCCCAGGAGAGCTCTCAGACAAATCCTGTTTGGAAACGTGAAATGGAAATTATTTTATGATACTTTGTTAAATGTTTAACTATTGTTACTTTGGCAAGAGCCCCTCTGCCCCTCTCAGGTGACACCTCACCTGCAGAGCTTCCTCCAGCTCTGGGTGCAGCATCAGAAGGACCTGGAGCTGCTGTAGCAAATCCAGAGGGGCCATGGAGCTGCTCCAGGGCTGGAGCCCCTCTGCTCTGGAGCCAGGCTGGGAGAGCTGGGGGTGTTCACCTGGAGAAGAGAAGGCTCCAGGGAGAGCTCAGAGCCCCTGGCAGGGCCTAAAGGGCTCCAGGAGAGCTCGACAGGGATTTTTGGCAAGGGTCTGGAGGGACAGGGCAAGGGGGAATAACTTGCCACTGCCAGAGGGCAGGGTTAGATGGGATATTGGGAAGGAATTGTTCCCAGTGAGGGTGGTCAGTCCCTGGCACAGGTGCCCAGAGAAGCTGTGGCTGCCCCTGGATTTCTGGAAGTGTCCAAGGCCAGGCTGGACAGGGCTTGGAGCAGCCTGGGATAGTGGAAGATGTCCCTGCCCATGGCAGGATGATTTTTTAGATCCTTTCCAACCCAAACTGTGCTATAATTCTGTGTATGATTCTGTGAAGCAAACCTGGCAGGTCACAGAATCACAGAATATCCTGAGCTGGAAGGGACCTACAAGGTTCTTCAAAATTCATGAAATTTCCATGTCAGCAAGGAATTCAAACAGACCAATGCATGCAGATAAATCCATTAATTATGCAAAATACATGAAACCCTTTGGGACACTGCAGTGCAGGGTATTTTTCTCGTGTCAGTGAAAGGACAGTTTCAGTAAGGCCCCCTCCACGTGGGGTGTGACCAGTGCTGTTCAGCAGGAGGTGAGCAGAGGAAAGTCACCTTCAAATGTGACAGGATCCATGCTCTGTTGTGCCCCTTCTCTCGAGGTTATTGCATCTTTCGTAAATTCAACAGAGAAAATGTGCGAAGATGTCTTTGCATCAGGACAAATGTCAGCTACAGTGGTCAGGGCGGGAGGATGGACTCACTTTTGCTAAATTTCCAGGGACAGTAGTATCTGGCAGAGGGACAAAATGAGCAGCTGGAGAGCAGGAGCATCTTAAATCTCTGCAGCTGTTTGCTTCTGTGCAGCTGAGCCAGAACTTCAGTCAGTTCCCCATTAGCTGGAACTGTAACAAGATAAATTGAAATAAAGCAAGGTTGCACTCAACTAAATCAATTTGTGAATGGTTAAATTGAAACAGTGTTCTCACATAGATGAATTTTGTGGTGCGTTAGAAAAATAATTTAAAATAGAGTTAACTGCAGGAGGACTTCATTTAGGAGTCCAGATTAAGAAAAACAAGAATAATCTCTTTTTGAATGAGATTGTATTATGGTGTATAAAACACACAGGAAAATGTGTGGTTTGAAAAACAGCTTCATCACAATTTAAACAACTTCAAGGGAAAATGAAGACAGGAGTTTAGTCCTTTACTCCCACTCACCAGTGGCTGAACTGCCAACATAATGTAAATGCTTGCTACCAGGTAGAATAAGGTATTTACTTCAGCAAAGTCAGCCTGGATTCTGGTTTTGGGGTTGGCATGAGGGCTTTGTGTGCCAAAGGGAAGAGGAAGAGCAGCAGTTCTGTCTGAAGCACATCTGTGCCATTGAAGCCCTGGATGCAGGGAGAAAGGTTGGCACAGAAGAGCAGCCCAGAGGACAGTGAGAGCTGCAGCTCCAGCAAATTCACAGCCTGGCTTACACCTGAAGTCAGCTGGAATCATCTCCTCATTTCTTTTTTTCCAGTAAGGTGTTTTAAAAAAAAAAATTAAAAAAAAATCCAAGTGATTGTTGGGAAGGTGAAGGAGCTGCTGGGAGATGTCAGGGCCTTGTTCCAATGGCTATGATTTGCTCCATCAAAATTCAGATTTGTTTTCTCAGATTCGTAAACTGTATTTTCTACACTGTCTAATGCATGGCATAAGCATGTTTTTTTTCCAACCAGTTTCTTCTACTTTTGGCAATTGTTACTCCTTATTAAATATCAGGTGGGCTAATTGGCTTTGCTTTTTTTTTTTTTTGTTTCACATGATAATTCTTTATGGATCTATTATATTTGAGAATTTTGCAACCAATGTCCTCATGAATACTTATTTTTTAGTGTAAATTATACTCATAACATAGAATTTGAAATATCAATTATTTTTAAAAGGTCCGGCTGTTGAAATCCCTTAATTTTCTTGCTCTCATGATTATCAGCTTCTTCTTCCATTTCACTGCCACTGTAGTGAAGTATCTTCCAGTAATGCATATTTAGTGATATGTCAAACAGCTGCTATGAACTATTTATCCTCCCTCTAATCTTTTTCAGAGTAAAAATACTTCTGTCTGTAAGACAGGCATTGCATTATTAATGTTTAATTTCCTTGACACTGCTCTGTGGATCTGCTTCCTCATCTTCCTGTATCTACAGCTTTATTTCTGCCTGTGTTTATCCATATCTTTATATATTCTTCGGTCTTCTCTGTGTTTTTATTGAACATAGGCATTTGTGGTTTTTTCTGTGGTTATTTCTTTCCCCTTGTAGTTTGAAGCTGAGCAGTAAAAACCCATCTCCTGCAGTGAGGAGCTTTACCTTTGTCCCAGGAGTGAAGGACAGATCCATGGCTGGGAAATCAGTGCTTTTCCCAAGCTGGAGTTTCCAGGAAGGTGATGGCTCCTTGCCCAGCAGGATGGGACAAAGTCACAGGTGCAGAAAGACAAAATGACTTCTAAGTTCCTGAGCTGAAATCCATCCATGAGTTTCAGGCTGTATAACTCATTGGAAAATTAATTCCTTTTAAGTCTAACGAGGTGGACTTTTTTGTTGTTGCTTGAAGATGCTCGTCTTGATTCAGTTCCAGTTGTGGGCAGTAATTGAAAGTCAGCCCTTGCTGGCTGCTGGGGAGGAGCTGGGAACAGTTTGAGGAGTTTCACTTGGTTAGCACAGGGCTGAATTGCTCATTACTTTATTTTATTTTGACCTAGAAAAGTGTCATTCTGGTAAAGGATCATTGCCCACACCTGGAGAAAGGCCAATCCATGGGCACTGTGTCTATTTGCTGTTCTTAGATGAGTCTCGGAGGGAAGTTGTAAACATTATTAATCGTAAAGTAAAGCAGGTGTGGTAAGGATCATAACCAGATGATTGAAGTGAGCTCAGGGAGGTGATTTTCTAGACCAGATGTAGGTTTCAGTACAAAATACTGCATTATTACTGACTTCCACTGTCACACAGATATTTATTTTCGGGCACGCCTGTATGATCTTTTATTGGGTAAGAGGAGATTTCTGTCATGGAGCAAGAACACTGTTAAAAAGTTTATGTAAAATGCGATTTACATTTTGGTGGGGGTTTTTGTGGGGGGTGCTCTTTTGTGTGGTTATTTGTTTGTTTGGCTTTTTTTTGTTTTTTTGGGTTTTCTTCGTTTTTGTTTATTTTTGTTTTTTGGGTTTTTTTTGTTGTTTGGTTGGTTGTTTTCATTTTGTTTTTCTTTCATCTTAGCTGAATACAAAGTATCTGGTTCACATTTGAGGAGTTTAGAGACATTTAATCCCTCCTCAGGTGAATTATTACTAAAATTTTAAAACAATCTCTATAGTCATGGACAAGGCCACTTTTTTACCCACTTTGAATCAAGGGGAGATGAGGGAAAAGAGAGACTAATTAAAATGAAGTCTCCAGGCTCCATCACCTCTCTGTGGCAGGCAGCTGCAGAACTTGAAAAATTACTTTCGGCTGCTTGGCCAAATTCTGGTTATTTGCTTGGCTGCATGATAAAACCATCCATGACCTTCATCGCTATAGAAGACTACAAATCTTTTGTCGTGGAGGAAAAAACCGAAAGCAATAGAAGAACATAACAATTTCTGAAGTGGAAACTTTTAAATCCTCTTTTATACTTATGGAAAAAAATTGTGAAAATATATTCTAGGGGGAGAACAAAAAAGCTATGGTAATTTCCAAGACAGGTTGATGTATAAAGCGTAATTTTAAATTGTTTTATCATAATAAATTTAACATTTGTGGTTATTAGTATTTTGATTTATGCAGATAAATAGCTTTTGTGCCTATTGAAAAATACCCAGCAGTGTATTACAAATATGAAAATAGGCAGTGTTGCAACCACGTAGAGATAATTGGTCAAAGACAGATGATGTGGACTGCTAAGCAATTAAAATACATGAAAAAGCTATAAAAGTGCAAAGTTCTGACTTTTTAGTAGCACTGACTGGGTTTGATAGTCCTGTGATTCAGCTTTTCTGTCATTCCCATCTAATGGACAGATAATGGTTGCCAGGGCAAGCGATGTCAAAACCTCTTTCTGACTTGAAAATGAGATTGTGCCAATTACTGATTGCTGTGTTAGTCCACAGGAGGATTCTGATGTGGGGACCATTTTCCCGTGGCAATTGTCATTGTTATGTATTTTGGATGATATTATAAATATAATGAGTAGTGCAGCTACGTCTGCCTTTCCTTATGAAAATCAAAATCCCTCCAGTGTCTAACAAATGTGTATCCGTACCCATCACCTTTCTGATGATGTTGGTGATGAAGATGAAGAACAAAATCTCATAAGTGTCCTTTATTTGAGTATTGCTGGCAGCAGCACTAATGTTTGCCTATGCATTAAGTGCTGCCAGGCCCAAGGAAAGACGAAACGTCAGTGCTGCTCTTGCAACAAGAAATCTCCAGCTGTGTCCACAGGGGAGCAGCCACTGAGGGAGGGCAGTTACAGTTGTTAGAGCACAGCTGAAACAGCAGGGAAACATTTCTGTTTATGCAGAGAATCAGAATGGTTTGGGTTTAAAGGGAGCTTAAACTCATTTTGTTCCCCCCCCTGCCATGGGTGGAACAGAGGAGAGGGCAGGGACACCTTCCACTGTCCCAGGTTGCTCCAAGCCCTGTCCAGCCTGGCCTGGGACACTGCCAGGGATCCAGGGGCAGCCACAGCTGCTCTGGGCACCTCTGCCAGGGACTGACCACCCTCAGAGGGAAGAATTTCTTCCCAACATCCCATCCATCGCTACCCTCTGGCAGTGGGAAGCCATTCCCTGTGTCCTTTTACTCCACATTGTTTGTTCCCAGTTCCTCTCCAGCTTTCCTGGAGCCCTTTAGGCCCCGCCAGGGGCTCTGAGCTCTCCCTGGAGCCTTCCTTTCTCCAAGTGAACACCCCCAGCTCTCCCAGCCTGGCTTCAGAGCAGAGGGGCTCCAGCCCTGGAGCATCTCCATGGCCTCCTCTGGATTTGCTCCAGCAGCTCCAGGTCGTTCTGCTGTTGTTCCCCAGGCTGGGGCAGCTCTGCAGGTGAAGTCTCACCTGAGGGAAGCACAGGGGCAGAATCCTCCCCTCCCCTGCTGCCCCCGCTGTGGGATCAGCCCAGGGCACGGTGGGTTCTGGGCTGCAAGCTCACATTGCCAATTAATTAATGTTGTACGTCATTGCATTGCGTGCTCATGACGAGATACCTGCAGTGCTGGGATGTGGCACTTTGGATTATGGATTTATTTCATTTACTGTGGGATTTCACCATTTGGCCCTGCTCTGTGTGCTTGTGTCCCCTTCAGTTCATTGATTGACTCTGCCTGTGAGGCTGAGTTACCCCACAGCTCTGAGATGGGGCTATTTCCTGCTACTATCTTGGGATTGGTTTGATTAAAATAGGAGAAAGGAGTTCCCAGAGCTTTTCTGGATGCTCTTCTAGGCAAGGGAAGGATGAGGAAGTCAGGCCCATCACCAAACACCCAGTCCTGCTGCATTTAACCTTGACTTGTCACCTTCTTGGTCCTTGTATCAATGTCTTGGCTGCACCTGGCAAATTAAGGCATGAACAGGCTCCTTCCAGCATAAAATAGCTTCATCTTAGCCATTTTAATTCCAAATAATCAGTATTGTTTCCTGTAGCCTGTTATTATCAGCTGAATGCATCCTTTCAGATATATGATAGAAAATATGATCAGAATATGAATGCTGAATTAATTTGAAATCCATTAGGTTTAATATAGCAATGTCTCTATAACAGCTCAAAATATTGTAGGGAAGAAAACAACACACGCTTTTCTGCAGAACAAATATTGGCTTTAGCTACTTTTGCAATATTAAAATGTCTTTCTTATTTTGAGTAGCTGAACTGCATGGAGAAAACTATTTATATCAGCTTTCAGCTCGAGAGGGGAGATAACTCTAAGCATGGGCAATTATGTATATTTGTAAAGAAGTGGAAAAGTGTGGTTTATTTATAAAGGAGCATCTCTGCATATATTAGTGGGTAGGTTTTACCTCCAGATAGTTCACTTGAACACTCCTCGTTATTTTGTTCTTCTGAAGTGAGTTGGGACTAAGGAGAGGAACTTCGTATAGGTGCTGACCTGTATGCTGCTGGATTCTGTAAGATTTTAAAGTGTGAAAGAGAAGTCACAGAATCAGAATGGTTTGGTTTGCAAGAGACCTTGAAGAGCATTCAGTCCCACGCCCTGTCATGGGCAGGGACACCTTCCACTGTCCCAGGTTGCTCCAAGCCCTGTCCAGCCTGGCCTTGGACACTGCCAGGGATCCAGGGGCAGCCACAGCTTCTCTGGGCACCTGTGCCAGGGCCTGCCCACCCTCCCAGGGAAGAATTCCTTCCCAATATCCCATCTAACACTGCCCTCTGTCAATTTGAAGCCATTCCCAAGTCACTCCATCCCTTGTCCCAAATCCCTCTCCACCTCTCTTGGAGCCCCTTTAGGCACTGGAAAGTGCTGGAGGAAACTCCTAATGCTATATATAAAAAGAGAACAATTAAATATGTTTTTCTGTTGAAGTTTTAAATAATTAATTTAAAAACATAAAGCAATAGGAAGTTTTAAGACAGTGTAAGGTGGACCCACAAACAATTCCATCAAGCTGACTTCTGTTCCCTGATAATAAAGTGACTGTCACACTGATTCCACAGAAATCCCATGAGAAGTGGCTCGGTAACCACTAAATCCACCAGATAGCTAAGAGGAGTAACCCATCACCAAAATAAAATATTGGCAATAAAGCCTTAAAATACTCAAGACTCTACCATGCAATCTCTAGTGTGGTTTTGTACCCTTCCAATTAAAAACACAATTTTGTAGCACCAAAATTCACCTGTCCCTGTCACCACATTAGTGATTGTGGACATGTAAATAGGATTCACACTTCTGGTTTTTAATGTGTTTAGCTTCCAGATTGCAAACACTACAGTTCTGTAGTTCACAACCCCAGAACTGTGAGATTGCATCCCAAATTCTGGTTTTCTATGTTTGTAGGGTTCTTGCAGCTGTGGAAAAGTTTTGCACATAATGAAAGATAATCCTCCTTCTGTAGTCAGTCAATGGAAAGATACACAAAGGAAAAAAAAGTGATAAATGATTTAAGACACCTATTTGTGATGGGATGAATTATCCTTTGGATCTGTCAAATGTAATGATCTTTTATGCTTTCTTTTTCTAAAATAATATCACTTAGCATAATACAAAGTTGGGCTTTGAAACTCCCTGTAACTACTCAATTTTAAAAAAAGGGTCATAAAAAAGTATATGGGTGAAGATAATTGCATTCATCACAAATAAAGAATTTAATATTACTTATCTGCCTTTATGCCTTTTATCTGGAGATGTCAAAATACATGACAAAGGATAAAAAGTATCACTTTTGAATTTTGCAGATAGGGAAAATAAGTACTGTCTGTTATTTTCCTCAAAGTCACAGAAGTCTACAGTAATATATCCCAAGTTATTTTACCATGTCTAATGCCTTGTCCATTAAAACATGCTGCTTCCAGTAACTTTTCAACCCAAATGGGATTTCCATTACACTCACAACTTTAGGTTGAAACAGATATAAAATCTGTAGCACTATATGAGAATAAAAACTATATAAGAATGAGACTTTCTCATTCACGGGGTCACATTCAAACTGATGCTTTGCAGAATTACCATTTTGTGCTTTTCTTTTAGGAAAAGCAAGAAAGAATCAGCTTTTAGCACCCCCTCTTCTTGCCAAGAATACTTTATCTTTTCTTTAAGCAAATACCTCTTGTGCTTAATTCCTGCACTTCTCCTTTCTTCTGAAACTCTGCAGCTGAAGGGCAACTACTGCAATGAGCAGAACTTCCTAGGAAATGTTTAACAAAGGCACTTTGGTATTAAAAATGAGAAGATGCTTTTAAAACAGAGAGAAAACCAAAGAGAAATTTGTAGTTGTCTTAATGGTTGTCGTTTGTTAAGGTCATCATAGCGTTTATTAATGGTTTGATACTTAGAACCACAGAATCATTAGGGTTGGAAAAGACTTTTAAGATCATTGAGTCCAGTTGTTCCCCCAGCACTGCCAAGGCCACCGTGTCCCCAAGTGCCACATCCACAGGGCTTTTCAATCCCTCCATAGGTGGGGACTCCACCACTGCCCTGGGCAGCTGTGCCAGGGCTGGACAGCCCTGATGGCGTTTTCCCCAAAATTCCACCTGAGCCTCCCCTGGCCCAGCCTGAGGCTGTTCCCTCTCCTCCTGTCCCTGTCCCTGGGAGCAGAGCCCGACCCCCCCGGCTGTCCCCTCCTGTCAGGAGCTGTGCAGAGCCACAAGGTCCCCCTGAGCCTCCTTTTCTCCAGGCTGAGCCCTTTCCCAGCTCCCTCAGCCTCTCCTGGGGCTCCAGACCCTGCCCCAGTTCCATTCCCTTCCCTGGACACACAAATACCATAGAAATTCTCATGCTTTCCCCCCATTTTGTACCTTTTTACCCCCAAGAATCATCCAAGTTTTGCAGCACAATCTTTATTGTAATCACTAGAGACTCTTAACCCTTCTTAGAAGATCTAGTGCTGAACCTTCTCCCAGCAGCTTTGTGTATTCATGTGTCACCTAATCAAGCTTTGTCATGAAGTTATGCCATCCTTTAACTTAAGGAAAAATCCTTATCCGTGAGATCCTTCCATGTTCCTGAATCACAACAGCTGTCCAGCACTTTGTGAATTGTTAGGAAGTATCCCACATCCATGGAATTCAAACTCTTCAAAGATACCAGAATTTTAAAAGATCAGTAGCTTCAGTTTGGGGGAAAGAAAAAAAAGTTGTCCCGTTGCCAGGAAGAAATAACAGTTTTTACAGTCTATTGGGGCTCATAGATTTCACAACTGACCTGTCTGAGTTATGGAGAGAACTGACTGGGAGCTGCATGTGAAGAGCATCATTTGAAACGTGTAATTTTGTTTCATTTTGCATAATCAACTGCACTGAGGAGTGACAGTCCGTGAAAATGTGCAGCCAAGATCAGACTGGTTGAGGGACTGTGTGAAAAGCTTTCCCATCCATAGGATTTACACAGGTGATGATATTGTGCCGCGATTCAAGATCCTTTAATAAATATTAACAAAATAATAGTATTTTCTTAAGTGTCTGTATTTTGTAATATGAGAAACAATTCGAAGTTGGGTTATCTTTCAATAAATAATTAAACATATCTAAATATTTGTGTGTGTGAGGGAATAGATAGCTTCTTTAAATATATATATAATAAGGTACAGAAATACATATATATAAAACAGGTAAATTAAATGTTTGGCAGCAAAGCTGAATGTTTACTGCTTAAGGTACTTTTCAGCATTATTAAAAAGCAGTGTAAATATTGCATCTGTTGTCCTTGGAAAATACCGGAAAATATTCCTGATTTATTATGTGGGAGGAAGGGCATGAAAAAAGATGTGGTGCTGAAAAATTGCACATTGCAGGAGAAAGAATTGACTAAACAGGAACTTGTAAAGCTTAACTTGCTCTGTGAAAACTCCTTCCACTGGTTCAGGTTTCTGGTGTATAAATCATCCATCTCTTCTCCATGTACGTGCTGAACAGAAATTTGCTGTTGGCTTTTTTCTATTTTGTTGTATTTTGAATTCTTTTCCTAACAGAAAGGATTCACCTATTAAGCTGGTATAGCTTCCTCCTTAGGTAAATTAATTCAAATCTGTAGTGTCCTATTTTCACTTTTAATGCTGTGTTTTACACATCACGTCTTTGCCTTTGACGTAAAATAATAATGTTGTCTATTTTATACTTTAGGTGAGGTTAGTAGTTTCAAGGCAGTTTTCTCTGTTCTCTCCTCTGTTTTACAGTGACTGCAATTGCATTTAATATTTTTCTTTTGCAAGCTGCCTAGTTAAGCTGAAAGTATACACTAAACAGAACAAAACAAAAATATTTAATTTTCAATATTCAAATAGTTCTACTTTTATGAATTCAAACCGGTGCCATGGTTTTTACCATGATCATGTGAAACAAATAACTAATTATTTTGATCATTATAAAATATAAGCTAGAAAGATCTCAGGAGGGTATTTAGTTCACTACTCTGCACTACCAAAATTTAGACACAAAGATTTGGTTCTGAAAAATATATATGATGAAAGATGGGGGGAGTGGAACAGGGAGGACCCCCAGAAATCAAACCTAGAAAACTCTGAAGTGAATGGCTGAAGATAAAGGGTGAGTTTCAGCTCTCAGGTTAAATGACAGGGAATGGCCTCAGCATAACTTACCCTTTAATTAAAATTATTTAAGCCTTTGATTATAAGCATGATCAGTGATTTATGTTCTGAGATAAATCCGTGTTATATAATGAATGATGCTCCTTCTTTAGGCTCCTTACTTCATTAATTACACGAGTTGAAAGGCTGTAGTTGGAAACAGGCGTAGTCAGCAGGAAAGAAAAAATACAAGAAGCCTTGTGGGTGAGCTCCAGGGTCCTGTCTTCAGTTTTGATCTAAGTAATTTGCCTCATTTTGTTTTCCGTGGCACTTGTCGAGGTGTGCAGCCTTTCCCTGGTGCTCAGACGGAGCTGCTGCACTCGTGCTGCTCTGAGAATGTTCCTGTGGGTGCCTCTGAGTTCCCTCTGGCCTTGGAGGGTCTGAAGCAAATGTGATTTCAGATCTGTCTCCCCTTTGCTCTGCAGTGTGGCCAAGCTCTCTGAAAAGAGAACCCAAATTGATTGGAGTTTTCCCAGTATAGCTTTGTTTCCATGGGCAGTGTTGATATCAAAAGTCTCAGTTTTGGCTAAATTTGAGTTATATCAGCTGTCCAAGGTCCTCGTTCACTTTTCCAGTGTTTGCTCATGATGAGGATACTCCAGATACCTCATGGAGACTGAAAATCCTTGATAATTGAATTGTAGCTTGAGGTTTCCTAAAAACCTGTCATTTTTACATGATGACAAATATTATATTTGTTTAAAAAATGTTCTCTCCATCTCCCTTTTTTTTCCCCCCGAAGTGGGAATTCCAGTTCCATACAATTCTTGGAGCATTGCTGGCGTGCATGAGACACTGCTTTTGCTATAGAAAATACTTGATAATTGAATTATAACTTGAGGTTTCCTAAAAAAAAAAAAAAAAGTGTCATTTCTACCTGATGACAATGACAAATATGATATTTGTTCAAAAATGTTCTCTTCATCTCCTTTTTTTTTTCCCCCAAAGTGGGAATTCCAGTTCCATACAATTCTTAGAGCATTGCTGGCTTGCATGAGACACTGCTTTTGCCATAGAAATATATTTCTGTTTCTAGCTTGTTTAGTCTTGGGCCACCAATAAGTGTTTTGACAAACAAAGTCTATTCAAATCAAGTCAGTGGGAAATTATGGTCCTTGTGATGAATCTGAAAGGTTTTAGCAGCATGCTTCTGGCAACTCCTGCAGCAAAGGACACGAATAATGATTTTCTGAAACTTATAATTTGGCCAAGTACAAACAGGTTAGCTTGAGGACATCTTGATGGCTGCTAACTCTTGGATAAATTTCGAAGTACCAGTGCAAATTATAAAAGTATTAGGGTTATTAAGAAAACAGCTGGGGAAATGAATATCAGGAGGGTTGTTAAATGACCTTAATAAACGGATTGATACTGTTGCCTCATGTCTTCTGACAATTCTCAAGAGGACCTGGGGAAAAAATTAAAGTCAACACCATGAAAAACCGAGGTGGGAATATTAAGTTGTGAGGACATATTTTCCAAAACAAGAAAAACTTGAGATTTTTTCCACAGAAAAGGAAAATAGAGACTGAGCAAGGGTAGTTTAGCAAAAAGTGAGTGAGGATTATATTTCTTTGCCAAGTGATGTTTGGAGACTCACATGTTTTCCTTCCACTTTCAGTCACCTTCTTGGTATTTATTTCATTTAACTTTCTCTTTCTCTTTGTTATTGTCTTTTTCTCCTTCCCCCCGTTTTTGTGCCTTTCCCTCTCTTTTCTTCTTCTTAGGTGTAAAACAGCAGCAGAAGAATATCTACATGTGCCTCCTAAGATGTACTTTCATTTTAAATAATGATGAGTTTATCCATCCCTTTTCTCTTCAAAGCAAACAAAATATTTCACTCGCACTGTTTTTTGGTTATTTCCACGGTGCGACCATCCTTTAAAAGGTTGTAGCAGTTTCAAAAAGATACAACAGCATTTGGAAAATGTGCAAGAATTGAAGAATATGGATTGCATTGGGGCAAAAGCGTGGATTAAAAAATAAGCAAGCAAATTAGAATGTGGTGAAAATAGGGATAGGTGGAATTCTCAGAAATGCTTTGGAGGTCTATGGCAGTAGATATCATAAGATCCTAAAGAATCAATTCTGCTCTAAAGAACCCATGCTCTGCGCAAGCCATGAGTAAAGGGGTTTTATCCATCTAATTATGAAGAGCTGGGCTACAGTAAAGAAGACTTTTTGCTGATGGTCCCATTTAATAACTTTTTACTACTCGAGTAGCCCCATCAGATAGAAAAGCAGTTTAACTGAGCAGCACTGTCTTTGTTCAAGAAGTCTGGTGCCATGTGCCAAGTCAAGCAAGATGTCTGTTCATCAGTGGAGTATCTTAATTAAAACACCATGATCTTGTCTTTTTTTTGTTTTTCTTGCAACGCCTAAATTGCCAACTTCATTGACCTCAGGCTGCTCAGACTTTGATTTTTGTGTTGGGCCATTTTAAGTCCTGCATTTTCCAGTCGGCCCTTTTTTATTTATTATTGTTACTGTTTGGTCACTGCCAAGGAATTTGGGGCACTTTTTCTTTCTCCCAAAGTATACTTTGCTAAAATAAATTGTAGCATATCTCTATCCTCTGTCAAAAGAGACTGCTGCCATTCCTGAGATGGCTGCTGTCTTCAGGAAGTACTGATGGACCATTTTTATCTTCTGGAAGTGAGGGAATGGATGAAATGGTGCACAGATGAGAGGGAGATGTGACAGAGGAACACTGCTCCATCTCATGTCCTCCAGCAGGACTTGACTCAGGAAAACACAGTAATAGCTGCGCTTGTGAAGTCACAGGAGGAGATTGGGAAATAAAATATAGAGGAAAGGCTGTTACATTAGTCAGCAGGAGGCTGAGCTTGTAGAAAAGAAGAAAAGGAAAAAAAAAAGGCAGAATTAAGTTAGACAATTGAAGTAAAGGGAGAGGTAAAGCAGATCTTGCCTTCTGTAGCCCCAGGGCAGAGTGTTTGTACAGATGCTGTGAAGGCTCTGTTTGATGGGGGCTTTCCTCCAGCAAGGTGGAAGACAAAGCCATGTAACATTATTTTTTACGTTCTTTCTTCAGGCCTGCCTTTACTGTCCAGAAAGTATCTCTTAATTTTTCAGGATCAGAATATATGTGTCATATAATTTTAAGTATCCAGGAGGATATTGCAGAAGTGCAAGAACAGATGGAATCCTTTGTTTCTCTTGAGCCAAGCCTACCTCTGCTTCACTTCAGCAAATCACACACTTGAACATTGTTTTTCTGTGGTTTTTTTAACACGTCCTACTTTATTCCATCTAAGTGGATGGAATTCTATGAGTTATTATAATCAAAATCAACAGTTTTTGAACATTTTCTTCTGCAACTTGAAAGCTGAAAGACTCAGCTGTAATTCCTACTATGCATCTACTAAGTCATGGTGCTTTTTATTGCTTATCATGAGAATGCTGTTCTGCTCCTCAAATGGAATAATGGACTTTCTTAAACAAGTTGCCCCTTTTTTTCTTATAAAACTTACTTTAAAAGGTACTGTATAGTACTTTTTTTATATATAAAAAGTAGTGCTATAAAAAACAATTTTGGGATACATTAGTCAGTGGACAAGGCAGACTTCTACCATATTTAGAAAGATTTGGGGTAAAGATAGGAAGAAGTTCTTGAAACCAGAATTTTGTTGCAGACATGGATAGGGCCAGTGAAGAAAGAATACGTGTGGAGGGGGTTCTATGAAAAAGGAAAGGATAAAAAATGACATTCCATTTTTCTGCAGTTCTTGGTAAGGGATATGTAGACATAGTCTTAACGCTGAAAAAAAATTATTTTTTTCTCTTCAAGTTCCATGTTTTTTTCAAACTTTTTCCAAACTTTCTAAATATTTGTCTACAGTTTATAGGGAGCTGGAACTTCTCATTCACATTTTCTACGCAGTCTCAAAAAATCAGGGAATATGGGGTGCTACCAGCTACATACAGGTCAATATTGTCAATACCCCATGGCCTGTGAGAGGATGACTCTGAGAATTTCATTTCTCTGGGCAGATCAGTGATGTTCTGTCCATTGCTGTTCTGTCCATGTGGATCTACTGTGGTGTCCACTGAGACGGCATTTTGGGTAACTGAATTGAGTTTCTCAATCCAGTGTGATGGATGCATCATCTGAAAATGAAAATGAAAACTTTTGAGTCACACAGATGTCCAGGGAATGTTCTTGTGGTTAAGGGACTCTTGAGACCAATTCTCTGTTGATTCTGTCTTTGCCACGTCATTCAGTCTCCGGAAAATCATGGAGAGCAGACTCTGACTCCAAATTCCAACTGTCTCAAATGCAAGGGTCAAATCTGATTTTGGTTCTGATCCCTCTGCATTCAGCAGATTTATCTCCTAATCCCGAATAATTGCCTGGAATGATTGGACTGTGTCTTCTGAGGAAGCTGCCTTCTCTCCCATGTAAAGACAGCCTATATAACAGCTTATATAAAAGCTGGGTGCTTAATTTATACATGGTTATGTTGAAATGAGATTAAACCAACCCTTAATCTGTCTGCAGATTTTTCATACGCAGATGAATGTGTTAATGTTTCATTTTCATCTTTTTGCCACAGAAGCAATAATTAGATTTGACCCAGAGCTGATTGTGCTGCCCTGTACGATAGAAGCACATGGTGCTTGAGGAGTGATGGAGAGAAACAGGATAGGTATCGGCAGCACAGAAGGCACAACTGGATCTGTGTAATCACATTTGATGCCACTCCTTCAAAATCATAATGACCAAAAGTACTCAGCAAAGCATCCATCATTTCCTAAAAGAAAATAATTCCAGACTATCCAGTATTATTTTTTTTTTAAAGGGAAGATTTCTGGATTAGTGTTTGTGGTTTACAACTCCTCCTCCACCCTTCCCTTTGTCAGTCTTCTTTCTAGCAACTCCCAGCTGCCTCTTGTTCACATTGCTGCAGACATTGCTGGTACAGAAAGAGGTCAGTCTGAAAGACTCTGTGTTTTGAATTAACTTCTTTCTCAAAACACTTCTTGCTTATTAATTAGATGAGTCATAGACTTGATTCACCGTAGAGTTTATATTTACAAATAGTCATGAAAGAATTACTCAAAACCCACGAGCTGAATCTCTAAATGGAAGTTGTCTTCTAAACACATAATGCTAAAATTCCAGGAATTTTTGAAAAGGAATTATTAAAATCAAAACCAACAACAACAACAACAAAAAAACCCAGATGAATAAACCATGAAAAAACCCCACCACAATTAAGAGCAAGAAAGAACATACCTTAGAAATGTGTAATGGTAATGGAAATATAAGGAGAGGAAAAGCATGAATTCATGCAAGCTTTCCTATATAGAATTTCATAGATGCTGAGATTAATCATCAATTACATAATAGGTGCAAACAGAAAACATCAGTCTTATGTCAGCATTACATACAATTCATAGTATCTCTAAGATTTGCTTTCAGTTACATTTTTTAAATTAATAGAGCAGCTTTCATGGGATCATTGTAAAAATTGGAGGACTATAAAGTCATCAGCATTAATAAATCATATGATATTGTGCAGTTATGCTGAATTAAGAGACTTACATTTACTTAGAAAGTATCATTGGATATCATATATCCAGAGAGTTAAGGAATAATGATTATGTTTCTGGTGGGGAAAAAAAAGAAGTGAAGAGTGCTAATAACTGTATATTATACTGGAAAAATAGGAGTTCTTTTGCTTTTACCAATATGCATTTTCCCAGAGGAAAGAGGTAATTTTAAAATACTAAGTCTAGACTGTAATTTGATTGATCCTTGTGGATAGAGCCTGGATCCTTTTAGAAAGAGTGACATAGATGGATTTATTATTACTTTTTAAGGCAGGGTGGGCTCTGATTGAGGAAGGGATCAGTCTGCCTCAATCCTTGTGTACCTTTGGAAAAGGGAAGGGGTTTTCATTGATTAGTCCTCCAACCACTTTCACCATCAAAGACAGAGAGCGGAACAGAATTTTTTTGCTGCAGCCCTTGATTCATCCATCTTGGGACATTTATCACAATATAGTTGGCATTTGCTTTTTACAGCTTGACAGAACTCAGCTTTTCCGAGCTGGTGTGAGGTGGCAAAGCCAAGGCCAGCCCAGGAGAGGGCCAGAAACAGTCAGGCACGGGAGCCAGGTGGAACAAGATGTTTTATTTCATGTAACTCAGACACAAACCAGGTCCCTTTTCTTCTTACATCGGCTCAGCATCCACAGAACTTGTTAATTCAAAAAGCACCTTGGGAAGGAACATGGGGTGAGAGCTGCAATTCTCAAAAGCTTCGTCTCGTCCTTGACCTTTACATTTCAGCACTCGCACAGGCTGCTGGATTTTGTTGTTAAATGCCAGCCTGGAGTTAGGAAGGGATGAAAAATTATCAATTATAAAAAGAATTGCCTTTCAAGTGAATATCAATACAGATCCTCCTATTGAGGCAAGCAAAGCTGCCTGCAGAAGCATTCAAATGTGAGAAGTGGTGGAGGGATTTGTATTCTGAAGTTTCACCCTATAATATATAGCTATGGGCACTTTACATATCTATCAGAGTAGACATCTATATTGCAAATACTTTTCTATGCTCAGATCAAAATGTTGGGGGGTTTTGTTAATAATTGCTACATTCCTCCACTCTTTTATTTTCTTACAGCAGAGTTTATTGCTCTTCAAGCTGATGTTTACTGTGAGCAAAACAATGATTGCATTAACAGACATACAATTCAGGTGTAAATTTACTTGGGGAGATAAAGAACTCAAGGGATGGTAGCCTTAACATTCCTTAAAACCTCTAATATATTGCCTGTGCTCCGGGTCCTGTTAGTACAGAGTCTTTGCAGTTGGAAATTGTATTTTCTGCTCCAAATGGAAATATGTTAAATCCTGATCCAGTTTGCTCTGGAAAGCTGCCTGAAGAACTCTGGGTTATAGAAAACACTCCCTAAACACTGTGAATTAAAATAATTAGTAATAAATGCTACTTAAGGATGATGAAGGTTTAGGAAATTTGGAAAAGAACATGAAGAAGGCATGAGATATTTTCACCAAGATGCTGATCTCATATCTGGTAAAAATCTTCATTTTCAAATGTTACAACAAGATTTTAATCAATTCCGGAGTATTTCTCTCAGGTGGCTTTGAGGTTGGTTTGAGGTTTATTTCTTTTACTTTTGAGACTTTGCATTTTGCCAGTCAGGATCCTCCCTGTTGCCCAAGAAGTTGCAATCAGTGTTGGATTGCAAATCTCTGGCAGGGTGTAGGATTTATTAATTGCCTATATTGCACATGTTGTCTGAATTTAAGAGAAAAAAAATGTTTTCAGAGAAATCTCATTTATTCTGGGACAGACATATATACAAATAAAATGAAAGCATAATTTCTGTTTGTGATTCTTCTAATTAAGCTTGTCAGCATAATCCTTTAATTGAAAAAACCTGGCACATTAGTTTCTATTCAGAATTGGTTGGTTAATTAATATTTTTAAATGATTTTCTAAAGGTTTTCTAATGCTTTACAATGCTTACAAGAAAAATTACATTATTCAAAATGGGCTATCCATAAGTTGTGGGTCTGAAACTTCGTCTGTTTAAACTATTTGATCCTCTGTTCATCAAAGACATTCCATGTTGGAATACAAAAATTAGAAAACAGTATCAAAGGCAGAAAAAGTTGCAACAATTGAAGAAATTCCATAATTTTTCTCTTCTGACCTGCAAATTACTGTTTGTTATAAAATATGGCCATAGAACAAAACACATGAGGACACTTAATTATCTTGAAAACCTTCAGAAATAAAGGTTTCTATTTGATGCCTGCCTGGAATAATTTTTTTTTAAGCACTTTGGAAAATTGCATCTGAGATGAGATAAATGCAGCTGCACATTTAAATTAAGATTATCTTTAGGCTAGTAATCTCATTTACTGCTCAGCAATTGGAATTCAAGTCAAGACAGTGCAATTAGTGTCATCATCCTGCTGGTATTTCTCATTGCTTTATGGTTGTATTTACTGTTAAGAGCAGACAACTCATATCAAGAATAAGTCAAGAAAATACATTATTAGAGGGAGAATATGTCAGTAAGGTTTGCTGGTGCAGCCTGACGAGCTGGACTTCCTTCAGACATCGATTCTGTGTTGGCTCTAACAAGAAGGTCTCATTAAAACACTTGACAAACTTAATAAGTTTCCATTTCAACAAGGAGATTAATTTATTTCACATGACATTCTGGAAAGTGTTTGGTTTTTTTTTCCCCTCTTCTTTTAATTGCTGGCTTGAAATTATAGCTGCTTTGAATATTTATATTATAGGTATTAAAATTTTAATTTGGAATCCTAGCAGCCTATTTTTTATTTTTTTTTTGGTAAGGAAAATGTTGTTTCTATGTGTGATTCTGTATGCGCTCTGTGAAGATCCAGTGCTCCTTCTCCTTTTCAGTGTCAGTGCTCTCCCTGAGCTCTTCTAGAAATGTTCTTTTTGCAAAGGAGAGTAGCCCATTCCAGGAAGAGTAAAGGCTTTTCCTGGGGTTTGTTCCCTGAATATATCGGTGCTATATTCAATAATTCCATGACAGTAAAGAGGACACCTCCCCACTCTACAATAAATCAGAAAGAGTGCAGGTGTGGGGGATTTTTTACAAGGAAAAGGTGTGAAGGGATGAATCAAAAGCAGAGGGAGGACACTTTAAACAAAGCAGGAGAGTTTAGGTTCCGTTTGAATCGCATGCTTAATGAATAGTTTAGTGTCAAACTTATAAATGTACACTTTAAATATGTAGAGAAGCCTGAGGGGCATGACTGTGTGTCGTTGTTTGGTGGGCGATGTAAACTGTGCAAAAATGTGTAGTGCTAGAAGCATTTCTAGTTTCCTGCCATAAAGGTGTTCAATGTGTACCTGGTTTTAAACTTTTAAACTGAGTAATTGGATTTATTTGAGTGGAGTAGTCATAGTTTCCTGCCATAAAGGTGTTTAATGTGTACCTGGTTTTAAACTTTTAAACTGAGTAATTGGATTTGTTTGAGTGGAGTAGTCATAGTTTCCTGCCATAAAGGTGTTTAATGTGTACCTGGTTTTAAACTTTTAAACGGAGTGATGGGATTTATTTGAGTGGACTGTTCATATATGCCAACTACCTTAATGCTTCAGCA